>JAZDUA010000033.1:4800000-6122516 GCA_038098605.1 Gryllus longicercus
TATAATATATATATTATATATTATATATATAATATATATATATTATATATATTATATATTATATATATTATATATATTATATATATTAACGGTGTGAGAAATATTTCAAAAAAAACTATTTTGTGTAATTTTCGAAATCAAAAATGTAAAGAATAATTTGAGTAGTTTTTGGTAATTTTTTGTTTTTAATATTTTTTAATATTGCACATATTTCACACAACATTGCGGAAAAACTAAAATTTTCAAAAAATATACATGATCTTTATGAAAAAACTATTTCTAGAGAAGAAATTTTATTTGAAGGAAATATCTGTTTTCTTCAATTTTTTACTTGTAGAAAGGCGACCAAAAAGTTTCAAAATTTTGCAGTTTTCGAAAATTCACAGGTAACGGTGAAAATCGTACCTATGTTACCTTTATAAGCGTATTTCACTATATTCTTACAAGAAATATATAAAAAATTGGAGTCATTTTTGAGAAAATGTTTGAAAACTTATTGGGGCTTCTTGTAAAGTAGCCCCAAAAATTAATGCATAAAATTAATTTTCAAAATCGCAGATCTTTGAGGCTAGATTGACGGGGATTTATTCAGTTAGAAGCGTAGTTTAGACAGACGGACATTTTGAAAGAAAAAGAAGTAAACACACAAAAAACAAACACTTTTTCCATACCTGGGGATCCTAAAACGGGTTGTTCTAAAAGCCGTTAAAATATCGAAATCGATTTTCCGCAGCATTAAATATTTTTTTCCACGTATATTACTGCGTATGTATTTATTTACGTATACGAGAAAGTAACTAGTAGTGATATAGAACGGAACTGACTTTATCGCACTAGTTTGTTTTCTAATTTCTTTGGCCTGACCTGACTTTTCGGTTTTGTCCCATCCTCTTACAAGCTGCCATCTATCGCCGCCCAAGGTACATTTAAAAAAGGCATTTGTTCGGTTTCCCAATATTGTAGAACTGAAATATTACTTTAAGATAATTATAAAAAATAGTATAAACCTAGTCCTATGTAATCATTTTTTTAAAATAATTTGGAGCTTAACTTAGCGAAAGGAGTTATGGAAACGTCGTTTAAGGGTTTCTATAAATTGACATTTGAAGCTCTTTTTCACAGATAACGTTTTAGTTATCGAAAAAATTCATTTGAAGTCATTTGAAGCACTTCCATACACAACGCAGTAATGTATACAAATTGCTGGAAATGTGCATATTACCGGCTTGAGAGATATTAAAAAAAATTACCTTTATGTAACTTTTGAAACAAACAAAAGAATGCATCAAACATAATTTTATATCATCTTAAACAGTGCAATGAGTACTATCCGTACAAAAAGTTTGAAGAAATTATTTGGAGCTGTTTGAGAAAGTGGCGTTTGAGAGTTTCTCTTTTTACTACTTGTATTTGTATTTTATTTTTTGTTTTGTAATGTGAAACGTGTTATTTATATTGCCATTGTAGTCTAATACATTAAAATGTTCTGTGGATCTTGTTAGCATGTTGCATGTATCTACTACACATGTGCTCTACTCTTTAAACACTATGTTGAAGTTAGAAAGTGACATTTAATGAGAAAATGCTTGATTTATCGAATTGTGGTAATGTTAATGTGGATTTTTTTCTTCTGAAAAGTTTAAGAGTATCAAACTAGATACATTTTACTGATTATGGTTTAATGTGAGTATACGTACCATAGTCTTCATGAAGTTAGCAGCGACCAATCCAGGCGGAGCGTGGACAATATTTGAGCAAGTGACTGTGCATATGTTTTCGTCAGAGACCTCGGTGCAGGCGGGCGTGGAAACAGGCACAGTGTTTCCGTGATTTTTATTTTCGCACGATCCTTCACATTCTCCACTTTCTGCATCCCTGCCGGCTGAATGTATGGAAGTGGCAATGGGACGGTCATTGCTGTTATTGTGACGAGGAGGGACGATCGCGGCTGGTTCGACCTGAGGGACAGAAACTCCTATGACGTGGTCGGAGGGGTAAATACTAACTGCGGTACTGGAAGCAACGACAATGCCGGGAGATACTGAACCAGCAGCACCAACGACATTGGATGCAGCGGTGACATGGACGTCACCATCGTCGTTATGAGGGCCATCAACGGCTAGATCGGCATCCGAGGCAACAGGTTCTCCAGAGTCGGCAACGTTTGAAATGTGCCCGGACGTGGCGGGGGCTCGTCCAGCGTTGTCCGTCCCACGTTCAGTACCAGGGGCGCGTGGGTAGTCGCGGTGGTCGACGCCTGCAGCGGCGTTCCCGTCCGTCACGTGGGCCGGTGGTGGTCGTCCGGGGCCGGCAGCGGGCGTTGCGGGGGCGTGGGCGTGGGCGGCAGCGTGGCCCTGGCCGTGAGGGGCGACGGGCGTCGCGGCGGCGGCAGCGGGCGCAGGGCGGGCCGGCGCGCCGCCCACGGGGGCTGCGAAGGCAGGTCGAGACCGCGACGTCCCCAGGGCGGCGCCCAGCACGGCCACCAGCAGCAGCAGGCCCAGCGCCACGAGCGCGCACGCCGCCCACCACGCGCGCCAGCCGCCTCCGCTGCGCAACGCCAGCGCCAGCGCACAGCGCGTTCTGCAGCATTCGCCAGAAACAGCCGCAGCGGGGGAGAAGCGAACATGAGGACAAATAAGGCTTGACGCGTTAAGGATACGAAGGGTGAATTCAAAGGGAGGAAATCTCTACCTGAGAGCGTAGGCTTCCGCGGTCGGAGTCAATGACTAATCAGTTGTCCGGGAGACGCCGCGTCCTGTGCACAGGTGCCAACGTTTCAGCTGCCAGTCCGCAATGCCAATGCGGAGGAGGATTTTCGTGAGGAAGGTCGCAGAATGGTGGCCGAAACGTTGGCATCTGCGCCTAGAATGCAGCGTCTCTCTCTCGGACAGCCATGCCTCTCTCGCTCTCTCTTGCTCCTTCTCTAGCTTTTTCTCTTGCTCTCTCTCTCTCTCTCTCTCTCTCTCTCTCTCTCTCTCGCTATCTATCTCGCTCTCTTTCTTTATTTCTCTCTATCGCTCACTTACTCACACACACGTTTTTTCTGTCACTCTCTTTTTTCTCTGCTGAAGGTAGCGCTTTTATGTTCTAAGAGCGAAAGAGCTCCGGGTACGAACGGCAATCCCTCCCTTCTACACACATGCGGCCCACCCGCTACATCTCTTTTCATATGTTTTTAAAAAAAACATTAAAAAGGTACAAAAAGAAAAGAAAACAACTGACTCTCAAGAAAGGCAAAGGTGAATAAACTCTCATGAAATTTTTGAAAATGCCTCTGAAAGGATCCTCGTTATTGCAGTCGACTTCTATCAGACCTTTCTCCATCCTTAATTTGACCAGTGGGATCCAGTTTTAGAAAAGGAAACTGCAGACACACTACGTCAGTATTCATAGCTTTAGGGAGTAGTTGAACACCAAAAAGTAAGATGTGATTTTTTAAAATAATTTAATTAGTATTTTATTATAAGATTCTTTTTTCTTGTCATTTATTTTATTCCCTAACTTCAGAGTTACAATGTATTACAAAAAATGTACGTAAATGAAGCAGCGTACCGGAAGAGAGTTGCCTATATCAAGCAATATGTATCTACACAATTATAATAAGAACACTAAACCATTAGGAACAAAACAAATTCAAAAGTTAGAGAAATAAAGAGTTATTGGGCCTCTTTCTCTGCAAGATTAGATCATGACTTTTATGGACTTCAGAAGCAAAAGTGAAGGTTCATTAGAAACATGACAACTGAAACTAATAAATATATAAGAACTAACACAATATCTATCCAAATATGGGTGGAGTATTTTAAAGAGTTATTCCATGACGAAATAGAAATGTAATAGACATTGCAGAAACAGAAAACGTAAATACAGAATGCACTATATTAGAAGAACCGGTGAAGGAGTTAATTAAGAAATTGAAAAGTGGTAAATCACCTGGGATGGATGGTGTATACAATGAGCTCCTAAAGTACGTGGAGGCACATTAACCGTAGAAATAACTAAATTAATGAAGATGATCTTGCACCATCGTAAGATGCCCAAGGATTGGAAGACAGGCATCCTTATACCGTTATTCAAGAAGGGAGAACAACTTAACTCCAAAAATTACAGAGGAATAAATCTCCTGAGTTCCACACTCAAATTAGTGACGAGATATTTAGCGAACGATCTGTACAGGATGATAGAGTGGGAAGATCATCAACAGTGATTCAGGAGAGGGTTATCCTGTAGCGATGTATAGTTAGACAGCTGATATCAAAGTCACTAGAATTCAATAACCCGGCATTCTTTTGCTTTAGACATCCTAGTTAAACATTTGAGACTATACGCCTAATAGATGTCATCATCCTATCGGGAAGAATATGTACCATAAAACTTCATTGCTTTAATTTATAATATGTATACGAATAATAATATTACCAAGAATAATGGAATATTATCCTCTCCTATCACTATATCGAAAGGGATCAGACAGCGTGTCTCCTCGAGTCCTTTACTATTTAATTTAACAACAAATAAAATAATTAATCAGCTTAAAACAAAAAAGAATACGGAGTGGGGAAATATAACATTAACATAATTTGTTATGCAGACGATACAGTATTGGTAATCGGAAATGAAGATGACCTAAAACGGTTTCTCCATAAATTTAATAAAATCTGCAGAAACTATAATTTGACGATCTCCGTCCAAAGAACTAAAAGTTTGACAATAGCGAAATATTCTACTCGATATAAGCTCGTGGTGAATGATAAACCAATAGAGCAAATGTTAGAAACAAAATATTTGAGGATAGTGATCACAAGCTCAGGACAGATGAATAAGGAGGTTAAACATCAAGTCATAAGAGGAAGCAGAATTTTCGGCTGCTTAAATTACTGAGTGTGTTACATCAAATATTTGAGACAATACTCAAAAGTATGTATATAAAAATCAATAGTTAGACCGATTTTAACATATGCAGCGGAGATACGAGGTGAAACAAAAAGCATGCTACGTCAGCTAGAAGTTGCAAAAATGCGTGTGTTGAGGAAAATTTTAAATAAAACGTACTTGAATAGAGAAAGCAATGAAAACAACATATGGAATTAGTCCTATTTCCGAGTGAATAATATCACATAGGAGATAAGGAGGTAATGGAATCCACACATTGATGGAATGAATGAAGATAGAATTGTAAGGGTCTTGAGAGATACTAGAGCTATGGGAAGAAGATATCCCGGAAGACCGACGTGACCATGCACGAAAGTTTTTAAATCCAAGGAATGGAACAGGCCTATGGCCTACTAAGATGAAGAAGAATTAGAAATGTAGACGTCACGAAGAAAAATTACTGGAATGTAGTTGTAGTCCAGTTTGTAAGAAAAAAAACCGTTTTTCTGTATACCTGCATTTGTTTAGTTCGTACTACATATCCGTAATGTCCCACATTATCTCTCTCTTTAAAAATAGGATATAGAGAACAACAAAAAATTTCAATATCATTGGTGCATTATTATATTTATGTTATGAGCACAGAATTGAACAACAGTGTCTTTTCTCATTTTTTCTTGTTTAAATTGGAAGATATCTGAGGTGCATATTCAGAACACATTTTTTATATAAATTTACTTTCTGTGATCTTCAATTTTGTTTACAATGATCGTTTACCACCAGAAAGTACACGTGCTTCTTATGGTTTTCTTGTGAAATGAATGGAAGAAAGAATAATGAAAACAAAATCTCAAGTGAAGATGATAAAAGTATCTCTGTATTAATAAAGTTGAAGATTCCGACTCCTTTTTCCAAAGTGAATAACATCCAAACAATATGGCCGCACTCGAAGCTCTGCGAATTTGAAAGGGATATTTTAATTGGCGGGAAGATTCTTTCAATAAAGCATTTTCCAAAATTTCTGGACAATAATTCCCAATTTTCCACAGGCAGACGGACAGACTGGCATTTGGCCGTAACTCTATTTTTCGGTATCAACGAACCACGAAACATTGATTCTACCCAACGTGGTAGAGAAAATAATTTACAGTGTATAGAAACAAGATTTATCCACTTTTTCGTTTCCAGGACCGTGCAGTAAAAGTTTTTCTTTTGAAAATTCGTCGTTTTTTGGAGCACAATTACAATACTTTCTCCCCTTACGAAGTAATGGTGAGAAAGTAAAAATTGATTGACGGCAGAACGTCTCTCTTCTTCTGTCTGTCTGTCCGTTCCTCCAGCTGTCAGTGAGTGGTCAACACTAGCTTCTAAACAGTTCAAACGATTTTCTCCAAACTTGATATTTCTCTATCGATTTGAGTAAACTATCGCTCACCCTGCCAGTTTAAAACGGCTATTTTGATTTTTTGGGGATACATTTTACATGAAGCTTTATCACCATTTTTGTAATTTTTTCATGAATGGCTCTAGATTTTTCGATTTAACTCTCTCAGATAACGAAAACAGCTCTTAAAAGAATGGTGAGGGTTTCACTTTCGTTTATATTCATATTACAAAAGTTAATTCTTTTTACGTCTTGCTACAACTACAATATTGAAGATAGATTTTTTCCTTAAATGAAATCTACTCTTCAAAGTTAGGTCTTCAAATACGGTCTAGTGCAATTATTCGAAAATATGTGTAGTCTTAGAGAAGTTTTACTTGAAGTATGGGCAATTTTAAAGTATCTATTTTCTCAAAAACGGCGTCAATTTTTTCTTTAACTTTTCCTGCGGTATGTATCAAAGATTTATTGATAGAATGGTTCTTTCAGGCGCTTTAACTTGTAAGGTCATTAGTCCCGTAAGCGAATTACATGATTTTTTATTTGTTGCGGTGTCGATGTTCTTTCTCTGCTGGATGGCAAGATCCGGCGCCAGCGGGGCACCGCCCCAGCCTGGACAAGCTCTAAGCTGGATCCGACTGGTCTCCAGACATTTGTGGTAGTGTAGTGCTTTTAAGCGTAAGTGTGTATAAGGGGTGAGGATAGGACAAGGAATAGGAAGGAAAGATCGCGCGCGGTCCGTGGCCCGTTTGTTAGCGTTCTACCCCGGTATTTGCCTGATGTTGATCGAAGAAACAACGGAAAACTACCGATCAAAGCCGGTCGCTAAAATTCTCCTACAGACTGCTGTTGAATTCGATCTAGCTTTCCAGATAATGTCAAAAATTCTGCCACCGTCGAGACTCAAAGCCTAAGACCTCCCGGTCAGAGGCCTTGCACTGGCACTGTTGATGCTCTGCGCCATCTAAGCCGGTTGCACCAAAGAACGGTATAAACATGGTGCTGGTAACTCGGAAAACTCAATATTTGCGAAAATTGTGGAAAGTAAAAACTGCAAACCACAAGTTTGAAGATAAGAGTTTTTTATGTTAAATGAAATGTTTTAAAATCTTAGCTTTAAACAAAAGTCATGTTAAATTGTTGTGAGAATACTAGTAGTTTTCTAGTAATGTCTGCTTGAAGTTAATGCAATTTACAACAAGAAACATTTTCTCATATATCTGCTCCAAATTATCTATTTAATTTTTTTCCACGAAATATAACAAGAGACGTTTAACAGAATGTTATAGGTCTCATTTTTGTTGAATTCGCTAAATTTTCGAAAATCGCAAAGGTTACAAATGATGCAAGATATTATGCTCCTTTGTAGCACCTCTAGTTTTTTAAAAGTGTGTAGTTTTGGCCTACTTTTAAAAATTAACTTCGCACGGTTAAAAAACGCAACAAAAATTTTCTTTTGAAGGGAATTTTCATCTTCAAAGTTTTGTTCAAAGAAAGACAACTTTGCTTAGTGATATGGCATAGGCAAGCTTTTAATTGAAACCTCTGGAGTTTTGTAAATTGCAGAAGTTAGTCTTAAATCATTTCAGAGGTGTCAACTTGAAGAAACTATCCGGAGGGGATGTAGTATGTCCCCAATTCTATCTTATTTCTTAAATTTAATATTTCAGTTTGAAAAGCATTGTCCTTCCCGTTTCTTGACAATCGTTTTGTGCTTTTTTCAAATGCCAATTGTCGTTTTATTGCATTTTAACTAGAAAAAATTTCATTTTATAATTTACAGCATTCGTCTCTCGAACTCACTAAGCACTAACTAACATTTACGACCTAAACAATACTTCCGATTTTTGGTTTTAAACACAATTTTTCTGTGTCAGAAACAGAACATAAAGGTCTTTGGTTATTGCATTCTGTCTAAGATTTAAATGAGGCATGCTGCACGATCCTCGGTGTAGCCCACAGTGAAATATGACAGTGAATCGGACCCAGCACGCATGTCCCACACGATTTTCTTGCCGTAGTCCCCGGGTGCCATGACTGGTCCTACCCCTCTCCGCCACCCTCCGGAAACAACCACGGCAAAAACTACTTCAGACTTTTATGAGGAATATCAACTCTACTTCCAAAAATGCCTTCCTGAAAATGACATTTAAAACTTTTCCACGCACGTTATTCGAAGTGACTGCCGCGCGAACGTAGGCACAGCGAAATCTGCTACGGCGCTGGGCGTTGCTTCGTTTTGCCGATTAATTATTTCGCCGGACATAAGTCGCTTATGTATAGTGCATGTTTTATCGCGGGAGTGATATTCATCCCTCGCTTGATGCGGACATTCACGTCATCTTTCCGGGTGTTTTCCCCCATCCAAGTATATCTCACCAGCGGAAACAAAGTCCCGTCGCCCCCTTCCTCCGGCGGTGGCAGGGTTTTCGACACTAGCATGACAGTTAGGTCGAATTCAGCCGCTGTCTGGAGAATAATTCTAGCGGCCTGCTGCTCTGATCGGTAGTTTTCCGAGAATTCTTTCATCAACACCAGGCGAATGGCGGATCAGCCCCGTACGGGACGCGCGAGATGTCTCTTTCCTCTTCCTAACCTCACGTCTTACATACGTTTTCCCTTTCCCGCGCGCGATGTCTCCTTCCTAACCTCATGTCTTACATACACTACACTACACCACCAAACACATATCGGGAGACCGGTCGGGAACTTCTAGCTTGTCCCGGCGAGGACCGTGCCCCGCTGGTGCGAGATACGTGGATGGGGAAAATTCCCTCAAGCCGATGTAGGTCGGCGCCGGATCTCGCCAGTCAGCAGGGGAAGATCACCATCAACTCTCGCGATAAAAGACTTGCACTACACATACTAGGCCCGGAATCACCAATCAATCAAGCGACGGATCTCACGACATTTGATTTATGATAGTGATGCATGTAAGTGTGTGTGTAAGTAAGGGGTGAGAATTCAAGAAAGAGAAAGGGAAGATTGCGAACTGTTCGTGGCCCGATTGTTAGGGTACTGACCCGGGATGAGAGCAGCCAACCGCTAGGATTCTCCTCCTGACTGCGGCTGAATTCGACCTAGCTCTCTAGTTAGTGTTGAAAGTCTTGCCACCGTCGGGACTCGAATCCTTGGACCTCTTGGTCAGAGACACTGAAGTGACATCTATTGACGGCCTGAGACACCTCAGTCTGATGTACATGACGTTTGTAGAAAATTATGGCAAATCTTATTATTCGCTGTAACTTACAAACGTAATGCACTACATGTAATTATAATCACTGATTTTTTGTGAAAGAACACATGTATCATACCATTGCTGGACATTGCGATAAGACGTACTAATCGTTGCATTTGAAAACACTCAATCTTCGAAGTTACAATTATACTAATTTTAAAATATTAATAAAATTTTGTATTTTGACTACAGAACCAAATAATGTGAGTGAGTGTTGACAACAAATCTAGGGCCCACTACCTAACACTTAAATAATCACGAAATTTCGTTGAGTGCAAAGCTGGAAATTTCTTTCTAAACGAAAACCCTTAGTGTTTTAATTATATATTAAAAAAGTATTATTTAATAGAGGTATTAAAACTCTTTTACCTGTGCGAGTGATGCGAGAAGTATGATAGGTTGCTGCAACTATAATTAAGTAATTTTATGAGATGCTTGCCAATATATAATTAATGAAGTTTAGAATACGATGTTTTGAATACCGTATTTTAGCTTCAGTATGGCTGATTGAATTTTATAAATTAAAAAAACATTAACATTACATTAGCATTGATTGTAACTTTACTTTACAACATTATCTTACAATGAGGATATTTCAAAACGTATGTTAAATTTCAGGAAGTATTTTTTTTCTATTGAAAAGAAGAAACACAGAAAAAATACTAGTACAATATGGAAAGATTTTACAAGAGGATGGTAGAAGTTGTGAAGTATAATACTAACAACACGATGAAAGTCATAGCCATTGAAACGTTTTGCTTATATGATCACGCATAACGAATAACTAAATTGATAAGAATGATTCATAGCAGGGTTAACGTTTAATTTAGAAATGAAATTTATTAGCAACCATTTATTGGATTGGAGTCACGTACTAAACAATTATTGCTTCTATCCCAAACTAAACGAAATTAGAAACAAATTGAGTCTTTTAATCATATTATTCTAATTCGAGGTTTTACGTCACTCATCATAACGGGCCAATTAATTAATAGTGAAATGAATATTATGGGACACGAGCAGTATGTCTTTGCTTTTTCCGCTACAATCTCAAGTAGAATCACTTATGCCGCACACAAAGTTCGAACTAGAACTAGAACTTTCTGAGCCATGTTTGTCGGCCTGTGTACTAACTTCTGGTTCTTGGTAATTTGGAGAAAAATGTTAACTGTAAAGTAATGAGTGAGTGAATTGGTGACTATTGGTATATTGGAACACTTAATGATAGTGTATGAAAATATTGCAAATGGCAATTTTGCATGAAGGAATATAATGTGTCTATATGTGTCATTATACTGGACGAATTTAAGCAAAAAATAGCAACATATATTTGTTTCATGAAGATTGATTAAAACACCACCGTTTGAGTATCTTAAACATTGAGTAAACTTAAAATAGTGTACGCACTTCTCACTCCCTGGAAATAATCGTTTGAAGTTTACTTACCATATTTCTGCACAGACATCTACTTCTCCTTGCACGGATGACTTCGGTGGCTTCTTTTTAGAGTTGCCGTGAGTGTTCATCACTCCCACCTGAATGTTTCCTTTCAGACACCGATGATCTGGCGTACACTATCGTATCTAAGAGGAATTCAGCTATCATACTTGCAAACGTCAAGTGTCCGGGTTTGTCTGAGAGTCCATGTAGCACTTCGCGAGAATCATGAAAATGGTTATGGTTTGGACGCGCTGATGTGTCGCGCTCGGGCAGCAGATGTCTCCTGTCATACAGCACTGAGATAAGACATTCCTCATCGATAGCGGTTGGCTAGCTAGTCTCGCACAATCTCTTCCCATCTGGCTAGCGTAGGGATTTCGGAGCAGGCGTGCACGGGGCGGGAGGATTAAGGAATTTAGTTTTTTCTGATCCGAACGAGTGTATTGTCATACATTCCGTTACATGCGTATGTTGGATTTTGCATATATCGACTTGCCGCAAGACTAGTCAACGCTAGTTGAACGTGGGGTTTGTGCTCAGTAAACTCGCATGGAGGTGGTCGATGGGATTTGGGAAAACTACGACCCTTGTTTTAGAGAAGTGGGGTCTCGGGAAAGATATTCGTTTAATTGAATTTAATGATGGGAACCAAAAATCTGGCCTCGAACATTGATTTGTCCAATTACGATCTTTGACCCATCAAATGATGTATTTTTGGTTGATGATCATTCTTAGCAATCAGAATTGATTCATGATTGTTTGAATCAATTTTATTATTTATTTTAAAACATTTTGACCGCGATTGGCTGATAACTTGATCAGTAGGATTACAACCCTGACAGCGAAACGATCTTTCCGTGTTCGTCTAAAATCCTTTACGAAACCATTACATTTTACTTAGGTGGATTATGGAAGTTTTTAAGAGTTACAATATTATGGCGGAAATAAGGTTGTCGCCACTCTACCCCCTATGTCTGTTATTTGGGAATCCTTGTCTTGCTCAGAATTTATAAAGAAAAACAATTCGGGTTAACATGTACACTGCTATCAAAATACTTTGATACATTGTAATTGCATATCTTTAGAAGTAGAGAAAGCCAATGCTGACGGAGTTATTGTTTATAGACTTGCAACTGAATGGCGAGATAGTACGATGCGATTTGATGGTTTATCGAGTTTTTGATGTAATTGCAAAGTTCCCTAATCAACCTCATGAGAAATTGGCGTCTATAGTCTAATAGTATTGGAAGTTTCGAGTGTGTTGTTTGTTATTGATTATTAATAAGATAAAACATTACATATATTACGTACCTGCTGTTGCTGTTTTCTGATAAATTTACTGTGTTTAATAATACTTTCTATTTTTTCATTTTCACTACGAAAGAATATACTAGTTAAATTTATCTGCATTTTTAATTACGTATATATTGGTGTAGATATATGTGTTATGTGATTACTAATGTTTGAAAATAATTGTAAAGATTTTTATCTCAGACACATTGTCCATCGCAGTATAATAAAGATTTTTTTACCTTTGTTCGGTATTTTGGCTTTCCAAGGTTCTGAACGGAATATTTTTTTCAACATTTTAATAATACAGTAATATTCTGAGTTTATCCCCAAAAAGGACTATTAATAGTAGTTACAATTGACCTTTCAAGATGCATGAATTGACTTTCACTTTAAAACTATTTTCACAAAAAATGTTATAGAAATATTTAATAATTTTGATAACCATTTAGATGAAAATTATTAAAGAGGTGAAGCTACTAGAAAGTCACTAGAATGTCGTGAATAGATACTTTTTGATGGATAATCTGAGTTTCTAATATTGAAATAGTGCTGTGACATGTTTGAAAAATGGCATGAAAACGGTTACATAATATTTTTATACATTTAAACAATGATTCTGTTAGATTTTTCAGAAAACTTTAAATGTGCTACTAAATATTAAGTTTCATGGTGTGAACTTCTCATTCGTTGCATCAGTATTCTCAGAATTTCTTTATAATTGATACAATTTATTTTTTAAATTGAGAATTAATAAATCATTAGAAATAGTTATTGATGTAAAATTTTCTCTCTTAGTATTTTCCTAGGAGGCTTTTATAAAATGCAAGATAATAAATCAAGGAGATTTAAACATGATTGTCGATAGGCTTATTACATCGGGTGTGGGTTTACATCGCTCAGGGGTTCCGGAATCTGCGTAGGTTTACACATTTAGATGGAGATTTAATTTCATTTATTGGACTAAACTTTACATCACATACATAAATGCAACATCATAATCTCTTACAATTAATAAAGTTAAACATTTTGTACCTTTTCAGTGAAGAGAAACATCATTTTCGAAGCTTTCATATGCAATATAAAGAGATATAATATGGACAAATAACACTTATTTTAATAATATGTGCTTATATATTTATGCTAATGATACTTTCACAAATTGTAAAAAACGCGATGTGATTTGCCTGGTGACGCCCTTTCCGTAGCCACTCTAGATAACGACCTGACACGAGTGTAAGACTTCATATAAAAATATGCCTGAAGGATGTCTACGGAAAGTCTAGGCGAACCAGAGCAAAAGGATATGTTTCATACATGGTTCCTCTACTACCACCCTAGGGCAGTAGTAGACTGTGCTTTTAACACACAAACAAGATAACGTTATCAAAACACAACTTGAAGATAGAATTTTTCGCAACACCGAGTATGAAATATATGTGTGCTTCATTACATCCAGAGATATTAGTCAGCATTTACGACAGCATGACGACATCCACCAATACCATTGTCCATACAGCATTGCCATGTTTACAGTAATAATTTATATGGTTAATGTAAGAGAGCAGGCGCTAATGCATGTCGTATTGGATTCACTGGTTCTAAGGATACACAAAAATTTCGCCGCCGAGTGTAATAATCGGCGACGTTTATATTCCATCACAATAGCTTTTCTTTGAGCCCGTCGCTTGAAAGTCGGTTAAGAGGGGTCTAAATATGCAATTAGCTAAATAGGAATTTAAATATTGACAACAGCCATTTGGATCTATGTGTGTAATAAAACATTCAAGAGAAATGAACAATGTGATACATACACGGAAGGCTTAATATTATGCCTATTTAACACTTAAGTTTGCGAAAAAGTTGATATGTATCCTTATATAACTAATTTGATCATGAAGAATCCAATATGTCAGCCATTACGTACACTCTATAAAACTGTTAAATACATTAATAAACATTAATTTACTTTTATATTCAACGATAACAATAATAAGAAAAGAGTGTTCATATTGCTTGAACATTAGGTAATATGTATATATAACACCAATATGATATGCGATGTAAGCTGGTCAATAGGAGAAAGAGGGACTGTGCAGAACAACACGGTATACTTTAGAAAAGCACAATATCACAAGACAACACTCAGTTGTTACTGGTCCCCCTCCCCGTGAATCCAAATTTTGAAAGAATTTTGATACATTTACATTTCATTTAATATTCCATCTTGTAGGCCATTAGAGGTCAAATTTCATATCGATTGTGGTAATCTGTCCCTATAGTATTTCTAGTTTGGTTAACTTTTAACGTCAGAATACGTGTGGATATATTCAAATATTATGTGACCGACTCTTCCAACGGATAAACAGACGGATATAATCACTACAGTCTGCTCGATTTTACCGTAAATTTCCGTAAATATCTAGTCTAGTTATAACTGTTTTAACTTGAATATATATTTTCGATCGAAAGTAAGAACTAATCTACTTTAGAAAACTGTAAAATATACAATACCTTCAGTGACTGCCTACTAAATAAATAAATAGTAGGTTACACTAATCATATACAACAAATAAACAATATCCAGTCATGGTCCTGTAGAAATTTCGACTATCGTAGGTAGGAACAGTCTGATATGTATGGGATTTCACAGTAAGAGTTTACACATCCTCTCAAAAGCATCTCTACAATGCTGTAATTCTATGAAAGGTGGAAATTTTGAAACAAGAGACTTTTTGCGGCGTGGATACTAACTTATCCGGCCCATGGTCCACGCATGCATGGCGATGCTACTCGTTTTTACTAATACTAATATTTGAATTACTATTAGTAAAATCACACAAGTTTCGTATATAAATATACACAACGATTGTTTCACAAATATTTGTAAAGTGGCATGCGCATAAACAAATAGGCGCTAATCATAACTTCAGCTGATCACACACAATACTCTTTTCTGTGTCAACACTGTTGATCTATATTCTTTGCATGGGAGAATGTGGAAAGGTTTGTCAATCGTGGAATGTAGTATGTCTGGAATAAATGGATTTTATGTGAATGAACAAGATCATGGAATGATCGGGGATGGTCGAGGACTGAATTATAATTTCCGTTCGAAGTACTCGTTCAGTTCTTTTCACTTCTAAGTCTATCGCAATGCAGCGTCATTTCAACGTGCATGCGTTTCGTGATAACGTCCGTTGTTCAGAACGAGCCCAACCATTCTTGAAACTAACGTGCGGTTTGGTACAAACACATATCGCATATCTCTCTCAATTTTCGAAATCTTCTTTGAGCATGCGTGCCAAATTAAAACTCTGTTGATAGCTGTCTACATTCTGATTTCTCGAGCGGAAAGATGCGTTGTTGTTTGCTCAAGATTTCTGAATTGTCGTTATGAAGATCGACGAGATTATTGAAAACACAACGTTGGGGAAAACAAATATGGTATCGTCGTTTCCATTGACTGACTTGCAGAAGTATTTCCAGGATCAAAATATGCAATAGGTGTTGTGCGCGAGCGCGGTAGCAGCAGATATCCGTCACAGAAAGAGGGACCGCAGATCGCTATTAACACTTTATTTTTTAATGGGCTGCTGCGTTGACTTTAAGCCCTGATAAGTGTGTTATGTACATAAGCCATGTTCCTTTGTATTCTGTCTTCAACCGTCAATATGCGAATACCTCAGATATCATTCCCCAAGTCTCCCGACATATGTGCCGTAATGCTTTGGTTATTCATCTAGAGAGACACTTAAGATACAACGTACTCTTTCCTGGATAACCACGAGTATACTATGTCGGACGACCTTCCCGCCGAAACTCGTGCACTTCCAAAGCGACACAATAGCATTAATTCTCGTATGCCAAACCAGATCGTGCTCTAATACAAAGACGTGACCCAATCATTTTATGGAGATTCCTCTGGAACTCCTGCGATTCGGCCTCAGAGCTCTCTGGAGCTCTCAGAGAGTGCTGCTGTTGTATTTTCACAAACCGAATGAAGTTTTTCATTATCAAAAATCTTACCTCTTCTTGAGGAACACAATCAATATCTCTCTCCGTAGTCTACGACGGCAAAGGCGGGTCGGGATATCTGGGGTCATTCCCTCTTTCTGCGAGTCGATGTCGTTGAAGCTTTGCCATCGCTCTGGCCCCGTGGTGTCGATCGTCACGACCGTCTCCACGATGGTCGTCATGACCTCCACTACGACAACCGTCGCGTCAGCCGTCTCGACCGCCATCACGACCACGGCCTCGACCGCCGCCACGACCTCCGTCTCGACCGCCGTCTCGACCACCGTCTCGACCGCCGCCACGACCGCCGTCACGACCGCCGTCACGACCGCCGCCACGACCGCCGCCACGACCGCCGTCACGACCGCTGCCGCAACCGTCGCTACGACTCCCGCCACGTTCAGCACCACGGCCGCGGATGGGTCACGTCTCCCGCCCTGAGCGGCGCGGCCACGGCCTCGGCAGCGGCTGCGTCGGCGGCGGAGGCGGCGGCTCGTCGTCGGCGGCGGCGACTCGTTCTGAACGGCGTGTGCGCCCCGCGCGGGCAGCGGCGCGCCGCGGGCTCTACAGCGGCCGCCACCGGTGCTGCAGCGCGGACGCGGAGGCGGACGCGGAGGCGGCGGCGACGGCGGCGGCGGCAACGGCGACGGCGCACGCGAGCGCACACGCCCCCGGCGCGCCCGCCCGCCGCACCGCCCCCGAGCTCTTGGACGACGTCTGCTCCATGTTCTTGCCCACGCAGTTCATGCGGTACAGCGGCAGCGCCTGCACCGGGTACTCGCGGTGCTCCTGCATCATGGTGCAGATGATGCGCTTCTTCTGCATGAGATCGTCGTCCTTGTTGCGCAGCCCCTTCAGCCACTCGCCGTACCAGCGCAGGTCGCAGTCGCAGATGAGCGGGTTGTCTGCAAAGCGAGGGAGCGCGCCCGCGCGCCACGTCATGCTGTCGCCGTGCGCTTTGGGTCGCAAGGGGGAACGTACTTTGAAATAAGAGGATCATTTGGCAGATGGGTCGAAAATCATCGATAACAAAAGAAAAAAGAACAGGAATGTGAAGGTGATGGCAATTTAAGAAGCTTTTTTAAGGACATGAAAGTAGAGAAATAACAAAAAAATTAATTGAAAACAAAGAAGATCGTAATAGTTAAACAAAAATATAATTCAAAGAAGCAAAATGGCCCATACGTTTGGCTGAACTCAGGTTCACATCTAATCGAAATTAGTTTTGTCTCTTTGTTTTTATATCGTGGACCTGATAATCGTAATTCATATAAACAGGCAACAACTGGAAAACGAATAGTTTCATAATTCAAAAAGCAAGAAAGTATACAGGATGTCTAACAATAAATGTTACAAACTTCTAGGGAATGTAGAAGGATTGAATGTAATTACTTTTTGCCAATGAAAATGACATGGGAAATGTAATTTTACGAGACTACATATGTGTCTTTTATCCCCAATTGTTCGGTGGCTTCTCATGTACCGATGTTCGACAGGAAATCTTGTTGACTACGTCAAAAGAAGACCTTTAGAACACTAAGGCATGATATGTTACCTAATACTCAGGGAGAAATGTCATATGTATAACTTTGTTGTATGAAATTACCCACATTAGCAAAAAGTGATGATCTTCAATTCTCTTAACTGCATTAAAAGTTTGTAAAATTTATTCTGAAATACCTGTATATTAAGAGAATTAAACTGAATAATTATTTTCTCAAGAAATGTTTCCCTTAGTTCATGAGCTTTCGAACGTCATATTTAACATTCTTAAAGATGGTAGATCCTGCATATTAATTTCAAAATAAAATTTTGAATAGAATGCTTCAAGAGCTATAGAAAATATTCAACAATATAATAGAATAAAAAGGGAGACTTTAATTTGTGGTTTTGTTTTGAAATACTTTCGTTACCTTTTATCTGTCATATACTTATTAGCTGGAAACAAGAGTACCTTTTACATTAATGAACACATTTATTTTATTCGTTTATCTCGTAAGTTTAAATTGAGATGAATTTACAAGTGTGTTTACTTTTATTATTTTTATTATAGAATAGGAGGAACTAATATGAAAATTGTTGTAAAAGGAGCAAACAAGATTTTTCTTCCGGGTGCGTTCGGTCCAGCAAACTAGATGATTTATTATTATAAATAGTTTTTTTATTGATGCCAATTTTTTATTTTTTATTTGTTGATTTATACATATTCACAATGCATTTAATTAACATGTTGAATGACTTTCGTTACTATAGAAAATTACTAAAAAGTACATTTGCCTTCGGCGGCTGGAGGGGTAAGCCTCATGAACCTCTCCCACCTTTTCGATACGCTACTGGTTATGTTAATTATTAACTTCAACACTCAGTTGTTGCTAATTGTGAAATAACTTTGTGGTGAATGGGTATTTTATTATACGAGATCGCGAGAGACTTGTGACACGGCGCGGTAGTGATAAATCAGTACTGAATTTGAAAACATAGTGGAAAAACTGCTACATATTTATTGGAGTTCTTGCTCTTATCAATATTGATGAAGGATTTTCGGTTCCTATTAGTAATTGCACGAGAGAGGATTGAGGCGAGAGATTGCTCGCAAAAACTTTTTTCCCCTCAGCTTTGGGACGTGAGCGGCCTGCACTAGCAGTTTCTATTGCTTCATTTTGTCGGAGTAGCCTTTATTGCCTTCTCTGCAGAACGATAATTTTATTGATCTTTCTTAAATCCCAAAGTTGTGGTATTGACAGCACCATTTTAAATTGATGTGCTTAGAAAAAATGCATCATCAGGAAATAACGTAATAATTCGTTCTGTTGCGTAATTTGATCATGGTTAAAGATAATGAACATGTTTGCGATAACATGCGTAACACTTAAATTAAATTTTGATACTACAGAATTCTTAAAAATGAGGCATCTAAATCCAAAAATGTGTAAATCTGGTGAATCGAGATTTTTTAGAAATTATAAAACTCAATTATTTTCGCAATTAGATTTTTTTAAATTTAAAATTTTTAAATTCCTGCTCAATTTTCTTTTCTTTATGTACACGGTATAATTGTTAATTTTTCTTCTTGAAATTATTTTACCTTTTTGGGAATGGAGGATATCTGATTTTAGTGTCAGTATAAAAACTATTTATTGCAGGATTTTTTTATTAAAATTGCTTTGTCTTAAAATAAAGTCTTATTATACACATTTTTCTGAATTTATTGAAGTTTCTTTCGAGAAAATTGATGATTCTCAATATTTTGAGGAGAATAAAGTACATTCCAGAAATGTTTTTGATTTGCTTGTACAAAACAAACATGTTTGTTACATAACGTTCATTATTTTCCCCTCGTCTACTGACCCTTGTTTTTTGTTGAACTCTGATATGGTAAATTCATTTCTTAAAAGCTCTAATGGAATTTGTGGAGAGAGCTTATTCCTCGAAGGTAGTGCGAGGCGCTCTAGAGGGAGTAGAGTGCTCGTGATCTCAGGTCACCGGAGACCGTGGCGCTAAAATAATTCCGGATCTCCTGGATGGCCTAGGACACAGGGGTAATTGGGCAAATCCGTGCCGCTGGGGAGTTGCCACGGCGCAAAGAATGAGCGGAAGAAACTGGGAGTAAGGAGTGGGGAAGAAGAATACAGACATTGGAAGGGAGGAGGCGTTTGTCGTTGTGGAGGGAAGAAATGGCAGAGCCAGCGTCGGTAAAAACGAAGGCGGAAGTGATGTGATGATGATTGTGGACGTGACGAAAAGGACACGATGGTGCCTGAAGATGCGGAGACTATTAGAGGTGGGGTGGGGTAAGCGGATTGAGGCGCGCCATTATAGCAGAGATTCTCAGTAAGGCAGCGGTGAAGTGTAGTTCGTTGTGGAGGAGTCGCTATTACAAGTGGCAACAGCGATAGTTGAGACGGTGGTGGCGGTAGTAGTGAGGCGGAGATAGTGGCGGCTGGAAGGACGGCAGAGGCCGAAGCGGTGGTGATGAATTGCTCAGTAGGCTGTAGATGAAGATATAATCGGCGGTTGCGGGGGCGATGATTTTGGAGGTGGAAAAGCGACGAGATTGAGGCGTCGCGGCGGTGGTGGAAGCGGAAGTAACGAAGGGGATGGACGAGAAATGGAGGGGGTGATGGAGACCGAGCTGGAAGTGGAAGCGGAGGCGGAAGCTGCGGTGGTTGTAGAGGGGGTGGCGGTTCGAACGGTAGGTACTAAGTTGTAATTGATGGTGGTGACGGCGACGGCCTTTAGGATGGAAAAGCGACGGAGACTGAAGCAGGTGGAAGCAGTGGCTGTGAAAGCGAAGGCCTAGCGTGGAGGCGGAGGTGGAAGCCGAAACCCAGGAGACGGAGGTTGAGGTGGCGGCGGCGGCGGTGGCGGGAGGTGCGAACGGGGTGGCTACGGCGTGGGCGGGGCGCGGGCGCGCGGGCGAGCGAATTTAAAGCTGCGGTTCCACCGTCTCGCGGCGCGCGCGGCCCTCGTCGCGACGTGCCCGGAATGCCTGCGGCCGCCGCTGAGCACCGCGCTCCCTCGTGGGTTTCGCACCCCGCCTCCGCCTCCGCCGGCGCCTCCACCTCCACCACCGCGATGTCGCGACCATTCTGCGTGGCTTCGCCCGGCACGTGCTTTTTACCTCCTCTCTACCCTCCGTTTTACAATTCCATCCTTGCATTCTCCCTTTATGTTCCACGTTTGCGTTTCATCCCATTTTGAGCTTTTCAAAACCCAGTGCGGTGCCGATGTGTTTCCGTCAGGAAACATTTTCGGAGACATGTTTTGGATTGATACCGAACATTGCTTTGAGAATTGAAGTTTGCCGCCTTGGATATGAAATGTGCGCTCGGGAAGCTGTGAGTTCCAGATGTTCTGGAGGGCAGTTATTTAGATGTACCTTTATTTCTTGTCAAATATAAATAAATTTTTAACAAAGATATTGTAATAAATAAAAAGCTGTGAAGAAAACAAAATTCGTAATTAATAAGAATTAAAATGATTTGTTCAGAAAAGATTCCTAAAGTACTCTTGCATTATTATCACGAACAATTCAATATAATTATTTCCAATTCGTAATTTTGTAATTGTTTTAAAAATATAGGAATACAGAAAATTGAAAAACATAGAAAACTAGAAATTACTATGAAATCTCTTCTCATTGTTAAGAAAGAAATCAAATATGAATGTTGTTAACATGAACTTGAAACAAGATAGAAAGTAAATTACATTGACATTCTCAAAAAGCTATTTTCATTTTCAAGATAAAGATAAAGATTTTTTTTATAGCTTCTCATAAAAATCAAGGGAAGTAAGACTAAAAAAGTTTTTAATACGATGGACTTGGGAAACCACAAATAAGAGAGGATTTTGAGGAATAGAGCATCATAGGAAACAAAATGTATTTCGATTCCTGAGTATTAAAATAAACTAAAAATCTCGAGTTGGTGGGGGTGCGGAAATAAAAAAAATAACAAATTGAAAGAATAAATAAATTAAAGAGGAAAATTTTGAAGCATAGATAAGTTGAGAAGGGGAAGTGATGTGAAATAAATCTTTCTACTGGCGAATTTTGGGGTTTGAGAATATGTTTTTGTTAAGGCTGCGAAAGCGGACGATGTCAGTTCACTCACCCATGATGTCGACGGTTCGCAGTGTGTCCGTGATGGGCTCCATAATATCCTCTGGAATGTGCTGCAACTTGTTGTTAGCCAGGTTCAGCGTCTCTAACGAGTTCAGGTTCTCAAAAACCATCGCCGGCAGCACCTTGATGCTGAAACAACGAAATGCGGATGCGTTAAGATGTTTATTGTCTTGTACGTATATTTTTTGTTAACTAATGTTTTCACCAAGTAGCTGCGCAAACTGACAGAATTACCACCAACTTCGCGACAAAGTAATAATCTTTTCCAGATCAAATTGTTGTTTTTTCTCGACATAATCTTCTATTTAAGTAAAATTGGATATTTGTCTGTGATTTAAAATTAACAGAATTTTTTAATCGTGTATGGTTATTCACACGATATAATAGCTGTTATGTTTTCTTTACAATTTTTGTTCCGTCTGTCGGTTTGTGCGGGATAATCTTGCAAATGGATAAACCGATATGAATAGGGTATCACTGAACGGAAGAGTATTTAGGGTAACTTAAATTTGTTTCCTATTATTTAAATATAAAATCTAGTGTTTTATTCCAAAAAAAATTATGCACGTGACCTTCAAAATATGAGAAGTTACTGTATACATGAAATTTCGTAAGAAGTAACGTTTCCCTTTCCTACTTCTTGGACGCTCTTCCAATCTCTGTGAATATGTCAAAAACTCTGAGGAAATAGTCTAAAATGAATTAAACATTGTTGAAAGTCCATAAACATTTATACTCAGTGTTTTCTGATTCATTACAATGCGCTATTTGGCTTAAAGTAATTGGAAGGTCAAAATTGTCACAGACAGTTTGCCGGGGATATTCAACTGTGCAACTGTTTACAGCTGCCCATAGCAACGGGGATTATAATGAATACGGCAGTGTGGGACGGGTAGGAGTGGGGTCGAGCGAGTCGGGCGGAGCAGAGCAGAGAGAGGAGGGCAACGAGGGACTGGGAGGGGAATGCCGTATTCCTTTTCCTGACTAATAGACGATTGTGATGAAGAAAAACCTGGCATCGCGGGATTGATGCGGTCAGGTTAATAACGGTTGATTTCAACCGACCTCGTATTTTCAGTTAGAAGTATGACTGTGAATGCCAGCCATGTACTTATCATTCGCTGAAATATATCTGAATGAAGGATGAATTGGGATAATGGCAAAATCCTTAAATTATACCTTAAAAAATTGTTTGGTGTGAAAATGAACGTGAACGAAAAAAGGAAGCAATTTTTCCCAGAACGAACTTTAGTTGGGATCTGCCGTAATTATTCGTATTCTCAGATACTCTCAAATATATTTGGAAGTTTCAGAAGAATAGACAATACTTCAAGTTAGGTTCTAAAATATGTAGAATATGTATTATCATTTTGAAATGTGCGTAATTTTTATAAATTGAAAAAACGATTTTTTTAGATATGTAAAAGTGGAAAAGATGATGGATGATAAAAATTTAAGGATCATTGAATTATATTCATTGTGTTTACGAATTGAAAATATTTCATGTTCGTGTAAATTTCAATACTTTTTAATTTTTTGGAACATTGCGAATTTTAATATTTACGTAACAATTTAAAATTCAATGATTTTGTAGGCACAATGACGTAAAATGATATCTTTGTAAGTGTGTTGAAACCTGCAAAGTTTAAATATTTATTTACTTTTTTGTTTACATAAATAGTGGGCTCTCTCATGTCGTAATGATAGCGTTGATGATGAAATAATTGTCTGCTCATGGGAACGACGTCTGTTAAAATTCCAGACAGGGGTAACTTTTTTAAATTGTTTGCTGGGTGTGGTGCGCTAATAAATATCATAAGTCCGATTTTAATCAAAAGCCAATAAATTTTGAAAACTGCAAAAAATATTCGAAAATAGATAATTTGAATCCCCTGGTATTCCTTTGTTGGTGGGTTACACTACAAATAATACGAGAAAGTATGTAGCGTTTCAGCACCACCAGTGCTTCTGACCACAACAATAGGAAGGGGAGATGGTGGCAGCGATGCAAGTACAATTGCGTTTTTCACTAGAGACAGAATTCTATTATTTTCTCTTCTGATAGTTTGTGAAAAATACACACGCAAATCCGGGTACTTAAGCTAATTTCGATGTAAACGTGTCACTAGCTTTGCTTAATGTCAGGGTATATCTTATAATGCATTAAATAAATCGTTCTCGTGTGGGAATTACTAGGAATTATTCTTTTGTTCAATATTGGTTATTTAGGTCTATTGATGATCACACAACAGTCCGTTGAGTTAATAATGGAATTAGGAGACACTATTTTTAATACTTTTATCTTACACGAATGCCATTGCGTTGTATATTTCCAGTAAGTGCCTCATCGTGTTCTGTGGGAGTCAGAAGATAACGATCTCATATCGCTGCCGCTTACACTCAAAGCCAGAGTGGTTAATTTTGTGGTCATGCAGATTAGACTGATATGAGCGCGCAAAGGACTTAACTGTGGGCGGACCGGGCGACTTATCTTCTATCGATTTCTATGTCAGCAACATAAACACTGCTGGAATTACCGCGGAAATCGTAAATGTCAACCAAATTTCATTGATGTCTTTAGTATTGTTCACATCGTTACGGAATGATTGACGATGCACCAGTTCATTCATTCTCGCCAAATTAGTCGTTAGTATTCTTTTTACTTGCTCAACTTATTCCTGAAGCATTTCAAACGAATTTTGTTTCACATTTATATTTGTCTTCAGTATTTCTTTGACCCCCATGAATAAGCTGATAACAGCTTTTCCAGGAGGAAAAATAAATTTTTCATAATATTGTGATTATTTGAACGAATTTTGTAGCGTACGTAAACAGACTGCATAATTTATTTTATGTTTTTCAATGGTCTCAAATCATTTTTCTTGTCTGAATAATCAGGCAATTCAACTTATCTTCTTATGGAAGATGATTTTATGTTCATAAATGAACATGGTCCTAATCAGCAATGGGAGGGAATTTACTTAAACGTGTAAATACAATTATAGAGAACGATTAGGGGGATACAGTATTATATTTATTCGTTTTCAGCAAAAAGTTGATTCATCAGATTTCGGTGTCAAATTTATACCTAACGAGTCATTGCGTATTGGAAGTATTCCCGTTTCCCTACAGTTTTCAGGATGCGAAGATAATAAACGGGTAATCTCAAATAATTGTAATATACTCGTAGTAAGAAATGAATTGTCTGTCATAAGTGGAAAATTAATCTGTTGAAAAAAGATGACTTTCAGATGACTATAAGAAATATTTGCTACTATATTTGGTCAATGAATTCCTTGATTTAGGTGTATCAATTATCACGAGTATCTAATGTTGGTGAATGTGGTAAAAGTATGAGTAGTAATGTAGAGTTGTGAAAGTGAAAAGGCCGAGTAGTGCAAATATACGAGCAAAATAAAATAACTTCCACTAGTTGTCTCATACACTATTTTTCACACAATCTTGTTGACTTTCCTTTTATTTTAATTCAGATACACAAATCAATTAATTGGGTACCATGTTACATTAAGATTAGCTGTAGCTGACCAGATGAAAGTATTTTCTTTTATGTATTGCTTTCACAGTTTTTTCTGAACGTTTGAGCATCGTTTCACTTTCAGTAATAGTGCTACAAAATGAACATTTACCATGCTGTGGATGTCCTAATACTCGTAGTTATTCATGTTACTAATGGTAATTGTACCTACTAAAATAGCTATTTAATATATTTTTGTAACTGTGACAACTGAGATGCGAAGTATTTTGTTTTATACCTCTGACTGACCTTATGCGACGCAATGTAATTTTGCAATATTCCTTATTAAACATTTCATGTACTTTTTTATTTTAAAAAAAGGTTTCGACAAATTTAACTACAGTCATTACGTTGAACGAAATAATGCATCTTTGTTGGCTTCCCAGATGCAGTTTGTCATTGATTCTTTCATTCTCCCGGCGCGTCCACATCTATGACCACTAGCCCCGTATGTGCAGAGCATGTATTTCTCACGTTCTTTCCCCTGGTGACAATGTTACACTCCCGCTAGAAAAGTGCCAGTATTATTTCTCGAGACATACTGGCCTTCCTCCCCCAACAGAACGCGAGTTTCGGCACCGACTTACATGTTGGCTTGGTTCCCCTCTCTAGGTATCTACGCCACGGCGCACCGCCCCAGTCGGAACAGGGCCGAAGTTTCTGACTTGTCTTTCAATAAACGTCGTAAATAAGTGTATGTGTGAGTATAAGGGACGAGGGGGGACTGGGGCAAGGAAGGAGTAATCGCATGCGAACTGTGGCCCTTTTGTTTAGGTGCTACTCCAGCGTTCCCCTAGATTTGATCGGAGATACTACAGAAAACAGCCTATCAGAATAACTGAACTCCAGAATTTTCAAGACAGCAGCTAAATCCGAACATCTAGCTTGTGTCGAGATTCAGCCATCGTCAGGACTTCTCGATCTGAGACGCTTCTGTGACATCTGCTGCCGAGAGCCATCTCAGCCGGTGCAGTGTGTCTTTATAGTAGTACTTTTTTCTATGGAGTTGGCGACGAGTGGCAATTTGATTATTCAAATGACAAACGTCGAATTTCCTCTTTATTCATAGCGTAAATAAAGGAATAAGAAAACTAGAGACATCGATACCGATGGAAACAACCTCGTAAGTGGCTATTGAAACGAGATGGCGCTGCTTGAGATGCCGTGTCTCTTTTCCGCTCAACTGCCCGCGTTCGCTTCTCGGCGCCGAAGGGCCGGGTCACGCACCACCTTTTCCGTTCTCTCAATTCCGCGCGGATTGCAAACGCGATCCCCGCGCGATACGTCACCGTCGCGGCGCGGCGCGGTGCGGAGCGGCGCGGCGCGGTGCGGCGCGGGGCGGTGCGGCGCGGCGCGGTGCGGTGCGGTGCGGCAGAGGGCGAGCAGCCAGCCGCCGGCGGCGCCGCCGCTTCATCGGGGGCCCCGGCCGCGTCGTCGAGTGCCTACGGCGCAATCACGGCGCGCGGGCCGCTTTTCGAACGGGCGCGCTTCGGGCGTTCGCCGATGTGGGCACACGATGCGGCGCCGCGACGCGCAGTGGGGTCGAGGCCGTGAAACGATTGGCAAAAAACCGGCTTAGGTGAGTCGGGGAATCAGCTGATGTTACCGCAGTGCCTCTGATCGAGAGGTATTAGGGGTCCCGACGTTGGAAGTTTTTTGACACTAGCTACATAGCGTGGATGAAAGCAGCCGTTGTTTGGTGAAGAATTCTAGCGGCCGGTTGTTCTGATCGGCAGTTTTCCGTGTTTTTTTTTTCGATCAACATCAGGCACATGCCGGGGTAGTATCCTAACAAACGGGCCACGGACCGCGCGCCATCTTTCCTACCTTTTCCTTGTCCTATTTTCACCCCTACGTACACACACACGTGCACTACACTTCTACACATGTCTGGAGGAGAGAGGCGCTTAGAGCGCATCAACGACGAGCTTAGAGCTTGATCCAGGAGTGACGGTGCTTCGCAAGTGGGAGATACCTGGTCGGGGAAAAGGACGACGCGTATGTGGTGCCGGATCTTGCCATCCGGCGGGGTTAGATCGCCGCCTCCTACTGCGATAAAACACGCACTATTCTTACGGAAATCATGACTTAAGGAGTTGACGCGCCCGAAATCACTAATTAAATAATCAATCAAATGGCATAAAATCAAAAACTGTAGTATTTTATGAGATCTTAATCACTAGCGGAATTATACGAGATATACAGTAAAATATTCATCGATTTTGTTCCGCGTAAAATTAAATCTATTCCCTATTATGTTTTATCTCGTCCGAGTGTGTGAGCCCCACTGCGCGGCGCGCCGATCCGCCTGGCGCCCGCGGGACCGCGGCGAGGCCCGACGCGGCGTCGCGTATGCATGAGCTCCGTCCGCGGATAAACGCCGCCCCTCGCGCCCCGAATGCAAACGAAGGCCGAAGGCGTCCGCGCCCTCGCGCTCGTAGCGCCTCCGCTCTGCGCCGGCTGGCCGCTGGCCGACCTCCTGGCCGGTTACATTTCTTTGTTACGTTGCCGATCTATTGAAGAGGGCAGTGGTGGGAACAACAAGTGAGATGCAAATTAGATGTTGTTGGATGTTGATTGTTTATTTCGTGTTTGTGGGTGCATCAACTGCTGTAGTCATTAGAACTGTGAATGTAGGGTACGTTTTATCATGGGTGGTGGGGGCAATCTAAGCCTGCTGGATGGTGAGATCCGGTGCCGACCTACACGTCGGCATGCGGGGTTTTCCCCAACCATGTATATCCCTCCAGCAGTGCGCAAGCCCGGCTAGTGCTGGAAGCTCTAAGCGGGTGCCCCGTTGGTAGGAGATACCTGTATGGGGAAACCCAGCAATCCGATGTGTAGGTCGGCGCCGAATCCTACGATCCAGCGAGCGAAGACCACCGTCACCTCCCGAGATAAAAAAACATGGGCTGCATTTACAGAACTAATGACCTGAGTAGTTGGCGCGCCCGGAAACACGGTATAATCGATCAATTAAGTTTCGGCGTCTTCCTACAACTACAATATTGAAGATAGATTTCTTTAATGAAATATATTTGTGAAAATTATATTTTAAATGTGCTCCTGTACATTTTTTAAAACGTAAGTAGCTTTCGCTTAGTTTTTCGTGAATTGAAGGCAACTTTTAAAAACAGATTTTCTCCAAAACGGCTCCGTATATTTTTATTTCTTTTTTCTCAGAAGTGCGAATTGCACTTATAAAAATGTTTCATGTCCTTTTACGTTGAAATTTCTATATTTTTGAAAATTCCTTGTCATAAATGATGCGAAAAAGTGTGTGCTGGTGTACTTGTAGCTCGTTGCGCACTCATTTGTTAATCTAATGTAATTTACGCTCGTACCTTTTCTCTCTTCCATGGCTCCCCGTAATGTTCTCCAAGTGTTTCTGGGCTTACATCCTTCTTCAATCTTCGTTCATCCGATACGTATGACGTCTAAAATCCGTTTCATATCCATTTTATACTATTTCCTTATCTCTGGAAATACTTGCGACAAGGTGTGTTGAGAAGGAAGCACTGATTGTAAAAGGTAAGAAATATGAACAATGACGCAGAGATTTTTTTGCTCTTGCCAGCCTTCCTTCGGCTTGACTTTAAGGTCTATCCTTTCAATTTCACAAAATAGAGTACATGCGTATATTTTACGTTTTAATCATTCCTTTGACAACTTCACCACCTGCAATCTTTTTCTGCATACGTTCGCTTTCCTCTTTCTGATTCATTTCGCATAAGCAGTCCTCGAATTCTGTTACTCTTCTTAGTCCTTGTTCTCCCTTTTCTGTGCCGAGTTTTCTCTAGCAGTTTTTTTATACAGACGGAGCTACGAAACAGGCGACGGCGTCGAGCATAAGATTTAGGCGTTTTGACGAGAAAATGATGTCGTTCTCTCACGCTTCCCTCACTCAGTCTTAATTCCATCACTTCATTACCGAATTCTGAGCCTTGACTTTCAAGACCTGCCGACTCGACCGTCACCACTTAACCGTAATGTATCGTTCTGACATTTGAAGTTTTCCATTTTCTTCTTTATGAATCGGTGTCTTCACTTTTTCAACCACTTGTTCATTTTCTTATAATCCCAGCGAACGGCTGGACGCTGGGCCTGCATTTGGCGATTCTCTCACTTCCTTGGCCTCCTGCAGTTTAGCTGGCAGCGGCCGCGGCAACGGGGGCGGCGTCTGCGCGGCGCCCTCGCGTGGAGGAAACAATCGAGTGAAAGCGCGCGGGGAGCAGGAGCAGGTGGCGCGATATTTCTATCGGCAGGCGGCGAGGGCGCAGGCTCATCCTCTTGACGTCTTCGCTCCCAGAGGCCCTCCCAGTGCCCCCGTGCCCTTGGACACGCTCGCAGATGCTACTCGTTTTAGCACTCCCACAGGGAGTGGAGTGGAGGGGGAGGATGCTAGATATATTTTACGTTCTTTACACTTGACCCCCGACCTCTGTCCGTGGTTCGTTTCGTTGATTTCCTGGGCGCCGGAGTTCGGTCGGCCCGGAGAGCAATCCTGAGATTTGATTTTCGCGGCCATACTTTTTCGCCTGCTATTTTTTAGAGATCATATTTTAATGTGTTGGCAATTTTAGTGTGAGGGTTTGTGCCAAAAATATTCATGTATGATATTTTCATTTGTCAAAAAGTGTAAATTATATTTATCAGTTTTGTGTAACTTGAAAATTTATATTTTTGTGTTATGCGAACTTTACAAATGTACTATAAACCACTGTAGATTACTTGGCTCACGATAACAACAATTCATCGTGTTATGGAGAAACGAATTATTATTATGAGTCGTATTTAGAGTACCTAGTGTTTTCTACGTTGCTTCATGAATTACCTTTGAAGTTTAATTGGCTAAGAATGTGTTTCACTGAAATCCCAGGATATTGGTTTTGTCTCCGCGTAGAATATTTAAGAGTAACTGGAATTCATAAGGAAATATAGGAAACTGGTGTCAGAAATATCTTACACGCTTTCATCTCTGAAAGATAAAGGGAATTCCGTATGAAGTACAACCGTAACTTTTGTGATGAGTCACGTCTAAGAAATTAAAGCATTATATAACTACTTTATTGTATCACTTAAATTGCGCTAGGTAAATAAATGTATATACTTTTGTATACTACTTACATGATCCCTGGAATGACGGGGTGACTGGAAATGAAGGTGCAAGTACTTCTCGACTTTTGATGGCTCTTTTTTTGTGGTGTCAGCTGAAGTTTTTGTGACCAATCTCTCATTTAAATGATGAAATCTAGTATTAAATCTAGAACGTTCTACTTTAATCATTTATTGAATTTATTGCATCACTGATGAGTTAAAGACGTTTTAATTTACTGCGTTAAAAAGTATTAATTACAGAATTTTTGCAATGTCATAATAATATGTTATAAAGGGCAACACGAGCATTACTTTGGACCTCTATCGCAGCTCGGAATGCCTCTTAACGTCTCAGCGCAATTCGGCGAGGAATGCGTTTCCGCGCTGCGTCGACCTTTTCCCCGCAGGCAATTCGGCGCTTATCAGGCCGTGAGGCCTCTTCGCAAAGCAAATCACTTTAATGCGGAATTACATCAATTACGCTACAGTTAAAGCCAAGAGGATAATTCGAAGCAGTCCTAACAAAATCCTCCTCGGCGGCGAAGCAGGGAGCGGCAAGCAGGTCGATTGCGTTCGCAGAGACATGTTAGTCTGCGAGGAGTGGGCGGGGCCCCGTGGCCGTGAGCGATGCAAATCACACGGCATTGACACTGCCGACGGCGCGCTGAATAGGACAATCCATCTCCTTTCTCTCTCCCACTAAAGGGTGGAGAATTTCTTTTACTCGGTTCACGAAGCTTAAAGGAGTATTCTGGTACGTAGAATTAATATGATGCCTTTTCAACTAATGAAATTAATTACAGCAGAAAATATTCTATAATAAAAATACCCCCTATTATATTTTGACGTACTTTTTAATGTTTTTACAACGCTTATATTCATATTATTTTAGTACAAATAAAGAATTATTGGATAAATGGTTTATAAAATATTGATTACCTTTAAGGTAATTGGTATTAATGGGTGCATTATTTTACTCAATGCGTAATATTTAGTAATTATAAAAACAATTGGGTCATACTTGCTCTTATTTATTCAAATTCAAAGTGTTTCTTATTTCTTTAGTGTGAATATTGAACAGCTTTAAAACTGTACTTGAGAACAAAACAAGAGTTTAACTTTTTTTCAGATCACTCTGACATAACCATGTCAAATGTAGTTACTTAATTCAAAGAGCTAGTCATTTAGAATCGATTGTGTCATTACGGTGTTGATTTTAACCATACATAGAACGAACTCAGAATTAACGCAGAATTCCCGTCCAGTTGGACACACCACTTTCCGCGTTCCCACCGACCCTGCCGCCTCCGACCAAGACGCGATAGATAGTCTCGCCAGCCCAGAACCTACGCCCTGCTCTCCGCCCCCGCGCGTTCTCCACCACGCCCGTGATAAAGCGCACCAATTTCCGTATCGATTTTGGCGGCTCGCATGACGGTGGCAGCGGCACCGGCACCGGCGAGGTGAGCGGAGGCGGCCGTCACACGGTCGATAGGCTGCGTCCGACCGCCTGTCCTGTTGGACGGTGAGAGGAGCGGCCGGTGGCTGGACGAAGGACGAGGCGGGTGAGGTGGGTGGGGGTGGAAGAGAATGAGTGAGCGAGGATACTGAAATGCGTGCTAGATTGAGGGAGTGAACGCGATGGATGAAAATCAGGCGGGCTAGGGAGAGACTCGGAGGAGCGGCGGAAGTGAGCGCTGAGCATATGAGCGCGATAGGGGGTGAGTAGGTGTGTCAGCTGGTGGGCGGGTGAGCGAGCGGGGGATGAGCTGGTGTACGAATGGGTGGGCGGACGGGTGGGCGGACGGGTGGGCGGACGGGTGGGCGGACGGGTGGGCGGACGGGTGGGCGGACGGGTGGGCGGACGGGTGGGCGGACGGGTCAGCGGACGGGTGGGCGGACGGGTGAGCGGACGGGTGGGCGGACGGGTGGGCGGACGGGTGGGCGGAAGGATGGGCGAACGGATGGGCGGACGGAGCTGGTGTACGAATGGGTGGGCAGACGGGTTGCCGGACGCGTGGGCGGACGGGGAGGAGGACGGGAGAGCGGACGAGTGGGTTGACGGGTTGGCGGACAGTTGGGCGGATGGGTGGGCAGATGCGTTCACGGACGGGTGAACAGACGGTGGATGGACGGGTCGACGGACAAGTAAAGGGACGGGCAGACGCACGGTTAGACTGACGGACCGAGAGTGGGCGGCCGAGCTAGTCGACGGGTCTGCGAGTGAACGCGCAGGCACACGGAAAACGTCTGAAGCAGACGACTCCCGTGACTCCTTTGACGAGCAGGAGACTGCATTATTGAGTTTGGGGCTGCGGCCTTGCCACAGATTGTCGGCTCGCTCTGACAAGCCAACTGATTGTTGCTACATGGGAGACGACTTCGAGAGCACTGCAAAGACAGGCGTTGATCTGTGAACCTTTAATGAACTTGCATTATGTCGAAAATCAAGCCAGCATTGCATGAGATTCTTGAGAAAATGTCTAAAAATAGGTCTCATATGGTTGAAAAGTATGGTTTTAACACCGCTTTTCGCTGCATATAATTTCGCTTAAGTATGAATTAGTCTTTAGGAATAGTTTTCTTATATTCACCAATCTTACATTTTCTTTCATTTTTATTCATCTTCAATTTCGCTACAATTTAAGCATTGTATGTTAGTCTACTGCTTTTGAGCGGACTTTATATTAATTATTTACAAATTATTTACTTTATTCATTAATTGCTTATTACACCCTTTCCTTATTAAGTGTAATTCTTTGGACTTCCAAAATTGTATTAAATAATTGTCTTCAAAAATTTATCTTTTAATTATATCACCTCAATATTTGCTACCTTTTATTGTAACGTTTATTGAGAACAAAATCTTTCTTTTATGAAAAAAGTAATTATGACCGCTTCTCAGAGTAAGAGTGACACGTCCCCATTTTCCACACTCAAGATATTCTTTTGCGGTTCCTTTCTCTTCTAAAGTCTGACCTTCATGCGGCCAGCCCTTTGTTTTTCTCGTGAGTGGGTTGGAGCCGTACCAAAAACAAAAGGCATCTCGTGGATGAGACTTTTTGCGTGCGGTTGAGGCAATGAAGAGGCTGCGGCGGCCAGGAGGGGCCAAAGGAAGCAGTCGCGTAATAATGCTGGGTTATCTCTTTGCATTAATAAAATATTTATATTCACAGCGGTTGTATGTCAGAGATGCACTTTGTTCTGGCAATGTAAGTCTTTGACGATTTTGACTTTAGAATTTAACATTTAACTTAATACCCCATGTTTAGGTTGAGTGAAATGGACATTTCAATAAAATGTCAACTTAATTGTGAAAAGGCGGAAAAGCAGAGGAAAAACTGGCTTCATTTCGTGACTTATCTTTCTAGAATTAAGTTTGCCCTGTACAGAAGATAAAAGAGTGGGTTAAAGGGGGTGTAATCCCAGAAAATGAAATGCGGTAAATATCGCTAATACACTTCTCGCTAACTTACAGCTATACACACGCCAGAGAGGAGAGGAAATTCAAGAATCTAGGAATTATGTTTATCGTCGCGAAGAAAAGCCACAGAGGTCGCAATTAACTCGTTTAAACGTACCTTGTTTCCGTAGCTACTTCCATTGATAAAATTTGACTTGCAACTCGTGTATATTGGTAAGGAGAGATGTTGTATAAAGAGAAACTACGAAAGATATTCTTGTATGCAAATACATTAGCTTCACATTCATTTTAATGTTTCGTGCATATGTGCCAATACGGCAGTATTTTATGCACGCTTATCATTGATGCTACAGAGCTACTTGTCCCTTTTACCGACGCTCCTCTCTGTTTTCGTCGTAGCTTCTACATTTTGTACTCTCTCTCTCACTCTCTCTCTCACTCTCTCTCTCTCCCTCTCTCTCTCTCCATTCATGAGTTTGTTCACCTTCTTATGATCTCCTTGGGAGAGAATTTGGAGGAAGACGAGGGCTAGATTGGAGGAACGTCGTTTCTCCGAGGCGCTTTTGCTTCTCTCACGGGGAGATTCGTTTAACTTAGGGCCCCGCCCTTCCCGTTGGACTTGGCCGTCTGCTCTCCTTAGACGCTGCTCTTTGCCATATCACCTCTCTCCGTCGCGCCATGATTTTGGATCTGCGACGAGGTTGCGTGAGCTGGTCCACTCTTATTTACTGCAGCGCGACGCGGAAAGTTTCGAAAAATTAAAGCCTCATACTGAAGAAAGGCGAAACGGGAATTCATTGTTTTATCGTCCACCGCCATGTATTTTGCCTGAAATGTAGGCATAATATTGCTCCGCTATAGTTTGTAACTTCTCGTTGGAAAATTTCTTATTTTTTATGCTAAAATCTTCCCAATTTCGGTATACCTGAGTTATTGGAATATAAATCACATGCTTATATTTGAATGACTGTGTAGATTTTAGTTTTTATTCAAAAGAAATATTTTCGATTCATTTGTAAAAACTGTGCTATTATAAGTTGTATCATAAGTATCTTTTCTTTATTTTCTTATTGACTGTTATATGTTGTTTGCTATTTAGCAGATAAAAGGTAATATTATTTAATTTTTATTCAAAATCTTAAGAAATGCTCATGATGCATAATGTGTTTTTATAGTACCTCATTTACAAGGTGATAAAAATAACTCTCATACACGCTCCTACCGGAGATATAGAAAAATACTTACCTACAGACCACGGAACGAAGAATATCTCATGAGAGATTATCTCGTTCATAATGCCATGCTGTAATTTTAGATAGTTTAATTCGTTCACGTTTTCTTCAAAATATTGTTTAGAATGACTGTCAGCCGTCATTCTCAATGTTACCAAGGCTTGTATTTCCTAATATAGGCATGTAAAATATATTGTATATTATATTATCTCGTATACTACATATAGAGAAATATATGAAGTGATGCACCAAGAAACTATGATTTTTCGTAAAACAAATATTATTGCCGGTTTCCGATACCGAAAAAGTGAACAATTCTTGTTCTTAAAAGTAATACATATTTCTTCATACACGTGCTGTAGTCAAAATTCACATTTCTTGATTTGTTGGTACCGAAAAATTGGTTTGCGGCAATACGTATGCTCGACCATGACAACGCTAGTGGCTAAAATGTAAGCATAATTTCCACCAAAATTGATATTCTGCAATCGATCTGGCTGATGTTGCCGCCCTTAGAATTTGAAATGGGTTTATTGGTCTCGGGGGAATTTTCAAAAATATCTTAATTTTTTTAATATCTTGAATTAAGTTAAATACACGTATAAAGATGGCATAGAACTATTTTCTCTGTTAACTCTGAATTTTCGAAAATTGGAAAAGTTCAATTTTTTTTAATTCTCTTCTTACAACTACAAAATTATTGTAGGCAGTTTTTTTATTCAAATTAAATTTTCTGTTTACTCGTCCTATTTTTCAAAAATATTAACAGTTACCATGCAATTTTGACTGAAAAAATATGTAATTTAAAAAAAGAATATTTACTCAAAAGAACTCAATTTTTATTTAAACTTCTTGAACGTTTAGTGCTAATTGCATTTATAAAATAACATGACCGAAACTTCATGTTCAAGTTTTCTTTGGATTTTCAAAAATTACACAAATGTAATTTTTTTAAAATGTAATTCGAAATTTTATAATGTTATTAAAACTTACATTATAGATGTATTTAATTGTTTAATAAGTTAGAACAGTAGCTTCAAACTACCTCTAATAATGATGTTACGAAAATCTGTAAATTTTTTAGTATAGGGAACTGAAAGTGGCCGATTTCGAAAATGTTCACACCAATTTTTCCCAAAAATGGCTGCAATTTTGTCTGGGAAATTTCCGAAAAAACTCAGTGAAAAAAAGTTCAATTTTCTACGATATTCCAAAACACCGATTTCAATCAAGATATTCGGAGCTGGAAAATTGAAAAAACAAAACAAAAAACAACTGAATATGAAGGACTTTTTTAATCAAGAACAGTATAAAAATATCTATTGTAAAAAGTGATAGTAGCCCGAACTTCATAGAGAGCATATATACGTATGTTCAAGTGGATTTAATTAATCTCCAGAGTTTTAAGAATAATCTTCCTATATCTTTATCACTACTGTAATTAAGTTTAGATGGTTCTTACTTCCAGATGTATATGAATTTCATTACACATATCATACGAGTATAGTTTCAACACCATTCACATTTGCTTTAAAGATCATATTGATTATGTAAGATAGGTGTAGTGGTCAGTAAGATACACGCAACTGGAAGATTACTTATTTACGTTGTAGTTAAATGTCATCCGTTTACGGTCACGACATTGATCAGTAAAATATGATAGTCCTCATTTAAAATTGATCGTAGCGATATAAAACGGACTTCCAACACACACGAAAAGTGACTACAGTTTAAATATCACAAGAAAGTATATTCATGTTTCTAAAGGAAATCTATTAACCCAAGTAGCACTGTGAGGCGCCTTCCTGACTCAAGCTTATTTTGAATATGTCAAATTCAGAACAATTTGTTTTGATGTTCAGATTTCTTTGCCATTATTCTAGTTAACACGAAATTAGTGTACGACACAGAATAAATGTGTTACTCACTGTAATATTTACAGATACAAGACGAGGATAATTTAAAATGCACTTAAATTATATCACTCTCTACATGTTTCTTTCTTGCATACTACTTTGGTAGTAAAGAAAAGTATTGTAATAGTTCAGCCACAAAAACAAAAACAAAAAAACGCAATTTTTCGGATTAAAGTGTGTATTGTGGGACCTAATATAAAAACTAGTGGTGTTACAGAATAGCTCAAACTTTCTCGTATTAGTTTTCTATTTTCTTTAGTCTGAGCTAGCTGTTCGGACTTGCCTCATACTCTTGTCAGCTGCCATCTACCGCCACCCAAAGTACATTTTTTACACATTTTCTCAATTTTTCGGTTTTTTAATAGTAGAATTGAAATATTAATTTTAAAATATTAAAGAAGAGTAAGACCTCGTACTAAATGGCAATTTTCATTGAAAAATTTGGAGCCGTTTTAAAGAAAATAGTGTTTTAGTGTTACTGTAAATACGAAATTTGAAGCTTTTTCACAGAAGTTAAATAAAAGGCAAAAGTAAGATTCCACCCCCGGCGAGGAATCGTATTACGTGTTCTCTCTCTCTTCCGAATTGGAAGTTATAACAGGGATATCTTCCGTATCAGGTTAAGAAGATGCAGAGTGCATATTTTGCGGTGTAAAAGTTTCAGAGAGCTGTAAAAACACTATGGGGGATGTGCCTAACGTGTTCAATCTGGGCCCATGTAGAATGTGGATGAAAAAGATACTTATATGGGATTTTGTCGCACTTGAATATGAAATACGTGCAAGACATATATAAGACAATTTCTTATGTATAAGATGTTAAACTTATATGTTTGTAAAATTATACTGAATACAACCTATTTGCAGTTATTTTTACCCATTTATTAAAACGTTTGCAAGGGGCTCACATTAGAAAACCTTCTTAAAAATCCACAAAATATAATGTTTACGAATAAATAATTTTATTCTTATACTACCTGACCAATAATTTTAACATTTGTATAACTAAGAGAGGTATGCATTACGTATATTTTGATTTAATTGTGCAGAAAATTGGATTTAAAAATGTTCCAAAACAAAATGGGATCCTGGTTTGTGTACTTTCCTCTATATATTATTTCTTATAATGAAGTCACGTTTTTTGAAGAAACATTTTAGGCGCGCCGAGAGTAACCTCTTTGAATCTACGATCGTGTGCAGCATGCCAGATCTAATACCTGAACTTTCAACATGGAATGTTCATAATTCCCTCTAAATGTGCTTCAATTTCTGTGATGTCCATGTGTGCGAAGGTTAAGAATCTCGGTACGAGAATATTATTTAAAGAATGGGCAGTTGGCAATTATCAGCCATCGCTTAATACTCCATATAGTCTCCCTATTCACGAGTCACATCACTTACAAGTTCCATCGACTGCAATCGCTTGGTAATGCCGCTCGTAAATCCTACGTTTTTTTAAGTTTTCGCACATTCGGGATTCCTTCACCCTTCAGATCACTGTATGAACTTGATCTATGAGTGACGCAGGAGGAACACTGATTTAAGGTCGTGGGTTGAGGGTTGATTCGTAGCAACAATGTTTTCCAGGGGTTAAACACATTTCAAGTTAAGTTCCGAATGAGGGAGCGCGGTAAAAATAAACGACTCTTGACTAATTATGATTCACAGTGCAGTAAAAATTCTAGTAGTGAAAGTCGAAATTTTATTTTTCGACGTAAACGCAGGTTTGATTGATAAACTTAGTCGAATGTTATGAGGAAACGCTTTAACTCAGATGCCCGCGCACGAAAAAGTTCCGTTTTTTTCTGAAAACGGTAGCTGTTGAATTTCAGCGGGGCGAGTGACGCGGACTCCCAGGAAGCGACTGGCGTATGGCCATGAGATAGCGCTGTTGTGGCAACTGGGAGCCGGCGTCCTGCTATCTCGTTTATTACTGCGTTTGTTCCACTCACACAATTACACCTCTCAGAAGTGGTTTCAGCGTGTAATGATCAATGTTTAATATATTTTCTTTACACACGAATCGGTGCCGATCTTCGACTTTTGAGAATAAATACATTTTACATTATCATTCAGCGAATGTGGATGTTGAGATCGGTGTAATGTCACGTTTTCTCACATTTTATATTAAAATACTAACTGCATTTCATATATTACGTGCTCGTACACATGAAATGGAGAAAGTGAAAAAATGCCATAAAAATCGATGTCGAAATTTTGACGGAAAAATACGTTATGGTACCCCCCTGATCCCCTAAAACGTATTTTTTTCTCTCAAAACATCCGTTCCTCCGAGTGTGAAGAACGCCACCACCTAAACCGTATAAAAGACTTTCCCAAAATTGGTATTCCCCATGTTATCTGGCGTTTCGGCTCCTGGAGTTTGAAACCGTTCTTTTAATTTCTAAGGATACTTTTTCTATTTCTTCTAAGTGTGATTATCCAATTATTATGTACAGATTAAGTTTCTATTTAATGTGAAACATTCATCTTAATAGTATTGAGATCAGATGGAGTCAAATGCACTCATATTTTTTTTTCTTTCACATTTGAATCTGTGCAAACAAAAAGGTTCGATGTCCCATTTTGCCAATTTTGTGTTAACGGTGGAAAACTGTTCTTAAAATATAAATTCAACTTTGACGCTTAAACGTTCGTTGCCCGTGAGCTCCGTGACGTCTGTCAATATTTGATCTGAATATATTTGAGAAGTCAAAATTAAAATAATTTTATATTTAATGTTTCGGAAACAAGTATCGGAAACTCGCTGTATTTTTTACACTACTTTTTCGAAATTTTCTAAATAATGATCCCTATTTCTTTGTTTTCTTGAATAGAGCACAGTACGCATACAACAATGGCACACATCTTATTTTCATTAAAACACCTTTATTTTCGATAATTTCAATTTTCTTCGACACTCTCCACCAACTACATTATTGAGGATAAATATTTGTTTAAAACAAGATCTATAAGTATTGTCATACAATGTTTGGAGAATATGACTATTGTCATAGATTTGAGTTAAATCGTGACAATTTAAACTAATGGTGCTGCAGCTGCACATACTTTCTCGCATTATATCTAACTTTTGCAATTTTCGAAAAATCAGAAGTTTTGACGCCAATGAGACCTTCACCATTGTTTGAAGCGTTCTTTACGCTATCCGAGGGCAAATATTTATCCAAAAACTTGGAGCCATTTTTGAGAAATTTTTGAAAATGTTGAGGCTTCATTTAAAATACTGCTCAAAAATCAGACTGCTTCAAATTCGGAGATCATCGAGTTCGTTCAGATTGATAGGATAATATAAATTTGGGTGATAGTCGGCTGAACGGTTTAAGCGCAAGCGTTGGTCACAGATGGATGCTTTGCCGTCAATCGATTTTTCGATATCAAGGACCCACATAATAAGTATTCTGACAACACAATGTGTAAGAGGAAATTTATAGAAACAAGATATATCCACTGTTTCATTACCAGAGACCGACAATAAGACTTTTTCAGTCGAAAAATCGCCAATTCCCTCAGCACGATGTTGTCTTTACTGCATACGTAGTAAGGCGTGACAGTAAAAATAATGTCAACAAGGTTTACTCAAAAGCTCTAAATCTGTTCTTTAATATTTTTCTAGCGGACTGTGCGTCAAGTAAAGTTTGAATTTTCCTTCATACATTCGGAATTTTGAAAATTGTAAAAGTTCAATATTTGAGAACCTGCTGTACTCCTTGAGTATTAAGGATTTACATTTATTTTTTACTGAAATACGTTCATAAATATTAATCTTTAAATCATTTCATTGAGTTCATCATTTTATTCAGTTATTTCAGGATAGTAGTTTACACGTAATTTAAAACGTATATAATTAATAAAACGTAACATTAATAAAAAACGTTAATTTTTTTCTTCATGTGGCAGCTGAAAACGTTAATAAGATAAAGCACTATTGCAATATTGCAATATTGTAATATTAGGTTCTTGGCAGTGATACGAGAAAGAATGTGATGTTGTAGAATCGCTTACTTAACAATGAGTTTAAGGTAATTTTTTAAAATTAATTTTTATTTATGAAAACGTTTTTACATATTCATTGTATTAAAGTTTGTGTCATATTAACGTTCGCACTGTCTACTTTAGTTAATAATATTTCTTAAACTTGAGTTCGAGATTTTTCAAAATTGATTCTGCCGTTTAAACCTACAAGAAAACGATATTAACAATAAAACTGTTTTCAATTGTGAACGTGTTGATATCGATTTAAAAATCTACTTGTCGTTACTTATTACACACAAAAGGCTAGTAAATATGTGTTTGAGGATTGGGTGAGATTAAAAGAACAGTATGTTTCAATTCTGAAGATAATTCTATTATTTAACTTAGAAATTAACGCTCTGCATGTAGTATATTGGAAATTTCATATTACGTTCTGATTTCATGACGTAGTTCGTTAATCAAAATACTATAAATAAAATGTCTATAAATGCAATCATGATTGAAACAACTTTAAAAGCAATGTATAATATCTGTGAGGAAAGTAACGCTAGATCGAAACATGTGTTTATTTCTCATTTGTGTTTCAATGCACGAGTAATACCGACCCACATGCAAATGTCATGTGTAATTGAGTTTTAGCCCAAAACGAGATTTTGGTTTTTGCCCTTCAAATTTGGGATTAAATAGAGCTTCTGCGCGTGATTCAAGCGCGAGTCGTCGATGCGCCTGTTAAATTGAACTTTCGTTTTCTGATTACAAAACAACATTGGATAGTGGAAGAACGGAACCAAATTTGATCTGCGCATGCAACGAACCGTATGACATACGAAGCGGTGGTTGCAGTCTTTTTTTAGGGTAAGGGTCCTCTCAAGCGTACAAAATTGTGAATGTGCATGGTACATGATACACTTCGCTTCCAATGCATACTGTTTCGTTATCGGAGAATTATACGCACGAAGTAGGGGTGTGTCCTTCATTACGCCGTGATATGTCCCGTGTCTTGTATTTTTTTATGTTTCGCCAAGAGTCTTTCGTGCGTAACATTTTATGGATTAATTTTACCTCTCTCGTCGAGAGAATACATTTGCTCGTCTGAAGCAGGGAGGCACTGTTGGATTTCTTTGTCAATATTTATTTTATTTTGTAGTTAGAGGGTTCGTTGTGGTGAGTGATGTACAAGTAAAAGAATAGTGATTTGAACAGTTTATAATAATTTCAGGTATACCTTTATATTTTATACGATATGCACATACGTTGAACATTGCATAAACAACTTAGTATCTACTGAAATTAATATTTATTTAATCTTGTTCTTGTTTTTCCAGAAATAACCACTGAAAATAAAATACATTAAATTGAACAGAATTATTATTAGGGGGTATATCTTACTTGCTCTCACTTTTCGTTGTTGGATGTTAATTAAAATAATTTACTGAATTTCATAAAGTGCTTCAATTCTAAAGGATAATAATGATTTGGCAACAATTAAAGGTAATATGAGGGTAATATAGTATTATATGTATGTAACTCAATAGATTGTTTATATGAAAGCAAATTATCTCAATACAAGAGAAAATACGCTTTTATAAGATTTTGAATATACATGTACTTACTACGTTGTGGAGAAGTACTGTAGTCTACCAAAACTTTATTTTAGAAGCACATCTCAGTATGCTATTTAAACGAATGCTATTAAAAGTTTCCCGATGAAACCAAACTGACATTTGCGGATAACATGATATTAGAAAATAACAATATTGTTCTTCCAGTGAAAGAAAGTTATACATCTCGAAGAGAAATATGACGAATACAAAATTACTATCTAGTTTTACAGGAATGTAATATAGATGTTGATCATGCCTATCGATTTACATGCTATGGAATTAAAGGAGAATACGAGCAAAACTATCAACTATTTAAAAAAATTATAATAAAATTATATTTCTTTTACTTTTGCTTTCACTTTTCCATTGTGGCCAGAGTACCTTTAGTAAGTAACTTTTTTTATTTGAAATAAGCTATGATTTATGCCTCTTCATGAAATTTGTAGTGATAGATGTTTTAGTAAATTTTAAAAAAGGAAGAATACCTATTTATTTTACTTCTCAAATACAATATCGTAAGTCTGCATTTTTGATATTCCAATGTATCAAGCATACTCGCCTTCAGTGAGCAGCATTTCGTGCGGTACTTACTCGTTTTTCTGCAGATTGAGGAAGGTGATGGAGTCCCCAAAGCCGACGAAGGCGTCATCCGGGATGTAGGAGATGTTGTTGGCGCGAAGGTCGAGGTTGCGCAAGCGGTGCAGGCGGCGCAGGGCTTCGCTGGGCACGGAGTGGATGTTGTTGTCTCCGAGCCTCAGGTACTGCAGGTTCTCTGCGCAACACATCGCCCACCCGAGATCAGATCTGCAACCCAGCTCGTGGTAATGGAGCCGTTTGCGGGTGTCTTTGAGCAGATAAGGAATTAGAGCACTGCGAGGTCTCTACACTATTCATGAATTAAGGCTTTTTACACCGGCTTAGGTGGCGAAGGGCATTGATTGATGTCTTCTCAGATCCTCTGACCGGGTGTTCCTAGGGTTCGAGTCCCGACGCTGGCAAGCATTTCGAAACTTAACTGTACAGCTAGGTTGAATTCAGCCGCTGTCTGGAGGAAAATTCTATACTGAACTGTAGTTTTCCGTGTTTTTTCCGATCAACGTCAGGCGAACACCGGAGCAGTACTCTAACAATCGGACCACGAACCGCGCGCGATATTTCCTTCCTCTTCCTCGTCCTATCCCTACCCTTTACAAACACACTTACCCCTACACGCACTACACTACCACACATTCCGGGAGACCAGTCCGGAGCTTAGTGCTTGTCCCGACTGGTCCGATGCCCCGTTGATGGGATATACCAGGTTAGGGAAAACCCTGGAAGCCGACCTGTAGGTCGGCACGGGATATCGCCATCCAGCGTGGGAAGATCGCTGCCAAAATAATTCAACTTTTACTCACTTTTTCATTATTTTTTTTCTTTTTTGTGCGCTTGTATCCGTAACTTTTCGGTGCGCGTATACGTTGAACGTCAGTTACCGTCGGAATACACGGACACCGCAGCCGGGTTAATTTAACTTTTTGGAGTTTGCTGGAGAGCGCCTTGCATCTGTCATTTTCATCGCGCCATTCGTTCCACGACAACCGATGCTTCAAAGCCCTCCCAATCACGCTCGCCCTCCGTCTCCCACGCAGCCTCTCCCCTCCCCTCCTAGAGTTTGTTTAGAGCGACGCACCCTCCCTCTGCCGGGCTGCACGGCGCCGCACCGGTGCCGCCGCAACAACGGCCTGCCAGCGCGGTGCCGCGCGGCGGGAGGGCTTTGCCGTTGGATTTGCGGGGGGCCGACCCGGCGGCTCGCATTACCAAGTCTGGGTCTCTTGCAAATGAGCCCGCGTCCCGCGCCCCGCCTCCTCGTGCCGCACCGCGCCTTGCCGGTGTGTTCGCCCCGTGTTGTCGCTCCTCCGCCCCCGCGCATGTAACATTCATAGGCGCCGCCGCCGCCGCAAGGAGACGGCCGCTAGCTCCCACCCTGGTGCCGCGGGGCCCCCGCTCCCCCCCTTCACTCGCTGCAACATTCATTCGCCCGGGCCTCTATTAATTAACCGAATTCAGTTAGCCGGGCGCGGATCCACGCTTTGATTTGATTATGATCCCTTCGTGAGCGCAATTTGTGTGAAGGGGACGTTGTCTGAGCCCCCGACGTTGCGCCGGGGGTGGGAGCGCTCGGGGCCGGACCCGACGTGGGAGGTGATTTCTACGGCGGAGATCGGAAGTACAGAGCCTGCGACAGAACAACAGTTGATTTTGGAAGCATAGGTCGCGTGGCAGGACTTTAATTCATTAAGTGTTTAAAGAGAGTAGTATGAGACTAAGTTTGTGCGTCTCTAGTACGGAAAATATTCATAGATGATATTTAGTTAATTGTACATCTATGTGGCCTCTAGAATGGCTCATGGGCAGCGTACTAGTTTACCATGGTGTGAAACAGAGTTCGAATCTCCGTCGAGGCAAATATAGAATTGTAGCTTTCCTTGAGAATCGTCTGTACACGACAACTGACACACTACAGGAACTGTGTAGATCACATTTTACTGCACAAAACATCGAAATCTCATTTCTTACAACTTTTACGTTTAGAATTGTATGTATCCTCGTTCATATCACAATGAGGATATCAGAACTCATTCAAAAGGATAGCAGAAATGTTTTTTTTCGAAAATAAATGTAATCACCATTACCTACGAGTGGCTTTCCTGTAAAGTTTAGATTTCCGTTCATATCTTAAAAGTTAAAAATGTTTCAAAACTAAAAATTAAAAGAACGGATGTTGATCGACAATGTTAGTGTCAAGGTCAACTTCAAGAATGGGCTCTTCATAGATTTTGTATTGATTAATTTAAATCAATAATTTAATTGTATAAAATCAATAAAAGTATAAACCTAAAACATAAAAAAGACAATTTTGCCGTTTTCTTGGTTTCTTTTCATACTTTCTTTGAGAAATTGTGGGGAGAGACAGAAAGAAGATAAACACAACTGCTAAACAAACTGATCTGTGAACTTATTACTATCGTTGTGTTTATCCGAGAGTGGGCGGGTTGTCCGTTCCAGCAGTGGACGTACAATATGTCAATACCCGAGGAAGCACCGAAATGGATTAGGATGGCTGTTTGCATGGTGGAGTGCTAGTTTTGAAACTTTCGATCTTTATTTATGTTAGAAGTGACTCGTTCCTTGTTTATGAATCCTGTACAAGATGATGTGCAATGTCCGGAAAGTACTCTCTTTATCGAACATGTTAGATAATGTAATTAATCTAATCATTCTTGCTTATTTAACTTTAGTTTTTCTGGCAAAACCCTAAAAAAATATTAAGTGGGTAATGTAAATATCACAGCAATTTAAAATATCGCAATTTTGGAGGTAATTATCTCATGCGCGTAACTTTGTTTGAAAATAGAATGTAGGCTTGCCTTATCCTCATTTATTGTCAAAAGTCATACGTAGTGTTTAACTTTCTAAAACATGGAGAATTCTACCTGTTGAGAATAATACGATTTTGGGTACACATTTCCCACATTGAAGTTATATGTTCGATTGTCCGTTTTACCGGCTATCTAAAAATCCCCCCCCCCATGCCTAGGCCATATTAATTCGGGGGGTGAGAGAGACATGTGCCTTGCAATTCGTGCCTCTGCATATATTTGAATGTACTTATAGACACCAAGCAGTGATATGCGGTTTATAGGAAACAGAGGTACAATCTTCTGGATATGAAGACTGACTCCGTTCCTCTTTGTTACAGCTTTGCTTGTAGTCGTATTTTATGACACCGCAAACTAGCGCTCCTCTTTCCGCGGCATGTTGTCAGTGAGAGAACCGAATACGGCGGCGGAGGAAATGGAATCATTATTTTTGACTCTCCGCTTGGGAAAGACGATGCGTTCGACGGCGCCACGGCGCTGATGAAGGCGCGCACGTCGACGGCGGAGTGAGCGGGCAAGCGCGGGGCGCGAGCGTTCGGAGATGCCGGAATCGCGTGACTCGTTCTGTCGCGGAATGCGCGGGAAGATGAGCTTTCTGAAAGTGTCTGCAGATCACTCTAGGCTATCTGCAGACGGAAAATAGGATGCCCCCGCGTTTTGTTCCATTAATGATAGCAAATTTATCCTCGGGGAATATTTGTTGTTATTAGGTAGGCCTTATTTCAAAGATGGAAAAACAGGAGACTTGCCATGTGTGTGAAGTTTGGTTTCCTTTTTGTGTTTCTGAACATATTTTGAACAGATTAATTTTATTTTCTCTTTTTATATTTTTTATCTTCTTTCCATTTCAATACCGAATGTCGGACCTTTCCTTTGTCTGGGCAAAGATGGAAAATATGATTTGAATGTTTGAGGAAAGCAAGTGCGATGTCATTAATGTATAAGTTGATGTAGTCAATACCACGAATATTGATACTCACGAAAGTAATGCAGGAGATTGTCAATTCTTGGAGTATGTTGGTGAACACAAGGGATCCGATTTATTAAATATTTCCCCACGTCAAATTTAGGTGTAAAGAATTTAAAAATTTTGGGGAAGGCGAAAGAAAAAAAAGAAAAATATTCTGGATATCAAGTAATTCGAAGTCCGGTATTGAGATGCTGCCTTGTTTACCATGAACGTATTTTTAAAGAACTCCCAGGGAGCAAAATGGCATATTTAAACGTATAATAGAAATTCAGGGAGTTAGATATTCTACTCATATTTAATTTTGTGCTGCGATCTAGACATTATATCCATTTTTTCTATATTAATTGCACTAAAAAAGGAGATATCAGAAGGTCATTTGTTTCTAACAAGAAATTCTTTCTTGAAATGTGTGTAATTCATAAATAATTATGAAGTTATTTAGACTAAAGTACAATGTTTATGAGAGGATTTAAAATATAGGGTCCAAGTATTTATTATCTAAATTCCGTTTTACGGTCTTTAGTTGTGTAAATAATACTAAAGGAAATGAAAGGAAAGATTTTGAATGATGATTCGTTCACAACTATTATTCAGAATAATTTCTTTTAGTGATGCAAATAAATCAGAGAAGAATACGTCCTCTAAGTTGTCTTGGGAAGGGGTAAAAAAGCAAACTTAAACGGGAAATATACTGTGTGAGCAATGGAACAATAATTATATTTTGCGTTTTCCTTTTTCAGGTAAGGTTCTCCTTGCTTCTCTTGCATTGTCAACTGTTGTTTCGGTAACTTGTGTGACCATTACTGGTAAGTTTGTATTCTGATAATTGATCTTGCATGCATAATTCATTTCATTACATTTTTGTGAACGGGAATAAAATCATGTATTTTGAATATTGATTTCTCTCGAGTATTATTTGCCTCAATAATACATTAATATACTCGTATGTTTTTCTTAAAACATTTATGTGCCGTTCATCAATGGCATTCTTAACATATAAACCCCTCTGTTTTAAAGCCAAAGATATTTTTTGCTTTGATGAATTCGGTTTTAGAAAATTTCCTAATGTTTTGTACTTTTTTAACACAAATTAGTAATGTTCTCATTTTCTAACATGAAAAATTAATTACTACACAATATAATAGTTCATTCGATGTAGACGATTTAAACGTATGTGTTAATGTTATAAATAACTTGTCAAAATTTAATTTTAGTTCCTGGAACAATTAGGTATAAATAAAAAAGTATTGTGCATGTAACAAGTTTAAAAACCATAATAGTATGTAGATGGATTAGTTGTTTTTGTACTAAATGATTTAGCGAGTTGTGACAATGAAATGAATTCCTTGCGGGCTGATCATTAAATATATCCTGCACATCCTACTGTGAAGTGACACGCAGCAGGGACGTGACGTGTCCACCTTTCCACGCCGCAAACAGGTGCCTCGCTATTCCGTCCGCTCCTTCACTCTGACGTGGGCGCGGCGGGACGGGGATGCCAGCACGGGCGCGGCCGCGAGGGCGAACGCCGTTCACAGGGCTCGAGCACGCGAGCGCCGGCTATTTTCTGCGTCGGCGCCTCTATTTCGGACGCGCGGGGCCGGGGGCCGAGGCGAACGCCGGGCGGATGAAGTAAGGAGCGGTGGGTGGGGTTGGGCGGAGGGCCGCGAAGCGACCAGCGGCGGGGGCGACCGGGTGGAGGTGGGGTGCGCCGGAGCTGTGGCGGGGAGCTGGCGACGAGGCGCCGCGCCGATTGCTGGGGGGAGGGGGCAGGGCGGGGAGCGGGTCGGCGTGTCGGCGAGAAGTCTTTTGTGCTTCTGCCGGCGCCGCAGCGCTCCCCCCTCCTCCTCCTCCCGCCCCAGTGTTCGTTGGCTCCCTTCCCCGTTCTTTTCTCGCCCAGTTGGCTACCGCTGTGAACCCACCGATGCGTTTTGTTTGGATTCTCCGTTGCTTCCGATTGCTGCCGCGTCAGCACAGCGAGAAAAGCGAACGGCGGTGGGAATTGATTGCGTTGATGACTCCTTATGTTGGAAACCGCACATACGCACGATTTCTGTACCTCCTGTATGAATTTGGAGTATACGTAATCCTAAGCGAAATATGTTTTAGAAGTGATTAAGCAGGAAATCTTGCTCAGAAATTTTCTATTTTATTCTGCAAATGAGAATTGTGCTTTTTAATTGTTTTTCTTTCTGAGTATTTGTATTACTTTTGTAAAAAACAATGTTCCTTTGAACTAGACTTTCTAGTAGGAAAAACATAGAACGAGCTATTGGTGGTGACGGTTGTTTCAACTCTTCCGTTTCTAGTATATGTTCTTGATTTGATTAAATAGTGATATAAAGACTAGTATCCGTCTTGTATCGTAAAAAATACATAGGTGTTGCATTTTACATTATCCAATAGTCATAAATTTTGTATCAGCCAAGACTATTTCTATTGAGTGGTTTATTGAATGGATTGAATAGGGAACTTCGCCTTTAAATTTCCATTTCAATCAATGCTGGATCGACTTCGGAATTCAATAATCCCATTGGCCATCGTAGAATGAAAGTTTTTTGCTATAGCAACAAGATTTATACACATTCGTACGCAAAACTACTCGAGTTTCGAGCAAAACTACTCGTACTTTATACGTATTAGTATAAAGTAGCTTATCGAAATAATAAATCATTCTGAACTACAAGAAAAATTCAGGAATCGTGGTATATATGTTATCTCTACACCTTTTGTTTCCGTGTATACGATTTATAAGTCTCCATCAGCACAAAATCCCTAAAGGTGCTATTGTTTGATTGGGAATCTTCCCCCAGGGACGAATCAAACTGTTATAAGACAATAATTGTAGACTTTTAAAATTAAGTTATAGAGAAATCTGTTGTGGTTTTTTCGCAACAACTCTTAGCTATCTTTTGGGCATTGAGTGTATATTCATTCTTGGAGTAATCTTTCGATAGATTTTGTCGTGTCACTTCGCAGAGGAGTCGTTGCATTTTATCCCTTCGGGCAGGGACGCGGCGCTGTTAGTTTCCGGGTTTCCTAGATGGTCACCCACCCTACAAATCCGTAGTGTCTTGAGTTGCTTAACTTCCGTAATTTCATGGAGAATAGTTAAGCATTTCGGCAAATCACGCCTGCTAACGCGGCCGAAGGAAATCAGCAGGCAGGCATGCAGCCCGAAACACACGTTAACGGCAACACACAGCATCGTGCGCAATTCCGAAATGGAGCATCGGAGATGTTAAAAATCCGTTTTTGTGCGTCATTCTGAAGCTACGATTTACGTTTCTTAGGCTGCAATCTACAAACTGAGACCTATTCAATTTTTGAAGATTTAACTCTTCTGGGTACCTCAGTCACTCTGCACGGGTGATAAAAACGTTCAAACTCCAAATTTGTGTAAAATTAGGTTTTCTATATGATTTTACGTGCAATTTTATCATGAATGTGTATTTCTGATTGTTAATATACGTGTAACGATATTTCATAGGTTTCCTACACATAATACTTAGAGTAATTAACGTAAAAAAACATAAAAAGTGTACTATATGACGTTTTGGTGGGAAAAGTATATTTAGTGTTAAGAAGAAGAACGGCTTCTCAATATTTGCTCAGTGGATCAAGGAAAACTGATAAAAATGCCAGCTGTCCGTAATTGTCAGCAGGCGACGACTTTTGCACGTTTTTACTGGTGACCTGTGCTTCTGCGTACTTGTCGAAAAACTAAAGTTCCCCCCTTCCCCTCTCTTGTTTTAGCTGTTGACCATCCAAGGGAAGAGAGCAGTTAATTAAGAAAAACGTCACCAGAATTTCCCCCCCGTTCACTGGCAAGTGCATGTGCAAAGCTGTTATCGCGTAATGAGGACTCACAAATGAGATAGAAACACACAGTGAGTTTCCGAACTTTTTCCGAGGGGATTGCGAGCCAAATCTGTTTAGGTCAATTCGCCCACCGCGGGCGCTGGGGGCGGTCGGCAGATTACTGCACGAACAGACCCGCTCCTCCCCCTCTCCCGCTCTCCTCCGCCCCCGCACGGCGGTCGATAGAGGCACGTTAGTTCATTTGTTTCCTGGCCGCGCTCTCTCCTTCCCCCTCCGCCGGCCACAGCCGCGCCGCCCCCGCCGCTGCAGCATATCAAGAGGATGGCGCTGGGTGGGTGAGCAAACTCTTTTTCCTCCAGAGACGCCGCGAAGACAAAAGAAAAAATACCGCCAGGGAGCGAATCGCCGATCAGACAAGTTGTAAATGTGACAATAAGGACCCCATGCTCATGAGCGTTGCATTGACGCGCGTTAAGTAACATATAACACTGCATCTTATGCCAAACGGCAAAAAGCGCTTTGGCCGTTCAGCACGAGATAGTGGTAATCTACGACGCGCGATGCTTGTGCGTCAACGCAACGCTCGTGTGACAAAGGCCTAAGATTCCTGGTGAACCTGTGTTTCTTTGGGTCTGCAGGACACTGTTACGAGATATTTTAAGAAATTATGGTGAACATTTTTAGTTGCGTTCTGAATGAGGCTCTCCTGATTCCAAATTTATTTCCTATTCTTTCTGCAATGTATGTACTTCTTTAAAGACAATTATATTTATGTATTACATGTGGTTAATATATCATATATGATTAAAAAAGGAATGATTTTAGAATGCGTTTGATAATATGTAAACGTGTTCATTGTGGTAGTCAGCAGCGTTTATCAACAGAGTGAGTTCCAGGTTATGTATTTCGTTTTCATCTCTGAAATCAATTTGACCCGTTGACTTGCTTCTTTTGTTATTCTCCTTTGATAGACTGGGGAAATGTTAGAAAAAGGAGAGATGTTATGTTTTAAGGGGTTATCTTTGAATTCTGGTAGTTGTTTGATTAATGGAATGTGCTTAAATGAAAAGCTGTAATGAATACTAGAAGGGAGTCAGGAAGTACTACAACCTCTTTAGAGATTACATATACTGTTTTGAGTTTCTTGATCAGTTGTTTAACTACATTTTGAGTTTTTTGCACCAGTTGCAGTTCACTTGTGAGTTTAAAGACGTCAATTCGCGAATATTCTACCGTTATACTTTTACTTACAAATTACCGTGAAAACTGTACTAACCGACAACTTTTGCTCCTGTGAAAAGTGGTCTTTTAGAGGGCCGGTCGGTGAATTGGGAATTTTTTTTAAATAGTCTCTTATCACGGGACATTGGAAGTTTAAAAACGTGCCTATTATATCGAATGATTATCGAACTTTTTACTACATGAGCACAAAGTATAAAAAGTGACACATTATGGCTAATAGTGTAGTGTGACAGGGGGGGGTCTACCTTGCAAAAGGTGAGGTAGAAAATGTTCTTGTTTATATTTTCCCTTTTAAGAAAAACATAAGTTTCCTATCTCTAAGTACTTCGGCAAAAGTTTTCGTGAGCCCCAAAACCAGGCGTTTTTCAGCCAGTTTTTATTGTTTCGTAATACAGATGTAATGGTCGGTTTTAGTGCAAAAATTATGTGTAATTAAACAGGTAATAAGAAGTAAAAAAATAAAATTATTTTTCTTAAACCAACTATAAGAGAGCTATGATTTTTAAAATTTCAATAAATTTTCATTTTTATTCTGAAATTTTCCCACAATATTAATAGTATCTGTAATGTATTTTTGGGTTTAAAAGGTATTTATAAATAATAGAGATTAAATAATAACGTTAATATTTACTGAGGTTAAACTCGCGTTTAGAAGTTGTGATAAGAGTGGCAGAAAGCTTAAACACCTTGGGTTAAGAAAAACAACTTTAAATCATTTTCAATCTTAGTACTCCAAATAGTTGTCTATCAGTAATGTACCTCCATTGTCTTGTGCAGACTCAGTTTATCCTTTAGGTATTCATACCGCATTGCCACATTCTAGATCCTAGGAGATCAATACATCGCTTTTCTCGCACTTCTTCGCACAATTAAAAATAACATCAAGCTATTGGTCTTGGTGGAACACTGGGCTCAGATTCCGGTCGCAAGCCAAACACTCACATGTTATGGAGGAAGTTGATAACTCTGTACCTGTCTTCCGACTTTAGTATTCTTCCGCACCAGATGTTCTCTCAGAAAGGTAAAGTAAGGAATGCTCTATTAATTCAAAGAATCAAACATTGATCCACTTTCATCAGAAGAAATGACACTGAAATGGAGCGAGCAGTCGTGATACCATATTAGTGGCTTTGGTTTATCGTTACTTGATTCCCAAAATACCCTCGCCCTCCGATTTCCTCGAGAACGAAGTTTATGCACAGGATATGTCGCGCGAATGCTTTTCGTCAATTTCTATTTTAACTACTACTGAAAATTCGATGTACTGTGTAATTACACTTTTCCTGAAAGTGGTATCTTAAACCGGGTAAATTAAGGAAATTGCTATTAAGAGACTGGTCGGGAAGTGAGGTTGTGTGTTAATAGGGGTATAATTTGCAAACAGTATGTGGATTTCAGAGTCCGCTCCAAGAGAAATCTGTCGTTCAGAGGGGTGGTCATATACCAGAGGTGGTGTTTCGGGCAGATTTCACTCTATGGTTAATTAAAAAAATTAGAAACTATTCCGAAGATTGTTTTATTTTCAAAATAGACGTTCGTGTAAAATGTATTTACAAGTGAGCAAATTGATGTTTGATATAGTTTAATTAAAACAATTGATATCACCTTATTGAATCTTGATCTTGATCTTAAAGGTATTAACGTTCTTTTCAGTATTAAGTTTCGATAGCCAATTCACATTCCTGAAACTTAGTTTTTCGTTTGTTTGTTTTTATTTTATGTAATTTTTATTGCATTGACTTCTCCTTTACAAGTCTGTTGTTTCATTTACATGATTTTAGGATTATTTTATCTTACATTATGGACATTTGTTAAATACAACATGTTCTTGTTTTCTATTTTAATTGAATATTTAATTTAACCAGTTGTATTCAGCACCTTGCAGGAAACATGGACAGGAAACAAGGACTCAGGTTATTGAAAAAGTATTGGATAAATAGGAACATTCTGAATTTATGTATGAAAATTTCCAAAATAACAGGCACTCAAAAGCGATACAAAAGCATATTGTTTGTTTTTTTTTTATTTCGAAAGAACGATACTTTGAGGTGAAAAGTTTTGACGTGAACAGTTTCGCGCTCATATGTGACAATTCATATTCTCTAACAATTCGTTTTAACTTCTGAGGGAGTGCGTGAATATGGGAATTCTTTCCACGAAATTTAATTGAGCGAAGTGCATTTTGCTACCTTTGAATGAAAATATTTTGTTTTATATTGCAGCTTTGTTTACCTGTTCGCCATTTCATTTGGATAGTGTATTGAATGAGTGCTTAGCTATAAAACTGCAAAAGTGTTGCCTTCATGACGCATGAATTTAATTTAGTTGCTGAGTATTATCTCTCCAGTTCTGATCGCCCGGCTGTCAGATTGCCTTTTCTAATTAATCAATAACCTATATTTGGAGTCCTGAAACGTCACAGCTTAGCGTTTTAATTGGCAAGCAATAACAGATAACGCACGATCTGCTTTGTGAAGACTAAAAGGATTTTGCTACGTTATTTGATTGTAATTTGGATTTCATGGAATGTAGAATCTATTTTTTGTCTTGAAACATTTTAATTCTTTAATTCGTTGAAGGTAAGTAAAAGTTGAGGAGTACTGATATTTTTTTATTAATTACCGTTCAGATATTTTGTAGCTGAATCATTGTTATTCGAAGATCATTTCTGGTAAATATTGCAAACGAATATATATTTTCTGAACCAAAATTGAAATTAAACGTGTCAATAAAATTAAATCTGTCAATATGGGAGCTATACACCATTCAATGACTATTGAGAAAAATATTTATCTAAGTACATTTTCTCCTTGTGTAATTATAAGGTTTCTGGAATGTTTTAATATATATTAGGAAGTTTGATTTTCTCTTAAAGGATATTTTGATTGAGTCTATAGGTTTAAACTGTTTGGTCAAGATTATTGTTCGTTCACGCGGTAGATATTTTGACAGGTTCTAAAACAGTCGCCGAAGACCGCATCGCTCTGCGCCCTTCCGCAGCCAATGACCGGGAGTGCCAGCAGGTAATGACTCGAAGTGTTAGTTCAGTGCATAAACATAATTACCGATGAATGTAGTTAATTTTGAAGAGTGAGTTACTACATTGTCCCAAGTTCAACACAAAATGTAATATTTTAAGTATTGATACAAATCATTACGAAAATCAGATTCGTGTGAATAAAGTCACTAAAAGGATGTAAACGGACAAGCCATAAATACAGAATTTCAAAGGACCCGAGTTGTTTACTTTCGCCACACTTTTAATTGGACGTGCATCAGACTAAATTTTAATCACAGTATTATAAGTGTAAATAATATTTGTTAAGAAAGTTTTGAACGTATTTTTATTACCTCGAGAGAGACCTCGCTCTCCGAATTTCGTTTGGAATCCAAGTGTAAAAATTTGCTTCAATACTGAACAGATAGTACAGAGATCTTAAAGATGTAAGGACGAAAATACCCATCTCTTGAAGACTGAAGAATAATAATTTTCTGAAAATGTTAAGATGGGAGAATACTTTTACTTTAAATATCGGCTGAGTTTAACTTAGAGCCATCGTTGCCACTGTCCATGCAGTGCCTCTGACCGGAAGGTTTTAGCGTTCATGTTCGAACAACGGCGGATTGTCGACACTACCTTGTCAGCTAGGTGGAATTCAGACATTGTCCGGAGGCGAATTCTGGTGGACGGCTGATCTGACCGGTAGTGTTCGGCGGTTTCTCTGATCAACACCAGGCAAATTCCGGAGCAGTATCGTATCAATGAGACACATGCCGCACACTGTCTTCCTTGCGTTTCCTTGTCTCGTTCTCTCCCCGCACACACGCACAAACACACACACACACATTTAATACGTGACCCGTAGTGAGAGATACCTGGAGGGACCCTTCTCTGTTAATTGTCATGTAGGTGGGAGCCGGATCTCACCACTCAACGGGGATGAAATCATTACAATATGCGGTACACACCCCGGACTAATGAGCATAGTTGTTGACGAGCCCGGAAACATAAATATATTTTTTATCAATCTCCCTTCACAGTCAAAAGCTGAAAAAGCCTTATTATATGCTTAGCAACAGTATGTTGAGAGAGAAAGGTCCCTGAAGAGGCAAACCCATGATCTTTTTTGAACTTTCGAAGTGTAGGACCATTTGCCATTGCTATATTACACTAATGCACTACACCATATTCGTAGTTTGCGTTCTTCTTGATCTTTCGTTGTGTGCGTACTTTCTTTCAGTCTGTATTACCACAATCAAAAACATCATTGCATCTCATTGTTTCGTAGGAGGCCATAATCTTTATTTCGTGACATCGGTCATTTTTATTTTCGTATCTCTCCTTTGAGCCATCACATTACGGGAACCTCCTCTATTGCCTGTCCATCATTTAAAGACTCCGTTCGCGGCTCTATCACGACGGACTTGCCTCGCGGGCTGGCTGCGAGCTGCGCCAAAGCATGAAATGGCATTCTCTCGCGCGATGGATTTCCCTGCACGTCGGGGGGCGCCGAAGCAGTGCACCTCGCGGGAGCGGAAGAAGCGGGGCGCGGGGGCAGAGGGCGGAGGGCGCGGGGCGCGTGGGCGAAGGGAAGAGGGCGCGGGGCGGAAGGTGCAGGGTGGAATGCGAGGGGCGTGGGGCGCGGGGCGCGCAGGGAAGAGGGCGCGGGGCGGAAGGCGCGGGGGGCGGAAGGCGCGGGGCGCGGGCGTGGGTGTAGACGCGGGGCGTCCGCGCGCCGCGGGGGCCTCTAATAGGCCGCCCGCTGGCGTGTGAGTGACAGCCGGGGCCGGCTGGAATTAGGGCGGCGTAATGACCGACAACCGCGCGTAATACACGCTAGCGCGGCGCGGGAGGGGGCCCTGGCGAGGGGCGGGAGGGGGAGGAGCTCAGCGCCGCTATTATGCGTTCCCAGACGCTCCCCGTGGCCGCCTGGTGAGGTGCCGCCGCCGCCGCTGTGCAGCCACCGCGCCCATTGTGCAACGCGCGAGCTAACGAGTGAATGTTCATCACGGTCCGCTGTAATTTGCGAGCCAGAAGTGTGTAATCAGAGGCAAAATTCCGTGGGAGCGGTAAAGACTGGGAAAGATTGATGCAAGGGCGTCAATGTTTGCCAATTGACGTCACGAGAAAGTGAAATGGCTTATCTCGAATTAAAGAATTACGGAAACGTAGTTACGTATTTAAGTTTTATTAGTTTTTATTAATATTTAAATTTTAATCGTTTTTACACGAAATTTCCATTTTCAGTTGGAAAATTCCATAGGTGATGAGTAAATTAGTTTAAATTTTTTCAGTCAGAATTTCTTTGTATTACATAGCTACATCATGCATGCAAGGCATAGCACCTGTTCTGGGGATTAGTTCACGAATACATTACAATAAATAATTCACATAAAACGAATTTTTTCTGTCATAATGCAATATTTTTTTAAATTATAGATTTCCCTTTCTGGGATATAAATTAATGAATAGAATTCCGATGCAAATTCTGCATGCATTGGATTTCCGAAACAGTGTTATTTTTGCGGTGATACTGGGACTGTTATTATGCTGTTCTGTTTTTCAAGAACACTTTATTCCGAGCAATTTTAAATTTATTTGGTCGCAATTGTATTTCAAAGTTTCATTAATCTGAAGTTTCAATATTATTATTATTATTATTATTATTATTATTATTATTATTATTATTATTATTATTATTATTATTATTTCCTGACTTATTAAATCATAATTAATTATGCAAAATGTGTAGGATCTTTTAAAGGCATCCTCGTCACGTCATAGGTTTATTTTCCGTCATTGGCAACACTGCCTCGGTGGTACTTTTTCCCACCGCCTCCAACCAACCGCATGCGCTGTCAAGGATAATTAGAATTCAGTCATCCCGCATGCACGTCGGATTAGTCTCCCGTTTCGAAATTTCCATTCGGGCAACGGCTAATGCATCATTTCCTGTTCGTGACAATAAATCATTAAATTTACCGGAAAAGAGGAAAAATGTCTCGAGGGGGGGGGGGGGACAAACGGTTTTTTCAGCCGTCGAATAGCAATCAAACGAAGGGACGTTAATGGACCATCGCTGCCCGTTAGTTTATATCGCGACTGTCGAGTCAGACCCGTGGCTGGAGCACAAGAGAGCAGACGAACCGGAATACGCAAACGCCCGCTCGCGCGTGTGCATGCACGTACACTCGCTCACCCACCGTATACGTATTATCTCTGCAAGAGTATGGGTCTCTCTGTGGTCTGCCTTTTTCTCTGTTTGTGTGCACGCGTGTTTGTGATTGTGTGTGTGTGTGTGTGTATGTATTCGTGTGGAAGCCGCCGGTGTCGGAGACAGATGCTGAGGTGAGCGTATCGATCCGCTGATGCCATTCAAGAGGTCTCCGCCGGAGAGCGTCGCAGTGCTCGGTGGGCTGCGGGGTCCCAAAGCTGGCGCGTGCTCGGAAGCGCCGCTTGGTTCGCACTAAATTTGGGTACTCGTTCGTGCCTCCCTCAGCAAGTGCCCGTGCTCCGGATACTGACCACAGAACGATCACCCTTGGGTGGAGACAGAGCTCCAATTCTAAAAACGAATGATCATGAGGGAAAGTTATTTGCATAATCATTCTCGATCACTCTCGATCACACAAAAAGTCTTGGACGCTATCTTAATGTAGTTAATAGTTAATTTTACATTTTTGTATTCAATGATACAACACTTTTAAAGATAGTTTCATTTTCTTTATCAATTTCATTTCATTTCTATATCAATTTTACGAAATAGTGTCTTTATTACTAACACTTTTAGATGTTGCCTCATTTCTTTTTCATATTAAAAAATAGTATCACCAACGATATTAATTTATCGTATTTAATACTGTTTTAAGTTATTTACCTAATTCGTGCTTCTGCCGAAAGGCCATTTTAATACAATGTACTGAAACATGTGTTTAATGCAAGGGCTACGGACACACGGATTCGCACTGGTCCGCTGCGACATTCGTGGCTCGTCGGCTCACGTCACAGCCCCATCCGCCTTAATCGCTTAACTTGTCTGCGGCGCGCGCTGGTCCAGGAGAAACAAATCGTCGTCCGCCCAGCCCCGCAGCCAGATCCCTAGACATCTCTGGCTGGCTTTCCGCCGACCACTTGCTCAGCCCCACAGCCGCCCCGCCTACCCGCCGCGCCTCACTTCCACTCGGCGGCCCCGCCAATCCACTAACCCGCCAACCGGCCCATGAGACATCTCCCATTCCGCCATTCTTCCACCCTGCCACTCGCCTCCCCACGAGCTTTCCGACCTGCTATTCCCCGCTCCGGCCAGCCTTTCACTGCAATCGCCCGCCCCGCCCCTCCCCTCCTCAGCGCTCGCCCTGCACGTTCCCGCTGGCCCGCACCGCCCCGCTCGCCACGCCTACCCGCCGGCCCACCCGCCTGCCCCCGCCCGCCTGCCCACGCCCGGCTCGCCCGCCCGCCCCCACCCACTCAAACATCCTGCGGCGGCACACTCCACCCTACTCGGCGTAGTGCAACTCCATGAATAAGCCAGCGTCCACCCGCGGCGCAGCGGGTCCCGGAACGCTCGATCTCTTCCCTGGAATTCGCCGGCGCTCCTCGCTCATTCATCCCCCTTAAACAGCTTCGTTCTCCTCGCGGGCAGCCGGCGCTCCACAGGCTTCATCAGGCTTTTATTCTCCGCGAATTCTTTTACTCTATTTCTTTTGCTCCGTGAGATATCGGGCCTGTCCCGGAACCACCGCCGGGTAAGGAATCACGGGAACTGCTGGCCATTAATCTTGCCCGAGTTCCAATTCATGGCTTGGTATTGTCAGTCTGGTAACATTGGTTCAGAGCCTTGTAATTGACATTCTCAGGATCATTAACGTTTCTGCGAAGTTATTTAATTTCTATTACTCTAGGACTTCTTGAAATACCACAGAACCACAGTCTCTTTTTCAGAACTTCTTAAGTTTATTTTCATTTGGTTAAACTCCTTTGAAATAAGACTTCCTTTCGCAAAGTTTCGTGAATTCCGAACTCGACCTAATTGGACGTTTAACGTCTTGTTTCAGAGCTAAATGATATTCCACTCGCAGATTTCGGACTGTTTTTTTTACATGCATTTTTTCGACTATAAAGCGAACTTATACCACTTTAAATGTAATATGATCAATTAGGAAGACGTCTTACCTTCCAGACCGACAAATGCTTCAGGATCGACGTGAATGATGGAATTGCCATCCAGCTCCAGGGAGTTCAGCAGCGTCAGATGAGAGAAGACGCGAGCGGGCACGTCCTTCAGGTGGTTGTGCGCCAGGCCCAGAGAGTCCAGGTTGCGCAGTCCTGCGAACACCAGAACATTGTCGCATCTTTATAAATGTGCATTATTTCATTACAATTGAAATAATTCTGTAAAACGAAATGGTATTAATTTTTTTGACATTCTATTCCCTAGGTTTTTGGAACTTATCATCCTCAATGTCAGCGTTATGATTAATGTTCACAAAAATTACCATTTCTAAAAATTTCACTCTAAATGTCAATGTAGATCGTGAGGTAATTGTAACATATTCATCTAAACATTTCAAACACATCCATTATTTGCTAATGAACTACATATAAGAACAAATATACGACGAAGTAAAAATGTGACTTTTTAAATCGTTTGATTTAGCAAATATTAAAACAGAAAATTTAACGGTTTAACTCGGAAATATTTAACGACTCCTTTGTACGTCACTACGTTCAATACATTTCGTGTCGTCTGTCACCAACAGTTATTCGCAGTTTCCTTAGCCAACCTTCAGCCCCACACACCACTCCTCTTCCGACCGATTTCCTGCGCCATGTCCGGCGTTAAACGCTGCCACCTCCGACACGCTCACACACCGGTCCTGCCAGCAAACGCGCGTGTGCCCGCCGGGCCCGCGAGTCATTTTCGGCGCGGCGCACATCAGATACAGGGCCCAGACGCAGGCGGCTCTTTTGCGACGCAGCAGCTCAGTTGATATGCTAATTTCCTGGCGCGCGCCGGCCGCCGCCAGCCGGGGCGAAATCCCTCTGCGGGGGACGAGCGGCGTGGGGTGGAGGGGGGGGAGGAAGGGGCGCGTTATGAGGGAACCTTTTGTTTCTTGCCGAGTTCGGGGCGAAAGAGCGCATTTCGCCCGCGCGCCAGGGATACACGTATAAAGCCGTAAATTAGATTACGGAAGGCGTGTGAATGCGCGGTCGGTTATTTCAGCCGCGCCGCGGAGAGGTCGTAAAGAAACGGCTGGCGTCGTCGCAAGAAGTCTGCGGGTTGCCGGCGCCGCCCGCGCTCACGTTCCCGCCCTCGCCTCCCCCCCGCGCCCCCGTCCTTACACCCGCCACCACGCGGCGCTAATCCTCGCCGCGAGCAATCTGGTGGAGCTTCGCCACGCCACCGCCGCGCGCCGCCACTCTCGCGCTGGGTGGAAGGAAAGCTGCTGCATACGGCGACGTTCTCGCTGGCGGAAGCTTGCTCTGCGAAAGACTGGGTGTTTCTTGTGTGGCGACGTGAAAAAAATAAGTAAAACAGATCGGGTTTCTTTGCACACATTTTTAAACGTTTTACTGCTTTACGTTATTTGTATGGTTAGGGAGTTTATAGGATTGATATATGGTGACTCGAACGGATATCAGCGGACGTGCATAATTGATTAGATATTTGTGTAGATTACGACTCAGCATTGTGACATGAGAAGGTTCCATACGTAACCGTAAATGATGCGATTTTTTATACTAGTAATGTGAAGTGGTGATTTCAATTATTTAACCCTTCAGTGCACTTAGTGCCTCAGAGGGCCGGTGGTGTTCTTTTTGCTGTAAATATTTTCCCGTTCACATTGCAGGTGCGTCCTTCTATGATACTCTTTGTCGATATGTTTCTTATCATAAGACAAAGGACTGTCCAGAAAGTCACGAGATTTTTCCATATTTTTCATCTTTTCTGTAGATTGTCGTGCTTTCCACTCAGTGAGCCTCCAAGGCCCGGTAGTCTGTTTCCTCTTGACAGCTTTTTGAAAGCGTAAGAAGCACATTTGTGTTGTTGGAATTTATACACAATCATTCCAGGCTTCTTTCATTACTCGTCTTGCGCAAAGTAGCACAAATCACGACCACACAAATGAAAAGTGTTTTGGTGCTGTGATTCAGTGAATGGATTTGTATTACGTAACACAATATACTGTGGTAAAAGGAGGAATAAACCTGTTTCTAAAGATTTGGCATCAAAAACAATAATAAAGGTGGCTCAGAGCATCAACTGATGTCAATGTAGTGCGTCTGACAGGGAGGTCACTCTATTCGAGTTTCGACGGTGACAGGATTTTCGAATCTAGATTGTCAGCTAGGTCACATTCAGCCATTTCTGGAGGAGAATTCTAGCCGCTGGCTGCTCTGATTGGAAGCTCTCTTTGGTTTCTCCTACCAACACCAGGCGAATGCTGGACCCGAATGGGTCACGGACCGGGCGCGATCTTTCCTTCCTCTTTCTTGTCATATCCTCACCCCCTTATTTGCACACAATTATACTCACATGCACTACACTATCACACATGTGGGGAGACCAGTCGGGAGCTCAGTATTAGAAATGATCCCAGCTAGGGCGATACCACGCTGGTGGGAGTTACTTTATTGGGGAAAAATCCCTGTAAACCGACGTAGCTCAGCGCCGGATCTCACCAGCCAGCGGGGGAGATCACCGCCACTTCCCGCGATAAAACATGTACTACACTCGGGGCTAATGATCTTAGCAGTAGCGCCCGGAATCACTAATCAATCAATAAAGAAATTAGTGCAGCAAATTCAGTGAAAGTGACAACAAACAAATGATTTTTTTTGCCCGCACACCTGGTCAAATTTATAAGGGAGATGAAAATAACATTTCTTGGTAGATTGCGAGCTAACAAGCCAGAAATACTTTCTGAACTGCGAAATAATAAAAGTAGATCATTTTCTAGTATTTGTGAACTCCACGGAAATATTACGATTATTGCATCATACGAGCCCAAAAAGAACTAAATCATTTATCTTCCTAGCATAATGCATCTGAACCAAAAATATCATGACAAAAAAGTTCAATTATTCTTGAATGCTGCAAACAAAAGGCAGGAGTTGAGCTTATGGATCAATTAATCGATAACTACACATCGTGAAGGGATACGTGTCGAGGTTCAATGAAGTTATTTTATGACATTATTGATATTGTTGCTCTTAATGCATATGTAATATTCACATAAATGCTTCAAGCGTATCAGCATATTGCTAATGGAAAAGTGTGTGATTTGATGGAAATTTAATATTTCGCGATTTTTGAAAACAAAAGATGCTGTTTCATTTGATGTATGTAATGAATTCATTATTTAAAAAAATAATTTTTGACCTATTTTATTTTGTTAACCTCTTCACAAACTCGACAGTTTAAAAGTTCGAAACAAATACCATTCTAATCCTTAAAAAGTTCTACATACGTGTGGTAAGTTACACAGAGGAACATCAAAACGATTGTGAGAAATTAGAAGCAATAGAAATGTCTACTGGCTATTTTGCTGCCGCGTCTGCTAGAGCGTCACCCCTCAAACACGTGCCAATCAGCAGTAGACGTTTGCCATCAATATACTTTCACAGAGCTGTAGACAGAAGTATTCCTTCACGTCTTACTACGTGACAGATACGACTTTCATAGCCGATTAAATTAAAATTAAAAAGTGTCAAACGGATTAAATTTAGTGTTTAACGGATGGAATATTTATACGAATAAGAGTATGTGATACACTTAATTACTTTGATATTTCTTTTACTTCCCTGTACAGAAAATATCGTTAATTCGCCTTTTAATAAAGAAATGAAACTGTGTATTTTCTTTGTGCCTTCTACTGTGTTTTGTATTATATCTTTTTTTCCAATAGTCCTCTTTCTAAGTATTGTTCACCATTGCTAAAAATATAAAGATAGTGTTCTTCACTTTATGATGAACCCACTTAAAAATCTTTCTGGGTAAATCAATAGGTTCCTGCCAGGATTGAAGGCTACCATTTTTCTACAATATTATAGTTGCTCCCCCTCCCTAAGATGAATGGTTCCTTTCCATAAGACGTTGCGAAGCGAAAAAATGCCATTAGGCACTCACATTGAAAGCATCTTTGTGGAAGCATAAACTCTTATTGTTCTGCAATACTAGGCACTGGACTCATTCGAAAAATATTCCTGTTAACACTGTCGTAATCTTTCTTGAAAAGTTTTATGAGTTTACACTGAAAAGGGTGAATTGAATTCGTATAGTGTTGCAGGCAACCAGAAAAAATATTTTAAAAACATTATGTGACACTGATATTTATTTGTCTTATCTGAAGTGCAGAGTAGCTAAGACATGTATTCACAACAGTCACTGAATAACATCAAGTACGAGAAAATACTTTTCTTAAACAAATTTTCACTGGACAATGAAAAATCGTAGAGTCTAATTATTTTCTCATGAAGAGAGTAGAAGCCGGCAAACGACGAGAAAAGATAGAAGAAACAGAAGACGAATTTACTCGGTCAATTTCTTTATTACTAATATCAGGAGGTGATACGTTAGGGTGACCAGGACCAGGCATGTTTATTCATCATTGTCACTGCCCAAAATATTTGCGGACGATTCTCACTTTCATGGAAAAACTTTACTTTACTCGTCACGAGAAGGAATTTTGAAAACTAGGTTTTCCAATACATAGCTTTTTTGTCGGCAACCAGTCAATTTTCATCTTCGCAAAAATGCTTGTTGTAACGACCTAAAGGTACACTTGTTGTGCAATTATAAATTTTCATATAATGAAAATGCAAATAACAATAGCATTGATATTATTGTAAAACTATCTGTGGATACTGACTTTACAGAACCACGTACATGTTTCACAGATTCCTCTGTTTACACAACTGACTCAGTATATCTGAGAAAGAAGGCTGCCCTATTTCAGGTAGACCCTAGCAGTGTCAGTTGTTTATAGATAAACAAAATAGTTGCATTTCATCAGGAGACTTCCATTTGAGACCGTATATGTGTTTCTGTGATTCATAACATGACATAAGTCTCACAGTTGCTTAATGTGATACGTCGCGATGAGTCGTGTCATTGACGCCTTGTATTTCGAGTAGCTAGTCGGCGGGCAGCGGACTGCCTACGTGCGCTGGTGAACAGACAATGTTTAAAATGTTATTTATGTTTATTTCACTTTTTTGACAAACATATAGAACATTAGCGTAGAAATTTGTTCTATAAACATTAGCGTAGAAATTGATAAGTATTTTTACAGTTAAAGTGTCGATTAAAGTGTCAATCTATTGTAAAAAATCCACAAGTAATATCATACAAAAAGAAAAATAGGATCTGTTTATTCAAAATACCATTAATATAATATGACGATGAAGAAAAAAGTATTGCCGGATTCGTTGGAAAAAATTCAACTTGTTGGGAAAATTAATGAAAACAGTATACAGAGCCCAGAAGAAACAAATACATACCCTCTAGATTCTATGTTGACTTTCATAAAGAACGACAGATTCAGTTCCTCCGAAAAAAGACAAAAAAAAATAACAATTAGCTTGAAGTTTGGATGTGTTGTTGAGTTTATGTTACTTCCCGGCGCGAAATTCAAACAGGCTACCGCGCCACAGCAGACATTCACCAACGGAGCCAACGGAACTGGACGTTGCAGCTTTTCTCTCAACTTTTGGTAGAACTATCGAGTGAGGCAAACTTCGCTTGCCGCCCCTAGAGTATTTTAATAATCTAAAGTATTTTATGTATATTATTCATTTAATCTATTAAATCTACTAAAAATGAATATCTTCATTGTGACCTAATATCTTGTACATTAAAGAGCCAAATGGGTGAAAACCAGAACGATATAAGTGAAATTTTATAATTTTTGAGAAATCTGTTTTTTTAGTCAATGTCACTGTGAAGTCGTGTTGCTTTGTTTCATCATTAAAAGCACGAAAATACATTGCCACTGAAATATAGCCTACAATGAACACTTATTTCAGAATTTATAAAATGTCACTTATGCCGTTCTGGTTTTCACCCATTTTTCATATGAAATGATATTCTCCTGGAATCTGGGATTTTTTTCTAACGAAAGCTTCTCGACAACCCTTAAATTAATATAAAGTACTGCACATTTAATAGATAAAGAACTCTAACAGGCTTTCAGAAGGAGAAGAACCAACTTAGTGGATGGTAATTTGATTTTAACTCTGAAACTTATGCAAACAAATTTCTTAATTCTGGATTTCATTTCAACACGTCGAGTGTGAACCTTTAATCTACAACCCAGACAATAATATCTCCTTTCTTTCCCTTTCATTTTGCATATCATACATAACACCATCGGGTTGTTCTTTGTGATCTTGTGAACAGAAACTTTATTTTTTATTCCTTTTATCTGGAAATCTCTTGCCTTGCCCTATAAATAGTCCGAGCTGCTGTTTGATTGGGCTACTCGTTAGCACTGAACTTCCCATTTCTTCTAGCAGAATTCGGACACTTGTGTAACATAACGGTGATAAGTTTTCCTCATTTGGGTAATTCCATTGTTTTTTGCGTTTGCAGAGAAAATCTTCTAAAAGTGACTCATCATTACCATTTGCCTAATGCCGCTTGAACAAGGTATTCTTGGCAGGCCTGGATAGCCGAGGTTGCTAATGCTGAAGAGTCCCAGGTTCAAAATCCACCTCAGGCATGGCTTGTTGTCGTTACGTGTAGCTATCAAGTTTTGAAGCTATCAAGAGTTACCAATCACAAAGGTTGCTGTATGATCTAGAAGTTAAAAAGCGATCTAAAATTTTTAAAAAATTGTCTTCTCCCACTGCCAGGGCATCAGATGATAAACAGTATAACTGTTTACTTCCGTACATTCCATTATATTGCTTTTTGTTAACGGGAAAGTAAAATTAAAACCAATTCTTACCAGCCTACTAAGGTGGACCGGCTGAATCAAGGCAACCTTCAGTGGTCCAATTTCGGCAACTCGTCGAAATAAAAGAAACAGTTAACGCTGCACAACTACTTGAAGGGTAACCGAGTCTTATTTTGCATATTCGGAAACTAATTAAGTACGTTAGCAACGAGTAGCATGAAAGCGCAGTTATTACTCCCTTTGCACAAAATGACTTGCGATTTACAGCACAAAAATATCAAAACGCTGTAACACCACTCTACGAAAATACTGCAACATTAATCCTAAATGACACTATTCACTGAAAATATCTAACAACCCCGTTAGTACACCCACAAATATTAGAAACAACTTGGGTATCTCAACTCTTATACCCAGGGGCAGGGCTACACAGGGCAGAAATGGGAAGGGCTACACAGGGGCTGTCCAATGTAGGTGACGGTTTAGGGTTCGGCAACTTTCCTATAATTAGTCACATTTAAGTGTTGCTGAAGAATATATTGATAGATTAACAGAAATATAATCAAAATGTCCAGAAAATATGAATGAATAAAGATAACAATTCCGTAGCGTAATACAAACATGATTGACCATGAATATCTTAGTTACGGAATTAAAAAAAAGTTCGTTGTTGATACTTTAGGTACTTTCTGTCCTAAAAAAATTGTATCTTATTTATGAATTTTATTTATTTGAAATCACCCTTATATTATTCATCACTGTATTATTCGTGTTTTGGAATTATGTTTGCATATTTTTTATAAATGAAATATCTCTTGCCTGCAGTCATTTATATATATATATTAATTTTTATATATTCATTGATTAAAAGTCATTTAACGTATAAAGATTTTTTTGTTTAAAAGTACAATAAGGTATGCCAGACAAATGATAGTGATTCTAGTCATTAGTAATATTTGCAAAACGACTTGTATTCAATTACAAAAAAAATGTTCAAAATGTAAGCTTAGTATTATAAATTTGTCTCGCAGTTTTTCTTAAGAAGGCTAGTCGTGTCAAAGAAACATTACGAAGTCTCTTAACAATAGCGTTTTTTTCTTAATGAGTGTTTAGGTTTCACATCCATGCAAAATAGTATTTTACGTTTTATATCTTGAGAATCATAAGAGTTCCGTGTCGATAGTTGAAAACTCAAGCCAATTTGGAAACTTCAGTCAATCTTTTCTTGTAATTGTTAGTATAATCATTGAAAACAATTACTTTGTGCAATAAAGGATATAATTATTAAGAGATTTGATTTCGATCATGAAACCGTTATACTCCCCATCATGTCTAATTATTGGACCCTATTTATGTCCCTAATTAATGTTAAAATATCGTGCGTGACAGGAGTGTTATTACGCTAGTGATATTGTCGTTGTGGCATTTCGAAGTTTAATGAGCTTTTTGGCCTATGTTTTCCTTTTAACTGTCATGTTGCACGCAATTTGTACTGATTTATTACTCAAGTGCAGGAAGTAGAAAATCGGTATTTTATTTATTTGTATGCATACATGCTCGTATTTAAAAGACGTTTCGATAACTTTTTCGTCATGGAAATTAATATAGAACAATCCAAAACATTTTATTTCTTAATCTGTATTACTAATTTTCAATGCGCGCAGCAATTAAAAGTAAAGTATATAGTCTGCGACCATGTGAGGAGTGTTTATGCTTTTATTATATACCCAAGAGATCGACAAAATAACAAAAACAATGAAACAGTTTCGATTATGAATGAAAAAATGCGTGTATTTGTGTTATTCCGCTCACTCTTCACTCTAAGTACGGATGGAATTATCACATTCAGTACGGAATGCGACACGGCTGACGTCATTCTACAGTAAGGCACCAAGAAAGAGACCGCCCGTTACAAAATATTTGTTAATTTTTTTTCCTGCCTATTTTGAGATGAAAAGTATATGAATCACATCAACAATACGATCTCGAATGTAGATCGTAAAATCCGTGTTTCAGGTGTTTTTTCAGCCGTAACATCGTATACAAATCTAAATTAAGGACTATTAGTGCTGTTTCAGTGATATTTAAGATTTGGTCAGGTGGAGTGGTACATGCAATTTTCTATCCGGAATTTGATTTGTATATAAGGATGAAATGGTGTGTCACGCAAAACTAAATTAGATAGAAAGCTTTGTTGTTGAAACTTGGAAAATACATGAGAAATAAGAACTAGTTTATTCGTACCGGTGATAATTAAAATAATTTCATATTTGGAAGTACTTTACGTACAGTCACGATTACATTTTCATATTTTTCTGGAAAATGGTTGAAAATTACAGTTGTTTTTAAAGAAGCTAATATAACGAGTTTGCTCCAGTTCGAATACATTTTTGTGCTTTGAAATACAAAGATTTGTAAGTATATGTAATCGCAATGTCTAGCAATCGACTGGCGTGTGTACTTGCTGCAAAATCGCAACACACACACACACACACACACACACACACACACACACAGACCCACACACCAAAAAAAAACAGTGATTACAATTACATTTAGGTTTAAGTGAACGTGGACAGCAGAAATTTCTTTTCCATATTTCTCTGCAGCATACATTTAAAGATGTATGATGGTAAATATAAAACATTTCTATTGTATTTTCAAAGGGTACAAATGCTTTAAATGATGTCTTTATAAAGTTTCTCGAAAACTAAAAAGTTTTCTGTAAAAATGATCTCAAATTTCCGCAATTTCAGAAAGGCTCATGTGCTGTTTTCTCAAAAACGCTAATTTTTTATTCTGTTTGTACGGGTAATGCTAAATGCACTGTTTAATGTGGTGTAAAATTCACTTTGGGGTATTTTTTTGTTTAAAAAAAAGGAGAAATAATTTTAAAAATTTTTTTCATTGTTAATATGGGCATTTCCTGTGATTTCTATAGATTATTTCTTCTGTGAGTAGAAGTGCTTCAAATGAATTCCAATGACGTTTTTCAAAAACTCAAAAGTTTTCTAAGAAAGAGCTATGTAATTTCACATTACAGTAATGCTTCAACAACATTTTCTTAAAAACGGCTTAAAATTTTCTTTTAGGAAAAGGCGTTACTTTTCTATAATATTCATAAAGTAATTTTTAAACCTAATTTTTAGGAAGCCGAAATATTGAGTTTTTTAAAAATGTAATTTGGGCGGTGATAGATGGCAGTTGGCAAGAGGATGGAGAAGATCGAAAAGCTAGCCCAGACCTTATAAATTAGAAAACTAACTAATACGAGAAAATATGTCCTATTCTGTTGCACCACTAGTTCAATTCTTTGAGAATGCTGAACAACATTAAACAATACTTCTATTTTCCTTGTAATAAATATGTCGAACTTTTATACAGCCACATTTCTCTCATAACTAATTTTCAGCATGTAGTCTTAGTGCTCGAAATTTTAATTTTACTTTCCAATCTATTTTTCAACCATATTTATTCTTGTTGTCCGAATATTTTATGCATAAATTAATTCAGTTGAATAAATAAATAAATATATTAAACAATAAATAAATTAGTTCAGTCAGTATGCATAAATTAAACAGTGCGTGTCATCTTTCTTTAAATGATGACATGCACTGTTTTTATACACGACACTAATTGTTGAGTAATAACATTAAAAAGAGGAAAGGTTCCGGTATGCTGCGCATTCCCACTAATTTATTGATGTTTTGGTTTAAGGAAATGCAATTGATATTCGTGGTATGTTAATAGCTGTTGTACTGTATAAAGGTATACTATAAGGAATACGGGCTGGTTGGCACAAGAGGTTGGTGGCACTTAAGATCCTACATCGGGCACGTTGTTTCTACAACCGCTAGCTTTGTGACACAAGTTCTCCAGAAACTAACCAACGTCTAACGGAAGTCACATTATGATCAGTGCTGTGATGGTGGAGCCACGACCTCAAATATATTTTAGCGCTTGGATAGTGCTGTTTTCGTAGTTCACTGATTTTCTTCTCTAATTTTTAGAAGGAAATCTTTGGCTTCTGTTTTCTTTTCAGCTAAAACCCTCAACCTACCTCTCAATTTTCGTGTCTTTTTAGTTTATGTTTTTCTGATACGTCTACGGCCTTGTTTATTAAATAATCCCTTTCGGGGCTGAAGGGACTTTTTAATTCTGGTTGCTTAGCAAAGAATCAACCAACTCCATCCTCTCACACTTAACCTTCATAAAAAAACTATTTTCTGGTATTTTTATTTACACTGGGAGAGGTGAAAGCACCATAGTGGCCATAGTTACGAACATTTTCGTGGTTTTCTCAAAGTTTTTGGACTTTACTACAAAATCTGTTATGTCAAACTCTAATGACCATTAGCATACCTCTTTTTAAATAAATATTTTGCCTAAAAATTGTCAATTTTTAACGTGCTTTATTTCTTAATCATTAACGTCCAGCCTCTTTTTTTCAATAGCGGCCGCAAAAAGTCGCAAAATTTCGACTTGACTCATTTAATCAATATTCTTACCCACCTGATTATGTCTGAGATGAGAAAAAAAACAGTTCAAAGAAATTGCTTCACATTACATTATTTCAATTCCAGTATAAAAAATATGACAATTGTTTTTCTAAACATAAGTAAAGGAAATAAATAATATTCGTTCTATCAAAAATAGTTAACTTCGAAGCTCTAGTTAAGAACAAGCTGCGTCTAGTTCGCAGGTACGAGAAATGCACAGATTCAGGAATCGCTGTTGCTCCCTTGCATCCCTTAGAGTTTAGAAGCAAGGTCGTGCCCCGCCCGCGCCGCGCCGTGAACCGCACTCCGGGCGCGACGTGTTACGCGTCCCGGTGGCCGTCCTTCATTGCAACGGCCCGTGGAGAAAGCGGGGCCGCGCGGACGAAGCGCGCGTCGCGCGGCGGCCCCCGCGCGCTACATCAGCGTCGCGACGCGGCCTCCCGACGCTCTCGCACGCCCCCATGCCCCGCGCGTCGCCACGCCCCCGCTGCTGCGGCGCGCGCCGCTCCTTCGTTCTCGTCGCCTCCGCCCCCGCCCCCGCGCGCCTCCCGCGGGACCCGCTTCTCGTCCGTCTCTCCCTCGGGGCTTTGCAATCCGGCGACAAATTCGCAGATGCTGTGTTGTTGCGCGGATGAAGTAATTTCGTAACTTTTTGTTTTTTTTGGTTTAGAATCCTACACTGAAGTACACGAAAGTTGTTTTTGCAGTGCGAAATATTGAGGGGCATGATTAAAATATTTTAACGGTATCATTGCATTTGAATTTATACATTAATAACAGATGTTAGAACATGATCGATACAATATTTATGAATTATCAACTAAAGCAAATTTTATAATTCTTACAAATTGAAAATACTCAGCAAACTATCGACAGTGATGACACTTAATTGTAATGTTTCAGTTTGCGCAGTTTGTGCAATTTGCGTAATTCTTGGAACTCGTGAAAAATTCCCGTACCCGTTGTTTTTGAAGAAGTACGTTTGATTCCATCTTTAAGTTTCTTTAAACCACGTGCCACGATTTTCTTCCGTATACTTCTTCCACACTAGTTTGTTTTTCTCATAACTCATTCTGGTTCTTCAAATTCCGCGCTGCCCTGTCTCCCATTGTATATCTCCGCTGCCTCCTCCATCTTGACCTCGTGTCAGTCCGCAGCGCCCTGCCGTTCCTTTCCACGCTATCCTACAATCTCGCCTCGCCAAACGTGTCCCGCAGCTTGCTCGCCGCTCCGCTCCGCCCCGCCCCGCCCCACCCCGCCTCGCTTCCCCCGCTCATCCCGCCGGCCCCGCCGGCTCCACCCGCCCCGCCCGCCCCGCCCGCCTCGCCCTCCCCGCCCTCCCCGCCCGCTCCGCCCGCTCCGCCCGCTCCGCCCGCTCCGCCCGCTCCGCCCGCTCCGCCCGCTCCGCCCGCTCCGCCCGCTCCGCCCGCTCCGCCCGCTCCGCCCGCTCCGCCCGCCCCGCCCGCCCCGCCCGCTCCGCCCGCTCCGCCCGCTCCGCCCGCCCCGCCCGCCCCGCCCGCTCCGCCCACTCCGCCCGCCCCGCCCACTCCGCACGACCCGCCCGCTCCGCACGACCCGCCCCATCTGCCCGGCTACGGCCACACAGCGTTCCTCCCATCCCCACCACGGCCTGCACCCCGCCTCGTTCCGCTCAGCCCCGTTCCGCCCGCCCGCCCCAGCGCCTATCGGTGCGAGCGCCACCAGGCGACACGCTCTGCGTTTCCGCTTCCCCCGTCTCCTCCGCGTCTTCTCCAGCCGCCGCTATCTCCCTCGTTCGCACGCCGCTCGTCGCGCACGTTGCTTTCCCTTAGCCTCGCCGTTTGTCCCTCCAGCCGCGCCCCGCCCCTTCTCGCCCCGCGCCGCCGCCGGGGCATTAGCACCTCGAGGTCTCTCCGTGTGTTTGCGCTGCGACACTTCGCGCAGGGATGGGACTGCGGGGAAATCTTCGGCGGCGCGCGGGGGCGGGCGGAAAAGGTAGTGGCGCGAGCGCGGGTGTGAGCGCGGAAGGCGCGCGCAGGTTCCTCGCTCAATGGGGCGGTCGCATATCCATCAAAGGGTTTTACTGCGAAGGTGCGACGCGGAGGCTGCGCGGCTCGCGGCGCGGTGGTCGTGCGTCCAGCCTGCCCGCGAGTGGGCACGGCTCCTGCCACTTCCGCGCTCCCCCGCCTCGCTCGCACCGATGCCGCACTTCGAGAGCTTTTACCAGCACCTGTTCCGCTGCCCCTACCTCTTCTGTCACCTTGATAACCAACCTCGCTACTGCCTTCCCCGTGCGCAATTCTGGTTATATATTCCCTAGATCCTCCATCTCAGCAGTGGCTGCCTGTTCTCGTTTTTTTTCTTTCTTTTTCACCCTCGACGTACAATTTCATTAGTCAGTGAGCTTTAATAAACTGGATCTGCGAGTACTGTGATGACTTCTGCTGAAATGGATAATCGGCCGTGTGTCTGTGGTTTCATCACTTGTTTTACGTATTCTTATCGCCGCTATGATATTTCACTATCTCTATCCTAAACGACCGTACTGACATTACGATTTCTGCGTACTTCATCTTCAACTCGATACGATGATTAACCAGTAAACTCTAACCTTTTCGTTTCCCTTTTCCCACCTGCTTCTTTTCTCTCGTCAGCTGCATTTGGATACTTCTCGACATTTTTATCGCCACCTGCTCTTCTTTTGTTTGATCCGTCAACCTCACCTTCGGCACTGTCTTTGCTGTCATTGCTGCCCCCACCGCCCTTCTTTCATCTCCTCATCCCCCTATAACGCCACCGCGAAGGCCCCGTTCCACTCCACCATAAACCGGGAAATGTTTTCGTGCCGAGCGCGACCACACATGCGCCCCGTCCGCCGCCGCGCCGAGGGCAGATGTGCTCGCGAAAGAGCCCGCGTATGTTTGCCCGAGGCGCAGGAAGTGAGCGAATATTCCCGATGACTTTCTCGGGGGAAAACATCTTAGCCGTCTGCGAGAGAGACACTTCTCACGCGACGGCGAAATATTCGGAGAGCGTGAGAAATGCATCTTGAAGAAATGCGGGGGGTTCGGGATTATAAAATGATTTTATGTGTGGTACGGGAACTCTTGGAAAAACAGTAGTAAAACTCCACTGAGAAGTGGCTTGGTTCGGTACGTAGATCATTCTTTCGATTTTGTGCTATTAAACTTAAGGAAAGGTTCACCGTTCAAAAGTTTTTTCTTACGGAAAAACTTTAAAATAACAAATGAGTTTCAATGTGATTTGTAATATCATGCTTTTAACTGAACGTTTAATTACGTGCAGTTAATGTTGATGTTTCTTTTGCGCTTTGAGTGTTTAATTTATAAAACGTGCAATAAACATGCTTTATGAATATAGCAACCTGATCAAACTAGATAATTTCATATGTTTTTAAAATAAGTCTCTAATATAATAAGCAACAAACTACCTAAATGGATAGGTCTTCTCTGTTTATGAACGCTAACTCATCCTTTCACAATGTTTAAGCAGTAAAGCGTGCCAGCTATTGACCCTATTAGAGAGGTCATGAGGACCTAAAACGATTTGAGTAGTTTCGCCTGAAACGAGCGTCTGCCCTCCGTCCGCGCGCTTCGTTCTCGCTCGGACACAACTTGCGCGTCTCACAACCCGCGACGCCGCGTGGGTCGAACGAGGGAGAGACAGAAAGCGGCCGACCTCGCCGCAAGTGAACTACTACTCGTCACGGAAGAGGTCTTACTACGCCGCCACCCCCCGCCCCTCGCCGGCCGCTGAAGTATTTACGGGAGACGCGCGGCGGCCGGGGTCGCCGCCATTCCTTTGAACCTCCCACGCAACGCGGAGCGGGCGACGCGGCCGGGCGCTGCAGTTAACTTTGTTCGTTTGCCCCCTGCCCCCCCCCACTCGTCCCTCCCTTTGTGATGGAGTTATCCTTTAGGATACGCCGACATGAAAGTGTAACTACGTTCGTGACGCAGTGGAAAGTGCATATTTCAGGAACGATCTCCCTCCATCGGCATGTTCGAATGCGTGTCGGCAGGGCAGGGTCGCCCGGAGGATTGCGTCAGCTGGCCTGTGCAGCTATTTATTCACTAGTTTGGGGAAGTGGTAGTATCCGTCGTAATAGCCGAGGGAATGAACTTTTTATGTAAGGCAGGAATACTGCATAAGGCTCTGGGACCGTACGTCCACTGGGCGATCCAATTGTAGGTCACGCATCGGAAAGTATTAAACTGATTCTCTTTCATGTAATCGACGTACCGCAGTCCAATATTAATTGCTACCCTACAAAATTCCAATAGTTAATGTTTCATATTGACTTGGAAATATTTGAAGCATTGAGTACCCGCGACTTATCGTGGGCGCAGTATTTTTTTATTCATCGTCATTCGAAGTGTTCTGCATTAATGCAATCTTCCTCTATAAAATTTTGGGGGCGATCGGTGATAAAACTTGAAATTTGACTATTTCAACAAAGGTAAAAACTGTACATTAAGAGAGATTATGAGAGCCTTTGTACCACCTCTCCTTACATATTTTTGCAGCATTTGCCTAATGAGTAAATTTCTGAGCACTTTCTATTATAAAAAAAGTATCTTTCATGCGTTAAGACAGGCAAACGAGTCTCGATAGTTAAATTCCATGCACTTTTTGTTCTTACCATCGAAATCTCCTTCCTGGATGGAGCTGATGCGGTTCTCCTGAATCTCGAGTCTTTTGAGTGACTCGAGTATAGACAACGCCTCAGTAGGCACGCGTGTCAACTCGTTCCCGCCCAGGTTCAGCCGCTTCAGCTTCCTACAAAAAACAGAAAAGCACTTTTTACCATAATATTCAATAAGGAAACAAATCTGGAGTGTGTTTTGAGAAAAGATAAAGTGATAAATTTGAGAATTAAAGGAAATATAGTTCATTATTCCAAAGCAACACATTTTGTCTATGTGGTTATACTTTTTACGAAAATTTAAAATCCTTGAACGAATCTTCAAATTTATATTGCAGAACTGTTTCATTTTAGCCACTGAGGATAGGACAGTGCCCATCATTGCGCAACATAGACGAAATAAAATATTAGTGTGGTGGACAGAACTAATTAGATAAAATAAATCCTATTGAGTACAAGTCGCTGGCAAGTGATTTGCAAAATAAATTTAGCATATCAATGTTAATAATAATAATAATAACTCACAGGACCACAGTACACCGCACAGCGATACACCGCACTACTCTGCGTTTCAGTACACTAACGCCTTCATAACAACTTGTTGAATATAACGGCACTTACAATTGCTCAAGTTTTAACTTACTCAGTGGAAGATTCTAAAGGTGCTTAATCTATTGTTTCGAAATTCATTCCAAACTATTTCTAAAAGTGCGAACATTAAGAGGAAGCGTTTCGAAAAATGCTGCAGGCAAAATGTTCCAATCTCTTAAAGTTGTATTAACTAATGAAAATTTTATAGTGTCTGTTTTTTGCTTTTTTAAATTTTGTGAATATGGTCTCCTCTACCAAAATACGCTGGCTTCCCTAAAATACTCCAAATTTTCCTACCAAGCTGACTGGCTAAAGTTTTATTTTGCATAAGACCTTGTTTTCACTTTTCTGATTTCGAGCTGGTTTCTTGACTTTTTTTAATGCATATTCCTGTACGTAATATTGGAAGCTTTCTTTTGAACTCTGTCTAGTATTGCTTTACAATAAATTCTTTATATCTCAAACAGTCATTTGTTTGTGTCAGTAGTAGCTCGTAAAGATATGTACATATTATTTATTTTGCAATTGTCATCCACTACTTTAACAAAATGCAATGACTTCCACGTCTGTCATATCTTGATCAATTTGATCTTCGCTTCACTTACTGAATACCAAGGTACATGACGATACTTGCGGAATGATATCGCGAGCACAACTAATCAGCTACTGCGTAATTACAATCTCGGCCAAAGGTCATTTCTTTACAATTCATTAATTTCAATTACATTTGCTTCGCTTCAAAAACGTAAGCTACGCCATGTTGCATAATAATTTTTACTATGCTTTGATTTGAGTACTCGATGCAATCATCGAATAATGGGAGATCATTGACGAAAGCTTTGAAATGGAGAGATCCAATTACACCTCCTTGCGAAACACCTGTCGTAACGTAAGTTGTCAACATTAAAAAACTATGTCCTACTCAAATTGTTTACTGCCGTGAAATAATTCGTAAATCCATGAGTCTACCATACACATGTATTTAATTCCTATTTCATTACTTTCTCGATTTCGGAGTAATGTGTGTTAAATTTTGAAAAACATATTTCATTTACGAATAAAAAGCTATTTCAAACGTCTTTTAGTGAATGTATCTTTACATACCAGTTATTTCGAGTTATAGCTGAATTTTCTAGATTTTAAAAATCAGTTGCATGAATCAATGAAAACCATCCAAATCTCCTTACACCTCGATGTAAACATGCGATTATCAGTATTAGTAGACAATCAAGTTCTGCGGAGCTTTTCTTACCAGAGTAAACGCTTGCTTTTATTCTGTTTGCATTTCATTAAGCTCATCCTCAGCAAGGTGATACAAATGTCATTTTCTTGATTTATCAAGTATTTCACAATCAACAGCTGTGTCAAAAAACTCGGTGGAAGGGTAAATGCAAAAAAACCTTGAAGATAGATTTTTCTGACATAACATGCGAAATATTGACGTATTTTTTGATGTAATTTCTTTTGTGTGATTCTGAAAAGCTTTAAAATCAATATATTGTCTGTTTTGTTCACTCTAAGTGAAATTAAATACATTCTGTGTATTTGTTGTTGGATAATATTTATAATACTTTTATTTATTTCACGGTAAAAGTCAAATATGCCATTGATTCAACCTGTCAGTTGAGTAGTGTTATTAAGGAAAGTGAATATATCAAGGAAATGTAGAAGAGATGATTATCACGTGAAACTCCTGTATTAAAGCGTGTAAAGAGGACTAGTTTAGAGTATTATTGAAACATCAGCGGTCGTGATATCCTGAAAAATATAACATTTACTAATTTAGAAGCTGTGGGATATTAATTAGATAACAATGATATTAAGTATCATATGTCATTAAATAGCATTTTTTTCATAGCGAACATGCCTTATATACATAATTCATAGACGATATAATTCTCTTAACTCGTGATTACTTCACCTCTTATTTAATTATCGATTTGAGATATTTCGAACACACACACATACACACACACACACACACACACACACACACACACACATATATATATATATATATATATATATATATATATATATATATATATATATATATTTGTTCCTACACCATGTAAGCACAAAAATATCTTCCTCTAATACACTGACACCTTCTGATAAGGGTTCGTATTGTCAACTTGAAAGAGGAATCTCATTCGTTTTGCTGATCGCAAATTGATTAATCAAGGTGCTTATAAACAACATTGTTGAACTGGACGACCCGTATAATGTAGAATTTCTTTTTAACAGCATCAGGTTTTGTTTTTTATGTCGTTCAGAGACCTCAGTAGATGTTTATGACCTCACTCGCGTGGTGGTTTGTAATCATTTCAACCCAAAAAGTTATTATTGATGACGTTTAATTAATGAATTAAAAGTTAAATGAGTAGACTTTCTTAATCGAACAAGCTATGTTTATTCAGAATTTCAAATGAAACCATGCGAGTTGAGCTTCTTCGCAAGAATCGATCTTAATAAAACCGACTCTGAAAAAACTTCGTTTGATAACAGTTTATGTCTTGTGATTGAGAACTCTTTTTGGAGCGCTTATCAATGATGGTCGTAAAATGTTGAAGTTATTTTGCTCACGTCGAAAGCTTGGTTTAATACTCAAAATGATGATCCGCAGTAAACATTCTAGAGCCCTGCTACCTTGATTCATACCTGCCGATCAATGCTCTTTTGTTTGTTGTGTAAGCACCGTCGAAAGAAGTTTCATGAGAACGATGTAAGCTCGTTACTGAATGTCTTGTTGGAAGGGGTGCGTGTTTCACAAAAGGCGATGGTATCTTAGTTTTTCAATACTTCTAACGAACTGATGACTAAGTATTAAGCACACGGGGCACTGAGATAATAGGTAATCTATCTCTTTTTATCTTAATGAACGATCAGCATGTCGTGTCTTTTTTTTATGTTCTTTGGGTTCACGTTTGTACAATGAATATTTAAACTTATAAAGTATCAACATTTGAACTTTTTTTGCGTGCACTTGCAAGATAACGTTTCCATTAAACTCAATTTAAAAACAAAAGAGATTCCTTGAATCAATTGTATGTTGGGAATTTTACTGCAAGAGGAGCTGTACCCTATGATCCATCTTCCACACTTACTTTTGACGAACAGCACATGCGCAGATTCCCGAATCCTAGATCTGAAGCCTCACAACGTACGCGTGCGTTTTGCGCTAAAACTCCGAAATCGTTCGTCAAAATAATGTGTAAATCGGGATGAAGGGGGAAGGAAATTGACTGAGTCTTATACACGGCGCAGCTCTCGGATGAAAATTTGAATCGTGCGAAAGAACACTGCATTTCATCGAACACTAGTTTCGGAGAAAATGAAAACTTATGTTTTCTTTTAGGACAGTCTGTAACCATGGTTTCAAGTTTTCATCTAAATTCAATGAATGAGCTCTTTTGACTCACGTCGGCTTTATAAATAATTTTGAAGGAGCGAAAACCTATTGAGGAATTGCTTAATTTACTGATATCTATATTTGTGATTTTTGTACTGGGTGAAAATTGTAAAGAAAGCCAGTTCCGGCTGGGGTGGTGCTCCATTGTTGGAAGATACCTGGATGGAGATCCCCTTCCTCCTCCAAGCCAACGTGTAAGTCGGCGCCTGATCTCACCGTCCAACTGGGAAACAAGACAGCCACTTGTCATGAAAAAACATGCTCTACACTGATTGGAGTACTGACCATAGTAATTGTCGCGTTCAGAAACACGAAATAAGCAACTTCATTGCTTTTCAATGTAATTTGTGATCGCATATGTAACTGTCCTAGCAAGAAAGTTTGAAAATCTAAGAAGTTTGTTATTAACGTGCCATAAAAGCGAAAAACTGAAGCGTTACTGTGTTATTTACAGAAGTGTTCATTCAATTTTTCGACTCGATTTGATATCTCATTTATTTGAACGAGTATGAACGCATTTTCTCTGTTATCAATATTTCACAAGTAATTAATTTTTTCAAGCTGATGGATACGTCTTAGTCTGTCGTAGTTTTCAGAAGCGGAAAACTCACTTCACTGCGAAAACTAACATTTAGGAAATAGCTTGATCTGAACTCTAGCGCCTTCGGAGGCAAAAGAAAACATATTTTTAAGAAATTTTAATGTGACATCTAGTATATGAGCAGATTATCTGCTGCAGGCCTTTTCTTTGTACTAAGTGATTAGAAAGTTCTTATGTCATATTTTAGAAATAAAATTAAGTTATGTAAATGAAAAAGCCATTTCAAACCAGTTGCGCAAATTAAAATGCATTTAATTTGCATTTATTGGATTCCCAATCGGAGCAGAAAAAGAGCTGTAGCTTTCCATTGCAACCGTCTCAGTTTGTAAGGATGAGTGACGAAAGAATAGGTCAGGCAGGTCACGTATGTTTGTTAGGGGTAGATAATAATGAGAATATGTCATGATCATGATAGGCCTCCTTTACTCCCAAGCGTGGATAAGAAATAAAAACTGGTTCAGGATCTGGGAACACCACTAGTTGAGAAAAGTTAGACCAATCCGACCCTAAAATGCCAAATGTTTTTACATTTAAAAAATATTATAACATGTAATGATAACCTACTTCCTCTGAACGTTATGGTTTGCACATGTGAATTCGCGCTGTCTAAATAGCATTGTGTTGTTCTTCCCTTGTATCCATGTACAAGCACTTGCTAGGACTCGCACTAGCCATTCTGCCGCTAACCGACGGCCGTTTCAACAGAATGCACGCCTGACTTCCGCGCTAATGTGGCATTGATATGCATGGACTGTTGCAGCCACCGGCGCCGACGCTGCCACCGCCGCCGCCGCCACCGCATCCTTTAGTTTCCCGTACCCTAGCCCCGAACGCTTTTGTGCGCGACGGTGCAAGATTCGCTTACTGTCATATGCGCTCGCCACGCTGTCTCGCGCGTCGGGCCATTTTGGTCCTTCCTTTTATCCGCGAGCATTTGTTGCATAATTAAAGCGCCACTTCGGCGGTTCGGAGGGAGCTGTGTGAAAAACCATTTTTTTTAAAAACCCGACAAATGAATAGAAAATCTGCACATACCGGTGCCAAGTTTTCCTCCTGGGTGGCGGAACTACGAAAGGAGCCGAGAGGGAGGTGAAATAATGGAGATAAAATGGGAGCCTTTGAGTAAAAGGAGCGCTGGTTTACGTGACGCGAATGTTGTCGTCGCATTGCTGCGGAGTAATTCTTTTCGGTTCGTTTACGTGGGAACGCTGTCGTTCCAAACACTTTAGACTCATCGCATACAGAAGGCGGCTGTGATTTTACATGGGCTTTAGCTATGAGAATATTAAGAATATTTGCTTAAAGTATTTTGAGATGTGTTTGTGTGTGTATGATTATGATCGTTGGATCAATCCCGTCTTCATATTTGAACATTAACGCACTGCGTTTAATGGCTAAAGTATGAAGTAAGAAACATGTTTGTAGAACTTTGGTTTCATTCCATAATTTTTTTAACATATTAATAAATAAAATAGAAGTTTTTTTACCTTTTTAATCGTATTAATGCACCGTCTCCATTTTTGTACCAAACATTGTGAATTAGAAATATGAACGAATGAATGGCAAACATTTTGAAGTAGTTTGTTATTCTTTCATGAAGTGGATATATCATTCATTGCGTATGTGTATAAAGTGGAAATGCTACGTAAATATCCTATGTTAGATATGATTTACAATAATATAATACTAATTAGAAATGTATTATAAAATTATTATGTTAATATGACTAGCAAATTATCTTTTTTACACAGCAAAACCAAGTGTTTTTGTCGGTGAAGAAATACAATTTATCATATTATATGCTATTATATCATAATGTAAAATAACATCCCAAATATGTTTGTTGAATTTATTCGTATTTTTAACTTTGTTGATTTGGATACGTATTCTGTATGCGCATTTGTAGATTTGATTTATATCGACCTGGTGATGAAACAGTATTAACTTCTAAACCTAGTGGAACTGAATCAAAATTACCGTTATAAAATAATTTTTATTTAAAAATATCAGTAGTACATTAGAAAGGGATTCATTACATTTTAATTGCTTGTTTCGAAGGAAGAATGTGTAATTGTCTGGCAGAAGTATTAATGCCATTAGATTGCCAGTGAACGTAATAGCGAAGACATTGTTTACAATCACGAATTAATTTGTTACTCTATGTGCAGAAACTCGAACAGACATAGAAAAAACTCAACAAACGCCGTAAACGCCTGAGACGTTTTTGTCTTGTCTTGAGGATAATTACTAAAAAGACCAGTAGGGGTAAAAAATAAGTAGAATAAAATACAGAAGAAATGGAACAGGTTGGAGGGAAGGAAGCTGAGATGAGATAAATGAAAAAAAACATGTTCAGGAACGACGATTGTAAGATTGGTACGATCCAGAAGAGTTGGAGAAACCAACAGAAAGAAGACCAGAAAGGACAAGGAAAATATTGAAATACTCGTATTATGTTTATGAACACATCGTATTCTTTAAGTCTCTATTGATGAAGAAATATAGGATTCCTTCAAATCCTCCCTCTCTCTCTGTCTATAATATGCTGAAAGAAAGATGTCGGTTTATTTCCTTATAACATAGACAAAACCCTATAAGTGTATTACTAATGGATAGGGAATAACCCTTTCCTACTGGTGTGCATCAAAAATGTTTAAAATGAAAAACGACGTTCACTGTCTATATTGCATTGGCATATGTTGATTATCATGCGCACATGCAGCCCGCGAAACACGTTACCCCGCGACACACATTATCATCGTGCAAATCTCGCAGACAAGGCGTCCTAGTGTCTTAAAATCAGTGTTCTATATCCTTATAGTCACATAGTCACAAGTTATGTTTTTTGTCCCGTAATCTACTAAATGAGACCTTTTTGTACATTTTATACCCTTATTGGAAAGTTCCGCAGTAACACGTGTTACCACAAACGCTGGATGTTCGGTTACAATGTGACGATCTTTTCATTTTTTAATTTTTTTTAATTTGATTTTTTGGAGTCTGCAGATTTAGCGAAGAACTTTGTGGTTCTTTATATTTCATTTTTGGTTTTTTTCTCTCTTCTGGATTCTCTAGCTATTCAGGACTTCCCATTTTATTCGGTAGGGGAGGCTTTTTACTACATACCGCCGTGACGTTTATAAAAGTATTTAGTAATTAAAAAAACACATACATTAATTTTTTAAATTCCATATAGTACAAGCGCGGGAGGATGGAGTGAAAACGTTAAGAAGAGTGGGTAACAGTTATGAAAATATTTGTGCAAACATTTGGGAGAACGTTTAAGAAAACATTTAGGCGAATAATTGGGGAAGCATTGGAGGAAGATATTGGACAACATTTTGGGGAACCTATGATGAACACGTGAGGAAACATGTAGGGTAACTTACGGGAAACATATGGAGGTATATGAGGAAACATGTGGTGAACATGAGAAAGAACGTGAATGAAAGAGGGAGCATGCAGTGAACATGTGAGGGGAATTTATCGGAATGTTTGTAAAAAAAATGGAGGGGGTGAAGCAAAGAATTGAACGAAGACTTAGATTTCCTGGTGACTCCCACTCCGTAGCACTGTTGTCAGAAACCAACAGAAATCAGAAATCTATGAAAAATGGCTCAACGCGTTAGAAGGTCCGTCATGACTGGTATACAATGGTTCAATGTACAGTTCATGTTTTGTCCTGAAGTTGGAATCCAGTATCATGGTATTTTGACTTTTAAGACAATCCAGACGGGTCCAGCTAGTATTTATTAATTTACGTGTTCTGCTTTTACTGGACCCACAAGTTTGTAAATATATAAATATTACAATTTTTCTGTTAAAATAAACTAATCGTCAATATTATCTTCTTTTTTTCGAGAAACTATTTAGAACTTTTTATTCACTCATATCATGAGAATTCTGCCATACGATAGCTTTGACGAATATTTCTTCTGCTAAATTTCTCTGACTATGGCACTTTTCATCTTTGAAGGGTCTATTTGTTCCTTCATTCTAAAGGGAGACATGGGGTGGCGGTACTTACTTTTGGACGCCCTTGAACGCCTCCTGGTGCACGCTGGAGATCTTGTTGGCGTACAGCATGAGAATCTCGAGGGTGTCGAGGCCCTCGAAGGCGCGCGCGTGCAGCTCCGACACTCGGTTGTGGTTCATGTTGAGGATGAGCAGGTGGTGCAGCGCGTGGAACGCTGTCGTGGGGATCATGGTCAGCCAGTTCTGCGACAGGTCCAGCTGCGTCAGCCCCTTGCCTGCCAACAGGACGTAGCCCGACGCGTTAACGATTTACTCGAGGGGGTCTCATCTGTCATTTACACTGTATGTGTGTGTTTCATGAGATAAATACAGCATGTTGTGGAAATATGTATTTTGTTAATATTGGCCTTTATTTGCATTAGAGATTCTCTTCCTTCTTTCGGACGTGATGAGTTTTACGCGTAATTTTAAGATAAAATAAAATGGGAGAATATTAGCAATTAATAAATATCGGATGATGAATGTTTCTAAATTGGTTTCATATTTACTAATATCTGAAAGGAATGTGGATCATGGATACTGAAATATTTGGGGGTATTCGGAAATAAAAAGCAAACATTAAAGGGAATACATGAGTTACACCGACGAGATATATTTAGACCATGTAGGTATGTTGAGGCTTTCACAGTTAAATAAAGTATGTAAAGGGATGTAAGCATTTTCATATAACACTAACACTTTTAACGCATGTGGTGTACGAGCAAAATTAAATGATATTGAATGGCCATGCTTCTTAGATCACAACATTTCAAATGGGGCAATAATTCGTTTCTGTACGCATGGAGATTGGTTTTACTTCTATATTCATTTTATATCGTCAGTTTGGTTTATTTAGGTATCTCCCCATGACAGTAGGGACGGGGGCATTAAAAAAGTTACGTGTAATGAGATTAGTGGTTGTTACACTCGTTATTTTAGTAAGGAAGAACAGCGTGCGTGCTTTGTGTATTCGGGGCAGACAGCATTACAGGGACATTACTTTCCATTACGCGTGGATTAACGGCAATGGTGTTTCGCTCCCGCCTGCGTAGGACGTTGTTTCGCTCCGAACCAGGCTTACCAACAGTTGTGAGCTTGAAAGCAGTACCATATACATTTGTCGCTGCACGATGAACAAAAAATTCCTGATTATTACTTGCGTTTGGTGCCGGTTATACATACACGCGTAGTTCATGAATGTGTTATTCTTTTCCCCTGGATGTGTTAGGGAATGTGAAATAAGTTTTTAACATGGTTCGTCACTTTCTTTGTGCGGAGCTTTCAGCAAAATCTGCTGCTGCCTGTTATTTTGCTGCGTTGAACCGGTAGGAAACAGGGGGAAGAGGCAAGCTGTTGAGAGAGATGTTTTGTTTTTTATTCCGAAGGGCGGAAGTGTTCGAAGAACATTAGGGAATTAAATTGAGAGAACAGCGGGACGAGCGATGCAAAGTAACGAGGGGTCTGCTTTCGAAAGCGCGAGCAGCCATGATTGGTGGAAAATTTCCCCTCAAGGAGAGCTATATCCTTTTAAAGAGAATCGTCATGAATGTTGAATGGATGCTTTTTTGTTAACATTGCCGTTCAGCAAACTCTTAAAAAATTGTTACTATTTGAAAGAGAAAAATCAATCTACGGCCTATTTTATTATTCATTTTTGTAACTTTGATTACAGAGCATGCATTTATGCATTAAACAGTACGTAATCATTTTCTGTACAGCTTTAAATAAAATTATTGAATAAGTTTGTTATCTTCATATCACGTATGAAATAAATAGTCAGATTATAAATTATTTTTCATTTCACAAATTTATTACAAATTTTTATTCTATTTGAGTTTTTATGAAAATCATCATTTAAAAAGTTTCTATTATAACAAGTAGCGAACGGTGTCTACTTGGATTGGTAATGCTGTGAAAAGGTTTAATGTTAAAGGTTGAGTTTCGAGTTGCAGTAGTTTTTTTAGACCGGTATCTGATGCATGCTGTGAGAGCAAACTATTTCTGAGGTTTTGTGACGCAAAGTCAATTTGATCATATGATTTGTGTGTTTCTTTGGTTTCAAATTATAAATTAATGAAGTTCATGAAAATCGAGTTTTTATTTTAACAATAAATGAAGGCACAAGGCATTAAAATAATAAATTCACATGGTTAATATATTTTTAATAGAAGCGTATATTTTATATGTGCTTAGCTAGCGTCAACGTGTACTGTTGGTTGGGTTAATTCAGTGAGAGAACAATGAACAAGGCTAATGCGGTGGACGAGAACGGTACATTTTTTGGAGCCAACGGTACTAACCTATGGAGCTGATCGACGAGTCCTCGATGACGGAGAGGCTGCTGTTGTGGATGGTGAGGTGGCGGATGTCCAGGCCGAGGAACACGAAGCTGGGCAGCTTGTGCAGGTTGTTGTGGCGCAGCTTGAGGTAGTAGATGACCGCGCCGGGCGACTTCTCCTTGAGGGCGCGCATCGCGTCGATGATGTGGTGCGAGTTGGTCTGCTCGCAGATGAGGTCGAGCCCGTTCTTCTTGACGTTGCACGCGCACGGCGCGATGTCGTTGGGCGGCGGGCAGCGCAGCATCTGGCCGGCGGCGCCCGCCCACAGCCACAGCCAGCACCAGCCCCACAGCAGCGCGGCCGCCGCGCCGCCCGCGCCGCCCCGCCGCGGGCACCACCGCGCCCACGTCTCGCCCATCTGTCAGCGGGACAAGAGGCGAACGGTTAGCACGGGGATTCATTGGTGTTTCAGGGGGCGTCAACTGACAAGGCCATTGGTTATCTAACTATAAAGCATGTGTTTATCGGGATGTGACGGAAATTTTCCCCCGCGGGATGTCGAGATCCGGCACCGACCTACCCGTCGGCTGGTGGAGATTTCGCAACCAGGTATCTCTCACCAGCGAGGCACCACCCCAGCCGGGACAAAAGCTTGCAGCTGGTCTGACGTGTGGTCAAACTTAGGTCAGGTCAAACTCAAACCTTAGGTCCTCCAGGTGAGAGACATTTCAGTGTCAATAATTGATGTCCTGGGCCACCCAATCCGATGTGGAAACATGTCAGGCCTTACTATTTCCGAGTTATTTTTGGATTTCGTTTGTTAGACGACGAAGAAAATTTGGAGCTTTGTTTGAAAATATTTACTTTTGTGACGGGACTCCGCAGTAGCTGTATATTTCTTTGACTTGGTTGAAAATCGTAAAAGTGTTTTTTTGTTGTTTTACATTTTAGATAAATTCATTTATTATTTCATTTCATAGTGGTATCAACGTTCTTTTAATCTACGTTTTAATACTTTTATAATTTAAAAAAAGAACTGATTTATAAATGCATATCCGTTGATAGATTTTCTTCTAAACGAATAATTGATACATTTTAGTAATTTTTCTTAAGTAACTATACTTATGAACTTCATTAAAATATATCTGCATATATTGTGCAACTAAATATACTTTATTTTTAATAAACTTGCTATCATTAACGATGATGGGCTACTTTAGATACAACTAATATTTAAGAGATATCTTTACAAATTTAAAAATTATGTGAATTTGCTTATATTTTGGAACCAAAACCCAGATCATTATTTTTGTGAGTTGGGAATATAAAATGTTCAGTGCTGTACCACTTTCGTATTTCTTGCGAGTTGAAATGAAAATTACGTGTTCGTAATTTTATATGCGATTAGTTTATCTTGGAGTAACGTAGTAAGCAAGTTCGTGCCAAAACCTCAGATTTCAGACGTGCCAGAACCTCGCATTTTTACGTTTCACTCAAAATGTACGAAATATTCGTCTTGTGTTTTGTTGCATAATTATTGCAACTAATTATGCAATAACTAATGCATTTTTGCATAAAAGGTTTTCATATATTTGTATTATTGTAAATTATAAACAATTAGACACTGTAATATACTTCGAAAATGCTTTAAATAGAAAAGGCAAAATTTAGTGATATTAAATATTGTAGTCAGTATTGTAAGTGAACAAATATCAGATCAAATGATCTTGCTTACTTTGAACTCATCATTACATTAAATGTATGAAGTTATCAGGAAACGTTGAATGTTCAGTGACTAAGTTGATAAAGTGATACTTCTCATTCGAACATTCCTTTGTTCAGTAAAGCTGTTCCGTTAGACACGTGTGTGCTGCGGATTGCCGCGTAAAACCATATCGTATTTCAGCAAAATCAGTTACAGGAGTGTACTAATTCAGTGAGTTATAATAGGACGATTTAATTTCTTGAGAAAAGGAGGAATGTTAAAAAAGTTTTTAAAGCGTACTTGGGATTTTACTTTTCTCTCATATTAATATTGACATTATTATTATTATTATTATTATAAACTAAGCCAATTGTCTCTAACAGAGTCTTTCGAAATGGCTATTGTGACTGATCGAAGATTCAATCCACGATATTTTTTGTAGCGTCATGTACCTTTCAATTTAGGCATCTTCACGCTAATGATCTTTTTGTTTCAACACCTTTTAACACTCTTATGTATCTGCTTGTAAATTAGTGGCTCAACTGCCGGTCTGAGGACCACATGGTTTAATTTTTTGGTGACTGCACACAAATACTCATTTTCAATCACTATTATAGTAACTTGATTTTTATTGTCCTAAAACTTTTGGGGACACTACTAAGTTTTTCAAAATATTTAGACAATCCTTGGTTGATTTTGAACCACGTTTAAAAAATTGTAACTACTGCATGGGGCCTTGCGTATGTTTTTAGCCCACTAAAGCCAACTTTGAACATTTAGAGACAAAAAAAACTGCCTGGTTTTGTATTAAATTCAAGAATGACTGCGTTTTTTATTAATCAACTTTCCCACGTGAAAGGCAAAATATAAAACATACCCATCTTTAGTAATTACTACAATTATTGTATACTTGTGTTACATACGTATCATGTTATTTTTTGATAAATCAACGCTACCATCTAAAGAAAATGGCCCTGTAGTTAAAAAAAGTTTGAAGACCACTGCTCTACTTTTTTCAGTTTCAAATGATGTAGGTAATATATCCCTTTCTACAATCCCTACAGAATTCATAACAGTATCTAACTCGTAATTTCTATTGGTAAAGTGTTTTTGGGCGGTCGATGAAAGTATCTCCATCAACGCCTTTGAAACGCACTCACCGCTTGCCAAGTTGTCATTGCTGGCGCCGTGTTGTTAGAGCGTGAGCGTCCGCGCGCCCTGGCGGCCGCTGTCGATCCCCGCCCGTCCTCCTCCTCCGCCTCCTCCCCACCTCCGCCGCCCGCCGCTCCGGCTCCTCCTCCTCCGCCTCCGCCGCCTCCGCTTCCTCGTCCTCCTCCTCGCGCCGGCGCAGCGGCCCTCAGCCTCGTCGTGGCGCTCGGTCGCCGCCTCGCTGGTCGCTCGCGCCGCGCTGCGTGCTAGGCCATGGGGCAGGCCGCTCCCGACGCCAGCCGGCGGAATCTGCCGCACACAAGCACACCACACGCCACGTTACACTTGCTGGGGATTGATTAAATACACATCCTATTTGAGGGGCACTACACATTAGAGCAACAACAGACTGTTGGAAACTAATGGGCTCAAATACGTGAGTATGTATGTAATTGGCGCTACAGTCCGTGTACGGGCTCAGGCCTACCGGCAACGTATTTGCTTCGCGGCTATGGGTTAAGGGGCTACGTGTGGTTAACACGTAGACATCCCCACGCTGTATTTTTGTCTTCTCAACCTGGGAAGTAAATTTTCGCATCGTCACACAGAAACATACACAGGGACATCAAGAGGAAAACACACAATATAGTCTTGGTTCGACCTAGATTCGAACCCGGGGCCGCGTAGTGGATAGCGAGCACGCTGACCAAGAATGGGCTCAAACTACCAGCAAAAAATTAAAATAAATTCTTCAAGAAGAAGAACTTGAACTGACATTAACATGGCAACTAAATACTTTATGGCATAAATACCATAATCCTTAATGGAATAAATTTCGAATAAAGAACAACTGAAACTTTTCAAGTTATAAATATACTGGCAAAATGCGAAAATGGTAGGGATTGACAGAGGGACAGCAGTAATGACGACCAATTATTTGGAAATAATAAACTTTTAAATAAATGACTATATTTCAATACTATCAATTCTCGCAGAAAATAAGTCTAATACAAGTTGCTGAAATAAGGCTTACTTCCCCTTATACATAGCCCCATTAACATGTAGAATATTAAACTATTTTTTAGTGAAAGCTCTTCTTTGAATGTTTAAGAATAGAAAACAAATTATTACTTCTTTGAATCAAATAGATAAATGTGTTAGAGGAGTCCTCTTATTAATTATTTGCCATTTATTACATTATTAATTATTTAATTAATTTTCTTTTGAAGTTTTGTAAGAGAATGTTATTTATTTTTGATGGTTAATGTATGATTTATGTTTATACGTAATAGTTCCCAGCACAATCAATAGGCCCTTGCCCTTAACAGGATGCACAGTGGCTAATAATAATAATAATAATAATCATAATAATAATAATAATAATAATAATAATAATAATAACAATAATAATAATAATAATAATAATAATAATAATAATAATAATAATAATAATAATAATAATAATAATAATAATAATAATAATAATTTGGCATTGAGTAAGAGAACATATTTTAGGTTGACACGCGGAGGTGTGATGCCAGAACACTCAGCTTCTTCGTACACGTTGTGAGCGAAGTTCACCACATTTGCATCTCTTGGATAAATATTGTAATGACATAATCCGCTTTCTCTTACTTTTTGTTTCCCTGCAATCCATTATCGTTCATTTCTAAAGACATTCATTTAAATAATCACCGTCTGTAGGTGTTGATCAAATAAAATGACCGACTAGTTGTTGTCTGATTAGAATGTTGGAATCCAACTATACACAGACTTTATCTGATATTCATTTCATGGAGACAACAACACTGAACACTTGATTGATTGATGGATCGATAGATTGATTGAAGGATTCTTCAAATTGGAATGCATTAATGACATGTGTGAGTAAAATTGCAAAGTGAAAAATAAATTAGAAGTCTTTTCGTCTGTCATTTTTCAACGAGCCTAATACTCGTAGTTAGAACATGTTCTATAGGGAAAAACTTTCCAAAACAGTATTGATTAATATGATTATTGAAAAAGTACTTAGTTATCTCCTGAGTTGAAACATATTTATAATTTTATAATTCCGGATAACTGGTTCCTTGACTGTTAATCTATCTTATATGTTTTTAAATTATTTCATTATTTTAGTGAATTTATGAATCTAAAGAGGCTCATACGCAGGGATGATAAAAATGATTTCTATTCTTCAACAGAAGCTTGCAGGTCGCTTCTCTGAGCTACTCCGCTGACGCCCGTGCACCATCTGAACAAAGCCTGTGATCGCAATTTGTCAGCGGAGCTCACGATCGGCATGTTTTCAATTACCTCAAGCTTTCCCGGGGGCATTATTAATATTCAAAAGTGATTGATGATTTTATTTGGGCTCGTCAGAGTTGGGTGCTCATATTTAATTCATCCCATACTCGAGGGCTCGTTGGCGACGGTCGCGGTCGCATCATTCAGGGGAGGTCGTTGTGCTCGGCCGGAGATACGGGATGCGGCGTAGAAGGATCGAAGATGTTCCATTTAGGCTTGATAATCTGCTACCATTTGTGTTTATAAATGCAAGTTACTCTGCGTGTTTTCATTCTATTAATTTTTTTGTTGTTTTTTCTGACATAGAAGTAAATATTGTAAGATATTGCGTAGTGGCTGAAATAGATTTACTAGTTGGTAAGTAGGATACGTGATAATGACTTTGAATTTAGAAGACACGTTAAAGCCAGCATCGGTATACTTCTCCTAAAGGGGAGAGGTTGAAAAAAAACAGCTAAAAAGCTTCATAAATTCGTAACTGGCATTTGATTTCTCTCAGACTGTTGCAGATGAACGATATAGAGACATTTATACGAATTTATAGCACCTCATCGGCAGTGGAACAAATCTGTCTTCTGTACGCAAAGAAAATATAGACGGGATGATGAAGATTATCATTTTAGTTCGAGAAATAGGAGTGGATGTGGGAATGAAAATATAAATATTTAAAATGTTGAACTTAAGAACTTTCCAAACTCAAGAGTAGCAAATGAAATGTACAATTAGTTAAATAGATTTCAAAAATCAAAATATAAATAATATGAAACCTACTTCTACTAAGTTTTCAAATTGAAGAAAATGAAACTGGAGATCTATTTTTGTTTAGAATTCATTAAAAATATAATTTGTCACATGTGTATTATTGTTCTGAAGACAAACGATACCCTGTAGTGTTTCTAACAGACCGCTAATCAATATCTTTGAATTATCGACCGATCGACTCACTGTCGCAAACGAGCGAGCGGTGTTGCCCCGCCTACCGTTCTTTCGGTGTTAACACTTCGTTCTATTGGTTCTCTTAAAATGTGACTGATTTCATTGTGAGATTTTACGTAATAATAGTGGTTACGAATCAGTAACTTTATTTTGTTAATCAGTTGTTAATGTTTACAAAATGCACCAATAAAGCAAAATAAAGGACTTCATTGGAAATATTGAAAATATATTATTATTTTAGTTTGGATATAATAAAATAGATATTGAAACTAAATATTGAAAAATATCTTCATGTTTCTACCACCGGAATTTTTATGCTTAGTTTTCCACTTTTCTTCAAGAATGTTTCGTCTGAAAGGAGTTTTAAATTATTCATATAATCTCATCATGTTCTTATGTCTGTATGTAAAATGTTAAAGCACTACTTATATAACACATTTAAATAAAATAACGTGTTTAGTTATTTCCAAAATCTGTTGCAGTCTGAAGCCCTTCGTATTTTATTTTTAGTTTCCGTTATGAATTGCTACTGATGGTTAAATGTACGGATAATAAATGTGATGGAACGAAATCACGATGCTATTAAGAACGTCACTTGAATTTTTAACTTTTTAGAATGTTGCGTCAATGAAATAAAAATGGCTAGAAGACGCACTTTAATGAATAAATTCGACAACAAATCGGCCTGTTTGAGTTTTGGCCTACGCAGATATCTAATGACAGTCATAAAACGATGAATACAAAGATTGGTGACAAAAAAAGAATACATATTGTTCACTCTCCACTCCTCCCACCCTCCCGTACTTACCATCCAACCTTCACTCTCCTGATTACCCTTAATACAAGTAGGCCTTCATATGAAGTTTAAGAGACCTGCCGTAGGCTCATTGAAAAAAATATGTTTGCTAGTAACTCATAGGAGAATTCTGAAAACGCATTTACTACTACGATAATTGTAGGAAAAAGCAACATAAAAACGGTTTTGTGTTTAGACGGGCAGTTTTCATAAACTTGAAAATTGATAAGAAGCGATAAAAATATTCTGAAGAAGTAACCACTGCCAGAAAATTCCTTGATGTCACAATACTTCGCAAACTTTACAAAGGGTGCTTTTACCGCGCTTAGTACATTAACGCGAAACAGTTGCATTCTAAGTTGTTCTCTTTTATTACTTCGCTTTTAAGTTCTCTTTGCTTCCACTCTTAACCAGGTTTAAACAGTCTTTTTATTGGGGCAATTCTCCTGAACACGATAAAAAGTGAAAACTTCTTTCTTGTATTGCATCTCATTTATGTTAAGAATTGTTATTTACGTGGAGCAATGAAAATGTGTGGTTAGTATTTGTTTAAAAAACATTATTTTTCTTTGACTTCAATATACTAAGCATTTATTCATGATAATTACAGACATTAAAATATGCACAGTTAACCCGATATTAAAATATGTAGTTTACAATTAGAAACAAAACAAAGAAGTAGCTTTAAGAACTAAATTCAATTTGTATAATTATATAATGAATAATGAAAGTATTCACTAATAGAAAAAAATTTGTTTGATAAAAGTCAAGCATTTACCAGAAAGGTTCTAAACTAATTTATTAAAGAAGAAATAAGATTGTTGAATATTATTAGTACAACAATATTTTAGAATATATATATATATATATATATATATATATATATATATATATATATATATATATATATTACTGACAATAGAATATATATATATATATATATATATATATATATATATATATATATATATCTTTTAGTACGAGAAGTACACCACTTAAAATTTAATTGAAGTATCCCTAAATAGTTCAGCAAGAATAAAAGATATTTTTTAAATTATTACTAGCACAAATGTATTTCAATCACTTATTACGGTATTTGTGTGGAAAACTACTTGATGAGATGAGAGCCATCAGCAATTGAAAATCCATATGCACACTTAAATGGCAAAATATATTGTGGGTGTAAAGTGAATGATCAGAACTTTTACGTTCCTTGATTCACCTCCATCAAATCACAGGACTCACCTCGAGGGAATCGCTGACCTTCTCAAGAGCACCGTTTACGCTGCAGCGGGCGTCGCGTTTCGAAGGCCCAGCAAACGCTCTCCCGAGTGAATAGTCAACACTTTACACACGATGCGCTCTAGCAACCCACGCCTCGCTTTTGAACGTTCGCCCGAACTCGCGCTCGCCGCCCCGCCCACCGCGGGCACTCCCGCTGGCGCCGCTTTACTCGTAACAGCTTTACTCCTCTGCCTCTGATCGCCCGCGCTGTCAGCACCACCGGCTGCCGACTGCCGCACGCGCGCTTGCATTCGCGCGCCGCGCCCGCGCCCGCGCACTCTCCACAAAAGGTCGCTTCCCGCCACTCACGCCGCAGTTTCGCTACCGCGCCGAGTTATCACCGTTTGATCACCCGACGGGAAGTTGCTTCGACACACCGATGCTGGCTGGCGCTGGGGCGGCGGCGAGGGCGGCGACGGCTGCTGCGGCGAGGTCAGTGAAGCAGCCGCGTCCAGGGCAGGCGGTCCTCGTACGGCGGCGCGGCTGGCAGTCCATCGCCCGCGCACAGTAGATCGGCCGCACTTATTCAATTCCTTGGGCGGGGCCGCGCGTCGAGGCCGAGGCGGTGGGCGGAGTCGCCACCGCCGCCGCCGTGTTAATCACGCGGGTCGCCCTTTGGTGCAGCGCGCCCGCCGCCGCGTTCCTCATTAGCGTTGATGAGCAATCTATCGCGTGGCTCGCTCCTTTGACGACTGCGCGGGGGCGAGGAGGGGGGGGGGCGCGAGAGCGCGCGGCTGAGTCGCGGATCGCGGCGCGGCTTCGAAACGCAAACTGCCGCGCGATGTCCCCGCGCGCACTCTGCGCTCCGTGATGTTGCGTACTGGCTCCGGCGGCGGCGGCAAGGTCGTCTGGATGCCGACGACGTATTTACGAGGGGGGAGAACGGGCGACGCGGCGCAGGGAAGAGTAATCAAGGCGGCGCGGGGAGCGTGGGGGTGGCGATGTCGGGAACGGCGTCGGTGTGGTCGCGGCGCGGGAGTAAGCGCGACTGTTGTGGGAGAGGATGGACGGGAGAAACGTTTGCAGGGACGGTGACGGAGGAGGTCGGGATTGTGAGGGAGGTGGGAGTCGCTTGGTGACGGGGAGATCAAGAAGGAGGGTGGTGGTTGCAGTGCGGGGGGCCGGCGCAGCGAGGGCGGGGGCGTGGGCGCGGCCGCTGAGTGGAGAGAGAGAGAGGACAGGCGGAGGGGGAGCGTGAAGAGCGCGAGGGGAGGGGAGGCGACGCCCCTCCCCGCTCTGGCTGCGCGCCAGGCCTTCTCGACTGCCCGGCGCCCCGCGCCGCGCCCTCTCCTGGCCCCGCCACCGCCACCGCCGCCGCGCCGGCTGGGATAAGTGCCGCCCGCTGCGGGGACGCGTCTGCCGTAATCGAGTCCTTCCTGTGCGGCGGTGCGCTCCGCGCCCAAGTTGCCGCCACCTCAGGCGTCGCGCCGCCTCCACTCGCTGAGATGGCATGCCGACTGCTTGCCTTCTCCATTGGTTCCTTGCGTGTTCTCAGGCAGCGTAATATGTTTCAATTGTTTCCCGCCCACTGATTTCATTATTGTTGATTTAAATACCTCGCATATGTTACTGCTAGTAATTGGCCTGTTAGTATGATTGTTTACGTGATTTTTACTCTCAGCGCATTTGCTTGTTCTTTGGGGTGTTTATCTCAGGAAATCAGTGAGTATGGGGGATAATTTCTCGGTCAGATATTTATTTTTTTTGGTTAGCCATTTAAATAGCATAACAGTGGTAACACTAATGGTACAGACGACTTAGTCAGAAAAATACATGGAAATACTGGCCATGACAAGTGAAAGGTGTATACGGACAATGGTGCAAATGAGAGATGCGCATGCACAGGTATGATGCGAATCTTAGATGTTTCAGGTGGAGGTATTAGGTATCGGACACTTATACAATGCGCACATATACAATGTATAATGTGTCTGAGAAACAATGTTACAAACGTATGGAGCATGATAAGAGTTGAAGATAATCTCTTTTGTCCTATGAAAACCTGGTGGGAAATTTTATATAATGAAGTTACACATCTGACGTTGGACTCTCATGGGTAGTATTTTGTGTCTATATTTGGTAGGCACATGGAATCTTTGACTGCGTCAAACTGTGTGAAATCATATTCGAACTCGTACATTCCTTAGATGTTTTTAACATTTATTCTGAAGCTTTTTTTAAAATAATGCACTTAAAATAACACCTAATTCCATGTTCTTTACACTTTGGTTAAATTTGCAATCGGCATGCATCTTATGAGTGGTTATAAAATTTTACGTTGTACGTGTACTACAACTGTCGATCGTAAATTTGCAGTTCTTAGAAGTTAACCAGTAAATGTACTAACTTAATAAATAAATAATGAACGTTAATAATTTAATTCCAAATGAACTTGAAATAACTAAAATAATTTAAAAAAATATTTAGAACAGTTTTCATTTTAAAACAATATGTACGAACAAAAGAGATAAAAATGCGTCACATTCGTTCTTGCGTTAAGAGTCTTAGGGACTTACGGGTAACTTTAGAGCAGTAAAACAGAAGTATTGTACGTATGTTGAAGCGGAATGAAAAATGCCCGCCGTTTATTCGCCATTTATTTCCCCCGAAGCGACGAATCCGCAGCGCGCGAGGCGTCGCGTGGCGCAGGGTGGCGTGCGCCGGCCCAAGACGTCGCGCGGAGGGCCGCGCCGGGACGTGCGCTGCATCGCCGCGGCCCCAGCAGGGCGTCCGGCGGCGTAAACTCCGCGAGAGCGCGCTCCCACGGCCCGCGCCCGCGCCCACGCGTCCGCCCGCGGCCGTCGCGCCGTGATTTATGGTCGCGCCGTTCCGGCCACGCGACTTGATCAACCGCGCGGGCGGTTTCGCGTGACGGTCGCCGCTCCCGCAGCTGCCGCGCCGCGTCGCGCCCGTCGCGCCGGCCAGGTCAGCTCGTCACTCGCCCCTGCTGCAGGCGCACCCTCGCGACTTCCTCGCTTGGTCGCTCTACTTAGTCGCTCTGTCTCTCTCTCTTTCTTTCCTCTGTCCGTCTGTTTCTCGTTATTTCTATCTCTCTTTCTCTCTCTTCCCACCCTCCCCCTGTCTTTCTTTTCTCTGCCTGTCTCTCTTCTTTCTCTCTCTCTCTCTGTATGTCTCTCTCTCCCTCCCACCTCTCTTTTTTCTGTCTCTCTTTCTCTCTCTCTGGATCTCCCTCTCTCTCTCTCTCTCTCTCTCTCTCTCTCTCTCTCTCTCTCTCTCTCTTTCTCTCTCTCCGGTGTTTATTTATTTGTAAGGGAGAGGAATCTGAACTTACGCTCGTGTCCGTCTGTGTTTGGGGAGTTGGGTCGCAAGATGGGGAGCCTGGTACGGCGATAAATGATGAATGGATGTAGAGTGAGGAAGTAATGAAATCCAGAGGAATGGAAATATACTGTATGCTTAAAACATACTACAACTTGTGCAAACTGTCTTCTACACATTGCTTGTGAAGTGACCTGGATAGTTTGCGCAGCGATTGCAGACGGGCGTATTCGTAGGCACTGAGTGAATATGTTTGAACCACTGTTACCTTTCTAGCCTTGTTTATCTTTCTCTACGTGGTAATCTGTTCTCCGTTTTGTTCAATCTCTTGACTATCGTATCTGCATCCATGCCCTACGTTCCTTTTGATAGTTTCCTTCATCGACTCTTCTGCTTCTTATTGAAATCTCGACTCATTAATTTCTTGGAGCATCATCAACCTCTCATCATCTCTAGGGTCGTAATTTCAGTACATAATTTTACTTCTTACTAGCTATTTGCATTCTGTTTATTTCGTAATGATAATTTTCGCTAATTGCATCCTACGCATTTATCTTTAAATTATTTGTCTCCCTTGAGACTCCTAAAAGTGCATCCCAACCGTGAATTTTGTTTCAATTGCCTACATGTTGGTCTTTGGATGTAATAAAACATCTTATATGCCACCCCCATCTTTTGACACCTTCTTCGTGAATACTGTTATATAGACTTTTTTGTCTTCTTCGTGATTACTGTTATATAGACTTAATGTAACCAAACATAGAAACGAAAGGCTACTGCTAATAGCCGGCGTTAGTTAAGAATTTTAACAGTCCACCGTAGAAAGTGAGTTGAAAAAATCGAAAGTTGTAGCCAAAGATGGTGTATTAAGTACTCTTATTCTAAGAAATTGTATTTCTTGTGCGTATTATTTTATTTATTATAAAGAGTTGATATTGTGAAAATTATTAAATGACACTTGGCCTTGACTACGAAATTGCCAGGAATGACAAACTTCAACCACTTTAGTTATGTGGTGTTTATTGGTTTAATGATACCAAAAATTGTGTATCAATACTTTTATATCTTTTATGTACCAATGCTTCTGGTCTGATAGTCTTTTCTCGCTTTTATCTATTATCTAAATATATACTTATCAACACACTTTAGTATTCGCAAAAAATTCCTTTCTTGAGTACAATGATGACTGGAGTACAGTGACGATATTTTCTTATTCTTGAATTTTCACAGTATTTTCTTTCACAAGAAAATATCGTATGTATTATATATACCACTTACTGATAATTTATATATCTCAAAATCTCTGGGCATATCTTACCTTGTATTTCGTATAGTATTAATAATATATGAAATACTGTTGATTCGATAACGCATTTAATGAAATGATTGAGTTTGCAGCTCACTGAGATACTTGCAGTCACACTATATGTGGAATTATGTTATTGAAAAAATGATTTAATTGGTTCCAAGAACTGCTAGGCGCTTGATAAATAATAAACGAAATCCCCAAAAAAATAATTTTCCTTCTGAGCTCAAGGCGAATTTTGATGCGCGGGGGTTGCACGAGGTCGTCGGCCGTCTCCAGACGATGGCCAACCTCCGTTTATGGAGTCGCTCAGCGGAAGGGTCCAGTAGATTAACCCCCTCGCGGCCGGCCCGAGCGCCCCTCCGCCGTCCCCTGCGCCGCCGGCGAGGGGGAGCGACCTGTTGAAGGGGCCCGGGCGCGGGTGGCGGGACGCCCGGCCGCGCCGCGTCGCGCCGCGTCGAGTGGCATCGAGATGCCGGAGGGGGCCGGAGGCGGCGGCGGCGGCGGCAGAGGTGTGCGCCCGATGCGGCTCCGGTTCGACACCGCTCTGGATCGAATTCCGCTCGCATGCGGCGGCTTGCACCGAACTCGGGTCCGGCGCACGTGTGCCACTGAAGTTCGGGATTGGAATTGGGAAGGTATCCGGAAGGCGGGAGCATAAGATAGTCTGCTATATTTTATAAAAGAAGATACATCTACTTCTCCCATTTATTAATTCAGCGACTTCTTCCGAGCGAGAGATTCAATTGGAATAATAATGAAGAATAAGAGTTCTAAATAGTTTTGAAAAGCTCCGTAGTACTGTTGAAGTAATCTTCACACTGTTATGTGTTGTTGTATGCACTTATTTGACATTTTGGGTCGATTGTACGTCGTTGTCGGCCAGCTAACGGTTTCTCCATGTCTGTGCCTAGTTTAAATTTCCACGCTTGTGAGTGTAAGAGGTTCATGTGGTGAACATGATTTGTAAGTAGGTAACTCCGTGTGCCTGAGCTTTATTTGGTCATACTGCTACAGCTACTTAGATTGCTTTAAAGGAAAGCTACGACTCTACTTTTGTCTCGATCAGGAATCGAAGCGGGGACCACACTACTTACCTATGAGCCAGTTGTGTGTTATTCAATTCACATTTAACATGGAACATACTTTGCACATGAAATATAGAGAGAAAATATGCAGACTGAATTTTCTCCAAATGAAGGAGATGGTTACGGTTCATCAGTAATACGCGGTAGTCGCAAGACTGAATTTGAAGCTACATTTTTACAAAAACATATCCTTTTCATCTCTTGTACCCTCCTTTAATACTATTAAATATGTTATCACATGATATTAGTTGCCAAAAAGTATGTCTTATTATTTTTAATTCGCTTTGTACAATGTACTGCAGGAACCACCTAAGTGCGGATACTTAAGAGTTTCAGGACGTGAATACTCCAACAAGCTAGAATATACTACATATAAAGTGGTCCCTATAGTTCAGCGCTCTTGGTGGAGGTTCACCGAACTAGTGCCATATTTTTTGAAGTCAAAACATACGAGTGGCGGTGTAATCGTCAGTAACCTGCGCTAAACGTAATGCTATAGTACGATTTATTTAGTCGTACACTTGACGTAAATCAGCTGTTGCGGTTTCATCCAATCGGGAGCTTATATGTCGCTACAGTGACGTCACTACGGGGAAGTTCAAGCTCCCGATTGGATGAAATTGTGAACAGCTTATTTACGTCAAGTGCACGACTAAACAAATTCTAGTATAGAATACTTTGTTTCCCAGCGGGTGCTGACTCAATTTGGCGAAGAATCTTCCCAGAGAACATGGCTTCAATTTGCTTCAAAGATAGATGCGCTTCAGCTACTCTATGTAGTATATTCTTTCTCGTTGTAATACACCTTTCTATACAGCCTTTCGGCATTTGTTTTCCCACTTTCTCTGTAAATCACCGCTTCAGAGGTGTTAAATAGGTATTGTGGACAAGCAATATTATCAGGAATACAATGAAGTGAATAAATCTTGCCTCGCATGTGTCATCTGTATTAGTAATATTCTTTTGCATACTTCTGAAAAAATGTACGTGTAAGTATGTACTAATGTTCATTAGAGGTCTGGGTAAGTGTGCATCTTTTCACAGAGATATTGTGCTCTATTAATGTTTCTGGTATGTACATTTTTTACACTTGGCATTTAGTTCTTAAAAAATAATATAATTCATATATACACTAAGTATTAATATTGGCAAAAGTAGTTTTGTCTTGGTAAAGTCGCGTGTTTCGTTTTGCATTTCTATCCGTAGTAAAGAAACACAAACAGGACTGGCAGAAAAGAGTTGCATGTGTGCTTTTACATCCGCCATTATTTTGAAATCTCTTTGATTTTTACCTCGTCACTGCTCCATGAATGCAGTGCCTGTTACAGCGTCGTACTTTTCTATTTCCGCAAAGAGGACAGCTCAGGGACATCTCAAATGATACCACCAGGAGACACGCAATTTATACGCACACTATTCAGCGCGTGATGGCTGTCGATTATCGAGTGCGGCAGCAATCGGCGGCGGTGGGCGGCAATTGTTTCCCATTCACAGTCACCGGGGGCTTCGACACCGAGAAAAGAGAAGTGAATAGATTGGCGGAGAAGTAACAGAGGCAATAAAGTATGTGTGGGTGGGGGTTGAAACCGGACTGAGAGCGGTGATGGCTCTGGCCGTGGTTGAATGTTACGGTAATGGAATATTCCGATATTTCGATCCCTGGCGTCGCAGTTGGTGAATCGGAGATTGCTAAGGCAATATCAGTTATAGTAAAAGCGTCTACATCCAACTGGGGGAAGGAGCAACCGTTATGGCAAACGCATTACTATTGCAGCGGTGGCGGTGGTGGAATAGGTAACAATACTCGTTCAACTCTGTTACGGGTAGACGTATCTTCGACAATAAGTCGGAAAATTACGGAATGGAGGCTGTTGCAATAATAGCTCCAATGTTGGTCGAGCGGCGCTGGTAATTAAGATTGAGTCAACAGAAACAAATGTTAAACCAATAAAATAATTATTACTGTGAGGTAAGCATTTACAGTTCTAGTAAGGCGCACTCACGTCACTATACTCGAAGCGTTGGCGGTTTTGAGGGAAGATCCGAGAAAGAGAAAACTGTACTAATTGAAGTTGTTACTGATTCCATCGGGGATGTTCGTTTAGCAAATATGTTTTTTCATGGCTTCACGTTAGTAGTGGTTACGCACACACATGAGAGGGCGATTACGAGTGCCTCACGACAGAGACAAGTTAGGTGCAACAGCCATAACACTACTTTGAATCAGAAAACCATCTTCATTTAATTTCAAGTAGAATGAGAAGGAAACAAATTATTAATATGAACTTGTATTTGTTATTATTATAATTTATATACAATAAAGTGCCGTAATGCATCTTATTACAATACAGGATTGCAAAATTTGTGAAACGTGGCCGTTAGGTCCTGCTTGGTAAACAATTCATTATTGAAGTAAGATGATAAGATACCTATATCGTACGTTTTATCACCTTTCAAAAAATTAGATTTAATTTGAAATTTCGCACTAAGCCATCATTCAGTCTTCGCATTTTTTCTATAAGTGTTCTCAACAAAGAGAACAAGAAAATGCACTTACTGTATTATTTTCAAAATAAGAGGCAGCGTTGATTCAGGTATCCAAATAACAGCAAATGCTACAACATTATAGCACATTACAAACATTAATTTCAGAAAAAAGCAAGAACACTGTATGAGCGTTATTATAGAACTTATATACAAATATTGGTGTGTAAAAACATTAATGCCATTTTGAAAAAATATAATGGCTTACTTCTCTGGCACGGCTGAGGAAGAAAAAAGGGAGAAGGGGGAGAGAGAGGAAAATCTTTGAACACAAAGTTCAGGATTACAATTTCATTGAATTACAATATTCATTTAAGTGTTTGAAGAGAAAAGGGGAAGGTTAGAAAGCATGAAAATTCAGCATATTGTAATAAAAGCGATCAAATCGCCTAAACTAGCCCGACTAGGGACCAGCCGAATGTACTACCAGCGGGGGAGGGCGCCAGGTTCAGCTCCTGAAATATAACTGGATGGAAGAGTTGGGAGGTCAATGAATCAGCACAGAGTCATTTGTGAAAAATAATAATTTATTCCTGGCACCAAAAGCTGCCAGGGAACTTATATGTCGCAATGGGCGACGCAATTTTCAATTAAATTTACTTTGTGGACTGATTGTCCTAATTACTAGTTGCTAATTCTTTTACAGTTAACACATCATGCATACTTTTTGATGAAGCGTGCTATTCATCACTTGAAGTTTGCAGGGCCTGAGCGCGGCCACTTATAATTTCTCGTCGTTACGGTCGTTCGGCGAGACGGATTCGTCTCATAGTTCTTTCACCAGTGGTTGTGCTGTCCTCACGGGCAGGCCGGGGTGTCGGCCACGGGCGGAGGCGTAGGCTGTACCAGGTCGTTGAACTTCAGCGGCGCGTCTCTCTGCAGGTCGCCAAATCGAACAGGCTCAGCGGGTTGAATGGCCACGGGCGTTGATGTAACGCGGTGAGCAGTCACTGGGCTCGGCGCGTGAGGCGGCAAAGGCTACTGGGCCGATGCGGAAACAGCGCGGGATCAAGTAGTCTTCCGCCCGAATTTTCTCCGCGACAAGTCCGCAGTCTTGTCCTAATTATTCCGATTCTGGGAAAGTCTTTCCCAAACTCGCGTCCCGATCGTAAGTAACTGAAGTAGTTGAAGTGACTGACGTGACCGAAGTCTCTCAGAAGTAAGTGAAGTAAGCTTGAGAAGTCCTCTCAAATGCTCTAGTGCTCAAGTCCCCCCGTGCCCTCGTCTCCCAGTCTAGTCTCTCAAAAAATACTTAAGTGCCTTAGTTCTAAAAATCTTAAAGTGTCTGTCCTGATTTCTACTGTGCATCACGTTTTATGAGAAATTCCCTTTCCCCTTCCCCAAAATGTTCCTAGCTCTGGGTTATCCCTTCCCCCCTGGTGAAGCTTCCCATTGGCTAAGGGTGGCTGCGTCGCAAAATTTTGATTAGCCAATCATGTGGCAACTTTCCCGTATCTTTCCGTCGATGTTCCCAGTCTAATACTGGATTCTTTCTCTCGCTCGCTCCTCCCTTTTGTTAGTTGCTCCGGGAGCTGATCGCAGCTGTGTAGACACGTGCGCGCGAAGAAAGCGCATTTCACGGATTCCCGACGGCCGACAGGGGCTAATCGACTGCCTTACTGTAATGGCCCGTGCAGGGATTCGGGTGCCTACCCAGGCGTGTGCCGAGGCGCGTGGCAGAACGAATGTGAGAGGTTAGCATTGTTCGAAAAAGGTTCTCGCTTACGACATGTCGTAAATGCGTCGTCTTCTTCGCCTAATTGACACCCGGCCCAACCCATCGGAGCCCGAATTCCTCGATCGCGCGGCTGAAGGAAGGGCGCGAGGGTGGCGCTTTGTTCGGCGAGAGGGCCGGCGAAGGGCAGCAAGTATTTTTATGGGGGGCTAATAAACATTCCGCCTCTGAAGACAGGGGGGGGGGCTGGGTGCGTTCGGGGCTGGCCCGATGCGCGGTCGGGGGGTGGGCGGCATGACGAAAGAACCCTCCGCGGCGGTAGACGCGTCCCGTTGACCCACTTATTTCTGTGCCGCGGCGCGAGCTATTCCCAGCTGCAGGAATTATCGGTTTGTTATTGGCGACGCCATAATAAAATTATATTTAATTAATCGGTGACGCCACATTAGCATCCCCCTCCCACTAGATTGATAATTCGAGTTTCTTTGTTAATTTCTAATAAAGGGCGAGAATTCTCAATCGTCGAAAAAAAATAACAGTGGTGTCACCTAAGATAAAGACATGCTTAATTTAATTTTTAATTGGAGGCTTAAGATACTGCGCCTCTCTGTCTACATTGCTAATTTTCTATCATTAAAATCCTTACTTTTACGATGCTTACTTCTAATCGTGGCAACTAGTGTCGTATGGGTCGCAGGTTCTGGCGAATTGTGGGCAGAGTTCTCTGAAACGTGACATTTTACTTTATTCTTTGAAATAAACATCGTAGATTAAAAAAATCTTCAACCTGTCATAACCCCGTTCCCGTCATAATCCCCAAAAAAGTCTTCAACCCGACATAACTAGATTCAATCAATTCTCTGTTGTCCGGATGGGTGGTTTTCTGCCTGTGCAAGTTAACAAAAATCTAGTGCCGTGAATATTTTGTTTTAATCAAGTTTCCTAACATCTCATCTACATTTTTCGGCGCCTCGTTCTCAGGTACTGTAGCTTTGTTAATGTGCCTCTCTTCTAGGCAAATTCTGACTCCCGTCTTTCTTTTACAACAATAGGATTTAATTACACCGCAACACTTCTCTCTCTTATTCCCTCATTAATCTTTCCCCCCAGTAGTTTCATTAACTCGTTCCCTCATTAATTATTCCCCCAGTAGTCTCATTGACTTGTCCCCTAAGTGATTACTGTGCAGGATAATTATGGTCGGCAAGGGGTATCGTCAGTGACGTTAATCCGAAACAAAATTCTATAACAGAATGAGTTGGACGCGCGAACACATTCGAAAATTAAAAAAAAATACCTGCTCTAGCTAGGAGCGCTCGTGGTCATTAATTAAGTCATTTTCTTTGCTCTCATTGGGCTTATGACCCCACTCACGTCATCCCCCTTAACTCTAGGACGCACACAGTGTATTGGTTCCATTCCGCCGCCAACATCATCCGTAATTATAATTTCCTTACCCCCGCCAAAACTCATAATATCTCTGGAAAAGTCGATCACCCCATCATTCTCCTTTAAGAAATTAACCCCCCAAAATTATATCGTGTTTTAAATCCTCTATAACTAGACAAGGGACGTCAAATAAATGATCTTGTACCTGAAACGAGATAAGGGCCTGCTTATTAATTGGCTTACTTCGTTTACTTCCTACCCCGATAACATAGCATTTAGCAGTGGGCAGTGTTGGCACGGGCTTACGTTCACTTACAAGGCGAGAAAATAATTCTAACGAAATGGCACTGATTTCACTGCCTGTGTCTACCAATGCACGGACAGGAATTCTACTCAATTTAAATTCTAAAACAGGGCATTTCCGGACACTCTTTGACTTGATTAGCCTCCCCATTGCCAAAATCGTGGAAGGCGTAACCTACAGATATCGTTTCATCGCATGGTATCTCTGCCACAATTCGTTCGGGACCCAGATGACCCAAACAGTTCTAGTTTGACGAATTTGATCTTACATTGTTATTGCCGCTAGTGCTGGGGCCGTTTCTCTCTGTTGGATTTTCCGGTCTCCCCGCGGGCGGATCTGAAGGCGGTCGCCTCTCATTGTTCTCAATGCCGGGCCTCATCCCGTCGCGTCGCCACGGTGGCTGATAGCGTTGACCCCCATTTTGATAAGGCCTGGGATTTCTCTCACCCTCATCATCAGGAAAGTTGATCCTGGTGCGGTCGAATTGGGCCAATAATTCCTGGAACCTGTCTAGGTTCTCGCACCCTACACTGTTGATTAAATTTTGTACATAAGGCGGAAAATGAGCAGTGAGCAACCAAATAATTTTTTTGTCGCCCGCGTACGGGTCACACAATTTAATGGCCGAAATTTTGCCCATCGCGTAGTCTAAGTATGACAACTTGCCACGCTCGTCCCATCTACTTTCTAAAATTTTCCTTTCAAACTCGTAACGAGTTTGTTCCCCCCAGAATCTGTCCAGGAATTTGTGTCGGAACTCCTCGTAACTGCTCGGGAACGGAGTGAGTGCTGTCAACCAGTGGGCGGCGTTACCGCGTAGCAACTCCTGCATGAACCTGGGTTTGAGCGAGGAGGGAACCGATTTAGTTAGAGTCATATAATTTTCGGCTCGATCTAAGAAAGCTTTCGGGTTCTCGTCCGGAGATCCCGAAAAACGAAGGTTTTGTGGGGGCGCCCACGAAAATCGCAAGCCTGCCTCAGCCGTGGGAGAGTTTCCTACTCTGTTTTCTCTGTCCCTCTCTAAAGCCTCTTGCACTAAAATTTTGACATTCCGGTCTATCTCTTCCCTAAGTTTAGATTGGTTTCCCCTCGCGTATTCCCCTTGCGCAGTTTCTATCAAATTTATTTGTTCCTGTATTCGGCTAACCTCCGAGCTTAATTTCTTGTCGATCTTATTAATGTTCTCATTAAGCTCCCTTTTAACGTCGGTTACGCTCTTTTCTAGGGAGTCATCTAGGCCCTCCATTTTATTTTCGAAACCCCGTAGTCTACGGTCCATTTCGGTTTCTAGTTTGTCAAAGTTGACTTTCGTTTCGGCCCTCGAGTGGCCAAGCTCTTCGGTCACTTTCGCTACATGGTTTTCGATTTCCGCGCATTTCTCCCCTACCTCGCATTTAAAAGTTTTTATTTCTTGACCGAGCTGTTTTTCGAGATGGCCTACTTTTTCCGCCTGCGAATCGAAACATTTCTGCAACCGGTCAAATCTTTCGTCGCATTTAGCTTCGTGTTCCGAAAACCGTTCAATGAATTTCTCCTCCATTTCCCTAGCATTTTCCGCGATTCGGCTGACAATTGTTTCATTAAGCTCCTTTTTAGTTTCCTGAATACCCCCTTTTAATTCTCTAAAATGTTTTTCCTGTATTTCCCTATCTTCCTGTTGCTTCCTAAAATTTTTCTTATTTTCCTCCCATCGCTCGTCCTGAATTTTCCTATCTTTTTCCCATCGCTCCTCCTGAATTTTCCTATCTTTTTCCCATCGCTCCTCCTGTTTTTTCCTATCTTTTTCCCATCGCTCCTCCTGAATTTTCTTATCTTTTTCCCACCGCTCCTCCTGTCTTTGCATAAATTTTAGAATTTCCGCTGAATCGGTTTTACTGTCGCCTTGCGCCGGTGGGTCACTCGAACTGTCTGAGCCTGCTAGATCGACACCTGATTCGTCGAGCATTTTTACTGAGTTCTCTTGTTCACTTAGTTTACTATTATACCGCACACGCAAACACCGACACACGCAACACAGTACAAAAACAATAAACACAAAAACACAAACAACAAATACATCAATCAGAGTCCACAAATTATTGACCCTCCTACAACTTTCTTCCATCCATTTATTGCGGTAACTTGTGATTTAAGCTGTCGCAATAGAATTTTGAAGGAGCTGAACCAAAAAAGTTAATAACAAAATATTTTATGAGCAATCTGACTTCCTAATCTCGGGGTCGCTTACTGGGGTATTTAACAATACAAATCGAGCCCCACTTGGGAAAGCCAAATGTAATAAAAGCGATCAAATCGCCTAAACTAGCCCGACTAGGGACCAGCCGAATGTACTACCAGCGGGGGAGGGCGCCAGGTTCAGCTCCTGAAATATAACTGGATGGAAGAGTTGGGAGGTCAATGAATCAGCACAGAGTCATTTGTGAAAAATAATAATTTATTCCTGGCACCAAAAGCTGCCAGGGAACTTATATGTCGCAATGGGCGACGCAATTTTCAATTAAATTTACTTTGTGGACTGATTGTCCTAATTACTAGTTGCTAATTCTTTTACAGTTAACACATCATGCATACTTTTTGATGAAGCGTGCTATTCATCACTTGAAGTTTGCAGGGCCTGAGCGCGGCCACTTATAATTTCTCGTCGTTACGGTCGTTCGGCGAGACGGATTCGTCTCATAGTTCTTTCACCAGTGGTTGTGCTGTCCTCACGGGCAGGCCGGGGTGTCGGCCACGGGCGGAGGCGTAGGCTGTACCAGGTCGTTGAACTTCAGCGGCGCGTCTCTCTGCAGGTCGCCAAATCGAACAGGCTCAGCGGGTTGAATGGCCACGGGCGTTGATGTAACGCGGTGAGCAGTCACTGGGCTCGGCGCGTGAGGCGGCAAAGGCTACTGGGCCGATGCGGAAACAGCGCGGGATCAAGTAGTCTTCCGCCCGAATTTTCTCCGCGACAAGTCCGCAGTCTTGTCCTAATTATTCCGATTCTGGGAAAGTCTTTCCCAAACTCGCGTCCCGATCGTAAGTAACTGAAGTAGTTGAAGTGACTGACGTGACCGAAGTCTCTCAGAAGTAAGTGAAGTAAGCTTGAGAAGTCCTCTCAAATGCTCTAGTGCTCAAGTCCCCCCGTGCCCTCGTCTCCCAGTCTAGTCTCTCAAAAAATACTTAAGTGCCTTAGTTCTAAAAATCTTAAAGTGTCTGTCCTGATTTCTACTGTGCATCACGTTTTATGAGAAATTCCCTTTCCCCTTCCCCAAAATGTTCCTAGCTCTGGGTTATCCCTTCCCCCCTGGTGAAGCTTCCCATTGGCTAAGGGTGGCTGCGTCGCAAAATTTTGATTAGCCAATCATGTGGCAACTTTCCCGTATCTTTCCGTCGATGTTCCCAGTCTAATACTGGATTCTTTCTCTCGCTCGCTCCTCCCTTTTGTTAGTTGCTCCGGGAGCTGATCGCAGCTGTGTAGACACGTGCGCGCGAAGAAAGCGCATTTCACGGATTCCCGACGGCCGACAGGGGCTAATCGACTGCCTTACTGTAATGGCCCGTGCAGGGATTCGGGTGCCTACCCAGGCGTGTGCCGAGGCGCGTGGCAGAACGAATGTGAGAGGTTAGCATTGTTCGAAAAAGGTTCTCGCTTACGACATGTCGTAAATGCGTCGTCTTCTTCGCCTAATTGACACCCGGCCCAACCCATCGGAGCCCGAATTCCTCGATCGCGCGGCTGAAGGAAGGGCGCGAGGGTGGCGCTTTGTTCGGCGAGAGGGCCGGCGAAGGGCAGCAAGTATTTTTATGGGGGGCTAATAAACATTCCGCCTCTGAAGACAGGGGGGGGGGGCTGGGTGCGTTCGGGGCTGGCCCGATGCGCGGTCGGGGGGTGGGCGGCATGACGAAAGAACCCTCCGCGGCGGTAGACGCGTCCCGTTGACCCACTTATTTCTGTGCCGCGGCGCGAGCTATTCCCAGCTGCAGGAATTATCGGTTTGTTATTGGCGACGCCATAATAAAATTATATTTAATTAATCGGTGACGCCACAATATTTTCAAAAGAAGTATATAAAAAAATTAGTGGAGCATATTTTGATATTCATTTAATGATAAAGTTTGCGTTACTATTTTTCGAGCTTCCAGAAGAGACGAACTAAATAATATAAAAAGAAGTGAAATAGGGAACATAAATACGTGTATTACACTTAATATTTCAAAACCAAGAGTCTAAATTCGACAGATTTTTTAGCACTAAAGAAAGTGTTAAAGTAAGTAACTATTTCGAGAGGTTATGAAATTATTTTCCCCTTTGGGCAGAAACTGTGAAGCACAATCACCTTTTTCAGTTCTAAAAGAATGGAAATTGTTCTTCGGAACCTATTGTCATGCATTCTTTTGGGATGACTCCTCAGATAACTACCTTGGATTAGAAAATTGGGGAACATTTAAAGAATATTTCTTTTGCTTATCGTCTGCTTCTTTACCTGCAGATACAGGTGCTGGCATAAAAATATTGAAAGCAAATGTAAAATGTTCATCTTCAATTTCATTTGGAATTGCGGTTTCAAATTGCCGCAAATTTGTAATTCGTATTTACAATAAGTAAATATGTAATAGTATTATTATCTTTATTGTTTCACTTGAAAATGTATGTTAAACGACAAAGTTATGTTGATAATAATTGATTTTTGAACAATTATTGTTATAAACAGAAGGACAGAATAATGCTTGTCATGGAATAACCATGCTTGTACGCCGTTACTGTAAGCCACTAGCGCGGTAGAGTAATTTATTACGAAATGGAAATAATGTTATGAAGTTTGACTTAACCTAACCAAGATGGATAAATGTATTTTAGCTCGGCAAAAATAGGTCGTTTTTTGAAATCCTTATGTATAAAAACCATACCAGCGAAAGTCTGTAATGTCTGATTTTAGTTCAAGAATGGAAGAAATAGCAGCTATAAACATATTTTATTCAATTAACCCCCGTTAGCACGAACTCGCTTAACACGAATTTCGTCCTAAAACGAACAATACTTTGGTCTCGGCAAGGAATTATAGCCATTTATAATAATAGGATAACACGAATTTTTATATCATAAACTCCGATTTTTTCGATTCCTTGGAATTTGCATTAATGAGGGTTTACTGTACGTATTTTTAGTTATGAATTGAAGATAAAACCATTAGAATGGTTGTTGTTGGTAGGCTGGTAGGGAAATCTGTAAAGAAGGACGAAACATGCCCATGAATCATAATGAAAGTACAATACGCTCTGACCAGAATGCGCCTGAATGTTGTACACGTATATTATGTGCAAAATGTAATTCGTATACACGCAACTGAAAAGAGTTTTTACAATAGTTAAACTCCACTACAAAGTGAACATGATGTGCTCAAAGTAATTTAATTTCACAGGATCTACGAACCCTTGTTGCCTGCAGTGTTCATCTATAATAAGCACGTATGTGTAAATAGCTCCTCTCCCGAGTCGAACAGAAGTTTCAAAATATTAAATCTACGCTTAATGTGTATTTCGCTATTGTCAATGATGTGATAGTATTGGGAATTTAATTTAGTAGTACTACCTATTAATGAACCTTCTCTTATTCTGCCTTCAATAATCCTACAGTCTGTAAATATGAAGTTTTTTTCTTTACCATTCTGCTACATATTTTACTGCATATATTATTTGAAAATTATTTTTTTGCTATCTTTTGTGGGCATTTTTTAATACATACTAGGAACTACATTTTTCTGTAGAATATATTGACTTGTAACATTATAAAATATCTGGATAAATGTTCCCTTTAATTCTTCCTTATAGTACGATTTCTGCGAATAAATGGGTATTCTATGACGATTCCCCAATCATCCCTTGCTAATTCTAAATACTCCTAGTCTTAACATGAATAATATTATTTTTCTATTCATCAACCCACACCATTCCTCTGTCCCGTCAAGTGTCTGTGCGCCACGTATTAGTCAGTAAATTTAGTTACATTAATTTAGTCTTTATTTTTCAAGTTTGAATTCTTTATTTTTGAATTGTTATTTTTATTTTAATTAACAAACTCTTATCCTGTCTGATTAACCATATTTCACTTCAATACAGGCTATTTTGATTTTATGCGTTTTCAAATATTTAATGCTATTTCTTTTTATTTTTCGAAACATTTTCAATTCAAATATCGTATTTATCTAGGTTGCCCTCTGAGTTTACTCACATTTCTACCTCATGCATATCCCGATATCCATCTCTGGACTTCATCTACTAATTCAGGCTACACAGCAATTAACTCAGTTTGCATACGCACCCACGAATCTGATGGATCGTTGCATGCTTGTCTGTTTACTAGCCCATAAAGCCTGTTTCCCTGTCAATCAAATTGCCAGGTCATCAGCCCTTCTGAGAGGCATTTCATTACCTCTTTCCAATATGTGACAACCACCTAACCCTTAAAGAGAGTTCTTTATTGAGCCTTTTTGGGTCAGTTAATCTGACCATTGCAACTGTAATCCAGGAACTACTTATTAATCTGTTTGGGTTTCTTTCAGTGCGAGATCTTCATTTCAATTTATGGAATTTTATGGAAAGGGGAGAAAAATTGCAGAAATATTGAAACAATTATAATTGTTTGAATTTATGAATTAAATTGATAGTTATTGAAACAGATTTAATGGTCTCTACTCTACGGCGATTCCGTTTGATTTCAAATTTATTACAGAAATATTTAATAAATAACCAAACTTGTATGAAAAGACCTATTGATTGACTGATAATTTAGTATTTGCGTGCGTATTAAAAACCAAGATCATCTACCAAGATCTCCTACGTCTAGTGCATGTTGTATACTGGGAGATTTCTGCGTTTATCGCTCCTGGAACGCGACAACCGTCATTATCCGCACGTGTCAACTTGCGGGTTTTCCCCTCCAGAAATATCCCTCGCTGGGGCACCTCACCAGCCGGAACATGCTCTATTCTCTCGCACGTTCACTCACCTTGTGGCGGTGTCTGTCATTTAAGTGTAAGTGTGTGTGTAATGGGAGAGTAGGAGTGAAATGACCGCTCGTCGCCAGTTCGTTAAGGTATTGCTCCCCAGGTATTGATGATGCATTGATGCACTTCCCAGGTACTCGAAAATAAAAGATCGAGAAATGTTACGAAATATTCTGACGGATTATGAACATACTTATTTATCTTATTTTCGTTTGAGTAACTTAAAATGTATTAAGTATAATTGAGAATTTGGTATGAAATGAGAGAAGCTGGCGGGGAAGTAAAGGGTGTTCTTTATACCGTGCATTAACAGTGTGTATAGATGAACATACGTTTATCCGAGCAAATCAGGGTGAGCGAATTTAACATGTTTAATATTCCATTACTAAAACTGCGAATATGCGAGATAATATAAAATAATTTTATGGACTAGTTAATTCTGATTATTTAGTCGTGAATGATACCTTCTGTTGATGCTTGGAAGAATTTTGAATGTTAATGTATTTTTCATATACGTAGTATATAGTTTTAAATGTTCTAACCTTAACATATAAATTCGTGCAAAGAAACTATGACATGAAATTGCTTATAAAATAACCGCCGTTAGTTTTACAAGAGGATGAGCGGAACTCTGATGGCTGGGGATTAAGGTGACATTAGGGATGCTGGTGTATATTGGGGACACTGACTGAAAATATCAGACTAAATTGTGAAGGAAGCGAGAGAACAACATGGCCATCGTCATCCGTTACCTTCACACATTAATTACATTTTGAAATTTGTTTTTGGACATTCTGTGCCGTACTTTGCTGTCTATCGTTTCAGTAAAAAGTGTATATTGAGAATAAAAATATGGAAACTAAAATTAATTTTAGATTTATTGTTAGTTTGTTTCTTAACATATACTCACAAGCTTAACACTGGAGGACTCCAATTATCAGGGGAGCAAACTTTTCTTTGATGGATGTCTTATTTATATCAATAATCTTAATAAACGTTTGTTAAAAATATCAGATCAATATCTCAAAACATTTTTGACTTAATTAAAATTAGGAATCACAATTCATATTTCAAGATAACTTCGAAGTTCGGTTTAAATTACAATTTACTTTACTGAAGTTTTTCTTCAATTGTGTTATTCTTACTTGAACTGCAAATTATCCGTGTCGTGAAGTACTAGTACGTAAGTATTAAGTTATTAAGAGCCTGTAAAAAACAATAATCCCATCAGCTTCTTGTTCAAAAGATTGCTGTCTAAAAACACAGATTTTACCTTCCTCCCTTATTTATTCGTATTTCTAAGCCGCGGAATCGGAAAGGGAAGAAACGGAGATGTGAGCGAAGGCAAGACAGGGTGAAGGGAACTCGACGGGAGCAGGAGCGCGGATCTCACAGACGCCGTCGAGAGAGTTCGGAAGTGGAGAAGGCGAGCAAGAACGAGAGCGAGCCGGGGTCGGTCGGGAGCGCGGGCAACGGCGAGAGGAGTGGCGGGGGGCGATGGAGGGCGCGGGTGAGCGAGCGCAGGGTGGGGGAGGGGAGGCGAGCAAACGCGGGCGTATCGGGAGCTTTATCACGCTCATCGTTCCTCCGGGAGGGCAGGGCGCGCTCGCCGCCCATTAATCCGCCAGCGCGCGGATCGGGTGGCCGCGCGGCCGCGGGGCTCCAGCCCCGCCAGCGCTGGCCGAGGCAAACAAGACGGAGGTTGTCTGCAAGCCCAAGTCAAGCTTTCGGGGCACTTGTGTAGGAATATAAGGGCGGAGAGCAATTTTCCTCTATTTATTATTAGTTTCTCGTTACCGCTTACGCAGTAGTGAGAAAGTTATGTAATGCTGCGCGAATTTTCGTCAGAAATACAGGACCTGGTAACGAAAAATTTGATAAATCCAGTTGCTAAATTAAAAAAGAAATCCTCTAACACGTGGTGTAGTCAGAATCCAGGTTTAATGGGTCCTTGGTACCGAAAAATCGAATTATGGCAAAACATCTGTGGTTTGTGAACAATCCTAGTGGCCCAACCGTTCAGCCGATTTCCCCCAAAGTTGATCTTCCCAAATCGATCTAGCAGATGTTGCGCTTCCTTGAATTTGAAACCAATATTTTAATTTTAGGAGTACTGTACATGAAGGTCTCGGGGTATTTTTAATTTTTTTTAAAAATAGCTCCATTATTTATCAATAATATGAAGAACAATTGAGAGACTGGCGTCGATCTCATTTTCGTTGAAAACTGATTTTTCAAAATTTCAAATATTCATACTTTTTTCTGCATCTTCCCTCAACTATAATTATGAAGATTGAGACTTTTCCCCTCAAAGAAATTTGTTACTTAAAAATAGATTTTGAAATAAGATCATGTACAATTTTCAAAAATTTGAGTTCTTTTCCTGAAGTTTGCATTAAAGCACGTGCGAGAAAGTACGTGCTGTTTTAGCACCACTAGCTTTGTGTTGCCAAAAGGTTATATACTTCTTCCGTAATCTGGTCTAACAACTTTTTTTGGTTGCTTTTCTACTTTATTTTGCATCATTTCTTAATATTAGGAGTGTAGTATTCGATATATTGATTACGTGGTATTCATTTCTATAAACATACAAATATGTTGAATTTTGTTTTTCAAAAAAAGCAACCTTGTTTATTGTCTGAAAAAACATTTCGCCATTCGTGTTTTAATTTTTATTTCAAATGGAGAGTCTTCTTAAAAACGACATTTTGAAGCAATACTTTCCACATCCTGTGTCAGAACTGAAATAATTAGTAACCATTTATTTCTAAATGAATGCCTCCTTCTTTTTTGCCAATTATTTCTAGTTCTATTTACATTTTATTTCCTAATTTTCAAGTGGTTCCCTGTTTTTTACCTCTTTAGACCGCAATATTCTGCTGTGTTTTCATTAGGTAATATTTGCAAGCGATTCTGCATGCACATTGCTAACTGCCGACCATTAATAATTGTTACTTCACCCTTGTCACGCTCTCACACTTCCGGCTACGTCGGTGTGTTACATATAGCGCTTCCTATTCCATTTCCGCCTTCCGACCTCTCTACTGCCTGGACGACACTGAGTGACACACACCTCTCGTAGTGGTAATGTGTTTCCTTGTCGCTCTCTATAAATCGTGATTCTTCTTCTATTAACATATCCTATCGCTTTCTCACACTTAAGTCTTCTCTCGTACGCTTTGCTCTTTAATTATCTGAGCTTCACTTGCTTATAAGTTAATCTTCACATTGCATGCATAACGGGATGTATTTATATAAAATTCGTTGATGTAAAGGCTATGTTAATGATGGCTTTTTCCTCTGCTACATCATTATGTTCATCGCCGTCTTCTACGAATCACCTTCTGTTACAGCTCATCGTCTTTCTTTCTTTCATCAACATCTTATATCCATTATATATTTGTTACCACCATAGTATCTCCCACCTCCATTTGTTCTTATTTATGCAATATATTAACGGAGCCTGTCATTCTTTTCGCTAGAACGTGATGTCTATTCCAAATGTGAAAATGATTTCTGATTCTACCACTGCGTGGCTGACTGGAAACGCGGGTTCGGATCTGCCCCCTTTCGCCCTCAGCAGTTCCTTTCTCAAGCATTTCTTCTCTTTGTTTTCATACTAATTGTCAAAATTATTCCCTCAAACAATTAATTTCATTGCATTGTGTATGTTTGTCGTTCGCCCAACCTTCTTCCTTTTGTGAACGTGCCTGGGGCATTCGTGGCATTGTGTCGCGGGTGTTGGCCGCAAAGCCGTGTGTGCGGCGACCTCGCACACCTCCCGCGCGCGCCTCGCCGCCACCGCGCGCATCTCATCTCCCTGTCATGTTCGCTCTCGCTATCGACCGCGCGGATCTCGCGCCGATCCCGCCCATCGCAAGCCCAGTCCAGTCCCCGGCGCGGCGCGGAGCGGGCAGCGCGTCCCCTCGCACTTGCGGTCGTCGGCGGTCCCCTCGGCTCGGCGCGGCGCGTCCCGCTTGCTTCCCGCCAATTACTGACACTCGCACCTACGTCCGATTGGCGTCGCCCGGTGTGATTGTGCGCGAGGCGGAAACGTCCGTATCAGCACGAATATTGATTAGCTCCGCCGCCCCAGGGATGCGCCTAGAGCTCTTGTGGCTCTGAGCTCGTCGGTCCTATTACCGAAATTTCGCGATGCGCTGTGGAGACAGTTGGAAATGTTTGCTCTTCACGCGAACTCATTTGCATTCATGTTTATTTTTTTAAGCAAAGAATTTATTAGGGTATTCTTTGTGCTCTGCTTCCCAAGAGACAATATTAGACTGAAGTTTTTTTTTTAAAAAAATATGAGGTCGTTTTGGATTAAGTTAAAGTATTGGTTTGAGAGAACGCATAATTAGAATGTACTTACGTTTTGTTGTTTTACATGTGTGACAAGAAAGCATCAAAATTAAGATACTGAGTTGTTTAAGTGTGTCTTATTCTTTGCAAGAAGCAGTTTTTAAAGCATGACTTTTAGAGCACATAACGTAAGTTGGAAAATCTCATTCAGAGAAAAGTAAATAATGTTTAAAGTTCTGAATTAAAAATCATGAAACATACAAAGGGGCTAATGTAAGTTGAAAACGTTTGAAGAAATGTATCCGATATTATGGTCAATATAATGTAATTAATATTGGAAAAGTAATTATTGTATACCTATAGGTTTTTTGCTACCTGTTTTGCACGCTTTCACCAATTCATTACTCGGAAATTTATGTAGTTTCTCCACTACAAATTTCCTCACGGTACCGCGACAGTCCGCTTTCATGCCATTCAACTTGATAACCTTTGTGGTTAATCTACATTTCTTTCGTGTCGTATCACCAAGCAAAGTTCTCGCTTGTAGTGTGCCGAAAAATTAGGCGTCTTTCTCCGGCACGGAAGGCACTTCCCTTCCCCGTAAAAGTTACCGCATTGCGGCATTTTCTGTAGTATTCTGGCCTCATGAGCTCACTTACTCATCCTTCTAGGGACGTTAGTGGATTCACGCATTTCCACACCATTTCTAGACAATCGCTTTCTTTTCATTGAAGCAATCATATCAATACGACATTGTGCTACTTAAATGAGGTTCCATAAATGGAAACTACTCTTCGAAAGTAATAACATTCACTTTTCTGTCATTATAGAGATTACAAAAGACGTCTTTCCGTTAATCTTCCGTAGAAGAATTACCTTTTAAACAAGAAAGCAAAGTCCATTATAGGTATTCTGACTCTAACTTAATAAGCTCAGAAATTGGAAAAATCTGCAATTTATTGTTCTATTGACTAAATTTCAACATTTTGTTCCGCAATTGAATTATCAATTAATTGTGATGTGTAAGATATTAATTTCCGCTTCATTGTTCATCCTACAACGCTATACTAATATTACTTGCTTTTTTTATAATATTGGTTTGACAATAAAGTGATTAATACCGAATATGTTATTCACGTTTGTTTTATTTTTTGTTAAATTTCCGTGTGAAAATTGAAAATATTCTAAGCTTACGAGCAAATGCTTATCATACTACATTTAGATGCTTGTCTAAAATCGGGGAATTTGTTGTTTATCAGGCATTTTTAAAGATTTTTTTCGTGAATTTTATTGTATGTAACATTCTTCTCAGAACAAACTCTTTTGAACTGCAAATTGTTTAACTTTTTAACTTCTTTAAACAGTAAAATTTTGAACAACGTAACTTTTAAGAAAGGAATGGGTTATCAAGTAATGGGCAATTGGAATCTAGTGTTTGCCCTAATTACTCCCATCCTCTTTCAGTAAGTAGTTTTCTCGCTAAGTGGAAAATATTCCGTTCACCTGCAGCCTGTATTGTAGTGTTTTGGGTATTTGTTGAATGCTTACACATTTTACATAATAATTAGTTGTTTCCGGGTTTGTAGGCCGTGCTTCAACGGAGACTCCGTCGAGTCTCCGTTGGTCCACGGCCTACAAACTCGGAAACAATTATTATGTAGAAACCAGCCGTAAAAGCCTACATTGTATGCTTACACATTTGTCACGTAGTATGGTAAAACACTCATTCCAGAATTATTATATTAATGTCGCATAATTCGGTTTCCCATTTTTGATGTATTTCCTTTATTGCACAAAAAAGTGGCAGTACAAACCAGAGTAAATCATTATCTCTTTTAGGATTTCGAACTATATTGCTTTGGCTGAAATACGTCAAAATTGATGTATAAAAAGTGAAAATTTAATGATTTCATCCAGTAATATCAGCTTGGATTGATCAGCATACTACCCTCGTATACAAATGAGTGTTCCCATCACCAAATAGCCCGTCCTATTGCCGTGCAAAAGCCGGGAAATTGTGTGTTGTCTGTCCTTCCACTCCAGAATATTTATCTTCCTTCCCTGTTCGGTTGTGTCAGATTGTGCGTTAATAGTGTTTGGGGTTACACAATAAGCCTATTGCATGTGGACTTGAATGATATAGTGTACAAAATATTCAGTAGGCTTAGTGTTAGGAGTGTCAATACACAATAAAACACCATTTTGTGGCAACCATCCATCACAAATATGTATTATGTAGCTTATATTTGCTCTACTGACTATTGAGTTATGTATCGTTTTTTTTACGATAAAATAATGATTTTCAAGCTCTAAATTAATTAATCTGAGTTCTACAGGGGAATTTTACAGTATTTGTGGGCGTTCGTTATTGAATTTTTGAATTTTATTATACGTGCTTATTACAGTATTTTTACACATACCAATTTGCTGTATGTTATCTTTTTGGGGGGGAAATGGAAATCTGTCCCCCTTGTCAAAACAAGACTGCAAGCCTGGTAATTTTTAAGGTGAATTATCTGTAGTTGCTTTTATTTCACCTTAAATTTAATGAACCACATCGCTGGAACATTACTGTAGGTTTGAAACCTCTTCTTGACCTCATCATCTTAACATCTCTTTTACATTTACCTACAAGAAGAAGTCAAGCTCGCCCACCACTAGTATGCCGTGAACTTCCAAGTTTACTTCTACCGCGAGCCTACTCTCTACGAACATATTTTCTCGTTTACAGAACCCTTCAGGGAGCTGGAATAACGAAGTGGTTCACTAACTACGGTCCACGCTGGGACGTGGCGCATATATCATGATTGTGTCTTGAAAATAAACTCTGCTGACGTTTCTACGAGTACGTTTGTCGGCTTTTGGCGCAATGCTATTGTCTAGATATTGAGATAAAAAGTGATCATTTGAAAATGTGTAATTTGTTTTGACATTTTCACACGTTACAATGTCTTATCATTTTTAGGAACGGCTTGGATAGGGTTTCCAACATCAAAGCAAACTTCTTGTAATGTTTAAAAACTCTGAAAGGCTCTAAATGCCGATTATATATATATATATATATATATATATATATATATATATATATATATATATATATATATATATATATAAAAAGACACGTGATAAAAATCGCGGATACATGCATTCACTGTAGATTTTATTCATTGTATTCACTTTAAAATAACTGTGTTGTTTTGGAATAAATGTGTATATGAATAACTTCTTTGTTGACTATATTACCGACATTTGACATTCGCTTTCATAATTTAACGTTATTTGAACGTGAGAGATAAAAAAATAATTGCTCTGAATGTAAATTGGAAAATGAAATCAGAGCTTTCTTCAGAATATATTACCGGAAGGGTTCCGCAAAACGAAATGAATTCAATGCTTAGTCATTAATATTGACACTACATGATTAACTTACAAAATTTCGCTGAGTCTCCTTGACTTCCATCTCACATAATGTTTCGTTAAATATATATCGTTCATAATGGAAGGATGCGGATGGGTGGCACTTGTTATTTTTTTACCCAACTCCGTTTTAATTTTGACAAGTTAGAATGTATAAATAGAAACTACATTTATGAGGCTACATTGTAGTCTTTTTTATTTCCGAATGTTTGACTGTTGAACTGCAATTGTCAAAAATTATTAAGTCAAAATATGCCAACCTCCTTTCCTACTCCTCTACACTCACTTCCTTGAGAGTGGAGAGTAGTGAATCAATATGAAAATGAATGATTTTCAACGATTTATTTGCACAAATAAATGCAAATGTATTTATAACCGTTAGTCATTGCAGAAGAGCTTCACATTGACAGTCTCAAAGTTAAGTATTTAGTTTCCGTCTTTAAATAAAATAAGTCCTTAAATTGATTTAATCAATCTTGTAGCTCTTTTTAATAAAAATAAATGCCTCTTGTTTGTTTTGAAACATTCAGTAGGTAACCACATTTAAGTGTTTCAAGTTTCACGCCGAAGAAAACTTCATCTTGTTATAGACGAACAAACCAACGTTGCAGATTTAAGTTACAAAAAAGGAAAATAAATCATCAAAAGCCGATATATGTTCTAAAGTATTTGGGGATAAGGTATTCAAATATGGAATTTGCTTTCAAACACAGTTTTTGAGTTATTAAATTTAATTAATTTTAAGGTATATTTTGGGGTATGCAACATGGTTACACTAAATGGAAATCTTTTCTGTGTGAGTGAGATAGCTGCAACAGAAATTCCCATTACAAAAGAAAGATTTAGCTTCAACGTGAATCGAATGTGAAAGGAAAAACATATTCAGAAAGATAAATTGATATTCTGCGATGACGTCCTCCTGCCTTCAGTTCACATCAAGCACATCATGGATCTTAAGGAACAGTTTGTCAAAGCTTTGAATCCATCTGGATGAGGGTTTATTTATCTTTCACAAATATTTCCTCGTATTTTATCTGCAAAAAAACTGTGTTTGTGGATCACCAAATTAGAGAAGTTTTTTGAAAGATTCAAATTTTGAACAACACCTAACAGTGAAAAAGAAAAACGCACGGATATGTGTCAACAACGCAAAGCAAAACTTTCTAGAAGAAAGATCTAACAACAATGAAGAACTACTTAAAGAGTTGATAAATGCATGTAGGGATTTATGATGCATCATATTTTTGATTCACACGTTCGTGTTTCTGATTCACATTTATGTTATTTTCCTGAGAACTGCAGTGACCGTTTTCAATGAATATGGTGAAAAAATTTGTCAAGACATGTAAAAGCGATACCATTTAAAAGCGATACGAAGGGACATAGATGCCTTCAATGCTTGTGGACTACTCCTAAGACATTATTCGGGAATGCAAAAGAGATTACAAGAGAAAAATATAAGCTATCTAAATTCTCAGGGGAATGATGATTTTGTTGTTATATTCTGTCCGTAAATAGGTTTTTTATATATTGTATTGCATTTTATGGGTCTATACTTTCTTTTAGTTTATTATGTAGCATAGTAATTGTTACATATGGCGCCCAAAAAGAGACATAGAGGTGGGAAAAAGTTTAAAAAAAACAACGAAATTGACTATAAATTAAATCGTGCGTGATAACAATAAATTGATTACAAATACTTCAGGAGAGAGATTATCATATGAATCACGACTGTTTCATTAAAAAAAAGATTTTCATTTGTTTTGTAGAACAGTAATTCATGAGATATCTAAACATCACTGGTTGATAATAAAAAGTTAGACTTCTTTCAAATTTGCATTTCTTTTCTTTTATTTGATATTTAAATAATACACTGAAAACATGTAATTAATATTAACATTGCAATAACGAAACATGAAATTCACTTTTTGGGACTTATCGGTCACAGATACATTTAGGAAGTAGAATATTAATTGGCCAATACCGAATCGAGTATCTGACCACTAACAAACTTTTGCAATTTCTAAGTGGTCCCTCCTGAAAAAGTAAGACAAAATTTTTCCTTTTGAATATTACAGGCGACAACCAACGAACTACATAAATACTTCTCTCCAAGTTCAAAAACACATTGAGGTCACTGTTCCATCATCGTTTCCACTGTTTGTACCAAGACTTCTGGGGGAAGTTCTTTAGAACGTGAAGGTCACGTAACACAAAGTTAGAGGTTATAGAATATACGTGACCGACGAAAGGATCTGAGTGTCATCCAAGACAGCTCTACTACACATTCATTTATTATGAAGTTCTTTACTTAGATCAGTATATTTGGTATTATATTATAGTTCGTGGACTGCAACATGGCCCAATTCGAAAAATACGAATTTTAAGTTATGACACTTATTTTAAAACTCTCATAATTACTTTTTGTTATGAACAGAACTCTTATGAAATATTTTAGTATTGCGTCAGGTAATAACCGTGTGATACCTGTAATTCAACCACCATTAAAACGTAAAACCTGTGTATCTCAAAACTTCATTTTTCGGTTACACCAATGTTCAAGCCCATAACGATATAATGAATATAATTCTTACTGGATCAATAAACGGATCGACTATGATCATATTCAAAACAAGATTTGTGTAGAAATATGAGCGTTTGCAAACTATAGAATTCATAAAATCTTTAAAATTGCCGTGCTGCTGTTTCTTCTGTTCTTTTCACAAACGTAAACCACCCTTTCCGCTAAAAAACCCGACTTCACTTTTTCTTTTACGTGCTGCCGCTTTCGGCGGCTCCAAGAAACGGATCTGAGGATTCCCCCCGCAAAAGACGTGGGTGAGGGGATGAGGGCGGAGCGACGTGGAAACAATCCCGTCACGCAGGCTGTTTCAGGGGAAGTCGTCTCGGGGACGCCGTACACGGCGTCGCGCCGCGTTTAAGAGGGCCGTTATGCCGACTCTATCTGCTCCTTGAGTACCTCATACAGACGCGGTTACGGTTCCTTTGCAATATCCAAGCAGTTGACTGTTATCACTGATAGCGTTTCGTGGGCAGGGACAGCTTGCCTTCACCCAATGTTTTGGAAATGAAGAAAAAACTCTGCTCTCTATATTTTGTGAGCGAATTAGTTTGTGTGATCCTTCATTTCAATGATTTCTTGATTCAATGTATTTCCTGTGGAATGTATGTTGTTCGTGGTCTAATAAAAAGGTACCACGTCTCCAATTTTCTACCCTTATTTCGGATTTTAGACATCCCAGGTCCCTGTTTTTTATGTATTGTCTCTAGTCAGGTAACTTTCTTTGAAAAGAATACTATTCTCTATTTTTAAAAATATCCCATCAAATTTAATACTATATAATTTACAAATAAAAAATAGTATAAATGATTAATAGTGTCTTTTTATAATCTGTATCTCTTTATTATATCATTTTGTCTGCATCCCCAGCACAATATATTGAAATATAAAGGAAATTATGAAAAACATTTTTAGGGTCTGCTTCGCTCATAAATTTTTATGTTTTAGATACTGAAGACCTTTAATTTACAAGAATTTTCACTTTAAATAGGTTTGAATATTACGGTCTAGGAAGATTCCCGGTTGTTATCAATTTTCTTATCTGAATTTTAAAACTCGTGTAACCTTTCGTTGTTTCTTGCCTTTCTTAGTACGAACTTCTTATTCTATTGTAGAATTTCTATTTCAGTTCCTCTAGTAAATTTTTCTCTCATCTTCTTTACACTGTAAATATTATCACTGGACATAATTTTTTTGTTTTTTGTTTGAATTATAATTAACTTCGGTGAAGCGGATTTTACGTGTCATTTTACGTTTCATCTAGCGCATGTAATCTGTCATTTATATGTGTTTTTTGTTTTGAAACGCATAGAGCATAAACATGTAATTTTATTTTCATTTCAAGATGTATCTCCAACAAGACTGTTTTTATGTCTGTCATTTATTTTCAGAATATTACGATAGTGAATACGCAACATTTTACATATGTTTTCTAACAAAATAACCAGCACAAAAGTCTGACATTCATGACATTATCAGTACCGTGGTACTGGTATTATACGTCGTTGTAAAATCTTATTCGTTTGCCTAGGGCAATGTCTTAGCAAATATTCAGATACAATACGTGATTAAATAATTTAATGTAGTACGTCTGAATGGATGGCGTTTATGTCGTCGATGGAAGTCTCGTTTCTCATTTGTGGACTTTATTTCAGTTACTCTTTCTCTATAGTATTTTCGATCTGAATATTTTTTTCAAAACTAAATCCACTAAAATCAAGGCGATTGTTTTGCGAGTATATCTTGAATACTTAAGAATCAATGTTATTGTCAACTGATAGCGTGTAATGTTAGTGCCTTCATTCGGCATAAATACACAAAAATATATTTTAAGTGAACCAAAGAGCTTTCGATTAAACATTGGCAATCTTAATGTAGCGATCGGTAACTAAAGAATTATGTACTTTAATGATAATGTAGCCCTCTACACAGCTCCTGACTTGTTGATCCCTGAATGTGACCTAGAAGTAAACTGCCTCAACTGTTGATCGATTTGCAGGAGAGTTGCTGTCCAAAGCCTTGAAGCACGTCACCGCTCGGACCCGCCCGGCCTCGACTATCGGCTGGCTTCATCCGCCTAAAGCCTGCGTCATGGCCTCTCGGCTTCGTTTTCGTGAGGCCGTTTTCACCAGCGACCTCCGCCCTTCCTTTCCCCTCCCCTCCCCTCCCCTCCCCGCCCCACCACCCGCGCTTCCGCCCGCCCGGCGGCCCCTCCGCCACTGCCCGACAGCTCGGCACGCCGCGCATCCCCTGTTATTAGATAAAATCTTTCGCTCGCTCGCGCTCGCCGACCCGTAAAGCACCTTGCACTCTGCCAAATGAGGATCTCATAGGCTGGCCTCTAGCGCGCGAAAGAGAGGAAGTTTCCCTTGGAGCGCAGATTAGCGGGGTGGGGGCGAAGCACGCCCGTCTCCCAGAGTGAGACGCCATTGAGAAAGTCGGTGAAGTGGTCCGAAAGTGCGGCCTTGCTCGTCGTGCTTTCTATTACTACGTTTCCAGGTGGCGTTCCTGAATACGTGGGATTCACTGAGTACGGTGAGCGAGAAGTAATTGATTTTTTCAGGTCTCCAGGTCTTGTTATTTGGACGATATGAAGAACGATTGATGATTGAACCCGGAATGAATCATTAGGTGGATAGAATGTCTTGGAAAATCAAGAACTCAGGTTTTTAAATAAAAGGTATTTTATTGTTTGTCGTTCCGTCCAGTCATCTCTTCAGAGTTTAATTATAAAGCAGAGGACAATTCAAAATGTATACCAGACTAAAGATCGGTCTTTATTTTGGTTTTGGGTTTGAGTCTGATCTTTAGTCTAAAATAAATTTTGAATATTTCTATACCCACTCATCTCTGATGTTGAATTTTCTGACATGTTATTGTAAGCAAAGTAGAACTTTTGGACCTCAACCCTTAATAGTTCTTTATATACCCAGGGTGTTAAGTTCGTTTTTTTTGGCCCGAGAGCGACTTTCAATTCCGTGGGTCCTTGGTCCGAGACTCCGCCTGAGGGGTAAAAATATCAAGTAGTGTCTGTTGTTCTTACGAAACTTTATGGTTTACTTGTTCTTTACTGAACCAAACGAGAGTTTAGAATATTTTTTAATTTGTCTTGTATCAAAATATGCATTGTAATCGAGAAAATATGCATTGTAATCGGCACTTGTCAATATGACGTCAGAAAAAACAAAACATCATTCTAAAATTATTTTGTGGATTTGATAATGACATGCTCGTATAAGAATTGATGTTTTAATTATAGAATCCCCTATCTGAACAATGTGTTATATTAACGAAAGGTGATCCTCAGAGTCCGGAGTGTGCATTACAAATAATTTTCTACAAATTTTCTTGAAATTATTTATCAAAATATATTTGATTATTTAAAAAAGCTGTTGTTTTAAAAAACCGGCAATTTGTTCTTACTCTAATCCCGCATTTCGCCCTGGCGGTCCGAGATACCTGATTCTGTTTCGGTTAACTTTCGTCTACACTGTCCGTAGTTATATACGCTGCGTCCTGTGCACAACAGCGCTACCGTTAAGTGTAGAAAATATAACTGATGTCGTGCTTTTGAAATAAAATCGCATGCTTCGAGATATATTGGTTGTGTAGGAGTGAACAGCTTTGAAGAGAATTGTACAGTGATTTTCTGCTGCTCATTGAGTTTCCACTTTTATTCCAATAAACTCATTACTGCCAAAGATAAAAATATTCTCTTAAAAGAATTAAACGACGACCAACCAGGTTTTATTTTTTGTATGAGTTTAATAAGTATTTTATAATTGTTATTTTAAATTGTGAACATGATGTTTTCTTTGAAAATATTTTGTAAAGGGACTTGTGCAATATAAGTGTACTAAATGTTTTATCACTACGTATTTGTATTATTCTTACCGTTTTATTTACACATTTATGTTCATATTTTGCCATTTCGTACTTCATACATATAATACAAATATTATTTATTATATTTTCTTCGTTAAATGTAATTATTTTCTAGTCAAAATTTAGATATGAGTTTCTTCTTTAGTGAATCAATGCACTTCAAGTAATAGTGCATTGAAGCGATTGTTCACACGTCGATAATCAATTGCCTGTCACCTGAAGAAAGTTTTACATTCGAGTTCTCTACGAAAGGCGTAAGCGACGGCTGCGCGGGGCTACATGCGAATCGTCTATCTTTGGAAGCCAAATAGGCCAATGGAAGAGATCGATTTTGCTTAGAAAATAAAGGCTTTTCTCCATACCGAATGCGGAAGGTATAACGGAAGTACAACGAATCATTCACACGCCTGTAGTTCCCTGTGACATTTATCTTCCCATCTCTACAAATAACCATCAGTTTTCGCTTCATTCAAATACGCCTTTCTCAGCTGTCTCCCACCTCTAATCATGTGTGCTTCCTCTTTCCTTTTTGTCAACGCCTTTTGCCAATTTCTGCTTGCCGCTTCTTCCTTTGAATAATCTTAGAAAACTAAAAAGAAAACGTGAACAAAAGAGCTCTAAAAGTTGATACATTAAGTAGCATTTAACTACCTATCAATTGCAATTTCTCGGCATTCTGACTGGTATTTTTCGTTTGTGAGCTGTCACTTAATATATATGTCAGGGCAATGAATGGGAATTGTAAACAATAAACCATCACTAACCCCTTCGTATTTGAAATGAAATATCACTTCATCCAACTTCATAATTGAGGTGAAATGTCAAAAACAATTTGTGACATATGATAGTAGAGGCAGCCCATCAGAAATGTCGAAACGAAATCAAACTTCCATATTAATAATTCATTGTAATGAAGTGCAGAACACAATTCAATTTCTTTAATACTAAATTGAAGGTTGTTTTTTTTTCAAAATTTCCATTTCCTTTATTGTCAGTAATAGGTTCTCAAACTGGGGCCCGCGATCCTTTGGGGCAGCTTAACACGACTTTACAGAGCTTCCAAAGGGGCCACCAAGTGAAATTTTGTGCTACTTGCTGTTGCTGCCACTGATTTCCACGTCCCATGAAGGAAACGAATTAAGTTCCTCTGGTATTTGTGAAAGTTACACTCACTGCGTTCTCAGAATCCAACCCCTCATGTATCAAAGATTAAGTCCACTGTGTTCCCAGAAATCGCACGTACGTGTGGGCAGCCCACGTCTAAGGGCATCTTCCAATTCTCTCCCATGGGAGCAGGGAGCTCACTCTTATCTCTTGAGGGTTGCCCTTCCCTGTGGATCGAATTTTTAGTATATTTTGTATCGCTTCCTCAGGCTTCGCTTTGCTGTGGTCCAGGTCGGACGTGCCAGCTCCCCTAGTGATAAGGCCCGACCGTTGCAGTGAGAGTGCTAGATGGTTGCAACTGTCCCTCTGCGGGACAGCACATCACGACTGTCATGAACGTATTATACAAATACAACAATAAAGAAGGGAGTGAAGCTCATAAGATTTATCAAGGTTACTTCACTCCTCATGACGGAGGCTCATGACCAACCGGCTGTTCAACACCCGCAGCACATATTGTATATGAGAAGTAATAGAAGTCATCTCCGTCAACTTAATATGTTTATTTGAAGAGCCGGTTTTCGACGGTTTTGCCGTCATCATCAGTCTCGCTGTGCGTGTCAAAAATCGTGAGACTGTTGCATCATAGAGCGAGACTGATGACAGCAAAGCCGTTGAGAGCCGTCTCTCTAAATAAACATAAGGTGACGGGGTTGCCTTCCATCGTTTCTTCATGTAATTACGTCAACAATACATCAGAAATCCCACAATACATATTGTATAGTTGTAACAGTACGAAATACAAAATAAACATAAACTGAATCAACTGAAGCGTACCCAGAGCTCACAGGTTTCAAGGGAAAATTATCACAATGAACAACTTGAAAGTGCACGAACACAAAGCGATAGTTTACCGAAACGTGTGAAAATAACGAAGACGTTACTTTGAATGTCAGAGAATAAAACAAAGGGTACCGGATATAATGCTAAAAATATCCCTTAAACCAAATGATCTATGAGTAGTTACACTATAACTCTAACATAAAAATAGGATATTTGAAAGAGTTCTTGATTTCCGTCCCGCAACAGCCAAAATGTGTTTTTTAATTGAATTTTTTCATCAATTAACCACTTTTATCACTCAAAAACATGAAAAATACGAAAATAATTTATACTGTTAGAAAAACATTTTAAAAATACTTTCTTATCCCCGAATTCAAACGGAAATTTTTTTTAATTACAAAAAATAATTTTTACTGTTTCTTAGAACCCTGGAAATGCTCGAAAAAATCCCCATATTTCCTCAAGAAATAAAAATCATTATTTTTTTCCACTTAAAAAATACCATTTTCCTGCCTTTAAATCATCTTATAAATAAACTTAAATATACGTTTTAAGCTAATAAACTTTATCGAGCTAAATGAAGCTAATAAAGCTTAAATATACTTTAAAAAAAGACTGCAACAGTTCTGTCCACATATTTTATTGTTTATTATACATTTGTATACCTTCTTGTAGATCGTTTTTGACTTAGGAATGTAGATACAAAGTATCATGGTTTTAAAGCGATATAATAATTTGTATATCATACGCTAAGGAAATATGTTAGTTTTTGGCAGTTTATAAAAAACCTTGGGCCCAAACCTCTGTAAGTATGCTACTGGAGAATAGAGATTTACACCTCAGTCCTACGTCGTATTCATTCCGTAATTAAAAATATTAATTCAAAAGTTGTACTTGTTGGACACTTAAAAGAGAAAATCTGCCTTCCGATTGTTGAGTAATATGTCCGCGAGGTACGAATTTGGTAAATCTAGTCGGTACTGACTTCTTAGAAATTCACACATGGAGTAGTATCCATATTGTCCAACCCACTACGCATACACAAAAGAAATCCCGGCCAATATTTTATACGTAGCATTTACCAAGAACATTAACTTGCCAATAATATAATATCCCGTTCGAGCACTAGACTAACACCACGACCCTGTACTTATTTTGGAAACTACAAAATTCAATATTTACAAGGAAAAATTAACTGGAAAAAAATTATTTTCATTATATTGCTGTTATATTACTCATTATGATTTATTTACTAATTGATGTATTTCTATTGCTCATTCATCCATTTTCTGTTTGTTCGTAACCTCGATGATCGCACCCTCATTCGCAGTCACACCAATAGATTTTCAGCAATTTCCAAACTGTATATGTTAAAAATGTAAGGTTTGGAACAAAATGTAAAATAGCAAACAAAATATAACAACAAAACAGCTCAATGAAACACTTTGTAATGTAAAACATGCCGAACAAAGATAATAAATTGAAAAAGTTCTTAGTTTGTAGTTACCAAATAATTTTGTATTATGACATGTGTTATTTCTAACATCTAATTTTTTGTTTATTTTTCTGATGGTTAAGTTAGTTAATTCCGACAAACGTTTTAAAACTGAATTCCTGTACGTTTTCCCTAAGCGTTGTGTATACCTTTTCCGTTTAGTGTCAAGGGAAATATACTACTTTTGCTTGGGCAGATCTCGAGTTCCGAAGCATTCGAGTACCCGGACGTGCGCCCAGCACCTAACCAGCACCTAACCAGCACCTAACCTTGCAAACGCAATTGCTGCACCTTCTAATCTCCTTCACTGAAACTGCGAAACCGAATTGCATGCCGCGGAAATTACCAAAATTTACCGCCAGATGTCGTTCCAATTAATGCGATCCTCCCGGTATATAATTTGTTATTGATTGAGACCAATTTCAGAAACGTTTTTGGCAGCACATCATTAAACCGTAAATAATAATACGCACAAAGGAAACAAGATTCTATCTTGAAAGCGTAGTCTTCCGCGGCCGGAGTCAGTGAATACTTAGTTGTCCGGGACGCGCCGCTTCCTAGGCACGGACGCTAACGTTTTGGCCATCATGCTACCGAAGGCCGAAGTGAGTAGATGACGTATTTATCTTCCTTGAATCGCTCGAATTTTACGACACATTCTCGGGGGCGCAGACAATTGTGTAAAAAAATTATAGAAATAATAACATTTAAATTACGATTTTATTCTTAATTTATTTAGTAAATTTTCTAAAACGTTGAGAAAGTAGACGAAGTTGTTTTACTAAAATGTTTTGTGAATTTGCTTCTGAATGAAAAACATTGTTACCATACTACTTTGGGAACAACCGCATTAACCGTCTCTTGTGTTGGACAATCTGGTAATAAGAGAATAAGTATAATGATAAATTGAAACTACCAGTCTGCGCAACATTTCAAATAATGATAACATATTAGTCGTCTCTATTTTTTTTCAATAATACTTTAGTCGTAGGTTTGCTGCATGTGGAATTACTGTTGTGGAAAACTGCCACATAATTCTATTTAAAGGACAGAAAAAGACCGATGTAGTTTGAAACATTAGTTTCCCACGAATCCATATTCGTGGGAAAATAATGCGAATAATCACCCCCCTTCTTGTACATTCACATCGACGGAATTATAATTAAGAACAGTTTGAAAATTAAAAGGATTGTTTCGAAGTACTTTCTCGCTACCTTTCTACCTTAGCCTTCCCAAACTATTTATCTCGTAAATCACATAAAGAACTTCACATACCGTATATTGGTGATTTATGTATTCCTAATTTTGTTTTTCAGCAGTGGCATTAACAGACAAAATTATGTTCATGATTATTTCTGCCAACTGAAAGTCGTTTCATTCCATATGCATTTCAATTCATTTCTGGTTTGAGCAAACAATATAACGTGATTGCGCTTTTTAGGTACATGAAGCTTTGTGCGCTATGGTATACACATTGTGCTGCACGGAGTGTCTTGGTGTATTTCGCCCTCAAAACACGAAGTGGAGCGGTGGAGGCAGCGGGAAAGGTCACCTCATGCTTCTTGGACGGAGGCACGATACGTAACCGCTTTCTTCTCACGTACATGCACCAGCGTACGAAAATAGGGGTGAAAAGCATGGCTCCTAAAAATGTCCTGGCAAGAGCGGTCGCTCCTCCCCGTTTAGCTCCCTGAGCTACGCCCCAGCCTACGCGCTCGCTAGTCGTGAAATACCTCCGAGCCGGCTTCGGCCTTCGATTTCCGATGGCTGCGCGATGCCCGAGCGGTTCTCGGGCGCAATGCCTTCACTCATTTATGACGCGCTCTGCCTCTGGCCGCTCGCAGCGCAACGGCGACTCGCGACGGTCGCCGGCTGCGTCGTTTGTCACGCGCTGTTTGGACAGCGCGCCTTTGGCATCGTAGCGCGCGGCCTCTCCACCGCCGCTCGCCCACTCCACATCACCTGCGCCGTCCGCTTCCTCTCTGTTGCTCTGTCTCGCTCAGTATCTCTCTCTGTCTCGCTGTCTCTCTCTCTCTGTATCTCTCTGTCTCGCTTCCTCTCTCTGTCTCGCTCTCTCTCTCTCTGTATCTCTCTGTCTCGCTGCCTCTCTCTGTCTCTCTCTCTCACTGTCTCTCTCTCTCTCTCGCTCTGTATCTCTCTCTGTCTCTCTTTCATACACGTGCTGGGGTTGCTCAGGCCAACAACTGCGGCCTCTGCAATGACTCTGGTCGGGAGGTCCTACGCTTCGAGTCCCGACGGAGGTGGATTTTTGGCGTAGGTAGGTTGAATTCAGTCGTTGTCTGGAGCTGAATAGTAGTGGTTGACTTCTCTAATCGGTATCTTCCCATGGTTTCTTCGATCAATACCAACCGAATGCCCGCGCAGTCTGGTTCACGGGCCGCACGCCATGTGACCTGTCTCGCCTTTGTCCCTTCTTGTCCTCTTACTCACAAACTTATACTCACACACATATTGGGAGATTAGTTAGGAGTCTAGAGCTTGTGCTGTCTGGTATGGTGCCCTACTGGGGGTTATACCTAGTGGGAAAACCCTCCCCCCAATATGATGTGTAAGGCGGCAGCGAATCTCATGTTCTAACTAGTAAGGAATACCGCCACCTCCTGTGATGTAACATTCACTACATTTACAGGAAAATTACTGTAGCAGTAAGAATATGTTCATAACACTTTGACATTCTTATATAAATCAATCAATGCCATTTTCTCTATGATTTCGTTGCATTCTCTTAGTATGTGTTCTCCATTCTTGCGACGTCTCTTACGAAGCATCCTTCTGTGTCTTCTCGCGTATGTTCCTGCACCGTCTTGTCCATCAGACTTTTCTATATTCCTATTCTAAATTTAAGTTCCCTACAATCGACTTCTTTGTTTACTGCACTTTTTCACCTCAAGTCAAAACTTCTGAGTGTTGAAAACCGTAATTCGCAGTCGTGTATTCTCGCTCGTCGCCTCTCGTTCGTCCCCATCTGACAGCAACTTTACCGATTATATGACTCCACCCCCAATTCGCTTTGCAAGCTTCTTTTACTGTCGCCATTGTTGCGAAATCTTGTAGATGTGAGTCGAGGAAAGATACCCCGCCATGCGTTTTCTTAGCATTCGTGGAACGACTGTCAACCACGACGACCAATTCGTCGCAGCCAAAGTACCAGTACCGAGTTTCCTTACAGCGTATAAGGTTGCGGATTGGATGCCTCGGAAGATACAGACCGAAGTACTCCCTTCAAAAGGGGGTTGTAAAAGTGTCGTTTCATGACGTGGGTTTATGACAAATAAAAGCACTTCCGAATGACAGTTCCTTTGTCATGAAATTTTCAGCAGCTTTCACTCTTTTTTCCTGTCATTTTTCTATCGGATTTTCTGCTCTGTTACCCATCTTCTCAGGTTCACTCGCACTGCTGCTCTGGGTGATATCGTTTCAAACCTTACACTTCCTAGTATCGTCTCTACTTTATCTCTGGTTGCCACATCTCCCCGGTGAAGGTGTCATTCAACATCCAGTCGCATCATAAATAGGATGAATCTGGAAGCTATTGTTTGGTTACATTCCACGAATTTAAATTTATTTGCTCATTATTACTCACATAAAGGAAGATGCTCTTGGAATTCAAGTTAAACAGATGCAGCTTATTCAAACAAATATTTGTTCATAAAATGTTTTAAAAGAATACATGCTTGCCGTTATTTAGTAATTGTAATTCTTAAGTAAAGCCATCAGACATTATGGTTAATTGCTATTTACTCCATGTATTGTTTTAAATTTGTACACACTTCAAAGGAGAAAATATGAAACGATATACTTCAGTAAAATTTTTAAGAAACAGAGCAGCAACGGAATTCCTCACTATGAAAAACGAAAAAACGCATACCGTCAAAAGCTTTGCTTGAAAATTTTTGTACAGTGAAAACAAACAAATAAGATACAGTTGTGATGAAAATCTTATTCAAAACTGTATCTGTTCCCGCTGCTGATAGGTGTCCTTTGCGAACAACACGAAGTGAGAACCGACGAGTGGATTTGAGCGAGCCCATCCATTCCGGTCGATGAAATACCGTCGAGCGCGCGTTACATTTGCGAGCGCGAGAACGCGTCGCGTGCAGAGAGAGCCCCACGCTCAATGGACCCGTAGTTATCTGAGAGCTGTAGGCGCCGCGCCGCTGGGAATACAGCGATGGTGGGGCGTGGTGGACGCGGAGCGGGAGGGACGCGTTGTCATCGTCGACGGCAGCGGCGGCGGCGGCGGCGGCGGCGGCGGCGGCGGCGGCGCGGCGCCCCCGGGCAACGAGTGACAAGCGGCGAGGACAGTAGGCGGCGGCAGTGGCTGCGTTGCGGGGAGCCCGGGATAACAGGGTTTGCAGAAGCGGATGCTCAGTGGACGAGGCGGCACGGCACGGCAGGGCGGGCAGGGCCGGGAGGGGGGGGGGAGAGGGGTGTGGTGGGCAACGGGGCGAGGCGCGGGGAGCGACCTGTGGGAACCACGATGCTCTTCCAAGCTGGCCAGGAAGGCAGGGCAAGCAAGGGATGAGGAATGGAGGCCGATCAGTAGGAGAATGATGAAAGATGACTGTCTCCAATGGTGTGTTTTATGGAAATCACCGGCGAAGCTGATGTTTGTATTGACTGCAGTTGATTGTCATTGCTAGGCAAACTACCTGGAAAATGAAATGGTTAAGAAATGAGCGATTGAAAAATAAATCTTAAAGGTCGTACAACTGACAATAGTAGTGTGAACAATGAGCACTCATAATGTCACTTAGAGATTTGGGGCAGCCAAAGACAATAATGGTTTTATTTTTAAACAAATATAATATATTATCAATCGCATCGCTCCTCAACAAAATTCAATGCTCAACAAATTTCGCATCTTAGAAGAGTGAAAAGCATCTGGCAAAAGGGTTAAAACGGGTGTGTAGAAGATAACTGACAATGAAGGGGCAAGGTTGCCAAATCGCAGAATGGGATTGGTAATCCGGAAATACTGTTGAACATAAAATTAGTTGACCTAGTTTCCGCAGCTTAGAGGTCGGCCGCGAACACTCGAGATGGCTAAGAAGTGTCATTCCAGAGTGGGGACTCGAGCGTGGGTAAAAGGGCGGTGCGAGGGATGAGGCAGGATTTCAAAGGTTGAGGGAACGGGGCAATGTGAGACGCGCCACAGCGAGGTGCACTTGCTAAGGCGGGACGCAGCGGAGCGGGGGTGGAACTGGACAGAGTGAGGTTGAACTGGGTGGGACGCAGCGGAGCGAAGAGCAGCGGAGCGGGGGATGGAGCTGGGAGAGGCGCGGCAGAGTGGGCGGTGGGGTTGAGCGAGAGGAGGTTGAATGGGATGGAGCACAGCGGAGCGGGGCCTAGTGGAGCGGGTGGTGGAGCTGGGCGGGGTGGAGCACAGTGGAGCGGGGCCTAGTGGAGCGGGGCGCAGCGGAGCGGGGTTGGAGTTGGGAAGGGGCGGGGCGGGGTTGGGCGGCGATTCCCGCGTGCGCCGCCGCTGATTTAGCGCGGGCGCGGGGAGGCAGGCCATTGGAGCGCCGATGCATATGCATGCAGGGCGGTCGCGAGCGCCGGGTTATTACGGCTGCCAACGGCCGACACTACCTCAGCCAACGCCACTGCACTTGCCTGCCGCTGTCGTCGCTGTCGCCTCCCCTCTCTCTTCCGGGCTCAGACAGCGAAATCGTTGCTGGTTCTGCGCTTACGACTGCTTCCCCCTTCGGTCAACATTGCCACCTGCGCGTCCTTTGTCACACCTCTACCATTATCACACCCCTCCAGTACATTACCTTCCTTCTCCCATCGCGAATTCCTGTAGGTCCTCCGTTTTCCATCACCGCCCTCTGCGATTGCATCCCTAACACCGCTCCTACCACCACCACCCTGACTCTGTCGCCTTCGTCTCTACTTTTGCCACCACAGCACCGTTCACTACTCAGGTATACGACGCGTCTCCCGCACGCACGCACGCTCTCACGGACGCCCTGCCCTCGCCGCTCAGCCGGCCCACGCGGCCCGGCTCGCACGCCCGCCGCCGTGCAATCATGCTCGGGCGGAGAAGCCCCGTTCGCAGTATCGCAGCTCTCGTAACTTCTACGTTTTGTGGACGCCGTAACCGCGAGCCGGCGAATGCCGCCGCCCGCCCGGCGCCGCGCAGCGCTGCCGAAGGCCGCGCGTGGGATGAAGGGCTCTCTGCGCGCCGCGCGCTCCCCGGCAAAACGAAGCCTGACGATTATTGAATACTAACGCCACTGTTTGATGGAAATTCGCCAATCAGGTTGGCGGACCGTTTACTCGCCGCGACTGCGAAATGGCGGAAGAATATTGCTAATATGCTGCTCGGTACTTAAGCTAAAGCTATCAAACCCCTGGGCGTTTGAGAATTGATGATGTAATTTTTTGAAAAGGAGTTTATGTTTTCTAATTTTGCTGGAAATGTGCGCAGCTGTGCACGTTAATGCGCTATCAAGATAGTGCGCTTTCATAATGAAACAAACCTTGACCAGTCTTTTATGCAGTACTTTCCTTCACAGATAATAAATGTATATTCATATCTTCTTAAAGGTTTTTAGTGTGTTAACCGGATTTAACTGTGAAAAGATATTTCACCGCCTAAGCTTAATATAGTACCTATTAAAAAAGACGTGGAAGAAAGGAAACGGCCTACCTTTCAAAAATTCGGAGATTAGTGGCTCCATTCATTGGCTCCATGATGGAAACGTTGGCGATCCTTTATTAACGACAAATGCGTCATAAAACACCTTTAATCTTCGCGCAGTGTCGAAATAATTTGTCATGTCCATTGAAATTCGTTTCGGGGCCACTGGGCGATGGATCCGCGTGGCTGTCCTCGTTAATGCCGAACAGTCATTAGCTCCCGCAAGCGACCGGTTTATGCTCGAGCGATGCGTGGGTGAGCGCTGTGGAGCGTCGGCGATGGTGGGCCGTGGCCGCGGAAATATCATTGGACACCGAGGGCGGCGGCGGCGGCGGCGGCGGCGGCGGCGGCAACGCGGGCGACGGGCCCCGCGGCGCGGTTCCATTATTCAGCAGCGCGGCTCTGTAAGGAGGTTAGGACTCGCGACCGCGTTCGCCCGATTGGATTAGCGGTGAAGGATCGGCGGTCTCGGCCGCCGCGACCGCCCACTGCTTCCGCCGCCCCCACACGCCGCTCGCCACGCCCCCCGCCCCCGGCGTGGTTTCTTCCGACGCGGCCGTTCGTCCTCTGCGGTCGGCCCCGTCCGCCCGGCTGACCTTCTGTTTCGCTATCCCCGATGCATCGTCATAGGGCGATCTTTTTTCAGGTTTCTATCTTCGTGCTTAGCCATTTGTCCGCGTCTCTCATTGCCCTTGAAAGAGAATGCCTATTACAACTCCCTCATTTGTTAAGACGTTTCAGCACTCAGATTTTCTCATTCAGCTGTTTTACTTGTCATTGTTGTTTGTTTCTGGTATAATTCAGTTGGACAAAGTTTATTTTCATTCTCTATAAATGTTTTGTTTTGAAAATTCACAGCATTCGCCATATTCCCCTTTTCTATCCCTTATTTTTTACCTCTCCTCAAATATTTATCCAGCTTTACATTTCCCTTGTTTTATCTTCCGTTAATATTCTAATGTGCATTGTCATGTTTCGATTTCATTTGCTTAATTTTTCATGGTAATATATTTAAGTTCATGTTTGAAAATAACACCCTTCATTTCCATAGGTCTCGCTGTATATCATTTGCGGCAAGTATTATTATAACAGACTGTCACTTCTAACCACCTCTGGGTTACGTAATAATAAAATCATTTCGAAATTCTGAGCACTAAATGACATGAATGAAATGAAGTAGAAGAATATCTAAGGAATTCGTATTTTACTCTTAAAAGGACACCGAGAACCTACCTGTAAAACTAATCAAGTTGAAATGGTGCTAGCGTAGTTTTGGGGTCTCTTCTTTCCAGGATGAATTTGCTTTTTTAAGGAGTACGTCTTCCTCACCGTATGTCCTGGTCATTATTAAAACATTTTTTGTCCAGCAATTTTATATATTTAATACATATTGAGGATTGAAGAAGCTTGAAGAACGTAGAACTTGTTTATTGTTTCTTCATTAGTCAGATGGTCATATGTTTAATTAAAGTATATAGCACCATTAGCAAACATTTAATATGTATCACCTATGTGAGAAGAATTGTTTGTACATTATAAAAAGTGAGAATTTGCAATTTAAAACGTAAATAACTGCTTTTGTTGGTGATCTCTCTCTTTTGATCGATTTCACGTATAAAAAACTTGTTTCTGTTCATTTTGTAACTTTAATTTTCTCTTCCAATTTTTTGGAATTTTTATCAGTACAATATCGTTTAGATTTTATTACATAGCCTTCAAGCCTTTCCTTTTTAGAAAAGCCCAAAACTCACACCCTTCCTTTCCCGTTATCCCCTCTTTACCACTCAACGTACCCCTTCCACGAGTGCCAGAATCACGCTGAGTTCCCTGCGGTCAAGTTCCCTGCGGTCTAAGTGACGAGTGAAAATTAGTGTGAGTGAATCTTCCACGTTTTACGATTTATTTCTGGCAAGTGTGTGTTGATTGTTAGAAAACAAAATAAGTTTCTGAATGCTGAGGTTGTTTTTTTATATTTAAGAATCATAAACAGTGATTTCGTTTTACGTGTGCATCTTGTGAAAAAAGATGGATCAGGAGATTCTACAGGTAAGGAATTATCAGTGGGAAGAAAATGTTCATGGTTTATATTTATTATATATAAAATGTTCACATCATCATATATAACTGTTTAATCCCTATCACCAATCTAATATCAATTTGGGCTGATGGTAGACTTTGCCATATTAAAGGGTAAATACTATTACATTAACTTTCATTTCAAATTGTATATGATATCGGGATTTTACAGAGTAGGCATGAACTGTCCTTGAAAATAATGTAAATAAACTTCAATTATTGTATTGTTCAAAAATGCAATGTAATACGTTCCGATAGTTGTTGAATAGCACAAGGGTCTGAACTTTCAAGTTGCGAGTCGTGTTAGATGCGACCTAAGTCGTGTTAGATGCGACCTAAGCGAACTTTGTGAAATTTTACCTTTCTTTTTTCTGAAAATGACATGATTTTAGCTGTTCTCTCATTTACATTATTTATTACCGTCCTTGGAGCAGCAGTACTCCTCACACGTGATATTATCTAATACTAACATTTTTGTTTGTTTGAACGTATATCGGATTGGGTCGGATAAGACACAGCTTACTGTTAACGTCACAATTCTTTCGAAAATATGCAGTTATTTTAATATTTCTCCTTCCTGTACAAGATACAAGATTGATTACAAAGTGTATCTCTCCACTTTCGAACTAATTTTTAGAGCGCTTTACATTTATTGTTTGAGCAATTTAGGAGGGTTGTCCCTTTCGTTGGCGCTGGAGGCCTTGCAAATGTCTGTGATTCAAAACCACGACGCGAGTGTTCGAGCGATGTACGTTATTACGAAGTTATGATGGTATCTGGCTGCTGTCAGAAGTCTGTTTTGACACTGCAATGATATTTATTCAATGGGCACCAATATGTTCTTGTGCATAAATAATTTCTCATGGTTTTTCTTTATCGATTTTAAAACGAAAATAACAATAACAGTGAAAACCTGCTTTTCAATTTTCTTACGTTCCTTCCTCTCGTGAAAAAATATTCAAAAAACAGTGTAAATATTTGGAATACAAATCTATAAAATATTTTTATGGTAAAGTCTCTGGAAGTTTCTAAAATGGAAATATTACAGTTTTTTAAATTGAAATTTCCCAGCAAAAATTAATTAAATTTTTGTTTTATAATTGAGTAATTACCAAGTCATTCTCTCTATCCCAGATATTACAACGTTTAGGGTTTTAGAATTAAGAAAACAGTTTTTTACACCACCAGTAGTAAAAGCTGCTTTTTTCAAGGCATGTGTGGCCTGCTAAAAGTTCAATTTTTAGCACTAGTGCTCAAAGTCCTGAACTGTTCAAATATCTGTGAATGCAACAAAGAAAATAAAATTATTTCGTCTGATCACATCATCTACTACTGACCTTAATGTGTTCTTGAATGATTGATTTGCATGCTTAAATGAAACAAAAATTAAAGTCACTATGGCTGCCTAAAAAAAAATAGTGTATGGTACTGGTGGTAAAAGTGATTTTACTTTGCTCGTGGAGACGAGAGGGTAATGGGAGTTTAAAAATGGAAACATCTTTGGTGTGTTTACCTTACACCATGAGTACTTCATAGTTCTTCTTGATCACAGACATATTACGTACAGAATTGATTCAAAACTTTGTTGGCAATGTTCTTCTTCATTATTTCGGTACACATTTTCTGCATCTGTTTAAAATTAGGTTTCTCATTTTCATTGATCAATTTTTTTTCAATCTCTTTCTGCTTTTGATTGCTGTAAAAATACTTGTTAATGCAAAATAATTGTTTTTAAGTCACGTTAGGCTCTTGCGAATGAATAAAACCCCATTCGGGTGGCATTCAACATTCCTTTTCTTTTGCGTCCCCAAATACAGGACGAGGAGTATTGAATCAGTTGTAATTCTAAGAAAGAGGAATAAAAACGCCAGAGTTTATATTGAATTGTGAGGTTAAGAAAGGGACGCGAAACAGCTGGAGGTTCACGGAATCGCCTCTGAGGGGTGAGCTCCGGGGGCGGCGGTGCTGTTGGATCGCTATAGCTCAAGATCGTTTGTTCAAAGGCTATCCGAGGAATACAAACACTACCCAGTCGTATTTTACGTATGAAGCGTAGTACGCACGACAAGCCATGTGGAACATATGACGGAGAGGTCGCCTCTTCCATTCCCGCGTTGGTATTCACGCTCGTTTGTCAATGTCCTCGCTCATTGGCACGGACGCGCGGTGAGGCGACTGCGGCCAGGCGGTGGCCGCGGGGCGTCCTTAGGCCTTTGAAGTGGCGTTCTAATGATCGCCGGACGGCGACCCGCACCGCACCGCGCCGCGCCGCGCCGCGCCGCGCTGTCACCTCACCTCTCTGCGTAACGGATGAACGCGCTTTTCCATTTCACAGGCTCTCGATATTGATGTGTAGGACGAGCTCCTTGCCATTTCCGAGTTCGTTTATTTCCTCAGACGAAGTGTACGTACTAAGAGAAACGTACTAAGAAACAAAGAATATTTTCTCTGCATGATTTCGGGCGATAAGAGTTTTTCTAATACGCATTTGTTATTTGCTCTTCTTGTGCCAGTTTATGACGGAATATTGCTTGTTTGTTATTATTTTCTTGCCAGCTCGTGTATATTTTTTGTGTAGCTAGTTTGTGAATATTATAGTGTGCTTAAAATAAAGAAAAGTGATAGAAAAGGCAATTTAGCTGTGTAAATTAAAGTTCTGACTCAATTTCATTTTTACGGTGCTTTAAGTTAATTGCTTGCCTTTAATGCGGAGAACGAATGAAACACAGGTTTTTTAGTATTTTCAGCGACTCGTCTGACAAAAGCGTTTTCTACGCGTTGCTTAAAAGATCATACTTTTCTTGAGCACTATGGTATATTTGCTTGGCTCATTTTTATTTAAGCAACGCTACTTCATTACGAAATCGGTTTCTTAGTTTTGCAATTTAATTCTCATTTCTATTTGTAATATATGAATGGGAATAATATCCTTGTTTCTACTTTCTTCCTTGGATCATGCTTGTTTCTTTGCTAGTCGAAACTTGGGTTCTTCGCCGTCACGAGAAACGCAACAAGTTCCCTTTCCCGCGAGATCTCGTTTTGTCGAGCGGAACTTTAATTTATAAATAAAATGATGTCGGAGCGGGTGACGGAAAGCTAATAAAGTTCGGCAAAGAAATCTTCTCGGCGAGAGTCGCGAAATGGGCCCCAGAAGGCGCAGTCCTGACAACTTGGCCCGCATTAATGGAAAAGTTGAAAAGTTGGCTGCGGTTAATCCCCCGGCGTCGCCCGGTCGCGACCTTCGGGCGTCGAGGACCCTCGAGGTGGCTGCGGCTGGGCCGTGCCGGCGCGACGGGAAATATCGCTCGTCCAATGGAACAATCATGTAACTGCTGCATTGGACGAAAGAAGGTAAATAGGTCGGAGCTGCATTTATTCATTTATTTACTTAACGTCAAGAACAGTTAAAAGCTGTGTGTGACGTGCTGCGAGAAGACGTATACTGTATGCACGTTTTATGAAATGCTGGGATTCATACTGTAACTCATATACAAATTGAATTCTAAATACAGATGAAATGAGCGTTTTTGGCAAGAACTGAGCAGAAAAATTTATTCCAGTGTAATAAAAACTATTTGAAAATCAAATCAGCTACGGAGTACCTCTACAGATACATCTGCAGATATATCGACTGAATTGTTATTTTCTTGTGATCCGCGTGGGGAAAGTTACGTCGTTGTTGAAACACCACGAGATTGTAACCTAATTTGAGAATAACAACAACGCATCACTTAATTTTGTGTGGTGTTACTGCAAGAAACTCCCGCTTTATTGGTATAACATTGCCGAAAGTGTCTTTATGTTTTTGTGAAATGAAGAGCAGGCGGAATTCAGCGGAAAAATGCCGTGTCAGTTTTGCTAAATATTCACCTTCGAATGCTGCGGCGTATTTGTTGTTTGTGACATTGTTTATCTAACTGATTAATGGAAATCGTCTCAAAATTGTAAACTTTAAAAAAGGCTGATGAATTTCCAAGGAACACACAGAAGAATTTCCAAGGAAATCACAGAACTGTCAGAAAAGGGTCGGGATGAATGTAAATATTAATATTAGAAAAATCTATTAATAGTGATACTTAACATGATCTTCGAAATAAGTTATATTTTACCTAGGCACAAGACATTGTGACTATTGCTGTGTGTACGAGTATAATGATCGTGGAAACATTCTATTTGAGAATTTTGCTTCTCGTGTAAAATTCCATTTTCTTCGTAGTACAACATAACTATTTCATTGGATGCGCGATATAAAAAGTATATAATTATTCTTATACTTTCGATAGTCACACCTCGCTCATTATATAGCTTCAATTTACAGTTAGATCTGGTATTACTCCTTGAAAAGTACAATGAAAATTTTTAATTACAATTATTCGAAAATTTTGAATTTTTTTTATACTTTCATGGAGTTTTTAAGAATGCAAGTAAATAAAATTATCTCATTGTAACAGTTGACAAGCAGAAATTTCACGCTTCAGTATCATACAATACAATTGTGCCACACAAAAAAACGTTTCTTTAATATAGGTAAGATAGAACGCACGAAACGAAAACATTTAATAACCTTCGTAGTACACTACACAAGTTCACCAACACGTATCTGCACACTCATGTTGTTGTGAAATTCGTTAGCTTTTTTTCCTCTTTGAATATTTACAAAATGAAGGAAACCATGTAAACATTATTTTAAACACAAATTTTGGGGGGAATAAATATTGAAATTATATTATTCAATAAGTCCCATTAACCAGTCTATTTTCTTGAGTCCTTCATATTTTTAATAAGAATGTTGAATTTTTCATTATTATCTGGCTGGAACTATATTGACACACACAATTTTTTTGTTGTTAACAGTTATCTTACCTATTTTCTTAATTAAATTACCACTTATTATTTTCAGAAACATCTCTCTTGATCTCCATTCGTTTCTAGAAGGATTTTCTTTCAGAAAATGTATTTCTACTTGAGGTTCCAATACTCATTGCACGAGAATACTATAAAGGATTTCAGACTTGTGCTTTCTCGTACTCTTTTGTTCGTCCTTTTAGAACAAAGCGCGGAGCTGGTAATTTGCGAGTTTCCGCGCTAGCACACGCTTGTTGAATGTGCAATTCTCAACGTGAAGCTGCGAGATTGTTGTCGTAATGAGTTCCAGAAATTAGGTTATTTGTTAAGTTTCTTTGCTTCAGATTTATCGTCTCGCCAGTTGATAAAAGGAAAGCTTAAAATCGTTGCTCCCATGACGTATCATCAAAGATGAATTAAATTATTTTATGGATTTTTTAAAATAACGATTTGGAAGATCTTATCAACGATAATATTTAATACAACATTATGTGGACACCATTATAGAAAATTGGATTGTAGGGTTTATTAACTATATTGGTTGAACTAAATATAAGAATTCGAGAATTAAAAAGCTATCTAAATAGAAATAGAGGGTATATTGTAAAACTTGAATTTACTTTTTATTCGACATTTCTGTGTACAAGTTCTCCTGCCACATTAAGCCCAAATTTACTTCAGCTGAGTGAAATGTCTTTCGAAAGTAATCACACGGGATTTACATTTGAAAAGAAATTAGCAGGCGAAATCATTAAAAAGATTTTAAGTACAGAAAAGGGAAAAATGCACGTCATTAACGTAAAAGAAGCAATCCACAGTCATTCTCAGTGCACACTTGATCGTCTCTTTTCGGAGGGAGGAATTTCCTTCGAAATGAAAAGAACGTTATGTCTTTTGAGAGAAAAGGGCAACATTCCTTGCTATTAAGGAAACGAATTACGTTGGCCTAATGCTTCCGAGTTTGATGTGCCATTTCCTGCGTCACCAGAGCAAGGTATTCGGAGGCGCCCGGCGCTTTAAGACGTCGCTTCTGTCTGGGCGAGACGCGCACAGAGGCCCCCCACCCCAAAACAGCGAGCGAGCCGCATGCGACCTAAACGGTTATGTGCGCTGAGGGAGCACGCTGATCCAAGGGATTGCCTGTTTACATTAAGGACACGACGCAGTTTTAGTTGGCAAGCGCTCCTCACGCGCCGCCTCCGTTGAGGAGTTGCGCAGCGGCCCCGCTGCGCGCAGCCCCGCCGCCTTCCTCGCCTCATCTAATTAGCGGTAAGTTTTAATAGAAGCCGCGTGCGCGAAAGCCGGCGGCGCCCCGGAGTCGCTCCGCCCGGGCCGAAGGTGCGCTCTGGAAGAACGCCAATGACACGCGGGGCGCCGCGCGGTTATGGCGGCTACGGCGAACGGGGTTGCGGAACGTGAAGAGAGATTTTCGCAAAGTGAATGAGAAAGGCCAATAGGCAGAAAAGGTGGATGCGGAAATCCAACAATGAGACGAGGCTGATTTGAGGGTGTCAATACGGGGATAGAGAGAGTTCTCCAAATGAACGCAAGACGTGATGTTTGGTGGGGTGGAAAATAATACGAAACACAATGATCATGCCCAGCTCATTTAATTAATTACCGGTGATAATTGATAATGATATAAAGAAGAAAAGGAGATAATATGTGTTCCAAGATGAACGAGCAGTTATCGGGAAGTCTGGGAGGAGATGGCACTACTAGCGGAAGGAGACAAGACCACTTCGCGAGAAGCGAAAGTAAAGACACCTGCACCGTTGCCACACGGAACTTCGTCTGTTCGTAAGTATGAAGGAATAGAGTTTGAACAATGCACGAAGTGAAACAGTAATATGAACAATTCAAGTTTTATTTGAAAATTAATATTCATCTTGTAAGACGGCTTGGAAAATGATAATGATAATCGAAAATGTGGTATCTGATCTCAAAGAGAAATGCCATGGTATTAAATAAACAGGCGAGACATTTATATCAGTTTAATATTTACCTTTTTATTTGGTAGAATATAGTTCTAATTGCCTGGAGCTCAGATAATCTAATCTAGAATAGTTCTCTTTTCATCCGTTCACTGACTAATTCAGAAAATATTCCTCAGAAAATTTTTGGATTTCGAAAATGTTCTGATAGAATCTGTAAACTAGCACTAATTTTTGGAATTACTTCTGCTTCTTCAAATCATAACAATTAACCCACTTTGTGTTCTCGAAATCATCCTCATGAAGAATCTCTCTATTTTGGGAGAGCAGTTTTACCTTACATCAACTTCTCCATGTTAAGGTTCTTATTACTCTTCTTGAATTTCATTCTCCTAGAGAATTTCTTCACTAGTTCGAGTTTTCTTATGTCAACTTATACGACGAGTTTATATTTTACGGTGAGTCGAACATTTTCTGAGGCTGGTGACATCAGCAGGCTACGCACTGCGGCCGAGTCTTCACGTTTCAAGAAGCGACCTCAATTTCGTGTTCATTTACGTACGCGTATTCATTATACTGTTACGCGTCAGATTTCACAAAATGTGGAAATTCCCTCGGAGGGGAGGTCGGGATAATTATCGCGGCGAACCGCATCAGCCGACGAAGTTCGGGCTTCATCTTACGGTTTATTACCGCAATAAAAGTAGGCCGCGCAGGTTTTGTCACGGAGGACGACGTAGGGCGGTAAAACATTCGTTCAAGGGACGCTGTAATTATGAAGAGCAGATAGTGTACGTAAGAAGTAAATCTCGGGGAACTTCGCGAACCGTAAGTGGCTGTCTAACTAGGAGTTGTTTCAACGTTGACTGCCGAGTTTACAGTTCTTCCTTACGTTTACGAGCGGCCTCGGATAAGGCGGCAAAGACGATCTTGCTAGCTTGCCAAATGGGCGGTTGGGCGATGACATTAGAAATGCACACCAACCGTTTTAATGAAATTCGCTTTATAGGATCTTGGATAAATATATCGACTGGTTTAACTCCACGTTACATAGAGGCGAAATTTGAAATTTTATTTAGGAATCAATTTGTCGGGATTTATCTTTTATTTAATGTTTATTCTATAATGTGCAGAAAAACAAATCTTTTGTGTTAAAATGCTTATTGAAATGCCTATTAAACTGAAAAGAAAAGAAATATGAAAATAGAGGTAAAATTAAAAAGATTAATTGCTAAAAGTTCAATTTCAAAATAGTAAGTTAAATATGATAGATAAGTATACTATTCGAGTGCTTTGTTTGATCATATAATAGTGTTAATCAACCCATTGAAATGTGAGTTCACTTCGTTGAAGGTGTGTTGTGGTTTAAAAAGTCATCATTGCTCGCTACTTCTTAGATATTCAAGAAGTTTTGCTGTGGTTCTAATCACTATAAAATCGTAAATTTAAATAAATACGGTTTCTCTCAGTTCGTGCGTTCGTAAAGCGAGTCATATGAAAACACTGGACGACGATATTTTTACATTCTGTTAATTGACATGATTTACGAATTGTATTTTTATCTAACATCCGAGTTAGAAACAAAACGATACTGTTACATAGTGAGTATCTTATGGTTTGGGGAAATAATATAATCTAAATATAAAATATGTAGTTTGGCGTCCATACTCTCTCTTTTAAAGCAGATACAACCTGACGGAATGAAGCTCGACTTAGCAAGAATACTACTAAAATATGTCTCAAAGAAACCAACCTCTGTAATTATCGTACTGTCTTATTTAGTTCAAAAGAACATTGTCAAATTGAAACTTTTATTCTGTATTTCACGAGAGGGTATATTTACATTGAAGTTTCTTGAAAGCGCGATCATTTCCCGCGAAACACAGAAAAACAATATTGTTTTCCCAGGAAGGAAACTAAAACCACAGTTCCCTAGAGCAACCCACCGGGCGCTCACAGTTATCACTGTAGCGTAAAACGCTGCCAGCGATAGAGAAATTCAAAAGCCGCGTGTATTATTCTGTAAAGCATTTGCGGGTAAATGGAGTGCGTAAACACCGGGTGGACTAATTTAGCGACCAAACCGCGGTGGATTGAATCGAGACAAAGGCTACTTAATTAATAATCGTATTTTATAAGTCCGCTTAAAAGAGGCATAGAATCGCTGTGAAATTGAAAAGCCCTTGAAAGGGGTCGGGGAGGAGCTGGAAGAGAGCGCGCGCGCGCGGCGCGCAGACGGGCGATAAATAACAGAATGGATGTAGAATCCATTTATTTCTATAGTGGCCGCGCTCGACGCCAGCGGGGCTAGCAGCGTGGCGGAGGGAGAGGAGGGAGGGGGAGCGCAGGAGGAGTAGGGGGAGGAGCGACAAGCATCATCCGTTTTGGCGCGCTAATTACCCGGGAGGGCTCACCGGAGTGCGGGCCGAGGGCCATCCCGCCCATTAATCATCGACGCGGCGCGGCGCGGCGCCGGAGGACGAGGACGAGGGAGGACGGGGTGCGGCGCCTCGCCGGTGAGGACGGGTCGCGACGCCTGCGTAAGGCAGTGTTGTGCTCTTGCTGTCGGCGACGATGCCCGGGTTGTCGTTGTTGGCTTTAGCCTTCTCGTTGCTGATTTGGTGGATGGTCTTGTAGTCGAACCTGTTGCCTCAGCAGGGCAGTGCAAAGCTGTGCGTTTGCTCGATCGCTGACATTCATGACTTTTGCAAGAGACTTACTGATGCGGTAGGAAGTATAGCAATGCGATTGAAAGGAAGTATCCCTAAGTGTCGATTTACACGCTTCACTTTGACGAACGATTGCGGAATTTTTCTGAACACGCACATGCGCAGTATGGCTTTTGGGATCACAGAGGCATGTAATACCACATAACCTCAAAACGTGACTACGGGATATAATACCAACGGTCTAGGCCTCTAGAATGTGCAACTGTAGTAGAAATGTGCTGCCGATTGTGGAAAGTAGTGACCTCTGTAAACCCATGCTACTTGAGTCACATAATGCGATTTTGAATTCCGTTTACCTCAGCTCAGCTAGGTTATTTTTTAACAACTGAAACATGTACATTCCTCTGTTAACTTGAGAACAAACGAATCATCTGGCGCCTATGAGTACCAGCTCTGTCAATGCCGCCGGCATAGGCACCTGACGAGGCAACTCCCATCACGCGCGTGTATGAAAAATTGCCTGTCCAGCCGCAGCCAGACGTCTTGATCATTCTTTTCAAAACACAGGAACACAAATGTTTTTAGGTTAGAAAGTAATTAACTTTATTGAACAAAAAGGACTTCAGATTCGAATTCTGGAGCTCAAGCTGCATAACTAAGCAATGTTCCCTTATCTCTCACTGTTTGTGGGGCAGTGTGTTTGGCTGTACCTTGTTGAATTTGTCACTCACTTGATCGGCCACTGTTGAATATGCAGTTATTTTACTAATCCATTTGCTCGGACCATGATGACAACCTGTTGTTATATTTCTGACTACCCAGACCTCCCTACGACCCTTGAAATCGCTTATCCCTTATTTTGTGCCTGAAAAAAACGTATGCGAAGGGATCTTTCTTTCTGCCTTTCTCATTATTTTCCAGAATGTAATGTTCTGTTTTGTGGCATATTTGCCAACTTCAATATCACATTTTGTTTAACAAGATTTCACAAGAGAAAGAACGCAAACAATTAAAAAACATCTCATGTAAATAATAAAGGTTTATTATTAAAAAGTGTAAAGTGTGTGTACTTAACATGTTATGTACACATTTTAATTATGTATGTAATTATTATGCATTATTATAATAATTTTATGAAGTTTTTTCAAAAGAAAAGAAAACTTACAGTAAAGAGAGCAGTGTATACAAAGGGTCATTTATAAATGTTCCTTTTCATTGCTTCCGACAATGGTCGTTGTATTGATTTTCACGTTCCGTTGTGGAGGTCGGAAAGGCTCTATTGTGAATTTTGAGGGAAATTGACGCTGTCGTTTCGTTCTTCTCTTCTTCCGTTTCTCCGTATAAAGAAGAATTAAATTATAAGTTGTAAAACAGCCCGTCTTTCGGGCTGCGTCGTAAGGATTAGACTTTCCGCTGCGAATAATTCCCTGGGAGGTTCCGCTCCCCTCCGGGTCAGCGGGGAATCGGACTCGTCAGTTCTTTGTTGAGGAACCTTAGTTCATTTCGGTCACGGAGGTCGGAAACAGAATGGCACATTATGAAACAGATGCTCATAATATTCCGACAAAGTGTTAATTACTCCAGTACTGTATTAGGTTTGCTGTATACCCTTATCTAGATTACGTTTTCAGTACTGCAGCAATTTCAATAGACGCTTGTGAATAATTCATATTTACAACAATACATTCTTGATCTAGTATTTGAAAACGTAAGTTAAATCATCGCTTGTCAAACCAGTTTAGAAATCTACATAAGTTCGTGCGTCACCTCTAAATGTCGTTTAATCGTGCTATATTTCACCTCTAAGCATATTAGTTTATTGGATGAAATAATGAACAATATATGGTGTAATGATTTTGAAGAAACGTTGATATCCTTGAGTAATAAATAAATACCGCTCTTTTTATTGTTCATAAACGCATGGCAGAACTACTGTTAAGGAAACGTACAACTATTCACAGGAAGAGTACCAATTAGATTCTCTTGTTTACTTAAGTGGGGCGCAGGAGCTCTTATTGCCATTGTAGGTGATAAAAATGCCCTTTGCAAAATGAATTACAGTGTGCTTTATTGAAAATACAGACTTTCATAATTAAAGTCGCAGAAAAAGTGTTTTGCTTTATGATAATCTGATTCGAACGTCTTAAAGAGCGTTCAGAATGATACATTTTGTTTTAGAGTAAAATGTTTGAGTATTGCAGTGTATTGTGTTCCTCTTTTCATTTACCAAAATCAGTCTGGAGCAAGAACAAAATGTGCCGCGAGGTTGTTAGTGTTGGACGAAAATTATCATCAGACAGACAGTAAAGAACCACAGAGTTAGATAACCCTTCTGAAATAAAAGAAGTGCAGAAAAGGGTACGGGAGAAGAAAAATAACTCATTGAATACTCGATTCACAATTTTTCTAAATATGTGTTGTTTTTTTTTAAATTAGAAAATCAATATTCTCAATAAAGGTAAGCTGAAGAAAAGAACAGATTTTCTTTATAAAGATACAAAAGACCAAGCAAATGGAGACGGTAGCAGTTGACACGCATAATGTAAAAAAATGTGTCGTAATTAGATGAACAAAACATCATAATGAAATTAATTTTTACAATTGATTAAATGCACTGTACATACTGTACAATGTACTTACAAGAATGTATATACTTTAAAAAATCAAAGTAAATAGAATTTTCACCCTCTATGCGCGAAAATTGCGCCATAAAATTGCGCGAAAACGATTCGTATTTTCGATAAATTGTACACGACCTTATTTAAAAATCTATGTTTTAAAACATTTTATTAAGGAAAAAATCATATCTTCGTTACGAAGAAACAAAAAACTTCTACTTTTGAAATTTTCAAACATTCTGAGAATTCAAGTAAAATGGAACCTGCACAATTCTGTAAGCGAGCTTTGCTGTGTTCAAAAAAAATCCAAAAATTTGCAGCCAACTTCCAGATTACACAAAATTGTTCTTCTTTTAAGTAACTCCCCAAATCAAAATATCCGTTTCAAATACACAGAGCCTCTAGTTCAGACTGTCAGTTTTGGAGATGATGGGGCAGTGTTTATTTTGGAGAAAATGGTTTGAACGGTTTACACGCTAACACAGACCGACAGAAAGGCCGTTTTAGCCGTAAAGCAATATTTCGGTATCAAGATGCCACAAAACGAGAATTTTGAGTACATAATGTATTAGAGGAAGTAAATTGTAGCATATGGGAGGCATATTTATTAAATTTTACCATATTAGGGACCCTCAAAACGAGTTTATTTTATCTAATCATCGCTACTCTTCGTTGTAACAATACTTTTTCTTTACTTCCGAAGTTCGTAGGAGGGAAAGTGTAAAGACATTATTGAAGCTTTTATTTCACTTAATGCAAGACAAATCTTTGTACTTTTACGCCTGTGAGTGATAAAATCCCTTGATGTTAAAATAGGTCTTTAACCCACGTTTGTATATGTACATGTGTAATGTATGTTTCAAAATACAAAACTGAAGAATAATAGATTATTTTAAATTCAAAATTTATGAAAGCTGAATACACTGTATATTCTACATTTCAATTTACATTTACATTTTTATATTTTAGCGTATTTTAAAAATGTATTCTCCTCTTGTATAGTTAATAGGATGGTGTTTATCTTTCATACCATTCGCTTGTGAATATTGCTTAAAGATTAAAATAATTATTTTTAAATGTCTTTATTACTTAAACACTGTGTTCCAGATACATGTTTTTTCTTAAAATTGTAGGGACAATAAAAAATGTAATATAAATTGAGGGATACAGCAAATATCTTTAATTTAGTTTCAAATTCCAATGCTAATTTTAATACTGCATGATTATCAATAATAAATGCAATTCTTTAGTAATTAAAATTACCATAATTTGCTAGGTATTAAACGTTGGAAAAATGTTTCCTTTTTCATCTCCAGATTCATGAATTTTCTGAAAAATCTTCGTACTCAAAGGTGGTAAAAGCAGAGTCACCCTTAAGCTCGCGAGCATACGTTGGCGTCGAAGACAAGCGCCACGTTCTCAACCATTCAACGACACGTTTAAGGCGAACGATGTAATCCTCCATAAAGTGCAAGAAATGACGGTGCTTCGGAATTAAAATTGAAATCAGACGTGCCTGCCTGGCGAAACAACGGGCGCCGGAGCCCTTAAACATTCCATCCACAAGATCGTTCACCACAGTGCCTTCTTACGCTTGTTTTTACTGCCTCGGAAACTTAAGTGCCTCTCTGGTTTTCGCAAGCAGATTTATGGGAAAGCGCCAAAACGCTTATCGCCGCTGTATATTTCATTCCAGGCTTTTCGTACGTTTCTTTATAAGGATTAGGAAATACGCGTAAAGCGTTTTCGCAGAGTATTCCAGCTCTCGCTGGGAGCGTTTAAGTCTTCATCTCCGCACTTTGAAACTGCCTTCTCACTCTACCATGTGCTCGTACGAATTTTAATAGAAGTCAAGTTGTAAATATTACTGCGTGTGGTGGTGATGTTTTGAGAGAACAGCAAATTGAAAACGTAGAATTTTATGGCTCGTTTGTCAAATTACCGGAAGTAATAAGAGAATGAGATGCAAATGATTTCATAAGTATATGAAACCAAGATTTTATTACAGTAAACTTTTCGCTGTTTACAGTTCGGTGAAAATCACACCTTATGAATTAAATTCACATATAAATGAATTTATCGAAACGAGATACTAATTGTACGAATGGACATTCTATTATTTACAGCTGATTTCCAGTTGTTTTTTTAGAACTTTTGCTCTCACAAGTTATACTTTTTAGTAATGAAACAAAACAACAGCCCATAAAACGACAAAAAGCAAAGTTTCTACAGACACACACATTTATGTAAATGTACAATATGTCTCCAGACGTTCGTAAAAACTTTCAATATGTCAATATATGTTGAAAAACAAAGAAAAACGTATATAAAAAATATATATCTGAAAAATCAATAGTTTTAACAGAAAAAAGCTTGCATGTTAAAACTTGAAATGCGTTTAGTCTAAAATTAAAAATACACTGATATTTCACTTCCACAGAATCTTATTATATACATTTTAAACTGGTGGTCGTTAAATTAAATAATTGGGAAACACATATTTTTATGCATCAAAAATTACATAAATAAGCGTCAAAATCTGAGGGATGTACTGTGCTAAAATTGACTGTTTGACGCAAATTTCGATTTCTCTTTTAGTTATCAAGCGACCTTACCTAACGTTCCCACAGCTAATTGAAAATATAAGATATAATAAGGTTGTGTCAACATCTGAAAGGCAAATATTATTTTCTGAAGAGCATTTTGGTGTCATTCTTGAGGGCAAGGCTTTTGAACATCGAAAAAAATGTGTTATGAAAGGGTTTTTCCTACATTCCTTAGTGAAATTGCTATAAAAATGAATTCATATATTACTTTTACTTTTGGTATTTGTTTATATTTTAATCGTTTATTATAATGCATAATAAATAGTTAATTCGATAAATGTATTCCAATGTTGAAGAAAAGTGCATTGAAATATTCAAATATTTATGGATGTAAGTATTAGGATTGGGTGGAACAGCTTGCTAAAGTAGCGTAGTTCGTTTTAATAAAATGTCTTGAAACATTTAATACACATTAGTAGCAATGTCTCTAAAGTTGATCAAAGGTATTCTGAAAATGACGTAGAACTAAATTACAACGCAATGTAAAAATAACTCTAGCGCATTCTTTTTCAATGAAATTGTCACAAATGCATCCCATGAACACATTTCTTAGAAAGACAGACAATGTCTTACATTAATCTCAGGGCATTGGAAACATATTTATTTTATTGCTTCTTCCTAGTCCAGTCATATGTCTCGACTGACCACTAAACTCGTCGTGAATAGGTACGACATTGCCAGTCATTCTTATTTTGTCATAAAGTCTTTAAATTGCTGCAGACGACAGTGCACATGTGTGAGATAGCGCATAGCATACCGACCACGACGGTACCCCACTCATGACGAAAACATATCACATCCGCTGATATTAGAACCAATATCACAAGGTTCAGTTATGGTGAATCAGTGCGACATTGCTGCAATATGCACTATATCCGTGAATGCCCTCCAAAAATAATTTGTGAGCCACATCTTGAAGGTGTCTCTTTCCACTGACTATTCAGCAGCAAAGTGTTGAGATATGCTGGAACAAACTGTAGACGAAGCAACATCCCACAAAACGTCCAATATGCGGTGAAGGAAAAGTTATGAAATTTTTACTTTCTCGCCTTATTTACTTCCTTTTAGAAAAAAGGTATTGTAATCGTGCGCCGGAAAAGGTGAATTTACGAGAGAAAAACTCTTATTGCCGAGCCCTGCTTACGAAAAAGTGGATAAATCTTGTTTATATGCAGCTAATTGGTTCCTCGAACACTTTGTGCAGTCAGAATCCATGTTTTGTAGGCGATTCATACCGAAAATAAATTGTCGGCAAAACGTCTGTTCTATAAAATTGATATTCAGCGATCGATTTGAAGGAACTCAAGGTCTTGGAAGTTCGAAACAAATATTTTGATTTTTCGGTGGTACTTAACATTACTAATCCTTAACATTTTCAAACTATTCTCAAAAATGGTTCCAAATTTTTTGATTAAACTTTATCTTGGGATAGCGTGAATGACGCTTAAAAGAAGGACACTAATTTTTCCTATGACTACAAGTTTCTTCCATGTTTCGTTAAATTTCAATAGATTTACTTGTATAAACGGAACATCTCGGATATGAGTTTGCAAATGTCTGTTCCTGAATTAGTCTTTCTGTCAAACAAAGCAATGTAATATTGCACTTAAGTTTCCTAAGCATTTTCGCCGTAAAAAGTCAAACTTAGTTGTAGGCGTCAAAGAAATCATGTACTTTAATCGAGGATAGCACTTTCTGTGCCCCAGCAAGAACTCCCGTCTGTCGGAAACTCAGAAAATGAAAGCCTACTTAATGGGATTACTCCTTTGGAATGTAATTCGATCAATATGTGGTACTAATTTTCTATAAATTGAGTTCATGACTCGCTAAATTCAGCATCGTAATTGATCTCCTAAGTCCTCATAAAACACTGGCAATTCTTTAACAATTTACTTCGCGCCGACATTTCCTTCAATTCATTCCTTCATTCCTTCAACAACCTTCAATAAAAAGTTAAGTATAATTAAAGTATAATTCATGTTGTGTGATGAAGGCTGATATTAAATTTCGTCTGGAGAGGTAGAACGTTCGCTCAGCCCCTCCAAATCATTTTAAAACGTGTTATTCGACTGTTATTCGTTTAGAATATTACCTATACTTGAACAGTTCATGTTCTAATTTTTTAATCTTCAAATGCACAGATGAATCAATTGCTACCAAAACGTGGTTAAGTAAGAAAATCTACATTCAATACTTAGGGGTTCCCAGAGAAAACCAGGGGCCTGGAGCAGTTGATCCAAGAGAGACCCCTTATTTCAAACAAAAATTTCTTCTCCTCCAATTCACAAAAATAATTCATTTCGTCACCCCAGAAATTTTGATCACAGATAAATATATTTTTCGTTTCTTTTGAATGAAAAAAGTCTGGGCGTAGGGCAAGTTTCCCCAGCTGTTCCTCCCACCCGTTTCTGGATGCCCTGTCAAAACTTGTCATTAAGAATATGAAGAACGGATTTGAGCCAAGTGCAAATTTATTTCGCAACACAGTTTTACTCTATACCTCAGCTGTTTTGTAAACTATTCATATGTAGTTTTTACTAGTAAAAATAGACAATTTTCTAAAAAATTTTCTTCACTTAACACAAAAAATACGATTTGGGGATGTCACGTATCTTGAGCACAGACATGTGAAGAACGGAAATACTAAATCCAGCAAAATTTAACTCTCCCACAACGCCCCCAAAAGTTTGCCTTTGTTCCTCACTTGCTCGAGACGAGCCACCGACAGGTCTAAGTGGGTAGCATTTTAATTAGCAGTGTCGCGCGCGTATCTTATCGCCGGCAGCGTGGGCGCCCCGCTCCTCCTCCTGCTGGGAAGGCGGTCGTCGGGTGTCGCGCGGCGGCGGGGGCGGAGCCGGGGCGGGGCGGGGCGGGGCGGGGCGGGGCGGGGCGGGGCGGGCAGGGTTCTGCAGCTGAAGCAGCAGCGACGGCGGCGCGCCGCGCAGAATCTTTAATTACCTGCGCGTGACGCGCGCATAAAGGCGTCCTTTTGGCGCGTCGTGTTCGCTTCGTTTGCGCGCTTCCCGTTTCCGGCGACGCGACGCCGCCGCCTCCTCACCACCTCCCCGCCCGCCAACGCCGCCACTGCCGCAACAAGGGAAGCGGGCTGTCCCTCTGAGAGACAAGCTCCGCTGCCATTGCGTTGTCCCCACGCCACCGCTTGTCATCAGCGGTAGGGGAGGAGGTGTTGAAACCGCCTTTGGTTGATTGGTAATACTGGTATTGACAAGATTAAGCTTACCGTTGGCTCCTAGAATTGTACGGTACTTGAGTAGATGTTTGGAAAAACGCTTAAGAAGGGTTTGTTTATTCTCCGAGTTGTCAGCAAACTCGCTGTTTTAGTCGTACAATGCAGACCTCAAAATTGTTGTACCGCAGAAACCTTTTTGCGCTTTCTTCGAGTTTGGAAAGGTTGCGAAAAGTTCGGAAATCATTGCAAATGTAACTTTTAGTCATTATTATTCTACAGATCAGATTGAACGATGCAACTGTTTTCTTTCTCCCTTTTTGTCAGAAATGCGCTTACTATTAGTCGTAGCAACAGTAGTAGACAGCTTTGCCCTCATTGCAAATACAAACTACTGTGCTTGTAAAGTTACCGGCAGCCCAGGTACCCCTCTGAATTCTTGATGAGCTGGACTTCATTTCACTTTATAGTAGTGGAAAATGAGAGCAGAGCTTATTTGAAGTTTTTTCAGAACCTTGAGGACCTACTGGTGGTTCAGTAATTGTGTAAAATAAAAATAATGATGATAATTTCGTTTCTTAGTTTATAACACACTTTGTACCGGTTCCGTTACGCACACAGGCAGCGTTGTCTCTGACTTTGCATCGACTCCGACCAGAACCTAGGATTTGAGTCTCATCGTGGCGACACTAGATCGTATTCAGTCGCTCTCTGGAGGAGAATTCTTGCGGCCGTCTGCTCTAATTGGTAGTTTTCCGTGTTTTCTCCGATCAACACGGCGAATTCCGCAGCGGAATCCTAACAAACGGGCCATGGATCGCGCTTCTATCTTTCTTGTCTTATCCTCTCCCCTTACACACTTACACACACTACATTATCACACATCTCAGGTGACCATTCGTTTAGTTTTTGTTTAGTTTGACGTATCTGTGGCGGTGCACTACTGGCAGAGATATCTGGAGAGGAAATTCCCCCTCCTCCGCAAGCCAACGTGTAGGTCAGCGCCGGATCTAGCCAACAAGAGGTAGAGGAATCATTGCCACCTCCCGGAATACAAATAGTCGGTACGCTAATGGGACTAATAACTGTTGATGTCGCCGGAAATATCAATCAGTGAAATAACTCTGTATTTTTATCTAACGGTCTTATAACTGGAAACATTCTGGTTTACAAATTACTGATAAACTGCTTAGTACATGAAAGAGAAATGTATAGACATGCTCGTTTGACTACGAGAGTTTTTTTCAGCGGTGATAACCGTACTATCGTACGTGGTCGCAACAAGACTTAATGGAATACCATCGAAAGAATTATCTGCAAATAAACACACGTGTGATCAAATTGCATCTAGATTTTACCAGAGTAATATGGTCACAATAACTACGTCACAACCAAAAGTGGAGATTTATATTTACAGAGAGCGTGGTAATTTTGATCCAGCGGTCATGGAAAGGAACATAAAACGTCGAGGCCAGAGAGAAAGTTGCAGACACGTGATGCGACAAAATGTTGAGCCGAACCACTACTGCTCTCGTAGTAAAACGTTACGGAAAATCAAGTATTTATCTCTGTACACTTTGTTGAAATTTCATGCTCTTTCACAAGAATTTTTCAGCGCACGTACATATTTGTGTGATTTGTATTTGTATGGCACAGATGACTGACTTTACATTACTATTCTGACTCCCTTAAGCGTTGTTCTGCATAATTTTCTCTTTTTCAGATACGTTTTAGGGTCATTCCAATTTCCAGTTTGTAACATTTAAAGAAACAAAATCACCTTTTGAATGCGTGCATGAGGAAACATTAGGTGCCGATTTAAATGGGAACATTTTGATATGACCAGAAAAATAATGTTGCATTTTTGTATAAATGTTATTAGAAATCAACACTTCTAACACGAAAACAGTTCGTTGATACGGCTCGAAAGTACTTTTCCAATTTTAGTAATTTTTAAATGAATGTGGAAGAGTAAATAATATTATTTCATGTAGATATTTATATACATAACTAGCCCATAAAAATTCCGTAAGGTTACATGTGCGGTGGCCAGTAGAAATAGAAAGTTGCCTCGCTTCTCACTTGCCTTTTGTAACCAACCCGGCGTTCGTAATTCTATTGTCTTCTGGGGCATTTAATTTCTATTTCAACCTTCATGATGTAATCTCTCTCCCTTCATGATGTGGTATGTCCAACTCGTGTTTTGCTCGTCCTCGATCTGTAGAGGCTGTGTCATCGATCCTAAAACACAAGTGCGGACTTTATTTTCACATCAACAAGAAGTTTCCGTCCGCGGTCCTCTTTTCTTCGGCTTCGCTACCTCCCCACTTTCCCCGCTCCACTCGAGCGGTCCTAACTTCCCATCATGCCTTTCTTGTCCTTGCTGCCCGACATCTTCCTCCATTTCCTCACGTAACGCGAAACAGCTCTACTTCTCCTTCATGCTTGCACCGGCTGAGTTAGCTCAGGGCAATAACTGAGTTTAGAGCTTGCCCCGGTTGGGGCGGTGCCCAGCAGGCGGGTATATCTGGAGCGAGGAAACCGAACCTTAGATGCGAATTGTAAGTCGGCTCCGGATCTTAGGTTCAAGCGGGGAAGAGGCACCACCAGCTCCCGAGATATAACATTTACTACCCCCACGGGGCTGCTACTGACTATGACAGTTGACGAGCTCCGAAACACGAAGTAATCAATGAATCCATCACGCTCGTCATAGACGTCCTTCACAGAAGGCGAATTGCACGTTTGGCCTTTAGGTCTAGTAGTGGCGAATGAAAGTGCGGAGCAGACAGCGCTCGGAGACGAAGCGTGGGCGAGGCGCGATAAAGCCCGCAATCGGTGCGTTCGCTCGCGTCCCGGGCGGCGGCAACTAGGACTGCGAGGCGCCGCGCCGCGGTGCGACGAGCGGCGGGCGGAGGCTAAGGCGGAGGCGTCGCCACCGCCACCGCCCCCGCCCCCGCCCCGCCCCCTCCCTGCGCGCCGGGAAATAGGCCTCGCGCCGCGTGATTGACTGGAGATTGGAAAGCGGCATGAACGAGTCCACCCGGTAATACAGGCAGTCGCTGTGTTGTGCGGAGGACGTGACGTTATTTTGCGATTGTGCTCGCTCGTTCGTAGCGGCAGGAAAGTGAAATTGGTTGGTTCCTGCTGTACGTGAAATAAAAATGTATATTTCGTTGTTTTTTGTTGTTGTTTTTTTGGTGGGTGAGTTAGTAAAATGCTGTTTCTACAATTGCGGGAGAAGGCAAATATTTGTTTGAAGTGGTTAGCTCTCGCTCATGGACAGAAAAAGTAATGTATTATACGTATTTATTCAAAATGATTGGTTTTGTTTTTTGTTGGGTAATAATTTTAACTCTATAATAACAGTATTACACTTAATTCACTTACTAAATTTCCTTATTAAAGTTCATTTCCTGATTATTTTTTTAAAGTATTAGAAGAAAAATTCTTATATTCGAAATCGCGAATTATTTGAACAATTTTGTTAAAAAAGGGTGCATGTTTCAAAACGTTTTGCAAGGTCCTACAACAGTCTGTTGCAAGAAATAGAAATAGAGAGATGAATGTTGATGCGCAACTGTTACGATTGTTCCTGTTTTGTCAAACGTTAGGGGATGTGGCAAGCATTTACAAGCATTGTACTTTGATTGAATTCGTAAAAATGTCTGCGTAAGACTTTGCTATAATGTAATGGAAACAAAAGTCTAATAAAGTTTGCTTTCTATGATACTTTTTCATTTCAAAATTCGAAGCAAGTTATTCAGTTTCTAGAATGAGAGAGGTTAACCTTTAGTTACTCGCGCTGGTGTACTGTGTAGTAGAAAGGACACAGAAATAGCTAATTTGGAGATGTTTTTAGAGATTTTTCACTGCACAGTATACTCTCAAAGTCACTACCGAGCAGAATATCGCCAGAAACACCCAAGGACACTGTGTGGCAAACTCCACTCTAGGCCTAAGAGCTCTTGTAAAAATGAGGAATTAAATATGTATTAATTGGCAGCATCACATTGATAATGTTGGAATTTTGTGCGCTAAGTGTTACCTGAAGGAATGTGGCAATTCGACATTGTGACAACATGGATGGCATTCACAAGACATTGCGAATTTATCCATTTGGCGCTCGTATTCCGTAATTGGATTTAATCTGAAAATGCTTGAACGTTTATACTGTGTCATGTTTTGTGTTGAAGCTACGTTTCATCAATTGGAAATGCGTTTACCCAACTGGTTCACAATATCACTTAATAGACCAAGTACTGTCAACGTCTCGTGATAAGATGAAAGAAACCTAGATGTTTATTGTTTCGATAACCATCTGTTCAAACATTTGCCTTGTAGACGGAAGGTGGAAAGACGGTGGGTAGATGGTGGGTGGAAAGTTCATCATAGGGAATAAGAGCACTTTGGCGTAAATCCCTCTTGACATCCAGTGCCTCGTTAGTCCTGATGAATTTCCATTTCTTTGTTGTTAGGATAAAGCATGTCTACAGGTTTGTGATTAGCAAGGGCATATGGCAATTAAATGGGTGTGTTGGTGGCGCTGGGTCTATCCTCTCGCAACTGTAGCCTACACAGAGGGTAAGGAGGGATGTGTGAGGGCAGAGCACAGTGAGCTCCGTCCTTAGCCGGAGGTAATGAATATTCAGAGGATGCCTTCCATTCAGCACAGTTGGGAGTTTCGGTTAATAGATGACACGCTCCCCACTCGCTCTTAACGGACCCTAATGTAATATTTACCGACGTGGATGGTTTATAATATGACTTAAAGCAGGAAATATCAGACTTATGGAGAGATGATAGTATTGAATTAATAATTTTTTCTCTGCCAATTAATGATCATTTCAGAGAAAGAATGTCTTTAGATGAAAATATTACTAATAACAATAATAATAATAATAATAATAATAATAATAATAATAATAATATAAAAATAACGGATATCAATGGAAATAATGATTCTTTTGATATGTTTGCTGTTAAAATTGTTGTACAAGGGAATAATAGTTTAAATATTTTTGGCATAATTTTCAACCACCATAATAATTTCTCCGTCAGTATTTTTCAAGCGTCTTAATTTTTTTTTTATTTTCACTTTCTTTCTTGTCTCTCCGCTTCGCTTCAAAAAGCCTCCATTATAAACGCGATATTTGGACATTTTTACTTGTCATAATCTTTTAAGTTCACCACACATGTAATACGTTTATTAGCACTGAACATACCTGAGTGAATTCGTAGTATATTTATTTGTGATGCAGTTGACAAAATTATTCAACGAGAATCGCAGAGTTCGTTGTGCTAAAAAAGTGAATACAAAAGAAAGAATGGGATTGAGCGTGGGAGATAGAATTTGGGATAGAGTGTGGTGGTAATGCAGTTTTTGTAATGAAGTGGATTTTATTACTTTTCTCAAAATAAAATAATTAACTAAACGTGCATTAACTGACAAACATTTTTGCCATAATTCGTTGGAAATTATTTTCCTGAAATAACGTAGAATGAAAATATCGCTGGGAATATTAGGATGAAAGAAATATTGAGCCGCCCTGGATGGCCAAAGTGACTAAGAGCATGTACCGACTCTGCGCTTCGGGCCGAAGGGTCACGGGTTCGAGTTCTACCTTGGGCATGATTCTTTGTCCCTTGTCTCTCGTGTATGTGTTGTCGCGTATAATTGAAGTCAACTTAGATTTATCCACAGAGCCGTCACGTGCTTATGCCCTGGGAGATGTGCGGCGTAGCGCTACCCTGCAGGGCCTGACGTGGCGACAGTCCGGCGCTGACGGCATGATGCGACGTGACGTGTTACAGTGCTGTCACATAATGGAGCACCCTCACGCCGATGCCAAGGGCCTCCGGATGTGAAGTTGAGGCAATGTGCCTGTTGCCGCGGCGGCGGAGCGAGGACAAAAAGACCTGGGTGTAGAGAGATTGCGAACGGTGGGCTAGAATGGGTTGAAACGCGCGCGTAAGGTTTCACATGTAATTATTTTAGAACAACACGTACAAAATCTCTTTTTTTTCGGTCGCTAGTCAACAGCTAGGTCATTAGTAACCATTATGGATTAACGACAGGGTTGCCAGTATGATGCGATGTGGTATAATAGTTAGGAGTGAAAAGTCGAACACAAATACAACCATGCCCGAGGAGGAACTCGAACCCACATCCTTCGTTCAAGATCGCTACGGAACTACTGTCCTAACGATCTCGGCCATACGGACGACTCACAAAATATTGTTTCGGTCTTTAATGGAAGATCTAAATGAATGTTCGCAAATTACCCTAAAGTGCAAAAACTGTTGTTGCGGTATAATAAATGCAGGCTTTTTGCAACGTTTTCTAGACTTTCGTAATGTTTCAGTGATTTTGATATTTCCAATTTACTCGCTACTGAATATCCATACCTTGTGATTGAAGTAATTTTGGTGGCAAATTTTACAAGTTGAATTGATTGTTAACGTCAGGTCCCTGCTAGACGTAGTGACAAGGGAATGTGGCTCGCGCAGGCACATATGCTTTGAAATTTGGTGCGTCAAAAGTGAATTTTATAGTGAGCATATTTGTATTTGTATGCTCTTACGTAAAAGTTATCTAATGTACACGTAGCTGTATTTCAGTAGACCTAGAAAGTGATGAGCTATTCTGAAATTTTAGAGTGTGGAAAAGGGAAAACTCTTTTCGGTTGTCATTGCATTCCCTCCTATTATCTTCATTTTAATGATTTCCTGATAGCATAAATTGTGTCTGACTTTGTCTTATACTTCAAAACTGATAATTCAGAATAGCATTTTCATGTCGTGAATTTTGCATCTCGTCATTACGTAATGGAAAACTTGTATACATTATAGCGTGATGGGCTTTGTACAACACACGTTCAGCATGACAAAGTTTCCACAGCACGAGGGCGAGCTAAAACACCAGAGGCGATGCGCTTCGCAACACATCGTCCGAGCACTTCACATAAAATCTATCGCGCATTCATAAATAACTATGCCACAAAGGACGCGTGATTTTCCTTGTCCGCGTGGCACGCTAATCGATTCACGGTCTCCTGCTCTGAAACACCGTTTGTGCGTTTAGCGTGATCGAGGAGGAGGCCGTGCCTTAAATTACGGCTTTCGTCGGGGTGCGAGGTACCGAAAGCAAATGTTGCGAACCAACTGCGCGCGCCGCCCTGCCCTGCCCCGCGCCCAACCGAACCGAACCGCTCCGCGCTGCGAGGTATAAATCACGTAGCAAAGTAGGAGCTCTTTATGGAGTAATATTGTCTAATAGCCCGCGCGCGAAGCCGCTGATTTAGCGTGGGACTCCGCGCCTCATGGGCGCTACCTCCCCCTCCCTCCCTCCCCCCACTGTGCCACCAGCTCGCGCTCACAAACCGCTGCAGCGGAAGGCTTATATTGCTGCGGTGCACACGTCATGGGAGCAGGTGCAGCGAATTAGTTTTCTGGAGACTTCTAGGCATATACGGGAACCTTTTCATGCCGCAAGATCCCAAAATTTTTTGGCGCAAAATAAATTTACATATACTTAGTAAAAGATTACGAAATATATTTCTCACTAAAATTTTTTTTCTTAGCTGTTTTTCATGTTTTAGTACTAGTTTCTTTGTAGAACATGAGGTTGGTCCAATAACTCTGAGAACTTAAGTTGGTAAATGAATTAGTTTTTGTTGACGACTATGCTCAACGATTTATGTAAAGAGTTGTGTGTAGTTGATAAAAATAATGAATGCATGTTAAATCAAATTCATGTATTTGAATTCATGATATTATTAAGAATCAGCTTTACAGAAATGTATAATACGAGAAAGAACGAACTGCAAAATGTGGGACATAAACATTTAGTACCATCACTTTCGGCTTACATTATCACACAGCGTGTGATTTCGAAAATATGACAGAAGTGGAATTATATGGCGAAACGTTACCATCAACTTATAGCTATTAGTCTAAAATTGTGAAAATATTTCAGATCAGTGTATTGTGTTCGAGATTACCGTAACTATGTGGGATAATAAAACAGTGATGACCGCAATGACACTGAACTATGCACAGTGTTTCGAGATTGTGTTGTCAAATAATCCTGGCATAATCTATGCTGTAGCGCCGGTGAATGCAAAACGCGCGACCGGGGGCTGCAAAGCTCTGCGTCCGAGTAGCGAATGCGGTAGACAGAGAGAAGGGAAAACCGCAGGGCGCTGCGAAAGCACCACCAAGGCCACGAGCTTTGTCAAAGGTCCACGTTACGAGTTGCCAAGACCGCTATAAACTACATCGCCTCTGCCACAGTGTTCAGCTACGTGGACTCCGCCCCAGCCCCTTCATTATCCCTTCCATCCCGCTCTCGGTTGCCTTTCCTTCCAAATTATTATGGTCCGTTTTCAAGGTTTATCATTGTTGTGCTCCTTCTCGCCGTCACTCTGCTCCTACCTCGGAAGTCCCTCGACTTCTTTAATGATTGATTGGTTGTTAGTGATTCCCGCCGCGTCAAGTGTGAAGGTCATTAGTTCCGTAAGTGTAGTGCATTTCCTTGGGAGGTGGCGGTGGTCTTCCTCCTCTGGATGGCGAAATCCGGCACCGACCTACCATCGGCTAGCGGGGGATCTCCAACTGAGTGTCTTCTTCCACAGGGGCACCGCCCCAGCCGGAACAAGCTCTAGGCTCCCGAGCGGTACACTTACTGGACTAATGACCTTAGTAGTTGGCGCGCCCGGAATCACCAATCAATCAATTTAATGACAAATGTCCAACAGTTACTCTTGTGCCCATTACGCTGCGCGACTCCATTTAGTGCTCCACATCATTTCCCCTCTCCCCTCTTTTGTCATTCACAGCTACTCATTCTGCTCTCCCTTTTCGTTCTGCAATCGGATCGGCATCATTGCCTGCAGCCAGAACCTATATCGCTGCCGCTCAGGGCATGTTCGGCGTCATCGCCATCGCTGGAAAACAAACAGCAAAGTCTGTGTTTGTAAACGGCCCTTCTGGCCTCTGGCCGTCGCCGAGCCTCGCGGGCAGTCACCAGCAGAGTGTGTTGCCGTTGCTGGTGCCGACCTCTGTGTGTGGGTATGTACGTGTGTGTTTAGTGGGCAATCGCCGTCGCTTTGTGCCCGGTCGTGATTTAATTGGTCTTTTGTGCGACGTCGCTGCGAGCGGACGGCGCTGCGCGAGAAGCCAACCCGCAACGCGAGGAGAAGGACGCGGCCAATGGAGGTCGCAGAAGCTTCTTTCGCTGTCGGAAGTGTGGAAAGCATTCTTATTACAGGGCGAGTTCGTTTTTGGTGGTTTACAAATATTAAAAGTACAATTTCGTTGGTCTTCGTGATTGTGGAAGTCCCGGATGTTACCTATGAATTTTTATTTCGTAATCGTACGAGAAGATAGATACAAGTTTTCTTGTTGAGTATGAATTCTTGCAATTGCGACTGAGAAGGAGATTTTTCTTGCCGTATTCTCGTTTTAGATTAGTGACAGACTTTTGGCTCGTTCTAACAGACTTACCGAGTACCGTTGTTGAATAGTTCGTTTCTTTGCGAAGTATATTATTTCACCAGTCAGATTGGTGCAGTTCGTGCAGTTAAAAGTAACAGATAATTGTCTTGATTGACTTATTTGTTTCGATATCCACATCAAAAAATATTTTAAGATTTGATGTAAACCACGTCAAAATGCAGATAGGAATGCGTGTGTGAGCGTCTGTGTGTGTGCGTGCACGCGCGTGCGTGTAGTAAGAAATCAACGGACAGGCCACAATCACTGAATCTTTTTCTTACAAAGTGATTTTAATAGAACTGGCATTCGACTAACTTTGAATCAAAGAATTATACCTGTAAATAACATTTTGTAAAAAGGAAGTTTTGAGGTACAATTTTCTTTAATTCCAATAAAACAAAAAAGTTTTATGACTACATTGTACTATTGGCTGAATGACAAATGAATAGAGTAGCAATCCCAGTACAACTATGACAACGTTCACGAACGGAATTTAAGACATTTCTACAGGTCGTCCACCGTCTAATCTCTCTAATTTAGTTTGGCTCGAAGAAGTGTCAAAATAATTATTCACTTACTAATCAAACTACCGTGAAACGCAGTGTTGCGTGAGTAAACTCTAATATTGATATCCGCCTATCGCTGGAGATATAATCTTATTAATGTGAGGATGCTCTGTTAATTTTACATGATAAATTACCTTGCTTAATTCTCTCACAATTAATCATGAAATAATGTAATATGCTTTTTGCTGTTTAGTCTTCACCAAGTACTATCGAACCGTATTTATAGAATCTGAATCAGCATTTTTCATATTGTCTACCTTTCAGCAAAATGTATATCAACTGTCTGACAATTCTATCATCTCTACGTACACATAGTGTGTCTGATCGCATAGTCATTGCGCATTTGTAAATATGTATTTCGTGCGTATTTATTAAGTGGAGTTATTACACCTTCAGTTAGAAACTTGTGCAATTATACGTACTCTATCGCTTCTAGATCCATTGGTTTTGTCGAAACGTAATGAAAACACTATATCTGTAAAAAGATAATTGTGTGAAAAGACATTTTCTTTACTGAATTTAAAATGTGACAGGTAAAGGTTCAGTAACTAAGCTAAAAAAATAGAATTTTGAAATAAGAGCCTGTATACAGGGTAGACTTATATTGTCCTTAAATCCTTATCTATATAATCCTTAAATCAATACATTTACTTTTGTATTGATTTAAAACGAATAACAGCTGAATAGAAAATGAAAGTATAATTGTAATCGATAAGTACGAAGAGCTCTTTATAGTAGAAATCTATATTAAAACTAAGATCACTACACGAAAATGTAATCTATAATTTATTCGGATAAGTTTCCGTATAAATTATTTGATACGTATGAAGAATTTAAATCTTCACTTCGTCCATTTATAAATATATTTATTTCATTGAATAAACCTTAAGGAACAAAGACTTTTCACAAGAAAAATGCGTACGCAGAGGTTAATCAGCTAAATTTGAAGTGTTCTACATTTTAAAAAAGTTTCAAACACGACAAAGCCTTACTTGAATGCAATTTGAACTCTTCTTTGTGAGATCTTCTCCAATTCTTCGCAAGAGATCTTCTGGCCTAGTGGAAAAATGACGGCAGGTGCTCTCACGCTGCTTAGAGAGTCTTGTTGATTTTGCATCCAGACGGCCCGGGCCCGCTCTCCGTTCCCTCGCCCCCTTCCCCTCGCCGTCCCGGGCCGCCAGGCACTGGGAGCTACGCCGGGGTCTTCATCTGCGGATTACAGCTGATCCTCGAGGAACAGCCTCTAACTGGATACCGCTTTTAACACGGCTCTTCGTGTCCTCCAACTAAGTCCGTGCTTCAGGCTCCGGTACATTCTTATTTGCCGCTTACCTGAGTAGCTGCGCAAAATGAAAATTTATGACGCGTTCTGTTCCTTGAGAGCAGAGTTTTGGTCGGTCGCATTGAATTTTCACTTTCTCTCCAATGCCGCCCGCCTGTTGGGAACATCCTACGCAGACCTCTGTTTAGCGGGGCGGTACATTCAGTGGTGCGTGCCGTATTTCAATAATAGCGATTCATCGTTCCTGTCAGATATACAATGGTTTTGCGTGCGTTGTCTAACCTGCTAATAAAGTGCAGTAGGCGTCGTGTTTCCAGGGATATGGTTTATTTAAAGCAAACGATTTATGCACAGGTTTTACGTAACAACATTTTATCACGAGCGAAGAGGACATTTACCTCCAAACAGAAACTTTTCATCTGAATGCGTATTTTCATAACCCGAGGATAAATATCGATAACGTATCTGCCGTCAATGCAAACATGATGTAAAAACACGCAAATACGAGTTCATCGTAGTGGGTAGTATTACAAATACGTAAGGTTCTATGAATTCTGAAAATGTTTGTAGCTCTGTGGTAATAAATACAAAAGAGAGAAATAGTGAGAAATTAATTGATTGCTATTCTCGTTATTCTTTATATCATCTCTGTAAGAGTTATGGCGAGAAGAATTAAAGAACTCTAATGTCCAGAGAATTAATTGGGAATCAAGAGTTGGATTCGGGTTATCAGGACTTTTAATTGTGTATTATCACGTTAATTAAACATGAACGAACTAGTTTTGTTGAAAAGCATTTCATTTTCTTACGTTACTACTGTCATGTCGAAGAGTGGTCGGACTATTTGATCATCAAGGGGATGAAACGGTCTTGTCAAGAAGCGTTGCGACAGGACGATGTAAAGCGTCACTTTTTGACGAGAGACCATTTTATCGCCGCATGTGTGAAGGCGACGTGCACCGTTGGCTCCGGCGCGTGGCCTGGCGTTGGTGGGCGCGGATGGACGGGGCAGGCCAGGGCAGCGCAGGGCGGGACAGGGCGGGGCGGGGCGGCAATAGCTGCCAGCCGTCCCGCGAGGCTCGCATTACATTGTCAGCGCGCGGTGTCCTGCTCGCGCTTTCGATCACCCCCAGCTATTGCGATCGCCTCCGCCCTGCACTTCTTTCGATGTCCACACGCTCTCCTCCGCTTTCACTGCGATGCTGCTTCCGTTTTCGCCTTTCTGCTGCTGCCGCTGCTTGAATCTCCGCTGACGGCTGCCTCTGTTTTGATGGAAGTTTCCCCAGTATACGTTTCGAGATAATGTACCCTCATTCGCTTTTCTCTTCCTTTATTTCAAACCGGTTTTCGCTAATCAGAGAGCAAAGCTTTTCCACGGATAAAAAGGAAAATTAAATTCAAGAGATAGATTTTAAATAAATTATAGACACAGTCGTGCTCTTCATTGACCGGGCCTTCTTTACCATTGCAGGTTTCGCAGAATTTTCATCTAATGAGCGTGAAGTCCGGGAACAATAGTTCTTTACTGACTTCTTAGTATAATTTTTAAGTGTTCTGCCAATTCGTCATTAAAAACTGTGTTTTAACTACGTAACACTTAAATCTTCACAACTTCTAACAAAATCTAAACATCTTAAATGTTATGAACGTGTTTTGTTAATAAGAAAATATGTTTAATTATTGTTTTGCGGCAGGCAGAGTACCTTTCCACAAGCAAACGCTATACCATTTAAATATAATCTTTTCTTCACCATTTTTGCCTTATCTTTGCTTTCAGAACCCTTTCCTGCCAACCACCGTGTGAGACATTTGGACCCAGCCACTTTTCCCTCATTCCCCGAAAGGGCCTCTGCCGACGCCACCGGCGATTTCGTCTCTTCCTCCTTCGCCTCCGTCTCCCTTGTCTTCGTTTCCGCGTTCTGCGACCGTCGCCCGTCGATACCCGATATCCCATCCGCCTGACACTTGTAAACGATGGCTCCGGGGGGTGGGCCCTCAAAATCAACACCACTTTTCTCCGGCAGCGGAAACGGACGAGAAAAAAAGCAGGGTGGGGGACCTGCGTTTGATACAACATTGTATTTATCAGAGAGAGGCTTTCTTGTGGGAGGAGGTAGCAATTACGCGTCGGCATCCATCACCGGGGCGGAGCAAAAAGAACGCCCGCCGCCTGCTCGTCGGCGAACAGGCTTTGTTCGATGTCTCCGGACAAAGCCTCACCACTCGTGCTTTTTCGTAAGTTTTCGGGAAATAGCAGTAGTGTGTTCTAGGCGTGGCTTGATGTTGCCATTTCTTTTTTAACTCGACCGTTGCGCAGAATGCTCTGATACGGCATGGAATTCGCGAAGTCCCTGAACGATCAAACAGCTGAGACACTCTTTGGACTTCACTAAAGAATCACCAGGTTGATGCGCATCACATAATGAAGTCGGAATGCAAAGTGCAATTAGAAGAAGTAGAGTTGTATGACAATTGTTAGGTAATGTGACGTTTTCCCTTTAAGATGAAAACACTCACATGAATACATAAACTCGCACGCTATTTATTATTTTCATACACTCGTTAGATCATTACTTCCTGTTAGTCCTTCCCTGTATCGTGGTAAGATAACATGCTGCAATAAAAACACTTACCGCACTGTGGATGATTACATTAAGCTACTCTCTATCACCTAGTAACTACTCATTCATTTACATCCTTTATTTTTCCTTTATTGATTTCTGAAATATAACGATGGACGAAATTGAAATCTTCAAATTGAAAATTTTGAATCCAACATAAATATTTATTGAAAGTTAAATGCTGGTACGTAAGCGGCAATTTGAAGGGAGGTAAATGAAAAAAACTAAAATTTATTGGAAATTTGCGTCGGCTTGAATGAATTATTTTTAATGTCTGCTTTGCAACTCAAAGTGCAAAGTTATTGCACTGACGACTATATAAACCCAAAATGTGTTAATATTCCTAATATCCATGGGAATGTTATCAAAAATTTAGTAAAACGATATATCTACAACACGCAGCGTGGGTTTCGTGAGTGTCAAGCCCGGAGTAAAGTAAAAGCTATATCGACTCCAATGAATAACTTGAACACGTTTCAAGGGACAGTAACCTAAATTAATGGTCGGTGATCTTCACGAATGCCTACAGCGACAAGTCACTTAGTTCTCAAATTTAGAAAGAAACGTATGAAAGACATCCTAGTGAACTTTTGATAGTCATCTATATATCTTTGAAAAAACATGCTTGAATCCGTCTTATAAATGGAAAGTTTCTTCAAAAAATACTTTGTTTAATGTACGCGCTATATCCGTTTTCTATGCCAATCTATGAGGACTTTATTTCAGCATTGTCCTGTGATCGGCACAAAGGGCTTTCATGATGGAACGGCGGCCGTTCATTTCCACCCGTCTCCTTTGCGATCCAGTGTCTACCGGTAGAAGCGCTCGATACTCTCGAGGCTTACAAATGACGACGAATAATTTATCTTCATAGTTGACCTGCGAGAGGAGGGAAGTCGAGTGGTTCCATCAAGAATATTTTTCCGTAATCGAAATGCGTACATATTTTTGTCTTGTGGACGGTTTTATTGATTATTCTTTTAAGCCACTACACTTTAATTCTAGGAAAAAGTTAATGTAAAATTTTAATTTTCTACTGCCGTAGAGAAGACAAAAAAATCAGTATTAATATTCTTAGTGGTAAAAATACAAAAAATTCAATTTAGGCGAACTGACAAAACTGCTTCGGACGTATTTCAGTGAGGCTTGCTATTGAAACGGGACAGAGACATTTTTTGGATTCAGAAAAAAAGGTCGGAGATAATTTCACAAATAGAAACAATACAGTGAAAAGGTACGATTACTGAAATAACAGGGAGACCCTGCGGCATGGATTAGGATCTTGGTTTCACATATACGTACCCCGGGAAAGGAATTGGAATATCCATCCGAGTGCTTAGTTTCTCGGTCTTAGTATGATTCACTTAGTGGCCAAAGTGCGCTCAGTGGGGAACCAAGTTGGGGGCGGCGTGCCCCAGGGACTGACAATCCCGGGCGATCCACAGTCGGTTTTCTCGGGGGAGAGTCCCCTTCCCTTACTAGGGGGAATTAGAGGAGGGATACGAACCCAACGCAAGAGAGTGACATATCGCTCCGGTACCTCTGGAAAGCCGGCAAGCTTCGAGCTAGTGAACCGTCTCCATCCAGGCTATGAGTAAACTTTTTAGATCGCAATCTGGGGTACTGAGATGCTAGCCTGACGGTGCCCTTTGCGCACCCTAATTGCGGAAAAAAGTGTGGCTTGAAAGCTAGTTTCCGCCCATGGGGCTTAAAATCCCCCTGACATTGTCATAGGTTGTAGGTTGCTATCTCAAACTCAATATCAGAGATATTAAACAACTGCAACTGAGATGGTAATGGTAAACGACAAATTCAATTTTTGACGACCGAATCAGAGGATTAATGAATTCGCGGAAGTTGCATTATTCTTAGAATAGGCGACGATATGACCCAGGTCACAAGCCGTATCGCCACATATTCATAATTAAAATATACACTTGTGTTAAGTTTTGCAATGAATTATTTTTCTTAATAAACGCATACTTTCCTTCTTAGTTTTGGTTAATTTCGGCTAGGATTATCGGAAAACTACCTTTATTATATAATGATTTCTACTCATTGGAATTGTCAGCATAAATTGTGCCAAGCATTCTACCGCAATGTGTCTAATTTTTACTACCTAATTTTTATCAATATAAAATGCAGACAATGTCGAATCACATTTAATGCTTTAATTCAGAAAATTTTATTACAAACACGTTTGTCCATGAACTGTACTCGTAATGCGAGGTATGTCTCAAAGACGTTAAAAATATAATTAATTCTTAAAATCTATATTTAATATGAAATTCTTCAGCAAGAATTTTTATTATATTTATAAGGTTACAGACGTTTTATAATGGTCATTAATATGCTGTAACGGTATCTCTTTACAAACTTCCTTTTGACGAATGAGTTTTAGTAAATTTACTAATGCGCACAGCGTCTTCTGGGGCGTCAGAGCCGCTGAGCGCATGCACCGGTTCGTTGAAACTCCGGCCAGAAGGTCTCAGGATTGAAAGTCACCTTCGGGACAAAAACATACTTAGTGGCCTAATTTAACGTCCTTACTTAACGTGCCACATAAATAACTATCTACTCCCCTGGGAGCTCCCGTCAATGACGTACGTACTTCTGGCGTTGGCGTAGCAAATTGGCTTGATGTAAACTAACATTTTTTAAATTGTAGAACAAATCGTAATAAAATCAAACCGTCATATGTAGCAGTAATACAACAATAAAGACACTTTGTCTTGTGGATTGCCCGTTAGGTTTTCTAGAATGATAAATGAAAGAATAAAATTGGCTGAACTGTGCATGACATTTTTCCATGACATGATGTAGCTACATGTAGATGTAATAACGTAAGTAAATTTATGTTTGACAGATATTTTAATAATGTGTTAAGATTGTAAGAGTCATGAGTTTGTTACACCAAGGAAAATCTAACACAGAGAATTAACGATAAAACACACAAACAAAATAATACAGAACTCGAGAAAATATAGTACTTAGAGAAAAAATGGAAACATTGATACGAGTTCGTACAACCAAAGCGTAAATCTAGTTTTTAGAGCAAGCATATAGGGGAAGCGGGAGGAAGAGTGAAAGTGGCCAATGCGGAGAAAGAAAAAACAACAACAGAATTATCCCTGAAATGCTTTCGCGACGGGTTTGCTCTGTTGATGGTCCTCCACCGTATGGCTCATCGTATCGCGCCGTGTCCTACCGCGACACGGAGTTCCCTGAGCTCTTGGTCGGCCGGCCGCTCTTTGGGCGAGCGCCTGCTTTGTCTGCGGAGGCGGTAGCGGAGGCGGGGCGATGCACGTCATGCAGAGCGCGGGAGACCGCTGCCATTTGTCACAGGTAATGCCCGGACCGGCCGCGACCCGGACGCTGCGGCCTGCGACGTACCGGGTAGCCCAGAGGGCTTTCCTTTGCATTGTGGAGGTCCACGAATAGGCGTAGCCCACGCAGAGGAGGCATTGGCAGCCAGGAACATTTACGGGAGGAAAGGACAGTCGTAAATATTTGCTTTTTATTTATGACTGCTGGATCAGGCAATGCTTCGCTATTGCATTTCACATGCTAATGGTTACGTGATTGTTAATTACGTTTTACATTACGTCTGCAAATATTTTAATAAATGAAAAATTTTGTCGCGAGTATGAGTTTGTTGTATGTTTTGAAGTATCTTATCACTCAAACGTTCTCCCCAAGTTTGAGCATGCATTTGCAATGACACTCTCTTGAAGAAATTTGATTTACGTGTCCGAAATAATGTTTAACTAATAATTCCGGCCGATGTGTCACAATTGCATGGGCAGAATATGCAGTGAAGACGCGCTTAATACTTGAGGGTGTGGTGGGTTGCGTGAAGCTTTTGTTCAGGGGCGCTTGAGTCAGCATAAACACATAAAAAAATATGCACATTCCCATTGTACTATGTGTTCTTCAAACAAGTGCGCAATAAGTTGACAATGTTTTATCACAATCGAATGAACGGTACGGCAGCTATACATTACAAACATTGATTTTTTTATATATTAGAAGATACAGATGAAGGTTCAATAATGTCAGTCAAAAAACATACCTGATCTTAGGTAATTGATGTGAATAAGCTGCCAATTCGATTGTAAGCATTTTCCTTTAAAATAATTTACTGAATTTGGGACATTTTCTCAATTTTGTGGTGTGAATTGATGGTCTAAACATTTTCAATTATGATCTAATTATCTGTACTGAAAAGTAAATATTAAGAAACTTCTTAATGTGAATTATAATTATATTTATCATTATGAAATATATCTGAAAGTTTTATCTCTTTGCCTTTCTTTATCCTTATTGGTGAAAAAATGGTTACGAAGATTTTAAAGTTATCATCTGAACAGGACACAATAATGCGAGTACAAATATGCGTTTGCGCAAACAGGAAGAATCCAATTTTGCATTCTTTAAATTTATCTTGTTAATTTTTATAGTATGAGCGAAATGTTACATCCTTCTTGCCTGCTGCTCTGTTAAAAATTGAAGATATCCACTTTAGGCTCCTCAGTGCTATGTTTGTCAGGCGCCTTACTCCTCCTGTTATGTTAGAAGGTACTACAGTTGACCATTCATTCAGTTTGTATGTGGGTTTTTCTTATTACCTTCATTACATGCGTTTTGCTTTATTTACTGAATATGCTTTTTATCTGAAAAGATAGGTAGGATGTAGATGGCTGTTTTGCTTCATTTACTTTGCTCTGGAGGAGGTATCTTTTGTGTTTCTTCATAACGCACTGACGAACAGGATTCAGGGATGCAGTGAATAGTACTTACAGAGGTAACCTTCTCCTAAATGTCACCAAATTTTCTTCCACGTTCTCGGACATTTCTTGTAAAACATTGATAAGAAATTTGGTCTTGGAAACAATAATATATTGCCTGAAAATGATTTTTCAGTTATTGAAAAAGTAGTGGGCTACATGTAAATAATTTAGATTCATTTTATTTCCAAGGAAAGAAAATCATTCTAGAGGTCTTGGGATGTTGAATCGTCCGTATGTGTCTTATTGCTTGTTCATGTTTCATGGATTTCAGAGCTCCTAACAAGTTCGTTACTCTTGCATTGCAAGCGTTTCCTCTTGTATTTGTTTACCAACTTCTCAACTTACTGATACCAGTGTACCCACGTCTGAACCTCCACTTCCATCCGTACGTGTATTCGGTAGAATCTAGTGGAGAGCTATTACAGAATCTTGAAAACATAATCGTTTGGGTGAATTTTGAGAAGATATATGTTCTTGTGCATTGAGTACTTAATTGTTCCACTTCGAAATTTGTATAGTTCTCAAAATAGTTCTCTTTCGGAGACAAGTAGGAATTCATAATACTAACTGATACAATACTAACGCAATACCATGCAAGTTAGAAAGGTAAATTTAATTTCATCTAATTTCTCTTAACATAAGACTTAAGTTAGATGAACTTTCGTTTGAAAAAGAAGTACAATTCTAGGTTTTCACGCAAGTGATTGTGTAATTATATATTCACTTCCATTTCGGTTTATAAACTAATCGTATGAGGGCCAAAACGTGTGGTTCTTTTATTGCCAGGGTCTCATCGATTACTAGATTAAACAAAATAAATTAATTTATTTGTGAGTGTACGATTTTTCGCCCGGATTATATTTTTTATAAACAAATACGAATTGAGTTTGAAGTTTATTATTGAATTTGCTAATGCGATAGAAGAAATATTACATTATTTTCTCGAAAATTTCACTTTTCCTTATGGTTTTCTCTTACAATGCCTGATAGCGCGCCCCCTGTTTTACGGTACGCCAATTTAAGCTAAGAGCAAGAAAGAGGGGTGGGCGGTAAATCGATTTTGGGGTGGTTGACCTCTCACCCCAATTTTATGCTGGTAAGCGAAAGTGTTTCTCGCGTATACGAAAAATCTATTTGTTCCTTTTTTGGCACGGCTGAAACACATTTGCTGGCCACGTATGGAAATGAGAGTGTTCATTTTAATGCCCACTATACGCGAATTTTTATTTGTATTATAATGTGCTTTTATGCATCCAGCACGTAGATGCTCGTATTCATTTGCAATATTCATGTATGCGTTTCCACGAATTACGCTTAGTGTTTTGTTAATTTCTCAGTTCTATGGTAAGTACTTCTTTACTGATACAATGCCACGGGCAGATATGGGGCATCGAACGGCCCGATGATTAGGGTTATAGAAGTAGCGAAATCCCGCTGTTCATAGCCTCTAGTCCCGCTCGTTACAAGCGCGGTGACAAATTGACATCTCCAGCGTAATAGGCTTAGGCGATGAATGCATACGGCGCGCGGGCGGGCGGACGCCTCACGCGTTCGCTTTGTCGATGCGCCATCGATTGTTGCGCCTATTCTCGCACGGCGCGCATTATTCATCGCCGTCAATTTCTGCGGGGGCACACAGATTTATACATTATTTGGCCTGCCCACTAAGCTGCTAAGCGTCGCGCCATGAATCATTCATAATCCGGGCGGGAGCTGACGCCACCCGCCCTAACCCGCCAAGACGCCCTCGCCGCCGCCGCTCCTCCTGACAACGAGGGTCGGCCCCGCCTAGCCGCGTTCCGCCCCGGCCACGACAATCCGTCTTACGTGTTCTTGTCGTTTCCCGGGCGCTGGCCGCATAATAGCATTAACTGACCAAGGCGGAGATGGCAAAATGGACGTATATTGTAATTATGAAAGATTCATAAGGGTGTAGTTATATCATCTTTTCTTAGGTTTATCGATAAATTTAACATAATTCGAACATGTTAATTTAATATTACTCTTTCGTAATACTTCACTACCTAAATATTATTCTTATTATAATAATGGTTCATAAACTCTAAATATGTCATGTACCTTGTATTAAACTGATATATTAATGGAATTTTCAGATATTACATTTTTTTGTAACGAAAATGTGCCTCAGTAACCTGAAACTTATAATCTGTATCGCAAATTACTTTCATTTGTACTCCTACGTACATCTTTGGTTCTCAGACTTAGTTAAAACGTTGGAACACTATCCTTAAAAAGAATTACATGCGAATAACTTCATTTTTCATTTCAATAACGAACTTCTCTTCTTTCTGCAACTTTTTTCCCGCTATATTACGAGTGTTATCCTGCAAATGCGGCTGAAAGGTTGTTCTCTGAAGAATTTTTCTTCGAGAAGCGCTAGCGAGCGTCCTTGAGGAACCCCTTGGGAATTCTTAATTAAAGAGGGGAAGCTACCTTGTCATCTTCTTATTCGAAGGAGATCTTTCATTATCCCCGATGTGTCGCCGCGCAGCCCTCGCCTACATCAGGGATGGCGGGCACCCAAGACAACCGAGAGGAGAAGCTCAAGGAAGTAAACAACTTCAACAATTCAAAGAACATTTTAATATCTTGAATTTCTAGAAAATAATTTGGAATAGTGAGAAATTCTAAAAAATACTTTAAAATATCCTTATTTTAAAACTGTGATAATGCATTGTGTATGTATTGTAGAAAATAACATATTAACAATTATCTTACGGAAAGAGTTATACATTTAAGAAGAAAGATCTCTAATTTTGGAAATATTATTACGAGTACATAAGAAAACTATTTTGTTTTATTTAACTAATACGTTCCAACATTTAACAAAACGTGTGTTAGAAACTGAAATAAAATTTCGTCTTAATATTGTAAAATAACAATAATGCATTTTAAATTAACTTATTTAGATAGTTTATTATATCAATATTAACTCTTTCAACTTTTATTACTGAAGCCTTTTCAATTTAAACATTATTTAAATGTTTTTACATTTACAAACGCACTTAAATCAAACCACAATAGCAGAATACTTCGAGACAGTGAATTTCACAACACGATAACCCCCGTTTATCACAACGTAGCATCAGGAAAGGAGTTGTAATTGTGGAATGTCACGTGTACTGCCATTTCTGAATTTTCTTCCTCGAAAAGCAATTAAACCGTCGCCGTCGCGGCAGAAGATGAATTAAGGCTGAAAGCGAACATTCCGAGAACCCTTAACGTTTCCCCTCCGTGCCCTGGAGTTTATTTTTACTTAAATCTGTTGGAATTGTTTATACGAATTTATAGTGCAGGATTAATATTTGTACAACGAAGGTCGATAAATATTAAATAATTTTCACATTTCAAGAAAAACGAATCGAGGCTATTAAACAAAATCAGGAATTTGGGTGATTCTGAGCAGTAGAAATAAGGATGCTTTAGGACAGGGTAGTAGGTGGTCGGTCACGCCGCGCTGGCAGGGGCTTGGGCCGACGCAAGGCGGACTTGATTACTCAGGCGCCCTGCTCACCCGCGCGGGGCCGGCCGCCCACCACTCCCCCCCCCCCTCGCTCGCCGTTCCGCGGTGGCAAAAACGCCCGCAGCAACCGCCCGCAGCCGCCGGCCACCGCTGGTTTTGCCGCGGAAATTAATGTTGCTCTCCGCGTAGGCGGAGTACCCCAAGGTTCATGCGTATTGCTCGTAAACGACTCGTCTGATGCCTCCGCTGGCTCACGCGCACTTTCAGAAATGAAGCTCCCCGAGCCGCGTGAAGAGCAGGCCCAGGGCCTTATTTATTTAGCGGCTATTTCTTATTCCTTGCATATGTGGAGAGTACGCGCTGGAAAATTCAATTTGCGGCGGCGTCGCTTGTCAGTATGCCACATCTGAGTTGAGGAGCATTCTGCTCGTTCACGCTTGCGCCTATGGATTCGTTTTGTTATTCGTATATTGCAATTTTCCCCCGAATAAGTTAGATGTTGATGTTTCGTGATGAGATATGCACGTAAAAAATTGACTTTATAAATAACAAATTCGAATGCGAAATTGAGGTAATGTAGTTATTTAAACAAAGTGCAGCATACAACATACACATCCAAAATGTATGTATTTAAAAAATATAATAATCTATATTCAAGGATATTTAGATTACACCAAAATTATCGAATAATGTGTCAAATTACGGTGTCAGTGCTTTTGAACGATGAATGTTCGAAATAAAACAGGGAACCAGTGTTAGTCAGTCAACGCAATGATGCGCAATTCACACATAAATTACGCACTCGTAATCAAATTACCAACTCTCAGATTTTTTAGCTCTGTTTGTTTACGGATAGAATTATAATTTTTACATCACCTGTGCTAAAGGAGTATAATTAAGAGATATATGATCTGTTTTATCGAATATCTTGAAAACATTGCATGTTCAGACTCAATAAAGAACTTAATTGCAGAAATATTCTTTGGACAGAGTCTTAGAGGTTCGTTCACTTCATGTTTCATATCAGAATTTTTTTTCTTTCGAAACGATATTCACGATGAATATAGAATTTATGAATCGTAATTAGAATGGTAAATGTGTCAGTGTATTGTTACTTTGCTTTAGGTGAATTTGATCGTTTATTAACATAGAAGCCAGAGACAATTCAGGGCGTGAAAAGTGAAGTTCAAATTGTCTACGCGTTCTTGCTGTCACTTATTTACATCGCATGCAAATTTACTGTTTACTGCGGGCAGCACGGTCATATCCATATATCCGAATATACGAGTGGCGCATATCGTTGTGGCCAGCAGAGCATTAGAGCCCGTGGGCCTGACACGCGAGTTCGACAGGTCGCGGGGATCGACAGCGACAGGTCGGCTCAACGTCTATCCCAGGGAGCAGTGGTGCCAACCTCCGTGCGTTCTCCGTGTGAAACGGATGGAAAATGTTACACTGGTACACACTGTTCTTTGCTAAATTGCTCGGTTGAAATATTTTCTGTTGTTATCAAAATGTTTACATAGGATTCCTTCCTTAGGGATTTTCATTCTATATATTCTAAAATGTTTATATTCCCTCGTAAAGTAATTTATTTTGAATCATATTCCTCATGATATCATTGAACTTCTTTATCGAATTAATGTTTCTATTTTTGCAGTAAATATTAATTTCGTACAGTTCGTCGCATTATTTACCTTAGCAATCTCTACTGCTCAATCTCTACACTTTCTACTGTACTGCGCACCGATATCTCCCCTTTCAATTTTTCTATGGTTTTATACTGACGATATTCCTCTTTTTGACAATTTTATTGAATACCGTGTTTCGATTTTTTTTTTACGTTTTACAACCTGCTAATCTTCCTTCTTCCCTGACTTCATATTTTTCACTTTCTCTTTTGAGCATCCGCGCCGTGCTCTTCTGATTAGTGACTCAACTGCGCGTTCTCAATCTAGCTCCATCCGTTGCTCAACCAACCTGTCCATCACCTCCACCCCGATGCCACGAGCACCTCGGCCGCTCAATCCTTCGCCGCCGCCGCCGCTGTCGGGGCTCGGCGAGGGCCGCGCCGGAGCGACCGTGGCCGGCGGGGCGCTGCGGACGCGGCCAAATTAACTCTCATTTATTCTCTGATAGGATTAAAGCGCCGCCCGGCCCCCGCCGCGCCGCCCTGCCGCCACAGCGCCGCTGTCGCTGCCGCTGCTGCCGTCGCCGTCGCCGCGCTTACCGCCGTCCCACCGCGCGCAGCCATCGCTCTCTGCCATCTCCGAACAACGCTACTACTACTACCTAACGCTCTCCACTCTACCCATTGATTCCGGGCGCGTCAAATGCTAAGGTCATTAGTCCCGTAAGTGTAGTGAGAGATTTTTTTTCCCTCGGGAAGTGGCGGTGATTTTCCCCGCTTGATGTTGAGATCTGGTGCCCACCTACCGTGTGTTACGAAGGTTTTTCCTCCGACAAGGTATTTCACACCAGCGGACACCGTCCCTGCCGGGACAAGCTCTGAACCCCCGACCGGTCTCCCGGCTTGTGCGGTAGTGTCACTGTGTGTGAATAAGGAGTATCATAGGACAAGGACGGGGAACGAAAGATCTCGCGCGCACCCTGGCCCGTTTGTTAGGGTACTGCTCCGGCATTCGCCTCGTCCCACTACCGACCGGTACACGGGGAAAACTCCTCTAATCTGGACAGTGGCGTCGAATCGTTGTTATTTCTTGGAGTGTGCTATGGTTTCTCATGTATATAACGTGTTTGCTGGTATAGTATCATAACCAGGGCCCGATGTTTATGACATGCCATTTTTTGTGTTATTTTCATGGAAAGTACGAGTATAAGTCGTATAAGTTATGCATGATTTTATCTCAAATGACTGAAATTATACAATTTTCACGCGTCATATAAAGTTATATTTAGATTTTTTGAAATCCTTTTATAATTTTCGGTTAATTTTTCATATTATTGCCATATTTTTCCATGAAATTTCGTATTTTTGTCATAGTTTTATATTTTTGATTCCATTTTTGCATATTTGCTTGCAGTCGCTTCAAAGGGATTTTTCAGTTTCAAAATGTTCTCTTATTTCTTACAATTGTATTGAATTGCTGACTGCCTTTCCTATACATATACATGTAGGTAATTTATAAGGGTAAGCTATAAAGGAGAACAAGAAAGCACCAGATGCGAAGGAAGAGTTATTTAGTTTTGTGATGTGTTATGCAAAGGTCAACCGCTTTTATCACTAACTTGAACACGAAAAATTGTCTTCATGGGGAGCCAAAGGAAAAACAATGAATCGTGAATATACTAGATTGTAAAAGTAATTTTTTCAACCGTCATTGATGTTTGGAAAATGCAACCAAAAAAATAAAGTTATATTTATGGTCATATTTGTGTATATTTTTGGTCATAAATGCTTGCATATTTCTAACATTTTAAGGTCACAAGCATTCATATTCTAACCAATCTTGTGCTAGTCAATTTCTTTACACCTACACAACCACACATGCACAACACTAGAGCGTGTTCCGACCGGGGCAGTGCTCCGCTGAGAGATACATCCGGAGTCATGAATTTTTTCTCTCGTGTCTCCCGTTCTCTGCCTAGTTCATTTCTACGTCTTTGCGCCTTTATTTCGCCCCCGCCACATCCTCGCCACTTTCGTAATTATCATCGTAATTTTATCAGAATTTTTTATTATGAATTCACCCTCCCCCATTTTCTCCCTTCAGTCTCCCATCCTCTCCTGCTGGCCGCATTCGCTCTCCGCCCTCCCCCGCGGCCATCGTGAGCGCTTGCGCGCGGCGCGACCGCGGCGGTGGTCGCTCTCCGCCGGCAGCATACGTCCGTCGCGTCGCGTCGCGTCGCGTCGCGTCGCGTGGCGGCTCGCTGTTTCATTCCGGGCGCCGCTGATCCGGCGGGCTTTTGCAAAGATTTATGCGCATCGGACCTGCGCTGTTTCGGCGGCGTGGCGCAGAGCGGCGCTGAATAATTAGAATTCAGTAGATTGCAGGCAGCAGCTCATCTGGTGCAACATGCTTTTATGCTATTCCACTCGAAATCCCCTGATATTCTAATTTACGATGTTCACGCACTCGCTTATTTAGAAACCGAACCGCACGCCGCCCGCGGATGTCCTGTTGCGTTTCGGCTTCCGTATTTCTCTCGTCCCCGCAGGACAATACAAAACAATTTTGTTTATCGGGTGATGTACGGCAGGTAAACAAGCGAGATGATACCAGCTAAAAGTTCGATGAACGTACGGCTGTCGGATGGTTGTTTATCGAGCGACTGATGCATATTCCATGAGCACCTTAACGGAGAATGGGTAAAGGTTTATGCGTTCGAGCGAGCATTGTACGAAACTGTCGGTCCCCAGTCGTTTGTTTGCACTGGAAGTTGTGCTTGGCTCGGCAAGAAGACAGGCAAGAATTATTGTAACGAGGTGCGGAACAGGCGCGGGCGGGTCGGTAGGGGGAGGGCGTTTGGGGACTCAGTCAAACGGGGTGGGGACAGAGATCGCTTGAAGCCAACAGCAACGAACGGGGCACACTTGACCGAAATAGGTCGAAAAAATAGGAAACTTACTAAGCCAAAGTGTAGAACTTAATTGAGATTGAGCGAGTCACATTGTAAACGAATCTGTCTAATAAGATAAAATAATAAAAAAATTGCTAGTTTCAACAATATTCCAGTGTAGTCTAACAACAGACTATTCAAAGGACCGATAAAATCTTTAAAATGTAATGACATTTTTTCGTGAAACTACGTAAAAAGGCCACTTCATAAAATATAGAGACTATGAAAAATATTATAATGGCTTCAAGTGTCAGTAAAAAGAAAATACTACTCGAAGAGACCACCAGAGACCATAGGAAAAACAGAATGCAAACCATCATTGTAAAAGAGAGTGAAAAATAATATAACTACTTACCATATTTCCGTTTCCATGTTCAATTTATTGTAATTAATCATTTTGCACATTCAAATTAAAAAAAAACACAACAACAAACAATGTAAGTATTTGCTTCGAAATCATAGCAAGTAATTTGTTTCGGCCCACCGCGCGGCGTGGGCGGGGGCGGGTGCCGCCCGGAGCGAAGTTTCGCGGTGTTGCGCCAAAGGAAATCGATGGAGAGCAGCGGGAGCGAGCGGCGCGGAGGCCTCCGTGCGAGGCTTATCTATTGGCGCGATCTTCGCTGGCGGCCGAGTGCCGACGCGGGGGCGGCCCCGGAGACGGCGGACACCAGACGTAATGCAAAGAATTGTTCACTTCAAATAATACCAACGAGAGGATTTATTACTTGTTAAGACTGTTGTCAAAGTTGTTGATAATACTAATTTAATTGAAATTTGGAGAAATAATCACTTAAATATTATTTAGATATCCATTTCTTGTTATTTTCCAAATGCGTAAATATAGCATTTCCCAAGCTATTTTATTCTATGGCAATATAGAAACATTTCAAAGACATGCTGTGGTATACTATTTTGCTAATTTGAATTTTTTTAAATAAGATAAGTCATGTCTATTTCAGAACGGATTTTAATTTTAATTTAAGGATTCTGATTGACCGATTTATTCTTTAAATATTAATTTTAAATGAACTTCATAAATTCAAGTTCAAAGAAAATGACTGCGAACTTTTTATCTCCGTCTTGCTGCCTGCGACTTACCAGGGAGCTACACGGGTCTGAAGGATGTGTGCCGCAGGAAAGGCGCTTTTGGATATTAGTTGTGAGAAGTTAAAAATGAATCTACAGCCTGAAAGAATAAGTTTGTCGTATAACAAGGGATATTTTTGAGCGTGAGTTGCAAACCTCTCTTTTAAGGTTATGAATTTTTGAAATCACTGTTTTTCCACACACAACGACTAGAATAGTTACGCCTTAGACATTGCAGCATTGGAGTAGAGTTTACCTTTTTGTAAAAGTGTTTGAAAATTGTCGGTACCTACACTAAATAATAGCGTCCCAAGCGTTACAGATGGAGATGTCGTGGAAGGAAAACGCAATGCGGAAAAAGAAAATGGAAGAAAGAAATGGTGATGCCGTAGTCACAGGAAATGGAGAAGCAGCCTCAAGCATCATCGTCGTGAGTGGAGAAGAAGCCTGCAATACGGAAGAGCTCGCAGGCGACGATGGAGATAGGAAAGATAATGCAGCCACGAAGAGAATTGCGTTGATGGGAAAGGTAGAAAAAGAGCCTTTCCAGTGATGATGATGTGAGTGCAGCGGTGGTGCGTGCGTGGTTTAGCAGATGACGGTAGCAATAACGTTGGTATAGCTGGTAGAAAAGTAGCTATAGCACGGGTAGGGATGGCGGTGGTTGTGGCACGAAGAAGATGATAGCGATGAAGGCGGCTTCCTTCGAGGGCCCCTTGATGCCACCACAGGAGCCGCAGAACCACTTCCGTGTTTGTGATGTTTCCCTCATTTTCGTTTCTCCTACTTGCGGCCGTCTGTGTTTGGGGCCGACGAAGCCTTTCATCCTATTCAATTTTTTGTCTGTTCGTTTCTGTGTCAACACAGAATGTAAGATCCTGAAGGTTTAATATTACAAAGTGGTTTCCTAAAATGCTCTTTGTTATTATCATTCTATTATAATTGGCAATTGTTGTGAAGTACGAGTGGCGTTTCTTTACTTACATTTAACAAGGCTATGATTTTATTATACTGCATTCTCTGAAGGTATCTTAATCCCCGGTTACCAAGAGCAAGAAATAATGTCAGTTTTATCTATTTTAACACTGTTGCAGAATGGAGGCGTTCTAAATAACAAAAGTAAATGGGATAAATAACTTAAATTAATTTAGGAACCTATGGAATTTCAGAAATTGTGATTACCCGAATCCACCCCAGTTACATTTAGTTCACCAAAAAGCAACGGGGAGTATATTTGAGGGACCCCGAATGTGTCATTCATTTAGAACATGTTTTCTTATGGAGATGCATATTCCTACATCATGTCATTCCCTCGGCATTTATTACTCGTTTGGAAATAATGTTCGCGTGTCATTTGTTTCCCTTGCCATAATATTTTTTTTAATTTCCTCTTTATTTTTTATTCAAATAAATTTTATTTTGTTCATTATTTAGTTTAGTAAAGAGGTGCGAATGCAGGTAGGAATAATTTAATCAGGGATTTAGGTTAGGGATGTTTTAGAAACGCCTGCCAGAAAGTGAGACGGTACGGAAGTGATAGGCTTTCTTCTTTTCCCAATAATTCTATTCGACTCGTGGGTATGGCCTTCAACCCCGTAATACTTTTTTTGGCTGGACATGCCCTTTCCCCCTCTATTTTAGCCAGAATAAATGCCTTTTTAATGCATTTTGCTGAAGATATTGCGTGAGTGATAAATTCGGAAACTGTAAAAACGCAGAATATTGGTTTCTAATGCAGAAGTAGTAGTACTTTACAATTACAGGTCATATATGTAGGCATACATTTTTTTAAAAACTACGCAGACAAATGCTCGACCAGATGAATTCTCCTTCAAACAACGGTTGCATTCAACCTAGCTATCTAGCGAGTGTCAAAAATCCTGCCACCACCGTGGGGACTCGAACCGTCGAACCTCCCGATCAGAGGCACTGCAGAGACATTAGATGAAGCCCTTGCCACCTCGGCCGGTGAATCTTGGGCATTTTTAGAAGAAGTAACTCTGATTTTGCGCACGATCTTTTGTTTACGAATTTTCAGCGCATTAGGGATGTGTTCGCCGTCCCGGAAGAATTTCCTCATAATAACAAAACACGTTAGGAAAGAAGGAAGTTATCTCCCATTTACGTCACGTTTATAGACTTTCGAGGCGAAAGGTATTATCGTAGCTCGTGAAGAAAATTTACGAGGTAAATAAAGATGAAAAATATGTCGCGACCTGGCGTGGGAGTGGCCATCAGAGAGGAACACATGTGGCCAGGAGCGGAGGCTGAGGCGGGGGTAGAGTTCGTTCGCTGCCGCTGGAAAAGCGAACTTTTATCGGAGGTGTATATCTTCTCAAGTGCGGGGCGGCCGCGAGCTCGTTCGCCAGTCCCTGAGGTAGGTTTTGTGCGTCGGATGCGATACACATCTCTTCACAAACTGTGTGAGGTTCGGCGGAATGCTTTATACCAACGGCACTGTGCGAAGAAACTTCCGGCAACTCGCGACGAAGTGTAATCCCAAACGGGGTTGTCGCGGGCCGGTTGGACATGCAACTTCTGCGGGAACAAACTAACGATTTCAACCTATTTCGTAAGACGAGTAAAGCATCTACCTGAAGTAGTTTCAAAAACATGTATTTCCGCTGATGTTTTCGTCGTATTACTCGAAGAAGGAGAACTTGTTGGACTTGTCGAATCACGTTATGTATTTACTTTCTTCTGTACTATTATAAACGAAATATCTCTGGTGTAGAGAGAAAGATATGTAAAGGTGTGTAACACGTTTTTGGTAGATCTAGATTCTCAAAAAGTGTTTTCATACCTGTCTAAGAATAACACTACTTATCGCCTAATTCGAGTAAGGGATTTTCCTCAAGTGGATATACTCTGGTCCGTCAGGAAGAACGCAAGGTCTTACAAATTTTAAGCTGATATTTGAATTTTGAGGGTATTGTGCATGAAGTCCCCAGGACGTTTTAAAGTTGTCTCTAAAATGGCCCCATATTTTTTACTCGAAAAGCAAAAGAGCTCGTACAAATGTGTTGGAAGTGCGGTGTTCATTTACACTCCTGAAATTTTGAAAGTTACATTTTTCTCCCTTTTCTACACTTTCAATAATACAGCAATATATTTCTTTCTTAATGCAATTTATTTATTATTAAAATTGTTTCTGGTTCACGTTTTTCAAAATAAGACTGATGTTTGCGCTAAATAACATGATGTTAAGTTTTAAATGTGCAATTATTATAAGGGTTAACAAATCTGATGTTAACATTCATATGACAGGATGTATCCACAAATAAATTACATTATAAAACACGTTCTTCTTACAATCTCTTATGAATCTCAAAAGTTTTTGAATGTCAATATTTCCTTTGTTGTTTGTATGAGTAACAAGAGGAATTTCATAGTCTCCGATTGCTGAGTGGTTAAGGGCGTGATCTACAAATGGATGGGACAATTGTTCAAACCAAGGGAACGTCGGAAGAAGATAATGTTAAAATATTTCGACACATATATACGTGTTTTGATGAAGCGAAATTCGCAAATGTATTCATTTGATGCTAGTATTTTGTGTCAGTCGTCAAATATTGAACATATAAATTAATTTGACAACCTTTTCCTGTATTAAAATACTTATGTTTTTGTTTGAGAATTTGTATCCAAGTTTGGAGATTCAATGGATTCAATAACATTTTATTCCAATATTCAATTAGAATTCATTATTTTATCTCGAAATACTCGTTTAGGGAAAGTTGTTTCGTTTTTGCGCTTTTACTTCATAATGGGAAAATGTTAATAAACAAGGATATAAAAAAGATGTGTAATGTTGGCACCAGCGAAGCGCAAACTTTTCCTATTCTTCTGTGAAGTGTCGGTTAACTCGCACGCAAATTCATTTATTGTTTGGTGATTGGAAGTTACATTGGCGCCGCTTCAATTAATGCTGCTTTTCCAATTATAATCCTTTGAATGAATAAACATTCAGGTACTAAAGGTGATATTCCGGAACATGGCCAGAGGAAGGGGTTACATACCAAGAGTTTGTTGATCTCGTAATGCTCATAAAAACAATTTCACTTTTATTCAACATTACGTGTTTTCAGAAAAATTCAGACCTCGAAATAGATTTTTCATTGTTTAATTAATTCTTGTACTTTCGTGAAAAAATCAACGAATTTATTTGAATCCAAAATGAAGAGCGGTATCAGTTCTATAATTAGCTTGTAATATCGTTTCAATGACTATATTGCTGTGCAATATATGTTAGTTGCAGCCCACAAAATTTTCATTGGGAGAAATGAAGTCAGACGAAACCAAAATGCACATCGGGTTACATTTAAATTTATTTATTTAATGTAAAATAAAGAGGTAAAAACTTAGTGACGTATTGGGAAAAACAGATAAAAACTGCACTTTTCTTTGGGCCCCAGAAACCCTATTTGAAGGAAGCTGCATTTACAGTTTTCATAATTCAATAATATTTTGTAAACAGATTCACAGGCATTTTTGACCGTGTGTTTCGCGTAGAGCCTCGTCTAGTTATAAGGACTTGTGCTAAGAGCGTGCCTGGAGCCAAAGCCCTCTGAGCAGAAGGCTTTTCAAATAGGGAAGATTCAACATTACCGCTACCCACAGTCCGTGTTGCGGGGCGTTTTTTGACGTCGGGTAATCTCGTCAAAGTTTCGCGTCTGTGCTGCTCAGGGCGACTGCCATCGCGCTTCCACTCGCCGTTCTTTGAAGAGCTCCCTTTGGGATTCAAATACGAGCGAGGATTTTTGTCTGAGGTAGCAGAGAGTGACTGTATGAGCTTGGTAAAAGGCTGGCGTCGTCGGCGAGAGTCGTTCTTGCTACAATTTTCATTATTCACTGCATCTAGTCGTTTCGAACCGCTTACCACTTTCTTCCTAGCTTCGCCGTAAGTGCTTTACCACAAGCGTCGAATCGAAAAAGAAATGTGTTGTGTGCACAAAGCTTTGCGTAAAAAGAATGTGTTTGCAAGAACATTTCACATTCTTGTCTTACGTACACAATTATGTTTACAGTGACTTTAGCACATGACTTTCTCCACTTCTAAGTGTCTAAGTCTTTTTGATTACAAATATCCTCAACACGTTCCAAACTTCAGAGGGTAAAAGAAGTGTTGTGATGGGAATGTTACAATTGTTACCCAAATTCAGCGGTTTGATACCCGAAACCTCTGTTAATGACCATCTAGCGAAATTGACCATAGCAGACTGTCGTTAATCGGTATTAATCTGGGATTTCGTATTAATACTCGTCCCACAACAAAATATTTCAGAAAAATGCATTGAAATTTAACTACAATGAGTTAAGCTTTAATTACAAAATGTTGCCCAGAAAGTCTTGCATTCTTAATTGAAGCGATAAACTGTGGCTATAAACTATTAAGAAGAGGCTGACAATTTTAACAGGCAGCCAGCAAATGTTAAAATTGACTTGCAACTGGAAAATTCAAAAACTCTAGATCCTTTAAAAAACTGTTATAAAAACGTTTTCCCGTAAAATAATAGTTCGAAATACGTCTGAAATTTTCAAACGTTTTTAAGGAAGTAAGTCCTTAAAGTCCAACGCTTTGAAAGAAAATAATATACCTATAATTATCTTTTTTATTTATTACTTTTTAGTCCATCTCTTTAATTTAAATTTCATTTTAATTAAAAAACCATTTTTACTTTTTATTTTAAGTACTTTCAAAATGTCTTTGTTCATAGGCTTTGTAAGTCTTACATACAAGTTAAATATAATTATATAATTATTGGAAATTGATGTGGTCGTTATGAATTGTATACCTTATCTGTCGAGGTGACTCAGAATAAACAAAATAGAAATATAATTATAGTGATCCAAGTGACAAGTCACCAAACGGAAATTTTTGATGCCTAATTGTTAGCTCTAGAAGTTAAGGAGCGATAAATTTACTAATCTGGCAACACTGTAAATTCGTTCACTGAGTGGAAGTACAATAATGATTCTTAGCTGATTTAAAAATAACGTATTCGGAATCTGATTCTCTGAGTTATTGGAAGAGCAAGCGATAACTCCAAATCGGAATTCATATAAGGGAGAGGACGTTATTCATTGGAATTCGAATCTTATCGCTTCTGCGAAAAATGTAATCAATAATCCACATCAACGATGTAAAGAACTAAATAATTCTGTGTTCGTTATGGTAAATTTCTTGCATATGGTATTTGTAGTTATTTTTTTTATAGATCAATGCTACTTTAAACATTATAGTGAACAATAATGAAGTTCCTCGCCGTCATTGTTTGCGGGTGAACTGTTACAGTAGTGATTTAAACAGTTTTAGAATGCAAATTATGGTAAAATAGGTTTTGGAAAATCAAATTGTAGAAGCGTCATATTTTTACGAATTTTAAATGTCATTTAGTGATTACAATAACATGCGATTATAAATGCAATTTGTAATGTTCGTATGAAAGCACATCAATGTGACTTTGTATCCTCTCTTCCCCTCGTGTACTCACCCGTTGAGCGCCTCGCCGCCCGATCCCTCAGTTCGCTCCAGGTCCCCTGCTCGGCCGACGCGGCGTACTCGCTCGCTTTCGAGCGCGCCGCCGCCCGTTGTCGCCCGCCGCCATCAGATTACGGGCCCCGGGTGAGATATCCCGAGCATTACACGCCTCGTAAAAAAAGAGAGATAATGGCGCGCGAAGTAGCTTTCTAAATTGAGATATTTTCGCGAGTATACCGTAGGCTCGAAGCACTAACCAACTACGAAACGCTTTCGCACCCTCCGCTTGCCTCCGTCGTCACTGCAGGCAGGCGCCGCGCGGCGCGCCACCGGCGCAGCGCGCTCGACGGCCGCTCTAAAAAAGAGCGCGTCCTCGTCCGATATGGAATGGCGGCGCGCGTGACGAAATGGCGCCCGGCTCGCGGAGTTGCTTCGTAAATAGCCGGCTCCCATCGCACGGGTTCATGGCGCCCGCCCTTCCCCGGCTCCCCCGCTATCTGCTTCGTAAGCGCCCGGTTACGACGGAGCGAGCTTCGCAAATGTTTTACTCTCATGGTTACGTCAGTTTCAAGGCTTTTTGGTTGCACTTGTCACTCCGAAATTGACATACTAAAAGGGTATGATGGTGATGGTTGTGTAGGTATACGTGTATGTTGATGAAAAATGAGTTGCATTTCACAGGACGTATTTATCAGACGTTTTGCGTAAGTTAACTCGCATTTGCAATTCATGCTTAATATATTTGAAGGTGTGATTTTACATACTTCAAGTGTTTTAACATACTGTAGTGGATGTATTTCAAGAGTTATGTTTAAAGAAAAAAATATAAAATGTGTTTGTTCAGGAAAAAGAGAAATTTAATATTCTTATTAATTGTCTACAAGGTATTAACAAAAACGTTTAATACATTAAAATTAATCATTGATAGAAAAAATAATATGTCAATACACTTCTCCCCACTGTGAGTCATACACAGTTCTTATCTGTTTCTGACGTTAAATAAATGAAATAACATGATTTAATGAAAACTAATGAAAATAAACTTAATAAAAACGGACCTCAAATTATATGACAGAAATTAGTGGTGCAATTGGCCCATTCCTGCCGAGAGACGTTTGCCTGGAGCAATTAATCTTTGCATAATCAGGAAATAGCTCGTGCGTTGAGCTTTAACGCGCGCAATTGTGGATGCATAACGAGGGAGTCATTGTTTGTCGGGAGAATATGGCTGCCACTAACGATATTACATTCCACCACATTTCGCACAAGGTGCTAACATCACCAGGATCAACATTCGTGCGCTTGCACATCACGTGGCAAGGCCAGTTGGTTACCGACGGGGTTGGCCGTACACATACATGGACAATTTCTCAGGGTGAACAAAAATTAAAGGCAATTTTAGAATAATTAAATGATAGAGACACCTGTTGTAACTCGCACTACAGCGAATAACTGCAGTGGGATGATTTATGAAAGGTTGTTTGTGGAGAATTTTAATTCTGAAATTATCACTAATTCTATCTCGCTTTAAAAATGAACAAATACAACGAAATAAACGTATTATTTCTTCGTGATGTTATTTTTTCATTGTTGAAATTGCTGAATCACCAAGTAACTTCTATCCTACGAGTAAAGGAACATTGTTCCTTTACATTGAACAAATAAAGTAAAATACCAAAAGATGAATCTACACTTCTCAGTTAGTCTTCTTCATCCGGTTTACTCTTGAATAATTGAAAGATTGGAAGTAACAGATTCGCTCTCTTTGAGAACTGGGAAATCTTGTTTATGCAGCGCTTTGGGAGGTGCTCTATGTCAGCGGTTCTGCTTCCGGTGTAATATAGACATTTTTGTCTCTGGAGGAAAAGAAATTGATTCATTTGTGAATAAGGAAACTTAACTGCCGAAATTTAACTTGAAATTTACTTTATATATAGGTTACACCATTTATACAGGTTAGTTACACCATTTATAATACAAGAAAGACTGGGCTAATTTTAATTAGCTCTGATTGGTTGAATTCACCTCCACTCCGAATAACAGGTTAACTATTAAAATATCGAAGAAAATCACTAATGGCGCTGTAGAACAAAACTAAATATGCATGTCAAATGCAATACGCAACACATTCGACAAGGTTTTTTGAGTATACATCGTTAAATGAACCGTTCTAGGGCATTGAAACTAAAATTTTGAGGCCAAAGGCCTCAAAGAAACGTTTTTCTCACCATTATCTACAGAAGATCTTTTTGAACATTCTATTACATTATTGCTGGCCGAGTGCGGTGGTGAGGGGGGGAGCGAAGAGAGAGAAGGAAGATGAAGGGCAGACAATATCTGCCGGGTTCCGCTAGTTTATAATATTAAAGAGAAGCGCACACTCATTGTTCTAATTGGGCAAGGTATTTTGATAGATACGGGGGTGCCAGGTTACGAGATTAACACCGACACAGCAGAGTAAACAATACTTAAATTGGTATTGAACAGTTTTATACTCTAGGTAGATTTAACCGTCTTTTAATGATTTGCAGGGCTGTAGTGTTTGACAAAACAGTACCTCGGTGGTTCAATGTTTAGTGTGCTCGCTTTCCACGGCGCTAACTCAGATTCGATTTCTGGACTGGACAAAACTTAATTGTGCGCTTTCCTTGCAATGTCCTAGTATCTGTTGCTGTGTGACGGCGAGAAAGCTCACTTCTCAGTTTGAGAATACCACAAATTCAGCGTAGGGATGGCTATGTGCTAGCTCCACGTACCCTTTAACCCATGACCGCCAGGCCGGGACGCTGTTGGTAGGCCTTAGCTCGTAAAAAGCTGTTGTGCCAAAGTAAATACATACAATTGTGGGAAAAAATAAGAGAAACGCTAGAAAAAATATTCAAGATTACAAAGAGATCAAGAATACCGGGAGGTTTCGTAAATTATAGTTATGACTAAATAATTGTTTCCGTGTCACTTCAAATGTTCGATCATTGGCAGTGTTGGAACAAAATACATAGTATTTGTATAATTAGTAAGTCGGCAAAGATAAATTTTGTAGATGGAAAAATGTTTCACGTCAAATGTTCGATCATAGGCAATGTTTGAAGATAATACATGGTAGTATAATTAGTAAGTCAGCAAAGATAAATTTTGAAGATGTAAAATTTCTATGAAAACTCCAGGTATGTAGTGGGGAGAGGAGGTTCCTAATTGAAATTCAGCCCTGCCTACTACCTGAATTCGTGAGAAGGCGGCAGGCGTCGATGGCGTGGGCGTAGAAGGGGCGGGTGGCTGCGAGAAAACTGTCTTCGACCCACGCGCGACCTTTGTGTTTGCCTTCCCGCCAACTTCTGCCGCTCCGGCGGTGCCACGAGTAGTTAAGTTCACAATCAGCCCGAAAGGTCGCGGCTGGCTGGATATCTGCTTAGTATTCCTCGCGGAGATGGCCTTAAACGGATTTCGCTCTGTTTTGTGGTCCTTTTACATTACGCGCTCTTTTGCTCCTAAATTCTGAGCGGGTGGGCGCCGCGAACTCCCTGCGTTTAGCTCTCCAGGGGGTCATTGATTTGCAAGAAGCTGGGGGCAGCCGACTTGAGAAGATTTTGGGGCAAGATATTCCCGTTCTGACTTTGCTCCCAAGTTAACTACTTCTTAATTTTCTCTTCGTTTTCAACTTCTGATATTTTCAAAGAAGTCTGAATCTTTCACAAGGCTTGCAACTTTCAGTAACTGAGTATCAAAGTTCATTTCATTCTTCTCTGACTGATAACTTTGCAACACTCGTCCAACTGACCCACTTCCAAGAATGCGTCACAATACAATTTACATGCGCATTAATACAATTCTTAGTAAACGTGTGAATTTTAGAATCATGACAGAAACGCATTTATTGGCATGTTATTTCAGTCAAAAGGTAATTATTTAATTCGAACTTGAATCCTCAACAAACAGTCATTTACAGTCGTTTTGGGTTCTGGAACATAAAATACAGAAATATTTTCATGCTTGTAACCGATTGATTGAGCAGTAATCAAATTTGAACTATCTGGAATATTATTGGGTAATTTTGTTCTTATCTTCGCTCTAGTGAACCAGCTCATTGCTATGCGAAATGGCAAAATATAATTACTTTTTAAAAGAATTAATGCGATTAACTTGTGCACGATGACAAATGTAAAGCTAAAAATGTGTCTTTTGCAGTCATTTCAGGTCTCACCAATTTTGAAAAGGAGTGAGAAAAACTAAACAGTAATAAAAAATTAAAGCAAAAGGAAATATGTTAGTCATTAAGTTGCTGAATAGCAAATAATAAACGCGGTTCAAAATTGTAAACCGAGTAAATAGACGGCAACAAGAAATATATTTTTAGACAGCCCCCATTTAAGTGGTTACTTTTAGGGCTTGCACAGCGAGCAGAAAGTTCAATTTTTAGCACTACGAAAAGTGAGACGTCACTTAAATGTTCACATAAATTTCTTAATGCAACAAAGAAATCAAAGTAGGTTCGTCTGACCGCATAAGCTACTACTAGCCTTAGAGAAACAAGTGATCTAAATACTATCTGAATTAAAATAAGATGAAAGTCAGTAAGGCTGCCTAAAAACAGTGAATGACACACGTGATAAAAGGGGTTTTATTTTGCTCGTAGAATTGCGCCACTTGGCGTATTGGCCTCTTGTCGCAATCTTTCCTACTCGCAAAATAAAATGCCACTTTTATCACCAATAATTGTTTTCATAAGGCAGCTTTAGACACACTCATTTGCAGTTAACAATACAGTTACGGGTTAATTGGCTGCCGACCAGTTAAGCTGGCATTTGGTGTGTGCAGGTAACTTTTTTGGATACGTATATTCATTAGAATAAAACTACGAATTATATTAGTGAAATATCTTTCTTGAGAATATTCCAGCAATAGTATGTAATAAAATTAGTATATTAGCATTACGTGCCCCGACAAGGTAACGTTTATAACATTTACTAAGAAGTTTATATAAATATAAATTATTTAAAAAATGTGTATCACGTCAGAATCTCAATGGGAAAATATATTTTAAAAATTAGGTTAGTACATCGTAAAATAATTGTATAAATGTGAACCTTGATCACATTAACATGTAGCCATTCATTTCATCTCTCGTTTTGCAAAAAACATCTTTGTTTTCCATTAAATTAAGTATATCTGTACATAAGTGGTGACGATATTTAATGATTGCACTTTGGTACATGCAATGCAAGTGTGAATATGTCTAAAAAGAATAGCGCCTTAATATAATTTAGGGGACTGTGTAGTATTAAAATTCCTTGTTCTTCTTCAAATAAACCAGAATAGTAGAAAGCTATTTGAATGTATTTTCGAAAAATCAATAGTAGATTTCGTTTTTCATTTGAGAAAAGCATTCCGAACCCGCTTTGCGAATTGACCCTTGATGGCCAAATGTACAAAATGCATTCGACGTGGTCCCCATCGGCCTCAAGACAAATCACCGCGTTCAGTTGAACTTTATGAGGGCTCTAAGTTGCCGCAACGGCTTTCTCGTGGGCTGCTCTGCGGTTAGCCACCTGTCCCGAGAGACCTCCGGCGAGTGGGGGAGGCGTTGCGGGGGCGGTGCGGCGCGCGCGCTGGTCGGGTGGGAGAGCGCGGGCGCGGACAGGTGAGGGCAGGCGGAGCCGAAAGCCGGGAGAGAGAGAGGGGGGGGGTGGGCGAGGGCGGGAACGATGGTGAAGGTGCTGGGCGGCGAGGGCGGCTGGGGGGGGGGGCAAGGACTGGAATGAGGGAGGGAGAGAGTGCGGGGACGAGGGCGAGTTGAGGGTGGGAACGCAGGCAGTCAGGAGCGATGAGGACGGGGCCGAAGGCGGCGGTGAGGGCGAGGGCGGGCCAGCGAGGGCGCGGGCGGACGGGCAGGAGGCGGCGTCGGGGTCGCGGATCGAAGTAGGATCCGAGTTTGGAGCTCGAGACGTGCCCCGATAAGGCAGGGCGGGTCCCGCGTGGGTGGAGGAAGGACGTGGGAGGTAGAAGGCGCTGTTGGCGCCTGCGGGAAAGCCGCAGCAACGCCTCGCTCCGCACCTGCATGCGATGCTCCGCCTGGGGCCATCCTTTTTAACGCTCTGTGTTTAGAGTATAAGAGATTCAGCTATGAAATGTGGCTAATTTGAAAACTTTTTAAACGTTATTAAATAGGTATAATTTTTATTCCCACAAAAGAGGAAGTACGTATTTCTGACACATTCAAAGCGGGATAGGGAACTCTACGTTGCATTTTCAACTTTACAGAGGTGGCCACATTATTAACTAAATCTTTTTTCTCTGACTTAACGGATTATAATGAGTCCTGAGAAGCACCTGACAAAAGTATCTGTTTGAAGTGTAATGTTTGTTAATGTTTTTGGAAATGTGTACACAGTTAATAGTACAATGAAGCATGACCAATCCTTAGAGGCTCTAAAGAATCAATGGTACCCTCACATAAATGAGTTGTTTGGAAAAACACCAATGACTACGCTCTTTTTCACAACAGGAAAGAAAGTTGAAAAACATTTTCAAACATTGATCAGTGTGGGTTCCAATGAACTGCAAGTAGCCCTGATACGAATCCTTTCGAAAAATGTTCCTTCGATTGGTCAAAGAAATGTACGAAAAGAAGGCCATAAAACCAGCTCATAATTCAACGCATTACCTTCTTCTATGACACTCAAATTGAAAGAATGGACTGAAAACTGATTTTCAACATATCTCAGAACTCAGTATGTTAAATATTAAATATTTATAAAACGGTATAACCTTGCACTCAGAGTGTGGCAATATCTACGGTCGCAAATACATTTTATCTTATTCAACAACTCTAGTCTAATAATTTGTCCACCTCTGTATATATACTACTAGTTAAGTAGGGTCAAGAATTTCACAGATTTAAAAGTGTTCGTCAAAACATTGTGTGCGTGTTTAATACATTTTAAAAGGGTTATCTGCTTCAGTCTTTCCTCCGCAAAGAGAAATGTCAAAAAAAGTAAATTTCTCGACTTTTTAACATGTTTACGTTCGATATTCCGCTGTCGCGTGGTAGACGGGCCGATTTGTTTGAATGGGGTGTCGAAATCTGTTAATTTAATCATGTTTAGAAAGTTTTCATATTCAAATATCACTCGTGATTCACTTTTTTGGTGTCTATCTCTCGTACTATATTACTCTTTATTAGGTACATCCGTGGGATGAAAGCTGTTGTAGTTGACAGTGTTTTTGTAAATTTTTGATATCTTACTCTCATTTTAAAACACCTACGTTCGAGTTCTACATTCTCTTTATTGTTAATAAGTGCCCATTTGTATGGGTATGTATTAATGTCAGTGGTAGCACCTTCATTTGCTTGGCAGATGTCTTCTCTGCTTCAAAACATATTGTAAGGCATTAAATTGAACGCTCGTTTTAAAATGGGAAATCAGGTTACGCTATTAAACCGATCGTTGTACGTGAAAATTAAACCTAATTATATGCACATCACATACAAAACGTACCGCTGTCTACTGCCATCAGTTAACATGTTAGTGTTTCTTTAATTATGCCTTTGCACGCATTAGGTCTGTTCATGTGAGATTCTGCTACTCTTGCTATGCACCACCATTCGTTTCTGTCAGTTTCAGTTCGTCCTGGTCTCTTTCTTTAAAATTGACTGACAACGTTGACTTCTCAGTCTCACCCTTCCCACATCTCCATCATTTTTCCTCATCGTTTCCGCCGCTGCCTAAGCCTGCGAAGTCTTTTGCTTCACCTTGCCCTTACCGATACCCAATTCTCACCATCGCTTCCATCCGACTCGAGTATGTACGTCTCTCTGCACGTTTCGGTCTCGTCCGTCCCCGTCTCGCCTGGCTGTGTGGGGGCTTATTTACAGCGGGCGACGTGCCAATTAGTCTGGGACGCTCGGGCAGTGGCAGCGGGGCCGACGCGGGAGCTGGGTCGGGGGCGGGGACGCCGCTAAGCGAGATGGGACGGGACCTAGCGGAGCTGAGCGGGGAGGGGGCGGGGCGGGAGAGAATGCCAGGGGCCGGCAGATGCACATTGCGCGGACGTGGGCGAGGTGTTGCGTTGGCGCGGAGGCGGGAGGCGGCAGGGAGGGAGAAGGAGAGGCGGTGGCGGGCGGGAGCCGCGCAGATGGGATGTGGGAGGCTGCGCTTTCCGGACGAACATCGTGAGTGATGGGCTGAGAGACAGTTGGCAAGAGTGTGGGCGAGTGCTTGGGGCGCCCGCTGGGTAAAGAAATGTTGACGCATGTGCGAGGTGACGAGAAAGAAAGGAAGAAAAAAAGAAATGAAAGCGCCAGAGAACGAAAAATAAATGTCGTTTGAGAAATGTGATAACTCTTTCGGAAGATTTCATCGAAAATGGAGATGCGAAAGTTATCGATGTATTTCCTCATGCGAAATATGTTTCAAAAACAATATCGTAAAATTTTAATTTTTCTGTGGAGTGTAAATGATGAATGCTGGGGATTTTGTAGATTCTTAAACGTTAATGGATTTTCGTTGTAGCCTAGCTGAAAACTTTATAACTAACACGTTTTAGTCTACATTTTCTGTAGCGCAATAGAGACAGCTAATTGACTTGATCCGATCTTCGTGTTGTACGGCCATCTTTAGAAACGCGTTATACGGAATAATACTGCATTATATAATTTGGTCAGTGATAATATTTGAACTAAATTGGAAATTATGGATACAATGATGAGCAATGAAGTACCTAAAGTATTAATACGAATCTGAACAATTGCACTGAAGAGTGGCATTTATTCAGAAAATTCTCTCGAGCAAAAATCTATGTATTTAAAACACTAAGAGTTTTCTTTTAGTAAGTCGTTTGAGCTTTCTATTCAACAAAACAATTTTGTATTTTATTTTTCTTAAAATGAAAGACAGTAAATCTTATATGTGTTATCACATACTCGTATTAACAGGTTTTGTAGTATAAATACTAAAAGTAAATGTCTTTAAATTAATTGAAAGAGCATTTATGTGCGGTCATCTTTTCATTACTTCGATTTGTTATGTGAATTGCAATCGATCTTTTGAAAGCAGTTGTCGTTTAGTCGTCGGACGCTGAATACACCAAGCGTGTGAATATTTCCTTTTTCATTGTTATGTGATAATTTGTACTTACGGGGTACTTTGCGAAATAACTAAATGCGTTTTCATTTCTATTAGCTATTTAATAATTGTGGATATATAGGACGAGCGCGATTTTCGAAGGGTACTCTGCGAATGCAGGGAGAAACCAGAGGAAGAGAAAGATTTAAAGAACCTTGCCGATACGCGTATAAGCCAAATATTTCTTTGTGATTTGTATTTGTTTACTACAATGCAGTTTTGTATACGGATCACCCAATCATCTGCACTGTTTGCCAGTTTGTACTTGCTGCTTGAACAGTTTGTACTGAAATTTAGATTTATCCAAGGAACGAATAATAATAATAATAATAATAATAATAATAATAATAATAATAATAATAATAATAATTTATTATTAATTATTATTAATTATTATTATTATTATTATTATTATTATTATTATTATTATATGATGATAAAGAAAGTCGAATCATGGATCGAAGAAAACAGGCAACTGCTTACAATGCATCATGTCGTCCACCCTCGAGATGATGTACATAGACTTAATGTGTCACGTAAGCAAGGAGTCCTTACGCAAATTGAGGTCTCCTGGCACAATGGAATAGTCGGGATGGTAAAGTATGTAGTCAGCTATCAAGATGACCCACTAATGAGGCAGGTCATTAAATCTGACCGAAGAATGGGAAACAGGGTATGTGTAGCCAGAAGCATTGCGAACAAGACTATGCAAGATACGCAGAATAACAGAGACACTGAACTTTTGATGCTACTTAACATGAAATGCGAGACACAAAAATGTTAAAGGAATTGTGGAGAGTTATCTCCACTGGCAGATCTGTACCGTTCTCGAAGTATGTTCTAAGTGGTATGAATACTCACCGAAACCTATGACGTCTGTTGGACTGTGAATCATATTGTATAACCTTCAAATATTCAAACTGATAGCACGATTGTGGGAAAACAAACAAACTGGATATTGTTATCCGGTATTTGGAGAGAAAACATGTCTACTTGTAAATGTTGTTATACCGTGCGATCAAAACGTCGTAGCCAAGGAGGCAGAGAAACGTCTTAAATACAAGAGTTTGGAAATCGAGATCAGCCGAATGTGGAGCGTAAAGGCACAGATCGTCCCGATAGTTATCGGAACTCTGGGATTTTTCCGCAAAATTTGTGTAAGACTTGGCCTGACTCCCAGGTCATTAAAAAAATGGAAAATGTAAGACATTGCTTTGTTTGGAACAGCCCACATTTTGCTCGAAGCATTGTAGAGACACTGTAAGACCTTAGATTTACTCCTTAAGAAGCTGGTTGCAACTTGAAGTATATTTTTTATTCAACAGACACATAACATCTTTGTGTCGTGAATTAGAGGAATAATAATAATAATAATAATAATAATAATAATAATAATAATAATAATACAGAACAAAACACAAATATAAATTAGCAAATAGAAACTTAGCACAAAACCGGATATGTGTGTGGTGACTCGTTCTGATTTGGTAGTTACAAGGGTCACATTTCCATACAAAACCGTTTGATATTTGCCCGCGCGCAACGAGGGAAGACTCCAGGTGACAGAAGAGCAGAGACGAAGAAGTTCACCCAACCAACGCTGGGTAGCGCTTCAATCGCGTGGCACCTGGAATTCACGTTACAAGTTGCTCTCCAAGAGCAGAATAGAGTGCAGTTTGCTAATAGATTTCTGTTGTATTGTGTTAACAGGAATATTATGTTTGGGATTCATGAGTAAGAAGAAACATTCAGTTCAATTTTAAAAACGCACAGCTGTATTGTATAGTGTCCACATACCATGTGCCTAGGTCTGTTTGTACTACACGAGAGAAATTATTACAAGCTTTCGTCAGCAGTAGCAGAGCCTGGTGTCTTGCAGTTACACAACGATTGAACGAAATGTCGCATGAGATTAAGGACCACTGCAAATGCCGTCATTCAAGTAAGATCATGTGATTTAAAACCATTTCAGAAAATTTGGTTAGCGAGAGGTTTTCTATTGTTTTAAGGGGAAACGTACGGTTACGCAAAAGGAAAATGTAGTGAAAAGTAGGAATACATGTTTTGAGGTTAGTTGAGACTGTTTGGAAGACTGTGACCCTTATCAATCTTTCTTATAACATGTAGAAGTATGTGTTTATTTGGTGACTCCACTACTTTATATGAAGTTAACGGATTTAATTTGCCTCTTTATAACAAGTCAAATTGGTAACAGTTTTAATTAATTAAACTTTGCTGATGTCTGTAAATTTAATATAGCAACTTCATTGTGAATACTGCTGCTTATATGTGAAGACAGTTTGTAAAAGCTCAAAGCTAAGTATTTAAAAGTTGGCTATCTTGAATTTATCCAATGTATGTAAACAGTATTAGTTGAGATTAGGATTCCTGTTATTTGTTTGTCTTTCGTTTTGAAAATTATACATTTTAAAACAAGTATCTTGTACATAATAACCCTGAAATGTTTTGTGAATATGATAAGACTGGGAAAATTGAACTGTGCATATTTAAAATAATAACTTTAGTAGATTTTGGGATTTCTTTGTGAATATAGGTGTGTGTTTTTTTACACAGAAGATGCAATTTATATTAGGGTATTTGCTGAAGAACAATTTGTGTAGTACTTGTTTTTGGTCTGGACCTTATTTTTATATGATTTGCGATTTTGGGGAATACTGTAATGTACACAGAGGTATTCATACGTTTTGCTGGTCGACCCTAAACAACAATTCCAAAATAAACTTTCTTGATATTACTGCAACCTACCACAGATATGGAAGAGGGCATAGTGTAAACGCTGTAGACGTGTGGGCGCGCACGCTTGTTTGCTGTGGGCGCGCACGCTCGCTGCGTGGCATCTGTAGAAAATCCTCAGTGAGTGGCGTCGTTGCTCGAGAAGCGCAGTGCTTGCGGCTTCTGCGCGCCACAGCGCTGCAGAGGGCAAGCTTAGACCCGGATGAGAGTCGGTGCTTCGCTTTCTCGCTCTTGGCCTCACGCTAAGTCTGAATACAATCCACTGGACTCGGCTACATGCAGTGGAGCAGAATGGGGTGCGGGTGGGAGGGATAAAACATTTGGCGATCGCGCATGTCACATTCGAGAGAATAGGAGCGGTGTAGCTCAGGGGCGGATCCAGCCGATCATTTTGGAAGGGATCATCAAAGATTTTTTTAAATAATAAACATTTGTTATTATACTGTTAATCATTTTTGTAGTGTATATATGATTCTACACTATATTAATTTTTTAAACGATACATAATTCTAACATAAATAAATATTTAAATAAATTTTGCCAAATAAAAGAAGGTAACAAACGAAACCCTTAAGCCTCTTAGCCCCTGTGGCCCTCCTCTGGATCTGGACTGGTGTAGCTAGTGGTGTGTTCTCACGCATAATGAAGGGGTCTCACGCATAATGAAGGGGTCAGCATCACGCGAAAAAAATCGTTGTGTTGACGCTCACCCGATCCAATCGATTCTACTATTGGATATTTCAACGCAATTCTGAGATGCGGCGTGCTTCATAAATGAGGACTCGTGAGACACAACGCTGTACGCAAACTCGCCACAAAATGTTTCTAAAGGAATTTAATTTGATATAAATATTACGTGGTATTGTACTTGACCACACTGCAAAACCCAAACGATAAATATCTAAGAAGAATGCACGAGAGTAATTCGTTTTAAATTGTTTGTCACGGAGAAAATTTCTTTAACAGTATTACAATTGATCATGCTTAATTAGTCACTATAAAATACAAAAGTCAAGAACAAAATCGTTCACAAATTAAATGCATCTCTTTATTTTCTTGGCTATATAATACACTGCGGCATCTATTTTAGATCCTAATTCATTGTAAATATATTTCTTTCACATTTTTAGTACATTTGAATATTTAATTGTTTGATGCTTAATGATGAGTACAACACTTAACCATACAAGGATGAACTCGCGTGTGCAGCGATGACCATTTGATCCTGCGTAATTACTGAATCTCGTCGCGGAACCTGCCGCGCTGCAGATACGAACTCACCCCAACTTCGGTTAAGCCGGGCGCCTGCGTTCAGGCCAGAAGTTAATTTACTCGGTGGAAGCGCGCGGTCGTGGCGTGGGGCTTTGAAACGAGGAGCACAATGGACCCGGACGTAGGTCGCGAATTGTGGAAACGATATTTGCATATCGCACCGAGCGCCGGTAAACATTTCCACGAGTGCGATCTCTATTACGGAGCGCACGAACCACCGCGAATGGACGCTCCCTGCAGTGGAGCAACGGCCCTCGCCGAACTGGGCGCCACCGCAGACATAGGAAGCCGTCGCAGCGAACAGTGCGATGTTGCAAGGGGGAAGCCATGCCAGAACACGGTACCTGTTATGGGGAAGTCTTGGCTGACTCCCCCCTTTTGTGGTCTTTTTAGTAAAATGCTATGAAGAAAGATCTGGATGTGCATTTGCGGATGTCTTATGTATTCACGTCGATCATAATAATTCAGTGTGTGCAGAACTCTAAAAAAGAGCTTCTGTTATAATCAGATAATATCTGATAATAAAGCATTATCGTCGAACTCAGCCATATTTATTTGCAGACCTCCAGTTTTAGTGAAAGTGTACAAGACAGACTCTGCTATTAAATTGTAGATGTTCGTACATTACTATGCACATACCTATTCTGTGAAAATCATGGTTGATTTTCCCCTTTGGTGGTCTTTTTACGAAAAGTAGTTTTTAGTCAAATGTTATGAAGAAATCTCTGGATGAGCATTTGCGACTGTCATATGAATTCACGTCGATCGTAATAATTGACAATTTGCAGAACTCTTCAAAAATAACAAATTAGATTCCCGAAGATAAACTCTGTTTATAAATGATTATAGTTGACTTGAAGCAGATTTACATAACGCCCTTTCACTTTAGTAAAAGTTTACGAGACTAAAAGAATGGTTCTTAACATATTCGTATGTTAATGGTAATAAATTCACGTACTCACTTTAAGAAGACGTAACTTTGAATTCGGATTCATTGGCAAATTATATATATTTAAGAAACGTTTTATCGTTTGTTTCATTTATCTAACTTGTGATCTGCAAAGCATTTACGTACTGTCAATCATATTAAATTCTATAGATATTTTCTAATAGAATTGTCGTAATTGAAATTCAAAAGTGAAACATTGGTCGTCAAAGAAACTACGATTTGTGTACATTTATCTTTCTGAGAATACGAACGATGAGGGCGTTTATTTGTACATTTGTTTCTTTTGCGAATAGATTCGTGAAGAATTGAATTTCATGATAAGTTTAATTTCATAAGTTGTACTCACTGGTAAGGCTTCCGTCTAGGGCTTGTGGACGTACGTACCTGCAACAAAATACAAGATGTAGAATTTATAAACAGATTCGTTAGATGAAAAATTATACTTTATTACAAGGATATTTCATACAAGAGAAAATACATGCATAAATCCCTTTATTAATAACTGTTGGAAATACCGGCCAAATGTTTAATGTTTAACTCATAATAGAAATGAAATTGATGAATTTCTATAAATGTGTAATTAATTGGATACAAACGAAATAATGCATATGAAGTGCCTTTGACTGGGAGATACTAGACTTGAAGTCTCGACTGTGAAAGAATTTTCGAAACTAGCTAGATAGCTTTGTCGAATTTAGTCTGTCTGTAGGAGATTTCCAGCGGCCGGCTGCTCTTATCGGTAGTTTTTCGTGGTTTATCCGATCAATAGTAGGCGAATGCTGGAGCAGAACGCTATCAAATGGGCTACTTGCATTCCTCTTCCTCATTCTATCCTCTCCCCTTACAAACACACTTGAACTTACTCTAGACGTCGGGAGATCTCTTGGGAGCTTAAAGCTACTTCCGGCTGAGACACCGCTCCACTAGTGGGAGAAACCTGGTAGGGGATAATACCACCAGCCGATGTTTAGGTCGGTGCGTGATCTCACCAGCCACCAGGGAATGATCACTGTCACCTCCCGAGAGATAAACATCCATTACACGTATGAGGCTAATGTCCACAGCTGTTGACACGCCCGGAAACAGGAAATAATCGATGAAATAATGAACCTCGCAAAATATTATATTTGTGTATTTTAAGTTTTCACAACTATCTAAAGGAGTTTGTTTCAGAAGCGAGTGGAATAAAAAAAACTAAAATTTTGTTGAGAAGTGTTTTATTCAGAAAAGACAGTGGAGTCTTACGGGTAAACAAGTGGCTGAAGCTTGAAAGCTGAAAGTTCAGTTTGAAGAATGTGGACACACTCTGCATAAGGATTGTTAAACATTGTCTGCACACAACTAGTACTTTCGTCTAATGTGGTAATGGACAAGAAGCTTGCATATTTTAGCACTCGAGCTCTGCCGAGGAACCATATATTTTTTTGCTATCTACCAGTACGCAGAAAAATTGCACCTTGCGCAAACAAGACGGTTCTCTGTTGCATGATTATAAACGTAAGTGGATTGGCTTGGCTTACTTTTCTCTATGATAGTCTTACATTGGGATTTATTTCTAAAGATATCATTGTAGAACCCGCAAACATCCGCAAACACAGCGTTGCTTCATAAACAGATTTATTTAGTTTTACAAGATAATGCTAATATAATAAGCTATAAGCTTCGGATGTATTAGCTATGAATAACTGATCCTGTCTGGGAGCGAGCATATCGATACTTGATAAAGGCAGCATCTTTTACTTTTACTATTCAAATGTCAACAATACTTCATCTATAAACCAGTTTCTAGCTGGAATTTGTGATAACAAGTCTACTTTATTCTTTGGAGTGTGTCGTTGGGATTTTAAGATTACATTCAAGAGTTACAGTCAATTTGCAACTGATAAATGAAGTTGAAAGTGGTTCAAATCTGAGTAATTAAATGGAATGATAAGCATAATTTTCAGACTGTCTGAAGTTATTAAATGTTAGAATAATTTATTTATTTAATTTCTTATATTTAATTCAACACTATAAAAAGGATGGAGATAGAAGCAGCTGGATGCAGATAGAAGATTGAAGTTGAAATGCAAACGAAAAATTCTGTATATGAATAGTACATTTGTTCCTAACATCTGGTGTTGAGCGAACCGTTTTATATTTTGTGGAGGATCGTGGTTGCTTATTAAATGCATATTCGTGAAAGTAATGACAGTAGACCGTTGTCCCTTTCCCCTCACAAGTGACGTCTGCACTACCTTTTTGGGACGCACCCGTATGAACGGGGTAGAATTTCGTAGCTCGCAAAAAAGTCGCAAGCTGTTGCGAGCGGTCCCGATCGCGCCCACTACTGACGACCTTCCGTTGACTGCCAAGTGAGCCGATGTATTAGCCATCACGGCAGCGGCGGCGTCTCGGCGTCTCTGGCGGTGAGAAAAAGCGGCGGCGACGGGTGGCGCTGGAAGCGGCGCCGGCGCGGGGCCCCCGAAAAAGTAATCCCGCCGGATATGAGGGGAGCGGCGCGCGCGGAACTGGCAGAGATCGCTTCGGCCCTCGCCGGCCGTCGCCCGGATGAAATGTTGATGAAGCGACGCCCTCGCCGCCCTCGCCGCCCTCGCCGCCCTCGCCGCCTTCGCCGCCTTCGCCGCCCTCGCCGCCCCTGCAGCTCTGGCCACCCTCGCCATCCTCGCCCCGCTTGCCGCCATCTTCGCCCACGCGTTTCTTACCCGAACACTCCGCCCCTGCTGCCACCCGGTCGCCGCGAGCCTTGCTCTACGATCCGACGGAACGATTCGACGCCGAGAGATTTGCAAGATTGGGTTACATTTAAAAAAATGCGGCGCTTTTGTACAACACCAATATAATAAAGTCGGAAATGTGGTAAATTTATTTTTAAAAAAATCACTAGTTTTCTCGTTTGAAGACGTTCAATTCTAAAATATATTACTGAGCATTCTTAACGTGTCGAACAATATCGATAATGCACGATCAGCGGTTTTTTTTTGGGGGGGTGTTTATTTTCGATGCATTTTCTTAAATACGACGTCTCTTAGTTTCTGGTTATAAAAAATAATAACTTTTATAGAGTTTATTAGTTAATGGCACCAAAGTCACTGTTTATTACGAAGTAGAAAATATGTTTTTTCGATGTCTTCTCTCCATAATACGCTAACAGATTTTTATCATTCATAAGAAACCATCAACAAAAAAATGTGCTAGTTCTGGATAGGAACATTCTTCCGGATTCTGCTCTAATCATATTTAAGACGAAAAGAAATAGCATATTATGACATTGCAACATACATATATTACAATCACGCATAATTTGGAGACGATGCGTTCTAGGCGCTTAAAACCAGGTTTTCGTGTTTCTGAAGGGGAACTGAGTTTTATAGGATCGTATGGGGAAAATCCGGGGTCAGTTAGGAGAGAAGTGTGGACCGAGTTTTGTTTCTTACACATAATTAAGAAAGATAAATAATGTTTCAAGATGAAATCAAAGTGACATAAAATTTCTTATAAAATTTAATATTAACCTTCACCAATATTAGAATGTTTGCCCGCGCTAAATATCGGACTTATAGTACTCTAACACAGACTTAGAAGATACGAAGATTCGTATGATCTACTATGAAAATAATTTCACTTTTAAAGCAATAATTTGCGGATGTGCGGAATGTTCGCACGGTTCTAGCTAATCAGATATGTATTGCTATTTTACCATGCTTATAAAGAACACGCTGTATCCTCTATATTGTATTATTTTCCTTTCTGCCTTTCCTATCGTTATTTCATTTACTGTTATTTCTCCCTATCTTCTATTCTGCGTGTTTTATCGTTTTCTCCTGTCGCTTGCGTGTCGCGTCCACGGCGCGCTGCTCCCCAGACGTCGCCGCCCTCGCAGCCTCCTCGTGGCGGCAGACGTCGCCGCCCACTTCATTTCCGCCTTGACGCGGCAGCGGCGTGCCAACATCCGGGGAGACGAGCGCACGCCCCAGCGATCGCCCGCTGCCACTCGCCACTCGCCCAACGCCTCTCGCTGTAATCTCCTCTCTGCGCCACACGCGCCGCGCCGCATGACCCGCGCCGCTTTCCACACTCGTCGTGGCATGCGCTCCGCGCCACACAACCCGCGCCATATTCCACACTCTCCGCACCCCTCTCCTCACCCGTACCGCCACACCCTCAGCGCCACGCGTCGCGCATCACACGCTCCGTGCTTCCACGCACCCAGCGTCACTTGCCCCACGCCTCTAGCCACCACACGCTTCATGCCCCACGCCTCTCGTCACACGCCTCTCGTCACGCGCCTCTCGTCACACGCCTCTCGTCACACGCCTCTCGTCTCACGCCTCTCGTCACACGCCTCTCGTCACACGCCTCTCGTCACACGCCTCTCGTCACACGCCTCTCGTCACACGTCTCTCGTCACACGCCTCTCGTCACACGCCTCTCGTCTCACGCCTCTCGTCACACGCCTCTCGTCACACGCCTCTCGTCACACGCCTCTCGTCACACGCCTCTCGTCACACGCCTCTCGTCACACGCCTCTCGTCACTCGCCTCCCGTCACACGCCTCTCGTCACACGCCTCTCGTCACACGCCTCTCGTCACACGCCTCTCGTCACACGCCTCTCGTCACACGCCTCTCGTCACACGCCTCTCGTCACACGCCTCTCGTCACACGCCTCTCGTCACACGCCTCTCGTCACACGCCTCTCGTCACACGCCTCTCGTCACACGCCTCTCGTCACACGCCTCTCGTCACACGCCTCTCGTCACACGCCTCTCGTCACACGCCTCTCGTCACACGCCTCTCGTCACACGCCTCTCGTCACACGCCTCTCGTCACACGCCTCTCGTCACACGCCTCTCGTCACACGCCTCTCGTCACACGCCTCTCGTCACACGCCTCTCGTCACACGCCTCTCGTCACACGCCTCTCGTCACACGCCTCTCGTCACACGCTACGTGGCATGCATCGTCCGGTGAGGGAGGGCGAGGACGACGAAAAGGCCCGTGGAATGGATAAAAAGAATTAAAAATGCTGCTTCTTGATTTCTCCACGACTGTGGAGCTACGCGTTGCATATGGGAAAGTGCAATGCAATGCACTTAGTGGAAAACAGACATATCCGTCTTCAATAGCTACGAAACTACAAAACAACTTCCCATTAACATATTTTCGTACTTACGTGTCAGTAAATACCACATATCATTCAGTTTTCGACTTAACAAGGATTAGATTTTTTTCAGATTCACACTGTCGATCATATTGTTTCTTATTAGTCTTCTTGAAACACACCTTCCTGAAGTTTGAGAGAGAGAGAACACCGTACAAAATATTTTATTTAATGTGGTGTTTGCAGTTGTTTACTTTAGTATTTTGTCACGCGTATGTATTAAATATAGATAGTTTTGTCGCGTGCCTTCCTTTAAGCACTTCTATTCCCATTATCAAATTTCAACTGTAGACAATCAATAATGATCTGCGTTGATGATTCTTTTTAGTTGCAAAATCTACGAGAAAAACAGTTATTGGGCCTCCGACTACTGTGAAATTCCAATGCGGGTCGATCTCGCTTGCGCATCAACAGTTATTAACGGCGGCTCATAACTTTGGGATTCGATGGTCCAAAACATAAAAGGTTTCGCCTTATAAAATATTAATCTGATTGAGTTCGAAGTGGGAGTAACTTGTGTTCCAGCCTTCTTGACACATATATGAAATCATTTCTTTATTAACTCTGACAGTTCATTTTTATACAGACTACTCTTAAAAATGCGACAGTGCATTGCATTTTTATCTAGTTATATGGGAACCTTGAACTCTATGAATGCAAGCAATCCATCATTATTGTTTGAAAGTCATACAACAAATAATACTAAAGTACTACACGCTTAAGTGAAAGTAAATGATAGAAAAAAGTGACAAGTGTGAGGATAATCAAGATCTCTAATACATCATTTTCAATAACAAAGTGACTTTAATCATCATTCAAACCAAACTCATGAAAAGATTCATTGGAGAAAGAATAATAAAACTTAATTCTGTTATTGTATAACCCTGCAAAATATCTTTACCAAGTACTTCTTTCTCTTCTGTTGTCGCCTCTATGTCGCCTAACCAACAAAATAGCATGTGTTCCCTTACCAAGTGAAATGTTGTATTGGACAAAAAATTATTTTCCTTGATTTTGTGAGCTGTCCTAGGGATTTTACCCATCAATTTTCTAATAATCATATACACCAGCCCTGTAGTGAACAAATTTGAGTGTTTTCTCCTTAGATCTTTCGATTCTGCCATGATCACTATCACATTCAAGATGTCTGTGTCCCCAATTTTCGAAATTTACTCTGATTCTCAACCTGAGCGTAAATTGACCTTGCTTTTGAGAAACAACCAGAATGCAATTGAAGCGGTCTCGGCGACATAATGATAACCCTTATTGTACACATGCAAATTTAAGATCTTAGAATATTCTCCAAAAATAAACATTAACGAACACTGCAAGTGTGTTCATACAATTACAGAAATATTACAATTACAGAATATGATTGAAAGCAGACCGATGTGTTTACTAAACTAAAAAGTGGACGGCGTTACACAGAAAGTGGTCAACTCATATTAAAATAGGGCTATTATATCGAATCTGAAGGTCGTTTTTTAAGCAAAATAATATCTATTACAAGGGATGGGAGTTTTGGTTAATCAGCTTTTGTAAACAATGCTCATTTCTATTATTTTATGCTTAATTCACTACTGGCGTGGGAGTAGGTATTCCAGGGCTTAAGAATACGTGCACATTTAGTTCCTTGTTTTGATCCCTTTTACATGCATTGATTAATTATTAGGCTTTTTTGCATTCTACAATGTTATGAACAGTTGAAACCAAACATTCTACGGTTACTAAATTATGAATGTGTTAGCTTTTTATTTCCGAAATAATGTAAAAAATCTGACCTGAAATGACATTTGCACTGAACTACTGCAAGTGACAGTTTTAGCAGGTGACACAAAATCTTTGAAAAGTCATAAACAGCTTTACCTAAGGGAATATGGTAGCTAGTCATGTCAGCTTTTGTCAAATAAAACCAGGCAGCAGGTTATGCCAATTAAAATGTATTTTCGTCCTTTTTTTACAAGCCAGCTTTTGACAGATGTCTACCGAATTAATTCGCATTGTGAACAAGTATTATTCACAAAATTTGTATTGCCAATTTGGTTCCACTAAGTGAGAGGATGAAACGCTCGATTTGTTATTACCTAATACATATTTTGGGCACTGAATATTGCAGATTTTGTGGATTCAGTCAATTCATTTCATTTCACAAGGGAATTTGTATATTACTGCTGCTTGTTGTACATCATAATCGTCCGATACGATATTCCGACTAGTCCTGTAATTAGTTCTTGCTTTCCGGATTTGCGTTTTACGTATGCATTTTATAAATGAACATCCATTTTAAACGAAAGAGATTCGCAAGGAGGACTTGATAATGTCAAAGCGACGAGTGTAAATAGCGAATAAACTTAATAATTATTGTTATATTTCATAGTGCATACGAATCCAATCAACTTATTTTGTGTTTCTTGCGAAAATATAGTGAAATAAATCCCAACTATGTAGTATAGTTTTATGTTAATGTAATCACGTTAGAAATTTTGGGGATCGATTGAACGGGCATGTTGCAAGTCACTGCTGATTTGATTTATCGTATGCTATGCTCTGGTTACTTGCTTAACCGCCGAATTACTACTCTGAACGTCTCAAATACATCTTAGAATGTTCTCTCCAGTTCCCACACACAGTACCGTTCTTTCTCGACTTTGAAAAGGTCTTCGACTCTGTATGGTATATTCAATCTCCAAAAACTAAACATTCCGCAGTGTCTGATTCTCCTAGTTAAAAGGTTCTTCACCACACCATAAGTCCTCCTCCATACGATTGACCTGACCTGACGCAGACCTCCCCGATTGATATGACATAACGAAGTTTCTGTCCTTGCTGCTATCTTGACAAAAATTCGTATTTTTTGAGCAGTGCCACTATTGCAGCCCAGGAGCCTATTTGTTTGAGGTTTTTCACAATTTAGTCACTACCACTCATTGACAAAAAAATGTTCTTATCCCCCTTATACTCCCTACAAGCTTGTAACATTTATTGTGAGTCAAACTGAATAGAGCAAATAATGGAATGTGCATGGAGGACAAGTACAAATTATTTTTAAAAAATGTTCTCAACTATTAGATATTTGATAAAATGTCTATTTTTGGTTTGACCTTTCAGTCATCAAGTTAAAAAAAACGTAGTGTATGACCATGGCATGTATAAATATAGCTATTTTTCTTGTTTCGCCTCTATAAACAAGTAGTTCGTTGGCAATTCACCTCCATGAGGCACTTGTCGAGCGCCACTGCCGCGCGATGGCTTCGTGCTCCGGGGTGCCCCAAGGGTGTTTTCGAGCCCACTTTTAATTTGTCATGTCCAAACCTCGTTTGCGCGCGGCAGTTGCACATCAACATTCCACGTCGCCCGGCTGGTGGTCTCGTCGCACGTCGCAAGTGCTCGAATGGAGCTCACTGTGTTTACGGTGCACGATTTGGCGGGCGAAACTATATTGTGACCGAATCCGCGTGTTAATTTTTTTCGCGCGTGCCAATACTGCTCTCTATAACGTGTGGGGTTGTAACTTTGCGTATCGCGAGTACATGCAGTACGGTTCCGGGTGTGAATGTGGTTAACGAATTGCGGTTGACAGTAATTTTTAAACGTACGTTTTAAAACGTTGAACTTAGGATATTACATGACGCTACATGTAAGGTTATGAATCGTATACTTGGACATCGAGAGGTTTGGTAAGATGACTCGCCCGCAGTCGAATAGTCAGATTAGCGTATCACATTGTGTAAGAGTCTGTAGACTGTTTTTGTTTTGATGCTGCTTCAAAATTAAAAACAGGCTTTGTAAAATGAATGATTACATTTGCATGGAAAGTCAGACTTCATTATTTCCTTCATGATCTATGCTTTCAAAATGAGTAAAGGGATGATTTTCATAATGAAGGGAGCTTTTTTAAAGACATAACAAACATTTTATAAACATTTTCTCATCATCTAGTAATCATTAATGACTACACTTTTTCAATAAAAAAATATTGTGTGAACATGAAATGTACTAAATCATTCACGCACTTAAGAACACATTATTTTAATATAATCTCTTTGAAAATGTTAATTTTTATTAATGCATTGTGATATTTATTTTATATTTTACTAATTTTAATCGAAATCTTAATTTAACAAAAATGATTTCTTACATTTTACAAATTTTACTTCTTATTGTAAGATATTGTAGATAAAATAAAATTATGTTTTTGTAATTATATTCTAGTAAAATCAGGTAAGATTAATTTTTTTCTGACCATACTATTTACATTACAATGTTGCAGTTGTAGATACGTGCTTAAAGGTTTCTTCTAGAGATATCAGATACTTTACTTCTGATATCTCAGCAAGAGCTATTTGTGTTCCATGGTGTCACATCTTGAGCGCATTGTCTGCGCGTCGTCTACATTTCGTTTCTGTGATGGCCGTCGTTTACAGTGACGCCTACTGCTTGTGACCTATCGCCCATGCTCATCAGAGGTTCCACTCTGCCTATTTGCTACAATTTCAACCGGAGTAGCCTTGTTCTTGCATCCCACGCCACCCGCCTATTCGTGACCATGTAGAGAAACCCTCAGCAAAAATGATTTATACTTCATATTTTATTACCCTTCGTCTCGTGAATAGATTACAGCATTATGTTCATCTCGTTCTTCGGCGGTCTGCATTTTCTGCTCCTATTGATTCATATGAAAACGTCCCCTCAAACATCCATTTTATCTGAGCTATTCTCTTCTTTACGTGTTATGAAATCTTGTATTTATATTAAATTAGCTCATTCCAATGGAATATCTTTTCTAATGTTCGACATAGCATCTGCTATCGTGTAGTTATCCAAACAAATGTAATGAAATGCCTTATTATGCATCAGTCGTAATTTATTTACAGAATATAATAGGCGCTTATTAAATGTTTCATCAACTGAATCGTCTTCGAAAATCTATGTTAGACAAGGTTAGATATTTTCCTCTGAGAGTCCACCTTAAGCAATATGCCATTGGTATTAATTTGGTGCGTCCTGTGCATACTGTTATACAGATGGCAAATTGATCATTGATAAACGTGATCAATAAGATTCATTTAAAGTTTATTGGCAGTCTTCCTGATTCCTCTGATTTATGTCCAATTCATTTTATTAGATGTCTCCGATTTCATGAATTATTTTAGAGCAGGGATTCGAAGCCCAGAATCAAAATATAATTTGTAAATTATATTTATCCATCAGGGCTTAATACTTAGATAGCTTATAAGACATTAGTATCCTGTTACTGTTGATCTGCATAATATGTGTTAGCTCTCAAACATGTGACTTACTACGTAGAAGAAGGTTTTGGAAGAAATCATTCCTATTTGTATTGGATTGCTAATAATAAATCGCTTACAATATCTCCTTTCTGATCTGACTCGCGTAAGGTACTGAATACAGGATTTAGGTACAATATAACGTAAGTTATATATTATGATGATTGTGATCAAATTGTTTGTACAATGGAATTTTTGAAATAGAAGTTCTGAGATTTGTCGAATCTCTCAGAAATATAAAGTGAAAGACAAAACCATGGGGAAAATGTTGTGATATGGAGACATTTTTCTGATTTTTGTTTCAAGCATAAAAGATTTATAAGTAGACTTTCTGCAATTATAATAAAAAAATATTATTTGAAACGTGTTTCCATTCAAATACAAGAGAAATGAGCATTCCATTTGCTTTGAATACAAACTAAATCAGTTTCTGAATCATCCTCGCAGTTTCTAAATCATTCCTATTCACAAGCCTACAATTTTGCCTTCACAACTAAGCATTTATCGCCGTATATTCCCATTGATATTCAGCCCCGAAAACGTTCCGTGTTCATAAACTTGTCCGCCACGCTTCGCCATGAAATACGTTCTTCATTCCATATTCCGGTCCCGCTTCATTAAACAGCGGTTATATTTTTCCGCCTCTCCTTTTGCTCGTGACACGCCATGTATAAATTTTCAATAACAGAAGAGCCTCGCGGGCGCGCGCGTTACGTGTTGGCGCTGCCGTTTCGTATTCAGTTGGCGGCGGACGGGGCCCCGCGGCAGACGGCGACGGGCAGCCGGCGACCGCAAACAAGTCGCTCGCCCACTCCGCGGGCTCCTCCGCCGTTCTCCGGCTCACGGCTCCCCGCGGCCGTCCCGCCCTTCCCCGCCGGCGCGATCTCTGGGCACCGTACCGGCCTTGGCGGCTCAGGGCATCAACGGATGTCACTGCAGGGCCTATGCACTATACCGGGAGGTCCCTTGGGTTCTATGTACACGTAAGCTTCCGCGGCTCGAATCCATAAATTCTCGACTATCCGGGAGACGCCGCGTCGTTGGCTGGGAGGCCAACCGGATAACCGAGAATTCCCCAGGGTTCTGGCTAGACGGCTCGTATTCAGCCGTTGCGTTTTACGGAGGTTAATCCTATCGGCCGGTTGCTCTGAACAGTGCTTTTACGTGGTTTCTACGATTAGCACTAGGCGAATGCTGGAGCAGTACTAGACGGGCCACGGACCGTGTGATCTCCCCTTCCACTTCCTTGGTATATCTTCACTCCTTTCTTTACATACACCTACAGTTACATGCACTACACCACACATGTCTGGAGAGAAGACGGGAGCATAGAGTGTGTCCCGGCTGGGGCGATGCCACGCTGGTCCCCTCCAGCCGACATACGTTAAAGACTGATCTCGGAGGAAAATCACCACCACCGCCCGCGATAAAAACATGCGCTGATTTTACGGGACTGATGACTTAAGCAGTTGACACGACTGGAATCACTAATCTATCATTCAATCAACTAGTGGCTCGGCCAAACTGCGGATCGCTTCCGCCTCCACCCTCCACCTTCTGCGCTCTCCCACCTCCTTGTTCCCCGCGGCCGCCGCCCCTCGGGCACCGTCGTGTCCTACTAGAAAGATAGCCATTACTCATGAAAGGAAATTTCCGCATTCCACCATTGCTCATATAGAATTAGGCCTTCCTGAAACGAGGTATTTTCTTTACATAGGAATGTAAAGGAAAATCATCTGGCGTAGAATTACGCATATTACATGAATTTTGTGAGAGATTAAGTATATTGAATCCGCTAGTTCATAACGTATTTACGTCATTCGAAGAAATATTTAAATAAATAGTAAAGATCTGGCAATTTTATTTTGTAATAAAAACAATTTTGTAGGTGTGCTTCTTAGTATACAGTCGGCGCAAAAACTTGATTATAGATTTTAATTACTTTTACTCGAATTCAAAACTCGAAAACGTAGAGAACGGAGGCAGGATTGTTGAGTAGCAAAATCTGCGATATTGGAGGAAATTCTTTTATTTAAATATATGCAAATTATTCATCAATTGATAAAACTTCTCATGTTCACAACTTACTTTATCAGTGATAAGAACTCCTATAACTGTTTGATTGATAATTCCAAGTTTGCTATGTTCTGTATCAAAGGCGCAGAACAATGATTTGATTAAATGAAGAACTTGAGAACATTCGAAAGAAATGGGCGAATACCTAACAATGACAGATGTGATCCATTTGCTTAACACTCAAGTGCCTGACTTGAATCACAATTTATTCATGTTTCTTGAAGTAAGATTACAAATTAATTTTTAGCCAATCAATTTTCTAAATTTCACTTCATTTCTTACGTATAAAGTTTCGGAGCAAAAATATGACTCCATCGTCAGGTACACTTTCCAATTAGTAGGCAAAATTGGCAGCTTCATCTTTTACGAAAAATTGTAAATTTCACTTCAACTTATGATATCGTTTGTATCTTTTAAATAGTATAAACTTGTCACGTACATATAATTATAAAATAGATATTTTTCTCTTTCTCGTATGATTGTGAAAATCAAAAATTAGTTTAACGGCTGCCAATTTTACCTACTAATTGAAACTCTACCTAATGATGGAGTTATATTTGGGCTGTGAAACGTAGTCCGTATGAAATACAGTTAATACAGTTACTATCAATAAATATAAAAAATATTAACATTTTGTTTCAAATGAATTCGTGCGATTCATGACATCATCATAGAACATGCATCACGTCTTAATGTTTTATTGCCGCAGTGTCATGCGTGGCATGCTAGAAGAAGAAATAGTCAACCTCGATTTTTGGGAATTGCATTGGAAACTTAACTAGAGGAGGGACTACTGAAAAAGGTATATTTTTGACACTTATCTTTGATCGGTTTACGACTCTTATATTGTGATGATGGAGATGATTTTGTGTTATTTCATCAAAAGGAAGCGAAATTTAAATAATAGATTGTAGTCTGTGCCGGCGGTGCCGCGCTTTTGTTTATTTCCATGGCCGCCTAGGCTACTGCCTCCCAAGAGCACGACCAGCTCCTACAAAGTTTGGTTTTGAGACAACGTATATCTGTGAGGCTTGCTCGACAAGTAACAGGCAAGGGGAATTGGACTTTTGACATATTTGCAGGGAATCAACGTGCGTGCAAGTAACACATTTAGTTAATCCAAATTCCCTAAACTTACGTAGTGATAGTATCCACGGTTCAACGATATATTAATTCTCGATAACTCGCATATATATGTTTTGTGCTTCTCCCCAAGCTCAACATTCCTATGTTTTGCCTTTTTCTCCTCACAAGGATTTACAATTGCTTGGTTCTCTAACGTTTGTGGGACGGTTTGCGCTTGCCTCCTGGAATGTTACCTCAGAAACATCGGAAATATTCTGATTCAGATTTCATTTGATTGAAGGATGTTCATTTCTATTCTTGCACTGTATCAATTCCTACTCTTTGGAAGTAGCTTCAATGCTATTAACTTCCACCATCAATTGCATTGGCAGTCGAATAGATGTGTTGGGCGTGAGGCCGAACTACGGCCGTTGCCCTCCCAACGTGTTTTATTGTCACGTCCCTCGCTGTGTCATCCGTCGTCGCTTGTGCGACTTGGCGAATTCTCCCCGTCTCCCGTACATTAGCCCTTTTCGTCATCATCACCCCCGCTCTCGCCGCTGCCCCGCCTCGCGTTCCGCCCCTCTCCGCGGCCGAAGCCCGCGCTCGCAGCCCCAGCGATTTGCAGGCGCGCAATTCATGCCGGCCCGTCTGCGCTCTAACCCTGTCGTTACCGGGCGAGGCTCTCCGCCCACGGGGTCTCGCGGCGCTCGTCCACAATTCTCGAGAGGGCTTCCCCTGACGCCGCGGCGGGGGCCGGGAGGCGGGAGCTCGACGCGGGAGGAAGGGGCGGAGAGCGCGCTCCTCTGCATACCCGCCCCGCCCCGCCCCGCCCCGCCCCGGCCGGTGGGCCGCCGCCTGCGCCCGCTAAACAGGCGCGCGCTCCGCATGCGCCTCACGGGCGGGCGGACGTGCCCGGCATGCGGCCGGCGCCCTGCACTTCTTTACGCCAGCCGTCGCCGCGGCCAGCACGCGTCTCGCCGCAGACGGCCCGAGGCCACTTGCGTTTATCGACGCGGTATGCACGACGGCTCTTTGCGCCATTTGAACCATAGCTAGTGAGTGAGTCATTGTTCCATTGCAGTACGTTGTGTTTTGGCATCACGGGAATCAGCTTCCCAGTCATCCGTTATTTCAATCATTATTCATGTTTATTCCGCGCGACATTTCCAACGTCCATGTGATCGGAATTATTACTACTCTACGATTGAACCTACTATAGCAAATGTTCCCGGGATAGGAATCATTACAGCAATGCCGATTGCAATAAACCTCATCATTCGTAGAATCAAGGTTAACGCCCTTCATCTTTGTAACATGATTTTCATATCAATTTCTGCACCTCCCCAACTGTTTCAAAACCCCTTTTCATAGTCACCTTCTCCGCCTGCTTACAGTCCTCACCGTCTCCACCCTAGTAGCAGCTGCTGTTTGTTTGCATCTGAGATCCCTCGTGAACCCGCGAGGGGCACAGTTGTGGATATCGGACCAGTACGTATATATTTATTCTCTTCTTTCCCGCGACACTTTTTTTCTCCGTAATGCCCCCATTTTTTTCCTTGTTTGAGACCCTTGCGCCCCGTGCCGGAAGCCGCCGAGGGGGGGGGGGGGGGCTTCCCGCGCCTCGTCGCTGTATATCAATGCGCGCGCGCGTCCGCCTAAGCGGCGCTTCTGCCCCGCGCCTTTGTGCCGGCGGCGCCGCGCTTTTAATTACCCCATTGTCGCCTCGGGCGCCGCCTCCCCCTCTCGGGCACCCCGCCGCGCCGGGGCCCGCCCGGGGCGCAAAGTTCGTTACGTCGCTTTGTCCAGGCGCGCGGGCGGTGGCGCACCAGGGGGTGGGGGAAGAGGTAGTGTTGCCTGTGGGGATAGTGAAGTTGACGGGTGTTTTGTTGGTGATATTCGTGTAGTTGCTTCTGTTGGAAGTGTGCTGTTGTTTGCTTGTTGGTTGGTATTTCAGTTGATAGTGATGCTGGCGGTGATCTTCCCCCCTGGAAGGGGAGATTCGGTGCGGACTTAGACGCCAGATTGCGATGTTTTACACAACATATGTGTAAAAGGGGGTGAGGATAGAGCAAGGAAGGGGAAGGAAATATTTCGCGTGGTCTATGGCCTGTTTGTTAGGTTCTGCTCCGACGTTCTCTTGGTGCTAATCAGAGAAACTACGGAAAACTACCGATCGGAGCTGGCGGTTATTTGAATTCTTCTGTAGACAAAGGCTGAATCCGACATAGTCATCCAGGTACAGTCTAAAATACGGTCAACGTCAAATCCTAGAACCTCCCGGTCAAAAGCACTGCAGGGCATCGATCTGTTGGTGTTGGTAGTCTGTTGGATGGAGTCGGCTGGCGTTTTTGTTGAGGAGATACTTGGACCTTTGCTTGCACTACACACGCGTGCTTTTGTTTGCGAGTGGGTTAGCATTGCAGGTGGTACCGATTCTGAGAATTCTGTTGATGTTGGAGGAAGTGATGTTTTTGAAATAGTGGAGACGGTGGGTGTTTTGTTGTTGATGCTGTTGCTTGTGCTGGAGGTGCTGGTGTTTCCTTGTTGGGTTGTTATTGCAGTCGGTAGTCATCTTGAAGATTGTAATAAAGTTTATGTTGCTGGTAAGGATTTTGTTGAAGTAAATTTTGCAGCTGTTATTTGAGATAGTTGAAGTAGAAGTTTCAGCTGGTGATGTTTGAGATGTGGTGGTGCTGATGTTTGGTTCGGGATAACATGATTGATGGTGATAATAGTGCATTATTAGTAGTGTGCTTAATGGTGGTGGTTACGATTGTATAGTTTTAAGAACTGCAATTGATATTCGCATCGCTATTCAAGCTATTATTGTTGTGAATTTCGGCTTTGGCAGAGGAAATGTTAGTGATGCTTCTGGTGCTTGTCGTTGTTGGTGGTGGCTGCTGCCAGTGGTGTTGGCTCGAAGGGGGCGCTGGCGGTGGGGTTTGTCGACGGCAGAGGAGGCCGCAGGGGAGCAGAGGTGGCGTAATGCGATTGCCTGCTGCCGGCGTTTGCCAGCGGTAGTGGATCAATAGCTTCATTATCAGCGTGTGACGGTCCACGTGGTTGTAATAAAGACAAGGAGACACTAACGAATTCGTTAAAGTAGCGGCAGAAAGGGTACCACGCAGAAACTATGGATTGTAATACTGGGAAATTCCTGGTAATATTGAAAATGAAATTGAAGAGCCATTGTGGGGTGATGCTGAATAGTTATTTCAAATACACTTCTTTTTAAATAAACAACCGTCAATGAACTATAATTATATCCTCCTTTCTCCGCTTATGTGGCTCAGTCGTATCGAAAGCTTGAAAAGTTCTGTATTTTCTTGGTTGTAAGTTAAATTACATTCTTATAAATAACATTAATTTCAGAGCTTTGTATGTTACTTCCCAGTGTCAGTTGACTCATTAAAGAAAATCATATAAATTCTTAGATCTTAAAGGGAATCCAAATGTTATTTTCTCTAGACTACGTATAGCTGGGATACAGTAAAACCTGCACTAGCGAAAATGCACTTGACAGAATGACATCATAAGGAGAGTGACTTATCGCGGATAATTCAGCTGTTTTATCGCTAATATATATGAACATGGTAATTTTGGTAGTAGCTAGAATTAACTGATTGCTTTTAAGTCATCTGTCAGTTGGAGGCAACTATTACAAACATTAGCGAATATTACTATACTTAATACGTTTTAATCTAAAAACGCGCATTTAGTCTGTCTACAATGTCAGGTTTAATACAGCAAAATCAGAAACGGTGACGGTTAAACTGGTTTCTCGTTTTATTCTCATTGTAATTTTGCCTCTTGTTCCCGAGTTGGGTACGCTTCTCCCAGTGATTGTGCATCAGCTCCCCGATAACGCAGGGAGGTTCATAAATGAAACAAATTCGTTGTTTGGTCAGACCGTGGAATTTCGTGAATTAAGCGCCGTTGTGTTCGTTATGTTGTCCCAAACAAATGTGGAACTTCAAAGCAAATATCAAGCGTTTCAGCTAATTGCACCAGTTGGGATGTGTACTCCGGGTTGTCAATTAAAAACGAAAGATTCAAATAAATTGAAGTTAAATGAAGGAACTAAATAAATTCTGAAAAATGTGCTAACATTGCCAATATTTCATACTTTTTGTTCTTGTACAATATTATTGTCATACATGTAATGTGGTTGCCGTAGGCTATAAAAATGTAATAAACGATAACTTTTTCCAACGATAACTTTTGTTTTTCAAAAAACGATTAATGTAAACATTCGCTTTATTTACACACAATAATTTTTCTTAATCGAGTTGACACATTGCGACGAAATAAGCAACCTACTCATCGTGTTTCACATGTTCGCTAGCAAGTGTTATTTTCTTTGAGAAATGTCGCATTGCGTTAAGAAGTACATAAATTCCGCCTCTCCAGAAAGAAACATGGATATATATTTTGTCAATTTATTTACTTTTCATTTTTTTAACTTCAACATCAATTTTAATGTAATTTCTGATATATACATCTGAAATATTGAAGCCAAAATAAACAAGATAGTTATGCTTCCAATAAATAAGATTTTGAATGCAAATATTTGTGATCAGGTTCGGTTATTTTAGTGAAATCTCTTTAACCATCCTAATGGTATATACAAAAACTAGAGTTCTCATGCATGAACTCTATAATGTAGAAATCTAATCCCATCTTATCAGGTGCAGATAATTTACGTAAAATTCAGAAATATACTCGTCCGTTACTGCTCTTACTTTGGTGTGGGAGAACCCAGAAGAGAACCCCGCAGATCCAATTACTATTTCTAGAGCTACAGCACACAAAGAAACTTGTCTACGTGACATGAAAAACGTATTTGGTTGTTTTCCAAGTTAGTTGGTAAAATGCGATTAATTTTTTGTTTTCATCGATATTATAATTCTTTGTTAAAATTACCTTAGCAATTTTGGTTGAAATTTAATTTAATTAAAAAACCTTTAGTACGTGTAAATCTCCATATTTTGCTTGCAAGCGAGCTCAGGAAAACGGAGCTCACGCAGTTTTTTTTGCTCGAACGAATTTAAGCTTCGGTGAAATGTGTTCACGAAGTTTCATCCCCGTTACTTCAGCTTTGGAAGAACGAAAGAGAAGAGAGATGAAAATGGTGTGTTGGTCATGTGTGTTGACTCTTAATCAAAATATTTTTCCATAGAAATCAATGTTTTAGATGGAAATTGAGTTTGTTCAATCTGTAAAATTGCCGGCAGATTGGGAATATACAAGTAAATTGTGCACATGGGTATTAAGAAGATCTTCAGTTTTCGGCTTTACATTGAATGTAAGATATTTCGAAAAATATATTAATATTTGTGTTTCCATACCTTCTTGTGTAGGAAAACCTCACTCAAAACCCAATAATAAAACCTTCATATTAAATTACGTGTGGTTTCGTTTCGTCAACAGTGTTTCATGTCCCTATATCGTCAGCGCTGTGAATTTAATAAACTATTAACACATGTAACGTACACAGTATGCCGCTAATAATAGCACCCGTAACAAGTTAGCGAAACCCGAAACTGTTCTGTTGGCGGCTATCTCGCGCTCGTTCTGTGCTCAATTACCGCGCTTGAGGCGGCGCGGTGCGGTGCGGTGCGGTGCGGTGGAGCTTCGTCATCGGCAGGAAGCCCCGTGGCAGGGCGCTGAAGGCGGGCAAGCGAGCGAGCGAGCGGGCGTGGGCGGCGCACATGTTTCCGCAGACAGCGAGCGAGCGAGGGCTTGCTGGCGCAGGCGGGCGCGCTGCGTGTGAGCCGCGATGCGGAACGCGCGCTCCGCGGCGGGCGGTCCCGACCGCGCGCGCGGCCTTTGCGACGCGCGCTCAGGCGTTTCCACGACGGCGACGCCGGAGGCGGTGACAGTTTAAGAGGCGTAGGAGGCGGCGGAAGCTGAGGTAGAGGAGAGAGCTGCGTTTGAGATGGGGTGGCGGAGTGCAGTAGTGGCGGAGACGATGGGGAAGAAGGAGAAGGAGGAGGAAGAGGAGGCGAAGGCGAAGGCGAAGGCGAAGGCGGAGGGGGAGGCGAAGGCGACGGCGAAGGCGAAGGCGACGGCGAAGGCGAAGGCGAAGGCGAAGGCGAATGCGAAGGCGAAGGCGAAGGCGAAGGCGAAGGCGGAGGCGGAGGCGGAGGCGGAGGCGGAGGCGGCCACGGTAGTTCACAGGCGTAGGAGCTGCCGGAAGCAGAGGAGAGGACATCGCCCGACACGGAGGATGGGATGGGAGGAGGTTGTAACGGCGTGGTACGTGTGCGAGTATGTGATGGTTGTGGTGAGGCCACGGGCACAGTTGTCATACTGCATCGATGACCGCGACGAAGATAGGTGCAAGAGCCGGGACCAGAATAGAAGTTGTGGCAGGTTGTAATGGGGACATTCGTAACGATTGCGACAGAAAAGACGAGTTGGTGATGAAGGAGAAGATAGCGGAAGATGTGTAGATAGTACGTGGGAGGAGGGGATTTAAAGGTAGACACGGCAGAGGCAAAGAAAACAGCTCATTCGACAGAGTTCGTCGTTAGAGCGCGTCTTCCTGGTGAATTCCGGCGCAGCGTCTTATAGCCGCTGACGATTTTTTCCTTTCTTTTTAGCCTGGGCGATGAGTGCTCCCTTACTGTCTTCGCTGTCATTAGCAGACATGTGTGAACACTGAATAGATCCTCGTTCATTTTCTTTTTACTTTCTCGCTATTGCTTTTTTACGGGGATGGGGATTGATTGCGCCCAACTGCTACGGGCATTAGTTCCGTAAGGGTAATTCTTTATATTCCTGGAGGTGTCGGCGTTTCTCCTCCAGTGGAATGTGAGATCCGTCACTGACATAAACGTCACCTTGCGCTGTTTATCCCTTAGCTATTTCCTCAAGTGGGGCAACATGCTAAACTACCCTCTAATCTCCCGGCATGTGGAGTAGTATACTGCATGCAAGCGTAAATATGTGTATTTCTCTGAGCCATATTCTTGCTCTTATTGCACTCGAATGTTCATTCCTAATCGCAGTAATGAATTTTGGAAACCTTTTGTTAATATTTAGGTAGTAATCCAAACAAACATCCCTACATGTGTTAGATGCAGATCAGTCAGAAAATCTTGACAGTTCATGAACTACGAAAACGCATGTTCTTTTATCGAAACAACTAAAGTGGAGTCTGCTTTCTCCATTATCTTTAAATATGTAATTGAACTTGAGTACAGATTCGATAAAAAACAACTTGCACATTTCATTTTTGTCGTTTTAAGAATAATTATGTAATAATATTTTTTATACAGTACAAAATAGATTGCACAATATTTAAGGGTGTGTAAATGTCGAATAAACGAGCAGTGATAAAACAAAGACATTTGAAATATTTTCATCGATCTTTACAGCAATCAGTTCTTTTCTTTAGAGTATGGAAAGGCAGAACATTTTAATTTATGGGCGATGTTTCTGCTTGCTACAAAAAAATTCACGAACTATAATTTGGATGAGCGTATTTCTGTGTTTTCCTATTTTCGAATGTATGCATTATCTTCTAGAGGTTTGGAGCAATTTACATTGGAATGTACTGTATAGTACACATGTAAGTTTTCACGAACTTCTGAACTATTGAAAAAATGAAAGAGATATATTTGAGCGAATCTCTAAGAGTAAACCATACAAATATTCCGTGTCTCTCATTCGTTTGCTACTCTTCTGTCACCATTCCTACGTACAGCGCCAGCTCACCTCGCCCCCGCACTTGACTTCAGCCTCTCCTCCGGTGGCTCCGCCTCCACCTCATTAAGGTCCTTCGCCCGGGTGGTAGCGGCGGCGGGGGTCGGGGTGCAGTGGCGGGGGCGCGCCCGTGGCCCGTGTTAGCGTAACAAGCCTTCCGGTGCGCCTGCCGAAATGGAAGCTTCCTCCCTGCGCCGACTCTGTCGCCGTCTGGTTCCTGCGCCGCATCCCCCCACCCGCACCGCCCTCCCTCCCTCCCCGCCGGCACATTTGCCGCGCCGCTGGCCGCCGCCGGAGAAGGGCTCCCATCGGGGGAGATTTAGCCCGAATCCCGCCTTATAAAAAGAAAGGTATTGTCTGGCCGGGTAGTTCAAGTGTAGGGCTTCAGTTCCGCTCGCCGTCGCGTATTGCCGCATCTATCCGCTCGTCCATTCAATCATTTGTTCTTGTATGTGGGATATCCTTTGAAGGGGCAGGAGAGGTTGGCGAGCGGAGACGAAATGGAGCGGAGCGGTGAGGAGGCACATAAGACGGCAGAAGAAAGACTGAGGCGGTAGGAAAGAGTAGTACGTAGTTTGAAGGAGATTGGAAAAAGACGTAACATTACGAAAGTAAGGTTTCAAAATTGAGACAATGGTTGATTAATCGGTGACAAAGGTGAAGTTAGTAAAGAAATATAGGGATATGTTAGGGAGTATCAATACAAAAAGTATTACGCGAAGGAAGAATGGAGTAGTTGATAATTATGAAAGTGATAAAAAAGTGCTTCATACAGCAAAGGTAAAGTGGGTAATGATAAAACGAAATATGAGCAATAGGAGGGGATGAGTATCGAAAGAGGGATAAAGGAATAAGATAAAGTGGTCGTCGAAGGTAAAAAGAGAGAGTTGTGAAGCAAATGTATAGCGGGTAATGGCCAAATGCATGGAACAGAGGACAGGGCGTGTAACAGTTGAGCAATAAGGGCAGATGAGGATCGAAATGAGGACCAAGGAAGAAGGCGAGGAGCTTGGAGGCGAATGGCGCCGGCCGCCGGCCGTGGCCGCGCGGGCGGGCGCCTGCTCCCCCGAGGGCCGCGGCGCCGGGGCACGTCTTGGGCGCAGGCTGCGGAAGCCGCCTCGCCTTCCGGAGCGAGTTCTGGCGGCGTCGTTGGTATTGTGCGTCCTCTGGGCCGCTAAATTGCCTCCGGCGGCCTCGGGGGCTCCGGAACGGCGCCCTAATCGCGGTCACGAATAGCGCCCCCCCCCCTTCTGCTCCTTGTCACCTTAATAAGGCAGCCCTCTACCTTGCGCTCGTTGGACGTCACGTCTGCCGTAACCTGAATTGACTTCCGGGAGCACTATTCATTGAGCGGTTATCCTCTGAACCGTGGACTTGCTGTGAATGCCTACCCTCTCTTTTCCGACAGCCGAATTCTGTATCAAAAACGATGTTTCTGTTCATTAAATCGGTACGATTTCAGTAATTGTGTCAGTAATTTGTTTTTATTGCTACTTCTGATAGTTATGCTTTCAGCTGAGTATTCACACTTTTGGATATTCCACAGAATCTTATCATGCAAAAACCTAATTCAGTTGAAATACACACTAACGTACCAATATCTTCCAGATTAATGAAAGTTGGAAAATTCAGTTGTTGTGAAAGTGAAGTAAACGTTTAAGTGTTCTAAGCTGTTTATTTTAGCATTTAATAATATTTTGTATATTATTTTCAGTTAATGAAACTAGAGAACTGTAGAAGTAAAAATGCTGCTCAACAAAATCACATAAGGTGGTTTTCTAAACCCATGCACACACGTTGTATATGAACAACAAATAAAATTCTCTCCAGTAAACTCCAACAAATTAAAAGTTGAAAAAAAAGTTTCTTATTCAACTTATAACTAATTAATGAAAGATTTTTAAAAAAATTGATGAAAATGATTTCGGAGTTTTACAGACGAAGTATTTAGTTTACATAATTTCTTCGAAAAATTTAACTAGACAAAATGAAAGTATTAATTTCATTCAGTATATTGATTTTGTAGTTTACGCCGTTCCATTTTTAATTCCGTAGTGTATATTTCTGTTGAATAGTTGTGAAACTTTAAAACTAGTTTTTTTAATGAAACTTGTTTTTAAAAAAAATACTTGATGTATTTTTTGTTTGTACCATTGCGTGTTTTGAAGAACGCTTGAAATTCGAGTAAGGTACTCGGAGGCTTTTAATGAGAGATGTGAGTGCGGAACTCAACTGTCAAAGTGGACTATGTTATTGACATACTACGAAAACCCCTTATTTATGTCATGCTATGTGTTTTTTATTGCGATCGTCGACATTGGGGTCCTCGTAACTGCAATTCAAGCCTTATTTCTTCCAGCTTTATTCTCTATATAGATCCTGTCAGCTAAGTATCGAACTTGAAAAATCACTACTTTCCAAGGCCTCAATAAATTGATTCAAACATATCAATAAGATCAGATTTTTCATCATCATATTCAGTGGCTTATAACTGGGATTTGGGGCATTCTAAAATGGTTATACATTAGCAATATCATTGGGTGTATCACCTTTCAAGCAACCGCCAAATGTCGATAACGGGAAACAAGCTTTTTCACAATCGGTGTTATGCAATTGACGCGACGATGTGTTTCCTCTGGAGTTCAAGCTAGAATTGAAACGTAACTCACCAGCTCCGCGTCTAAGGCTTTGCTTTACGCTTCGAGAAATCTCCTTACTTTCAAATGTCACATCTGTTCCATTACTTTGCCTATCCCTCTTTCGTTTCTTCTGCTATCTTGCCCTTTATCAGCATCAACCTATTCGTCTCTCATTCATTCACACAATTTCTCAATAGTCATTCCGGAGACCTAGTGTTGCTTCCACTTCTTTTCCTCGCGGTCTCCTTGTAGGTTTTTCTTCTTCTTCTTTTTTTAGTGTCTTCCCCGTGTTTCGCATGTCGCCCTGTCGCGCCCACCCCACCCGGCGTCACCTCCCGTCTAGAGCCCTCACAATCCGGAGCAACCCGACCGCTCACACGCCTCGTTGATCCCTCGCGGCAGGAAATCCCAGTTCCGCGCCGTCACTTTATTTCCGACTGAATAATTCCGAAACCTCATTTAAATCCCGTACCTTATTTGGATTTTCTTTCCGTCCCCGCTGTTTTTTTCTTCTCTCTCTCCTCGTTCTCACTGCATCTCTATCAGGGGGGGGGGCGCGCGCCCAACTCGTAGTACCTCTCCTCTCCCGCCGCCTCCCTCGGCTCCTTTATGTGGAAAGTGCAACGCCACTTTAACTTCCAGCGAGGCAGTGTAAAAGTCGGAATGAAGCGTAAAAGTTAACACATATACAGTGCGGTTGTAAATCATGGATCGCGAGAGCAAGAAGTGCGACGCTGCCGGGGAAACGTTTCCTTTGGGAGAGAAACGGCCAAATTAAAGGCGGCGGCGCAGATGCCGGGCGGTGCGGATGAAAGAGTGGAGGTTGGAGATGGGGTGGTGGTGGTGGTGGTGGTTGCTGGAATTAAGGGCGGCTTCTCGAGGGGAGCAGCTGTCAAGGGATGGAAACAAATGTCGAGGGAGTCCAGATTCGGGTGATTACCTACAGTGGTGGCAGGTGTAGAACGTGACCAAGTCGTTGAGAAGCACAGGAAGGTGGTAGAAGTCGACAGATCAGGCGGTGGTAGAGAATGCTGTGTAGGTTGGAGGATGCGCTGAAGGAAGGACGGTGCAGGAGTAAGGATTGGAATGGACGACAAAAGGAAACCAATGTTGGACTGAGAGGTCCTTGTACGAGCGAAAGGGAGAAAGCCCTGTCCGGTGGGCAAGGCCGGTGGGTGAGATTCAGGTGTGGGTGGCTGCTGGCAGACGAGGGCGTTAGTCGGCGAGGAGGTAGGCTCTGCAACGATTTCGTCTGTCGTGGGGTGAGCGGTGGGCCAGCAAGCGAGGGAGTGGGCGGTCGAGGGAACCATCGGTCGGTTAGTCGGGCGCCCGAGCGGGCAAGCCGAACTCGTTTCCAGATAAAGCGCCCGATATATCGTCCGTACGGGCCCACGCCGGCTTTCGCACCAGACGTTCGTCTTCCGAGTTCCGATTGGGCCGCTTTCTCCATCCATGTGGCGAACTCCGGACGAGGGATTGCTGGCGGTACAAGTTGAAACACAGCGCAGGTCATGGCTTTTCTAAATGCATTGTTCTACGAGTATTCCCTAAAAGGATATTAGTCCATCTGTCGTCATTTTTGTCGCAGTGCTCATAAATAAGGATTTTATTCTTCTGCGATATCCGAATTTCAGAGGTACAATTGAGCCATATTTAGTCATTATTTTAAATCAAATAAGAGAATAGAAGAATATATTGCCAAAACGACGGTTCCGAATGCTCTCACTGAAATTAATTTGTTCGCTTTCTAAAAATTATGTTATAGACACATTGAAAATTTGTTTCTCTCTGTCCTCTGTTCATATTGTCGTGTTTTTAGTCAACATATAAATGTTTATTTTTGTGGATAAAAACATGTTTAAGTGTATTTTAAAATTATATATTTTATTAAAGAATATGATCTTATGTAGTTGATTAACAGAGCATGTGAAACGTGGATTAGTTGCTTTTCTCTGGCGTGAATCACGTAGGAAAGTGTTACAAAACAAACTGCGGTGTCTAGAAGGTAGGAGGTTTTAAATCTGAGAGCTGAGAAGAAACTTTCTTCGAGGAAGAGTGAGCTCTTTCAACGAAAAAAGAAAGACAGTTGGGTGCCGAGAGTGCAAAATTTCTGGAAGTATGAACAACCGCGACAAGGATACTCCGACTCGGTTCCATTGCTTACTTCTGAAATCTAAAGCAACTGCGTATACAGGGTTTTCCTCCCTCTCCGGTATGCAAATTGATAAAGCGCATTACAAGTTTGGCGGATATAAAACGTCGATTTCACACCGCGTCTCTTGTATATTTGAGGCCCGGCGTTTAATCCCACACAAGTGCTGGCGCGGAGTGGATTACGCGCCGCCCGACTTCGTCGTAAGCCGGGTCTCGCAATATCGGCGCGCGGCGCAATTACCGCACTCCGATGAGCCGGAATCGCTTCCTCGTGCTTAGCATCTTTGACGGCGGGCGCGCGCGCCGCGCCTAATCCGCCCGGATTAATCACAGCGCGACGGAGGGCGCGTAGGCCGATTAAAAGGCAATGGAAAGAGACGACACGTGTTGAAGTAAAGGCAGGTTTACTTAATGCGAGGAAAAAGTGAGGTAATGTTTGGCTGGATGGACCAAGAGGGGTAGTCAAAAAGTGAGAAAGATGACAAAGCAAAAAAAATCGTACTTCTAACGAGAACATATATTCGGGAATTCCGGATGTAGTATGTTCACTCGATTCCTTCGCTTCAGATTACCGTGATAACTTGAAATTTAAGGGATTCATTTACATTCAAGAATTTCATGAGAGAAAGTATTTTTTATCTCGAAGACATCACTTCTTTTTTTAAGTCAATGGATAATTACATTTTATTAAAACAATATTTTTCTTCTGTTTAGGCAATAGAATTAAATTGTTGTTGGATGATGCAATATTTGCCTTTATATTCCAGGATAAACCCATCCACAATTTATAATTTTGATGCTCTCGATGATACTTTAATTTTCCTCATTTGTCTTTAGTTTTATATCCCTCGTATTCGCGTACAGATAAAAGATATCGCTGCTTTTGAAACTAGTGCGTGGTGCGCGTGTAGAAAATGTGCTGGCGCAGCCGCGGCCTAGTACAATAATCGTACAAAACATGCTTCCTCACAGTACAATATATTGCCCAAAGCTGCAGGAAATTTAGTAAGCTTGAAATATACTAAACTGGAGAACCCAGTGTACTCGATATTAAAGGCGTGGCACTTGGAAAAGAGAAAATGACATTCGTTTCTGCGTGATTTATTATTCCCGTTGCCCCATTCGACGCTTTCGTAGAGCCACATTTCCATCCTACACGTTCCCAAACAGCGTCCCACTTTCTGCCGCGATTGCCGCCTTACGAAGGGTTGGCGTCGCGCGATCTACCTGCGGCCGCGGGGCGCGAGGCTTGCCGTGGGTGGCGAGGTGTCGCGCCGGCCGGACGCGAGGGAGGAATGGAAATGAGGCCCGACCTGCGTGTGGGGCGGTGGGGCAGGCGACCTCGCGCTCAGGTCAGGTCGCGGCCGCCGCGTGGTCGCCCAGAGGCGAATTAAGTGTGAAGCCTATGGGAGTTGGTCACCTGGACACTTGCTTTGTCATACGAATGCCCAGTGGAATACTGAGATTTGTAACGTAAGAGCACCGACAAATTTTGGCTATTAGGTTTTTAATTATTTTTGAACAGGTGTTGTTGAATCTCAGTCCATTATTAACTATTTATTAATGTAATGGTTGTTTTATAGTTGTTTATTCCTTTTAACAATAAAGCGTTATTGCTGACCTGAATGACTGAGGTGGCTAGAACGAGTGCCGACTCAGCACCTTGGTGTGAAGGGTCGTGTGTTCGAGTCCCGTCGTGGGCCAGGTTGTTTGTCCCTTGTCTTTCAAATATGTATGACGGCACATAGACAAAAAGCAACAGCAATAAAACATTATTTCGCTAGAACCAATATTTTAAAAAAATTAACAACCTCCAATTTTTACCAATAAAATATAATTTGTAGTACCTTATCAAAATGTGAAATATGTTAACGCTCCAAACGTAAATTGTCAGATTATATTTTACATTCCTGTAATCCGTATTCGCAAACTTCCCAATTATGAAAATATAGCATTTATTTTTAAACGTGATTAGTGTATGGATTCAGTTGCAGAATATTTTCTATCCTAAAGTTGATTTTTATGTTCATCGGGACTAAAGTATAAGCAAAAAGTAAGGAAATCCCAAATGACAATCAAGAAAAATAAAAACGCTAATATTGAACAATTCATCCATTCGCACCGACCAGCAGCTCCCATCATAACAACCTGCAGATAAAACCGAGTTTGAATATAATTCTAAGAGAATGATACACGAAAGAAAAAAATTATTACCTAAAAAAATTAAAAATTCATTGTTACAAGCTTCTTTAATACATTTGTAGAATTCAGGCTTTGTAATGGATTTAGATTTTGCTTGCTTGCTGGCTTCATTCTCTCGATTCAAAAATGCGATAAGAGTGACCAGCATAAAGCAGACAGAAAGTATGCAGCACTGACATTTTGACGCTGTATCACGCTGATATCTTTCTGAATCAGATCGTCACGGGTGATGAAACCTGGGTTTCCCATTTCAGGTCAATGAGCAAGCGGCAATCATTCGAATGGCATCTCACCACAAAATTACGAAGAGATTAATTTATTGATTATCAATCTTAAATAAAATGCAAGTTGAGATCCAGTTCTTGAAATTGTGATTTCACATTTTTTTCTTCCGAGGTCAGTGGAGACAGGAAACCACACCGAAATAAGCTGCTCATCAAGAGGATATTTCATATGACTCGTTTAATTCGTAGTCAACGATCAGAATATTACACACATACAAATCAAAGTAATTTTAGTTTAATCCTTCAGATATTTAAAAGTCATCAATGTCGTAAAAGGGAACGCTTGTATCAAATATGTAAAGCACATTTAATGAGGGAGATTCGGGTACCTAAAGTTATGAGAAGACAGGAGCAGATAACTCAGATAAACAAAGGCAGCTGTAATATTTCAAGTCCTACGCAAAAAATTATCGTTGGCGTATTCCTTGTTAAAAAATGAGATATAAATGTTCGTGGAAAAGGTCTCTCCACAATGGCAAACGTGGATAAAAGCAGCTTGCTGTAGCGACGCAAAATTGGAGTGAAGGCTGCCCCAGGATACGTCGAAGCCTGCGCCAGCGCGATCCGGGCAGAGCCTGGGGCATCCCTGGTGGCAGATTCAATAGCTCTCCAAATGCTTTGCAGCTCTTCAAATGCCACAGTGCACGAACAATTTTCGTAAAATTTACATTATTTCTGTGTATGTTGGTTTATTCGTGTTGATAATTTCATTTTATTTTCTGGAATTTTCTCTGTTTCATTTTTAGTAATGACAGAATCAATAAAGAGGAAATAGAGGCATAAACATTCGTTTGAATATACCAGCTATGTTCAGTTTTTGGAGTAAATTTCTGGGCAGAATAATTAGTAAAGCAAAGGCAGTGCCGATGTCGTTCATTCATTTTACTAACAAACATTTCATTCGTTCACGATTACTTTTAGTTACAAACGTATCGTTATCATTAAGGGAAATTGGAGATGATGTAAATTGTATTCCAGGACAAAACAAATTCTTTGAAAGATTTGATTTAAGTTTTCCGAAAACAGAGTGGTTGGTCAAAAAAGGGATAGCGGTTATAGAAAAAATGTTTAAGGAAAAATGAACAATTTCTAAAACCTTAATATCATTCCTTTCCTGCATATTCTCCGTTCTGCGTCAAAGTCAAGAAAAACATTCTGTAGGTGCGATTACAAAGTAGGTCACGAATAATCAGATTCGTCTATTACAGACTTTCAAATTATGAACAAAGGCGATTGAGAATCACGCATCCATAAAAAAACATTTGCGAGAAGATTCGTTTCGGTTTCCTAAAAAGAAGGGCGCTCCTCAAATTAATTTCACCTACTTTCCCAAGCACAGTAGTAGACCTCTATGCGAAGTAACAGAAAACGGGTTCTACCAAGCAGCCGCGTGTTTTCACTCCCTCCCCTATATTTAGCGCATCCACCCTTCACTGTTGCCATCACAGCCTCAGAAGCTGCCGCTTGTTTTCACTACCACTCATCACCTCCTATAGAGTGTAGTCCTCTGTTGCCTTATCTCCACCTACGCAACGCTTTCGTTTCCCTCTACCTTTGTCGTTCATACCGCCGCTACACCGCTTTCCCGAACACTATCGTCAGCCATTCCACCGCCGCTGTCTGCGGCGCGTCTGTAACCGTTCACTAGCCTTTCGTCAGTTGGCTGCTCTGATTCGGTGGTTTCTCCGATCGATACCAGGCGAATGCTCGGGGAAATACCTTAAAAACGGGCTACGGATTGCGCGTGATATTTCCTTCCTTATTCTTGCTCCTCCTCTCTCGTTACACAAACACACACACACACACACGCACTTACATACCCTACACTACCACAAATGTCGGGAGATTAGAGCGCGTCCCTTCTGGGGCGGGGCCCGGCTTGGGGATATATCTGAAGTAAACCGACATGTAGGTCAGTGCCTGATTTTCAGTTCCAGCCGACTAGGAACACTGCCACCTCTTGGAATAATAACCCGCAGTACACTCACGGGATTTAATACCATATTACTTGACACGCTTTGAAACATTAAATAATATGTTATTCAGTGAAAACAATACGAATAGCCTTCACCATCGCTGCCTCCTCATGCACCCTCCATCACACTCCCTCCCTGCGGGCGCCCCAGCCCAGCTGCCGCCGCACGGCCACACGGCTCGCCCGGCGCGGCGCCGGCGTTGGCCGCCCGGGTGGCGACCGGGAGCCGCTGCGCGCTAACCCAATTTGACGCACCTCTCCGGGAATTTAATTTTCCCCTCCAATTACGCCCGTTTATGTTGCGTGTCGCGCGGGCGGTGCGAACGGGAGGCGCGGCGCGGCGCGGCGCGAGCGGACAGGCAGGCAGGTAGAGGAGGAGCGGTTGGACGCGTGAAAGGGACAGGAGGAGGCTGCGCCAGCGCACGAGGCAGGTGGACGCACGGGAGGATGAGGGAAAGCTGGAGGTGGTGGATGGCGAAGTGGGTGTAGAAACGATGCGGGAGTTCACCGCGCAGTGGATCCTTGTTATATATTGCTACATATCACCTTGCGCATTGATGTACCATCTGGTGTTCCATTATTGTCGATATGGTTACTGAAAAAACATTATGGAATAGGAAAAATGTAATTCATTGCGTAGAATGACATGTTTTTGAAAACGACCTCTTAAAAGTCGTAGAATTTCCATGCCACCTTGATTTTAGGATATTACCAATAATATAGAGAACTGAAACTTCCTTCAGTTGTGATAGGCTACATAATCTAGCCATTGGGAGTGTCTAACAAGTGTATCTGAATATCGTGACAAAATTAAAACAACTATTGTTTTTTTATATAATTGTCGTACGTACCGCATACAATTGTATAATATGCATTGGTAAATTCTACATTCTCATAAGATTGTTTTACATCATTAGATTAGATTAAACCACGACCGCCCAACAATTTTGTGCGCACAGCGTTTGCTCATTGTCGTCGCGTCCGTAACAGCAGTGCCATTGTAGTTCTCCGATAGCATGTTTTTGCAACTTTTAGTGCTGAACCATTGCTATGTTGATACTACCAGAACGTACCAAAACGCCAACCGCTGGTTATATGAGCTTTTGTTCTTAAAAATTGTAACCGCTAGACCTTAACTACATGGCCTCGTCAACTTTGATGTGGCCCAATCACCGTTTGCTTTGCACCGGACTCTCCCTCTGATCTAACCATAATCAGCTACATACTGTTTAAAAAGAAGATTCGAACCGATGCAAGTGCGGAGAAGAGCATGCAATGCTTCTGCAAGCTCGGCTGAATCGACATCTTCAAGATTCAGAATTCGTAAACTTGCTTACGTGTTTCGGTTGTCTTTTAGGATGTCTCCGCCAATTGAACAAATAAATTTCGCAAATTTGTGCAAAAAGCGTATCAGAAAAAAGAGTATACTTGCTGATCACCGTTTTGGGATCACGGGTCAAGTGGGGTAAATGTAAACGGTTTTTCAAGATACAATGTAGTCTGTGTAAATTGCAGAGCTTTTAGGTCTTTGGGTCAGCCTTTGTTAAAAAGCAGAAAAATTCCAAACCATAACATCTTCGTCATTTATTCTTGAATTTCGGGTGAATGTGTTTCATGGCAAGCTATCTTTACGCCAAGGATCATTGATCCTCAGCTAGGGTTCGAAAATTGTTATTGTTCGAAAAGAAAATGAGTGTTAATTTTTTTTGATGATGATTGGTCCGTTGCTTTTTCCGTTGACGCTTGACTCAGTTGTGGGACGTCTGCAACAGACGTTACGTCGCTTTTAAATGTTTACTTTATTCGCTTACCTCACGCGGGGTAAAGAAAGACTCGCCACAGTGCATTGTTATTTTGGAAAGGTATTCGACGAGTTTCATGTCTTAATTACTCAAAAAACACATTGTAGGTTTGTGATCGAGAGCTGTGCGTGTCACCAAAAGCGCCACCATATTTGCATTAATTCTGCTCTTTGACTTTCTGAATCATGTTAGGGTATTTCGAGCATTGTTTGCCCCACGAGTGTCACAATTGCCAACCTACAAATCATTCATTCCCAGTTTTCAATTTGTATCGCGTTTGTAACTTTTTTCATTTGATGGTCACCTCATTAAATCAGTACATTCGTATATTTACTTTATTAGCTTAAATTAGAATTAAACTTGAAATACGGTTGAAAATTAATGACCTGGAAAGTTATTGATGTTTCACAAAACAACACAAAATTGTTTTTTTTAACATGTATTGTGCACAATGACAACAAATACAATACTCGCGTATAACAATGCAAACAAGAAAAGCTTTCAGGAATATTTAATAACATAGTGTAGTATAGGAATGCACAGTAAAACCCAACTTTACACAGCAAGAACATAAAAAAAGTAGCTGTTTCCTAACTCAACATGTAAACAGTAAATTTTTAATGGTGAGAAGCTCCATCCTTGGACACTAGCAGTTCCTAGACATTAACTCTATAATATTAACTCTATATTAAGCAGTACCGCCATGAGCATTATTCAGTCGGTACGTGCATTGTGAGAATAGATGGAATAATAGAATAAAATATTTCAGTTTACAGACAAAACCTGAAACTGATTCATTGTTTTTGAATTTCACTTCAACTCCTGGGTATCTAAGGAATCCATAGACATCTCTCACATAGCTACTTGATACTTTCAATTTCTGCTCGCATTGTAAATTAGTATAAATAAAGATCTCATTATTGGTCTTTGCTCAACAGAATATTGATTTTTTTTTTTTAGTTTTATCTTGAGTTTAATTTCCATTGATACAAATAGAAAATATGGACAAAGTGAAAGTGACGTGACTTCTCTTATCGTTTAAGCTATGTAATCGACTCTACAATTAATAATAGAAATGACGTCTATCCAGTGAAGTATGCAGTACAAAGAAAGTTTAAACTGCAGAGTGTTATTATGTTTTCTCTCATTGCAGTGGGAGCACTATGAACGAAAACTCCCTATCTATTATTTTACCTTTTGAATATGTGTGATTGTTAATGCCGTTGCAAGTATCAAAATTTAAGTTTTTTGATTAGTTTTTAGAATTTGTTCTTTCTCAACTGATTTTATCGTCATGGGCTGGAGAATCTTGTAGCGCAGGCGAGAAGATTTTATTTCTTCCTGATGCTTCCTTTGGCAGAAAAAACAATACATGACAATATGTATTTTCATGGAAGTATAATTTTAGATTTCGTTATGGGCAGATATGCACAGTTTTCGGTATAATAGCACATTTTTTTCTGGTTGATTGTGGTTGAACGAACTACGTACTCATGAACAGATTTAGCTTGCCGAATTTCCGTGCGATCGCCAATTTGTAAAGACCGGCAAAATGCGGCATTATCGAAATTTCATAGTACAAATTGGATCATATCGGTTGCTGGATTCATTTCCTGATTACGTTCTATATGTACGTACGAAATGCAGATACAGCAAACATTTTGCATGAATTTTCTTGATGAAAACTGTTTGATAATTTTCTTCAAACTTAGTACGTTTATTGAGTCACATTAAGTGTGAGAAGAGTATACCTGCGTTCTCTCTGCGTACAATAAAAGGGACAGTTTTTCTTTATGCCATTTGTTCCAGAGAAAGGCTTTTCTCGACGAATGTTTTTGTTTCATAACGATCAAAATTTTGTGTTAGAAGTAAAGCAAAACACGCTATTTAGCGCCTAATCAAATAAATGGATGATGAATAATATAAATAAGGTTTTTCTAATCGAATAAATGTATGTTTTTCGTCTTTGTATGTACAAATTACATGCTGTAACGTAAATTGCTCTTCATAACATTTTAGTTTTAAAATTGACGGTGAAAAATCGTGTGTATAACTTTTAACACGAAATTTAAAATACATTTATGAAGATTAAGTGTAGATAATAAAAGTTAAATATATGGAAATGCATAAAGTATTAAAGAATTTTAGTGTGTATTGAAGGACACTAATGCAAAAATGTTATTATGTTATATTGCATCAGAAATGTACTTCATCAATTCAATTTATTGGTAAGCTAAAACACATTTATTTGCAACGGTTCCTAAACTTTAAGCTAAGTTTGTTCTCTTGGAAATGTGTGTGTTCCAATCAATACCAGCCATGTTTTCCAATGTATTGTGGGAATCATGTCGTGTCTCCCGATGTTAAAATACTAACAAACAATTCTAATTTCATTTATTTTGTATGTCCGAAGACTGCATTGTATTGCTTCAAAACGAACTTGCCCCTGCTAGTCAAACGTAATATTTTGACTTGTTCACTTTTTATGTCCGAAGTAGAAGTTGCAAATTACCTGTCAAGATCAACAAACCTAAAAAAATGTTCTGAAACGTTTTGTTTGTTGCTTTTAAACGTCTCTCATTACTAAAGCGAATGAAATTTTAGAGGGAACTTTAAAGTCGATTACTTTTGGTGCTGAACATACACTCAGATGCAATACGTGAGTATCTACTATGTGCTGAACGTTGTGGAAGTGTCAGCCGTAATTTAAATCTTCATGTATTTGTAGATCGATTTCCTCACGCGTAAAATAAAATATTTTCGTTTGGATAATTGATAGTGTCACCTTCAAACGTACCTTGACTTTTTTCAACCTGATTTGTTTTTTTAAAGATAATTTAAAACAATGTGACACCATTGTGAGATGCACGTCGTACTACATGCGGACATTTTCATCAGTTTCCGGTTGCCGGAGATACCTGTAGGCCTTTACTACCCGCCAGCAGCGTTCCCGTGGTGCCGTCAAAAACGCGCAACTCGGAAGGTGACGATGATCTTACCCCCTAAATGGCGAGATCTGGTGCCAAACTACCCGTTGGCTAGCGGGGTTTTCCCCCATCGGGTATCTCCCACCAGCAGGGCAATCCCCCAGCCAGGACGAGCTGTAAACTCCCAACTGGTTTCCCGACGTGGGTGGTAGTTTGGTGAGTGTAAATGTGTGTAAGTTGACAGGAAAGGACAAGGAAGAGGAAGGAAAGATCGGGGGTGTCCCGTGACCCGTTTGCTAGGGTACTGCGCCGACATTCGCCTGTTGTTGATCGCAGTTGAAACCACGGAAAACTATCGATCATAGCAGCCGGCAGCTAGAACTCTCTTCCGGACATCAGATGAAGTCGACCTAGCTATGTACCTCATGTCAAAAATCCTGCCACTGCTGGGATTTCAAACTTAGAACCACCCGGTCAGAGGCACCGCTGTGACATCAAGAGATACCCTGAGCCCCCTAAGATTCGTACGTACTACACAATAGAATAATACCACACCATGCATATCTACTAAATACATGTACATATTATTCTTATTGCAAATCTACTTGTCTGTTTTTATCACTCCCTCTTCAAATTTAAAATTCTGCTAATAAAAGTCAATACACTTTTAGGGAGAACACAGTTCAAGAAGGGAAATTATCTTTCAGAAAACATGAATTAAAAATGAAATTTAACGATTTCAAAAAAATTATGGTAACAAATGGTATTTATTACTCACAGGTGACGTTTATTAGTTTTATTAATTTGTGGCTTATTATTGAAATAATTAATAATAATAATAATAATAATAATAATAATAATAATAATAATAGAAAAATAATCAAAAATAACAATTGAGTCCAATTACTTAAATCTCATTACCTTCAAACTGCAGAACGTGAAGCGTCATATTTTGATAATGAGGAATAGAACGATGAGATTTTTCTAAGATATTTACTAAATACTACTACTGTGACTAATATACTCGTATTTTGGCATTGCAATTATATAAAGGACACTGGTAACTTTATGAACATAAAATACTTCAAACACGTTAGGAGGGTTGAATATCGAGTGGCCATTTTTGAGTCTAGAATAAATATGAAATAAAGCTCATGTGAATTTGGTAGATGTTTTATAAATAATATTGAAATGAAGAAAATGTACAATGGTACAAGTTTTAAGTTGCACTTCTAGTTTATAAATATTGTAAATCAAGTGAATTATATTGTAATTCTGATTACATGTATATTTATAACATTCTTGCGTCAGAACATAATTAAATATTGGATTAATAGTCTGGCCATAAGTTATAGTTAATTAAAATTTAATTCCAATAAATAAATTGGTAAATGATTATTATAGTAATACACAGAATTACACACGTGCATAGTGTATATTTTTATATGTTGTTAACAGAAAGAGGGGCCACCTGACGTTATTTTCCTATGTCATTACCATTATGTCATTGCAGCTGAGAATAACCGGGTCACGCGAACACATCAGAATCAACTGACATGTTGATAGACGCGTGAAACCTGCTACGTAACAAGGCGCGAAAATAAATAAGATAAACTTTTCGTATAGTAGGACACTGGATACCAATCTGTGAACGTCCATGGACCACTGGTGGTCGGCGAGAACAATGTGGTGGGTGCACGAAAATCTGGACAATATTTGAATGTTGCAATGGTTTCGAAATTAATAAAATATAAATTAAATTGTTATATTATGAAATACAGTGTTCGTACTTTAAATTAATGACATGGATGTTCCCGGAGAACTATTTTACAATTGTATTTATCATAAATAATTATTTTTAACGAAGGAAAAATATATTAATAAACACAAACAAACGTATTAAAACGTCAAATTTGAGAAAAAAATTGTGTTCTATCTGTAGCAGTAATTTATGCGACAACTTAATACCTATGCATCCTGAATAAATTTCTTGATTTCATCTGAGGTAATGGAAGATAACGAGAATTAATTTTCTGATGTTGCGTTTATATTCTGCATTATTAACAAAAAAGCTATCTTGGAAGTTGCAAGAAACAAATGCACGCAGAAAATTACACTGAAGAGAAAATTCGATGTGTTTCGATGGTAGACAGAGTTTTGAGAGAAATGTATGCATTTTTACTAAGAGTTGGTCACTCAGTTTGATCGATTGTTTCCGGGCGCGAAAACTGAATTTAATCATGACAACTGCCATTATAATCATAAAGGCAGAGTATGTTTTATCGCGTGGGATGTCATTTTTCCCTGCTGGATGGGGGGGGGGGGGGTTGTCGCCCGCCTGCCCATCTGATTGCGGCGTTTTCCCTAACCAAGTATCTACCCGTCAGCGCGATACCTCTCCAACTGGGACAAGCTCTAAAGTTTCGACATGTGTGGCAGTGTAGTGCATATAAATGAGTGTGCGTGTGTGTGTGTATGTAAGCAGTGTGGATACGACAAGGAAGAGGAAAGAAAGATCGCGGGCGATCCGTGCCCATTTGTTAGGTAGTGCTCCGGCATTTGCGTGACGTCAATCGAAGAGACCACAGAAAACTAATGGTCAGAGCAGCCGACTGCTAGAAGTGTCCTCCAGACAGCGACTGAATTCGACCTAGCTGACAAGCTAGGGTCGAAAATCTTGCCACCGCCGGAACATACGACTTCCCAGTCCGAGGCGCTGCAGCGACATCACTTGACGCTCTGAGCCACCTAAGCCGGTTTCGGTCACTCATATCGGGACCGAAATAGCATTTAAAAAGTTATTATTAGAGGTCCGCATAATGAGAAATTACGAATTTAGCGGCGGGCCGAAAGGTTAGCGGCCGCCTGTGTCGGAGGCCGTGAGAGCATTTGTGGAGGGGGCGGCCGTCGCTCGGGCGGGCAGCGCCGAAGGCGGAACGCGGGCGCGGGCGGTGGCGCACGTGAGCAGATGGCCCTTGATAGAGGGCGACCTTCGCCCGACAAAGAGGAAATGGTTACGTGCGCGCTGCGCCGCGTGCCGCGCGCGGCCGCAGGGCTGCCCACGCAGGCGCCCGCGCCGCCGTGCCGCCGCGCCGGGCCCGCTGCGCGCGCTAGGGGTGCCACGTCGAAGCCGATGTTTTTGGGACATCCATAATTTTGCATAAAATCGTTAATGTGATTTTATACGTCGATTTTTTCAAGGCGATGTTTTTTCACATCGATGTTTTTGTAAACATCGATGTTTTTACGTGGTTGATGTTTTATTTTTGAGTGAGAAAAGTACAGACTAATAAAAACTTGTAATAATTCTGAGATATCCATAAGTTGGGCATTTTTCAAACCAAAGTGCGCGAGGGTGAAAAAAAGTTAAAGTGGTTTTGTAGATAAATGCAGTCACTATAATTTTTTAAATTTAGTGACTCACATGATATTTTTTGTTAATTGTCCTAGTCATTTTTTTGATTTTATGTTGTCAGTCTCAATTACTAATTCCTGAACGCGACCACCATCACAATATCCCTCCCCCTCTCTGGGAATATTAATGGTAACTACAAGTTGTAGTTAAGGATTTAAAATCATCGATGATACATAAATGGTTTGGTATGATGTAATTTTGAACATGGTATTTTAGAAACATAGATTCTTTGTTGGCGTTGTCACATCTCTAGCACGCACAAGCCTGCGCGAACCCAGGTCAGGGATTTTTAATTTCGCGCCGATATTGTGTACCCATATACTTCGGCTTTTAAGGCGAGTGTTTGCTTGGGAAATTTTCAATACATTCTCTGATGACGACTACGGCATGAGTACTGCGAAGTGCTCTTAATGTATGAAAATGCGCCATGAATGATGTCATTGAACAGTTTTCATGGTTTCAGACAAATTAAATATGTGTGATAATATTCATGCAAGTAAAAACTACTAGTAGTGAAAAACATCTAAAAATTACACTAGTAAATTCATATACATCTCGTATTTGTAGCTTCTGTGCATAATTTTCCTTTGGCGTCATATCACGCAACAGTCCATCCATCCCTCAGTTCGGGTTGTCTGACTTACCCGATAATACCCAAAAATGTGTAGTTTAATCCATACTTACAATTGTGATTTTGGAAAATATCAGGTGTTATTTCGATATTACAAAAATATTACTCAGATATTACAAAAACAGGCTTGAGAAAGTATCGGAATCATCTAAGGAAATTTCAAAACAGATACTAAGGCCTTAAACGAATCCCAGAACAAAGGAAAAGTACTAAAGAGAATTATTAATCACGATATTCGCTTTGGAAATCCATTGCAACTAAAAGAATGGTGGATTGAGGCATGTGCTTACTCGTCCACATTTAATTCCCGTTCATAGACGTTTTTATATTTTAATTATAACTTTCTAATGTATTTTAAATGAAATGTAAAATGATTTTCTCATTCATTTAAAGTAGAAATATGTTGAAACATTTTAATAGTGTGATTTTGCAACTGTATTTTTTATGATACAATGTAATGAAAACAATACAAAAACAAATACGCTTTCGTAGGATATTTCTGTTATGAATTCGAATTTTATTATTGCAATTTAATTACCCGAAAATAATTCTCTATCATACTTTACAGTGACAGGAAAAATCGTGTGATCCGAATTTTTGTTGATTGGAATTTAGTATTGGATAAAATAATAATTTATTATGCGGTATTCTCCATTAACATAAAATGCCGATAAATGTGTCAGTATTTGCAGAATCAATAGAATACTCCATGCAAAACAAGGATATGCTGTCAAGAGCTTTCCACTGATACGCTCAACAGAGAAACGCGAGCAACACGCTCTTGTCAATACCATCGAGTGGATGTACTCGTCAGGCAAGCGTGCCGACCGTGCAAATACTAGAGCAAGCGTTTCTCGATTCCCTATATCCAGGTTCGTTGATGCGTGGGATCCTCTGTTGGTTTTTGAGCCTTTTTGTGTGGATTTCCGTAGGAACAAGACAGCTGCAAATATTTACAGCTTGTATTAAGGCGAGCATAAAACTACAAAATTTTGACCCGGTAGTACACATTTGTTTTCCAAATACTAGTAATGTTTTGAGAATTGAATAGTAGAAACTCTAGTCGGCGCAAGAAAATGTTAGCATGAAAATGTATCTTAATATGAAAACAAAGTATTATAATATGTTACATTTCCATTTCTAATAAAATTAATTTTCTTTTTTCAATGAAAAATGATTAATTTTGAAAATGCAAAGAAATCTACTGAGAAATAAAACTACGAAATATGTTTGTTTAGAGGTAAACTTTTCTTATGAAAATGTAAATTTTAGGGTAACTATTCCACTCGTGAAATTAAAACGAATAGTGTTTAATTATACATACAAAATGCACCAATCTGGGCGGCGTATATCAGAAAGCTTATTGCCTTTTCTATCCGATTTTTCTTACCGCTTCTCCCTACTGACCAATCATACACTGTGACTCCTCTATCTTAGAAGGCGGTATACATCGATCGCTATGTCGATGTCCAATAAAGCAATGTACTATAACATAACGTTTTTGACTTAAACATAGCTTTCAGTTATTTTCAATATTTGGCGTATTTTGGAACTGTTGGACATAATTTCATTCGTGGAATAATCCTGTTAAATACCACTGGTACTTGGGAAAATCTCAGATAAATCCCTCCTCGCTTCCCGAGTCGGGGATTTATGGACTATTTCTAAAACACGTGTGGTATTACCTATGATATTTTAAAAAATTGGGCTAAAGTAATGAGTCAGCATTATAACTTTCTCCAAATTAAATTTATACGGAAAGGAACATCATCTTTCTAGCTAGAAAGTGGAGTAGTTACACGTTATTGAATTCAGATGTCCGGAAATCCTGTCGTGGGGAACTGATCATACATTCCAACGCGCACTAACGCTTCGCCATTTCCTCGCCTTCAGTTTCGTGTACGTACCTCACGCTCCCTCTGCCGCTTGGAAACCTCTCGGAGCGCTGTGCGTCGACGAGCGGAGAGGCGAGACACGAGTTATGGCGCGATCTGTCACAGAGCGGCGCGCGGTGTCGCGTCCAGGTGCAGCCCCGGGCGCCACGTCAGAGAGGAGCAGAGCGTTCGGCCGTCGCCACCTCCACAGAGCAGAGCGCGCTCGCGGCACTGGCGGCGCGCGGGGCCCAGCGGGCGCGGCCCGGCCCGGCTCGGCTCGGCGTCGCTGCCGCCTCCGCCGCAGCCTGCCGGCCCGCCCGCCAACAGCCCGCCGACCCGTAATTGGGCAATCTTTGCCTCTGTCAAGTGTAATATTGCGGACGATGCGACACAGGCGGCGGCCGCCGCGCCGCCTACCCGCCCGCCCGCTTGCCCGCCCACTCGTCCACCCACTCGCCTGCCCGCTTGCTCGTCCGCTCGCCCCTAGACCTACTTTCATGTTGCGTACTCATTTCTAAGTAAAGGACTTATCTCGAATTTTTCTTTCCTGATTAGTTGGCTACCTGGGCCCTTGCGAGCATTTCACATTTTTCGCCAATATCAAGGGTAATATTGTGGGCGAAGTGACACAGGCGGCTGGCGCACCACATACCCGCCCATTCGCCCACCCATTCGCCCACCCATTCGCCCACCCATTCGCTCACCCATTCGCCCACCCATTCGCTCACCCATTCGCCCACCCATTCGCCCACCCGCTCGCCCACCCATTCGCCCACCCACTCGCCTACCCACTCGCCCACTCACTCTCCCACTCACTCGCCCACCCACTCGCCTACTTGATTGGCCACAAACCTTTGAAAAGTGTGGCTAGTTCCATTTTTCGTACACGGTTTTTAATTAAAGTAATTCTCTTGAATTTTTCTTTCCTGAGAATTAGTTGACTAGGAGGATCCGTGCGAACATTTCGCACTTTTTGCAAATGCCAAGTGTAATATTGTTGGTGACGTGACAAATGCAACCGTCGCGCCGCCTACTCGCCCGCAAACTTGTCCACCTACTCGCCTGCCCACATGCCCGTAGGTTTTTGAAAAGTGTAGCTAGTTTTTTTATTCATGTTGAAATAAAATAATTCTCTTTGTATTTATTCTCTGGGGAATAAGTTCACTAGCTTGACTAGTCACACTAGCTTCACACCTTGGGTACATTTCCCGTATTTTGCAATGCCAAGTGTCATAGCATCGTGGAGCTTCGTGTTGCAGGATTCTAAATTTATCTCACGTAAGCTCTGTTCTATCTGAGCAGAAATTACATACTCACATTACATATAGTTTATTCGCAAGTAGACATAGACACGTACTATTTAATCGAAAAAATTATAAAGCCATTTTTTACATGTTATCTAAGAATAAATGTTACCTATTTCTAGAGCACGTTCAAGGGTAAAAAATGGTCACTTTTTGACAAAAAAATGTAGTGGGAAAATTCAGTAATGGGCTTATGTATGCAACAACTGCCCTCGATAATTTGTAAACCCGTAAGCACATATCTCGCCAGGTTCATAAAATCTTCTTCAGTACAGCACAACCTGTGACCTGTGACATGTCGAGCACCTGTGCATAAGAAGTTGCCTGACAATCAGGGACGTAACTAAGTTATATAGTGTCCTACATGTTCATTGGCAAAAAGCGAATTAACAAGAAAAAATAATATTTTTAAATACAGAAGTTTCGTAAACATTTCGTTTTGTTGATTGCAACCTGATTTTAGGAATGTGACTCGCTGTCTTCCTTTTTGAGAGATCTTGAATACGAAGTTTAAAGGACCTATATAACTCACTGTTCCCGAGTTATGAGAAATACAACGCACAGAAGATGAAAGTCATTTAACACATTTGGGAACATTTTTAATCATCTTTGATAAAACGAAAGTCTTGATTGTAATATAATACAATGTCTTAGTCTTAGATAATAGTAATCGGTTAATCTGTATAAGCTCGTGTGTTCGTCTGTTCATCACAGTTAGACCTCGACAGTCCACTATTTCGGGCAAGTGAGGTGTCGTTCGACGCATTTCGGACTGCTGATGAAGTGGTCATTTTTTCAGATCTCTTCAGAACGTTCTGATATACGTTCTAACTTGTGTTTTCGAGGGCCTTTATGCACATTAAATGCATTAGCAAGGGTTCTCAGAAACATACAGAAGCGATCAATAGCTATTTCGATTTTACTCAACAACTCGACTCGGTTGGCACTATTTTTGACGGATCCTTCTAAATGATTGGATGGAAGAATTCTAGAAAGAGTTTTATAATGATTTCAAGACACTTACGTTGAAAAGATGCAGTGAGTTCTTATATTGCCTTTTTAAGATCAAATGAATCGTAGTGACTTCATTCATTAGAGAGATTAAATGTAATAAATAAATATAATTAAACACATTTTGTAATGAAACAAACCTTGGAAAAACAGTATTTTTATAATAGTTGATTTTATGAAAATGTTATGCTCTACAATGAATGAGACACGCTACAATGTTAAGTTTACATTTATTTTTCGTACGAAAGTGTGTATAACTTAATTTTTAACATGATAATACGCACAATATTCACTACGCAAATCTAGTTATATATTCGTAAAAAAAAGAAAAAAGTATATCTAATTCTTCATCTGTACATATTCATTGGTTATAAGAAACAAAAATTTTATCTTTAGAAGAGAAATACTAGATGCGTTAGAATGACGGAAGGAACTTAAATTGTTCATTTAATCATATAACTCCCTCCTTTCTCTCTTTCGGTCTATCTTTCTCTCTGTCTCTCTCTTGTTCTATGTTTTTATTTATTCATTTCCTTGAGCTGGATTTGGCGACAACATACCATTTTGTGTGTCTGTGTTCTAATAGATATCATCTAACTTTTTAGAGACACTTCTAAAAAATGCGCAGTTGCAACAAAATATGTACAGGTTGTCCTTGCCATAGTAGGAACGCGATTTAAATTCCGAAGCATTAATACGATATTCAAATATTAAGCTGTTAATAGTACCTGCCTTCTATATAATTTCTACTGTAATCTGTATGGAGCTCATTTATCAGAAATAATATTCCAGGAACGAAAATCCATTTTCCTTTTCTCTTGAACGCCATTTTGTACCTCATTCATTAACTTGTCTGCAGAACCAGTTGAAACTTCTCGAGTAAAACGTCGCACGGAAATACCTCGTGAAGCCTTGGAGGTCTCCGGTCCGCTCTAAATTAAGTGCGGTTTTTGCGGGGCGCGTGAAGTTCGTTCGCTCCCACTAGGAGCGCAGTCTCACTCGGCGCCTTCCGAGTATCGGCGCGCGCGGTCCATCGTCCCTCGGGCGCAGTTGTTGCTCGTTTCTGCATTATACATTTTCGGCCTTAACTTTAGTGTAAACCTCGTTGGTAATCCTTTTCGTTGGAAAGCTGACACTCTTCCGAGCGCTTTCACTCCTATATACGGAAACTTGGTAGCCTCTGGTGTTCTGTGCTTTAGAACTTGGAAATCCTGACCTGCTCCGTCCGGGAGGATTTGGACGTTGAACGTCGTTGTACCGAGTCGGCGTTTCCAATCGAGACTGCCAGACTGGATTTTATCTTGAACTTTCCTAAAAATAGGTTTAGCAGTTTGCCTGTGGTTTTGCATAGCAATTGAAATAGTAACAGGTGTTGTTTACTTTGATTAGCTGACTACACGATTCGCAAAATTCATTAACTAGTGGTGCTACAGAATGGCCCAGACTTTTCCTGATTAGTTTTCTATTTCCATTGGTCTCGGCTAGCTATTCGGGTGAGCCACATTCTCTTGCCATCTGCCATCTATCGTCGGCCAAAGTCCATTAAAAAAATTCCTAATTTTTCGGTTTCTAATAGTAGCATCGGACAAATACTTTAAAAATATTAAAGAAGAGCAAAACCTCGTCCAATATGAAACTTTTCATTTAAAAATGTGGAGCTGTTTTTAACATAATAGTGTTTAAGCATTTCTGTGAATGCGAAATTTCAATCTAATTTCACAGAAAAATTTTGAGTTTTTGAAAAACTTCATAAAAAGTCATTTCAAGCACTTTTAGTCACAAATGCAATAGTGTTTACAAATCGCTGGAAATGTGCCAAATAAAGGCGTGAGCGATATAAAACATACATTTGTGTAACTTTTGAAAAAACAAAATACAGCAAAAAGGAACTTTTTGTTATATTAAACAGTTAATTAGCAGAATCTGCTGAAAAAGTGTGAAGAAAAACTTGGAGCCATTTTTGAGAAAATGGCGTTTGAGCGTTCTTGAAAATGCGGAATTTTGAGCTCATTTTCACAGAAAACCGTTGAGTTTTCGAGGAACTTAATTATTTAAAGTACATAATCATAATTACAGTAATGCTAACCAATTGCTTATAATATAAATATTAATGACCTGAGATACAAGTCAAAAAAATTACATTTTGTAATTTTTGAGAAAACAAAAGAGTAGAGCAACAAGGCCTTTATGTCATCTTAGAGTTAATTTAACATTATCCCCTCCAACCGTTTAAAGAAAAAATTAGGAGCCGTTTTTGAGAAAATTGGAACCGTATTTGAGAAAATCATGTCTTGTAATTTTTTGAAATTACCAATATAGCACGCAGTATTGCTCGAAAATAATTAAATTTTCAAAAAAATGTACCTGTCCTTATTGAAAGAACTGATTATGAGTTACAAATTTCATTAGAAAAAAAACTCTATCTTTAATTATGTGGTTGTAGGAAGACGCCAGAAATAATTCAAATTTCAGAAATTTTTGAAAAAATGATTTAACCGTGAAAATCGGACCTATGCCACCTTTATAAGTGTATTTTACTCTATTCGTATAAGAAATCAAAAGAAGAAATTTGGAGCCGTTTTTGAGAAAATTTTGAAAATATCCGAGGGGCTTCATGTAAAGTACCCTGAAAATTTAAAGACATTTCTCAAAATCTCAAAGCTTCGACTCTAGTCAGATGATTTCCGTCAAGTTGGAAAAATCCTACGCATGGTTTAGGCAATAGTGCTGTTTTCAGACGGACTGGCGGACATCGTGGAAAAAAAACAACCCTTTTTGGGTAACAGGGGATCCCAAAATGTTTATTACCGTTGAAATCTCGAAATTAATTTTATGCAGCATTAGATAACTATCCCTGTACTACGTGTATTATTTCGTATACTTTAGACAATAATCGTATTAGTTTGCTCAGAATCAAAATTGATATTATTTTCATGCTAATAATATAATTTTCTCCAGTGAACTCATCGCAACCTCTTTCTGAAGACTTGTTACTTTCCCGTATACATACGTATATGCGGAGTTTTATTCGTCGTATAGGGAAAACTATGTAATTCTGCGCGAAAAAACGGTGAATTTTCGGCAGAAAAAATTGTCAGTTCTTGATAATGAACTAGTGGTGCTACAGAATGGAACAGACTTTCTCGTATTAGTTTTCTATTTCCTTGAGTCTCGGCTAGCTATTCGGATTTGCCACGTACTCTTGCCAGCTGCCATCTATCACCGTCCAAGTACATTTTTTGTCATTTTCTCAATTTTTTGTGTCCTAATAGTAGAACGGAAATATTATTTTAAGAATATTAAAGGACGATAATACGTCGTCCTAAATGGCAATTTTCTTGGCAAAATTTAGAGCCGTTTTTGCGAAAATTACGTTTAAGCGCTTCTGGAAATTCGAAATTTGATGATAGTCTTTACTAAACATTTTTGGGTTTTTGAAAATCTTCATTTGAAGTCATTTGAAGCACACCCACTCACAAATACAACAGTGTTTACAAATTACTGGAAATGTGCATGTTAACGGCGTGAGAGCCGTTTTCGAAAATGATTCTTAAGACATTGCCCAGTGATGTATTATTACTCATAACTTGTTAAATAATTTTTGGGACAATTTTTATGAGTATTTCAAAACTGAGATTAAAGCGATATTTCTGACATTGTATTATTATATTTGTATTATTATTATTATTATTATTATTATTATTATTATTATTATTATTAATTTTACTATTACTATTATCATTATTATTTGCTTTCAAAATTCGAAGAATTTAGTGTGAACACAATCCAATACGATTATTAATGTGTGTTTCCTATTTGTTTTGTTGCATTATCGATGTGATATTTTATTTCTGATTGGGTTGATGTAGTAGCAGTTATTTAAGTAACTGATACGTCACTATAGATTTACAAAATGAAGTATCGTTTGAAATTCAGCAACCACTAATACGATACTTTTGTCTTTAGTTCATTTAATAAATCATGGACGTTTATGAATTAATGTTCGTATATCGGGTATGCTGTCAGGTGATAATGACGAATAACAATCAAAGTAAAAGTAATGATAATATTTAACAATTGCCATAACTCTTCGAATTTATGGCTTCTATAAGTAGTTATTTTAAAATAAACTTGAGATTTACTACACTGAACACTGTAATATAATTAATAATAATGATAATAATAATTTATAAATAATAATAATAATAATAATAATAAAAAATGCAAGTAACTTTAAATGTTTATGGCTCCCCTTTATTGATATTTTAAAATATTAAACACGTGATTTTCTAAGCACAGTACACTTGAAAGTGAAATGTTTGATACGTGTATGGTTAATTATTGCTCTTCTATCCACTGTCCGTTATATTCTATATTTATTCTTTGGCGCATTCCACTACATGCTATAGAGATTCTGACTAAAATGCTGCAGAGAAGAGAGCTGATGTTTTGTCAGAAAAACTACTTGTAGGTTTCTGTTACCCAAAATATGATTTTTTTTGCTTCTGCGTGTTTACGAAGTTTAAAGTGTAATTAGAATAATTATAATAAAGTGTTTTAAGCCCTTAATCCTGAGATAATTGTTTTCTGCAAAACGTTCGCCCTCCCGTCCGTCGTCTGTCTGTCCATCTGCTTGTCTGCAGTCAGGCTGCTTGTCCACACAAACGTCTATCCCGTACACAAATCAAATTTGATGCTTTCAATCGATTTGGCTGGTCTTGAATTTGAAACGAATATATACATTTTGTGGGTAACTTCACTCAGTCCCAAAGACACTTTTGACGTTTTTCCAAAAATGTCTCTAATTTTTGCTTCAGAACTTTGTTCGAATGTTGCTAAGTATGCTTATAAAAATGACACAGGTCAGATTTTTGTTGATTTTATTTCCTTCTGATATGTAAGAGCAAACCATTTATAACAGTACTTTAAATCTGGTCGCATCTCTTACAAGATGTCACTGCAAAACCTATGTACCAGGATTCTTTTCCGAGTCCCGCTACATATTTATCGAGTTAATTTTGTTGGTTTTACTATTATTATATTGTCAGTATTATTACGTACCATTTGCAAATAGTATGAGAAAGTATGTGCTGCTTTAGCACCACTAGTTTACGTTTATCTAACGGAGAAAACCTATATGAATAGGTCCTTCCTCGTGAAGCCAGTCCTATTCGAAAAGTGATAAATTGCAATCAGTATTTACCTCGCCGTGTCGTTAATAGGGAACGTAGCAACGAAGTAGCTTTATTTGACAAATGAACTCTTCCCTGGGCGCGAGCGCGCCAGCCAGCGGACCCGTCCATCTCTATTTGGGTCATCCAGGATGACCGGCTCCATCGCTTCCAGTAATTGCATTTGCGACAGTAATATAGTGGCTTATCGGGTCCCCAGAGCGGCCGTCGGATGGACGGGCGATAAGGCGGGCGGACTGATCACGTTGGCCTACCGCTGCCTCGCCTACTCACCCCATCGCGTCTCCACCTCTCCAACCTTCACGCTTGCTCACTCACTCGCTTCCTTTCTCTTCCCCAGAGACTCCGTGCTGTTCATTCTCCCACCTTCGTTTTGTTCCTTTCGAATCGTCCAAGCTTCACTTCCGTTTCTATATTCCTTCGTGCATTTCCGTAGTTCGGTGTGAATTTTTTCTGAGATTGTTACTTCACATATATTTTCCTTTATTGAAACTTGCTTTCATGTTACGCCAATGCAAATCTACATTATTCACTCTTTTTTCGTTTTCATTTACTTGGATATTCACCTTTTCTTTTTATTTTGCTATCATCGTCAAGTCACTATGCCTTTTAAACAATTATTTCTTTCCACAAAACTACGAGTATTGACTTCACTGAACTTATCTTTATTCCCCCCCCCCCGCGCGAACTTTGATCATTTCTCTTTGTTATGCCCCTTTGCTTAGCGCAAAGTCGCCGTACTCGTGTGCTCTTTCTAATGCCATCTCCCTGCTACTCTCACCGTCACCCCACCTTTGCGCTGTTTTTCGTATCGGTACTCCCTCCCGGCGCCCCTCCCATCATTAGTCTCTGATTAATGCGATGGACTCAATCCCTAGCAATGGGTTGTTGAGGACCCATTCATCTTCGTCTAACTCTTCGTTTTGGTGTTTTCTCTCCATTTCTTTGTGCGTTTTGTTGTTCCTTTGTCATTTTAACGATCGTGTAAAATCTCCTATACCATTTGATAATGTAAGCCTGATCGTTTAAGTCTTTTTTACGACGTAAACTTGATTTATTTCACGCATTCTCGTGCAGAGTTGTTAGAATGTGTATGTTCTGCACTGCACGTTCCAAAAATTAAAAAGAAAATAAGTTAAATAATAAACAGTTCTCATTTTGGCATAAATTCTGTAATGCGTAACTTAAATGCAGGAAACATGAACAATACATTGACGTGAATTGTATGCCTAATTCTTAAGAAATTGATGCAAACTCATTTTATTTTTCACCGATCAATGATTACTCGTACACAGATATGAGGAAGTAGCCGTAAGATGACTCAAAATATGCAGTTTTTGGTTTTTGAAAAAGTCCTTAATAGATGACTGCTTCTGCATTTTCGCTCTCTTTAAAACTCTAGTTAGAGTTTTTTTTCTCTTTTCAATTTCATCCATCCGAAGTTTATTTGTTGGAAGAAACCCTGAATCTTTGATACGAAACTTCAAGAAAATGAGTTTTGTACATTTACTTGTATTTTGTTTTAAGTGTAAGTTTATTGGAGAGTCTCCTTGAAAAAACGATCTATTGCGTATCATTCTTGGAAGTGAAGTTAATTACGTTAATTAGTTGTGTGTTGGTACTTTCTCATTTTTCACTACGTCGATTTCATTTCTGTATCTTGTTAGGAAGTCCTTGAAGATGACTTTAATTTTCCTTCACCGTTTGGTTGTTCATGTTCTCCAGAGGAAGTTAGAAAGAGAAGTTTTCAAGAAACAACTTTACAGGAACACAGAATTGAAGCGTTTAATATTTTACAGACAAGTTATTCTTCCTTCAGAAAAGGATCGGGATGATACGAAAGAAGGGTGATAAGTTTGTTTTTCGTGCAAATGGCTTTACACAGTTTTGCGAACGTTTTTCTGACAGGAAACGAAACACTCTTTAGGACCTATAGGGTTAGAAATTTGTTGCACTTATAACACTTTGTATCGATTAAATTAATAGGAAACCACGATTATTGGGTTTTCGGGGAGGTGTATTCCAACAGTCCTTCCCTGTGCAAAGTTTTTTCCTTGTTTCTCTTCTTCACTCCGTTAACACCTTCCATCAAGAGTCTTAATATTATTGTAATTATTGTTTCGCTTCAACTTTATTTACTCCGTTAACACCTTCCATCAAGAGTCTTAATATTATTGTAATTATTGTTTCGCTTCAACTTTATCTTTTTGTATTTTAGGTTATTCTATCGTATGCTAATTTCTCCGTTGTTTTTAACATCTCTATTCTCTCTCATTCTTATTCATTTAGACTTTCTATAAATATGCCTATAATTTTCCTGTCTTTTTATTTTACTTCCTCACCGTATTTTCGGTTTTATCTTTTCCATATTTTCTCACCTCATCCCTCCCATCCATATCTTCTGTTTTACCTACACCTTTTCACTTGTTTTAAATTATTTTTTTCTTCCCGCTTGCCCTTCCGTATAAGTTCTGATTTCCTTTGCTTCTACTTTTGCTCCTCCTTGTTGTTACCGCGGTTGCTGCCGTCGCCTCATGCCTCGCCTGATCGCAGTCGGGGCGGTAGGCCGGGTCTTTGTTGAACAGTGCTTAAGTGGCGGCCATGCGGCGCCCAGACTTCACAGTGGCGGGCAGCGCGTGACTGCATTGTGCACGTCTCCACACGTCCGACCAGTTGAAGCCTATTGAAGATATATTTTATAAAACAAATATCAAAAATTATTTTATTATTAACATATTTTCCATTTTAAATATTTTTCGGTAATCACACTTTCGTTTTATAATATTTGGTTCAATCATTTCGTAAATTATACCTCTCAACTCCCTTTTCCCTTTTTTACGTCCATCTTTTCCACATCTTGGCAAGTGCTGTAATTGAACGTTAACGGAACCGCTGGGTCGTCAGAGCTGCTCTCTACCACAGAGTTATTTCATCAAAAACGTTTTTGTATTTGGAATTGGATTTTTCTCCACATTGTTATTAAATTTACGTTTCAAATACAAGGTGAGCTTTCAGCTTAAATTGGGTATAACTTTATTTTTTATAATTGGTATTTTTGTATTTTTTATTTCAATTAACTAATATTGTGAATATCCTTTTTTCACTTGCAGCACCTAATGAGGGAGACGAAACAGCCTCCGAAACGTTGTGATGATTGTAATTTTGAAGATCACTGTAAATTTATTTATTTTCGTTTGAATAAAATATCCTGACATGACGGAATATATTAATTATTATTATTAACTCTTAATTGTGGTTGTACAAAATTAAATAGGGACTGCAAAAAGTATATATTTGTGTTCTCAGAAACTTTCTCAACACTTTCTACACTGTAAACGTGTCTCCCTTCCAAGATTTAATACATCACTAGAAGAGCCGGTTCCTCGTTAGTTGGTAGAAATTCATTCAGCATTGTTACACAAATTTATGGTGATATACTTCATTTATGTATTTTTCAAAGAATAATTGTCATAATAATAAACAATACACTTGTAACGTAATTATAAATGTTTTGTTTGCTATAGAATTAATGATTTTTCCAGGTAAGTTCACGATCTATTTCAAGGCATATATTGTATATCACATATAATATTGTATGTGACAGGTGTGAAAGAAGGAAGTCATGAAATTAAAGAATTATTGGACCTTAATGAATTAATAACTCGTAATTTTCGTAGAGAAAATAAAATAAATTCTTGAAAGTTATCTGAGAATATTTATTTTTGATTTATTAAACCACGTAGATTAAATATTTAACACCACTTGTAAGTTTTATTCGATTTGACCACTACTGATATTTGGTAGTTGATCACCCTTATCTTTAGTGTCTCCGTGGGTGAATATATAACTCCCAGACGTGCTTATCTAAAAGCCGATGTTCAAATCTAGCCATTCTGAGAGGAATATGAAATATGAGACTCATAACAATTTCTGTTTTTAAAACATTCATAAATATATTTAATTTTGTATGACATTAAATTTTACAATTACGGTTTGCTGTCGTGCGTAGCCGTTGCTCTGAATATATTAATTAAGGCTCAACCTTGACATTCATTGATTAAAACAAAGTGAAATGTCAGTAAGATATGAAATCAATATCATTCAAAAGTCAAAAGCAAAGTTTAATACATTTTTGAAAAAACTTAATTTTCTAACAAATTCAGCTTCGACTATTTTGTAAACAGTTATTTGCCGTTGGTAGAGAATGCTATTATTTGATTTTTTGTTATTCATTGTCATTGTACCCATTTGGATATGTTAATTTCTTACTTGATTAATTGAAATTTTCCCAAACTTCATAAACCTACTTAAACACTTTCTTCTTGAACACGTTTGTGTTCGTTTTGCTTCTGATTTAATACAAAATTCCTTCTACACGTTAATCATTGAGTCATTTACGCTCTGCCCAAATTCTTGGATACCTCTAGATGTCTCCGAAATGTACTCCATGAGGTGGCTTACCCATTCGTTCACGACCTCCATATATATCTTTAATAATTCGCAAATAACCACGCCCCATCGGTACTCCACCCCCAACCTGGAGAGGTTGCTCAGAGCATCAACTGTTGTCACTCCTCTGACCAGGAGGTCCTAAGTTCGAGTCCCGACGGCCATAGGATTTTCGACACTAGCCAGAAACCTAGGACGAGTTCAGTCGTTGTCTGGAGGAGAACTCTAGCAGTTCTGATCGATAGTTTTTCGTGATTTCTACAATCAATATCAGACGAATGCCGGGGTAGTACCTTAACAAAGAGGCCACGGACCTTCCTCTTCCTTGGCCTTTCCTCATCCGTTACCTACACACCTTTACACTTACATGCACTGCACTATCCCACATGCCGGGAGACCGACCGGTTGCTTAGAGCGTGTCCCGGCTGGGGCGGTGATCAGCTGGTGGGAGATACTTGGGTGAGCGAAAACCCGTTAGCCGACGGAAGGTCGACGTCGGATCTCACCATTCAGCGGGCTGAAATCATCGCCACCTCCCGATGAAAGCACATGCACTACACTTACGGGACTAATGACCTTATTAGTTGACGAACCCGGAGTCACTAATCAATCAATTCAGCGTCGATAATCGTTCATCCTCCATTGACTTGGTAAGCCGCAGGAACCATCTGCAGTCTTTTCCCAACACATGTGAGACAAACCGAGGATCCGTCAACAGGCCCTCTGGCGCTCGTCCCGCGCTCTGCCCGCGAGTGTCTGCCACCACCGTCACACACCCACGCCCTTTCCCCCTTCCCCCTCCCCGCGTGCCGCGCGTCATCACGCCCGCTCCTGCGACTCCGAGCCGCTCTCGCTCGCGCCCAGATTGGCCCCGCCCCCGCCCCCGCTTCCCTCTGCCCAATAGAGCGAGTAATGGAGCCGTGAATCATGGCCGCGGGCGTGGGTGGAGCGCGGGGCGGGCGCGATCCCCAGACCGACCCACCCACTCTTCCACCCACCACGGGTCCCCCGCCCGCGGCGCCTGCTGCCCCGCCCCCGCCCTGCAGGTGGACTCTGCTGGGGTCGAGGCCGCGCCTGCGGGTCCGTCAGCGCCGCTGTTATTGCGTCAGGCCGCGCGTTATTTGCCCTCCACCCGCTTTGATGTGCTAAGTCTATTATTCTGAAAGTATAACATCCTGACGTGGCGCCGCAAGGCATTCAGGCTATTTCTTCGTAATTAGCGAGGGTAATGGGAACGGGCTATTAATGACAGGGTGAAATATAATGGTGATTTCCTGTTAGTTTTCAACGAGATGAACTGCATGCAAATGAGAATGCCGATATTCGTTGTGTTTGGATGTGTTATTTTTTTAAATATCACTTAAAAACGAAACTTCTTAATGAGAACTAATTAATAAATAGAAGGAAGATTTTAAACCATGAGGCTTTTCTACTCTAGTGATTTTTTTCTAATTACAGTTATATATTCTATCAATGAATAGTAGGTATTTTCTGTATATCTAATTCCCTTTTATTTAACAATGATGTATACAGACACAGAAAAAATTCACATATCATTTACAAAAAGCATCAATATTACTTTTTTATTTACTAATGAAATTCAGACTATCATTAATTAATTAACCTTCTTTCTCAGTAATACCTTGCTTGTTAGGAGTCTAGTTGTTGAAATATACTCGGGATGTAACATGTTCTACATATTGGGAAAGGTCGATCGGATATCCTTCAGGTTTAATTTTCTTTGCGCGTAAAATAAATCGATTCTAATTTTTGTTGATGCGTTGATATATTACAGCAAAGGCATTATGAAATCATAACACATGCCAATGATGCAATTTTTAAAAGTTTATTGTGAAAAACGTATTAAAAACATTATTGTTCGTACATTGTAGTTTGCCTTTCGTTTATGATAGTTTGAATATTCGAACACACAAAAACAAAAACAGTCAAGAACCTTTTACGTTTGCATGATCAATTCAGACAATTCCACAGCCTTTGTTTTGCTACATACTCACAAGTTTGGTCGAGCAAAGTTTTCTTCCAAGCGCTTGTTCCCTTCCTGCAGCTTACCTGTGAAAGAAAAAGAAACGCATAAATTAGAAGAACAAGGCCCCGGACGTGTAGTGCAGCGCACGGACATCCGCTTCCGTGGTGGGAGGGGCGTGGGGGGAGCCACGTGGGTTGGGATTGAAGGTAGCTGGGCAGAGGGTGGGGTGGGGTGAGCGCGTGTTGGAAAGAGACGGTCGCACCCTGTGCCGGCTGGTGCTAGGCAATGCGTGGTATCTCCCGCATCAGCAAAACTCATGGAGGTTTTCCTACGTTTGCCGCAGGCCTTTCAGTTTTATTGGAACAGTTGAGCCTAAAAGTTGAAATGTTAGTGAAAAATCATTCAAGTGAAGTAAAAATGATAATATGCAAATATAAATATAAAATATTATAATTACTATATTTGTTAAGCAAAGAAGATATTTGCGAATTGTCTACTTGAACGATTAGTATACATATAAAAGAAATGAAAACATTTTTAATTAGGGCATTTTGCTTTATGCTTTTAGAAGTATAAGAAATGGCTATAAAAAAGGAAAAGTTTGAGCTGTTCCACGAGTAAAAGCAAAAAATCTATCCAGATAAAATTGAACTGATCAGAATTTGGATATGGAAGGTAATACAAAGTATTTTGTGTAGCTATAAAATTATGGAATACAGTTTATATTACAGAGATATTTAAAAAAGAAAATGGAAACAAATTAATTGCAACAAAATGTATGAGAAATACAGAAGTAATAGTAGAAAATGTGGATTCTAACATAGAACAAGGATGACTAGAATATGGGAAAGGGTCTAATTATAAGAAGTAAAATGTCGTCCCAAGAAACGTATGGTTAATACAACTAAGAACATACCCGATGATGTATGGCAAAAAATAGAAGAATGTGAAGATACAAGTGAGGGTTAACTAAGTCAGGGAGAAAGAGAAGAACTAAATACGAGAGAAGCAAGACTGAGAGACGTGTATGGAAAGTCGGCGGAGGAGAGCCCGGGAGAATCAACACGAAACCTCTACGTGGACGAGGAGTACTCTCCGGGGAGCCGCTACCAACGCCCGGCCGCGTAATTTATAAGTCTGCGAGGCAGAGCGCCGCACAGCCCGCATATTAAGGCGGGGCGGGGCTTTGAGGGTTCCGCGCCGTCGCCCCGCCCCACCCCGCAGCGAAAGAAACACAATTGCGTCTCCCCGCACCCGCATTTCCTCGAGCGCGCTGTCTCCGGATTCAATGCGCCGCCTTTTCAACGCCCACCTAAAGAAACTTCCACCGTTGTTTGTAGGTCAAAGCCGGGCAAAAAACAGTATTCCGTTGTTGTTGTTTTTTGCAATGGTGGAGTCTGACTGTTGATTTATCGACTACTTCATTTCCGTTTTCCGGATTGTGTTTGTCGTAATTCCCTCCCTGCTGGTTTGAGAGAGGTGTGAAATAGTGATGAATTAATGTATTGTGGGAAGCGTAATAATTCTAATGGGCACAATATATTAGCAATTCTACTGACTTACCTGGCTCAAGGCATTAATTGATATCTCTACAGTGTCTCTGATCGACTGAGAGGTCCTAGGGTTCGAGTCCTGACGGTGGCAGGATTTTCGACATTAGCTACATAGCTACGTAGAATTCAGCCGGTGTGTGAACGAGAATTCTAACTGCCAACTTCTCTGATCGGTAGTTGTCTGTGGTTTCGCCGATCAACACCAGACGAATGCCGGAGTAGTACCCCAATAAACGGGTCACGGACCGCGCGACCTTTCTTCCCCTTCTCGGTCCTATCCTCAACCGTTACTTACACTACACTTACGGGACTAATGACCTTAGCAGTTGACGCTACCGCAGTCACTAATCAATCAATCGATATTAGCGATTCGCCGCTCTTACTAATTATTTTTCCGGAGCATAGTTATACTTTTCCTTCGGAAGCTAATGTAGAATATATTGACTCTGAAATCTTCTGAAACTACTGAAAACTTTTTCAGTTGCTAAAACAAGTCACTGGTTATGAAGGATTTTTATGACCATGTACGTTGCAAAGTTGGTCTCTCCTAAAGAAATGGAGAATTTTCCATCAGCAGTCTACTGAAATGGGATTTTACCCTGACACACCATCCTTATAGGATTGTGAAGCTGTACGGGGTAAATCCACTGATATATCCTCACCGCCAAATAATACACGCGCGGTGTCCGCCCCTATTGTCCAGTTATATAATGATATATCTTGAAGGGTAGCCATTTTACATCCCTATGCTTGGTGTTTTGCATTGAGATCTCCAATTATTAATATTTTATCATTATTATTGAAGAGTAGTTTTAGAGTATTGTTAGGTGTTTTTTTATTTGAAGATTTGTAAGCTGCTATTTCCGACTGATAAATTTATCACTGTTGCTGTTATTTCTAATTCCTTGAAGATAGGTGCCTATATTAATGAGTTTAATTTTTCTTTTGATTGGTATTGCTACTCCACCACCATGATGTACAGAGGTTCTATGTTTTCTGTATTTGATATAAATTGGAATATTAACTTTTTTGCATTGTTTAGGTGTATTTCAGTAATGCACGCTTTATCATTTTTTTATCATCATCAAATATTTGAATTCATTAATTTGACGAAATTCTCCGTTAGCATTTCAGTTTAATAATTTTATTTTATGATGATACACTATTGATTATTCTTGGCAATTCTTCTATTAATAAAAGGCTGAATTTGTGGAATTAATATATTTAAATTTTGAGTTATACTTAGAATATATTTATTAAAATCTGTTGTAGTAGAGAGATGAAACAAAGTTACTTTCTAGGTACATTTGTGAATTCGTAGAGAGTGATGGTAGTTGGGGAAAATTCTATAAATTATTAATCACAGGAGGAGGAGATGGGGAAGGAGTGGTTTTTGAATATCTAGTTATTCTTTGGTAGTATTGGTGTTGGTTTTGATGGGGTTGAGAATTAAAGGAGTTTAAGCTGTATTTTGAATTGCATTTGAACTAGATTTTGAATAACTATTTTTGAAGAATCTACATCCTCTATAATCAGCTGTATGATTTCAAGATAGTTTACACATTGATGTATAGAGTTTTTAGGTTTTTTACATTTAGTGTAATAATGATTTTCTACTCATCTGAAACATCTTGGTTCCAGTTTACAGTTCCCTTGTGCATCATTAAATATCTGACAATTTTTACATTAAAGTGATTGGTTAATTTGTTTCGAAATTTGACTTTTACAACACAAATGAATAATTTTCTTAATTTAATTTATCTCTTTTTTCTGAGCACTGTCTATGAGTTCTACATCACACATTTCTAAAGCTTAACTTTTTTCCAAAGAGTGTTATACGGTATTTACTGAGAATGTTTGACCTATTACATACACTAACGAAGAAATTATGTCATAAATAATAGCTGAAATTACCCTTTTTGGTTCTCTATAAGTACAGTACTGCATGTTATTTAAGTCCCAAAGTTTTCGGTATTTTCTGTAGTTTTCTATTGTTTGGAAGAAAATAAATACATAGTCGTTTTTAATTTCAGTACTAAATCATTTTTTTCACTATTTGATTAATTTCTAATATAAATGTATTGGAATTTCTTAGCGTACTTGAGGTTTTACTACTATTTATTGGAGATATTTTAGCAAGTTCTAAGTTAGGAACAGTATTACAAAATTTGTCTGGAACTTCCTGGACTTCTTGAAAGGGGTTAGTAGTGGGAATATTATACTGGATGTTCCACCCACTGTGGGCCACCCCATAACTTCTAAAAGGTTCGCAATATCCAAAGGCAGTGTTGGCTTTACAATGCGGAATCATGGGGCAAGTAACATGCCGTAGAAAAATGATCTATGATATTTTTAGTTTTCGAGAAATTTAATAATCGTTTACTTTTTTAAATGGAACTATATATTTTTCTTGCCAGCAGTGGAATGGAAACTGATCATGAAAAGAGGAATAAAGTGATGTTTTGTATGTTAGTATTTTGGTAGTAATTAGAGTAAATTTAGGCTTTCTGACATGTGATTTGTAAGTAAACGGACATTTCATGTAGCAGTCCTTGCAACAGTCCCTGTTTGGAAAAGTGGCCTTCCTGGCGTCGATACAATTTTGTGGAGATAAATGAGGAGTCTGAACGGGGTAGCCGTGGAGAATAGAGGCATAATTACAGCAATCCATGGTCTTGACACGAAGAACATATAAACGAACAACAATATTAACGATAATAATGTGAGTTTTTTCCCACTTTACAAGTTAAATTAAGTTGACAAGTTAAATCCAGATGAATCAATGGAAAAAAGTCTCTAATTCTGATAGTTAAAATTTGTGTTTCTTAGTGTGACCTCAGTGTCAAGACCATGGATTGCTGTAGTTATGCCTCTTATTTATTAGTTATGCCTTCAGTTAGTTCCTTATAGTTATGCCTTCACTGCCACCCCTCTCAGTCTTTGCCCTCCACGCAACAGTCTTGACGCCGCTGAGGCCACCTGTCCCAAAGGCGAGAGTTGCAAGGGCGCTACATGAACTATTGTTCGTGTAATTCAAAATAACATGTCAGACATTCTAATTTTATTCTCAAATTTCTATCAAAATACCAACATATGATACATCATTTTATTCCTCTTTTCATGATCTATCCATTGTGTGTGAGAAAAATATATATTTCCATTTCAAAAATCGAAGATGATTCAATTTCTCGAAAACTGAAAATATTACATACAATTTCTGCATGGCTTGCTACTAGCCTCATGATTCCGCATTGTTCAGCGAAAACTGCATTTACAGATCCTGAACCATTTAGAAATTATGGAGGTGGTTCATAGTTGGTGACCTATCCTGAATACTGGTGGTAATCCATACTAACAGGCACGTTCTTCACTACTCGTTCTTCGTATACGTTTTGAACTATTTTAATCACTCAAAAGAGAACTTTCACTTGGTTGTGGTGCACTATATTGAGTAGGGGTTTGTAGCTCACTTAGACCGTCCATTGGACTGTTTGGATTATTGGAAGGATTTTGCTGAAGTAGCCGTTGAAGTATCTTCGTCTGTGGTGGCAGGTATAGTATTTCATGTTCCAAGGCTTGAATTTTGGCTTCTGAAGATGTGATTGCGTCAGATGAGTATTAGGATTTTGAACAATGTTTTTAAATTTTAGTCATTACTGTATGGAATAGGAACGCAGTGGTGAGCTGTTAAAAGCGCCGACGAGATGGCCTCGGATAACGATGGAGGGGGTTCCATCTCGTGATACCCAAGGTTAACCCCTCCTATCAACACAAAGAGTTGACAATTTACCTTGAAGCCCGGAAAATACTCACGACACTCAGAAATACGTTGGTTCACCTCCCAGCACGTATTTTCCTCTTACAAATCACACGATGGTAGTTTAGCTTCCACCGCACACGGAAACACACCACTGGTTATACAACTTGCTCCTATAACGACAGCAGAGCTCGACCGCAAAACGTCTGCACTGCTCGGCGTCTCAGATCGAACTCCACAGTAAATCGTGATACTATTGATAAAAAAATAACATTAAAAAATTGCATTTATTATGAGTATAGATTTGTCTGAAAATATTTTTATTGTGTATTAATGCGTTTAATTTTACTTACTCTGTACTAATTCCCAACCAATTATTTGAATGTAACTAAAGATTGTTATAGAACTTGAACGCAAGAGCGCAATCTGTCCGGACAACCGTGGTTGCTTCGTACATAAAAACAAATCGCGAGCGGCCTCTGGCGTGCGGCGCGCTATTGTGCGCGCAGAAGGCGGCTCTCCGGCCACTTACGCCGCCTTCTGACCCGGGGCGGCGGCAGGGCGGCCAGCGGTTGCGCGGGGTTGGCGGGGGGGGGGGGGGTGAAGCGCCGTTCGCCTCCGCTGGAACAAAGCAGGCTTTATCTGGCGGGCGCGCGAACGAGCCGGGGCGGAGGTCGCGCGCGATAGTTTGCCAGCGGCCGCTGCCGTTTGCTCGCTGTTTGCCGGCCGTGCCTGGCGACGGCGTATTGTCTTCGATGGTGGGCCCCCTGGCCGCCCTCGCCCCGCTTCCGCCCGCCATTGCGCGCCCCGGCGCCGAATTAACCTACCCCGCGCGGCGAGCGGGCGCGCTCCGCGCTCGTTTAGCGGCAGGGGGCGAAAGTGGGTTTTTCGTGCCAATTGTTGTGCGAACGAGAAAGAAAAACGAAACTGTAAAAAAAAAAACCGTGATGTATGAATATGACCATGTATTCGGATGTTGTGCAACATAATTGCGCTAATATTGTCAACTGTGAATTGTGTTTGTGATGTGGCCATGAATATAATAAAAGAGTTTTTTTTCTACCGAAAGTATGTATTTGAAGAACATCATGGAATGATTTAATTAGTTAGGGAAATTGACTGTCATATCGTTCGAAATTTCATATATCTACTGCATGAGATGTATCAATGCGATAGTTACCACATACAAGAGTTTAATTGGCTCAGTTTGCCTGTCTTTATTTAAATACTTTATTTGATATTTGCTTTACATATTTGCTTATGGCATTCCTTGTCTTCACCCGCTTGCTTGTATCATTGTTCTAGCCCAAGATTTGGAGTACCTCCCCGCGCCTCATTCAACTGAAACATTCGTGTATTACGTGGGTTGCGAACTCACAGCCTTTGTGTTCAGGTACTTTGGCTCATGTGCTCCGAGGCCACGTATGCCACGAGGTCGAATCACTTGATCGTGTGACGGATTAGGAATATAATAATTAATATAAAAATATCCTATAACTTAGTGACCTCTGCATACATACACCGCCTATAATGTGCTTTGTAATATTGAATCTATGTGTCTGACGCATTTTGAAAACATTTCTTTCCGTAACACCAATGCAAGCAAAGTTATTTTAGCATTAAAATTTAGCAACGTTGTTCCCAGAAATCAACAGGTTTCTCAAAAGTTATCTGGCTTCGCATGAAATGTTATTGAATACTATTTACACCACATGTTCGTTAACACAATGGTTTAGCTGATTTTCATGCAATATTGATATTCAGGGAATTGTGTTTTATTAATAACGTAGTTTTTCACATTTTCTTAATATTTCGGTTCCATTATAGCAGAATGGATATTTGATTTGCAGAATGTTATAGAAAACAACTTGATTATATTCGCATATTTTTTATTTAAAAATTTTGAGCCTTTATTTTAGTAAATATTTGCTTTGAGCATGTCTAAATATCCGTAATCTTGTCATTTTCACAGATAATTTTTGCGTTTTCCAGAAATTTCATTGTTTTCAACTTCATTTTGAACAATTTCTACTAGTAAGTGTATTTTGCTAGTAAAGGCATTAATGCAATTGTGAATACAGAACTCCCGTAATGTAAGAGCTGAGCCCGATGCTGAGCCGTTTTTGAGAAAATGTTGAAAATGTCCCAGGTGGTTCATGTTAACTGCTCCCGAAATTCAGAGAATTCGTTTCAAATTCGTAGGGTGTCGAATCACTTCGGGAAATTTGTGAATAATTATTTTCGAGAAATTCGTATGAATAGTTTAAGCGCTAGTGTTGTTCACACATTACGGACGGGCAGACTGACAGACGTTTCGCTGTCAATCGCTGTTTCCAATTTTTCGGTAACATGGACTCACAAATCTATACGTGTCTATCAACGTGATATAGGAAGTAATTCACTACGTATTGGAAGATTTATCCCTTTTTTTAAAATTTTGAAACTATAAAAGTGGATAAATTTTAAATCCCACAAGAGGAGTTTTTATGAAGGAAAATCGCTAATTTTTGCTGTAGCATCTTAAAACGTTCTCTTTACTACGTATAATGCCCGGTATATACGTAAGTATATGAGAAAGTAATATAATACGTAACATATACTCCAGGGTTGCCTAACTGGCGGCCAACGGGGCACATGCGGCCCGCGGCGCTATTTTATTGTGGCCCGCGAAAGGTTGTTGGTCAAAAGTGCAGGTCCCTTGCATCCATATCGGGCGAGAACATTGTACGCCTAGCGCACGTACCCTGTCGGGTAAAAATACGCTAAGGAAAAAACACCCCTTCGTGTAAAAATACGTTTAGTTTAAATTGAAGGATATTTTTCTAGTAAATTCAGAAACTGAAAGTCAGCTCAATGTTTTTCTCTGCGTTGCGCATGGTACAGACTGATATTGTGCATGTTTTCTTTCCTCCTCCTCCCCCGTTTCAGAGCAGCTGGGCAAACTTCGGAGATCAACAATACGGGGAAGCTAGGATCGCTCGAGTAATGTAAATTTGGCCCGCTGCTTATTGAAGGTTTTAGTTATGGCCCTTGGAACCTTAAAAGTTGGGCATCGATATTATACTCCATATATACCTAAGAATACGAGCAAGTAAAAAGTAAGTATAGCTCCACACTACTAGGGCATGAAAATATCGCCCCCCCCCCCAGAAGCGATATTTGACGAATTTTAATCACGGACGGAAATACAAAAAAATATGCTTTAGTAATTCGAAATGTTGATTTATTATTCTAGTTATTAAGGATATTTAATGCAGTGATTAAAACAAAATTACGATATTTTTTAAATTAGTGACTGTAAGCATTTTTTTAGTTTAAATTAAAAGTGGAAATTGGCTCAATTGTGATAATTATAATTAACATATTTGCAGAGGTTGAAAAACATAGAAATGATAATCAAGTTGTGTTTATTCTTTCACTTTTCAATTTCAAGGTGAATTTATTTGCTTTTCTCCTGTTTTTAATCTTAGATTTCATGTAATTCATTATACAATTGTTTAGTGTTTGTGCTGTCAACTTGTATCATCCTTTCTCATAAGTGCTGGTTCCAGTTTCCCCACGGCCACCTGTCACCTACTTTAATATGACACCTTTTCTAATCAAGCTGAAATACGACCCATCACTTCCGTGAAATTACGATAATATGACATTCAGGTGACGTGAAATGTTTTGACATGTCATTTGCAGCATTTCAGAAATGACAATAAAAATAATATTTTCTTTCTATGGAAACCAATTTACCTCACTCAAATTATCAGACTCATTCCTGAGTCACGTACTATGCAAACGGTCACAATATTAGGTTCGCAAGTTCTACTTCTAACAAAATTATATAAAATATTTTAAATAATTTAAACATACATCTTCGTCTTCTACACTTCACGGGTTAGGCTTACGCCTGTTTCGTCTCCACAGTATCTTTCCATCTTTTCTTGGGTCTTCCCAAATTTCCCTTCCCTCTCGGTTTGTAAGCATATGCTAATCTTGGTAGTATTTCTATAATTATTTCTAAGTGCTGCAGCCACGTCTTCCTGTTTATTTTCATTATATTATTTAGGCTATTCACATTTAATTCTCTCCTGATTTAATTTATTTGGTCTTCTAAGATGCAACCTTTTGTTCTTCGAGGGAGCCTCATATCTGACCTCTGAATTTTGATTACTCTTTTCTGGGTTAGAACCATGTACTCACTGCCATAAAGCAATATCGGGAGAGCTAATGTTTTAAAAATTTGATTCTAGTATCTTTTCGGGTCTTGTCTTTAAACGTTGTGTGTATGATACAGATGGATTGAAATTGTGCTAATTTTTTATCAATATCTTTTCGTCCTTCTTAAACATATATGAAAAATAAAAAAATACGTAGTTAACATTTCTCGTCCATGTGTTTTCTTCTCATTAATTTTGTAGTTTATTTGAACGGAGTAAGAATTTTTTTCTTATAAACACTACACATCTGAACAGATTTAATCTACAGGTATTGATTGTATTATTCTAATGGTTTTGTATATTGAGAAAATAATGTTTCTGTTACTAATTCGCCATTTTCAAAATATAACGTGTCGATTTTGTAAAATATCCTGACAAAAATGTATCTGCTCTCACTTTTATGTTATGATAAGAAAAGAGTACTTTTTGTTAAGAAAATGAGCTTAAAAAAGTCTACGAATAATCTATATAAAAAGTGTCAGTGCTTAACCGCACCTTGTGGAAGTTGTCGATAAGTTTAAGCTTAATGATGCCCTCAATTTCGTCTCTTAAGGAATAACGTAGATGCACAATGCATTCAACCGGGTTAAAGAAACGCACCCAGCCAGTAATATAAACCTTCTTTGGAGGATTGTCGGCATCATGTGGTAAACTTCGTAAACCTTCGTGCTTGGACACACAAGGAGCTTGAGCTGTCATTCTGCTCCTTTTGTGCTCAACTTTCCTTTTTACTTTGTTGTCGGCAAGCATGTAGGTGTGACAACAGGTTGAGCATGTAGGTGTGACGCATGTGAATTCAGGTTTTCCAAATGGAACGAAGCCTTTTGAACGTAGCGACACTCGGAGAACACCTCTAACATTCCGCAACCCTCCGATCTGTGAGAACATTTTTTCGTTACTAAACTTTCGTCTGTGACAGATCGAGAGACATTCTCGTGAAAGTCACTGCGAGTGCAGATTTTCCTGATAGTTTATGTAATTTCAATGTCAAAAGTAAAATAAATATCATTTTTATGTATTTGGTTAACACCCTATAATATTGTAAATATTAACTGCGTGATGGTAAGAGTTAGTTGGGCAAAAGAAGATATAATACTAAAAATAATTGATTACTTACACTAATTCACAATTTTTATTAATTAATTTAACACAATAACAACAATATTTTACTAATAAATAGTTTTATTTAAGGTTATTCATAAGGTTATCCAAGTTTTTTTTCATATCCATATTTTCGGAAGGTATACTTAGGTTTGAAGACAGTTGATAAATTCTTTGAAAAAGGTAGTTTTGTAAATGATAATTAGTAGTTAAATATAGAATAGAAAAAAGTCTGTTTTATATTTCGAATTTGCACTACCCTTCAACATAGATGGGGCAGAAAAAAGGAATGTTAAATCGCAGAATCAATGAACGCAAAGATAATGTAACACAAAGAGGTAATAAACTGAATTCAATATTAAAGCATAGTTTGGAATACTGTTATGCATCACAGAAGCTCTTCATATTAAGACAATATCTGAAACTAGATGCAAGAGTTATTTACTACAATACGCCATAATGTCCTCTTTAAGTTGAAATCCGAAGTTCGATGTTTTTAATGTAGTTTCTGATATTCTTTTTCTCAGTTAGCTTTTCCGTGTTTTTCTTTCCGTTTCCCGTTTTATCCCCTTCGAAACCCTCCGTACCCCTTCCCTTCTTCCCAAAGTTTGTTATTCAGCCCTAGGCTGCCAAGTTTACATCATTATCCAGGCATTCCCTTCGAACTCATCCCGTAGTCAAATTTCGGTGTCGCACCAGTAAGTCTTATCCTTGCGACTGACAAGGTACATCCTAATTGATGCAGATATTTTACTCGTAGTTATCTGTTTTTGCTATTTGGTTCACATGTTTATGATAAGTAAAACTTTGCTACACAATGCTCAAGGTGAGCTTCGCTCAATTTGTTTCTGGTGTTTACGTAAATTAATCAAATCAATTAAAATAATTTATATGTCATATAAATGTACTATCGTGCATAGTGATTTCGTTTACATTTTATTATAGTTGAGTACCTGAAGAGGGTACGTATCAGCATTCGAAACATGGTTCTTATTTTACAAATATATATTATATATGTCTGAATAAAGCATCTTTTTCAAGGAATGAATTCACTATCTTACAACATAACGATACCTTCTTAAAATAGAAATTCTGTTATCAATTAATGAATTTTAATTGATAAAATAAATTTTCTGGTTGGTGTCATTTCACTAAAATAAGACATTTTTAATACGGAGTTGAAGTAATATATTTTTAATTTGGGTATGTTGGTCTTAGACTATACCTAGCGCGAAGTCTGAGAGTCAACATCCCGTGTTATCAACTGCTGAAACTGCATGGCATTCATTTCACAAAACGCGGACAGATATTGTAATTTGCACACCGCTAGTTGCGGAAACACGGAGTGAACAACGTGCGCCCAGAGCCACTGGAGTGCGGTTCACAAGGCCGTGAACATTGAAGAGATCTACAAGCCCGGGAAGCGGGCTGGCAGTGGAGGCGGTGGCGTAGTTTGTTGCACTTGTGCACGCGATGAGAGTGGCTCGCTCGTTCCCCCCCCCTCCCTCCCCCCCCCCTCCTCCCTCCCCACCCCCCTGACTGCCGCGCGTCATTCCACTGAAACCGTTTCATTTACCTCCGACTGACATGTTGCAATCCCGTTTCCTACCATGGCTCCTTTTTGTGTGCGCCTTTTGCCACCATACTGCACTGCACCAGTGGATTTCGCCATTTATGCCACTGCTCTCTAACTGGCATTTCTTTGGCTGCTGCATATCAGTTTCTCCTTTGATTTGCTGATAAGTCAGAGGAGAAAACGGATTTAATTCGTGACCTCTTCGTTTTTGTCGAACATTTGCGTTTTGTCTATTCGGAGAAGCTGTTACATTCTGTTCGATAAAATACAATATGGTTGATATGTTGTTTTTACTTTCTAGTGTCAATACCGAAATGCTTTTAAATATATATTTAACACTTTGTCTCTAAAGATCGAAGAAGACATTTTCACTTTGTGAAGGATTCAGAGGTTGGTGAGAATCTTGAACAAAAGCTCGATTTATAAAATGTTTATACTTATGTATAAACATTTTACACGAATTATTTAAAGTTTCTATTACTGCTTTTAATTTCCCCTTTCTGAGAAGAAATAATAAAATACTGCCAAGGCAAACATAAATGATAATGCAATACGAGCATATAAAATGTTTTCATACGGCAACTGCAAAATTTGGTAATATAAATTAGATATGAACATACAAAGCGTGGACGCGGAGAAGTGAACCTACCAACTGGAAGCCTATTTGGGCACCGAACATGCTGTCACGCCATCTCCACCACCACCGTGCCGTTTCCACCTCCATCCAGGTACTTCAGCGTTAGCGCCACAAGGCGTCTCCTTCCCTCTCGACTCGCACCCCTGTTAGCGACGCGATTTAGTCCGATAATTTACGCGAGGCAAATCCCAGTAATTACACGCCTTTCTCATGCGTGTTCCCCTCGCTGGGGCGCCTTGGAGCGCGTTTACGCCGGTTAAGTACTTGCGCGGCGGTTGGTGGCAGTGACGACGGAGATGGCGCCGGCGGAGGTCTGCAGAGGGGACGACGGCGGCAACGACTGCGACGAAAACAACGGCTCAGGCTACTATACTAACAGCAATGTTTGGCGTTGTCGATAGCCGCGGTGGCGACTCCACCGATGTCAGTGGCGACAGCTGTTAAAACTGCAGAAGCAGTGGCAACAGACGAGGGGAGGGTGAGACAGGGGATGACGAAGATTGATTGATTCATTATTTTATGCTTACGGGCGCGTCCACTGCTAGCGTCATTAGTCCGTAAGTGTAGGGCATGATTTATCACGGGATATGGCGGTGTACCTCCCAAGCTGGATGGTGTGAGATACGGCGTCGACCTAAATGTCTTCTTGTGGGGTTTTCTCATCCAGGTATCTTCCACCAGCTGGGCTCCGCCGCAACCTAACAAGCTATAAGCTCCTGACTAGTTTCCCGGCATTTGTGGGAGTGTAGTGTAGTGTATGTAAGGAGTAGATTATATTGCGCGTAGTCTTTGGTCCGTTAGGTAGGGTACTGCTCCGGCATTCGCCTGGTATTGATCGGAGAAACCACAGAAAATTACCGATCATAGCAGCTGGCTGCTAGAAATCTTCTCCAGACAGCAGCTGAATTCGTTCTACCTAATACCGAAAATCCTTCCACTTATGGAATCCGAATCCTAGGGCCTCCCAGTCAGAGGTATTGCAGTTACATTGCAGTTGATGAGCTGAGCCACCTCAAACAGTGGGGCGACTTAGACGTCGGCGGAAAGGGCAACGGTGACGGCACCGCCAAAGAGAGGGTGCGACGGCGACGACGGCAGCTGCAGTGGTGGCGGCGGTGACTTTGGCGCTACTGGTGGTGGCTGGTGGCGTTGCTCGGCGCCCGGGCTGCTAAGAGCGCGGCCCCGCCGACGCCCGCCGTCGCCCGCCGTCGCCCGCCGCGCCGGTCCCTGCGCTCTCCGAGCTAATAGTGAGCATTGCGACGGCCTCGATAAGGAGACACGACGTTGACGAATGAGATTCCCGAACGATCGCGGCGTGTGCGCGTCTGGCGCGGACCTGCACGAGGCGTCAGGCGACGACGCTAGTGAGACGCCCGCGCGGTTACTGCGTTTGACGGGCGCCAAGAAATTACTTTCCCCGCAATTGACCTTTGATGGTGCACTTATCTCTTTCGGGCGTTCGTGGTGTAAAATTGTATTTATTCATTACTCTTTAATAATAATTGATACTTCGGTCATCGGGATATTCAAATGAAATAGCATTACAATATTTTTATTGTTGGGATTTTGGTTCCACATTTTTATGAAGGTGGTGAACATTAATTAGAGGTGTATTTTTATCTGTTTGCTGAAAAGCGTAATGATTTTAAAAGAGATGTGTTTCAGTTTTGTAGTTTCATTTGTTTCCCAATGCTACATAAATCATTTTTCGATTTGATATAAATTCTCACAATCGTCATAAAGTGTACAGCATATGAAGAGCAAAATAAATAGAGTTTTTTGATCGTTGAAAATAAAAGATGTCAATCAAATGTGCGGTAAATACACTTCAATAACGCGCGAGTCGTGATGATTTGTTTGAAAATACTGTCACTTTTGTGTTTTTCCCTTCAAGAGACTGAGAGATTTTATTAATGTCATTTGAACATCACAACATGACTTCTGTCATGTAAAAATGAAATGAAAAAGGAATTTCAAAACTAGACTAACTTCAGACATTGATAACCTAACTTCAACCTTCATTCTTCTTTTACCGAAAGAATTGTTGAAAATATTCTAATCACATCATTTCAATAGCCTCATTTAAATCTCCAATGATTAAAGAAATCAGAAAATTATATTTGTTTAAATGTAATCCTATGCTTTAATTTAAGAAATATTTCAAAATTTCTTTTTCTCTCTCATATGTAGTGTAATATGTGTAGTTTTGTCAAAAATATAACTCGATGGATTTGTCATCTAAACACTAATGCCCTGCGCTAATAATAATTCATTATTATTATTATTATTATTATTATTATTATTATTATTATTATTATTATTATTATTATTATTATTATTATTATTATTAGGGTGGAATGTGATAGTCATTCTTTCCAGATGGATTGTTCAAACATAAATCTTTGTAATACCGTTCGCATTATATTAAATATACCATTGCTTATGCCGAAACTGGTAATTGCGTTTTGTCATATTTCTTGGAACAGCAATATTGTTTTATGCTTTACCTTGTCTATTGTGTGGTCTTTGTGTATGTTCCAAAAGTGATTGTAGATTAAATTTCGTAGAATATGTCGCGACGCGTCCACAATAAATATTAGATGTACAATCTATATTTTTTGTTTTTATTAAATTATTTACAAAATTAATTTTTGATATTTTTGTACTAATCTTATAAATCGACGATGTAAATAAGCATACTTTCTCAGTCAATGAAATGACATTCATATTATGTTATCTAGATACCATCTTCTAAGAAGTATTAAACCACCCCAACGTAAAAGTACATGCCTATAATTAATGAGTTTAAATGAGGTCCAATTTCAGACATCCCCAATTTTCTCTTAAATAATAGTTTTTTTTCGTTGTTATTTAATATATCCGTATTACTCCTGACTTTGCTATTTACTTTTATTAGGTACATCCAGCTTGAATGATGAAAATAAAATGTTATTATTTTGTCAGGTTAGTTGCTGTGTCCACGTCCTTAGTTGCTTTAAATTAAAACATTTCCCTCGACCCACCTGTTTGGTAAGTTTCTAAATTAAGAATCATTCTTTTGAAGCTAAATTGAATGTTGTGTCCTTTGTATTGCAATATATAAAAAAACAATCATACAATTGTAACATTACTTCTAATATCCATTCTAATGTTTAAAATGGTAAAAAGGCAGTTAAAATATGCAAATACAACAAAAATGACTCTGATGATCAGAAATTTGACAATTTGTTTTTGTAGTTATGCACATTGCAAACAGTGATCTTATTCAAGTGGGTCAATTCGGCGACGTTTCCGTTATCAGACATGATACATTCCGCAAATACTACATTACATTTCTCTGTAATAACACGCGAAAGTTGTCGAAGGATGGTAATTGGATGGATATTGGAGAAACATTCACATCCATTGCAGAATCGTTCTCATTATTTTTTTTCAGATGAAAACCTGTATTTAAAAAGTATTACTAAATTGAATTAATAACACCAAATCCTTTCTTTGTGATGAGTTTATTTTTATTTAGAGTTATATTATGCTGAGTATATCAATATCCATTTCACTGCATCATTCACGCTTTACATTGAATCAATTGAAAATTAAGTGCGACTTAAACAATAAAAATGAATCAAGGTAATCTGTAAAAAATTCATGTTCGTACAATAATTTAATACGTACACATATTGTTTTCAATTTTATTTTATAATGAACGCTTTGAAATATTTCTCATTAAATTTAAAACACATACTTGTTTTGTCTTGGATAAATGGCTTACAATAGGAATAAGTATTGGAATGCAATTGAAATTAAATTTAGAATAAATTTAGAGAAATAGCTTAATGCAGGCTCTTTGTATGTATTTAGAAGTGCTACTCATCCTAAATTACACATTGGTATCAGTAGTTCCCTCTTCCTCCACTTGTCTAGAAAATTCATGATTTTACACGTCCATCAGCAACCCTCACGCCTTGAAGTTAGGTAAATTGCCAATTATTCCATATATTTGTTTGTATTTGGCATGTTTAGGTCGTATTAGTTCGATTTTTACCTGCTAGCGGTATTCCCAGGCTTGGGACGTTTTTACTGATTAACCGCACCGGGAGTAAGGGAGACACGTGGTGAACATGGCGAATTCCCTTCACCATATCTAGCATACTTGGCTTACCTGAGCTTTTCGCTCGTCATACAACTTTAGAATCTGGGATGTTTGCAATGAAAAGTTACGGCTCTGTTTTCCCTCGACCATGAATCCGGGATCGCCTCTCGGAAAGCTATGTCCATGAGCCACCCGAGAGACAGTACTCCTTGTGTACACCATCTAATTAACAAATGATTCCCCAATGATGGCGGCTACAGAACTTCAAGCTCACCCGGGTTGAACGAGTGCAAAATGCTCCTAAATCAGTTGCAAAGCGCGCTTGAGCTCAATAAAAGTTTTTAGGAATTGAAATTACTTCTATATATTTCAATTTTTTACAAATCAAAAAATTACGTTCCATGAACCGGCTGAACAACTAAGTTGTCTACTATCCAAGGATAACGTCAGATTTGTAACTTTTTGTTATTTGAAAGTTTCTCCGACGGATCCTTCGCGAAAAGTGATGATCTTCAACTTCGTTGATATTCTAATCTTTGTAATATTTATTATGAGACGCCTGTGCCATATAACGTACAGTTCACGACCGGGTCATTCGTAGTTGGGTTCTTGCACAAAGGTATTTTCTTTTTAAAATCAATGAATTGCAAAGATAAGAATGTTTGTGCTAATCAAATAAGTTGAAATAAGCATACTTTTCATTGTCACAATAATCCGTATGCATTTAGTTTCTGTGGTTGTAAATCGTAAAGTTAAAGGTATCTCCGTGCAATTGCACACAGGCTGATGTGACCAAAGTGAGAGGTGAAGACGGGCTCTATCTATTCGTCACCGTCGGCAAGAAGGAGATTGTGTGGTGAGCACAACGCTCCGGACACCTTTTATCCCCAGGAAAAAATCTGGTAATCACTTGGAAAGAAAGCTGAATCGCACTCAGAGCTGCCCTGAATGAAAATTACCAGAAAGGATCTCAACTTACGTCGGGTTTCGAAGGTGGGTCCTCCAGGTCAGGAAGTCAGCGCCTTAGCACTGAGCCATCGCGGCTCCTTTCCATATTCTTTTTCTAGGGCTTTTATCCTGCCAACAGCCTGTTATCCTTTTCAGGGACTTTATAAGACGCTTATTCGACTCTACACTAAACACCAACAGATTGGCAGGCTCCTCTGATCTGGAGTCAGTAGACTCACAAGTCCTTCCCCGTCAACACCCATACATGAAAGACAAGGGACATCCATACCCAAGGCGGGACCCGAACCCGCGACCTTTCGGACCGCAGCCCTGAGTCAATACACGCTCGTAGGCACCACGGCCATCCAAGTCGGTCCTGTGATATGTATTGTTCGAAAATATAACACTTCAACCTCCTTATTTTCATGTTAACAAACTCCCACAAAGTGCGCATCCTCTCGCCCTTCTCCGACTGTGCCGCACGTGGCCCCACTATCCGGCGGCGGGGCGGCGCAGGGTAGCGCGGCATGGAGTGGCCGCCGGGTCCTCGGCTACCCATCGGGCAGGGTCGCCGCGACAGCCCGAGACGCTCAAGGGCCGTCGCCGGATCGATACGCTAGTTACAGGGGGGGTAAAGGCAAGGCAAGGCAAAGGCAAGGCGAGACGAGACGAGTCGAGGCGGGACGGCGCGGGGACGGTGGCCCCCGACGCTAATGAAGTGACCGCGCGAAGCTCCCCGCGCGGCCACCCGTATTAATGAGCGCGCCGCCCGGCCGCCGCGCCGCCTCGCGAGCCTCCGCGCGGGTATTTTTGCGGGGCCGCGCGCGGTTCTGTTTAATCTTGCATCCCCGCAGTCCCAGTCTACCAATTATAATGTGTTATAGTTGGACCGAAGCCATTACTCTTGTATATTTTGCGCGCCGCTCTCCACATTTAATACGGGGCGCGCCGTTACCAGCGGTATGGAAATGAGCTCGAAAGTTAAATGGATTGCGAGTAGTTACGCGCGGATTTAGTGGCGGCTGCGGTGAGCGCTCGTCGTCAGGCGGCGGCTTCGGGGAAGGAAGCGCTTCGCGCCGACGGGCTGACGAGCGGTTGGCGCCGCAGGCGTTCTCGCTTCAGCCGAGGATGTTTGGAATTCTTTGGGTCTAAAGCGTCGGCGGCCTACCTGGAATGTGACTGGCCTCACTGGGGGCTGACCTTTTGTAAGGCGGTAGGATTCGTGGTGAAACAAGCCAATAAAGGTTTTTTACCCATTCAAATTTATGTTCTTAACTTTAAATTGGAAGCTAATTTCCAAGTTATCAGATTTAACTATAAAATATTAGATATTTTATTAAACACATCAATACCAGATATTATTTGTTTTACAGTCCCGAAAATATAATGTAAAACGTCGAATTTCATAATAATGGCGAAGTTCATACTGGTGCACTGTTTTTTGGTTTAAAGAACAATCGAATGAATTAGTATTGTCTGATAATTAGAATCCTCTGAGACTGTTGATGTAAGAGGTTTCTTGATAATATTACAAAAAAAGAGGATAGTTTGTTTCAAAGACCGTTGCTACTTACTTGCTTGGCAATGATATGTGTAGGGTTTTTATTTTTTATAAGGCGAATATACTTAGACTACTTTAGACAAATTTGTTACTGATGTGTTCTCCAATAAACCGTTTGTATTGTATGTTCTTAGTTCCCATTATAATGTGATAAAGACAAAATAATTTTGCTAATTTCATTAGTTGCCAGCCTAGAGCTGTTTTCAGTCACAGTCTTTATTTGGAACTACACGCATGCCATCTATCGCTCAGAACCCGACAGTACACTAGAGTTGGGAACAAGACTTACATAATTTCTGAAACCGAAAAAGTTAATAACGCCGAAATATTGACCGATTGAGATAGTTCAGGGCATCAATGAGGATCCCAGCGGTGCTTCTGACTGGGAGGTCTTAGGGTTCGAGGTCCGACGGTTGCAGAATTTTCGACATTAGCTAGGTCGGTCAAATATGTAGATCGTATTCAACTGCTGTCTGGGGAATTCTAGCGACCAACAGCTCTTATTAGTAATTTTCCTTGTTCCATCAATATCTGGTGAATGTCGGAGCAATATTCTAACAAACAATTCACGGGACCGCTTGCGATCTTTCCTTCACCTTCCTTGTGTCCTTCTCCCTTACTTACACAAATTTACACTTACATGCATTACACAATCACTTATCTCCGAAGACCAGTCAGGAGCTTATATCGTGTCACACTTGTGTTGGTACTTCACTGATGGGAGATACAAGAATGGGGAAAACGACACAAGCTAACGTGTAGATCGGCGTCGAATGTCACAATTCAACGGGAGAAAAAACCGCCACCTCCCGTTGTAAATATATACAATACGCTTACAGGACTAATGGAAAAAGGAGTTGAAGCACCGGAAACGCGAAATATCAATCAAGCAACCGAATTATTGTACGGAACATTGCAAATCAAATTCGATTTTCTTATGAAATCTTTTACAAGGGTGCTAAGTATTGGGATCAACATTACGTAAGTTTTCAATTGAAAACTTGAATTATATTCATAATTTAATATACACTATATCCCATGTGTCTTTAATCGGGGTCTGCACCTTAGTGAACGGTGACTCATTCACGTATGAAGTTCTTAAAATACAAATAACAATGGTGCTAAGGTATTGGGATCAACATTACCTAAGTTTTCAATTGAAAACTTGAATTATATTTATAATTTAATATACACTATATACCATGTGTTTTAATCGGTTCTGGTCCTTAGTGAACGTGAATCGTTCACGTGTGAAGTTCTTAAAATAAAAACAACCTGATTAAAATATATTCGTCAACCTCTTTACGTCCCTTAATTTTCGTGCACGTTTCGTCTAAATGTAGTTGCTGTATTGCGCGATGCACTTTGCAAGTACCTCGAAATGCGCAGCGGAGTTCCGTATACTGTTTGCATACACGGGAACGAGCAATGTCGCTACTTGAAGACCCTGTCGTAAACTTTTGTATAAATGAATCACAGTACCATAAAGAATACTCCAGTTTGTTCTCGGCGCCCCACATTGCTCGGTAGTACGAGAGTTCAGCCATAACAAATAACACGAAGCGCAAACTTTTCATTGCCATGCGGGACAAGGTGTGTAACTCAGCACGGAGTTGCCTCGAAGTTCGCTCTCCGACGCTTTGCTATTTCGCCTGCGCCGTGCGGTTGGTTCTGCTCCCCGCCCGCGGTTGCCGTTTGGAGGAGGCGATGTGCTTCCACACACACTCTCACACACACTCTCTCTCTCACACACACACACGCCAGTCGTGCTGCGGACGCGACACCTAGCGACTCCTCCATCTCAGCCCCTACGTGACCGCGCCGGTTCGTCTTTGAAGTCCCAACTCTGAGTTTGCGGTGATGGGGCCAAGCTGGAAGATGTCGTGAGGTAAACGTTGTTGCAGAGTTAACTTCAGTTGAAGCACTGGGTGAGTCGCGATGTAAATTTTCTTTTTCGTGATGATGGTGACTACCGCAGCCAAGTGAGTTAAATATGCGGAGATGCAGGGTTTGTCGTCCGCTAGGAGATAGGGAAACTTTGCTGGCCCGCGTTCAAATGTGTTCTGATTGCGCTCTACGCGCAACAGTTTGTGCTTAGGCTTACTGCAGAGAGACGAAAGAGGGCCGATTGACATATTTTAGATCTTTCTTTGGTGTGTTTGAGAAGAACAGTATGCCTAACACAGTCATTTTGTACCTCTTAAATATCTGTAAATATGTTGCCAAGAGATAAGAGTAATTCAATGACTGAATCTTTTGTGACCATTAATCTCTTGAAGTCTGTTCTATGTTCAAAATTATTTTACACTCGTTTTAAGGAAACGTCATTTTCCTCATGCCGTATTTTTGCACGTAATATCCTCAAACTGCTGTTCAAATTACCTACTGTGCAGACAGCTACTCGTGAAATACTCTCATTTACTTATTCCTACATACATCGGCTTTCAAACCCCATCCCATCTGTGACGGCGATGCTGCAAATTGACGATGACCAAATTCCTCTCATAATTCAATTCGCTTTCTTTATCGGAGACCGCTGGAATTCCATTTGTAATTTATTGCTTTTTATGGCCCGATTGTTGGCTGCCTTTTGAAATTCCGGAACATTTGCCTCACCCTTCTTGTGCGCGAAGCGAAGTATTCATTCCCCCGATGGTCAACCGGCCGTTTGTGCCCGCCCCGGCGCCTGGCTGCTCTGCCCCATCCAATTCCATTGGAACAAAGCGATGTTATTATGTTTTTGGCCCGCAGAAGCTTTTTCGTCGCCGAATAACTTGTACCTTCTCCGGCTGTAAATGACACTTGATGGAGATTCTGTGGCCACTGCGTCGCGTGGGCACGGTTCGCGGGACGTTCTCCTTTGTACGATGCAAAATTCTCTCTCCTCTGTCCTGTTTCGATTTCCTGTTTTTTCCCATACCCGAAGTTGTCACTACAAAGCGTGATTGCTTCCAAAATCGTGTTTCATAGCAATTGGCAATCAAAGACATCTGTTTCAATAATATTCTGCCCGAATGCGTTGTAGAAATGCTAGACTTCATTACTTCCTGGATTTGTGCGTTTTTTAACGTGTAAATATCAACATCGTTCTGTGAAAATGGAAAGTATGAAATATATTTGTATGCATTTGGTTGATTTCGCGTCTGACTTTTTACTGGATGGACTTTGTATAAAGTGTTCCTTTTTTAAATAAGGAATGTGCTAAAATTGGTATTGTCTATAACTTTTATCCTAGGTTTGTAACACATGTGTTATTTTGTCTATTGAACTATTGAATTTTATGTTGTCTTCTTGTCAAGGTCAAAACTCACCAACATGGAAACTCTAAATTTAATAGAAAATTTTGGAATACACTCATTTTCTAACTCTTAGTTTATTCGTCTGCCTCAATTACTATTTATCAATCACGTATTCAAAATATTAGACCATCACGATGCAATTTTGTATTGCAATATTGATCAGGAGATTAAATCCAAGTGCATGTAATCTATATCTCTCCTTAGGGTACGAACATCTCCATGGCTGGAGAATCTGCATTTCATTAGCAGGTTGTGGTTATTATATGCATATTCGATTACAAAATTGAAAATTTGTTATATTCGGCAAAATGTAGACGTGAATCAATAAATCAAAATGTCTCTGTTCTTTAGATTTCGTGTTTTTCTGGAGATATGTTGTTTTAATAATAGAGCACATAGCGCATTAATGAACGATATCATAGTAAATTATGTTTTAATCTTGAAACGCAAAAGGTTTAAATCATTTTTTCACGAAATTTCAATTAAATGAGCTACTCAATCCTCTGCAGAAATGAGCTGAAGCGTTTACAGTCTGTCGAGTGACTGACAATTCAGTGAAAGGCGTCTGTTTGGACAATTACGTTTTTAAAAACCTGTCTATCACCTCGTGTTTTATACGAATAAAATAAGCCGTACCAGCTTACGAAAATTCGCTGCTACCAGTTGATAATAGAATACCATCACTCATAATATTTTTCGACGTCACTTTGTTGGATGCGGCTTTCAGCCAGTCTCCCCCTCCTCTCCATCGACAATGGACGCGTTAGGCATCACCTGCCGCCGCTTCGAGTAGATATTGTGTAGCTCTGTAGTGTCCATCCTCCCAAAACTTGTTTGAATGTTGCTTCCTATGAAAACTGAATCTGCACATCGAAATGTATCTCTTAATGGCATAAACAACGTTATCTATGAAAAATAAAAGCTGATTGGACGAGCCTACTCACAACATGTGATAGATGCTCTGCAAAGGGCCAGTGTAGTGCCGTTTCGCATTTCAGATTAGACTATAATGAGGATGTGCATAAAATAAAGAAATAACAAAATAGACATATCTTAAGATAAACATTATTTAAAAAAGATTTTTCCTTCATTTAAATTGTGAGTTAATGGTAATTTCTTTAAATGTTTTTGTTAGATTTTTCTTTCAAATCATCCATAGGGTAGATTGCTCATTGAAGTGATTTATGTATTTTCGTTCAGATCATTTATAAAAAAAGATGTAATGCTGGTCCCTATTTGCGATTGATCTTGTATCCAGGTCTTTAGTTCATTGTTAGTTTTTCTACTCTTTCTAATGCAAGGCCGTCGGCTAAATTTTTAGAGTTCCACCCGCCGTGCTTATCACTGAAGAGCACGGGGCTCGGGATGTCTCCATTAGATTAAGTTTGAAAGCCACGTAAGAAGCCTTTGGAGCGCCTGCGTGGCTTGCGGCGCGGGTCGGGTGGTGGGTTCAGTGTATTCTTCTTATTAACTGCAATATCCGGCTTCTGCCGGAGGCGCTAGTTTGGGTCGAGTTAATGGCCGAGCGGCGTCTGCTGCAAGTTTGCAGTTGGAGCACGTCCCTCGGTCGCGCCCTCCGCCTCCACTGCCTCACAATGCCCCCGACTGCTTAACTCCGCCCGTGCCCTCCGCAAAATCCCCTGCCTTTGGGTCTGTTTCCTATCATCTCTCTAGGGAACATGTTCTAGGTTTTCTGTTTTCCCCTTATTTCGTTTTTCTATGTATTAGTGTGTCTCATTCTCATTGAAATATTACTTTAGGTGTACCTCGATTTACTCCCACATTGCCTATTCCTTTTTGTTATCGTTTTTCTTTCTTTCTTTCTTTCTTTCTTTTTTCTTTCGTTCACTCGTTCTTTCTTTTTTCCTTCTTTCTTTCCTTCTTTCTTCTTTCTCGAATGGCGCTCCAACATTTTTGAACCCATGTTTAGGTCCTCCAAACCCCTGATGAGTGTCTTTATGACTGTCCACTACTCAATAATCCGGTTATATTTATAGTTTCCTTCAGTGAAAACATTTGGTTTACTTGAACTTTTTAATAGATTTTTGTCTTTATCTTCTCCGAATCTCTTACGTCAATAATAATAATAATAATAATAATAATAATAATAAAAATAATAATAATAATAATAATAATAATAATAATAATAATAATATAATAGATAATGGGCGAAAAATTATTAACAACGTGAGAATAATGTAGCCAGAATTTTGCCAAAAGTTGAGATCTGAGAAAGGGACGTCTACCATATTTCAAGTATCTACCGGTGCAGATACTGGCAAATGAGGTAATAAAAGTCTTGTCGAATCCATTGTTAGATCGAACAATCGAAGCAAATAATTCCGATATTGTCGTATTCGACAAAACCGCTTGTATGGCAATACTTAAAATATCGTGATCCTAATGGATCATAATATTTTCTAAACAATTGCAGAAAAGAAATAACTAGTTACTATAATCTTTTACCGGCTTTTACCGGCTTCAAGCAATAGATATTAGGCTCGTGGTTATTACGTCAAACGGTCATGTTGCGGAAGGTTGAGGGACTATAAAGAGAAAGCTTTAGATTCATGAGAGGCACTTCAGAATCACATAGGAGATCGTGCTGCTGGCAGCTACTAACGTCATGCGGAAGATTATCTTAGTTTGTCATTGAAGCGGAATTTGAGTGCAGATGAGCAAGAAGAACTAACTTATATCTGAAAAAGTACTGTTGCTCAGTCCATGAGTTCTGTTTTGAGACTCGCATATTAGAAATTGTAAAACTGAATAATAATAATAATAATAATAATAATAATAATAATAATAATAATAATAATAATAATGATAATAATAATAAACTGTATTATTTACGTGACTAGCCTTGGACAACTCCACTCCCTCTCTTCCTTTCTCCTGGCGTCTTATTTATATTTTGTGCCGTTATAGTACACAGTTCACAGAAATACGTATCCTGATACAAACCACTTATTCTGTTCTCTTATTTCACTTACTGTTATATCTAATTTCACTCACTGTTATCTCTGATTGAATCTTTCCCATGTATTTACTCTGTACTAAGACAGAGCTGTCTGAAGAAAACCTCACCTCCCGAACCCGCAAGACCTGGGCCCAGAGCTTCACAGAGCGACCGCGCATCTCTCGCCGCGCTGTTCTCTGCGTTCGCCTCCGCCGCCCATTTCGCGGCGGTAATAGTTGATAGCGCAGCCGCGGGGCAGGTCGCCTACGTAGAGAACGCCGCTCAATTTTCCTTGCTTCACCGCGGGCTATCGAGGCTGCCGATGCGCACGCGCGCTGGGCAACGAACGCTCTTTTCCGTTCGCTCTTCGTTTTATCCCGACGGCCAGTCCGGTCGCGCGTAGCCCTTCGTTTTACCCTTCTTTTCCGCCCCTTATTCTCAGCGATTTGAGTTCATTGGATGTAACGCGAAACACAGGAACCGCATACAGCGACCGCATTCATGCGAAAGTTTAATGCTTTTTCTCATGTGTGGAAATGTTTTTTTTTAATCAGATGGTTATTTATTGTCCGAACGTAGTGAATATAATGGTACAAGAATCTTCGTTTACTTATAATTTTAATATTTCACAATATTTGTCCTTCAGTATCAATTAATTTAACAGATCCTAATAGTACAGTTATTTTGATTGTAAAAATCTCGCTTGCTTTGTAATATCCTTGTTTATCTATCTACTTCGAAAATATTAAAAAAAATCTTTTAATGCGAAATAAACACATTTCATCTAATTTCGTTGCCTAATTATATTTTCTCATATGTGACTTTCGTTGAAGATAAAATTACAAAAGTATATTCTAATGCTTACTTTATCTGATAACGATTATAATTTTTAACTAAAAATTCCAACACCTTTACTGTTTTCGTTTGCATGAAATCGACTTCTCTCAGACAATGAATATATTGCTGTAGTCAGGAAATTGCTACGTGTTAGTAATTACAAAACTTGAGCTAACAAGTGGATGATTAATTTACCCATATGGTCTCTCTGGAGACATGTACTTGTGACTTTAGACAACTTTATAAAACTTTTGTAGTTTCAAACTATAGACTTTAAGTTTTGAATACTCTAGTGAAGAACACTATCATCTGCTCTAGTTTGAACTTATTTCTGCCTCGCATAACTATGGATCTTTTAAGACCTAAATAATGTCTTAACAATGAGTGTGTTGATCTATAAGCAAGTTCTGAATTAATGTTCAGGAAGTAATATTGAATTGTCACTAGGAGCAGCTCGCAGTTTTGGGGCTATAATTCTCGTTTGAAATCAGTCGTGTTGAATAGAATATAAGAAAATAATATTTATTTTGCTACTTAGGAATACATGGAATATTTCCAGTAGTAGCGTTTTCTAAGTAGTTACTACAAATACACAACACAAGCAAAGTAACATTACAATATTTACGTATTACCTAATACAATTTTACAAGATTAGTATAATAAACCTATCAAGCTAAAGCTGACAAAAAATAATAATAAATCAAAAAATTAATGTTAACATATTCTAAAAAAATAGAATTTATTTAAACAAATTTAAAAATGTCCACATTCTGAGGGAACTTACCCAGCCTGAATTTTCTCTTCTCTGTTTTCTTTGCCGAATTTTAGAACCATAATCCTTCCGCGTGACGTGTGGGAGTTTTGATAATCTTGCCTGCACTCCCACCCCCGGAGGATTATCTCGTATTGATTTGAATAACGCACAAAGACGCTATTTCTTTTTGCGTTTTTCCAAAGGTTCCCAATATATACATTCAGAATGAGAACGTCCTCTCCTAACAAACTTTTTCGGCATATTTTGTTATTTTCGTGAGATTTTATTTGCCCTAAACGATATGGGTCCCAACATATGGAGCCTAATTCCAATATCGGATATACTAGAAATGTGTACCCTAATTCCCCTTATTTTCTACTTCCTTTCCTGAGCACTCTAATCACAAAGTGTAATGTCTTCCACGCCTTTTTCACTACATAATTTACGTGTTCTGTCCACCCCAGATTCTCATTTAGTACAATTCCCAAATATTTACAGTACTTAGCCCTCGGAATATACTGATTTTCCAATGTATATGTGCTGTCATCTGCCTTTCAAGAACGCGTGAATCTGATAAACTTGCACTTACTGGGATTTAATTTCATTTCATTTGTGGTAGCCCATGATTCTAGCCTATCTAAATCAGCCTGCAATATTTATCTATCACTTGTGTCTTTGGTTTACCGATATATTATTCATTCATCTGCGAAAACTCGTATTTTTTATTCAATGTCATTAATATTGTGGCGTCACCAATTAATTAAGTATAATTTTATTGTGGCGTCGCCAATAATAAAATAATAATCACATCTGGAAATAGCTCGCGTCCAGGCAGAAGTAGGTCGAGGGAAGATGCCTTTGTCAAGCAGGGCTGGTCCCGACCGCACTCAGCCTCCTTTCAGAGGCGGACTGTTTATTGCCCCCCTCATAAAAAGACATAATGGCCCAGGCCGAAGCCCGGTCGGACAATGCACACCCTCGCGCCCCTCTTTTGCCAGCGACCCGGGACTGCCGCCGCCCCGAAGGAGTTCGCACGGAAGACACATTTACAACACGTCGTGATCGAAGCCTTTCTCGGCCCTCAACCGATCCCCTTCCAAACAATGCCCGCCCCCAACACCCGTTTTGGCACGCGCCTGGACTAGGCACCCGAATTCCCGCAGGGGCTGTTTACAAACTAAATACAGTAGGCTGTCGATTAGCCCATGCCGACCGTCGAGGATCCGTGAAATGCACTCCTGCTTGAACACGTGTCCAGACAGCTGCCAATAGTTTCTGGAACCGTTGACAAAGGGAAGCGAGCGAGAGAGAGAGAAGCCGGTGTTAGACAAAGAACAATCTACGGAAAAATACGGGAAAATTGCCACATGATTGGTTAATCAGAATTCTGCGACGCAGCCACCCTCAGCCAATGGGAAGCTTCGCCATGAGGGAAGGGAGAAATTCAGAGCTAGAAGCATTTTGGGAAGGGGAAAGGGAGTTCTTTTAAAAACGCGATGCACAGTGGAAAAAGAGGGACTTCTAAGATTTTTTCGGCGACACTTCTAAGATTTTTTTGAAACGCTCCTAAGAATTTTTTGAGAGCTAATTTTTTGTTACTTCGAGATACTTCTAAGATACTTCGAGAGAATTCCAAGATACTTCTTGGTTGCTAAATTTGCTTGATTACTCAGTTACTTACGATCGGGACGCGAGTTTGGGAAAGACTTTCCCAGAGTCGAATTAGTTAGGACGCGACTAGTGGACTTGTCGCGGAGAAAACTCGGGCGGGAGACTACTGGATCCCGCGCCGTTTCCGCATCGGCCCGCCAGCCTTTGCCGCCTCCCGCGTCGGGCCGATTGACAGCCCACCGCGTTACGTCAACGCCCGTGGCCACTCGCCCCACTGAGCCTGCTCGAGCCGGCGACCTGGGATTGCCGCTACCTGCCGAGAGAGGACGCGCCGCCGAAGGTCAGCGACCCGGGACTGCCGCCGCCTCTGCTTCGAGGCTGCAGCCCGGCCTGCCCGCGGAGACAACGCAGCCACTGGTGAAAAACTACGAGACGAAGCCGTCTCGCATAACAATCGTAACGGCGAGAAATTGCAAGTGGCCGCGCTCAGGCCCTGCAGACCTTAAATGATGAATAGCACGTTTCATCAAAGAGTAAGCCTAATATGTTAGCCTTAAGGGAATTAACAACTAGTAATTAAGATAACCAGCTCACAGAGTAGATTTAGTAAAAAACTTGCGTCGCCCTTTGCGACATGTAACTTCCCTGGCAGCTCTTGGTGCCAGGAATAAACTGTTAATTGTTACAAATGACTCTGTGCTAATTCATGACCTCCCAACTCTTCCATCCAGTCACATTTCAGGAGCTGAACCTGGCGCCCTCCCCCGCTCACATTAGGTTAGTTTACATTTGGCGCCCAACGTGGGGCTCGATTTGTATTATTAAATACCCCAGTATACGACCCCGAGATTAAGAAGTTCGATTGTTCACGAAAATATTTTGTCATTAACTCTTTTTGGTTCAGCTCCTTCATAAAATTCTATTGCGACAGCTTAAATTACAAGTTACCGCAATAAGTGGATGGAAGAAAGTTGTAGGAGGGTTAATAATTTGTGGACCCTGTTTGATGTATTTGTTGTTTGTGTCTTTGTTTTTATTGTATTTGTACTGTGTTGCGTGTGTGTGTGTTTGCGTGTGCGGTCTAATAGTAAATTAAGTGAACTAAAGAACTTAGTAAAAATGCTCGACGAATCAGGTGTCGATCTAGCAGGCTCAGACAGTTCGAGTGATCCACCGGCGCAAGGCGACAGTAAAACTGATTTAGCGGAAATTCTAAAACAGTTTATGCAAAGGCAGGAGGAAGATAGGAAAATTCAGGAGGCGCAACGGGATGCAGATAGGAAAATTCAGGAGGCGCAACGGGAGGAAGATAGGAAAATTCAGGAGGCGCAACGGAATGAAGATAGAAAAATTCAGGAGGCGCGATGGGAGGAAAATAGGAAAATTCTTAGGGAGCAAAAGGATGAAGATAGGAAAATTAATGAGGAGCGATGGGAGGAGAATAGGAAAATTCAAGAGGAGCTTAATGAAGCCCTTATTAGCCGAATCACAGAAAATGCTAGGGAAATGGAGGAGAAATTCAGTAAACGATTTTCGGAACACGAGGCTAAATGCGACGAAAGATTTGACCAGTTGCAGAAATGTTTCGATTCGCAGGCGGAAAAAGTAGGGCACCTTGAAAAACAACTAGGTCAAGAAAAAAACTTTTAGATGCGAGGTAGGGGAGAGATGCGCGGAAATCGAAAGCCAGGTAGGGAAAGTGACCGAAGAGCTTGGCCACTCGAGGGCCGAAACGAAAGTCAACTTTGACAAATTAGAAACCGAAATGGACCGTAGGCTACGGGGATTCGAAAATAAAATGGAGGGCCTAGATGATTCCCTAGAAAAGAACGTAACCGACGTCAAAAAGGAGCTTAATGAGAACATTAATAGGATTGACAAGAAATTAAGCTCGGAAGTTAGTCAAATACAGGAAAAGGTAAATTTTATAGGAAATGCGCAAGAAGAATACGCAAGGGGAAACAAATCTAAAATTAGGGAAGAGATAGACCGGAATGTCAAAATTTTAGTGCAAGAGGCTTTAGAAAGGGATAGAGAAAACAATGTAGAAAACTCTCCCACGGCTGAGGCAGGCTTGCGATTTTCGTGGGCGCCCCCACAAAACCTTTGTTTTTCGGGATCTCCGGACGAGAATCCCAAAGTTTTCTTAGATAGAGCCGAAAATTATATGGCTCTAACCAAATCGGTTCCCTCCTCGCTCAAACCCAGATTCATGCAGGAGTTACTACGTGGTAACGCCGCCCACTGGTTGACGGCACTCACTCCGTTCCCGAGCAGTTATGAGGAGTTCCGACACAGATTCCTGGACAGATTTTGGGGGGAACAAACTCGTTACGAGTTCGAAAGGAAAATTTTGGAAAGTAGATGGGACAAGCGTGGCAAGTTGTCATACTTAGACTACGCAATGGGCAAAATTTCGGCCATCAAATTGTGTGACCCGCACGCGGGCGACAAAAAAATTATTTGGTTGCTCACCGCTCATTTTCCACCGTATGTACAAAACCTAATTAATAGTGTAGGGTGCGAGAATCTTGACAGGTTCCAGGAATTGTTAGCCCAATTCGACCGCACCCGAACCAACTTTCCTGATGATGAGGGTGATAGAAATCCCAGGCCTTATCAGAATGGGGGTCAGCGCTACCAGCAGCCATGGCAACGTGACGGGAGGAGGTCCGGCACGGAGAATAGTGAGAGGCGACCGCCTTCAGCACCGCCCGTGGGGAGACCGGAAAATCCGACAGAGAGAAACGGCCCCAGTACTAGTGGTAATAACAACGTGAGAACAAATTCGACAAACTAGAACCGTTTGGGTCCTCTGGGTATCTGGGTCCCAAACGAATTGTGGCAGAGATACCATTCGATGAAACAATAGCAGTAGATTACGCCTTCCACGATTTTGGCAATGAGGAGGCTAATCAAATCAAAGAGCGTGTCCGGAAATGTCCTGTTCTCGAGTTTCAATTAAATAGGATTCCTGTCCGTGCATTGGTCGACACAGGTAGTGAAATCAGTGCCATTTCATTAAAATTATTATCCCGCCTTGTAAGTGAACGTGTGCCCGTGCCAACGCTGCCCACAGCTAAGTGTTATGTTATCGGGGTAGGGAATAAACGAAGTAAGCCTATTACTAAACAGACCCTCATCTCGTTTCAGGTACAAGAACACTTATTTGACGTCCCTTGTCTAGTTGTTGAGGATTTAAAACACGATTTAATTTTGGGGGTTGATTTCTTAAAAGAAAACGATGGGGTGATTGATTTTTCTAGAGATATTATGAGTTTTGGCGGGGGTAAGGAAATTGCAATTACGGATGACGTTGACGGCGAATTAGAACCAAGTATACTGTGTGCGTCCTGGAGTCGGGGGGATGACGTGAGTGGGGTCATAAGCCGATATGGGCAGGAAAATGACTTAATTAATGACCACGAGCGCTCCCAGCTAGAGCAGTTGCTTCTTAAATTTTCGAATGTGTTCGCGCGTCCAACTCATCCTGTTAAAGACTTTTGTTTTCGGATTAACGTCACTGACGATACCCCTTTCAAAATTCGCAACTATCCAGTATCGCAATCACTTAGGGAACAAGTTGATGAAACTATTAGGGAAATGATTAATGAGGGAATAATAGAGAGAAGCGTCACGGCGTATTTAAATCCTATTGTTGTAGTTAAAAAGAAAGACGGGGGAGTCAGAATTTGCCTAGATGCGAGGCGCATCAACGAAGTGACTGTACCTGAGAACGAAGCGCCACAAAACATTGATGAAATTCTTTGGAAATTTAACAAAACGAAAATTTTTTCGGCCTTAGATTTTTCTAGCTCGTATTGGCAAATAGCCATCCACCCTGATGATAGAAAATTCACCGGCTTCCTGTACAACGGCTTAACCTATGTGTGGAAACGCATGCCGTTCGGATTGAAGAATAGCGGGGCCGCGTTCATTAGATGCCTTGATGAGAAGCTCGGCGACGGGATAAAACAATTCGAGACCCCTTATATCGATGATATTGTAATATCTTCGCAAAATTTTGCAGAGCACATAATCCATTTAGAAAGGCTCTTAAAATGCTTACTGGATAACGGCATGAGATTGAATATTAAGAAATCACAACTGTGCTCTTCCCAAATTTCCTTTTTAGGGTACATTGTGAGCACTGACGGGGTACATATTGACCCGGGGAAGGTCGACGCGATCGATAAAGTATTGCGGCCGCAAAACCAAAAACAATTGAAAGGTTTCCTGGGCATGTGCGTGTACCAATCACGGTTCATCCCAGGCTATGACACTTTGACCACTCCCTTAAGCAACTTACTTAGGAAGGGCGAGAAGTGGCACTGGACCGAAGAGCACGACAGGATTTTCGTTAGAATTAAAGCAGCATTCAAAAATGCCGTAATGATGAACCACCCTGACTTCACAAAACCATTTTATTTACAAACAGACAGCTCAAACGTGGGTATCGGCTGCATGCTTACGCAAGTAGATGAGGGCAGCTCGGAACAGAAAATCATTGCTGTCGCGAGTAGGGTCTTGCGCCCTAATGAACAGGCATTTTCCGTGACGGAGAAAGAGGCTCTTTCTGTTGTCTGGGCATTACAAAGAATGTTAGGCTATCTGACTGGGAGAAAATTCTTCATTGTTACCGACCATAAGGCGTTAATTTTTTTGAAACGCTGTCACTGTTCTAACGCTAGGATACTGAGATGGGTGTTGTGGTTGCAACAGTTCAATTTCGAAATTCAATACTGCGAGGGGAGGAATAATTTAATCGCGGATTTTTTAAGTAGGCTCCCGTACTCGTCCGATCATAAAGTCAGAGACGAAAACGTTTATTACGTCAATGCAATTGACCTCGGGATTACTCCTATTCCCGAAATGCAACCACGGGCGCTCCAAAAATTGCAGGAAGAAGACCCTATAATCGGGCGGGCAAAGAAATTTGTCCTTAACCAACTCGACCAGAATGACCCTTTACACTCCAAATTAGAACGTGATCCGGGACTAGTTAAGCTTTCTAGCAATCTCGTGATGTACAGAACCAAACAGCACCCGACCGAGTATCGAGTCTGGATACCAGCCCAAATTACCACTAAATTAATTAATCACGTACACCAGAGGCATGCTCACTTTGGGGGTAACAAAATCTTAAAAATCTTAATAACATTTTCTTACTGGAAGGACATGGCAAGACAGACCAGAACGACAGTTTCCAAGTGCGAAATCTGTCAGAAAACAAAATTTCCGAACAGACACTACGACGGACCCATGGGACACATTATTCCGACCGCCCCTAACGAAATTGCCTGCCTTGACTTATACGGACCGCTACCAACTGCACGATACGGCTACAAACACGTAATGGTCGTCGTTGACGCATTTTCGAAATTTACGCAACTGTACCCTATTACGAGACCCAACGCACAAAACTGCCTCAGACGCTTGACACAAGAATTCTTTCGGACTGCAGGAACTTACAAGAAAGTACTAAATGACCATGCATCGCAATTCACTAGCACTCAATGGACACAGACTCTAGAAGCCGAGGGCGTTTCAGTAATTTTCTCATCAATTCGACATCCTCAATCTAACCCCAGTGAGAGAATCATGAGGGAGATATCCCGCCTCTTTAGGGTGTACGTTTCACGGAACCACAAGGAATGGCCCCTTCTGATAACACACATTAATGAATGGCTGAACAATGTAGTTCACGACTCGACCGGCATGTCCCCCTTTGAAGCCCATTTTGGAAAAAAGCCCAAACATGCTTTCCCACTTCTCGCCAGGTTAACTGGACAGCCCGTCCCTGGGTACGAAGAAAGATGTAGGATAATTTTGGAAAACCTGAATAGGAATGCCCAAAGGAGGGAGAAATTAGTTAAGCGACCGCACCGTTTCCAAATAGGTGACAAAGTACTTGTCAGGACGCCGCGACTTAGTGACCAGCCTGCGGGCCTGTACTACAAGTTTTTCCCACTCTTCACCGGCCCGTACGAAGTCGAATCGATCCCTCACCCTAACGTGTGTTGCCTTAGAGACACGAACGGAGATTCGATGGGCAAATACAATTTCTACAATTTACGGCCTTTCAAAGAATGATAAAAATAACATGTTTCAACGAACTCTGCCCACAATTCGCCAGAACCTGCGACTCATACGACATTAGTTGTCACGATTAGAAATAAGCACCGTAATATTAAGGATGTTAATTATAGCAAATTAATAAAGTAAACAGAGAGGCGCAGTATCTTGAGCCTCCAATTGAAAATTAAATTAAGCATTTCTTTATCGTAGGTGACACCACTGTTCGTTTATGACGATTGAGAATTCTCGCCCTTTATTAGAAATTAACAAAGAAACCCGAATTATCAATCTAGTGGGAGGGGGATGCTAATGTGGCGTCACCAATTAATTAAGTATAATTTTATTGTGGCGTCGCCAATAATAAAATAATAATCACATCTGGAAATAGCTCGCGTCCAGGCAGAAGTAGGTCGAGGGAAGATGCCTTTGTCAAGCAGGGCTGGTCCCGATCGCACTCAGCCTCCTTTCAGAGGCGGACCGTTTATTGCCCCCCTCATAAAAAGACATAATGGCCCAGGCCGAAACCCGGTCGGACAATGCACACCCTCGCGCCCCTCTTTTGCCAGCGACCCGGGACTGCCGCCGCCCCGAAGGAGTTCGCACGGAAGACACATTTACAACACGTCGTGATCGAAACCTTTCTCGGCCCTCAACCGATCCCCTTCCAAACAATGCCCGCCCCCAACACCCGTTTTGGCACGCGCCTGGACTAGGCACCCGAATTCCCGCAGGGGCTGTTTACAAACTAAATACAGTAGGCTGTCGATTAGCCCATGCCGACCGTCGAGGATCCGTGAAATGCACTCCTGCTTGAACACGTGTCCAGACAGCTGCCAAAAGTTTCTGGAACCGTTGACAAAGGGAAGCGAGCGAGAGAGAGAAGCCGGTGTTAGACAGAGAACAATCTACGGAAAAAATACGGGAAAATTGCCACATGATTGGTTAATCAGAATTCTGCGACGCAGCCACCCTCAGCCAATGGGAAGCTTCGCCATGAGGGAAGGGAGAAATTCAGAGCTAGAAGCATTTTGGGAAGGGGAAAGGGAGTTCTTTTAAAAACGCGATGCACAGTGGAAAAAGAGGGACTTCTAAGATTTTTTCGGCGACACTTCTAAGATTTTTTTGAAACGCTCCTAAGAATTTTTTGAGAGCTAATTTTTTGTTACTTCGAGATACTTCTAAGATACTTCGAGAGAATTCCAAGATACTTCTTGGTTGCTAAATTTGCTTGATTACTCAGTTACTTACGATCGGGACGCGAGTTTGGGAAAGACTTTCCCAGAGTCGAATTAGTTAGGACGCGACTAGTGGACTTGTCGCGGAGAAAACTCGGGTGGGAGACTACTGGATCCCGCGCCGTTTCCGCATCGGCCCGCCAGCCTTTGCCGCCTCCCGCGTCGGGCCGATTGACAGCCCACCGCGTTACGTCAACGCCCGTGGCCACTCGCCCCACTGAGCCTGCTCGAGCCGGCGACCTGGGATTGCCGCTACCTGCCGAGAGAGGACGCGCCGCCGAAGGTCAGCGACCCGGGACTGCCGCCGCCTCTGCTTCGAGGCTGCAGCCCGGCCCACCCGCGGAGACAACGCAGCCACTGGTGAAAAACTACGAGACGAAGCCGTCTCGCATAACAATCGTAACGGCGAGAAATTGCAAGTGGCCGCGCTCAGGCCCTGCAGACCTTAAATGATGAATAGCACGTTTCATCAAAGAGTAAGCCTAATATGTTAGCCTTAAGGGAATTAACAACTAGTAATTAAGATAACCAGCTCACAGAGTAGATTTAGTAAAAAACTTGCGTCGCCCTTTGCGACATGTAACTTCCCTGGCAGCTCTTGGTGCCAGGAATAAACTGTTAATTGTTACAAATGACTCTGTGCTAATTCATGACCTCCCAACTCTTCCATCCAGTCACATTTCAGGAGCTGAACCTGGCGCCCTCCCCCGCTCACATTAGGTTAGTTTACAATATATGCTATAAATAACAGACCTAGGACACTTCCCTGTGGCACTCCGGACCTTACTTGTGCTCAGGAAGATAAATTTGACCCAATTCGCACCCGTTGAGTACGCGAGCTGAGAAATTCTCGAATCCAGTGAGCAATTCTTCTGTCTATGTTTAGCGTACTTATTGTTTGGATTAATTTGTCATGGGGAACGAGGTCCAACGCTTTGGTGACGTCTAATAATTGCGTGAACGATGAAACCTTCATCGAGAGAATTAGGAATGTCCTGACTAACAGTGACTACCTGACTCTCACATCAATATTCTATTCTGAAACCGTGTTGTCCGTCGTAAATGATATTATTTTTAGCCCAAATTCCGCGTAAGTATTCTGCCATTAAATGTTCCATTTGCTTACACACTACAAACGTAAGTCTTATTGATTTTCGACATTTTCCATCCCTGCACTCTTTCTGACATCTCTCCAATCCCTAGGAATACATGAATCGTTCATTGATATCTCGAAAAGCCACAATAGATACGATAACATGGCTTCCCCTCCTAATTTGAGAATTTCCTCCATCCAATTCAAATTCCAATATGAAACTCATTAATTATTCTTGTACCTATGATGAACTTAAGTCAATTTAGTCATCTGTCTGCATTTGATTGATTGATTAGTGATTCCGAGCGCGTCAACTGCTAAGGTAATTAGTGCCGTAAGTGTGGTGTATGTTTTCATTGCGGGAGATGGCGGTGATAATCTCCCGCTGAATTGCGAGAGCTGGCGCCGACCTATTCGGCTTGCGGAATTTCCCTCCCCGGTGGTGCACCGCCCCAGCCGGGCCACGCTGTAATCTACCGACAAGTATGATTGCGTCGTGCATGTGAGTGTAAGTAAGGGATGAGTATAGAACAAGGAAGAGGAAGCAAAGATCGCGCGCCGCAGTCGCAAGATCGCAGCTGGCCGCTAGAATTCTCCTCTTGACAGCCGCTGAATTCGATCTCGCTGGTAAGCTAGTGTCAAAAATCCTGCCACCGTCGGGACTCGAACCCCAGGGCTTCGCGGTCACAAGCACAGCAGAAACAGATGTAGATGCCCACCATCGTCGATATTGAATTTTATGTAAGATTAATATTCGTCTAATAGTCGTATACCAATATCATCATATCTATTTCTTGACCTGTTAAATTTTTCCATTTGGAAATCGTACTCGAATTTATTTGACATCCTGGAGTCTGCTATCGGACACCTACACTCTGCATTTCCTCTCCTCCAAGAAATATCTTCACCTCCCACCTTCTTTGGTCGTCGTAAGTGCGCTTCCCCCTGATCTCAACCTCTTTGAGGAAGCTGGATGGCCCGCGCGACGGAGCGGGGCGCTGGAGCGGCGGCCGGGCGCGGGCCACCTTCGGCTGAGCCCATTCGACTCCAGCGGCTAATGGCGCTGACGCACCTGCGGGGGCGACGAGAAGCGGGGAGGGCGGTGGCGGCGCCGCGGGCGGACGTCGTTACAGCGCCGGAAGCCTTTGCCGACGCCGGAAGTCGTTTCTCTGCGAACCCTCTGACGCCGCGCCGCGGCCATTGCCATTGCCAACCCCACTGCAGGCGGTGCTGCCCCATTAAGCGCTATGCATCTGCTGCAGATGGTGCTGTCGGAGCCACCACCAGCGACAGCCTTCGCCGCTCTGTTTCTGACAATGCCTGTATTCATCTTCTCCATTACCTTTGCTCTTCGAATGGCGATTTACAGTACCACCTTGTGGTAGGTAACTTTGACTGCACAGTTAAGGTCTCGTCGTGTCCGTTACTGAAAACGCCCTCCCTCCCAAAATCCAGACACTCACCTCTTGAAACTTCACTGCCACTCACCTGCGCTGATTATCCTGTCTACTCCATTATTCTTTAAGACTTCAGTCTCTTGCTACTAGTGTCTCAACTATTGTTCAAGTTCACCGAAGCCACGATACAAGCACCACTTCCTACTCGAACGTTTCCACGCCGGTACAGCATCATCCAGGTTTTCATCTTCACCACTCTCCCAGCCTCTATTACTGCCACTTGGCCTCCCCAAGGCTGTCCTCTGCCGCCGGCCGTTCGCATGGGTTCTTCCGCCCCGCACGTGAAAGGTGAGTTCAGCGAAGGGTGAGTTGCCCTGGTCGCAGCGGCCACCGCCGCCGGCGCCCAACACCCCCGCCGGCGCCCAACACCCCCGCCGATCCCACCTCCGCCGCCGCCGCTGCCCAGCTCCCGCCCCCGCCGCCTCCCCAGCCCCCCGCCGCCCCCACCGCCCCCACCACCCCCGCCGTCCCCGCCGCTGACCCCGCTGCCGCTTTCGCCGCCGTCCTCGCCCCCCGCCGCCTCCGCCGTCGCCACTGCCACCGCCGCCGCTGCCGTCGTCGTCGTCGTCGTCATCGTCTTGCCCTCCTCGGAGTTGCCCCTTGCGCCCAGCCCCGCGCCGCTTCCCGCCAATTGCGGTCGTCTGCCGAGTGCGCTTCGCGACGCTCGTTTGCTTCGCAGCCAACTCGCGGCAATCGATCAGCTGCGCTTCATTTCCCGGTGCCTCGGTTCGGAAGCCAATTACTGGAGAAGTCTTGGAACTGGTGGTGAGGGGCTTGGAATTTATTTCTGATTTTAGATTTTGGATTTATTTGGGACTTGTATAGCTCTCTGAATGTGTATTCAAGGAATACATAAGTCTCCACATATTGCTTTATAATTTATACTTTTGTTGCAAATATTTATAATCCGTTAGCATGAGTTTATATTAAAACCGTGTTATATTTCGATGGGCCTTTATTTTTCTGATAATAAATCAAAAATTAAAATTTTCTCTAGCGATACATTTTCAACGTATCAATACGATACATTTTCAACTCCGCTACAATGGGAAAAATTATTATTTTTGTCACTGTTAATGCCAAATAATGAGCAAATATATGTAGAAGAAAATATAATTAGTGTATATGTATCTTAGTTTTAAATTTATGGGACTTGTTTAGTACATAGTACAAGATCGGATTATTGTGCTATTTTATTATGTTTTATGGGCATTCCATTTCCGAATCTATCACTTTATTTTTTTCTTTTATAATTTGACCTCCAGCTCGTTCTTCTCGAAATTTGAACTTTTCACTACCGTCATGTCAGACCCGCCGAATGTTTATCCCAAGAGAATTGTCATACGTGAACAAAATGTAATTATTGTACGTGATTTTTTGTTTAAAAAATGTGCCGAATTATTTTATTATTAACCGTAGCAAGACCAAGATATATAAGGTTTTGTGCATTATCAATGGGGAGGGGGGACTTTGAGGGACAATGCCTAAATCTTTACTTTATGAATATTTTTTTTACAATGTTCATAATTTATTAAATTAATATTACGAATTATTGTATATTATTTTTAATAATATTATAATGTCCGTGCGTTCATTTATACAAAATTATTATTCAATTTTTGTTCCTTTATATAAGAAAACATTGATTTTCTCGAATTAGTATTTGTATTTAATAAGAAAGTCTAAACATTTCAAATAAAGGCCGATGTTTCTTCATAAGATAATAATGCATTAAACTATATTATTCTAAGATTTTAAATTACGAACATGTGTTCTGAATATTCACTCTTCGGGTGAATAGTGCTGAGTCTTTTATCCACCGCCAAAGAGGCTATATTCAGCCAAGATATAAATTGCATAATGTTTTTTTCCTAAAGCATTTCATAAACAATATCAATAATTTCCCGCTTTAGCAAGAATAAACTATTAAAAACTTTTCAATATCATTGGTTTGTTTCTCCTCCTCGCCTTCTTAATGCTAAGGTTAATGGATTGGTTGTCTATAAAACGTTTACATACAATTCCTAAAACTGAATTTTACATCCGGCCGCTTGTGCGTATCGCAGCGCCATCACCAGAGGCTTGTGCCCGGTAGGCGGGGCGCACAGGGCCTGCCGCTCCCCCGACGCACCGGGCGGCCCTCAATATTCCCTTTCAATTCCAGGCTGCGCGGCGCGGCGCGGCGCGGCGCGGCGCGGCATGGCATGGGGCAGGGCGAGGCGAGGCAGGCTACCGCGGTTCGCGCTGGCCGCGGCTGGGACTGGGGCTGGGGCTAGCGCTGTTTTCTTTCCATCGCCCCGCGGCGGGCCCCTGGGAGCCGCCCACGTCTCCCCGCCGGCCTTCTCGATATTTCCCCGCGCTATGTATTCCTCGGTTCTGATTACGTCGCTAGCGATGAGATTTTCTCGGCTCGCGGGGCGGCGCGGCACGGCGCCTTTGCGGGGAGCTGTGGGCTCCGCGGACTTCTCCCCTTCCGCCGCCGCTGCTGTTCCTGTTGCGTCGCCATGCAGCGTTTGTCTCTCCTGCAGTTTCCTATCCCTGTGCTTCCTCCCACCCATTGCATTTTTTATGCTAAAAAATCTTCTCATTCCTTCTTCGTATCCTATCATTTCTAGACCACCAACTATTTATTTTCTTTGACAAATTCACTTTTTCTACCTTTATCCTTCCTTTCTTCCGTGTTTTCCCTTTTCTTGGCTTCGCACCTGATTTTTTACTTCTCTTTTCACCATTTATCTCAGTTCTTGTTATATATTTCATCATCCTCGCCTCTTGTTTCCTTCCGCTTTTCTCCTGATGCTCATCGCTTACCGCATCTCGCCCTTCTCCGCCGCGCCACATGCCGACGCTCGCTTCCCTCGCTGCGCCGGCTTGGATTTCGCGATGCAGCGCTCGCCCCCTCCCCTCCCGTCCCCGCCTCCCCCGCCGACCGCCTCCTGTTACGCATTTCGAGAGCCCCGGGTTCTGTGAGATTGTTCTCGAGCGGTACTTTCCTCCGCGGACGACAGCTGCCCTCCCGGCAGCGCTTCCGAATGCGGGCTTCCATCGTGGTGCCTCCGCCGCCGCCCCACTGCAACCGGCGCACGTGAAATTATTCGGAAATTCTTTATTAGCTAACAAAATTCTATTCGTTGTAATTATAAATATTAAATACGCCCATTATTTACCACTGCCATATTTGAAGGACAGTAAACATAAGGTTTTTTGTTGTTTTATTGCTAAATATTGAAAATTTTGGTATATTTAACTGAAAGTCTACTTATGAATCATTATCAATTTTAGGAGGATTTTTATCGATAGCTGTCGCATTTTTAACTTTCGTCTGAAAGTTATTGCTTAGAACGTATACAAATACATTTCTCTACTTTGGTTGCAATTTATTATAATACTCTAATAGTTAATAATCTTCAGTTAATAAATTTTTAACGATGCAATCATTAGATGAGTAATATTGCATCATTTTTGTGAACAATAGAAGTTGTAATATTACGGTCCCCTAAATATGACAATTGTAAAAGGTACTGTTAGTTGAAGTACCACAACATCGACAGTATTTTTAATTTCTTCCTTGTATTGTCTTTGGGGTTGACGCATTGTTCTGAGGAAATTAGTAACGGCACAGAAAGTGAGCTTATACCAGTGAATCTTCCAGTATGTATCACGCCAACGATTATTGAAATTCAGAAATGTTTAGATGAACTGCTGAAAGAGATGACTCCGGATTAAAGATATAGATGTTACTGATCTGGCACCATCTTTCTTATTACCCAGGGAAAAGATGTATAATTATACATCATTGATCATTTGATGATATATCACTGCATATATATGTTGGTAATGAGAAAGACGGATGACGATATAACTTCAAATTATAAATGTATCATTTATTAATACCTCGGTATAGCATTATTAGTACAATAATAAGTACACTTACGCATAACCTGTGAATATCTCTATAATATCTGGTAATTTATTATTGTTTGCTGATGTGAGGATTGAGATTAACACTGAGGAGATAAATCAATCATTTTCTCTTTAATTATTCTTCAGTGCGATATTTCAAATACAGCTATTGGGTATACTTCTAAATTTTACAATAAAACTTCTTTCGAAGCTCGCTGGAAACTGTATACTCTATCGATTTTTCATGAATCTCTTAAATCTGTGACTTTAGCACATTTGTATTTCACGCCAAGAACGAAAACAAATTCGAATTACTCAGTTTAATGTAATAAAACGTTACAATGAAGGGATGGGTGAGTTGATTTGTACGATTATTTTCTGCCAACATGTCGAATGAGATTCGGGGCAGGAAATTGTTGTAGCCATTTCTGAGTCACATGTTTGTCATAATGTTTGTGAACTCTTGGATTTGTCACAAGCTGATATCAAAGTGAAAAGGTGAGAGGCTTCTTTCAACGTTGGAATTTAGAAGAGGTATTGCTATTGCCTACTTAAAGAGAGAACCGTTCGTAAAAGACTTAGTACGCCCAAGAGCGCACGTAACCAAAATTTCAGTTGTACGGATCGTTGTAAAAAAACAAGAAAACTGAATATGCGGATTGAAACCTTATACATCTAAGCCAATGGCTTGATGTGATAAATGAAGTCTTGGTCGTTTGTTACTCTTTCCACTAGTTGCTTGGAAGTGTCCAGCAGATTATAAGATTTTAAACTTACGCTTTATATTTGGCTGGCAGGGATCAGCCACGTCACGATGGGTAGAGCTAACGTTTCGGCCATGATGTTGTGGCCTCTGAAGAAGGCACTACATCATGGCCGAAACTTTAACTCAACCCACTGTGACGCGGCTCATCCAGAACAGACAATTATCAAATGACTGAGTCCGCGAAAGCCTAAGTATCCACCTTACGCTTTATAAGTTCAATTTAGACTTCAAAATCATTTAATATTATTCATCCTTTCTACATTGCCCCAATTAAAATAGGTTGAGTTAATGACAAGTGAATAGAAACATACTTTGAAAAACATTCCAAACAGCAATGAACTTCTGAGTACTACTGACCTATTCAGAGGAGGAAGTTCTCAGATAGAATCAATATACTTTGTAAGTTTTTTCCAAAGTTTATAGATTTCGCAAGAGTAGTTTTATAAAATTTGAAGACTAAAAATTAAGCCGGTAAAAATGCATCAAATATATTTCATTTTTGAATTAATATCATTAATTTTTGAATTAGTATTTCATATTTAAATATAACCTACCGGGGATAAAACAAGGAAATTGGTTTTTTTTGAAGTAATCATGACGATTTACAGACAGAATTACGTCTTTGTATTAATGCGATTAAAAATTATAGTGTAAAATAGCCAAGCTAACTGGTGTATTTATATTATTCTTTTTAAATTTTATATGACGTAATACTACATTCAACACTGATTAATTAATTAATTCAAAACATAAGTGATAAGAAATCACATTAGCATATATTATTTAGAGCCAAGATTAAGAAATAATAGTAAGTGTTAAATGAAAAAAATAAATATACAAGTTTGATTGTTAAGGAATAAAAATTAATTTTTATATTAGGTTATTACTAATGGTTAGGTCAATGTTTTATTCCACTAATAAAAAATTAGCTGAAAATATAATACTTGTACTTAGCTTTGCTCTCGTACAATACTCGTACTCGTTCAGCGCGAGCACTAGCAATTTTTGGGAACACAATGAACGGGATAACTCACTCAGAACTTTCGGAATTGCTTGTAACTAGACTTGTTCATGCGGTCTGCCACCTTGCGAATTTGAACTTCAATCAATTAGTATTCATTGCTTCCTTCTGCATTCACGCTAGTTTCTCTCGCCAGATAATTTCAATTAGTTTGACTAATGTCGTTCCTCGTCGTACGTTTTAATTTTATTCGGACATAATGAGATTAGAGCGTTAGTCAGTGTAATGCTGTGAGGTTGCATGTCGAATTAGCACTAAATATCTATTTGTCCGGTCATTATCATGCCATTGTTTCCGCGCTGCGATACTAATTGCCAGCTATACATTTAAATTACAGCGGCTAACACACTTACCGGGTCGCCGGAGCAGGGACGCTGAGCGCTGGGGGGGGGGGGGACGCGCCGAGCGTTGCCCTCGGGTCCTCTCTCCCTTTTCTTTTTTCTTTCTTTTTCTCTTTCTCTCCCTCCCTCTGCATTCCTCTTTCTGCTGACGTGCCCGTCGGGCTAGAGAACGAATTCTCGTCGCCGTTGCCCCGGCATCCAGGCGCACACCTACCTGGCGATGCCTCGTGGTTCTAGTCCAATTTTTTTCTGTTTGCCACGTGACACGCGTCCATAATCCAGATCTCGTAATTCGGTTTGGTTTTTTGTGCGGTCGTATGTGTTTGAGTTGCGGGCTTGCGTTGTTTTAATGGGATTCGTGCAATACTGTACAATGCCTTTTTTTTGCGTGCTGTGATTCGGCGTTCCATTCATTATCGTAAAGGTTATGCGATTCCGGAATAGTAAGCGCAGCGCAATGTTGATGTAAAATTGATTTTCGTCATTTATCATTCGCACATTCGTTTTGAAAAGGGAACTAAACCCGATAAAACATTTTTCACAGATTTTTGAATCATACTGTTAGTTATGTAAGCGTGATATTTGGGAGAAGGATTCGAACTTTGTTTTTTATTCTAAAAACTCAATACACTTATCAATATAAGTATTGGACTACACTAAATTCGTGAACAAATATTTCACATTAGCTGGGAGTTACTATGAGTTAATAATGAGGTAGGTAGCTCCAGTATCACCCATTCAAGAAGATATTAAAATTAAAGTACTAAATGTCGATTACAGTATTATGACATTAGCGCCAACTATTCATTTGATATATTTCTATTTCACCGCATTCAAATCATTTCATTATTTGTAGTATTACCTAAAATTACAACCTTTACAATGAAGTGCCATTTAAAATAGGGACATAATGTATCACCTCAATGAGGTGGAAGTTCTTTTCAAAGCTAGGTGATGGTAGCTTATATTAAGTACAAAAGTTTAAAAGCCATTTATTTAGAATAACTTTCAAATATTCGCTTTTTTAACTAGCTTTTTTAGACTTGTTTCCGTTTCTTTCTCTTCTCTTCACCCTCTAATTTGAATTATATTTTACTTTAGAGCGTAAGACGAAGTCTTCTCTTAAACTATTTTATTTAATCTGTTGAAACGCGTGTTGAATCCATGATACAAAGGCAAGTATTCTGTATTTTCACTTCTCATTTTTCTGTTTTTAAAAATTGTTCAATTATTTTCAAGTTTAGTTGTAAATTTGCTGATAATAAGAACTATTGTATCTCCAGAAACATGTTTGGTACTTTAATGTTTCAAAACATTATTAAAACAAATTGCTGTGGTTCAGATTACTTTATATATCCATTTCTGTAGTGAATTATCATAAGATATGGATTCTCAACAAAAGATAAATATATTTTTTTTATTTATCTATAAAATTGTATATTGAAGACTTAAATGTTCTGTATTAATTCGTGAGAACTGTTCCTCATAATAATGAAATTGCCGGTCCTGATGGCCGAGATCGCTAACGCAGTAGAGCCGTAGTGATCTGGGACCAAAGGATCGCGGGTTCGAGTCCCGCCTCGGGCATGGTTGTATTGTGTTCGTTCTTTCACCACCTATCATCATCATCATCATCATCATCATCATCATCATAATATCGTGTCATTCTTACAGTTACCATACCGTTACATGCAATAGTCGTCGCTAATGACCTAGAAGTTGATGCGACCTTAAATAACCAAAAAAAAAAAGAATTTATATTACACTTAATTATAGTTACAATATACTCGTCATTTAATAAACTATTAACTGAATGTATAGAAAAACGCAGATCGTATAATATCGTTTTGTCTGAGTGCTTTAATTAGTAACTGAATACATTGATCAAAGTAACTGCAAAAATAATAATATGCGATAATTGATCCGGGCCACTGGGCTTTGTAAATAACGGAACCGATCGTTATTTCCCACGAGGACTATTGCACAAATCAGTATCTACCGGGATGAAGCTCACCTCAACTGGGCCAACCGGAGCATTAGCGCGCAAATGCGCGGACCGGAAGCCCAACCGCCGATCTCCGACCGCGAAGAGCCCTCCGCGCGCGCGGGTGGGAGGCCGCCGCGTAAACCAGACGCGCGCGGTGACGCGTTTGAAGTCGGAGCGCGAGGCCTCGTGTTGCAGCGCATGTCACACGCGAGCACCCAGATTTAATTCCTAACACACTACACGACCTGCGTAACATGATGCCGCGGCGATCGGTTGCGGACGCGATGCCGTGCGAAGCCAGCGATTGATTGCCGCGCGTCTAGCGGGGCGAGAGAGCGTCCCCGGAGAGCCGGTTAAGCTCCGCTATGACTTTTATAATTCAATGACGCAATTGAGTCCCGGATTTGGTTTTAGTATCGATCTCGGGGCGGCGTGTTACGGGGCCACCTCCGGGCTACTCCGCCCGATGCCCATTAAATGTTGAATGCGGTCTCTTCCCTGCGGGAATGAGGCGCGCATGGAAATGCGTATCGCGGGACGCGGGCGTTCTCCGCGAAATGGGATAGCAGTTGGGGGCGGGGTCCGCAGACTAGCGCGTTCTCATTAATGGCTCGGAGCAAGACGGCCAACTTTTATTTGTTGGGGTGGGCGAATTTGCGGTCCGCTTCCTTCATTACGCTACGAGTTGCAGTAGGTTATCGGGTTTAGCGCGACGTGATTAAATGCATCCAATGAATTCAATTCTTTTTCCACAGAGCGAAGATTATTTGACGAAAATTACCTTTCCTGGGAACGTGGACACATAATAATTTGTCTGCATCACATATTAAATACAGCTCTGTAATAGCTATTTACATATTAGTGTCGTAAAGCATTTGATTACAATACACTGTTGGCAAATTGACAAACGAGGCCGTTTGGTAATCAATTAAATATTGTAATTAGATGTTACGACACAAATATCGTACAAAGTTTTATCCACTTGGCTAAAATTTGTTATATTTAATGAAAATTTGGTTCTACGCCTTCAATTAGTATTCACATTTTTTTCTCTACACGGAGAACAATTGAAAAACACTTGGTGTATACTTTTTGGCATAAGTGAATACAGTTCTGCTTTGGAAACAGAAATAGCAGTCACTGCTTCTTTAGAAATATTGTTACCCAACAAATCATGAAAGAAATATAGTGTGAGCTTGAGTATTTAATTTTTAAAGATTGCTATGAAAAAAAATAACATTCCATATCGAAAAATGTTTTGATTGCTTACTTTTCTGGCAAGTCAGAAAAGGAGAAACCAAGAAGTCTTTGGTCCCACTACTCTATGCTAAAGAGTATAATATTGCTTAATGACAACATTGATATGAAATGTAAACGTAATCTTCCTCGGCTCGAGTCTTGGCTATCCGGGTGACGCAGCGTCGTTGGCTCAGAGGCCGACGTTTCGCTTGTCATATCGCAGGCTTTCTCACGACAGTGACACCGCGGTGCTGAGCGTCCGGTATTAAATACCGGACAGCCAAGAAAACTTTGATATCAGTAAGTTTACTCAGCTATTAGCGTTTTTAAAGGGGAAAATTGTAGGATACAAGAACAAGAAGTCCAAAATATTTTTAGAAGAAGAGTGGCAAAGTACGCAATACTTCACCGCTCTAGTAATGAATACGTAATACGCATTTCGTTATGAAGTACATTACCACACTAGTGTGGTGAAGTACTTCATTACGAAACTTATTATAACAGCATAATGTTTCACTTTACCTAACCAAAGTTGACAAACTATTATACTGTTGTAATTCTATAAACGTGTTTAAGTAAATTATTTCTCCCACACAAACAATAGCATATTTTTTGTAAGAAAAAACAAAAAAAATAATGACAAATTTGCATCCATATATGAAGCGGTATCACTACAAGTACCTTTTGTGAAACACACCATGAAGCTTTGGAAACTAATACGACTGACGGTTCGCTTACGTTACACCTTTAGATTTTTTTGTGGAACCCTTTTTTATTTGCCAGATACTAACAACACCCGTTTTATGAACCTCCATTTCGTTATGTCGTGAGTGAACATAACAACGCAACGCTCCAGAATGCGTTCGGCAGTTCTTTCTCCTCTTTATCCTGACATTCATGTCACCAAGTATTATTATTCCGAAAACGTGGTTGTAGGTTCTTTTATGTTTCTCGTAACGCACAATCAAAGGAAATAGCTGGTACGTTTTTAACTTCCATGCCTCGTAAAGGGCAAAATCACTTTTCCTTCGCAGACTCGAAATTTACAAAAAGCAACGCCGTTTCGGCATTACGCACCGCGACGCAACTGCGAACGTGGAGCCATTTGAGGTTTTCCCCTGGCGCTGGATCCCATCACTCTGACCGAAATCACGAGCAAAGTTGTGTCTCGTTCGAAAACAGTGTTATCCTCTCACACGAACTGCAAAACAGCTGGCTCTGTGCGCGGTACAGTGAAGTCAATACTCGCCCCGTAATGTTCACTCTGGAGATTTGGGTACAAAACAGATTCACAGACTGGTTTGCGACAAGAGATAAGTAAAGCAAAGAAAAAAAAGGAACATATTTGTGAAGAATGTTTGTCTGCAACTGACACTTCGTTGGTAGACTGTCAAGTGTTTGAAAATAATTTCATTTTAAAAATTCAGATAAGCAGATCTCATTTACGTTAAACTCTGTGACGTTTCAAAAATTCCAAATAATGCGATAAAATATGTAGTGTTGTAGCGTTGCTAATTTCTACAAACTTACTACAAATTGAAACAAATTATAGAGTTGTAATACCACTATAACAAAAAAAGACTGGTTCATTAGTTGCCTTCATTAATTGATGACAGAATTAGAAAACTGAGAATGGATTTCTTTTATCATTTTATATTTTTCGGATTTTTCTTATTTTAAAACGTTTTTATTCACACTCCCATTTTAAAATAAACGTCATCAGACACTACAAGAGATCTGTCATTTTAGAAGTGGAGGACTGTTTGGAAATACAATAACAGATTATGGATGCATACAATTCTTTGCTTGTTCGATTTGATATATAAATGTAGTATATATTTTTAATTGCCAAATATACATTTTACATAGACCACGGTTGTAACAGGTCACGGGTGGTATACAGATGTCCAAATGCCAGCTTCTATGATTAAAATTCATGTAACCCTCCAGGATCTCTGTAGTACGTTTCTGAATATTTTTCCGTACAATATTTTCAGCGACAGTATACGCTTGTGCCACCATTAGCAACGGTGAAGAGTCATGTATTTATCTTAAGAGAGGGGAAAAAGACAATGAATGAAATACTTTACATTAAATATACAGGAATGTAGATTGCATGTCAACTTGAGATGGGACGAGCGAGGATAAGATATACTTACCGGTTTCTTTTTGCCTTTCTCTTGGGCTTTCGCGAGACTGCGATGGGAGAATTCTTCATACACTAGCCCATACCTACGTCCTGACCATTTGGAGTGTCACATGACTCACGTGTGCGAGAACAGTGAGATCTGTCTTGCATCGATCCAGTGAGAGGTGTATGTACGGTATGGCAGACATGGAAGGAGCCATGGGCGCCACTCACAGGGGACATATTTAGAGTATACCCGCTAAAACCAAATAAACTTTGAAGTATTCTGACAGGGGCACAAATTCTATGCTTGCCATGGTCTCCTGAATACCTTGATACACCTCTAGTCTAGTTAAAGAAGTCGTCACTACATAACAGTTTCGTAAGACCTCCTGCTGGGCCATAGATCTGCATTAAAAAGCAATTTTTCTTCTCGACGCAGGAGCGCTGTGAGATGTGAATGATTAGTACACGAGAGGAGGAAATGTTCTGATAGTTTCTTCTCAGAACGACTTTGGCCGTCTTTTGCGTCGTTTAGTTCAACAATCATGACAATTTTCTCGTAGCTATTAACCAAAAATATACGTCTTCCCTCAAAAATCAATGCAAACATTTTATTTGGTTTCTTGAAAAGAAGGAAATATGTGAGGAGGAGTTTCCTTCGTTCCTTTTCCTGAAACACCGCCTACGAACAGCTACAATTGCGTCCTCGCTCGGGCGTCGGAGCGAAGTGGCGCCCACCGTTCGACCGTGTCGCGACGCGCAAAATCAATGCGCCGGCGCGGTAATTGGCAGGCCCGGATTTGCATATCTGAGCCGCGCGCCGCCGCCGCAGCCGCCAGCCCCGACCCCAGACCCCAGACCCCCTCCCGGATGTGGCGTCTGCAGCCGCCCGGCGGGAGTTGCGCATCGCGACGCCAGCAAATCCCTTGTGCTCTATTGTGTGAGTTGAAAAAGCATTTGTTCTTGTTTCCGTGGTGTGTTGATTCGGTGGGCCAGTAGGAAGGTTGGAAGATTTGATGTTGTCAATGATTGTTCTATTATTAAATTAGTGATTCGTTCTGCTAAACGATTTACTTCAGAATTAGAGATAGTAGTAAGAAACTTAGTATAAATTTTCAGTTTACTCTCGTCGCCCCTAATACTTAATAAGTACTTTGTTCTCTATTTTAAGATCCGTTTAGCACAATTCAACCAAATATATTATCTTATACCCCGATTACGATTAATTAGAAGTAATTTTACTACTCGTTTTGAATAATACTACCTGCATTAACGCCTCTAGATATCACATGTGTATATGTTTATGAACATGTTGTATGGTTCTAATAGGATTCTAAAGTATTATATTTTATTAAACGCATCAGGGAAAACAACAAGAGAATCAGTAATGTAAGTATATTGATCAACATACACCTAGTGAATGATTTTTTGTGTTTTGGAAGAGCTAAACATTCACAGTAAGAATATTAATAACGATTCTGTTTTGGAATATGTCACTTGTTGAAGTGAACTGTGTTTAGAGGAATGTGCGTGCTACATTTGTGTCGGTGCAATTTCCTTGAGCCTGCCTTCCCTCCGGAAACGATGTTGGACTCGAGACACCAGATGACGGTCCGTACGGCCACAGCAAATCTCTACCTAGGCGTGGCTACGAACCCTCTGCCAGCGTAATACAGGATGGTATGTTGGGTCCCGTGGAATACGCTAAGCTGGAACAGTCTCTGAGTAAACTGGAGTAAACTTGAGCTCGTGCAGTCACTTCAGTACACACTGAAAATACATGCGCTTGAGCCACATCGGTGACAGAGTTGGATACCGCAAATGACATACTTGCCGCGCCAGTCCAAACAGGTGGGATGAAGACACATCGACCCAAGAAGTCGTGCAACGAAAACTTGGAAGGACTAGGTTACGTACTTATATGTTTAAAAATAGACGTAAACGTGTATTAAATGTATAAAATAAATGTACAAATCTGACAACTTTCGCTACGATATTGAGCTAGATCGCGCGGTGCGGTTGAATAAATGCTTCTGAGAAGTTACAAGTACAAGTTGAAGGAAGCAAACGTTCAATTTTATCGCCACCGCGTCGATTTAAGTGCACGGTTGGCCATTTACTCGACGCCGGTGGTCCGTCAAAGACCCGTTCCCTCCCTCGTTTTCGGTTTTCGAGGTAGCCAGCGAGAATTCCTCTGATCCCAGTGCGAGACGGGTACCAGCCAATGAACGCCACCGCATAACTCCCACACCTGGGTGGAAACGTCATCTCGTAATAAATGCTTCCAAAAACTCCACTCCAGCTGGCACACGCTCGGAGGCGACCGCTGAATTTTTCGTCTCATGTCGATTTTAATTTGACTAGAAGGCGCTTCACCTCTACTGCTCGTCTCATGATTAAATGAGACAGATGACAAGGTTTTGGTTATTGTCAGAGCAGCAACAATCACTTATTTACTAGATTTTGGAGAGAGCAGTGAAGTTTTCTACAACTCCACGCGTGTATCACACTCCCGATTCCAGGTACGTCAACTGCTAAAGTCATTAGCACTGTAAGTGTAGTGCATGTTGTATCGCCGGATATGGCTGTCAACTACCCGCTGGATGGCGAGACCCGGCGCCAACTTACACGTCGGTTCGCGGGTTCTTCCCCAAGCAAGAATCACCTGCAGCAGGGCACCGTCGCAGTCGAGTCAAGCTCTAAGCTCCCCAACCGATCTCCCGGCATGTGTAGTAGTGTAAGTGTTTATAAGGGGTGAGAATAAGACAAGGAAAAGCTGGTAAGATCGCTCGCGGTCCGTAACCCGTTTGTTAGGCATTCGCCTAGTATTGATCGGGTAAAACGATCAAAGCAGCCTGTCGCTATAATTCTCCTCGTGACAGCGGCTAAATTCGGAACGAGCTAGTGGCGAAATTCCTGCCACCGACGGGACTCGAAGGCTAAGATCTCCCTACCAGACGCACTGCAGTAACATCAGTTGATGACGTGAGCCACCTAGGCAGGTTTGACTTTGTCGAGGCAGGGCCCGGCTCTCAGAGATGTTGAGAGGGGGACTTTATCCCTTCAACGTCCCTAAAGTGAGTGGCGTGAAGCAACTCCGGTGTCAATTCGGAAAGCTGGTAAACCTCTAACTGGCAGAGCGGCCTCACTCTGTTTATGTGTAGACGTGTGCGTGGCTTTGTGGTGTATCAGCGCAACTTTGCAAACCAGCGGGGGGTGAAGTTACGAGCTATTGCTCATTTGACAACCCCGGGAGGTGAAACATCCCGTGGAAAAGTACAAGTTAGTAGGCTACACGAGGAATAGTAGGCTACACGAGGAATAGTAGGCTACACGAGGAATAGTAGGCTACACGAGGAATAGTAGGCTACACGAGGAATAGTAGGCTACACAGGAATAGTAGGCTACACGAGGGTTATGCGGCTCATACAAATGACGGTGAAGCTTGCCATCGTGTAATGAATTCGCAATCACTGCAGTGGCAACGGTATTGTGCTGTGTGGTGTAGTATGTGAACCATCGCATACGGCGCGGCGCTTGAAACTGGGGCTACGGGCCGTGCGGAGCCCAGTTGTCCGTGATCGCACTCGCTGGCGGGTGACGGGATAGGCGTGCGCAAACGGACAAGAGCGATGATGTTTGGTATCGTTTGTCCAACAAAAGAGTAACAAAGACTTTTTAGAAAATTGAAAATATGAAATAAAATTACTTCATAGGACAACCTAATTGTGAACAGCCAGCGCCTGAGCTGTACACTGTGCATTTCTGCGATGTTGGTTAGGTAGGTACTGTGCGATTGAAATCATTCTACTATTGCTAAGCGTTAAGATTAAATTGAACAGAAAATCCATTACTCCTATAATTTTAGCGTGGATGTTTATTTCTTCCTTTTTGTTCAATTTAATTTGACATAGATTTCGGGTTTCTGCTCGTTTCCGACCATGTATTATATGGAAGGTATAAGGAGAAACCAAAAATAGTACTTTTCATGTAATTTTCATTTATAGCTTTGAGATTTTAAGTTATAGCGTATGTCTTATTGATTATAAATTTGAATATTATAACTTATTGCTCGCGGTGGGTAGTGTCCTCTTAAAAATTCTCTATTGTAATTCAATATAAAAATTAATCATAAACTTAAAAAAGATACAAATTTCTGACTTGTGAATCCTATAAATAGAACGTGAAAGGATACGCAGTACTTTAGATAACGGAGTATATAAAAAATTGTTGTTCCATACGGCAGCTCGTGAATAGCAAATATTTACTGGCGAGCGGCCTCTTCCTTGGAACCGTTCTGTCGCATGATGTCCGTTTTGTCGTAATCAGTGACGCACGTAGTCCACACTTAGAGAATTCAGTATTCAGGTATGCGCAGTATGAGAATAGGCGTAATAAAGCTGTGCTATTTGCTTTGTATTTTTAGTCAAAATTCAAACATTTTTATTGTTTTTTTTTAAATTTTTACTTAGTCTTTGTGTATTTAAGAAAACCGTACATACTTTCATATGGCCGTAGTCTATATAGTTTTCTTTCTATCTCTGTGCACTTGAAAATTAGTTATATAGGCGGTTTTCGATATTTTTGTAAGTTCCTGTTTTCTAACAAAACCATAGACACCTATCATTGGACGAAAGATGTATTGTTGTCTCTCAATTTCTGCCTGATTTCATAGTACCTTTCCTTAATGGTTTCGCCTAGAAAGTCGAATTGAAAATTAATTACTAACACGTTATCAAGGAAACAACGCAATATAAATTACCTCTTGTATGTTAAAGAGCATTGTACTTCAACTACCGCTTTTTTAACTCTTCTTTTTGAATGCAAATGTTCTTGAGGTATTTTGGACTTGTGTCTTCGTAATGAAGGTGTTTTAGGTGAATATTGTAGTGATGCAAATGATTTTATAGAGCCATGATAACTTTCACTAAATTGTAGTGAAATGATCGTCACTGGCATTCATTTAACAAGTTGAGATTAGACATGGAGCGAACAAAAAAACTCGGAAATATAATATTTATTACAAAATCAATAGTTGTTTTCAAATACAGGCAAATACGTTAATATACCGTTGACTCCTAGCTTTTGCGAATAGCAACATCAAACCGACTTCGTAAAATCCAGACTGAAATTTGCATATCATTCCATCGATCTCCAAACATTCTGTTACGGGCCTAACTGGTTGCATGCAAATGTAAAGTCGATGTCAAGGCACGTTTGCCGACAGGTCTCTCTTCCGACAGCTTCCTCTTCCGACAAACCGTCGCGTGTGAAGGGTGTGGACTGGATCACATAAGCTGACCAATGCGAAATAAGTCCACGGATTAGAGTTTCTATGCGGCTGAGGTACTGTCGTATACAAAGCAAGCAGAAGGAAAAGAGGGAAAATTTATTTAAAATAACTCACTATGGAGTGGGAAAGTAGTCTGTAAAAAATTAAGATGTGTTGTAAAGTGAGGCTCTCATAAAAATTAAATTTTATGTCATGTGGTAAAATAGCGACAGTATTTTGTAATGATGCTAGTGACCTGCAGAAGCAAGAATGTGCGGAGGAGTGTATGGACCTGAAGCAGAAATAATCTGATGTTCTAAAATGGTACACTTAAAAACTGAAGCTTCGTCCTTTCTCATCTCATGATGTCAGCTGTGTCGAAAGCAGTAACGCACACTCAATGGGAACATTTTGCATTTTGTAAAATGAGAAATTAGCAACTAGTGCCTTCCGGTTAGACACATTACAGTGATTTCATTTGATGCCCTAGGCCGCCTCAATTTTTTGTCAAAATCGAAACTATTAATTGTTTTTGTATTTTTTCCCGAATTCGTAGGCATTAAACAAAACCGTTGACATCTCTCACAATGTCAGAGATGTTTATTTTACCATACTAACAGTAGTTACCAACTTAAGCGTACATTGGAAATTATTTATACACATACATTGGAGTTAGTGATACAGACGCAACCTTAAGAAATAGAAATAATTTTGCACTTGATTGGTGGTAAGTAAATTACGTCAATTTCGGTCATCAAATAAGATAGAGTTTGAAAGATTATACTAAAGGGAAAGTATACACTCATTTCAATTTTCTTTCACCTTTCATATTCAAATTTCCACTGTCAGGAGTGTTTTTCATTAAAAACCTTTTGTGTGTTCTTCGAATGCTCTTACTGATACATTTTAAATGATTAAACATTTTCTAACCATAGAAAACAGTCGTTACCGCAATGAGAGGCATATTAGTTACATGTACCCTTTCATATTATTAGTCGATATTGCGCATTATTTCACGTTATTACGCGTAAGCATGAATTTTAACGCTTAAACGATTTTTTATCGCACTCGATTTTTCTATTAAAAGTTACAAGTTCCAGTTTTAACCTGCATCATGAGCATCATCGGCAAGGGAGACATAAACACAGTTAGTCATTTAGGTGGAAAAGTCGCTGGGTGCCAGTGTTCCGGCTGCTCTGATCAGTAGTTTCCCATAGTTTCTCCGAGTGTATGAGGCAAATCCCGGAGCATTACTCTCACCTTGAATCTGAAATGTTACCATTCAAATATAGTATTTTATTCACGCAAAATTAAGTACTGCGGTCTAAATACGTTTCAAGATTATATACCGCTTCTTTCACGACAGAGAAATAAATGAACTACAGAACCTGAACAATTTGTAGTACGTATTTTCTGGTCATTTGAAAATGTTATCTGGAACTATCTCGAGGCTAAATTGACGACTCATCATCAAGACCAAGGGTTTGTACTCCCAGCGGGAAACATGTCTGTGGGGAATTGTGGGTCGGAGGCGTTGGGTTGTGGTGCTGCAGCACTTGGCACTAGCCTTCGCCTGCTCCGGCTGGGTGGGTGGTCGCACCGAAGGGACCTGTTGCGGACTTGTCCCAGGCCCGAGCCTCGCCACACCACTCCACCTTCATCATCACCGTTGAGACGGTGGTGGAGATGGATCTCCTAATGGGAGTTCATCCTCACTCACGATCTCCTCGAAGACGAATACGTTCTCCATCTCATCTCGTATCGCTAAAAAGATTTTACCGACAACTTTTAGAAGCTAGTATTCCGATAAAAATACACTTGTCGAAAAAAATATTGAAAATTTAAATATTTGCATCGTGCCTTGCATTACTTCTTTTTGATAACATGTGTCCAGATTTTCATTTATATTAGTAAATTGTCAAAACATGTTTACATAAATAATGCTGCGGTCAATTGTGTAATATAGACAACAGATATTACAAAACCGTGTTTCTAATCTGTTTTTTTCTACCAAGAATACCATATACTAGACCGAAATCGGAGCATTGACATTGACACCAAGAAGTGGGAGCTAGCGCGCTTGCTTCAGTGCGCTGTATTTTCTTGGAACCGTGTGTATAGGAGAGAATGAATAATTCGTTGCAAATACAAAACAGATGGGAGAGGGGTGGGGACCGCACGCATCCCGCCGTGGCGCCGCGGCAAGGCGTTGCCGCCTTGTGCCCCACAGCCACCGCCTGGCCGGGTGGTCGCCCCGCCGGGACCTGTTGCGGGCGCACCGCAGGCCACCGCTGCCGCCACCTCCACCTCCACCTCCACCTCCACCTCCACCTCCACCTCCACCTCCACCTTCACCTCCTGCACCTCAGTCGTATGCGCCGCCACCGCCCTCTGGCGGCCGTCCGCCACCCGCCGCCCTCCGGGGCCTTTGAAGGCAGCGCGTACGGCCCCAACCGCACAGCCCCACACTGGAACGATGTGGTCACCCACTGGGGCGTCGCACTACCCCTCCCCGCCCTCCCTGACCCGTTCCACTTCTCCCTTGTTCTCCTCCCTTCCCCACTATCCCACTCCCTGCCCAGCCCCTCCACGCCCTGCCTCGCACCTCCCTTTCCTGCCCCTCCCCTCATTCGGCTCCTCTTGTTAGGCTCTCCCGCTTCACCGCTCCACCACTCCCTGACCAGCCCCTCTTTAATCTTCCCCACCCACCCTTCTGCGCCCCTTCCTTCACCACCCTCTCGACTTCATTTCTCCCGCTCCTGCCCGGCACCACCTCTCCTGGTTTCAATCCATCTGAAACATTCCCCGCCTTTTCCTGCCCCTCAACTCCTTGTGTCGCACCGCCTTTCTCTATCTCACTCCGTCCATCTCTTCCTAGACCCGTCCCTCCCTGCCCCGCTCTGCCCATCGCTTTCTCGCTTCGTCCCTTTCCCTGCCCCAACCCTTCTTTCCCGCTCTCCCACTGCATGTCCCGCTCTATCTCCCACTTGCCCGCTTCGTACCTCCCTTCCCGGCTTCTGCCCTTTTTGCTCCACAAGCCTCTACCTGTCCTGCTCCACCTCCCCTCCGCCCTCCGCCCAGGGAACTCCTGTAGGGCAGCAGCTCCAAAGCGGACCGCCGGGGTCGCTGAGTGCTGGCCGCTCGAATCTTGCCGCTGACGCGATGAAAGCGTCTGCCCCGTTTGCGTTTTGCCGGAATTTGCCAGTTAAATATTTTTTTTCTCTGTCACGGTTTGATCTTATTGCTTTTTCCTTAGAATATAAACATCGTCTTTCTCGCGAATATCTTTACCCGAAATACGTCGTTTCATTGTTTCTGCAAACAGATAATTACATAATAAAGTTTCGGTTGTTTGCGTGGTTATTTATTTTCCTGTTCAAAATTCACTTTCTACTATCATTATCGACGCTGACTACTTGCATTCAGCACTCAATATTATTACCTGTGCCCAGTTTCAGTCAATGACGTTTCCAGCTTGACCGTCCCTAATCTAGTTCGCAAATCGGTTCTCTCCTTTGCACTCCAAACTAACTTACTATTGTGAGCACTAAAACACTGATGACGAAAATAGCTTCTTGAAAGCATTTCCATAAGCTATTTAAGTCGGAATTCCGCGAGCGTTAGTGACACGAAGGTGTCAATTTTAGACGAAAACCATTGAAGATAATGCAAGCATCCCTCTCTGCACGGGAGGGAGCCTGGAGCGCAACGAAGTTCCGAATGTAGCCGTTTCCGCGCATTTGCATGATAGTGCGCTGAGTGCAGAGGACATTTACACGGCATTTAGCGTGCATTCAGCGTGTATAATGGCGCGAGGGCCGTCGCCGGCAGGTCGCAGGCTGTCGGTTCCCGCGCCAGTCACGCGGCGCCGTATCTCTTCCGGCGCGTTGTACGGATCGTGGGAGGGGGGAACCGCGGGATGTGCCGGCGAAGCTACGGATGGGGCTACAAATCGCTGCAAGTGAGGCGTGTGCACGGTGCTACAAGAGGTAAAACGAACCGGTGGTGGCTAAAATGGCATTGAGATGAATCAAAAATGGTGTGAATGGTGTTGGATTGCTGTAGCAATAAATGAGACAGTCGTTCGTGAGATAGAGATAGTGAAATGGGTTAAATGCGAGGCAGAAATAATAGTATGAGATTTCGAAAATTATTTTACTTCTCTTTAACATTTTTTTCAACTTTTAACCTTTGACACAGGCCGTAACACATCCGAACATCAAAATGTCAGAGGATATCTGAAGTTTAAGGTAGTCGATGAAACCGGGTTAGTTGGGGCATGTAATCAATAGTTTGGTGTTTCCGAGAGCGTCAACTATAGTCATTAGTCTCGTAAGTGCAATTTAATATCATGGGAGATGGCGGTGATCTCCCTCCGCTGGATTATGAGATCATACACCGACCTAAATGTTGGCTTGCAGGGTTTTGCTCATCCAGGTTTCTCCCACCAGATAGACACTACCCAGTCGGGACAAAGTTTCTAAATAGTCTTCCAACATTTTGGTAGCGTAGTGCATGTGTCTAGAAGAAAGGGACGAAAAAGGAAAGATAAAGTGCGGTCCTTTGTCCGTTTGCTAGGGTACTGCTCTAGCATTCGTTTGTTAATGATTGGAGAAAACACGAGCAGTCAGAGCAGTCAGCTGCGACAATCTTCCTCCATACTGCGGCTAAATACGATCTATCTGCTAGAGTTGAAAATCCTGCCACCGTCCAATGGAGATAATGAACCAACGGAAAGTCATGGAGTACGGAAATTTGAAATGTCCTTCTTATTTCCAGAATGGCTAAAATGCCGAAAGCACTGACCATATGATTCTATTCGAACTATAATTCGTATGGAAAATTCGTTAATTGAACGATTTCTTACATTGAGAATGGTTACAGATGTTAAGGGTTAAACAGTCCGCAACGCGAAATGTCGAGATGGAAGGAGGATCGAGGAGGCGAAGCCCCGAGGCGCCTGGGCCGAGAGAGGCGTCTGGCAGAAGGCGGGGCGCCAGCGCTTCCGCCTCCACCTCACACGCCTCCCCGCCCCCACCCCCGCCCCCGCTCCCGCCCGCGCCCACCAGCCCGCTTATTAATCGCGCCGCCCGTAATAAATGATCCGTGTGACCCGGGCGCGCCCGCCTCGCGATAACGGACCCGCCCGCCCCCGCGCCGCCGCCCTCGCCCCACCCCCACCCCCATCCCCGCTCGCGCCCGCCGGGGATTCAAATGATGCTTTACAAATTGCGGCGGGCCCGCGGGCTGCTGTTTGCCAACGTGCCTCGCCTCGCAAGGCGCCCGCCTCGTCCACCCCGCTTATCGAACGGGGTTCAAAGCCTCTCGGAACGATATTGTTCCCTGGCTCCCAAGATGAATCGTCCAACGCAGATTTATAATGTTGTTATGCTATAACTGGTGTGGCACATCGAATCAATAGTCCCTCTAATAAGCGAGATAAATTACTTTTTGAATGTGAATAATTTAAGTATGTTGGGGAGATCGACACTGAGTCACCAATGAATTCCCCCTTGCTCGTGGTGGAGCTCTGCTCCTTTAAAAATTGTTTATAAATATAACGTTTGGAGTACATTTTTTGAATTCACTTCTGGTTCGCAAATACAAAAGGTTGTCTGAGTGTTAATTATTAAATGAATCTACAGAATAATTGAATCGCAGCAAACAAAAAGGTTCGATGTCACATTTTGCCGGTTTTGACTTAACAATGGGAAAATGTTCTTAAAATATAAATTAAACTATCCATGCATAAAATATCAATGTCTGTGACTTCTGTGACGTCTGTAGAGCGTCCTTCAACTGTTAATATTAAGAAAAAAATGTTCGATATCCGTAACTTAGAATCTTTTTGATTACTCTTCAAAATTTGAAGCTCCTGGATATGGAACGTTTTTTTCTCCCATTTAATTGTTTATTTAAAACCCGTAACCGCTTTTTTCTTGGATTTTCATCCCGTTGAAATGGCATCGACACAAGGCGCCCTCGAAGGGAGGTTGCGCTTGCAAGATGGGGCAACGGTAATGTAATTAGATGAACGAACGAAGCCCCTAAGCCGCCTCTCCGGCGTCATGGCGCGTGCGAGCGTTGTCGTCGGAGGCAACGGCAGTAGAGGCGCAGGCGGAGTGGGGTGGCCCAGCGGACCGCTCTCTCCTGCGCGGTGCATACAAAGAACACGCTTCATTAATTTACATTGATGGCGGTTGGGGCCCCAGCGCTGACGCGGCTGCCCGGTTCTGCTGCCCACGGCGATCCTCATCCCCGCGCCCTCATCCGCTGGGCGTTGGAGGAAGCGCCGACCACGATCGTTTTTGCGATTAACCGAATTGAGGACGTCGGGTGGCCGCAGAACGGGAAAGGAGCGATGTACTGAAGGTCAGATGTAGAGAACTTTTCTGGAGAAAAGTTTCCCTCGCCAAGTCCGGCCGGCTTTGAAAAGTTGACCGACCATCGGATCGATTGGAAGAAGTTACATTGCTGTGTGGGACTTGCCCTTCAATGAATTAATTCGAAATAAGATACGGAAGTGGAAAAATGCGATGTCAGTTGAAAAAATTACAAACGTAAAACGTAAGGCATTAGAAAGGTTATGTATTGTTTTGTCTCTGATTAACAGTCTATGAGATTTTGTTCTATAATAGTTTTCTGCGTTAGGAACGACGATAATGATCAAATTAAAGCATTCACATAGGAGAACTCATTGCTTTACTTTCCAGAATCAGTGCACAATCTCCAACTTTAGTGTCTCGCCGGCATGTGCCTTCCGTATCAGAAGCACTACCGCATTGCGGGAAGTGTCCGTAAGAGCATCGCCCTCGGTTTATTGTTGCCTGGGGAATGCAGTCTTGTTTGGTGTCTGCTTAAGGACTGCCCTATGTTTTTTCTAGGATGTCAAGGACGCAGTTATGCCTAATTGAAATTCCACGGAGACCTCGCATTCAGGCCGACGCTAAAAATGCGTTTCGAAGAACTCCGAAGTTAGAGTTGGCTTTATCAACGCATCGGAGAATGGAAAATGTCAGCGACAGAATTTGGTGATTTTCTAAAGTATACGAAATTCACAAAGAAATAAACAGCAAAGGTTTCAAATTTATTTCCATGAACTATTTCAATATTCTCTTACCTCAAAGAAAACAAAAAGTTGTCTTTCTGTTCTCAATTGAAACTTTTAAAGCTTTGAAATGTGCGGCAACGAACGTGTTTCAAATTGGCTCGGAACAGAATTTGGTTTCATTATGCAAGAGATTGTGTGTCATAATCTTTATATTCAACCGCATTATTATGGTAATTAACCTTCAACGACAAGCGTATGGCATAGAGGCGGAGTTAAGGGGAGTGTGTGAGTACGGCGACTGCTTCTAGGGAGGGCAATGTTCGTGAGGGGTGCTGCGTGGGTGCGTCACGGATCACGGCTCCGGCGCTTGATACGATCTGAAGCCGTATGTTCCTCGATGCCAGTTGCTACAAGTTGCTCCTTGTTACGACGTAATTATCTAAGGTCTTCATTTTACATGAGACCTGTAAAATCCAAGTGCAGGCGGAGGAACAGAGAAAATCGTGAGAGCACTTCGTTTTGTTGCAATGGAGTCTGTTGGGAACGACTTTTCGGTGGGACTTCGTGGGCGGAATTAAGTTACGTGAACTGGCAACTTTATAGGGTTTGGTAAAGAATAATTGAGTGGGTCCATTGAGTTCCAGCTTTAAAAAATTCTGCTACTAAAGTTTGTTTTGTTTACTAATTTTGTTCATATTATTGTGTCACTTTTAATCTGAAAATGTTACATTTTAACAGTTTTTTTTACACTTACTTCGATTAAACAAGATTTAATAGTGTCAATTTAAGCATGGAGAGTTAAATAATTGTAATCTTCTTGTGATAATTGTGACAAAATGTATGGTTTGGCACTATAATATCAGAGAAAATCCTAACGACGATGAACCGAAGAAGGATGATCAGAAATTTTTTGTAATCAATTTTAGAACTAGTTTCAAAATTCAAACATGACTAACAAATAAAGCTATTTATTTAAACATTGAAGGGGGAAGATAAAAAGTTAATTAAACAATTAGCAAAGAACTTAATCCATCAATTATGTCTTCAATATGTCAAACATTCCATTTCAAGAAAAAAAATGTGTTTCAATACTATTGTCAGTATTTTTTGATACAAAATTCATGCAAGAAAATTGATGTTGGGTTTTAGCAATATGTTTAAACGTGTTTCGTGTACAAATTGAAGAGAAAATAAATAATTACATTGTCATATTAATTTAATAAATGATGTAAGTCATAACGTTTTACAATTGATTGAGGTATTGCAACGTTCCTACGTACCCACAGAAGTGGTTTAAAGATACTTTCTCTCTCGCGTTCGCAATCTTCAAACCGCTTACCTGTAAAAGGGATTAGACATCCATTAAATTAAACATAAAACACACATTCAATTATTTACTTATGTAGAGTAATATTTCGAAAAGTGAATTAATATGGTAATAAAAATATACAATCAAACTTAAAAAGTAATGGTTTTAGATAAAATACATACCAAGACTTTAAACAAGATATAATTATTTCTCTCTGTATTATAACCTATATAGTTTCAACTTGATAGCCAAGCATGTATAATTAGATCTAGAATCGTGGGTTCTTGTCTCTCGGCCAACAAAATATTCCATAGTATAATACCGTATGATATACAACTGTAGTTTCCAGTTCGAAGTAATGCGTAAAAGATATGTCAACACTATAACAGATGCATTTCTTTATCCAACTGAAAAAAATGCATCCTCTCTTTAAGCTCTTTCTATTCGAACTCAGAAACGAAGCATCACAGTAATCGAAAACGTATAACTCTGTAGAACACTTGACCTAAGGAATGTCACTAGAATCTATTTATCAGTATTTGATTCTAAAATGAAGAATTATTGTGTTAAATCACTCATTGTCTTGGGTCTTAGCACTTATTCTGTCCTTTGTTGTTTAAATTTTGTCACAACAGTTATAGCCAAAGTGGGAGCTCAAAGTGGGACTAAAACTCATAAGGTAGTATGTAGGCTTGGCTATCCGGGACGAGCCGCGTCAAAGTCATGGTGGCTGGTTTATGTTGGCTTCGCTATCCGGGACGAGCCGCGTCAAAGTCATGGTAGCTAGTTTATGTTGGCTTGGCTATCCGGGACGAGCCGCGTCAAAGTCATAGTTTATGTTGGCTTGGCTATCCGGGACGAGCCGCGTCAAAGTCATAGTTTATGTTGGCTTGGCTATCCGGGACGAGCCGCGTCAAAGTCATAGTTTATGTTGGCTTGGCTATCCGGGACGAGCCGCGTCAAAGTCATAAAGTTTATGTTGGCTTGGCTATCCGGGACGAGCCGCGTCAAAGTCATGGTGGCTGGTTTATGTTGGCTTGGCTATCCGGGACGAGCCGCGTCAAAGTCATGCCCCCATGACTTTGACGCGGCTCGTCCCGGATAGCCAAGCCAACATAAACTCCGGCCGCGGAAGCCTACGCAAGCCTACGCAACCAAGGTAGTATGTAACGTTTCATTAACACTCTTTAATTTCGTATACCTTCTACAGTGAAATAAACTGAATTCCTTTTGATTCCTTTTGATACCTTTTGATACCTTTTGAATATCCCAAGAAGTTTTCACATAATTCATTTTACATCAGTTTAATGATTCCTAACACAACATAATTCATCTGCTGAATTTAGACGTCACGTATGTTTTCTTTTAAAACTGATGGAAAGATGGACTTTTTGTGCTACAATTTGGAGCACTCTGAACATCTGATCCATTTTCTCGCTTCCTTATTTCCTTTTAAATGTCAGAAAAGTCTGTCAACAACACCAAAACTGTTAGATCTTACCTGATTACCGAGTGTTTTTAACATTTTGAGCCCATCAATGGACGAAATTAGGCACATAGGTAGAGTGAAATTAGGCAGAAACAAATATTGGGGTGAGGGAAAGAAAAGCAGCTTCAGTTTCAACGTCAAGATCTTAAAAAGTAGTGCATTGTAACAAGCGTATATACACACAATAAAAGAAAATAATTTATCACAATTTCTTGTTTATCGTAAACGAATCCTCAATCTCTCAAAAAAGGTCACTTACCGGCTCCCGAAATAAGTTTCCGATAGTCGTCTTTAGAATACACAAGAGGTTCGAGGAGTTGACGCCAAACAATGATATTTGTGTAGGTAATTTCTGAGATTATTAAAAAAATATGTCACATATTTCGAAAAATATATTTCTGTCTTATTGCCTTGAGTAAAGAGTTTTTGTCTTCACTTACAAAATGTTTGCTTCTTCAAATCACTAACAAAAATGCATCCCAGATTTATGGAAACATGATATTGTTAATGTATTAGTTTAATGGTATGTGAGTGAGTTACATTTTAATTATTACCAGCATTAAATGATAGAGTAGTATTCAAAATGAGACTTAAAGTAATTACTGGGGGAAAATTGAACAGGAAGCCTTTTCAAAAAGCAGTAAATATTGTTTTCTATGTCAATTCCTGTTGTCATGCTGTGAAACTATTGCAGCACTAACATGAAATATTTAAGCCCCACTGTCTTCACAGTTTCCGATTTTAGTAAGTCTGTTTGTCCTTTAAGAAATATTAATGACTTAACTCGTTTATGAAGAAGAATATATTGAGTGATTTCAACTCAAGTATCTTGAATTCATTCTCTTTCCTATTGATTAGTTTACTTTTTATTGTAGATTTCTTATAGATTTACTTTTTCAAGGACTTTTTTACTTTCCAGTAAATTCTACACGTTTGCTAGAGATTATTGTTCTTCTTGAAAATCACAGTATTGTGTCGTTTGCCAACAGACCAACGCTTGCACACAAGCTGGTCATCTACGGGAGCCGAGGAGTAAACCATCGATCCCAGATTTGTTGCCCTTGGTGGGGAGTAATCTTCAAACAGCACTTTCTCTCCGTGCTTAAACGAGTATTTACTTTCGAACACGCTCAAACACAGCAGCGTTGATTCAATGAAGATGTGTGATATGGGATGGCGCCATATGTGTACACGTGTGTGCAATTGCGGTTAGTGGTGTGTGGAGCAAGACACATTGGTAAGCATGTGTTTTGGCAAACTTGAACATTCGCAAATGAATGAGAACATTCGAAACGGAATGAAAGAAGAGGAAAATCATCGAAAGTGATATGTGAAGAACTAATTGAGTGTACTGACATAATTGTACGCTGTCGAATAACGACGTGGCAATAAATCAGTAAAAATGTCATATTAAAACATATGGTAATAATTTTAATAAATATTTTCACTTACTATGGTCAATTGTGTTTTTCACATTTCATTTTCTATTAATTATAAATTAAATTGTTTCGATATTTTTTAAATACTCTTAGTTATTAATTTGTTGTCAGAGTGCAGTTTAATTTTATTTTTAAACACGAGGAAATATGAATTAGATTATTTATAACATTTGAGGCATTGTATTCCTCTCATAAAATTTATTGAGTCTTATAATTGGTTACTTTTCTCTCATCTCACCATTTGAACCAGAATATTGCCGTTAATGGACTTTTTAAACTTCCCCACGCAAAGCCCGATGAGGAGACACAAGGAGAGCGAAAATGGAGGCGCCTGGAAAAGCGAAATCGTCTGAAAGCGAGCGGAACGCGAGAGTGTGCCGGGCCGGGTGTGTGGGTTGGGTATTGGCGAGATCAAACGCCAGCCGCGTGGCAGGGGGATGGGGGCGTGGGGGCGGGGGCGCGTCGCGGCGAGGGACGGAGAGGAGCGGCTGTTGGCAGTGGGCGGCTCGCAGCGAGGAGGATTCCGTGCGGACGCGGAGTGCGCCGGTCAGCACACAAACACAAACACACACACACACACGAGACCCAACACGCCGCGCCGGCGTGTGTCAATTCGCCTGCTGATTGATGGTACGCACACGAAGCCCCGCTGCGTGCGATCGGGGGCGGGACTGGGGCCGGAGTCGTGCGATGCGTGCGTGGCGGTGGTCGGTGGGTGGGTGGGTGGTCTAGCTGCGCCCGAACCCGCAGAGGTACTTGCACTAATGGCCCGACACGCCGATCCACCCCCGGCCGTTCCCGACACCCTCTTCCCGCGGGTCGTTTGAGCGCCCCGGATATTTTGAGCCCTCTTCCAATCAAAATTGGGTATATGGCTCCTCATTTGCATGCGTTTGTCTTTTTTCGCCTTTCGTCCAAAGGTGTAGCATATGTCCGTACGTAGGTTTGAGTCAGGGCATATCAAAATCTCGGTGACGAAACGATTATTTTTGTTTCTTGAATTTAAGTCTGCAGACCATTAGTGCGAATTTCACCAATTGCCAGTCCTAAAATATGTCTTCGGAATTGTTCGTAATATGTTTTCGAGTAATATCATGAGTGGGGTGAATGGTTAACTGATCTTGATCTTACGTGCTTGACTTGCTCCAAAATTACATCACAATGCCTCTCTATGGCAATTAATCAATGAAGTCATTAATAACATACCGTGTCAAAATTACGACAATATTACTAAAGTCGTGACCGCATTACAAATACATCGCCGACAAAATTAGGTTGAATTTTTCGTTTATTTGTGTAAATTTATGTTTGTAAAGCTCTTGAGTTTGGGTCATAAAGTATTGATTTGATGTAAATTGTCTGTTTCCAGTATACAATTACATAATTTGCATCTTTTTCAATAATCTCCTATTTATCAAATTTTGTGTTTGCACTTTGTGTTTTTTGCAGGTTGTTACTACACTAAATGTTATTCCAGAATACGCTTAGTTAGTCTATAGTTGACTTCTTCAAGTAATTCCAGTCATTTAGTATTATTGAAGATAAAAAACAAAATATCGTCTTATGGTAAATCCATAACTGTCTGCTATTAAAATTATTTCTGTATCTAGAAAATCCAAAATTTGGCTTCATTAAAAAATCCTGAACGATGTATTTTATTTTATAAACTGGCTTCCCCTCATATAGTTGGTTATTGTGTTGGCACAGGTAGGTACCGATAGTAGCAGAGGGTAGTTGGATACAACAAGCTGCATACAAAATTGCCTGGATTTGCGAAAACAGTAGACATTGGAAGTAGCAGCTACGCGGGCCAGGAGTCAACAAGCCGGGAGTGGCAAGGCCAGCCCAGTCTGTATCCCAGAGCCGAGATCGCCTGCAAGAGGAGCAGGGTCCCGCAATACCACAAAGGCGAGCAGGAAGTTTCCAACATGGACGCCAGGCACTGACTCCTCATGAGGCATGGTGGATGAAGCCGGATGTGTGGCGTCGCGAGGTAGAATGGAAAATATCTAGGCACAGGGTTGTGCAAATCCGCCCGCTTTGGTCAAGGAGTGTGGTATTTTGCACGATGGCATTTAACGCCAGGTAATGTGGCGCGGCTGGCTTTCACAAGGGGACAATTCAGCGTGAATCTTTGATACACTGAAGCACTCAAGCTTCAGGGATGGCTGCGACACGTATTCCAGGATAAGTTCCTTCGAGATTAGAAAATAAAAATAAAAAGGTTAAGGAAATGAAATGAATATGAAAAATGTGGTTTGAAAATCAATTTTAAACAAAGAAAAAGAGTACATCGTGCCCGGAGGGACAGGAAAATATTTAGTTATGGAAGAAGACTTGATTGTTAAGTGCTGTCAGACCTATAAGTATTTAGGAACAATTTTAAGATTTAGAGGGCAGTAAGAGGAAATTAAACATAGCGTTCTCCAAGAAAAATCTGCTATCCGACAATTATATTCAAGAATATGGAATAAAAATATTGCTAAAAAAGTGAAAATTGGAATTTATAATGTTCTTGTGGGAAGAATACCACTGTAAGGTACTGAGTTTATGGAGAAATAAAAAATGAGACAAAGTCGAAGGCTATGGAAATGAAGTTTTGGAGATGCATCTGTAGTGTAACTTTAGTGAAAAGAATCAGAAATGAAAATATGTGGCAAGAAGTGGGTGTCATTTCGGATATAGTGGATGCAATACAAGGGAGAGGGTTAAAATTGAACTGATATCTTAGAAGAATACCGGAGGAAAGACGGCTATTAAAAATGAGGTGTCAATTGCCAGTGCACCAAAAGAGAGGCAGACCATGGGTATGATTGTGTATGACAGACAATGAGGGACCGTCACATCAAAGTAGATGAATGGCAAGATAGAACATGGGAACTTGGCTGCGAGAAACGCTGCATGGAGTAGTGCCACTCGCAGGAGAGAGCGATTAAAAACAATTTCCTGAAAGTGAATTACTTTTTATATTCTCTCAAGTGTCTGTGAACCGATTCATTTCCCGAAGTCACGCCGTTTGGGAAGCTTCGGTTCGAGCCTCTCGAGGCTTCACGCAGCCCCGTCGGAGCGCCTGCGCGCTTCCAAACAACCTGTTTCATTTTTAGTGACCACTCCTCTTGAGAAGAGGTCGATACCACTCGGCGTAAGTGCGTGGGCATGTGCATGCGGTTACGCTCCGGCGGCCGCCCACCAAATCCCCCGCCCACCCACACACCCAACCGTCCCCCTCTCGCCCGCCCGCTTTTCTGCCTGCCCACCTAAATTCCCACCCACCCACCCACCCGTCCGCCAGCCCACCCGCCCGATCACCTGACCGCCCGATCTCCTGTCTGCCTGCCTGCCGCCTGGCTGCCTGCCCGCCCAACTACCCATCCACACACCCAACTCCAACCACCCACCCACCCACCCACCCACCCACCAAACCGACAGACTGCCTATTCGCCTGCTCGCCCACCCATCGCCTACCTATACGCCTGCCCCCCTCAATCACCCCCCTCACTTATCCACCCTCTGGTCCGCCCACCCTGGTCCTCGGCGCCCTGACCGACTTGCGCTACGCTAGCTAAAAGCGAGACGAATCGCCGTCAACGTGTAATGGAATTACGTATTCGTTCATTTAAGTAAGTGCGCATACCGTGCCTGTATTTAAACTTGGCTGGCTGCGCGTTTTTACTATCGTTTGCTGCCTTGTGTTTTCTGATGAATCATCTTGACATGTAACATCAGCAAGTTTTCGTTTGCTTTTTATGAATATTGTACTTCCTTTCGCATTGTTTCAACTCTTCAACCACCTCTGAAAAAAATTCACAATTTCTTTCGAGATTGTTGCATACATATTTCAACAGTGGTTTATCTAAATTTACCGGTCTAGATTTCATTTTAAGCGAAATGGTCTCATTGTTGTGGCGTTGACTCTTATCCACTCGCTATTTTAATTTAACGCTCAAGAAATACCCTTTTGTGTGCAGTTTGTTACTTTAACCACGTGCACCGGCGTTTCCAAAGGACTTTTTTAGTTGCTTGCTCTGGCATAGCAAGAGGAAACCAAGTTATGAATTTTAAATCCCTCTTTATACCGTAGGCCCAAATTCCGACCCATAGCGCGGTGACCCAGAGGACCTCTTTCTCTAGCTGGGATTAACTGGCTATGTTTTCACGACCTCCCGCTCTTTCCTCTTCTTCTCTTCTTCCGGCTGCTACCTTCTTTTTCTTTCGCGTTGGTTTCCTCCTTAAAAAGCCTCTTTAAGGCCCGCCCGAATCTGACTTCCGGTATTTGTCATACCTTTTCTTGCCGCTTCTACATGTGTCACGTTCCATCTTATGTCGAAAACATTACTGTTCTTTATTATTTTCCCATTTTTATGATAACTGTGTTACCAACTGTTGGTTACTTACGCGATAATCTCGTATACGTCGCCTGTGGTCGATTTAAAATCTTGTTTGAATTTCATGTGCGACTCAACGTAGTGCTCTTGGTAATTACTGGAGCTCGGACTTTTAAGTACTGAAAAACAGAAAATAATTTTATATGCTTAAAAAGTGGAAAATATGTTAAAATATTTATGTATTACAGTATGAAATTCATTAACCGGCATCGAGAGACGTCTTGTTGTAAAACGTGACGTCATCCTCTTTATCTCTCTTCAATTTTCTTCTGTGCAATCTGAGGAAGTTTGGGAGCTGCTTTTGTTATGAGTGTCATTGCTCAGAGTGTCAACAAACAGATTCAGTTCACTCAATCCCGTGAAGTCCATAGTTGCATGTGATGTGTAACTAACCATTGCTTTTTGAAATGGAACGTCTTTCACCAAATATCCAAAATCTCTGAAGTATTATAATTGAAAATACTCAAAATATTAATTCATACATATAAAATTAACCGAAATATGTAATAAAATTTGTTGGAAAAAATTATTTTTATGCTACTGAATCAGAATATTTATTTTTGGGTGATATGCAGTTTGGTAAATGGAAACCATGGGGTGCTACTTGAATTTCAACTTATCTTTCAACGCTCAAGATTAAAAGGAAAAAATGTCTAAAAAGTTCGAGCCTTAGAAATTACCTAGAAGCTACGTGAAACGTCAACTCATACCAGATCACCGAAGTTTGTGCGTTCTATGTTTAATTAAAAAACTCGTCATTTTTGATCACTGTTAAATGCTACAGGCATGTTTTATTCTCTCGTCATTCGCGTAGCAGAGTGGGTCAATTTCGCTTCGCATCGTTAGGTACGAAGGCAGCAAAAGGTAATTACACTTACCTGGAACTTTGGGTTTATTCTTCCGTGATTCAATGCCATACAAGATCTTTGCCTCTGTTAATCCCATTATGCCTCTCAAGAACCGTTCTGAGCCACTATCCACATTATCAGTCGTTTCAGTGCAAATCAATGGTATGGCAATGCTATTACCATGCACTTCACACGCCCCTTTGCAGGCCGACACCGTCATCAAAAACACTTTTTTGCTTACCTCCTTGAATCAGTACTAGGTTATAAGTTCTTTGCTCTTCATATGTTTTCACACTTTTCAAAGACAGCTCTCCTATGTTAAACTCTCGATGTGCGGTGCGTCCCATGACACCGTAACGAACCTCTATTATTCTTTGTTAAAGCTACATTCGTCAGAGTTATTTGTGTTCTTTCTTGCGATAGCTGTACGTCTTGTTTCTTTCCTAAATTTGCCTACTCTTTATTCACAGTTCAACATACGCTCCTATATTCCAATTGTCTTTACTAAACTGTTACTGTATACACTCCTCTTTTCGTCCTTTTCATAGGCCGTCATTATCAACCTTAACTCTTAGCGTTCATCGCTTATCTTTGCTTTACATTTCCAGCCACATAAACCTCACCGTCATCACCCTCGAATTCGACCTTTCCTTTTTTATTGTTTTCCTTCATTCTCATCTTTCTTTTTTTTATTTTTCACCAACGCACGAGGTATTAAGGCTTTTCCTATTCACCTCATAATTCTCGTGACCTACTGTCCCGTCCTTGCGCCCTTCTTCGCTCGCCGCCTCCTTGCTAGCTTTCTCTTTTAACTACTCACAGCAACGCTTGCACTGGCGACGGCTGGGGCGCCATTGTGTTCTCGCACAAAGCTTGTTTGACTTCAGCATTTTTGTTGCTGTTGTTTCTTTCCAAGGGAGCCTTCTCTCTCTCTGGCAACGCTTCGTTATTTTTTTGCGAGCGACCAAGTGAATACGTCCTCTTAACGTGCAACTCTTTGAAATCGTCGTTGCTTTCGAGAACGAAAGAATCGATCGTGTTTAATGCCTTCCTGTTGACGACTTGGATGATTTGCGTTAGTACAGTGCTTTCTCGTGTCATTATTGCGGTCAGTTTTCGTGTAATAGCTATTCAGGACATGACCTGTAAGCTAGATTAGTCATTCTGCTTTCACAACTGTTACGCGGAGATATTCGAAGCAGTTAATAAATGGCGTAACATAAAGAACACAGACGCTGACTTCTAAATTTGCTACAATAGTGCGGTATGGTAGTATATTCGTCAGTTGCAACTGAAGATCATTTCTTTGTCATAGTATTATATGCATTACTCTCCTAAGCTTGAAATATTGCATCCCTTACTCGTTGCAAGAAAACTGCATCCATGAATCACACTCTGACACATTGTGGATTGTTCAAAAATAAACTAACAGCGTTGTGAAATAAAACCATACTTCAGTCAAAGACGGCTTATACGTGATCTGAATCTATGTATGCTTTTGTGCCTTCCATCAGCGTCGTTTATCTTGCTTAGCAGAAGCGACTTGTGACATAAATCCTGTCAGATATCCACTCCTATGGCGACTCTGGTCCTTTCACGCCGTGCCTCTGTCGCTCTGTCGAAAGCCCAGGAGAATAGAGAGAGCTCCGTGGGTTAAAAGGGCGGCGACGGAAGGCGATGGAGCTTTCATCTGTAAGTGCTGAACGGCTAACGAAATTTCTGCTTTCGGCGCCAACTCTTCCACATGCGTTCAAGTTTTAATCACCTTAGCGTCGAGGTGCAGGGAGTCGATGCAGAAGCCTGGTACTGCCCGTCCTCGGAAAAGTGGACCATGTACCGCCATTTTCCTCTCTTGGTGTTAGGATTTATATACATTTTTTAGAGGATTATATACAAATTTTTAAAAAAATTGTGTAGGATAAAATATGTTTACGTAAACATTAAATGACGATTATGAAGATATAAAATTAAAGTTCGAACAAGTAGATTTGATTTTTCAAAAATGTTTCGACACTTGGCAAAGTGCGTAAAACTTTATACAATGAATTCTAGAATTTTTTTTCAAGCTTGGATACTTAAAATAGAATTTGTTCATTGTAGCATACAAGAATAATGATATCTTCACATCAAAGACATACAATATTTCCACCTCTTTCAATAATTGTCATTTCAATCCATTGCTGTTTACTTCTAGGTGTGAAGATGAAAGAATTATATCATCATAGTGAACAACATTAAACAACATTATCAACATTAGAGAGCAGCAGTAATTTGTAACGCATTAGTCTCATAAATTATAAAATATAATGTTCGTAATGTATTAAATGTATAATACAAGAGATTTAGCGATTTGACTTTTTTAAATGCCTTTTCTCTACTTCACACTTTGAACCACATCTATTCTTCTACTTTCTTCTCACTACATTCGTGTATTCTCCTTTTGAACCTGACATCCCTCCCGATTTCAGTGCTACGGTTGCCGTGGCGACGCACGACGGACGTACGGCGTGTCACTGCGACGCGCCAAGCCGCGCCACTCCACGCCTACCTGCAACATAGCTCCCCGCCGTGCTCCACGACCCTCACAGCGCCCCGCCTCGCGCTAAACCCCACTCACGCCGCGCCACTCGCCGGAAACCTCACTCAGATCCGGTCGCGTATTCCATGTCGCTGCGCCCCCGCGTCGTCACGTTGCACTCCTCTTCACACGCCTCTTCACGCGACGCTCCGCCCGCGCCGCGTCACCCCGAAGGGGCGAGGGTGAGCGGCCCGGCACGGCGCTCACATCGTGCGCCCTCGCCCCGCGCCGGCCTGCTCTGTCACGCTCCGAGCTGCTCCGAGCCGCTCCGAGCCGCTCCGAGCCGCTCCGAGCCGCTCCGAGCCGCTCCGAGCCGCTCCGAGCCGCTCCGAGCCGCTCCGACGGTTCCGATCTGACCCGTTACGTATCGCTTTGAACCGCTCGCTTCTTCCTGCTTTGAACACCTTCGACCATCCTTGACCCACTCCGTCTAGGCCTGTTACGACCAGACCCATTCCGATTAGACAATTCCGATCAGATACTTTCGCACCAGACCATTTCGCATCAGACCCTTTCGCTCCAGACCTTTTCCAACCAGACCCGTTCCGATCAGATGCGCTCAGATCAGGGCCCCTGCGATCAGACTCGCACCGACCAGATTCGCTCCGACTATACCCATTCGGAGCAAGCCCGTTCCAGCCAAGCCAGCTTCGACCAGACACTCTCGACAAGACACGTTCACGGACTTGTTGGGGCCTGAGTCACTCTGACCAGGCCTGCTCTGACCAGTCCCACTCCGATCAGACCCGGTTCGACCTGTCCGTTGCGACTAGGTTCGCTCCGATCGAGCCCGCTCCGACCAGCTCTTTCCAACCAGGCCCGATTCGGCCAAGCTCGTTCCGACCAGACCCTCTCCAAACCAGACCCGCTTCGACCCGACCTCTTGCGTCCCGACCCGATTCTATCCGATCAGACCCTCTCTTAGTCGATCCATTCCGACTCGATCTGCCCCGACCCGTCCTCCTCCGTTCGCATCCGCGCCGACCTGTGTCATCCCGCATTTCATCAACCCGCGGCACTAGGTCTGTGAATGAGGCAAAACATCTCCGCTCGGCCCCACTCCGCCCCGCTTCTCCACTTCGCAACCCGCATCGTCACGCACTGCCTGGCGTTTCCCCGCTCCTCCCCGCGCCGCGTCATTCCGCATGAGGCAGGGGAGGGGCGCGCGTGCGGCCGCCCTCGCGTGCACCGGCGCTCCAGATTCGCGTCGGCGGCGGTGGCGGCAGCGTGTAGGCGATTTTGCGATAGCCACATCCGCCTTCAGTACGCCCCGCCAGAGCTCCCTTACAACCTCCGCGTTCCCCTACAGTCTACCCGGGTGCTCTACTTGCGGCAAATAAGAACTGTCTTGAATGTACAAGGTTCTTGTGCATCGTAAATGCTAGTGGCTTGGACGCTCCTCTGATTGCTCTTTAGCTTAGACGCTCCTCTGCTGTATAGTTTTGGCCTGGATTAAAATATACTTCTCGTTACTTTACCTATGGAATTTGAGGGATGCCCCTAAATTTGAAGTAAATTTGTAAGCGAAGGGTTTTTAAGAAGAGGAATTTTGATGTATGACGATACTGCCAATAGATATATTCAATAGGCAAGATAAAGGCTTTCTGGACACTGATTATTCACTCCTCGGTTCTTTTGAGCCCCAGAGTTTTGTTTTGAAATACACTTCTGCTGTCACGTGCTTCAAACTACTAAACATTTCGTTCAAATCATTCAAAATCTGTGACGTGTTATGTAGAGTGCAATGTCCTGTATATTACTAGACAATATCATCGTGTTAAACCGTACAGTGGTGACTGATAGTCACGGTTTTCAAATTGATTTTCTCACAGAACAGGTATTCAAAATGACTCATTGTATTCTACAATACATATATTGTAGAATTAATTAGGGAACTTATTGTATTACTTATTTTAGACAATAATATTAGAGAAAAAAAGGAAAACAAGACCAGTACACGTAGAAGTGAAAATTCGACATTTATGAACTGAAAAAGTGTGTTAACTGTACAATTGAACAAAAATAACCATATTTTACTTTATAATCCTCAAATGCCTAAGAAATTAGTAATATGATTTCCAATAAAAATATGAACATTAGAGAAAATCAAAATTTTTCATATTCTATTTCACAATGCGTTTGAGCTAAATTTACAAATAGACATGTTAAAATTTAAAAAAAATATGTTTATTTCCAAAAAATATATTGCATTACAAATTATTTGTAATGTGTGCAGTTTGAATGTTTGTTAAAAACATTCAAAAGAAAAATTGTTTAAAATGTATTATAATATAATGAATAATGTTTTACTCGAAAATGAAGGAAACTAAAATTGTTGATAGCTATTTGCTTAGATTTACTTCTTTTGTTAAATAACATTTTTCTTACGCCTTACTGTGCAATACGTTATAATAGCGTGTTGTGCTGATAAAGGTTAAAATAATCGTTGTGTAATATTTTGAAATGTCAGCCACTGTACTTGTTCTTCCTCCAGAGACTTCGAGATCTTTTGCTCTCGTTATGACAAAGAAATTTACAGAGGTGCGTGCACATATGCTCCATTTTTGCGTGATTGCGGACTCGCTTCCTGGAAGTCGATGAGGGTTGATGATAGAAATAGTGGCGTTTTTCTTCGTTATTTTCGCATATAGAGTGCTCACACGAAGAACAATTTCTTATCTAAATTCACCCAAGGTAAATAAACGACCCGCAATATTTACGCCCCAAAAGCGTGTCGAGATGTGGAGATCGCAAAGTAACGATTTCATTGTGGCTACGTAGCCTAAACGTTCGTTCGAGATGCCAGCACTTTTTTCGCGCGTTAATTGTAGTTTTTTTGTAATGCAAATTCAGCATCACTTTCATTGAAAAAATCTTGTTGAGTGGGATTTATTTAAAAAAAATAATTTTTCTGTTTTAGTCAACATGCAATACCTGTAATTGAAAATACTTTTTATTAGTGTCTTGTTTTAATTTCTTTTTAGATAATGAGTTGGAGATAATATTTTAAGTTAATATTCATGTTCTTTAAATAAAAGAATTGCTTCAGTAATGTAGGTCATTGTATTGGGATCGTGTTCTCGAAATGAGAGCTTCTCGTAAATACCTTCCATAGAACGTATTTTATATTTATTTGCTGTCAGCGGAAAACAATTTTACGAATTCTTGGGAACGCTGTTGTGACTCGTAGAGCAAATTCTCTGTTTCGCCATTGCGAAGTACCCGAGGTGAAAGTGATTAATTATTATTAATTGGCTTTATTACTACTAAGCAACAATTTTAAAGAAGAAGAGAATTACTTTTTTAATGAGAAAACACTAATAAACTATTAGACCAGTAGATAACATATCTTCATAAATATGCAAACAATGAAATAATTCATAACAAAATTCCTGAGACGTAAATCTACGAGTTCCTGATTCAGATTCTCTGCCGGAGGTAAATCAGACAGGTCAGTAAAATGGACGATTGTGTACGTCAATTCGCCGTCAGTTTCTGAACACCTTTCTGGTGCCGCAGTCCTCATCATCGTTCAGACGTTCGCGCTGGGTTGGGCGTGGAAACATAGCTCCCATCTAGCTTGAGCTTCCGTCTCTCGGCGGGCGCCCCAAGAGCGCTTCACCTTTTCAAAACATTGCTAATCCGAAATCCGATTCCCATCTCGCAGGCTGCCCCGCCGCCGGCACCTCCGCCGCCGGCACCTCCGCCGCCGCCGCCGCCGCCAGCCTCCCGCCGCCCGCTCGCTCTTTCAGCTCACGCCTGCCTTGCGCCGTGGCGCCGGGGGTGGGGGCGGGGGCGGGAGCGGGGGCAGGGGGGGCAGCAACGCCCGGAATGCCAACGCTCTTCTCGGTCGACGGCGCCCGCCAACGCCGCCAGCAGACGCTGGAGATTCTGCTTCTGCTTACACAGCCGACGCGTGACCCGCCGCCGAGCTGGTTTCTTATCTCCTACGTCGCGATTTCGTTCATAAGATGAAGAGCTATCAATGGGGTTGGCCCCGTTCATTACAACTGGTACACATGCTTTGAGAGACGTCGCGATTGTGTTCGTATGATGAAGAGTTATTAATAAGGGTGGTCTCACTCATTGCAACTGACGGTCACTCGTCCACATGCCTCAGTATATTGTGCGACGTCACTATTTTGTTCGTTAGACGAAGAGCTATCTGTGAAGTTGGCCACGTTCGTTACAACTGACAGTAACTCGTCCACATGTTTCTATAATTTGTGGGTGAGTTATTTGGTGAATGTTCTAGTTGTGGAACTTGCGATACTTTGTTGCTGTGTCGTTTTGTCCTTAATAACTTCACTGCGTAATGTGCAGTACAAGGCCGCTTTTTTGCCACATACTTGTGAAGATTCCATTAAGATGTAGTATGATATGCATTTACGACCCAGCTAAGTACGCCTGAAGAAGAAGATTCGAACCGTGCCAAGGCTTGTATACTCCATGTCTTGTAGCGTACACTGTTTCTGCTATCTCACATTCTTATATTTTGAACATTATTCGGAAAATTCTGATGAGGATTGTATTCACAATATAACACCAGTTCAAAGTAAAACTTGAAGTTTGGCCGCTACATATTTAGGACATTGAAAATATATGTGTCAATAAGACCTTAAGCTACTGATATGACTTTAAGTTCTTATAGCAGACAATTGATTGTTATGAATTAATTGTGGATGTAGGTTTATTACATCCAGACTTAAATTATTTTAAGAATTATACCTTTATTATTGGTGTAGTATGAAAATATAAAATTTTAAATATTAAATATTAATTATTATTATTATTATTATTATTATTATTAACCCTGTAGATTCATAAGTTTTATAAAGTTCCTATTTACAAATTACTCATTATTTTGGTTCGGTATTTAAGTTCCACCTAAGCAGACCCATATAATACTACTTGTCATATTTTCAAAACTATCACAAAACATTAGTGCAGGAATTTTAAAAAATTAGAAAAAAACATTCATATTAATTATCAAGTAAATCAATTTCATCACAATACATTGGTCGTGACATAATTCCACAAGAAAAACACACGACAGCAGAAATGTATTGATTTTGTAATATTTTTTCGCCAGCATCTGCAAGCAAAATTCCGCTAAGGTGTGCTCCCTCTGTACCTGTATCTTAACGCTCTTCTTGACAGACATCATCTCGAAGGTTCGCGAAGCCTGCCGGCAGAGAGCCGCTCGGCGCTGTCGCCCACGCGTTCCGAATAAAACATGCCCCGCGCGACACCTCTCGGCGCGTCCCCCGCCCTGCCCCTCCACTCACGCCACGCCCCGCCCCGCTGCACAGTGGGTTAGAATGGGCTGAAATGCGTGCATTGGATTGCACACATTCTGTAAAAATAAAATGTCGTTTTGGCTGCAGATATTTCATCTGATATCTCAAGTTAAGATTTTTTTTTTAGAATTGAAAATTACGGATGGCGCAACCAATATATAATGGATTTCATTGTAATCAATTTGCTGTTTGAGGATCGACTAGAAATTTCAGACCAATGAACATCGTTAATTGCTACTTTGTTCTTTACTTTACTTTTACGCATAACCATTAGTTATTAAATATAATTGATAAATAATAAACTCCGCCTGGGTCTGCTTGCAGGCACTGCCGGTCCCAAGCCCGGATAAAGGAGGAGGGTCTTTTCACTAGTATGGCAATGCTTCCACTTACTTTTGCCATACTTCTTTTAACTGTCCTATTTTGGTCACTCTCGACCCCTTGTATTTTTCGACCCCGATGCTATTAGGTTGCGAGGGCTAGGGAGTCTTTCCTTTCTGATCATCTACTTTCTGTAAACTACTAATCTTTTTCTATCTTCTTATAGATCCTGTTCTTATGCATCTTAATGGGGGGACAGACCTCAGAGCTGAAGTGAAAGCAATCTGTCTAGGGAGAAAACCTTATACAAATCCTGCGGGTTTGGGAGCAGTGAGGTGGCAGCCCCACTACCAAACTTTCCCTGCGCAGCGTTCGTAGCGCGGCCAGGGGAGATTCTTATTACTGGCTCACTCATTGATTGTAAACAAGGAAATCCTTTGGTAACGACATTGGCAAAGTTAAAGGACAAACGTCTTGGTATATCAGAACATGTCAATATAGGAACTTGGAATGTACGAGGCATAGCTAACAAAGAATACGAATTGCTAAGAGAAGTCAGGAGTGCTAAACTCGATTTGGTTATGTTATCTGAAACTAAAAAGAAGCAGAGGGGAACATGTGATTTGGGAAACTATACATTAATTTATAGCGGTGTACCTATCGAAAATAGAGCAGTAGCAGGAACAGCTATTCTAATAAATGAGAAATGGAGAAATAGGATAACTTCTTACAGTTGGATAAATGAAAGAATTGTAACATGCAGATTCAAAATAGCTAGAGGATATATGAGTATTATATCAGTGTATGCTCCTGAAGAGGGTAGAAAAGAAGAATCTGATAAATTTTATGAAAGCCTACAAAGTGTACTAGATTCCACAAATAAAAATGATTATATAGTCATAGGAGGAGATATGAATGCTAGGATAGGACAACAGCCCATTAAGGAAATAATTGGAACAAACGGAGAAGTAGTAATTAATCAAAATGGAAAAGTGTTACGTGATTTTGTGAATTTTAACTCATTACGAATAGAAAATACGTTCTTTAGACATAAAGATATCCATAAATTTACATGGGTGAACAGAGGGTACAGATCAATAATTGACTATTTAATTGCAAATGAAAAGATGGGAAAACTATTTCAGGACGTGAGAGTGATGAGAGGAATGGATATAAATTCAGATCATTTCCTAGTAAGAGGGAAAGTAATCCTTAAAACTAAATGGGCAAGAACAACACGCAAAAAGACCACAATAAAGGAAACTGTGGAAAACTAACCTATTAGAAGACCCTAGCATCAGAAATTTATTTCAATCACGCATAAGACTATATATGCTAAAGGAACCCATCAGCACGAATATTGAATTAGAATGGCAGAAGCTAACCCAACTGATAGAAAGTGTAGCTTTTGAAACCTTAGGGAAAAGGAATAAATATAAGCCAAAAAAGGGACTTAATGTGTGGAATGAAGAATTGAAACGTGCAGTTCAAAGAAAGAAGGAGTCATATCTACAGTGGCTCATGACGAAAACTCCTGAGACATTGGAAGAATATAAAATACAAAGAAGAGAAACAAAAAAAATAGTAAAAGCTGCATACAAGGAAAGCTGGGAAAGATACATTTCTAACATAGAAAGAGATGTACATTGTCGCCAATATACTGCTTACAAAATTATGAAACACCTAAACAGAGAAGAAAAAGACGCAGCAAATTTAGATCTTCTAGATAGAGAAGAATGGATTAAGTTCTGTAAACATCTGTGGACAAAAGAAGAGGGAGAAGATGTAAATGATGAAGAGGAGGAAAATAACAGATGTATATCAGAAATTGATAAAATAGAATTCAATGAACTTCAGGAAGCCTTGCAAAGTTGTAAAAACAGAAAAGCTCCTGGCTCAGACAATTTAAATATAGAACTATTTAAATATCTACCAGAAGAAGCCAAAAATAGGCTTCAAGATTTTCTAAATCAATGCTGGCAACAAAAAAGAATACCAATGGAATGGAAGAAAGCAGTAGTAATACCCATTTTTAAAGGAGGACCAAGAACTGACTGCGAAAATTATAGAGGTATAAGTCTTCTGAATACGGCATATAAAATATATGGGAAGATAATAGCAAATAGATTGAGAAACATTGCAGACAGTATATTACTTGAAGAACAAACAGGTTTCCGGAAAGGAAGATCCTGCTCGGATAATATCTTTATATTAAAACAAATAATAGAAAAAAGAAGAGAATACAATCTAAAGACCTACATAGTCTTTATTGATTACAGTAAAGCATTCGATAGTGTACACAGAGGAAAACTATGGAAAATTATGGAAAAAAGAGGAATACCATTGCACTTGATCGAAGTTATAAGAAATATATACCTAGGAACACAGATAAACATAAAACTAAAATCTGGAATTATTGCCCAAGGAAATATTAATAAAGGGGTCAGACAAGGGTGTTGTATTTCACCTATACTTTTTAATCTATATCTAGACAATGCTGTGAGAGAATGGAAACAACAGATCATGAAACTTAATATAGAAGACAATTTTAAAGGAACAAATTTTATTAAAACTTTTATGTTTGCTGACGACCAGATTTTAGTTGCAGATAAAGAAGATAATCTGCAAAGGGCACTATATGAACTATATAAAATAACAAAGCAATATAATCTAAGTATATCTACAAATAAAACCAAATCCATGGCATTCCAAGGCTCACAACCTTTAAGATGTAAATTCATATTAGAAAACAAAATTATTGAACAGGTTAATACCTTTAGATTTCTAGGATGTGACGTATCATATCTCGGCGAAGTTGATATTGTAAGGAAGATAGAAAGATTCAATATGATGTGTGGCACCATCAAAAGAGCGCTCAAAGGAAAGGTCCGTAAAGACACAATGCTAAAGTTTTATAAAGTTATGGCAGTGCCTTGCGGACTTTACGGAAGCGAAAACTGGACTATGAACTCCAGAACACACAGTAGACTTCAAGCAGCCGAGATGAGATTTTTAAGATCAGTCCTGGGAGTAACAAGAATGGACAGATTAAAAAACGAGACCATCCGGAAAAATATAGGAATTTACAACTTAAACGAAAAAATTAAGGAATACAGAGAACAATGGAAAAAACACCTCGAAAGAATGGAAGACAACCGTATTCCAAAGCAAGTGCTTCAGTACATCCCTAAAGGAAGAAGAAGCGTTGGTAGACCCAGGAGAAGATGGTTAGATCAAGGAGGCGCAACGGACCAACCGGTCTAATGCTTGAGGGAGAAGAAGAAGAAGAAGAATTGATAAATAAAGGATGTTGTCTGGTGTCAATAATTTTATTACGCTTATGATCGTTTCGATTGCGAAAACAAAGTTCTGCCTTTTCGGCCCGGAAGCTGCAAGGTCTGAGAATGATCGGTACGCGATCGAAACGATCATAAGCCTAATAAAATTATTGATACCAGACAACATTCTTTATTTATCATAATAATAGAAGGTATCTACGTCACCAGCGATCTAATTAATTATTAAACATATTTGTGTATCTGCTCTTCTGAATATCTGCAACTATGTATTTTTAAGACCAAATTTAAATTCTATAAAATTTAAATTCGTTTAGCCATTTAGTAATTTATTTTTTCATTTCCACAGATTTTGTTGTTGTTTTTCCCACGCGCGCTTCTCATCTCGTTTGACCCACTGTGCGGCGCGGGGAGGGGGGGCGCCGCCTCTCCACTCGGCGGACGTCGCTCTCGGGCGCGAGAGTCCTCGGCGCCGCGCGCGGGGCGACGAAGCGACGACGCTTTGCGCCGGCAGCGGCGCGGCGCCCTCTCTGCTCGCGCGAGGGGCCTCCACCGGCACCACGGGCCCCCCGCGCCCTCGCGCCGCGCCGCGCCGGGGTCGCGTTAGCGACGAGGGACTTGCGTGATTACGGACGGCGCGCTCAAAGACAGAGGGCCTTCCAACGAGGGATGAGAGGGAGAGACGGGGAGAATCGTTTTGAGCGTGTTTGATGCGCGGCCGACACGCTGCGAGAGGGGATGTGCGAGTGGGTGTCCGAAGGGCTATCGATCTGTGAATCCGAGAACTTGTAACTTATTTTTACTAATGGTTACCTAAGCTCTTGGATATCATTGATACATAGAAATCAACATTCCTAATTATTTATGTATCGCGAATCGTAATTAAAATAGCATTGAAGCCAATACAATTTTGTATCCACACTTATTAACAAATGGTATTACATAACCAGTCTAACGTTTATTTTAGAAACCCGTCAAACGTCAAAAATACAGAAAACGCTTTAGCGACGGATTATTGTTCCAGGAGGATAGACACATTGTTTAGTGCATATTTATATGAAAAATATTCATTTAGCAATTCCTTTAATAAAAAATATATTGACGTTTGGCGGGTTTCTGAAATAAATGATTCAATTATTCAATGAGAATAAAGCATTTGAATATCTCCATATTCATATTTACAAATAAAGACGAAATAATTTCAAACATTTTATTTTAATCTTTTTTATTGAAACGTTAACCTTAATCAATTGAAGGCCATAAAATAAAAGTTGTCATTAAATGCAATTTTCTAATTATTCAAAGCAATATTTAAATACTTAAAGCAATTTCATGTGAAGGCAATGCTCATTTCTACTAATAAAACAAAGTTCAAAGTTATTTCAAAATTAATTTAAATAACCTATTTCAAACCCGATTCGAACGATCATTTTCTACCACCCATCGATCATATCATATAAAGATATCACCTCGAGTTACGATCATCTCGTGTGTTACACGTAATGCTTTAGTTATTTTATAATCGCTATTCATTTAACTGTCAGGATTTTCATTCCTTCTTGGCGATCGATAATGGAGACGCTGTTACTACTCCATTAAGCGAGTTCTCACACCCGTGCATTTCGCATTGCCATCGTTTATTGCTTTCCTGTTCCAAAGCGTTCTAATTCAGACGGAATTCCACTCATTGCCACCGGCGCAGATCAAACCGTGATATCCGAGAAACGTCAGGGACATATCAACTCGCTTCGGCGCTTCGCGTCGCGTCGGTGCCACGCAGCTTTGTCTCGGATTACGCCTCCGGGCTCTGTAGCCGTTTATGTCCGCTATCGCACGAGATTGAGGGATTCGCTTACTACGGCAGTGCTCGAGGGATTGCGATCAGATTACGAAGACACTGTCACAGCCATAGCGCGGATATTGAGTTGAATGTCGAAATACAGATTCCCATCGCGCATTGCTCATCCTCGCCCAGCCGGATTGCAGATACTCGCCGGAAGCAGCTCGTAACTTCAAAAACATTGTTTCCCCGTCTTTTTGTTCCCATCGAGAGACGTCCCGCACGTGTGCATCAAACACTACCATCTGACAGGTGCGTTTTTTTTTGTTTGTTTGTTTTTCTCGCGCGATGGTTTGCGTGAATTCTATCTCGAAATATCTTTTATTTTGATGCGGTGGCGCGATCTCCGCGTATTCAAATCCCCCTCAGGAGACAACTGAGCATTTATTCGAATGGCGGAAGAGCGATGGCGGTTATCGACTGGACGATGCACGGCGCGTTCCGGCGGCGGCGCCGCCACGGGCTCGCATGCACCAGCTGCGAAACGCGCGCGGTAAAAGCGATACTTCCATTCTCGCCGGACCTTCGCCGATAAATTTCACTTAGCGCCCTGCGCCGGCGGCGCGCTCCCTGGGGAAGCGGCCGTAAATTCCGTTATTACGGAGCCCCGCGGAGCCTCGCGGAAGGTGGGTCGCGGGCGGCCGGCGGCGGCGGGGGGCGGCGATGGGCGTCTCGACGATGAGACCTGTAAGCGCGCGACGGTTGAGGCGTGGAGCGCATCATTGCCATCTTTAGCGGAAGGGGGTAGTAGTTTGAGGTGTGTGTGTTCTGTCAGCCGGCGGCGCCGTCTCGGCATGAGACCCGTAGGCGCTCAACGGCAGAGGTGTGGGCTGCATCATTGCCACGTTTAGCGGAAGGGGATAATAGAGGTGTGTGTGTTCTGTCGAGTCAGGCAGCTTTGGCTAGATGACAGAGAACGAGGGTAAATTGAGCCGATTTTATATAGTTGTCTGTATCGCCAATAATCAAAGTAGACCACGTTTGAGTAAGGGTGCTTTGGGGAATGTTGTTAAGCATTATAAAAGCGGGTGATAGTTCATTGCAGGGCAATAAATATTTGAGACGCAAAAGAAATCGTTAAGTTAGAAATATACATAGAATGTTCTCTTACTTCTTCTAATCCTCATACTTGTCAACCGTGAAAGAAGCTGAAGTTAAATTCGTATTACCATGGGCTCCAGTGGTATCGACGCAAATTTCCAAGATATCGAAACTCATTATATTCAGTTATAATTGATATTCGCATTACGGTATCATAAAAATAATGTATAATTCTCGTTAACTCCTGCATTCGTGGAAAAACCTATTTTCTGGGTAAACCATTTTTAATGCCACATATAATGAAAAAACGTTTCACGAGATTTTATGATGATGAAATGCTATGAATTTCTATATTGCTCAGACGCGCGCGGTTTAATTTCATTCTATAGCAAAAGCTGCAATGAATGTTTGTTTTTGCATCAGATAGCTGTGGCCATAAATTAGTTTGTGGCAGCAAGTGATGCAAGACCTCTCTTGACGGTCCTCGTGTGCAATTCAGTATGCGGTTGAATGCAAAAAGCTCGAGAGGAGCGGAAAACAGTCATAGACGATACGACCAGCAAAAAATAGACATAAAGGGTAATACTAACTTAAGGTGGAAATATAGCGCGATGCTAAAATTCCTTGAGGGCACGAAGTTGCGGATCGGGTTGTTGGAAGTCGAAAGTTACGACCGCTTCTATAAACCAACGGGCAGTTGCCAGACGCGTGGACGGTGCCGGCGGCTATGCAGTTCAACAGCGCTGCGTCGAAGATCTCCTCGGCACATTCTTGCTATCCTAGCTGTATTTAAACCAATCAGGAAAAATGTGAGACGGTAAGATGGTTTTGTGGGTAAGGACAAGGCAAGCGATAATTTGTGCTGGGTTTATTATCAGCAGTATATATTTCCCATTGGTATAATGATTGTTGCAGAATTATCTACCATGAAATTTGAATAGCTTTGGAGTACGCATCACATCTCAATAATCTGACGAACTACTATGCATGATGTATTACGATCGAATTATCTTGTCGGGAAAATGTGAGATCCTACGTAAGAAAAGGCTTCAAATATGCTGTAAAGTATTCGGGATTATGCAGAATCATACCCCTGTGCCAGTGATTATGGAGCGTAATAATGTAGATAAGATGAAGGGAGGAGACGTGTCTCTAGCTCTGACTTATATAATTTATTATGAATTGTATATGTTATTTCACAAGTGATATTTATTATACGTTTCTATATTATTTCTGATATTAGATTCTATTTCATTGTACCTTATATATGTGTGTATATTAAATTTTATATTTGGGTTTGCTTATTTATTTTTGTTTAAAACTGCCATTGAGCATACGCTCATTTCTAGCAACAATGTATTATTATTATTATTATTATTATTATTATTATTATTATTATTATTATTATTAGGACTATGCAATGTTCATTTTACATTCGGAACCTTACAGTACTTTTTGTTCGGAGGACTAAAACCGAAATGTGACCTTCCCTTGCTCGAGGTTCCCAGGAGTTATAGCGGTGTTATCGAACGGCCACTTCGAAGAGCCGTGGGTGGGTGGGGTTGCGGGAGATGTATGAGAAAGTACACGTTGCGTTTACAGTATCTGCTCGCTTTCCTAAGTGAGATTTCTTGCTATGGTAATAACTTTTCTCGCAGTATCGAGCAGCGTGGGCTGTAAGGGATTGTACTTAAGGCGTGCACGAGGTGTTTGCACTGTGTGGGTGTGTGTTCACATGCTTTTTTATTCTTCTCGGACGTTCTGTATTTTTGACTTCAAGAAAATTGCCCAACGTAGTTTGAAATAACCTTTTGAACTTTGTGTTTCATAAAACACCACAGCAATTATGAGCTATAAAAAGCGGTGCAAGGATTTGAAGTTTCTTTTTCTCAATTTTTTCCCCCGTGAGGGTCTGGGAGTCTCGAAGGCCACCTTTTCTAAACGCGACAGTTGCAAGTGCCATTGAAGGAAATGTAGGTTTAATTTAAAATGACATGTCAGAGAAGACAATTTTATATTCAAGTTAGTATCAAAATTTAACAAACGATCTTCATTGTATTCCTGTTTTTACGATCTAGCCATTGAAGTGAGAAAAATGTATAATTCTACTTGTATTTATAAAATCAAATATGATTAAATTCCTCGAAAACTTAAAATATTACAATGTCTCCATGGCACATTACTTGCCCTATTACTCCACACTGTTGAGAGAAAACTGCATTTCGATATCGTGAACCGTTTAGAAGTTACGAGAGTAGGTCTTAGTTGGTGGGGCACCCGGTATTTCTTTTTCAAGGAAAGGGATTTATGTATAATGCTACCACCTTTGTCTCGTTAACGAGGTGACAGAGTCGTCCAAGTTTCCGGAAATAACGATCGAAAGAAATAAACGGCTCCCATACATTGAAATTACGCTGCAGACGTCGGTATACATTTTTAATGGTATTTTTATCGCATTTTTACGAGGAATTACGTTAATGGCCGCTTAGAATTAAGGCAGCAGTAAAATATTCATTTTCGCACCATGATGCCTCCAGTGTTAAAGACAGTTGCCTCGCCGTTGTAGCGCCCTCTGGCATGCTAACGTGACTTAGCAAGACCCACGGCCTCGCTTTAACGAGTTCGCTATTGGGAATTTGTTGCCCGCCACGAAGGCTGTTACCCTATTTCCATATTTGTTACGCGCCCCGCTGTCGTCACCGCCGCCGCCGCCGCCGCCGCCGCCGCCGCCACCTCTCTCGCGCGGCCGCGGGGTGATGAGGGTGGCCGTTTACGGCGCGGCTCGCAGCCCGCCATCTCCACCCCCAGGGCCACCCGATAATTGCGTTCGCGAAGGTTGCGGGGGGGGGGGGCACCGAGGAGGCTGGTGGTAGGCGAGGCGTCGTCTCCCACGCCGTTGCCTCCAGCCGACGCCTGCCAGCGCGCTTTTCTCTACGCCGCGGTAGTAGCCGCGCAGCTGCTTGGGGCTGGCGTTGGATTGGCGGACTGAAAGTCTTCGGTTTGATTCCAGGTGCCTCTCGGTGGATTTTCCACGATGTATAAAACGCTTTCACTCAACCTAGAGTCACGTTTGATTCATTAACTAAAACAATTCCTTAACTTCTGTAATATTTGCAAGTGTAAGCGAAATATTTCACAAGTTTTTTGTGGCTATTTCGAAAGTAAAAGAAAATATGCTAATCAAATCCTCATGAGTGATAGCCATAAATAAATGAAGAGAGGAGGTAAAAGAGCGGAAATCTATTATCTTTCTTGATTAGTCTATCCGAAAACATGTAAAAGATTTTTTTAGATCATTAGTTTAACATTGAGATTTTCATTTTAATTTCTAATATATTTAAGCAAATTCCATTTCATGAGTGAATCTGTTTGAAATATTCCAAATCTGTTAAGTTTTCTAAACATTACATCTCACCGTACCTTCTATTTGCTTCATGATTCATCGTCTATATCTTAATCGCTTGCTGTTCAAAATTATTGATTTCCACTTAATATGTAATAGATGTTCCCAACAGCTACAGCCTTTTTCGTGGAGCCACTAGTAATGTACCGGCTGAATTAATATCCGAGAATTGTCTCTGTTCTAGCCCTTTTATTTGGATTTTTCGTTCAATTCTCTTCTTCAGTCATTTTCTCCGAATTCATTTCCACCTTTCTGGTTTTCCACCGAAGTGATTTTTCTTAATCCTCGGTCTTAATCAGCAGCACACCGAGGTTTCGTATTTCTATCTCCTACGCTGCCATCCTGCACGTATTTGCCTCTGCCCTCTCTGACTTCCGCCATCCCGCAGCCGCCATTCCGCAAACGAGGCTTTGCGACGCTGCCCTCGTAATGAAATTGTTCTTACTGTTACTGCGCGTCTGTGTTATTCGCCCCTCTCCCGGGCGGAATTGCGTTTTCTCGTACTCGCTTTTTTCAGCACATACTTACTCCCGCCCCCGCCCCCCTTTTATAATTTGTGCGCTCGTGTTTAATGTACCGTTTCGAACGTGCCGGAGCTTGCATATGAATGACTGAGCTGAGGAGCATTAGTTTTCACATCACTTCGTTCACACCTAACTCCCGTATTTTCGCACGCGGTCCTTGCACATTCACATCCATAATCCTTTTTTCCTTCTTCCGGGATTTCCATGTAATCCGCCCACATTGCTTATGCATTGATAATTCAGACCTCGCGGAACTTTTTTTGTTTCGGAGCTCGTGATTATATCCGTTAGATGTCGGGAGTCTGTGTTTTCACAATTACCCCGTCCGGCGTCGCTTGTCACATCGCACGGATCCGGGTCGTTAAATTCGTCGGGCGGCGCGTGTGGTGCGGCGGGTCAAGTGAAATGAAAATAATGACGCCCTCCCCGCCCTCGCGTGGCAAACTTCTTCGGGGACCGCGAGCGAGGTTGCCGCAGCGCCATCTCGTTACGCGTGCTGCCCTCAGGAGAGCTGCGTTGGTTTCCATGATTTTTCGCCTTCACTCTTCGGCGGAACTTTCTGCTCAATTCAATGAAAAATACAGATGTGGCGTGTTACCTTTAAAATGTTTATTTTTTTTATTATGACAATGTTAATTGCGCGTTTAAGATGGTCAAACTTGCTCGAAGAGTCTTGGTACTACTGAGAATCGTCATCCGGATGTACAATCGGTTCGAAATCTGCTGCATTCAAGAGTGTTCGAATATATTCTTGTGTATGATTGTCACTATGATGTATTTTCAAGGGTCTAACAAGTGTCATATTTAAGTGTACGATCCGAGAAACACTTCTGATTGGTATTGAGTTTATTTCACCTAGCTAGATTTTCAATAATCAATAATTTTTCAGTGGATCCATTAGATTGTGACCAAGTAAATAAAATTTCTCGTGCGACTTATTGGTAATTTGCATGAATTAGTACTTGGAAGTACTTTTTACGGTGTAGTTATCTCTGATAGAATTTTAAGCTCTAGGTTTTCAATTGCAAAACGCTCGAATTACTTTCAACCGCAGAAAATAGCTTTGTAATTACGTGGGGAATGCATATTATCTCCAGTAATTTAGTATTATTATTATTTTATCAATTTTGTGTGTTGATCTTATTCATTTTATTGTAAGCCGCACCGTACGTCAGCTTTATGCTAATGGTGCTCCAGCTGAAGACTTTTTCGCCATTTGAAAGGAAATACTAGTTGTTGACACTCTTTCTTTCCCTTTTATTAGGAAAAAAAGTATTTTCTTTGTAAATTAACTATTTTCATCTGTAGAATGAAATGATCGTCCGTTACGGAAATTCAATTTAAAAAAAGATGAAGTCTCTATATTTTTGATGATCAAATGTGTGAAAGGGACATTCATATTTAACTAGTTATGTAAAGAAGAAAGGAGGTGGAACCTTCTATGTCAACATCATATCTCTTTCTGCCTTTTTTATTTCTCTGTTTTTGTCTCTCTCTCCCTCTCTCTTCTTCTCTCTCCCTCTCTCTCTCTTTCTCTCCCTCTCTCTCCCTTTCTCTCCCTTTCTCTCCCTTTCTCTCCCTCTCTCTCCCTTTCTCTCCCTCTCTCCCTTTCTCTCCCTCTCTCCCTTTCTCTTCCTTTCTCTCCCTTTCTCTCCCTCTCTCTCCCTTTCTCTCCCTCTCTCTCCCTCTCCCCCCCTCTCCCCCTCTCTTTTCCTTTCTCACCCTCTCCCTCCCTCTCCCTCTCTCGCCCTCTCTTCACCTCTCTCTCCCTCTCCCCCTGTCTCTCTCCATCTCCCTGTCTCTCTCCATATCTCTCCCTCTCTCTGTTCCTCTCTATCCCTCTCTCTCTTTGTCTCTTTGCTCGCTATCTGTCTCTTATATCTCTCTCTGTCTCTTTAGCTCTCTCTTTCTCCCTTTGTATATATCTCTCATAAACCTCTCTATTTCCCGTTTTAATATTGCCATTTAATGATTTCAGATGGCAGTCATCTTAGACGTTTCATTTACTAAAATGAAGGGTTCGTCTTTTAGCATGCATATTGATTGCGATGTAAACCAGTAAATTTTGCATGAACATAAAGTGATGCACGTCGTCGAATCGACCGAATTTGTGACGTGTTGATGAAACTTTAACTCCCGTTTGTCCCGTCACTGGGGCAACAATCGATAGCGTCCTCGAAGTTCTGTTGTGGATGCCATTCAGAGAGCAGAGACATTCAGGGAACTGCCGGTGCAAGCAATTTCGTATTGTTTGACAAATATACTAAACAATCAAATTACCAAAGGCATAATTACCAAGTACCATCTATTAAATTTCTTTTTTAAGCGATTAAAATGAATTGTTTAAGAAATGTAAAATATTATATAATATTATTTTATCTTATAAAAGAAATTTTTGATTGTCTTAAACGATCAGTATCGATGAATATTGCATCTACCTAATTGGTAGTAGGTCCTGCAATGTACGTGCTTAAATGCAACATTGCATTTTAGGTAAAAAATATTGTCTAACATCGTTAGAGTACAAGCTTTTTATTGAGAATGGTTTGTACAGAACATTTGTTTAGAAACATAAAAGGGGCATTCATTTCAATGTTCCTTTTATTGTGATTTATAATTAATTCACCTCAGACTATCTTCAATATGAAATACGTATATTAAACTTTATGCTACAAGCTATTTCTTTATTAATGTCTAAGTCAAATGTTCAGAGAATCTTGTCTAATCCGTTGTAATTTCTTTCAAACATTTTCTAACGACACGAAAACCGATAAAAAACATGAAATCATTGTCTTCAAAAACTAGCTGTACTTGATTTATCAGCCGATCTCTTAAGGAAAATCACTCGTGTGAGAGCGCATGCGCGGCTGTGCGGCGAGGGACGCGAGCGCTTTTTGGGGGTATGCGCTCGCAAAGTCCCGGCGCCTGCCCCGTCCGTCTGCAGAGTGCTCCCCAATAACACCTCCACCTCTCGCTCCGCGCTCGCTCTCACGTCGAACGGTGCCGCTGGTCGAGGTGCTCGTACCCTGCACAGCTACCGATAAGGTCACTCGCAAAGTGAGGCGCAAATCCGTGACTCGACGCAGAGTGATTCTGATAACCACTGCGTATTGGACCCGTCCTCGTGTGCTGGTCTAATAAGCAATGGTGTTCAGAAACTCACCATGAGTCACACTGCGTCATGTCACGGACCTGCGTCTCATTTTGCACACTAGCCGCAGATAAGGCCACTCACAAAATGAGACGCGGGTCCGTGACTCGACACAGGGTGATTCATAGTGAGTTTTTGATAACTACTGTTCATTGGACCCGTGCTCGTGCGCTGCTCTAATAAGCAGAGGTTATCAGAAACTCACCGTGAGTCACACTGCGTCACGGAGTCACGGACCTGCGTCTCATTTTGCGACTAGCCTAAGAGGTTTGGAGCGCGGCCGGTGGTCCGTCGGCATCGCGTCGCGTTGCGTCACGTCGCGTAGCGATTCTTTGCGTCGCGGCGATCGCCTCTGTTGTCGTGTCGCTTCGCGCCTCTGCGCAGCTTGTTGCGTTTCGCCCGAACTGGCCACTAACACGACGCGTGGATATTGGATCCGCACGCTTTGCGATGTGTGTTCTTCGTGGAATAACACTGATTGATTTATCATCTCTACAAACTGCCATCCATCCCTGCAGGGAGAGAGAGGGACGGTGAGTCAGAGAGAGAGAGAGAACGAACTTGAGAAGGGAGAAGCAGAAAGAGAGAGGAAAGGGAGAGAGAAAGAAGGATAGTGGGAGAAACTGAAAATGGAACGAGAGAGAGAAATAATGAGAGAAAGAGAAAGAAGGGAGATGGAAATTGAAGGGGAGGAGAGAGAGGGAAAAGGGGTGAATGGAAGGAAGGAATGGGAGAGAGAGGGTGGCAAGAGGGTAGAGGGGTAATAACAGGGTAGTGACGCACATATCATGCAGCGTGATTGTATATAAAACGGCATACAGCACTGCTAGTTGTATTGCAATGTACGAGAAGTCGCGTATGCGCAGTGAGCTGAAATGAGGTCGGGGAACACTTTGAAAGTTGTGGGGGAAAACCAAGAAATATCGCAGTCTGACCACGTCATATAGTTAATTATTATACTGAAACAGATGCACTAATAAAACATATTTTGTTCTGATCACCTTTGTACGACGGTTTGTACTCCTCTTTTATCTCCTTAAGCCTAGAAGTACATCGTATAAGGTTGTAAATGTTTAATTCAAAATGAAGTGATGAAAAACATGAAGAGATATACTAAAAAATTTGACGCCATTTTTAAGAAATCCATCGCTTTAAGACAAAAAAAACTTTTCCTGCGGATTGTACTTTTTAATTCAATCAGTTAAAAAAGGAAGGAAGCCGTTTTTACGAATCAATTTTGCTATTGTTTGTCAAGAAATTACCATATTTTTTCGTGCTATTTTCGCTTATCTCTGGGCAATGCTGAACTCTCTACAAAGTGCCATGCAAAGGTTTTACTGATTCGGAAAGCTAGACATATTTCTTTTGTGCAGGTCGAATTTTATTTTGTCAACGGAGTGTAGATAGGGCCCAAATTACTTGCTCTCTGTACCATGTAATCCGGAGGGCGTCAAAGCAAACGAAAGTTGATGTTGGGTTTATAAAAAGATATAAAAAGAAGCAGTGTTTGTTTCCAGTGATAGTCACAGGGCACAGTTTTACCTGTCATCAAAGGACATTATAAGCTCTCTACTTTCTCTATCGTGCATAATCCCGATTAGATAATTTTGTTCGTACGGCGTATACGTTTTAATGCGTGCATACACGTGCTGATCAGGAAGAACTAGTAGTGCTACAGAAGAGCGCAGACTATTAGTTTTATATTTCCTTTGGTCTCGGCTAGCTATTCGGACGTGCCACATACTCTTGCCAGTTGCCAACTATTGCCGCCCAAAGTACATTTTTTGAAATTTTACTCAATTTTTCGGTTTCCTAATAGTAAATCGGTAATATTATTTTAGGAATATTCAAGGAAAGTTCAAGGAAAGCCGTTTTTTCTGAAACTGACGTTTAAGCGCTACTGTTAATTCGAAATTTGAAGGTCAATTTTTTTAGTTTTCGAAAAACTTTAATTAGAAGTCATTTAAAGCACTTAAAACACGAGAAACTTTATCTGACATTATTTAAAACACATGTACTTATAAATGTAATTATGTGAACTAATTGCCACTTGTGTAAATATTAACGACGTGACGTGAGAGACATGTCAATAAAATTATATTTTTGTAATTTTCGATCAACAGAATAATAGATCAGTGTGGCGTTTATGTCATCATATAGAGTGTATTTGGCACTATTCCTACCAAAAGTTTAAAGACAAATTTGGAACCGTTTTTGAGAAAATCTTTTTGTTATTTTTTAAACTTGAATGTCTTGCATACAATATTGCGCAAAAACGAATATTTTTTTAATTACATGCCCTTAATGTAAGAACAAGTTATGGGAGTGTGGAGTCATTTTTAAGACTGTTAAATGTCCTAGGCGCTTCATGTAAAGTACCCCCCAAAATTAATGCGCTTCGACTCAGGGCAGATCGACAGGAGTTTATATAGTTTGGAAAAACCTCACGCATAGTTTAGGTACTAGTGTAGTTCACATCCACTAGACATACGGACGGACGTTTAAAAAAACCCTTTTTTGGTATCAGGGGACCCCAAAACGTGTATTTCCGTTGAAATATCGAAATCGATTTTCTGCAGCATTACATAACTTTCCATATACTACGTATATTACTACGTATATACACGTATGTACACGGGAAAGTAAAAATGCTATGCAAATGGCAAAAGGACTATAATTAAATAAGTATTAGCAATCGAGCATATTTCACGCCACTGTGTAAAAATTCACATGCGAGCGAAGATATTTACTAACGGTACCTTTTCTATTACAATATTCTGAAATGTATCAGTTTATAGTTTTTATTTTTAGATAACGATAAAAAATTAAGTCATATTTACATTGAATTTTCGTAAACGGCAAGAACCAACATTTGTTGCATTTTTCTAATCATTCCTTATACCTAGCGTGTGCAAATAAGCCTTTGGGAGAATTGGGCACGAGGACATTTGCCAAACCCGACATTCATATGAGCGGTTCTATTAATAGAATGAGTGTTATTTATTGTGAATAAGAAAACTCGTAATTACTCACTCTCTCAGCAATCCGTAACTCCCCTAATATGGGTGCACGTGTCATCTCAGAGTAAAGCGCAGAGGCATATCCACCCTGCACTCTTTCTGGGAAGTGAGCACATGGTTATTTTTGAAACGCTTGAAAAAAGGCTGGAAGCCAGAAGCTCGTTAATATATCAGCAAGCGGAATAGAGAAGGTGTTTGTTTCCGTGAAATATTTAAGTGGCTGTGAGCAGGCACTGTGGTCAGTTGAGGGACATGTAGTTGTGATTACAGGAGAGAATGGTACTGTCGGGCAGTGCTGTTGGTGGATGGCTGTGGGAGAGGACGAATTGGGTGCACGGGCGGTGGGCAGGGTTGGAAGATGGGGTTTGGTGGGTGTGGGCGTGGAGAGGTGGGCGGTGGACAGCTGTGGGAGTGTGAGCAACGGGCTGTGGGCAGGGTTGGATGGTAATGTTTGGTGGAAGTGGAAGTGGGCGTGGGCGTGAAGAGGTGGCTGTGGGGAAAGAGGATTGGTGGGGAACGGGCGGAGGGCTGGAGTGGAGAGTGGCGGTTAGCGGACTCAGGCGTGGAGAGATGGGCGTCTGGTGGCGAAAGGAGGTTGGCGAGTCGTGCGCTGGCGTCAGCTGCTTTAGTAATTACGTGCCCGTTGGCGCGTTGATGGGCCGAGAAGCGATGCAGTGCGGAGACTTAAAGAAGATACAGTAGGGTGGTAATGCAGTGGTGAATAGCAGCTGTTGAGGTGCTAAATTCTTGAATTCATAGGCTTCCCCTATTTCCTCGGTTGAAACTGTGGCTATGAAGTTGACAACTGTGACAAGAGTAATGGTTACTGCCGCAGTTCCTCCCGTTTGCGTCCTAAAACCCATTATCTTGATGATGAGTCAGTCATTAAACTCTTTTTTTACCACTGCGCCAGTACTTAATGACATTTTCTTCGATTCTCATTTGAATTTCGTGTCAACAAAGGGGAAATTATATTTTCTGTTATTTTTTATCAATAACAATGCCTAATTATACGGCCCATAATTTATCTTTTTGTGATAATCGAGCCAGTATCGGCCATTCTTCAATAGTTTCAACAAGGAAGACTGCTCCAGGGAGTCTGACCGTACATTAAGTTTCCTGTTTGTTCATTAGACCCACAGGATTTCAAAACTAACTTTTTTTGAATATGTGTTATTAAACGTTACTTTGCTAAGTAACTTGTGCAATGAAACTACATTTTCTATCATTATTATTATTATTATTATTATTATTATTATTATTATTTTACTATTATTATTACTATTATGTTAATGTATGTTATTTTCTAAGAAACAGTAATGACCAGTATGATGTAGATGGGTATTTGCGAATTTTTGTTTGGTGCACCCCGTAGAAGAATATATAATCATAAAAAACAATAATAACTCAATTTAATAGTATTTTTGAGTGTATGTGGTTGACTCAAACATGTTTTAGGTGTAAATAATCGTAATTTTTGCTATTTTCGCTTAGTTTTACGGAATAATTGATTAAATTCCTGACAGATTTTTTAGGTACTGTTCGTGAGATGTTATAAATGGAAATTCAATAGATATATACCTCAAGAGGCTCTATATTACTTACCCTCATGAACTACTTATTACCTTCCAGTTAACCGTGTCTACACAAGTAATTCCTTTTGAAAAGTAATAGATAATGTAGTTTAATGATTGCAAAACAAAATACAGTCTACTTCTGAGTCAATTAAATACAATGAAATAAGCGAAAATATTTTGCACCGAATACCGGTTTTAGGCAATCTTAGTAACTCTCAAAAATAATTATAAACTGTTTTGTAATTTTTTTATCATTATCTATGTTCTAAGATGTGCCGCATGTTTTATGGATCCCCAAAAATGTATATATATATTTTGAACATGAAGTTATATTTACTGGTAGGAAGGTTCTTAAATTCAGATCAATATACATTTCTTTGCTAAATTGAATTTGTATGAATGCTAATGAAGGCAATAGTCGAAATGTCAGCATTTGAACTATATTTTTATTCGCCTACACCTAACTCTTACCATCTTCAATAATAATAATAATAATAATAATAATAATAATAATAGTAATGATAATAGTAAAATAATTAATAGTAATAATAATAGTATAAAAAATAATTAATATTAAAATTTTCCCTTAATAATGTAATATAATTTTAATGAATTTTGTAATTACACATTTTTAAACTTCTAGATATCCTGGCAAAATTTGATGCAACAAGAAAATACACATTTGTTAACAAAAAAAAAGATAATGAATGTATTGTGTATTATTCTGAAAAGGCATGAGCGGTTTCGTCTTTAGTCTCCCAAGCAACAAAGGCAGAGGGCACGGTGCGTTCCGCGCCTCTAGAGCAACGGACACAGACTGGTCGCTACCTCTGCCTGCGCCTTCTCCATGAATAATTGCGCCTTCATTTGCGAAGCGCCGTGTGCTCGCCGTCTCACTCCCTCTCTCCCCCCTTCCCCCCACTCCACGCCACGCCACGCCACGCCACGCCCCCGCGGGGTGCCGACGCCCGGTTCCCTGCCGCGCCGCGCCCCGCCCCTCCCCACCACCCCCCGCCCCTCCCCCCTACCCCCCGCCTTGCCGCGACCAGGCCCGAAACGTATGCCGCCGCCGCTCCCCCAGATTGCCGTGCGCCGCCGGAACGCTGAGGCCAGGCCGGCGCTGAGCTCTATAATTTAGACATTGCATAAGGTGAATGTGATAACGGTAATGATGAAGATAATAGTGAGAAAATTGAGAGGAAATTGGTAGCGGCAATACTACTCAAGAATATGGTAAAGATAGGTTGAAAGGAGAATTCGGATTGTGGAAGTCGTAGATTGGAACTCTGTATGCCGTATTTTCAACTGAATTATTTGGAAATATTCCCAAGAATAAAGACATAATTTCAGCTTTCTTATATCAGAACATGTTGGATCGCTGTGTTGAAAAAATAAAGAATCCCTGTATTTCATCAAACAGATACATCTAAGCTTAAAATATGCAATGACATTCAAACCATAGAAATCCTTTTCATATCTCATTTAATCAAAACTCGCAAATAAAAAATAAAAATGGTTCAAAAAGCTTTATTTTAATATTAAATTCTTTATTTCATCAAAAAGAAATAAAATTCGGTTATGAAACATCCGTGTTTAAAATAGGCAATGGCATTAATATTGTACAAACCTATTGACAACTATTTAATAAAACCCCGTATATCACGGTATTTTTTTTTCGTTCAATCCTGTTTATTCAGTCGGCCCTGTGATCATGCTATTCTTTAGATTAAAATCTCATTATTATCTGTACTTTGTATTTGCGTCCTTACCTTTTAACACAATATATACTTTTTTTTTAAATATTTATGAAGGTTGTAATAAATGAAGAGTTTTTTAATGTGGTAGGTGAGGTGAATTATTAAAAATTCTTGCCTTGCCTTTATTATCATTTACATCAAACAATTTTTTTTTTAAATTTGCTTTACAACAGCAAATTAAGTTCATTTAAACAAACAAAACAAAAATTTACGAAAAACGCTTGTTACAAAATCAAATCATATTTCAAATAAACTCGCTGAATAATATTGTCAGAACATTAGCAGAAAAATCTATTATTCCAAAAAATATTTTTTCGCGCTATGTCATTAATAGGTCTATTTTGCAACCAGTACATTAAATTCCTTTGTAAACAAGTAGTATATTTGTAGAGTCTTATGAAACGTACATTGTGCGAAGTTCTCCACTTTACTGAAGAGAGACCACCCTCGAACAAGGCGACAATTTGAGAGCGCTGTTCGTTAATTCTATACGTTTATTACACGGAAAAGCAACCGCTCAATTCCGGAATGAAAGGGGCGCTGGCGAAATTAGACAATAGCACTAATACAGGTTGTTTACGAGGCAGTACTCCTCCGCGCGCGCACACACACAATTGTGCGTTCATTGCGCCGCATTCGCGTTCCGGAAGCGGTCAATTCATATTCCAGTGTCTGCGGGAGTGATTTTTCAGAGCTTATCCGCGGCGCGGCGCGGCGCGGCGCTGGGCGCGCCGAGTCCCAGGCGCGAGGCGCATTGTGCGCCGCCCGTGTTATTCCCCGCCAGCGCGCCCCATTATGCCGCTCCAGGAGGGCGACGAGGTGGAAGCGGCGCCGGCGGCGGCGGCGGCGGCGGTGGCGGCGCGTGGGTGGCGGAAGAAGACGCTATGCCGCGCCGCGGCGCACAGTGGGTTGACAAGAAAGACGAAAGAAACCAGTCGTACAACGAAATGGCGCAGGCTTTCTCGTAATTTGCACCGGTTACGACGATTGGTTATTTCGTGTTTCTGAGTACGTCAACTGTTAAGGTCGTTAGTTCCGTAAGTGTAGTGTATGTTTTTATCGCGGGAGTGGCGGTAATTTTCCGCCGCTGGATGGAGTGATACGGCGCCGAACTACACGACTTGCGGGTTTCTTTTTTTCCTCCGACAGATACCTCCCATTAGCGGAGCACCATCCTAACCAGGTCAAGATCTAAGCTCCCGAATGGACTCCCGACAAGTGTAGTTGTGTATTGTATGTAAATGAGTGTGCGTATGTAAGGGGTAAGGATAGGACAAAGAACGGGAGGGAAAGATCGCGCACGGGTCATGGCCCGTTTGTTACGGTACAGCTCCGGCATTCGCCTGGTGTTGATCGGAGAAACCACGGAAAACTACCGATCAGAGCAGACAGCCCTTGGAATTCTCCTCCAGACAGCGACTGATTTTTGACTTAGCTATCTACCTACTGTCTAAAATCCTGCGACCGTCGGAACTTAAACATTACAAATTTCCGGTCACAGACACTGCAGTGACATCAGTTGATGCACTGTGCCTCCTAAGCGGGTGGTTACGTGAAGTTGTAATGATTATATTTCCACTGGAATACTTGTATTAATGCTGTTTCTGGGACAAATGTATTTTGAACGCACTCTTACCATTACTGCGGGCAATGTACTGCCAGAATGACATGACCCACAATGATGAAATGACGAACCATGACTATTTCACTCGTGAAATTAAAACCCAATAGTGTTTAACTACACATACAAAATGCGTCAATCAAGGCGGGGTATCTCAAAAAATTTATCTCTTTTTATATCCGGTTTTTCTTACTGCTTCTTGCTACTGGCCAATCATAAGCTATGCCTCATCGATCTTAGGAGGCGGTATACATCGATCGCTATGTCGATGTCCAATAAATAGCGTAAGTACTATAACATAACCTGTAATTTTAACATACGCTTTCAGTTATTTTCAATATTTGGCGCATTTTGGAACTCTGTTGGACATAATTTCACTCGTGAAATACTACTATTAACTACCACTCACCACTTTGGAAATTCTCAGATCGATAATTTCCAAAGTACTCGTGGTATTACCTATGAGAATGACTAAGTTCTGTCCACAACTTTTACATCCCACTTCAAAAATAAAACAACAACAAAAATAAAATCTTATTGCTAGCTTGCAAATAATATCATTTCTCATATCTGCATCTGTTAGTGTCAGCACGCGAGGTGTAACTTGTAAGAGATTGCGTTGACGATCCCGAAGTCAAATATAACCCCAAATCAATATAGATTGAACCACACCTTAAAATTTAGAAACGTGTCAGAAATATTGTGCTTTCTTACACTAAAATTACTTTTCCTTGAAAAAATGTTGATGAACAGCGAGATACGTCAAAGAATTATTCGATTGCTCTTTCACTCAATCATTAATTAATTTTGAAATTATTCATATGAACACATTATTTGTAATTGTACTTATGGCGATAAAAAAACTCCTAGAACTTAAAAATTAGTGCTCCATACGCACGCCTCTCTCCTCTCGCTAGCTACTTGAGGTCGCTTATGCTCTACATCGAGATGGTTAAACCAAGCGGAACATCTGAAACCCTGGCCAAGTTAAGACGTGGGCGTGTTCACAAACTTTATGAGAATTTGAGCGACAACTCAATTTGCTGAAACCAACCCCCGTGGCCATATGTCTGATCATTGTTTAGCAATGTTTGTTGCTCTGGAAACATTGATCCCAAGAGGTAATAAGAGCCAATTTAATGGAATTTATATCATTATACAACATTTTTATCGTCACAATTGACAATTGTGACTACCTCTTTCAACTAAATAACATTAATTTAATCTTTAAATCTATTTTTATGGCATTAAATAAACATGATTCGAATAACAGTGCACCAAAAAACCTATTTTTTCATTTCTTCTGTGATACTGTGCACTGTTCGTTAGGCAAATCATCTTGGCGCGCATCTCCTCTGCCTTTTCCTAAGGTGGCGTGGAAAGGAGATGGGAAAGAGGGTTCAATAGGTAAGGAGCGCAATGGAGATAAAAGAGCACTGTGGAAGAAGTGGTAAAAAAGTGAAGTTGAAGGTAGAGAAAGCGATGAGGTGGGAGCGTCAGAACTCGGAACCAGAGTTTGTAAGGTGATGTCAATCGTACAAGTGACTATGAATTCGTCGATTGATTATTTTGTTCTAGGCACATCAACTGTTATGGTTATTAGTACCGTTAGTATAGTGCTTTGCTATACCCATGGAGGTGGTGGAGTATCCTCCCGCTAAAACGTGAGATCTAGAGCAAACCTACACATCTGTTTGGAGGTGTCCTTCTCCGGGCGTCTCCTCCAAGGGAGTCCCATTTTAAAGGCAAGAGTTAAGGACCAGACTAGTATCCCTACGTGCGGTACTGTAGTTTAAGCAAAGTGTGTGTGTGTGTGTGTGTGTGTATGTATGTATGTATGTCCAAATGAGGAGGTCCTGAGAAGAACAAAAATGCTGACAGTAGAAAATCTTATTAAAATCAGAAGATTGAGATGGGCGGGACACATAAGTAGAATGAATGAAGAGCGAACTCCGCACCAGATAGTCTTTTCAGAGCTGAAATGCGGAAAAAGACCCCAACAGAAGCCGAAGAAAAGATGGTTAGACATGCTCAAACAAGATATGCGAGAGCAAAACATCAACGAGAAGGAATGGAGAAAAGTAGCAGCAAATAGAAACGAATGGCGCAGGCACATTCAACAAAAAACCGTAGAAAGGCAAGAAATGCAAAACCTGGAAGCTGAAGAAAGAAGGAAAAAAAGGCACGAAGAAGAGGAAATGTACAGTTGGAAATGTCCGATATGCGGATTCACAAGAGAGGGAAGATCCGGGAGGCAGTACGTCAACTCCCACCTAAGCCAAGCCCATAGGAGTCAAGTAGAAAAGTTACGCCAACGACAAGAAAACAGTAGCCCCAGATGCACTGTCTGTAACATCAATTTCAAAAAGAAATCCGGCCACAGCAGTCATATGAGACACAAGCATCCAACCTAGACAGCAGAAAATACACTGAAGCCAATTAAGAAAACCGCAAAGTTCCTCCCACAGCGCTAGCCCCACACAGATTTCTCAACCCCAGTTATCCGGACAATCAAGCTCTGGCTATCCATTCAACTGTGCATCTTGTGGCAGAAATTTCAAAACGAAGGCGGGCCTTTCCAACCACCGACGAGGCGCGCTGTGCAAGAATAGGATGGAAGAAGAGGTATCATCGGCCACGATGGAAACCTGAGTCATGTATGTATGTATGTATGTATGTATTGAGAGGGAATGAGGAGGTGAGGGGCAAGGTTGAGGAAGGAAAAATCGAACGAGATCCGTGGTACATTTGTAAAAGTTCCGCTCCGTCATTCGACTGGTATTTATCGGAGAAGTCACGGGAAACCACCGAGAGCTAGCGGCCTAGCACTCTAGCTAAATAGCTAGGTCAAATTGAATCACCGTCTGGAGGAAAATTCAAGCGGCCGCCTAATCTGATCGTGAGTTTGTCCGAGTTATTTTTCTTCGATCAAGGCCTCAGGAGCTTCACTCCAATAATCGGGCGCGGACCACGCGTGATCTTTCTTTTCTCTTCCTTGTCTTATCTTCTACCACCACCCACACAGCAAATACACTAAATTAAAGGGTAACACCGACCTAAGGCCTGGGGAGCAACGCTAAACCAACGGGTCTAATAACCATAGCAGTTTTCGGGCCCAGAAACATCAACTGATCAATCAATGAACGGCTGACTTGGGTTCACCACCATCCAGCACCGGCTGAATTCGGTCTAACTCGTATCTAGGAGGTGTCGACAGTCCGCCACTTGAAGCCTGCAAACTCCTTGACAGGGACACTGTAAGAGCAGCTGTATTCTCCTTGAAATGGTTCGGGGATAGCCTGTAAATGGATCTGAAGAAAATAAGGGGAGGATAGTAACGGATGAGAGTGTTTTATTATTATTATTATTATTATTATTATTATTATTATTATTATTATTATTATTATAATTTTTGTTGTTGTTATTATCGAGGCAAAAACATCAGTTAACCCGGCACCGTTTGTATCCTTTATCCTTTTTTTACTCGCTCACTTTCTCCTTCACCTAGTCACTTTGCTCTCCGGACGTAATGTAACTAGTTCGTTCTTCTTAAAAAAAGACGCAATAGATATTCCCTTTATGGCGGTGGCAATCTGTCAGAAATTTTATTTATAAAACATCCCTTAGGAAAGAGAAGATAAAATAAATAATATCGATTTTTGTGAGACATCAGTACTCACTCGTAGAAACAGACTCTCTACACAAGAATATTTAAGAATATTTACCATGCTTTTTTCAAAGACAACAGATAAAGAGAATTTCTCTCTTTATTCTATATATGATTAGCTCTGGAGCTTTATGAGGAATGCGAAAGAGAATCGTTAATGCGAGCATTTCCGTACGTCCTTGGAAGAGATGAACAAAACTTATTAAAACATATTTTCGAGCCACCCTTCAAATATTACGCGTTGCTTTTTTATTGTTTTAATACGTTTTGTTTGTATATGCAATTACTTCAATTATTTTTTAGTGTTCTTGCAAAACTCTTTTGATTAGCGTTGGTTTTCTTGTGGTTTGTACTTTGCCATTGAGCTGTCTTACATTTGCGACTTTTATAACTCAATATTTTATTTGATCGATATTTTATCCTCAGCAAACAGAATAATACATATGTTTTTCATCTTGTGGTGTGCTCTAAAGACTCTCATAATTAAAAATTCTGACTTCTTTTTTTTTCGTTCTGTCCTTCGGACACCGTCTCCTAGCGTTGTAGCTAGCTGAACCATTGTCTGATCGTAATGCAATCACAGTCCAGCCCTCGTGGACGGCCTTTCATCACGGACAATGTGCCTTGGGAGTGCCTCTCCAGTGGAACACAGAGAATTTCACTCGCTATCCTACAATCCGTCTACTCATCAGTGTTCGAATTGGCTCCACCGGAGTCTGCACCTATAATGAACCAACTCCTCTCCCGGCGTCCTGTTCCTTGTTCACCTCCCTCCGCGTCCCCTCAACTTTCCCGCGCGGCGACGCCCGCCCGCCCAGCGCCGACTTCCGCCCCCGCGCGCAGCTCGCCGCCGCCCCCGTCGCCCCCGTCGCTCCCGCCGCCCCACCGCCCCACGGCCCCCGCCGCCCCCGCCGCCCTTGCTGCCTCCTCCCCGCCGCCCCGCCGTCCCGCCGCCCCGCCACCCGGCCGCCCCGCCGCCCCCGCCGTCCCCGCCGCCCCCGCCACCCCCGTCGCCCCCCGTCGGCCCCGCCACCGCGTCTGCCTGTGCCTCCGCCGCCCCTGTCGCCGTCGGGACGCGGCTTGACGTTGACCTTTTAGGTCCAGTTGTTGACTCTCCCGCGTGCGAATCCCAATCCCCACTCGCCGCTTCGCGCGCCCCCGTCCCCTGGGCCTCGCTCGCCTGGCGCGCCACCCGTATTCGGAGATAACCAAATTAGCACTTGCAGTTCCTCTTTGTTAATTACCAGCCATGTGACAAATTGCCTTTCTGCCGCTGTTTTTGCACTGTGTGCGAGGCCCGCGCTAATGGGGACGCCCGACGTTGCGCTAAGCTCTGTTGCGAGGGTGGCATCAGCGTGGGGGTGGAGGCGGCGGGGTAGACGGTCAGGGGAGCGATGGCAATGAGCGTTGTACGTGCGGTGGCAACGGTCATGTTTGCGACGCCGGCTCTTGAGTGGCGGTGGTTGGGGCGATTCTGTTGGAGGGAAATGACGTGGTGTTAGCGGGTAAGAGAACGTTATCACAGATGGTGAGGACAAAATGGGTTTGAATGAGGGCTGGAACGGAGATGGCTCTTACGGTGATGGAGATAGTTACCGGGGATGTAACAGTGAAGGGAGTGTGCGAGGGCGATAGAGACGCTGGTAGCAATGGTCGGTGGATGTGGATGGATTGAACCGTAATTAATTGCGTTCTTTTGTTGTCACTTTCGATCACGTACGGGAATGTGTGCAGCCGTGTGTGAAGCAAAACATTTGAATTACAATGTGGCAAATTTTTGATGCTTCTTTTGGATCGAAAAAAAGGTAAGTGGTTGTTCGGAAACGAACAATGAGAATAGAAGAGGGTTAACTCGGGAAAGGCGATTTCAAATGAGGAAGCACTTAAGGGAGTTAGAAGACCAATGAACTGACATCTTCAAAGAAGAAACTGACGGTTGAGATAAACACCTGGCGTTAGAAAGATTGAGCGTTCGCTTCTCGAGCGAAGCTTTTAAATTCTCTTAAATATTTAGCTGTTAGTTCAAGTCCATTTCATGACTAACATTAAAACCACATCAGAATATAGTTGCATTGCTTTTTTTGGATACTGATTTTTTGTGTAATACTGCCAAATCAAAATTATTTCGTTATTTTACAATCAAAGCTTAAAATCATTTCAAATCTTCTAAATTTAGGTACATCCTAAAATGAAAATGTATGTAATTTTGTAAACGAACTCGTCAGGAGAGTTTCGTGGAAAGATTATGAATCGAAAGGCGCCATCAACGGGGGTTGCTTTATGGGTTCTGAGAAGATGCGAATGAGGTCACCTTTATCTCGATCCACTGCATAGTGAATGTTAGCTTGAATAGTACAACGGCATGAGTGAGAGCAATGGCGTGAATAGCATTGCAAATCAATAATATCTCAGAACTCATTGTTTGAAACTGTTTTCCTATATTGTTTCAAAATTCATGTTGATGAACGCTTAACAACAGTATTCTTAATAATTTAAGAATCGGACTGTTGTTTTAACTGTGAATAAGCAAATTTAATGGGACAGTTTAAATTACCAAGAATATTTAATGAAACGTAAAACAAACAAAAGGGGAGGTAGCGGACTTAAATAACATATATAACTCAGATAATCTGTCCTTTATTACTTAAAACGGACATAAAATAATTTCACTATATAAACACTCGTATATCTCAACAAATCAACAACAAAATCTCGTAACACTCAACAAAAACCTGTTGAACATATTACATCCAATTTATTCAAGTTTACAACAATAAATCATAAAAAAGAGCGAAGTTTTTGGATGTTCATTGTGGGATAAGAACATCATCAGGCATTTTTTGCGGTGAAGAAAATGAAAAAAAATTCAATAAAATGAATTATACACAGAAAAGATTACGAGTACGCAGTAGTGAATGAGAGTTAAATGATTTGTATGATAGGAATCACAATCACTTAAAAAACTGCTGAGTCTATGAAAATCATAATATATCATTTTATTTATTTATTTAGCCTACAATAATCCCCTAGTGGGACCGAGCCTCCTGCCTGAGCAGAGATGATAAAGCCACACGTCTTCGGACGCACAGCTAGGTTGGTGGCCCCGTCTGTCTTCCGTTGGCCCGTAGGCTTCTCCATGTCGTCCTATCTTTTGCCGTTCTGGTTCAGGTCCCGTCCACTGCTTCACGGAACAAGTCCGCCCATCTCTTCTTCTGTCATCCTGGATGTCTCCACCCTTGCTTTGGGTCCCACATAGTAACTGTGTGTGCCCATCTTGGTCTTGCCTTGCTGCGTGTCCTGCCCATCGCCATTTTAAATTATTCGCCTAATCCACTGCATCTATGATGCCAGTTTTCGTACGAATTTCGACACTGTTACTTGGTCGAACTGATTGATGTGAAGAATTTTCCTCTCCATTTTTCTCTGACATCTTGTGAGAGTCAGTCTCTGAGTTGAGGTTAGAGAGCATGTCCGTATACGAGTGCTGGTAGTATACACGAGCCCATAATCAGTTTCTTTGAGTTGGTGTTAACTTTTCTATCGTTTAAGATAAATGAGAGGCTTCAGAACTTTTCCAGCCTAAGTAATTCTTCTAGTTATGTCTTTATTGGATCTGTTTTCAAAAGAGACAAACTGACCTAGGTAGATATATTCTCTTACATATTTAACGTTTTCAATCTCAACTGTCACTATGTCGTCGCAGTAATTTGTCGCTATTTTTGCTTTTGCAAGGCTCATTTTTAGTTCCGCTTTCTACCTTCTCTGTTGAGACCATCGAACATTATCTGCAGTTTATGGCTTCAGATGGCGAATAAAGAAATTTCGCCTGTAAAACGTAGATACGTCATATTTTGTCCGTCGATGTTTATCCCATGGTTGATCCATTTCAATTTCCTGAATATATCTTGTAGGAAGTATAACATTAGATAAAGACAAATATTATGTGAAATCAATAGGTGTATCGCTGATCTAACGGAGATCGACTCTTTGAAGAAAATATTAAGAAAAGAAAAACTGAATACGTTGATCACACATTCCTAGAGGAACTGTAAGAACTTTTTCATGTAATCTCAAAAAATATAAAAGAAAAGTGAGCTTTTAGATCAATGTGAATGTTATGCTAAAGGAACATTAGAGTTTATTACTCTGAGAACTTATTTCTCAGAGTATGGTTCCAAGAGTTACGAGGACTCTACAGCGACAGGTTCCAACAACTAAGTTTTCGATTTGTGGATTCGGAGTCGGCACAGAAAGAAGATAAAAATCTCAGTAAATTTTGGACATTAAAATTGTTATTAAGTTTACAAAACTGTTCTTGCAGCAATTAAATTTAACCACCATAATTTTTTTGAGAATTATTTCTCCTGATAAACGCATTAAAAAATTAAATGTGAAGAATTAGGGAATTTAAAGGCACTTTAAATTGACATGATGTAGCGGTACAATTCTAAAGGCGACTCTAAAAAAAGCTCTGATTTCACATATCCTTGCTTGACGTTTTCGGGAAACCTCAAACTCCTATATCCTCGACCATCTTACACGTTGCTCTGCCCGCTCCCGAAGCTACCTCTTGGACGGTACTGGGTCTCTTCGCGCGTGCGCCCATTTCGCCTACATCGCCTGCGCCGTCGACCACCCCCATCGCTCCATCGGCCTCGCCCACATCGCCCACGACAGGGCTCCGCAATTTCTTGGGGAGCGATTACGCCGCTTAATTACCCGCAAGCTGCTCCAGTGTGCGCAAATTGAATTTCCCCGTTCTTTCAGCACGCGGCAGCGCGCTTTCGTGTTGCCATTGTCTGAGGAATGCGTTACTCGTTCAAATATTGTTTTGTGCTATAAAAGCCTCAACGTGGTTGATTGCGGAAATTAAATGAGAAGGTGTTTCTGTTGTAGTGTAGTTTAGAAATGTGGATATAAATCGTGTGAAATAAGATTTAAATAAGATAATTGTATTTCTTCTTCGTGTATTTTGTTACATTGCATAATATTATGCTTAAAACATAATTACAACACATTGTTTAATTAAAATTGTAATCCGAAGTTCCTAGTACTTACATTTTTTACAGAAAATTAGTGATTTTTTATAAAAAATGTTCTAGCCATTCCAAAAGTATTAATTGATATTTAAATTTATTTTTTTGTTTTCCAGGTAAGAATAAGGAATCATTCCGGCTTCAGTGTACGTCTACTTTATAGGTATGTTATGTAATCTACAAATGAATTTTATTGCATGTTGTTAAAAGTATGATACATCTCTTCGCAATGACTTATGCATGTTAATCGTTCACACAAATTCTTTTTGCGCTTATTTTGTCTGAGAGATAATGTTCTCGTATACCTACTTTTTTCCCTATGAAAAGTAGGTGCGAGAGCAATCGACGAAAATATGAAGACATGAAGTAAAAGAGAAATGGAATGAACTATTTACTCGTGAATTAAAACCCATGTACAAAATTACCCGTTTTAATATTTCCGCCAATGAAAGTGTTTAGAAAAACATTGCTGCTTGAATTCCGCTGGAGTTGCAAAAATTGAATCAATACGGCACAGCATTTGTAATGAAACCACCTGCCATGACTCTCGCACCGTCTCCTACCCGCTGTGATGCACTGCACAGTGAACCGGCACTCACTCCATCAACGCGCAAAACGTCCGCGGAAAAAAACAACGTCGACGCGCGGCGGCGCAAATAAAAACGCAGACTGCGCTAACGCGCGAGGGGCGGCCAAGGGAAAAAGAAAGCAGCGCTCGGTTGAGGATGAAAAGAGAGCACCTTCATACACGCGACACCCGTCGTCGTCGTCGTCGTCGACGTCGACGCCGCCCGCCCGCCCGCCCGCCAGTCCCCGCTTGCCCCCGCCCGCCCCCGCCCGCCCCCCGCCCGCCCCCGCCCGCCCCCGCCCGCCCCGCCCGCCCCCGCCCGCCCCCGCCTGCCCCCGCCCGCCCCCGCCTGCCCCCGCCCGCCCCCGCCCGCCCCCGCCCGCCCCCGCCCGCCCCCGCCCGCCCCCGACCGCCCCCGCCCGCCCCCGCCCGCCCGCCCCCGCCCGCCCCCGCCCCCGCCCGCCTCCGCCCGCCCCCGCCCGCCCCCGCCCGGCCCCTGCCCGCCCGCAGCACCTGCCCGCCCGTCCACTCACCGCACCTGCCCGCCGCGCCGAAAGACCAGAGCTCTCTCCCGCCCGCCGCACGTTCACGCTCAAGATTTGTGCGCGACATTTCTCACTGTGACGGCGCCCCCTTATTAGTTAGTCCGCGCCATCTTTTGTGCTCGTTTAGTTGCTTTCTGTTGAATGTTTTCGGCGCGAGCGCGTAATTAAGCGGACGCGACTCCAGAGGGGACGCGCGCGCAGTCAAAGTGGGCTCTGTGGTGGGGGAAGGGCGTCGTGAGCCGAACTTTGGCTGCGAAGTTCCGCCCGGGCACTCCCGGGCACTGCCATTTCCATTGTTTCAAGTTTCACGTTCGTAGCTGAATCCGGTAGATCGCAGATTCACTCTATTCTCGGTTGTGCGCCTGCCTAGACTCGAACTTGCAAATCCGGTGAAGTATCTTCAATCAATTGCAACTGGCCCTCTGTTTAATTATCTTAGGCGCAGTAGATGTCGTTAACAAAACAATAGTAATTAGATGATAACCGTTGTTTTAAGGAGTTTGTAATAAGATAATTATTATCTCGATACGATAATTAATTACATTTGAACACCCGACAATAATTATCACGAACGATTCAAATATTGTTATTTTCGTCAAAATGTAACTATTCATGATAACTTCAAAAATCAGTTGTGTTTCTTGACGGAGCATACGTCACAGCTGGAAAATTTGTACGTACAAACGAAGAACATGTAGATGTTGCCATTCAACGTGTTTCGAGTTACTACTGACTCTACAAAGGGTGAAGGATCGTGCCGCTCTTGACTGTCCACATTGATCGTCATTAAAACGCCTGGAATTTTGAAACAGAACGGTTAAAAAATAATATGTCCAAAGGCATGATACATTCATTTGTGGAGTTGAAATAAATTATTACAGAGGGAATACAAACACAATTATTATAATTGAATTCCTGGGCATAATGAAATTTGTGTCATTAAAATAATTTATTGCATGCCTGCCGCCTGGAACTCTTCATCTATAACACACAATTGCGTTTTATTTTGTTCGCCAACGGACGGTGGTCACGAGGCAGACGTATTTTGCATAATTTAATTCGAAATAATTATGAGTAATTATAATATAGAAATAATGTAACGTATCTTTCTCTAATTGCAGAGACTTATAATTTATTTGTAATTTCGTTGTTATAGCAAACATTTTTTACAATGTTTATTGAAAAATTACGTATACAAAATAATGAATTAGTAGGTAATTTTATTAACAAACATCATTCTCTACAGTATTTAACGGTAAAAGAAACAAAGACGTTCTTTTGAGAGATTTATTATATTATATCATAGCAGTTTAGTTGGCATTAAATAATACAGTTATATGTTCTTTTCTAGCACTTACCAGATTGATTAAGTGTATTCTTGGCGGAAATGAAAAAGGAGTAATGAATTTCATTTTCATCTATTATAAACTATCATTTGATTTTTGCATCAGCACTTTTCTAGACATGTATGTAGCTTGTGAACATTTATCTTTTTAATCAGATGTGCCAAAAACGATAAGGTTTTATTCGAAGTAATGAAACTGCCTACAAGCACATAGGTTTGCGCCGCTTCTGCGTGCCGTCACGCAATAGCAACATCTGAATGCGTGAACTTCGCGCACCCCGCTCACAAAACTAATCTCTCCTTCCCCAGGCATGTTTGATGGCGGTCGTACGCCGTGTTCCGCGTGTGCAAGTTGTTTAGATGATGATGGCTCACAACTTTCTGCTGCTAGATTACACGTCGCGGGGCGCGCCGCGGAGCGGCCAAGCAGCGCAGCGCTGCGCAGGGCGGGGCAGAGCAGAGCAGAGCAGGGTGCAGTGAGCGGGCCGGGGCGGGGCGGGGGAGGGGCGGGCGTGCGTGGGCGTCGCGTTCACCTGCGCAGTGCAGAGCAGTGCGGAGCGGAGCGCGCAATTTCCGGAGGATGTTCCTCGTCGGAATCGCGCGCCGCGGGCTAATCTGCGCGCCGGTGTCGCGGCGGAGGCGGCGCGGGAGGCGGGGGCGAGGAGGTCTCTGGCGGCAGCCGCAGCCCGGCGGGGAAAGAAGGGAAAGAGACACACGAGGAGCGTGTGATAATTAGGACGCGGTGGAGCCAGAAAATTATTTCTAGGAAGAGCGGGAAGATGGAGAAGACGGGAAGGGAATGAATGCGAAGACTGGAAAGGAGCAATTGTCGTCGAAAAGGTGAAATTGGAAAGAAGATATTTTTGAACTTGAAGTTAACGAAGAAGAAAGAGTTAAGGAGCAATGACTCCAGAGATTGTGAGAGGATAAATGAAATGTTGGCTGCACAGCTGTGTGGTATCACGAGAGACTCATTCAAAAGGAGATGCATATAATCGGATTGACAGGGGGGAAGAGTAATGACAACATGTACGTTATAGAAAAATTCTACTAATGCAATGAGGGAATTCAGAAAGTGGACTAACTGACAAAATGACCTAGAAAGAGAATACCGGAATCCGGGTACAGAAATCAAAAACGGACTAGAGCAGGAAGGAGGCGGAACAGGACGGAAAGAGTGGCATGAGCGCGCGCCAGCGAGGAGACAGTTGCACGGCAGGGGAAACAGGGCGATAGAGACGGCGGAACTGCAGGGAGGTCGGCGCCAGCCTGGCGGCGCCGAGGGAGGCGGCGGCTGGCTCGTGTCAGACGACGCCCTTATCGCGCGCGCCGTAGACGGGGTGTGCGAGGGAGCGCGGCGGCGGAGGTGGCGGCCGACGATTAGCACCGGGACGCAGCAGGAGATGCCGCGCGATCAACGACAGCGCGACGCGGCGCGGAGCTGACTCACGGCCGCCCGTCCCGTCCCGTCCCGGCGACCGCCGCCGTTTGCGCCTCTGCCCGTCACGCTCTGCCAGCAGGCTGTCGCCCGCCATGCCCTAACCCCCCTCACCCCGCCTCGCTTCGCCCCGCTAAGCTCCACCTCGTCTGCCCCCCCTGCGCCACGCCACGTCCCGCCTCACCGTGGCCCGCCCCGCGGCGCCCCCCATCCGCGCCCCGCTGCGCCTCGCCACACTCCTCCTTGTTTCGCCGAGCCACGCTGCCATTCTTGCGGATTCCCTGTCTATGTGGTATTTCAACTTCCCCTTTTCTGTCTGGCCTCCCGCCACGGACGCCGCCACACGCGCCTCTACCCGTCACTCTCCGCCCCTGCCGCCCTTCCTACGGGTCCCCAGCCTACCCTTCGCGGCGGCCTCCGCACCCTTTTCGGTGCAAATTACTCATCGAAGTTTGTGTTGCGTTTCATTAGCGCTGGGGCGAGATACAGCCTGCGAAAATGTCACGCCACAACTTTAATTATTGTAGATGCGTACCCCCGATGCCTCGAGGGCGTACGTTCCGCTAAATGTTCTGCCATTTGTTCGAAGTCGTATCTTACTCGGGCTTTTGTATCAGAACGAGATAACTAAGCCCGCGCGCCAGGCCTGCCTTGTGGGCCTCATTATAACAGTACTCGTCGGGAAATCTCTCTTCGGCATTCGCGTTCCTTTACGAAATGAAGAAACGCTGCGCCCGCAGTTGCGGTGCTTTGTTAAGAATACATCAAGAACGAACGACACCGCAAAGAGCCTTCAAAGCCGTCTTTGCGCGCAGTCCCTCGCAGCAAATGTGGCGGAAACTACTTACATATGCGCAGGGTGTTTCATTTTGCAGTTGGCGCGAGCTCTTAACCTGTTGCCCGGGACGCGGCCGGCCTCCAGAAGAAACTGCCTTCTCGGCACCCGCAGCTGCACATCGTCTTGTATAATTAATTACCCGGCGAAACCTTTTGTGGGTATCGGGTGTTGGGAACGCTCTCCGGAGGAGTCTTCTCTTCTTCTGAGTGTGCCTGCAGCCTCGCCCGCAGTCACTGCGCCGCTGAACGAGCGGAACGCGGGGCGGAAATGGAAGCGGGACGGGAGGAGGAGAAGAGGAAAGGAAGAAGAACTCGCGTTGCATCACTGGCGCGTAAACGCACCCCTAATTGGACCTTCGCGACCCGCGCCGCAAGTGGCTGCGGAGGCCGGGGCCGCTCCCGCGAAAACGGGGCCTTCCTAACCTCGGGAAGTTCTCTTTAAGTAAGTCGGGCGGAGGAATTTAGTTAAGACTCATTTAGTCGAGCTCGATTTGTTCGAGGGGGATTTTGAATTATAACAGCCTAGACCTATTCCTCGTCCGTTGTTAGAATAATTTCTGGCGTATTCTCTCGGATGCGGTTTCGATGTGCGACGTATGTAAAATTATGAAAGCGACTTTTAGATTTCTTGGAGGCACGTCAAAGACTTCTTTGTTGTTTTGAATATGACGTTGTATGTTGAGTCTATTTTTTCTGTCTCTTTAGGGTGATGTATGTTTTAGTGAATATTCAACAGGACATGCGTAATTGAAAGGTCATATTTTAATTTTATGAAATTTACATTATAATATCCATCAAAGACATGCTTTACGCAACAGTGTATGATTACATGTCAGTTTCGTGTCGTCCATGCCGTATTGCAACTATGTGAAATTGTGCAGAAAATTACATTGGCGTTTTCTACCGTGCAATAGCATGAAACGATGATGCTATTTACGTTCATGTGTACCGGGAGTCGGAGTAAAGCGTATGATAATTTCCACAATCATTTGCTCTGTATTGAAGTTCGAAAATTGGACAACCTCTATTTGCCATTTACATTGATTGACAGCTCTTGTATGAGCGAATTGCTATTACGCAGTTTTGCTGGCAGGAATATATGAAATCATAACTGTCACACATCATTACAAATGTTTAATAATTTCAGGGAATTGTAAAACCAACAATGCAATCTTTGTGAGCGTAGGGTATTGTAATTAACTATTAACTTGACAATTTTTTCATTATTTATATTAAGTGCGGTTTATTTTTTACCTTATTAATGGTCATTACCTTATCATTTGTAAGCCTTAATACTTTAACAGTTATTGGTCAATGTTTTCAAAATTTTCAGGTAATAGTATTATGAATCTTGCTACAATAAGAAACAGGAACACTTAAAAGACGCAAGTTTGACAACAATTTTTACATGATGTCATTCTGAGAAATGTTTTCAATTGACGAGTGAAAACTATTTTCCTGACGTTTTCCACAACTGCTCGTTAATACCGATTCTCGCCGGATAAAGCTCCAAATGAGAGTTCACTTTTTATTAGAGCAAATAATTTATTCAAGAGTTGGAAATTAAATCTCCCAATGGCTATGCCAATAAAAAGTGTAACTAGACAGTCATCCGCAAACGGCGTTTTCAAGGCCTTCGCGGCTTGCGCTGGCAGCGCTCGGCGCGGGCTAATTCCTCGCGGCTGGCGGCGGCGTCGGCCGCAACGCCGGGGCCGGCACAGCGCGGCGGTCGGGCGTCGTTCGCGCCGGAAACCGACATGGGCGGGGTTAAGCCACCTGCTCGACGTGACAACACAATTAGCGTGCCGGCGCCGTAACGCGGCATAATCCGGCCCCGAATTGTTTGAGGGCCGCGCCGGCCGTCGGGCGAGGGAGGGCTCGTCGCGGGTGACGTTGCGGTGCAACCACCACCCAGCCCCCTTCCCTCCCCCCGCGCTTCCTCGCCCGCTCGCCGCTGAATTGTTTACGTCTCCGAACTATCCGCTAATGAAATGACCCTGCTCCGCTGATTACGTGCAGCCGGCTTGTCAGTTCGATTCAGAGCGCGCACTTGGGCAGCGCGCGCTGCTTCGCGCTCCGGTGCGGCCGGCGTTCGGGTGGATGGATGGATAGGCCGCCCGCCGCGAGTGCGCTATTCAAGGCAATCGACGGGGAAGGGGACGGAGATGTTGCGGTTATTGGCACTCAGGTGCAAGGACCGATGGAACTGGACATTGTTCCTTTCCTTGAAAGGAAATGAGGATTATTGTATTTTAAAATCAGCATTAATGAATCCTTTTCTTCCGATTTTCAACCAGTTGCGGAGATATTGTTCTTTTCTGTCGTATACTTTTCTTAGAGAATTAATTTAAAATCGTGCAATATAATTTTTCGTTAACATATTTAAAAATATGTAAATGTGAATATCAATATTTTCATTATATTGAATAATTCTTTTATTTACTATTGATATCTTTCAATTATTGAAAATTAATAAACTTTCATTCTTGTTTCCAAGAATTCATTGTCTCACACTAAAATAAAGTGAAAATCTCCAAAATAACTAAACAGATAGCGTTTCAGTAAGCGCCACACGTGCATCTAGCTTTTACTGTTTTGGAGTATGCAATTTGTCATCTCCCATATTCAGAATCATCGTTCGGGATTATTTTCAATAGCCACAGAAATATTTGAAAAAATGTCCTCCCGGCTGGTGAAAGTCTGGAAAGTTGGAGTGGTCGGAGTGTGCTTGCTAAAGCGATGAAGCGTTTTCCCCAGCGGCGCGGCGGTTGCGAGCGCGCCGCGTGCGTCGGGCAGCGGGTCACTCGCGCGGAAGAGCGGCGCGCCGCGGCAGCTCGCCGCTTCCAACCACTCCGAGCCTCGAGCCCGCGTCTGGCTTTGGCTGCGCGATCGACCGACAACACGCCCACGTGCCCTCGCCGGCCGCCTCTCGCTCCTCGCACAGAGTGGCGGAGGCGGCGCCGCGTCAGGCGGCGCGCGTTTCGCGCGTGTGGGCGTCCCGGCGCGTCCGTCCGCCCGCCCGCCCGCCCGCCCGCCCGCTCGCAAGTCCACGCCCTTTAATGTCATTCCCTCTCGCACAACCGTGCGCTCCTACGCACTTCCACTCGCGTGCCAAACTACACTCAGGACGCGTTTCTCGTCTCCGTACGTGTTCTGTCTTGCAGCTAAGGCCTTGTCGACGGATTCCCTTAAAGCGCTCGTTGTCGGTTGCCTTTGTCGTATTTTGAAACCCCGATTCATATCACAAAATATATTTGCAGTTGTCCGAAATAGTGAGTGTCCTCTCTCCAAACACCTATTTTTCTCCCACCATATTTCGTCTGTAAATTTCTATCACCCTGTTCAGTTTCCTCGCTTCTCCATGTTTGAGATGTTTTCTCTTCCTTCTCTCATTTTTCAGAATTAAAAGCAATGATGTACTAGAAGCATTTTAATTAATGAGTAATTACCAGAAGAAGAAAAAACAGTGTAGTTTAAAATTTCAGTTGAATGTGTACGATGAAAGTTAAAAAGTATGCGTAATCGTATTATCAGCTACATTTTATAAAATTAATACTTTTGAAATTTTAAAGGAATAGATATTTCAAAATAGTATCCAATATATGCTTAGATTTTAAAGCTTAGTTCTTAAACCATTCTAAAGTCACTGTAATATTAAATTACATCAACTTCCACAATTAAGCTGTTCGTCGTTATCACGTCGCTTTATAAATTTCATCAAAAGTTTTTATTAACTTTGTATCGAAACTTTTCTTAATGGACTGACGTTGTAATAGAACCCTTTTCTCTTCTGTAATTTTTTTCTCTCGTGATTTTAAATTATCTTTTACGTTTTCATTATTAACCTTTCTAGTTCCCCATAAAAGTCTGTTTGTCAATTTCTCTTTACATTTTCTAACATTCTTTTCGCGATCTTCTATTTTTATTGTTCTAGGCCATTAATAAAGCCTGAAAGGTTAGGCATTTAATTGCAATAATACTCAGAGGAAGAAGGCCATTAGTATGGACATAAATGAAATGGATTTTCTTGCGGATGAAGCAAATCTGTCATGATCATGGAAATAATACATGCCATGTCTAACACTTCCTTTCTCTGAAATTGTAATTTTAATGCATGTTATCGTCTCTCCGCTTGCAGCAAAAGAAATCCCCTACAGTGCCTTCGTTTCCTCCAGGCTTGCAAATACATTTCAAGCTTGGTTGTGATCGTTGAAAGGAGAAAACGGAAAAGAATGACAGAAAGGTAGAAAATGCATAAATAAAACAAAATGAAAAGTAGGTATTGGCTGCTAAAATAATCAAAAAAGTTTTGAAGAAATATGAGATTTGTTAAAACCAAGACTTTTTTTTAAAAAAATATATAGCTTCACATTTTCTTTAAATGTTCTGTACGAACAGTGCTAAATGCATTGAATAACTTGGCATAAACGCCATTTTGATGTATTCAGTTTATTTGTCAAAAATCATACAAATGGCGCTTTCAAATGAAAAATGTTTCAAATGATTTCTTGAAACGTTATCTTTGAAATTTTTTGTTCAACGTTACACAGTTTTAAAAACGACCAAAAACGTTTACAAATGTTTTAACGAAAATTTTCATGAAGGACATATTTACACTCTTCTGTATTATATTTAAAGTCGTATTCCAATCCTATCATTAGGGGACCCATAACTGAGAAAATGAGGAAAAAAGGTATTTTGGCCTTGAGTAGAATGGCAGCTGGGAAGGGGGTGGGACAAAACCTAAGCTTACCCAGGCAAAAGAGTTTAGGAAAGAAACGTATATGAGAAAGGATGTGCCATCTCTAGCAATACTTGTTCAATATTAAACTTCTGAAGGACTGAATAAGTGTGTTATGTAATGTTATTCTGAAAAGGGGAGGTTTTGGCAATTTTCAACGCACATAAGTATTACGGGTTGCGTCGCAGTGACGCCTTTGGGGCTGGACCGGGCAGAGCAGGATGTGTCTGAGAGAGCGTGCGGGGCGGGTCGAGATGTAACGTGGCGAGATATTGCGGTGCATATAAATAAAATAACTTTCATATTATCCTTTTAATACAATTCATTCCTTTTCTTGTCTTATAGATGAATAACACTCCAAGAACGCAGTTTGTGTGTTTGTTTGTTCTTGATTTTTAGTAAAGAACGTATGATTTTCTGGTGTTTCTATTCTTGAGAATATTTATGAGTTAGTTGTTGGCTGCTACTTCACCCGCTGCAAATACTTATTTGTCATTTTTTCTTGATGAATTTATGCTTTATATAACGAGCCTTAGGCATTGCATCCACTTTTTCCTCGGTACCACGTCGTTCACATGCTGCTGACTGATGCAGTGGCAGTTTCATTCGTTTCGCTACCCAGAGGTAATTTATCTCTTCAAAATGTATATTTTCATGTATGTTGTTGCCTTGTATTCGTTGTTACATCCTTCGCTGTCGAGTTTTTGTATTCCATCAGAAAAATAAGAAATTGCAATGTGAACGCATTTTGACAGAATTAATTTTGGTTTAATTAATTGCCAAATACGTATGGCAGAACAAAATGAAAAATGATAAACGGAGTGTTAGATACGTACAGTATGAGATACGTATTCAAAGCTCTTATTTATTCATTATATTTATTTTCCATTTTTAACAGTTCTAATTGATTTTGAAGATAGTTTTTAGATTTTCTTGCGGACGCCACATTGTTTTCTCCCTTTTAAATAGGTACTTATTGTAGGTTAAAGTGCACTCTCTCATTAAATAGCTTTTGTGTCGTCACATTTTGCCACAAACACGTTCCTTAAAAAATTAACTGCTAGGCTTGAATTATTTTTCTTCTGCAAAATCCTCTATAACATTTCAAAGAAGAGAATTTTTTGCGAATTTTAATGTAAGAGAAAGGAAATCAGTGAATCTCAGAATGCGGAACTAACTGAGTTGCAGATATGTTTCATATATCCTAAACAAATTGTGAATGATTATTTCTACATTCGTTGTACAATTTACATGAGTCGAGTTTCTGAGTTAGAATTCTGAGCAATTCCGCTTTCTTAAACGATGTTCAGGACTCATGTTAGGTACATCCCATAGTGTTAAAGATTATTGCACATCAATACTTGAATACATTAATTTCATCACTGATACAAGAATTTTGGAGTGTTAATTTTATTTTGTGTCAGTTACAACAAATATGGTTATATATATGTTCAATGTAATACATGTCAAGTGTTTGCAGACAATTTCCCCGCAGTTTTAATTTATGAACATAAAATGCTTATGACAAGCACAAAATTCCGTCTTTTTAACAAATTTCTCATATTTTTCCTCACTTATCAATTGATTTGGTTGCCTCATTCCCTTCTCGCCTTCTTCTTTCCTATTTCCGCCGCCCCTCCCTCCTCCACCGCAAGCTCGCGTCGACGTGCGATTTCGTGCGACACCTGCTGGCGCGGGTTAATGTTGGTTTTTCATGTTCCACGAAAGCCGATAGCGGTGGCGGCGGTCGGGGCGATCTGATGGAAGGCGCACGTTCCAAGTGACGGCGGCTGGGCTGGGGTGGGTGCAGCTATCGGCGCCTGAAATATCGCCTTGTAAGGGATCGCCGTCGTCGACACGGCGCGGCCTCGCGCCCGTATCGCGCCAGCTATCGCGCTACATCTCGCGGCGGCGCGCGCCGACACGGGGAACCCCCGCCGAGCCGCCCCGGCCGAAACTGAACCACCCGCGTCGCCTGCCCTGGAGTTAGGCGGCGATCACAGTGAAGCCTATTTCGACCGAAATTTTGGTGGGCCGTTTGCGTCAGATTCACGGAATTATGGAAAATTTGACCGATTTTGGGGTGCATCATTCTGATATTTTTCGGATGAAATATGACGGATGACTTCGCTCGCAGTCGTCCGGAAGCGTGCGACCTATATTTCGGCTGCACTATTACCGTAGCCTAAGGCTCTTGCGACCTATACGGGCTATGTTCGTTTTCTTAGGGTTTCGAAGAACTCAGTTGCATTTATGGGGAGAGTGAATGTTCGAAATTAGATAATTGTCTGGTTGAACCTCCTGTGAGTTTGCGGTTAGTTGCTCTTGCTAATATGTTTTAACTGTTTGGCTGCTACCTGAAATGACACAAAGATATCGCCCTGAATCTTACATATACCCTTAAAATTATACAAAAGGATTTTTTCTCGTGTTTTTTAAAATTTCAAATGATATGCAATGTTTACACTGAATTTACATACTACATTTGCATACACTGAATTTATTAGCGTTATATGCCGGCTACGTTTAACTGAAAGTGTTAGGGTATAGATCTTTAAGGTTAATTACTGCAGTTTCCATTATTTAATTCTGCTAGAAACTGTTAGGGAGTATAGTTTTATGACCAACTTTTCTATTGAACATTTGAGCAGAATTCTATTCAACATTTATTTCTTTTTACACTTTTCAAATTACCGTCGAATCATTGGCATCCAATTTTGTGTGTGATCACGAACAATCTAATATTATAATGGAAATATTACCTTGCAATGTTGTGAATTATTTATTGCGAAGAGAATTTGTTAGCGCTAAGATTTTCTCGAATAATAAATACATTATTGTATGAAAACAAATTGAAGATCGTTGATCTTAGTAAACAATCAATTTTTATTACTAAAATTCTTTTGTGGTCCTTTATTTTTATATATTTTTGTTATTTGTATGATTGAAAATTAGTTCTCATCAATCGCTCTGTGCGGTACGTCAGACCCGTTATTTTGATGACAGTTTTGCCTTCGCTTAGTTGAAGGCACCACGAGGGTCAGAAGGGCCTTTGCGGAAGGGAGGCGTCTCTCCCGAACGCCTTCAATGTACGGCGCAGAGCAACACACCCCGACGATCCGCCCGCCTTGCACCTACCGCCCCGCCCAGCCGCCCACCCACCCACCGTGATGAATATTCGCCCGCCCGTTCTATTACGCCCGTTCACGTGAGGGTTCGTGTGTGACGTTACTTTGCCCCAGGCCGCTCCATCCACTTCGATTTTATACTTAATCCCATCTGATAAAACCCGGCGGAGAGCGCCTTATTTAAACGGCCGCAAGCGCGCGCTCCTCTGTACGCCCGCGGCGAGGCTGCGTTTTAATAGGAATTCATACAGCACTTGCGCGGGATTTTATTACCGCTGTTCCGCCAGAGATCGACAAGGGCCGTAATTGAATTCGGGCGCGGCGAGTCCCGGCGCCCCCGCCCTCGCCCCGCGCTCGCCCCGTGCGCGAGGGCCACCGCGCCGCGCCGCGCCGCTCGCCCGGGCGCAAGGGGCTCGGCTGGCGCCGCGCGCCCATTTGCAATGCATGCTCCCTTTTTGCGAGGACGCGCCGCCCCGCCCCGGCCCGCCCCGGCCCGCCCCGGCCCGCCCCGGCCCGCCCCGGCCCGCCCCGCCACGCAGTGCCTCGACGTGCGGGCGGCGACGACGCAGACGCGCCAGAGCGGACCGTGCAATTGTGGGCGGACGCGAGAAGCCAGGAAGGTGAAGAGCGGCGAAGCGAGCGGGCCTGGAGACTGTGACTTATGTGCGTTCGCTGGGTTTACGTGACGGCGTGCGAAAGGTGGTGTCGGTTGGAAGTCAATGATTTCGTTACTGAAATTTGAAATGAAAAAAATGAAATTTGAAAATTTGGTACTGTTAGTTTCAAATTAAATGTTCAATTGACTTATTTTAAATATTAATTGTTCAAATGTTTATTTTTTCAAATACTTCTTACCCCAACACAGTTCCAGGTTACAACATTCTGTAATGATGTAATCACAATATAAACATAAAAATTATTGAAACATTAGTAGGTAACGTGTTTAATATGACTATTGGGATAATTCTCTATTTTCGATGCTAGTTGGCAAAGGCGATAACAGCAACATATGCGCTTGATACTGAAAGATGGTGCTCCAAATATAAACAGTATTAGGGGGTTTCGAAAAGTTATTACCTAGGTTGTGGCAGGGTGTGTTATTCGAAAGAGGCAACAGTAACGAGAATGGTACTGAGAGAATGCCTTGTGAGAGAGGAGGTCTTATTCAGGGGAACGGGAGCAGTACGAAGTTTTCGTGGGCTTTTGTTTTTAAGCAGAAACACGGAAGCGGAAATGGTGCAGTCTCTGGCGGAACCTACAAAACTGGAGTACTTTTTTGTGCGTCTTGGGTGCGTTCTTATTACACGACTTGGAAAATACCTCTGTCATTTAACACTACCAGTAGGGCTAGTGGAATTTTTCCAGCACTGAGGAATTCCGTGTGAGCTTCTATTCAAATGTTAGGTAGATAAGTTTTCTCATAAAGCCACAAGTTAGTGCTGTGCTTTCTTGCCTCAAATTATTTTCACACATTTGCATTAGAATTAGCTCTAACATATAAGTCAATATTTATCAGAATAATGAAATCGTTTTTATTTAAGCACACTGTTGCAAACTCAAGGCATTCAAACTTTTGAAATTTTCAAAAATTCATAGTCAACGGTGAAAATCGGACCTATGTCGTCTTTATAAATGCATTTTACTCTATTCTTACAAGAAATTTAAAAAAAATGGGAGGCATTTGTGAGAAAATTTTGAAAGTGTTCCAGGGGCTTCATGTGAAGTACCCCAAAAAACCAATCAATGATTTTCAAAATCGCAGAGCTTCCTTTCAGACGAAATGGACAAGGGTTTCTTCAATTTGAAAAAAAACTACGCATGGTTTAGACGCTAGTGTTGTTCACATATACCAGACAGACACGGACGGACGGTCAAAAAGATACACGGACGGACGGATGTTTTGAAAAAAAATGTTTTTTCGCTACCAGTGAACCACGAAACCGTGTATTTCCGTTGAAATCTTGAAATCGATTTTCCGCAGCATTACATAACTTTCCTTATACTACAATCATTACTCCGTATATACAATAAAATGACAGCTATATAATTTGTTGGAAGTCAGTCGGTCTGGAGGAGAATTCTTGCGTTTAGCTGCTCTGATCAGTTTTCCGTGTTTTCTTCGATTAACAGCAGGTGAATGTCGGAGCAAAACCCGAAAAAATGGGCCCTATACCGCGTGCGATCTTTCCTTCCTCTTTCTGGCCTATCTTCTCCCCATTACTTACCAACACACACAGGCACACACACACACACACACACACACACACACACACACACACATATATACACACGCACAACATGCATACACTTACATGCACGTATATTTTATTCATGTTGAGAGACCAATCGAGAGCATAGAGCTTGTCTCCGCGAGAGTGGGGCTCCGTTGGGAGAGACACTTGGAGGAATAAATGCCCCGCACGTGGACGTGAAGGTCGGCGCCGAATCTACCATGTGGCGTAGGAGGAATACCGCTAGTCAGGCGTAACAAAACATTCACTACACTATGAGGGCTAACAACCATAGCAATTTCCGTGCCTGGAAACATGAATCAATCAAAAGTGCTTTGCATTAATTTTCGCAATATTTTATCGCTTTTTTTCCTGCTCGAAAAATAGTGTTGGAGGAAAAGAACTGGAATTGCTACAAAAACTCGAGGGCGAGAATTCCGCGGTAATATCCGTTTTGAGGATTAGTGAAACAAAATAATTGTTTTTTTATATCCGCATTGTTGTGTTGATGTGTGGTTTGATTTGTCGGTTTGTGTGTCAAATCTGTAGATAGATTTTGTGCTCTACATTGTACATGCGTCAGGAATATTAGCCTTTTGAAAATTATTTAAGATGAGGGTTAGGTTTGTGGCTGGGGGTAGAATGACACCATGTATATCTAGAGAGCCATTTATCCTGAGTTGAGTGTCCATGAATATATTAATATATTAGTAATACTTTTGAAACCTAAGTAATGATACATAAATTGTTACATTTTCTCCAAAATATTACAATGGGTAAATTTTGTTTTTGAAAAGAGCAAAATCAGGAATAATTTCAGCATCCCATTGGTAACGAAAATTATTAAGCTCCATGATTCAGTATCATAGATTGATAGTTAGAAGGAGAGTTTTAGCATTGTTTTTTGGGCAAGGTAGATGTGAAATAGTTATTTGTGCATCAAGTACGTTAGATGAGTTCTAATGATCTAGCGATGACAAAAAAGCTCGAGAACCTTTGGCTCGAGCGCTTTTGGTTGCCTGATATCATTAAAACCAGATTAACACCCGTGGTACATACGAGATTTTATTTTTACCTCATTTTTAATGATTCATATTTACTTATATAATAATTAACGACTCGTATATGTTAACTCGGCTTGTCTTTTCTCATTTATCTTCCATAATTCTCTCCATAAGGAAACGTGTAGTTTTTTCTTAATTTCCTCGCAACCGCAAGCTTTTCAATCTTGGTAAGTTATGTAATGTATATCGTGTTTCCTATGGACGGTCCATATTCGTATTGTACTCCGTTTAACGTATTAGTAAAAAATAAAATAGTTTTTATAACTTTTTATTACCCCAAATTTGTCATTATTATACTTCATAGTTTTCTAGTGTAAAGTAAGAATGTATTTTTTAATGTTTCCTTTTAGAAAACAATACTTGAATAGATATAAAATATGCTTCGCATATATTTTATTGAGCCATAGACGATATCTTCATGCATACGTAGTTAATATTCTAAGATGTTTGATTATGTGGTAAAGACAGGTAGGCAGGCAGGCAGGCATGATACATCATGTCAGCCTGCCTGCAAGGCTCCTGCAACTTTATGAGCCGAGGCGATGCATCACAGGAAGATCAACAGGGGATGCAGGTGCCAGTTTAAAGCTGTCTGCCGGAGGTTTCTGCCCGGCGGGGCGCGGCGCGGCGCGGCGAGGAGCGTGGTCTCGACGGGACCTGCCACCGCCATCACCGCCTCCGCCGCCACAAGACGCCCCGCAGAGCAAATATTGACCTTCCCTAATGGTTTACTTGGGCCCAGGCGCTGCGCCTCCCGACACAAATTATGTAAACTGAAAAGAGCTTTGTCTTTTATCGTTTCTCGGCGTTTGCTCACAAATTCTAACCTTTAGTCAAAATAATATAGGAACATTAGTTTGCTCTCGCACTACTGGGATAGTGCTGTAGTACGCGTTAAAAGTCTCTACTTTATGAATTCTTTCAATATGCTGGTCGAGTCCGAAATTAACTTCTTGTCTCAGGTTTTTGCAACGATATGTTTGGGTAGAATGTTGGTCAGAGTTGTATGGTGAAGCTTTAAAGAATATTAAACCCGAGTGCAATTAATTCATGAGTTATTTTGTTGGTTTCGGCACCGATCTATTCTCGGAAGGTTTCCTCTTCCAGTTATCTCCACCAGCGGAACGCATCTCTAAGCTTCCCCTTGCCGGGGAAGCTCTAAGCTCCTGATTGGTATCCCAGCATGTGTGCTTAGTGCGTGTAAATGTGTGAAGGTGTGTGAGTGTACAAGGAGGGAGCAAGAAAGAAGTGGGAAAGATCGCGCGCGGACAGTGGTTCGCTTTTTGAGGCATTCGCCTGGTTTTGATCGGGGAAACCGCGGCTCAGACCGCCCGGACGCTAGAAGTATCCTGCTGACAGCGGCTGAACTCGACCTCGCTATCTAGCTAGTGCCGAAAATACGCATCCTGTGTGGAATCGGGCCCTAACAACTCCCTTTAGTCATTGCAGATACGACAGTTGTAGCCGAGAGCTATCTCCAACGGTTCAAACACGATCGTTTTCTCTAATATGAACTAGAGATAAGTTTGTCTCAAGTATAAACGAAAGAAAAAAATGAAATATCTGCGAGGGTTTCGATTATAATTAATAAAGTCTTTGCTTTTAGTTAGCATCTTTGTTAACACACAATTTTTTAGAAAAGCATCGTGATAAAGATACATTTATTTCTAACCTTTAAATACTTCACATTATGTTACTTCAAGAACTTCTTTCTCTTTTTGAAACGAAAAGGCGCTTTCTTTCAAAACTAAACTAAATATTAATTTTTAAATTTTGCTTGCATGTAGTTTGTTTATTTTCATTTTCAAAAGGAATATTTTGTTTGTAACGCAATAAGTTTGTTTAGCTTTCGGAGGCAAATAAAACTGAAAAAGGTTTTAAGGAGAAGGAAATATTACATTTCATATCGTATTTCTAGTAACCACTTCGGTATCTGGCGTTCACCTCGCGGTTTTCGAACATTTTCCTTTGTGAAACTTCTGGGAACTTGAAGGAGTTTGAGAAACGAGTAAGTGGGTCGCGAACACCTGCTGCGGTCTATTCCCCGTAGTTCCCGGCGAAGTAGAACGGTGGGATATTTGTGCTCGCCACGCCACACCATTATATTCACGAGTTAGTAAGTTCAGGCCTTCGCGCGAGAACTCAACTTCTCAGAGAAAAAGTTGAGATTATTTGTTCTTTTCTGAACTAACATTGAGTCTTTATGAAGTTAAATGCAGTGTGTAATCATAAACATGAATATAATATGATAGGAAATATTCACATGTAATGAAACATTCATAAAGGACTTGAAATATGTAGTTTCCTTATTGATATGGCAGAAATAGAGTAAAATTAATTGCTAATTGTTGGAAATGAAAACATTAAGCCGTAGAATGTTTTGTATGGAGCGGAGGTTAGCCAGCAATTTACATTCGTAGAACCCCTCTAAGAATAAAAGCTCTTCTGGCGTAAGATTCCTATCCACTTAAGTGTACGACCACTTACCCGATAAAGCAAATTTTCAGTAATTGCAGCTTAGGGGTGCAATTTTTTTTAACGTCAGATAAGAAACAAAGACTCTTGTTCATTGTTGAAGCAATTAAACCGCAGTGAATTTAAAGAAGATAGTTTTGTTATGAGAATTAAGAAGAGTTTAATGTAAAAATCAAATGTAGAATATAAGTAGAAACGTAGTTTTCATTGATTTAATCGTTCAGGCTATTTCATCAGTATTATTATTTTTTGGCATTTGAATGACATCAAGAGAAAATATCACGAAGAAGCTTTCTTTTGTTATATGCATGATCTTGGCTGTCCGGGTAACGCAGCGTCGAAGGCTGTGTTGGCAGGACAAGTCAGCCTTTGACGCGGCGTTACCTGGACAGCCAAGATCATGCACGTGACTCTGGCCGCGGAAGCCTACGACTTCATTCTTTTGTTATATAAAAAAACGTCGTCTATCAATAATTTCATATATACCTGAGCAATACATTCGTAATAATGATAGTAATAATAATAATAATAATAATAATAATAATAATAATAATAATTCCCTATGTGTGTGAATTCATTGGTTTCAAAACGCGAACTGGCGCCAGGTCTTCCAGCCGGCACCGAAGCAGTCAGGGTGTCATTCCGGACTTTGCAACTTCCGTAACGCCGCAAGCGGCCGCTAGAGGCGGTGCGGTGGCACGTGCGAGGAGGAGCTGCGTCGCTGGCCCACGCCGCCGCACGTGGCCCCCGCGCCGCCGGCCAATCTCGCAGGCGCGTCCCCGAGGCGCCCAGTGAGCCTGCCTCGGCGCCGCCGCCGCCCCGCGCTGCCCGTCGCGTGCTCGCGCACGATCCCTCGTAATTAGCTCCCGCTGATCACGCGACGCCGCCTCATCCGCCCCCCGCCCCACTCCTCCCAAACCCGGCCGCCCCATCCCCCCACCTTATTCCCATCGGCGGTTTTGTCCACGCCTTGCTGTGCATCACGGTTCCGCGACTTTGGTCCAGTCACTCGCACATGGCGAGAGGTGGCCTACAAAGGCGACATAGGAGGTAATATTTTTACTCACTGGAAACCAAATGTCCAAATTTACGTCTGAGTATTTGCGTGTTGAATTAAATGAGCGGTGAGTAAAGAATTTTGAAAGATAATTTGCAAGCTTTGTTACACGTATTTGTTGAAAAGAAAGAAAAATGGAGTCAAATCGCATGTGTCCAAATAAGACTAACTAACGTAATACGTCCTTTCTCTGCGCTACTCATCGTATATATTTATTTTTATTTGAAAAGGTAGTCGATAATACATATGTGCGCGTCTTTGACAGTAAACAAATTAACTATTCAATTAAAAATATAAGTAAACAAAGTATACTGCAAACAACATTTTAAAAAAATACTAATTTTATTTCTGAATGTTAGTATGTAGTTGAGCCTAATATACGAAATAAGAGAATAACTGTTACATTGAACTTTCAAATAAACATTGCCTTCCCAATAGAATTAGTACGCGAATTATTTTGAGGGAAAGTGGGACGTTTTAGGTCGGTTTAAACAGAGTATAAACCATTTTTGATCGTGTTTGAACTACACTTGCTTCGCGAGAAGGATCAATAGATAAACTTTCATGGAACGAAACCGTTTATTCAGTTGTAAAAGAACTTATCGACGAAGTACTATCTTCGCTTTGAAACTCGCCATATTTGTGAATTTAACTGGTCCTGTCGGACTGAAAGTTATTTCCTTCGAACACCAGAAAGCTAGTTAAAAAACTGGTTAAAAAAAGCAAGAAAAATAACACAGAACTGGAAACTTTCGATGTTGGAAAAGGTAAAAAATATAAACATTGGCTCTTGAATTGCAAAAATAAGGAATTAAATACAGGCAAATAAATGCCACCATTAAATTAACTTAGAAGTAGAAAACAATAAATTATGTTGTTGAAATAAGTCAATATTGCCTTTAAAAATAAGATTCAATTTTCGTAATTATTGTTTCAAATATTTTTTCTTGCGATAACGTAGTAACAGTTTAAAATAATTGTTTCTATTGTTTTCCTTACTTCCTAGCAAAATCTCAGTGACCAAAAGTTTGGCCTGCTTGCGTTCTTCCTTTAGGAATCGCTCATCCATCTGCTCCAATCCAAATTCGGACGTTGCGCTCTTTGGGATCACTTCCCGTATTTTTCCCCATCAACAACCAGGCCACGCCGGCAGGGAAGCGACCGCATACAAAAATTTAAAAAGATTAAACAGGGTGACATATAATCATGGAAATGTTAGAAAATTCTATCTGCCCTTTGTCTATTGTTATCGGTTTGAACGTTCAAGTATGCCATTAGCTTTTTCTCAAAAACAAGATTATATTTCTGTACATAGGTTGAGAATTCAGAAGACTCAACTCTTGAAGTACTTCACAGAACTTAACCCTCGAAGTAATGCTCACAGATAATTGGGTGAAGAGGAGAAATGCGTACGATAAACCGAGACGTTCATTTAAACATGTGTTTTTTAGAAGTCATGAAAATAATTTTAGTATCTGCGCTAAAGCACAAATGGCTTACCAATAATCTTGTTTCTAATGAAACTAATTTTTCTATTTCTAGTTCTATTTCCTAAGTATTAGCAATACAAAAGCCTCTCCTTAGAATTCGCCACTACGTAAATCGCCGCTGCCGTTGCGTTTCCTCTTTGAAACGTCGCACAGGCAGACACCATTGTGTGCTGTCGCCGGGCGCTTCCGCAAAACACACTAGTCCCTGCTTCCGCTGTTACCATCGTCTTTACCACCGCCGTCACAACCACCGCCCACGCTGCCGCCTTTGCTTCCACTGCCTCTTAAACCTCCTCTACCACCACCACCATCAGCAACAACAACGTCACCACCGCTATCGCCACTTGCCACCGCCACTAGCCCTGTCACTTCTTCTGACGTAGACGATGCCTCCACCTTCATTCCTTTCACCGCTGCCACAGTCGTCGCCACCGCTCACCCCAGCGTCACCTCCGTCAATGCCACCACCGCCACAGTCGTCGCTGGCGTCGTCGCGGCGTCAGACCTCTTCCCCCAGCGCTCACGCGTTGCGTGCGGCTCCCCGCCGCGCGCACAACCCCTCCCGCCCCTTCCCGCCCCGCGTCGGGTACGTCGCTTGTCAATTACCCAGACGCCTGTCTACACCCCGCCCGCGAGGCCCGAGCATGCCAATCCATCAGAAAGGGGCGGGGTCCGTCGAGCACACGTCGCCAGTGCTATTGCCCGCTCCCCCGCTGCCAGAGCCAACGACTCTGCCGGGGCCACGACAACAAGCCACTTCCTCACGTCATGGCCGTGTTCACTTTTGAGTTCAGACTCACACATTTTCACGCACTGATTTACTCCTTTTACACCCTTGTTCCATGCTTTGGGACTCCATCATATTTACAGAACTTTCGTCCCCCGACGATCCTTCGTACAATTTTCTTCCTCTGCATTTTCCCCTCTATTTTTTTACTTTCTCGTTACTTAGTAGTAATGAGGTATTGTAATGCTGCAGATGAGAGTGGAAATTTTTCGCCATACAAATTTGTATTGTGGGGCCAAGAAATCGAAAACATTGACAAATCTTGTTCCTAAATGTGGTAAATTTAGCGCTCTAGAGCAGATCTCATATGTGTAGTCAGAATCCACACTTAGTGGATCCTAGATTCCGAATAATTGGTTTATGAAAGAACGTCTGTCTGTCAGTCCGTGTGTGTGTTCGTTTGTGGTCACGCAAGTGTCGGAATCATTCGGACCTTTTTTTTCAAAACTGACGTGCCGATCGATCTGACCAAATGCGAGACACTGCGAATTTGGTGCGAATGTTTTTATTTTTGTACATATTTTAGATGAAGCTTTAACGACATTTTCAAAATTTTCTGAAAAATTGCCTCAAATTTTAAAGTAAAGTAAAGTCGTGAACAACTTTTCGGTCTACTATTTTCGTATAATTTTGTACGAAATAGAGGAAATTAAAAAATATACATTTTACAAATGGCTCCAAATTGTTATCTCGAATAGAAAAAAATGCGCTTAAAAAATGTTTCTGAACCAATTTTAGAAAATTTTTGAAAATCCCAGTAGTTACAAATAATGCAAGGAAGTATGTGTTGCTGCAGAATCACTAGTTTATCTCTCTTTACTTCCTGGATTATTCTTTTCCTTTGCTTCCTTTTCAGCCTTAATCCTCCACTTCCACTTGTTTAAAACACCTTTTCATGCCTGTTTTGAAGAGTTTTGTGGATGACGTACCATTCGCAAAACTGTACACACGTTCCAGTCACACAAGTCATTGCGTCGTACTTCTGATGATAAATACGTTCTTCATTCTAAATATCACAATAATGCATGTGAGTTTGTTATTCCTTTGCGTACCTATGGCCACCGGTAGTGTAAGCGATGTCTCAACGAAAATACCTTCTTTCAGATACTTTAAAGACCAAGACATGTAATGGATTAATCTTGTCAGAAGCATAAAAAGTTAAGGCAGTTTGAAAAAATTTTGTTTGTGCGCTCTTGTGTTTAGGATTCATGTGTCCTATTTTTTATCCTTTCAAAATTCCCAACTAGGAGCGTACTTATCAAAAATTCTGAACATAAAACACCGTTTTGCAGTAATTCTTTTTCTGCTGAACACTTTTTATTGTTTTAGTTATTTTGTTTCATTTGCGACCTCAAACATTTTGATGATCTGTTGACGTATCTAGAGGTTATATGAAGTAAAATTATTTTTTCTGTCTAAACGTTTTCACTTTATTTGCTTACATTGTAGCAATCTCATTGAATTAATCGCGTAGACCTACTCCGTAAATTACCTTCGTTTGCTTTTTTGCCAAAGTGATTTATGTTCTGCCTTAGCAAGGCGAGAACCAGTGGTAACAAATGGTATGACATTTTATGTGACCATTATCTTGAAACGTGGACATTGATTACTTGTCGTCTGACGCTTTCTACTAAACTTTTTTAAAGAGATGTTTCTCCCACTATTTATTGCTTTACAGCTACTGTACGTTCTTTATTTAATCTGCAATATTTTTTGACTGGTATTTATATTCTTCGCGCGTTTGGATAACGTCAGTTTTCAACTGTTTGCACACGCATTGAAATTTATTTTGTGGCTGTTTGTGCAAATTTATTGGACCGATATTTTCTCTTATTTTTCGTGCTGTACAAATGAAGAGTGTGGCATGCGTTTATGAAAACGTATGTGTATTTTCTCAGTAGACTGAAGTGCTTGAAACTCTGTGTGCGAGCTCCCTGTTTGATGCTGTTGTTACAGGTTGACTCGCGGGCCATAAACGCACAAAGGTGATTAGTAAGACTTCAAGTTTACTGTTCGTTTTAATTGTCTTTTTTTTTGTATCTTCTGTTTTATCTTCTGTTTAGATCACGTGCATACTGGGGTATAAGACAAAATGTTGCTGCCACTTCAGGTGCAGATTGTGGCTAATATCAGGCACATAAAACTAAAGATTGTTTATAAGGATCGATTTTGTTTTCCCCAACATGAGTGTAAAGCTGAAAAAGCTGTTTTTCATGCTATATTGCGAGAAAAAATCATTATACTTATGATTGTTCACATTGCACATTCAAGTTTTATAGTATATGCAATATCAAAGTAAAACCGAGAAAATGTACCACGTATAACAGCAATGCCACAAGAAACATGTTCATGCTGGTTTTATTTGGGTGATGTATTTTCAAATTTACTTTCAAAATCATGTATTTTTTGTGGCGTTGTTATTATGACCAATGATCAGAATACTCATTTTAACTAGAAATTGTATTCTTGGATATTTACCCTTGCTTAAGTAAAGATTCGCATATTAATTGAAACATTTTAATCGAATTAAATTGTGTACTAATTACTATTAACTCTAGACAATGTCAAGATCAATAGCTTGATATATTTATATGAGAAGCTGATTAACACATCGACGTCTGCTGTTAAGATCATCCATCTCCTGAAGTACATTCTAAATAAACTTATTCAGCCAGGAAGCGATAGCCTGTACGTTCAATAACCAGTAATTCCCTTATTGCATGCGCTTTTAACGGTCCGTTGGAGAAAATACATCCAAGGCGTCCGCAATCTACATCTGCCACCCCGAAGCGGAAATCTGTGTTTTCAAGCTCCATTGCTCTCCTTTGTGAAGGGGACCTCGATTCCCGCTTTTTTTCCTCGCCAGAGGAGGACACAGACGGGACCTCTGAAACCGAAGCGTTAAGCTTGACGGAGCGGCGCGTCGTAAATTACGTGCATTTTTTATTATCCCCCCGGCCGAATTACCATAATGCCCCGGCGACGGCGCTGCGGGCGTATCTGTGGCGGCGATCTTCTCCGCTGCATGCGCTTCGGCTATTTTTCCGAGCGGGCCCTCTCGGCCGAAGCGAGAGGGAAGCGGAGGGCGCTGGGAGTTCTGCATACTGGCGAACGCTCCGTTGCTGTGGAATATGCCGAGGTAAAAACGTACTGAGTAGAGCTGAGCAAAGAAGGAATTAGCGAGACACTAGTTAAATAATCTAACATTACATAAAGAAATATTCTCAAGAACGATGTCAATTTCATGCTAAAATGAACGTAAAGAAATTGTAAAACTATTGATTAGTGTAGGTAGTCTCTTCTCAAGATTGCAATGGTGGTTTATAAACTTTATTCCTTTTCCACACCACATTTTGTATGTCATTGGTTTTTATGCTGTTATTTCCGAACAATACCTTTCTTACTTAACACCAATATCGCTTCATACGGGTATATTCAGTTTGGTACGGTAGTTCAGACCTGCCAAAATCGTTAGCTTAGGTCCGTCAAATGTGAAACGCGTCAGGCCAAGCGAGTGAGCGTGTCGGAACGCGCGGATGAGAACGAATCTCAGGTGAAGCCCCACTCGAATGGCTGACGGGGGCACAGTCCAATTTCATTTCGACCTGGATACCTCACGCAAAGGTCAGCGAAATGAGCATCAGGCCGTAACCGTTCCCTCGCCACTCGAAGCGCTGGCGACATGACCATGGGGGAAGGAATGAAAATGGATACTTACTAACTGAAGATGCCGGCTACAATACATTTGGCCCCAGTTCGGGATGAACGCTGGCAGGACATTAATGACTGCTCTTGTAATAGTTAGACGACTGTGTGGAAGTCTTCAACGATATCAAGATGAATGTGTGAATGGTGTTCATTAGGTAAAAATAACATGAATGCGGACGGAATTGAACTAATTATACTCGTATAAATTGCCAATGATGACGTAAGCAATTTTTTGAGAGGAAGAGAGACAGAGACAGAGAAAGACAGAGAGAGACAGAGAGAGACAGAGAGAGACAAAGAGAGACAGTCAGACCGAGAGAGAAAATAATGCTTGAATGGTGATTGTAGCAGAAGTGGGAGTAAGGCCCGAAATGTGCAGATTTTGAGATTGATCGCTTCCAGCACAGAGCCTATTACCAGCCTCTTATCGTCATCGAAAACGTAGTTAGCTAAGTGGTAGCTAATTGGTCAGCGATCGGAAAACGCGTTTTATAGAATTTGAGGTATATTTTGAACTAAAAATGCGTAATATATAGTAGTTTTCACTCATCATATGAAGAAGTAGGCTTCTGCGGGCAGAGGTGGCTCAGGACCTCAACTAATATTACTCCAGTACCACTGGATGGCAGGCCCTACGGTCGTCCCTACGGTAGTTTTTGACACAACCTAGATAGCTAGGTCGAATTTGGACGCTGTTTGGAGGAGAATTCTAGCGGCCGGCTGTTCTGATCGGCAGTTTTCCGTGGTTTCTCCGATCAACTCCAGACGAATGCCGGAGCAGTACCCTAACAAACGGGCTACGGACCGCGCGGGATCTTTCCTTCCTCTCCCGTTTCCTATCTACCTCTTACATTACACACTTCACTACCACATACGACAGGAGACCAGTCGGGAACTTTGAGCTTGTCCCCGTTACTGGGTGATGCCTGGTTGGGAAATTTTAATAATATTTTTATTATTTTCTGGTTAATATGTTTGTCGTTTGAAGAGAAAGGGCTTATATATTATATAACGGGAAAGAACGACAAATCGTTCATATTCTAGAACAGTCGATGTATTTGAAACAAAATAGCTATGAGACTTTTCTATTTGAACAATTCAGAATTTTCTTCTTGAGAAGGTGCAAACTTGAGGAAAGGAAGAAAATAGATCAACGACGATGGCGTTCAAGGGCAGGTGGCTGTATTGGATATGGATTTTCAACATTTGTTAGCATGCATTCTACTCTTTGTTACTCTCATGAATCATTTGTAGAAAATGTTCAATAAAGCATTTATCTCTGCGCACAGAACAGAGACATAAAAACATGTGAAATGTATCCCTTTGGTCCCTCTTGTGTTCTCAGTCTAACATGACTGTTTACTGTGCAGAGTTATTTTTATGAATTTTTGCATTCACGAATATTACGACTCTCATGTCATTATTTGTCATTCTTGCAAAAATCACTTGTTCTTGGAATTTCTATATATTTCTAAATAATGTTTCGTGTGTATCGTTCACACTTAAATATACGAAATAAAACTAATAAAGCATATTTATAATTTCTGTACCATACGTATCGACAATATGTTTATTGTATAAATAGTGAAAACAATGAAACGCTAAAAATACCTGTCTCTAACAATTTTGTTTGTAGAAATAAAACATAAACGTGTACTAATCCAAAACATTGCGTTTTCAGATTTATTATTATTTCATGTCAGATATTTCCACGAAGTGAAGAATGTGTTTCTATAGATTTTCTCTGCTGCCATTTTAAAATTAATATAAAATATGGAAGCTTTGAGTTTAATGGTCACTTAAGTTGTGGGGCTTCGTAGAGTGTTAGGAAAAGACACTAACAAGAGAAGAAAATATTTAAAATTTATTTTAGGACATTTTCGCCAGATTTTACTAAAAATGTACAGAGATGATAAATATTGATGATTATAATTACTGTTGATAGTATCATCAACATTTTTTCAACAACTACTGATTACAGTACATAACTAGTGATTTATGTGTAAATAATTGATAAGCATAGATGCATTTTCTTTAGAATTTCACGATTCAAAATAATTTCATATATCAATATACACATGGCAAAAATTCTAACTGCACACAGTGGAGAAAAATATGTGAGTAAACGTTTGATTCTCCATAAAAAATATCTAATAGTTACCCAGGTAATGGAAGGAGGTCTCTGCGGATCAAAGAGCAGTTGTTGGCGTCTAAATCGCACACTAACACCTACAACAAGGAGTAGTTATCTACCCACAACTGCGTGACCAGGATCGTAGCAGGAGCTTACGGCTCTGCCGTGCGCTCACGTACTGCCTTAACGCTGCGACGTGCTCGACCGTTCGTCGCCACCCCCGCCACCACCCCGCGGTCACCCCTCACAGGCTGGCATCCCTGGAGACCTTGCCACCCACGCGGCCCCCTCCGGAGGTGAGCCACCACGCCTCGCCCCGCCTCGCCCCGCCTCGCCCCGCCTCGCCCCGCCTCGCCCCGCCTCGCCCCGCCTCGCCCCGCCTCGCCCCGCCTCGCCCCGCCTCGCTCCGCCTCGCCTCGCCCCGCCTCGCCCCGCCTTCCCCGCCCCGCCTTCCCCGCCTCGCCCCGCCTCGCCCCGCCTCGCCCCGCCTCGCCCCGCCTCGCCCCGCCTCGCCCCGCCTCGCCCCGCCTCGCCCCACTTCACCCCGCCTCGCCCCGTCTCGCCTCGCCCTCGCGCCGCCCGGTGTCTCGCGTAAGCCGAGCTCCGGGCGCCCGAATGCATTTCCACTGCATCCTGTAACCGCACGGTCCGCCTGGGGAAATCTTGTGGTTCGCCCTCCCCCCGGCCTGTTGTCGCGTTTGCGAGCGGACGCGGGCGGCAGTCGTGTGATGTATGGATTTTCCATTAGCACCTCGTACGTTTTCCGCGGCGTAGCAGGTGGTGATAGGTAGTTCTGGTGAGGCTAGGTTTTTATCATCGCGCTGAACATTTTGCGGTTTTTCCCCCGCTCAATTTGTATCGATAGGCCTGTGACCTGGGCATATTTGCGTCTGGCTGGTTGCGAATGTCAGGGAAATATTTTTGTTCTGAAATGGTAAAAGTGTTGAAAAGTTCACGCAGCGTTCCATGTGTTGACAAAACCAAATATATAAATGAATTTATATCATCAAATTTGTAGTATAGCCTCTCAAGCATGAGTTTCATTAGTTTTATACAATATTTTTTCTGTATTAACACATATGCATACCATTGAAAAAGTGTATGTGAAACTTCCAGTTTCATGTTTATATGAAAAATTGTGAATTATTTGTAATTCAGAAATGATGTCTTTGTTTTTATTAGATTATGTTTTCGCGCTTTTCATTAAATAAGCAATTATTGCACTTAAAGTTTGACACAAGTATTATCAATACACAAGACGTGAAGTTGTTTGTTCCTTCTACGCACTAATTACTACTACGAATTTAGATAATATAGACATGAAATGCATTGTTGAAACCGATTGCTGTTAATGTATAATTCTTAACATTATATACTAATGTTTGTAATATCCTAGTTACGCGGATTACAAACCCATTCTAAAATCTAAGAAGTAAGTTTTCATACTCCCCATAATAATGCGCAACACAGGTTTTAAGGTGAAATTAAATGGTACACTTTTATTAAAGCCATTCTTTTAAATATGTAATAAATGATTCGGAAACTCTTCAGGATTTTCTTGCTATACACAATCATATTTTGCAACTACTTTTTATTTAGTTAGGCTCATTAAAAGTCTTTTACGAAATTTCTCGATAGCTATTGACGAAATTGTTTGAAGGTACCTCGGCTCAAAGTTTGCGGATATATTAATATCTAGAGAGAAGCAGAGAGCTAAGAATACGAGACAATTCCACTTACAGTCATATTTCATGTATTAAGGTGTAATTCATTTTGGATGGGTCAAATGAAGAATATACGCTAAACAAATCATTCTAAATTGGTCAATGATCACTGCACTAGTGGCGGCCTTTACGTATTGTGTAAAAGTATTTATAGTGTTCTTTTAAAGATCGTATGTTTGACGAATTTATACTCAATTTTGTGGTTTTACCTTTTCCTCAAAATAAAATATTGCCTTTTGAACATGTGCACTTTTTTATCTGCACACTGTTTGAAACTATAGTTAACTTGAATGGATTGCGCTTTCAAAATACGGTTCGATGTTGGAGTAAATATAGAAATGAGTGCTATACAACATGGTTCTGAGGAATCATGGTTGATTAGTGCGCAATTTATTGCGAATCAATGTATTTTTTCGTTGATATTTATACGAATTACTTTATGTACTATATAATTATAAACTAGAGAAATTACTGAAATTTCGACATCAGTACACTTCCCTTTTTAGACAGCTGGACATTTTTGCTAAGTGTAATATTGTGTTTCTAGCAGCGCCTATAAACCACTGTAGATACAGGAGAAATGTGTGTGTAAGCAACTGATTTATCACCAGAAACTGGATATCTTCATATGTTTTGGGTGAAGAGTACCTTTTTATAGACGTGAATAGTGGGTGGCTTGGGCAAAACCAACGTAAATAGGAATGCAGAATTGGAGGAAAGGGGAACATGACAAATCACCGAGGGTATTTCCATTCTCTAAGTGCACAGTCACAACTAAGTGTAAAGAAGGTTGCATTTCCCTTCATCGCTTATTAGCATTCTCGCGCATCCAATAAGAAAAAGGATTCCTTTCCTTGTGGAACTATCTTTCTCACTTATTATTTTGGGAGTAACTCACAGTATGTAAGTCTACCTTTAAAATTGCACAGCGTCACAATGTTGGCCCAATAAAATCCAAATAGTGGCGTAAGTAAATAAAATTTATTTCTAAAATTACCACAATTAATATTTCGACGAAACTATATATTTCTTTCTCCATTGAAGCATCGCGAGGGTACACATTTATTATATTCTAAATATTATTTTGTAACAAATATTACTCTACGATGACATTTTCTCAATTTCTAGTTACCGCATTTAATATAATCTCGTTTCCAATACAAAAAATAATAGTAGACTGAGATTACCCGTCGACGAGTCGTATTGTCCGCTGTAGTGAACCGCCCAGCGTCTGTTCTCCTGGAAATGGCTCGGGCGCCCTATGTTCTGTGTAACCGCAGCATTGAATGAAGGGAGCGGTTACCTCTGACGCAGGATAAATGGCAGACACCGTGACGATAGCAGTCCTATCTGGGTCGTAAAGGAGAATGAGAATATGAATACCGGAGTAGGGCGATGATTTAAATAAAATATGGCCATTCAAGTCCCAGCAGGTGGGATGATGGTTGTTTCCAGCGGCAGAACTTGCTATGGAAAGCGGGGAGAGATCTTGTGTGTGAGGATTTTCTGTTTTTATCTGAAGTCTGTAGTAATAGGCTACTGTTGGAATTTTCGTTGTAAGTTTTGCATTGGCTTGCTCTGACGTTTCTATAATTATAAAATTCTGAATGACAGAAATAATTATTTTAAATAAAAATGAACAAATTAATCAGAGAAGAAGAATAGTTTGTAATATACCAACGATTGTGAATGCAGTTGTGCTTGTATTTTAAATCATTCCAAACATTAACTTTGAAGCTAAGAGCGTTGTTCATGTTGCTATTCCACTGCTAATACTGCGTTGACTCAGCAGTGCCGTTCCCGCCAACAGCCGGCGTATGCTGCAGATGCATCCCAGAATGTTGACCCGCACCCGGCGCAGTCGTCCCTGGAGACCCACGCCCCTCCCCCCCGGGGGGGAAGGGGATCCAAAGGGCGCGGGCAGCCTCGCTTGATGTGATTGTGAACTCTGGCCCGCCCTCTGACCTCCCGCGCTGCTTGTGCTTGAGCCATCGCTGCCCCCGCTGCTCGCCCGCCCCCGCCCCCGCCCCCGCCTCCGCCCCGGCGCCTGCGCTGCGCTCTGGGCGGTTTGCCCTGATTGCATCGCCCGGGTCGCACGCCCTCGCCCACCGCCCGCGCCACCGCCACAACATGCCACCACTCCACGCGCTGCCTCCGCACCGGCTCCACAGGGCTTCGTAATTCTCTCATTGCGTCATGGCCTCATCCCGCGGAAGGGTTCATGGCATATCAGCGTCGCTTTGTGTCCGGACCCTCGCCAAACTACTGCAACCGCTAGTGCGCCCGTGCCAAACACTTCCTGTCCAGACGTTCGTCGTATGATGCCCATTGGCCGTTACGAACGGACAAAGCTCACGGCATAATTCACATAATAGGCATTTGAGTGGAAACCAACGATGTACATTTGGGTAAAGGTTATTTACTTTTAACCGATTTATTTGCTGAATTTAAAAATTCCAATTAATTAACATTTTTTTTCTTATTATTTACAAGCGCTTACTGAAATCAAACTTCGCACAGCAACGCCATAGTAGCACCCTTGCTCTGCACTAACTAAATAGCGTCCTCCCACTTCGTACCTACGCAGTTTCTCCGTTGCTCTCAGAGCGACACTTCTGTTTCTACTTTGAAACTGAGCTGGAGCATCTCGGGCTCCTCGTCCTCCCAACCTACACTCACTAACACAATCATATTCCACCCTCGCAACTGCCTCCGGATGTCGCCCTCCCTTCCGCATCTTCTCCCGCTGCCCTCTCTTGTTCTAACAATACCTTCCCTACCCGCAGGGCAGCTTCAGCAACCTTTGACCCTCCAGTCTTCTCGCCCCCACCTCCTCGCGATCTTTTGCACACCACCCGGAGCCCTGTCCAGGTAACGCCTCTCAACCCGCATCTACAAACTGATTCCTTGGTATTCTCGTGTCGCCCTCCTCCGCCTGCATCCTTGACACCCCCCGCCATTCGCCGCCTTGCTCCATGACGTCTGGGCGTGTGTCACTGCAACTACCAGAAATCTAGCGTTGCCGTTTCTTTACCGTTTCGTTATTGCTTTTTTTTCTTTCTTTTTTTCTTTTTTTTTCATCTTTCACTATTATCTTTGTTTATACTTCTCCGTGATTATGTTTATCTAATCAGGCTTAGGTGTCTCAGGGCATCAATTGATGCCATTGTCATGTCTCTGACCGATAACTTATAGGATTCGAGCCCCGACGGTGGCAAAATGTTCGACTCTAGGTACATAGATATGTTGAATTCTGCTGCTGTCTGGAGAAGAATTCTAGCGACTGGCTGTTTTTATTGATAGTTTTCTGTGTTTTCTTTTTTTTTTTTCGATTAACCTCAGGCGAATGCCGGAGCCGTACCCTAACAAACGAGCTACGCATCGTGCCCGATCTCTCCTTCCTCTTCCTTTTCCTATTCTCATCCCTTACTAGCACACACACTTACATGCACTACACATGCTGGAAGACCAGTCGGAAGTTGAGAGCTTGTTCTGGCTGGAGTAGTGCGTTCCTAGTGTGACCCGCATGCTGACGAGTAGGTCGTCACCGGATCTCTCCATCCAGCACAGGAAGATCTCAGAAATCCCCGCGATAAAACATACGGGACTAATGTCTTTAGCAGTTTACGTCCTCGGAATTTCCTGGCCATCCAACTACGTCCCCCACTCTCATCTTAATTTTGTTTCTGTTCCCCTCACTTTCATTCTTCTAATATTCTTTCTCTCCATTTTCGTAGTTTCATGATCACACCTTTTTATGTTCTACCAGAACTTGACATTTATTGTAGTATGGGAACCCATGCTCCGCCTCTCTCCTTCTGTGCGACCTGACGAGCTGTTCAATACCGAGCCACCCATGTGTCTCTCTACAGGGGGTCGATCATTTTTGGGCGGCATCATGCTGTGTAATTTCACCTCTTCTCCTCCCTTCCCGTGCGTGATATATAGGAGAGGGTATAAAATTCGACAGGCGCTGTTGTTCACTACGATCATGGAACTCAGATATTTATTGCAGAGATGGAAAATGTAGTATTTCTGTGATTGACTACGGATGAAAACACCATTGGAAAAATTGCCTTATTAGTTCACGCAATGTTCCAAGCACAACGGCAGAATTATTACAGCGGGGATTAAATTTCCATTGTTAACAGGATTCTATTTGCGTATTTTATTTTGCATCCTTTTTTTGAAAGTAAAAAATGCTCTGTGTAGTACGTTTGTGTGTTTGCTGCATCAGATTATATCTATTTTCCCTCCGACGAGTCGGACTTTTAAATAGCAGTGGCTACAATTCGAAAACACAAAAGAGTTATAATCGAAAATAACTCGTTTTGAAATAAATATCCCCCTGCACTTTTTCTTCTGAGAATGATCTTTAATCACTGCAACCATGCGTATGAAGCCTTAGGCCAAAATAAAATCATCAAAGAAAATTAAAACTTGGTTTATTTTTATCTGGTTAAATTCGAAAATCAGATGTGTAAATTCTAACATTGGATCATTAGGATTTGAAAGTTTCAATTAGAAGAAAAGTATTATTTGTGAGTAGTTAAGAATATGAAGCTCACAGATAGTTTTCTATCAAGATTTATATCACAATCAATTGTCCGTTTAACTTCCTGTTTTCCTTTCCTTTGATATCATGAGTATCTGTGTGAACCTACGTTTTTACTAATTGTTAATTGAGCATTCAGCGTTACATGTGAATCTATTTTTGTAATACAATAACACCGATCTATCATCTATGTACCCAATTTCTTTTCCTTCCGTGATACACAGTGTGAATTGCATCTGGGCGCTTTGCTTCTGGTCGATGGACCATGGTGCAACGCAGGCGCAACGTGAACTTTTTATATCTAACCCAGTTAAAAGCTCACGCAGTAGATGACCTCACGAAATGTGCTGGCCGGTAAATAAATACTATGTCCGCCACGAGCCTACGAGGCATATCAACGCGATGGTTCGGGAGACTATGGTGAAAGTAATCAGGTTCTTGCGTCTGGAATTAAGACTCATCCCGGGGGTGGGACGTTCTACTGACTTCGAAAGACGTAATGGGCAGAAATAGCAACATACGAGAATAACACAAAATGCTTCGTCAAGAGTAAACAGCGGCAGGAAAAGGGCAGTTGTGTAAGCGGGGTCCTCGCACTGTCGTGCTCCGCAGCAGTCGTGTGCCTCTTGTCCAGCGCCCCCCCCCCCCCCACGTGTCAGAGGACCGGCCTGCCCTCCCTCGCGCCCCACGCGTCAGTTCGCGCCGCTGCTTTCCAATTTCCAGCGACCCTCCCCTCCCCTCCCCACCCCCGCCGCGCGTTAAAAACGCGGTTTATATTCAAAAGCCTAGCTTTAACAATTTGTCTTTAATGAAATAATTATCTCGCGTCTGTACATGTTTGAATTGTGTGTTAAATTATTCAGTCCTGCGTAGGAGCTCCCCCGCGTCCAGCTCACAAACGGCGGACTGATTGGCTCGTTGTTTTGACCCGATGGGAAAATTTTCACTCCGCGAACCCATTTTCTTGCGCTTTGTTCTGGAAGGATGGGGGATTTGCATACTAAAAAGGAGCTACGTGAATAGCGAAAATGTGCAGAGCGTAGAATATTGAGTTTGGGCTCTGTCCGACGTTTCGGGTGTTTTCTCCATGTACGTTTTTCATTGTGGAAAATGTGTAAGTGTGAAAGCGAAATGAAATTATTGGTCACTATTCCCAGCAAATTTGTGTTTTGTAGTTTCTGAAGCGTATCTGTCGAGTTTCTCTTCGCCGTAAATAATATTGTATTTTGAATCGGAAAGCATTTTCTCTCGTTTCAGATTACAGAATAATTTCTAAAAACAAAAATATGGGAGCTATTTTATTTTCAATGAAAATTTCCCTACCTCAAGTGATTGCTAAAAAAGTGTAAGCTCTGAATTTGTTACATCCAATTAGTTCTCAATTTTAGGAATAATGAAATAATTTTATGAAATACTTTTTTACTGAATAAAGTAAGATGGAATCTATTGGACGTTATGCGAAAATATTAAGGAAAACACTGAATATTACTTTCAAATTTTATCCACAGGTTTTTAATAACTATAAAATTCACATTATATTGTTGCGGTAATATATTAGGCACTCAATGCTTTGTTTGTAAGTATTATACGTTTTAAAGAAATCGATATTTTTAAGTTACCGTTTTTTATTTCTCTGCAATTACTTGTGTAATTATATTCCTCTGCCTCCTCATTTGGATGCGTTTGTTGCTCCTCTATTTGCCTAATTCATTCTTAAACATGATTCAATGCTTTTGCGAGCCCTTTGCCAATCATTTAATCAGATCGTAATCACAGTCATCAATTTAGCTCTCTGTTGATGAATTGAATCTACAGCCGATACTCTGCAATCAGTTAATATCGAGAACGTGCGCATAGTCATTGAGTAACGGAGTTACCATTAAATCAATTGTTATGTGAGCATCGTCAGGCAATTGATGTGAACGCCAACATCCGAACTATCTGCACATATCAATCACAAATCACTTGAAACTTCGTCAAATGTATTAACGGCTGAATAGGCTCAGTAATTAACCGTTTAGGGCTAGCGAATCCAGGAAGATATAATGATCTAAAGTGTATCATATCGAAAAGATGAAGAATTTGGACGCGAAGAGCTAGAAGAACAAGAACAACAAGAAGAGGAATTTGAACGTGAAGAGAAGGAATTTGATCATGAAGGATAAGAAGTATTTGAAAATGAAGAAGACTGTAAATATGATTAAGAAGAAGATGATGGAGGAGGAGGAGGAGGAGGAGAGAAATGAAGTGATGAACGCTTGCAAGCTGTCTCTCGCCCTTCCCCGTGCGGCTGGAGCGCAGCTGCACTGAAACGAAGCGCGTTCTTTACGGCGGACGGCTACGGACAGCTCGTGGGGCCATGGGGATGTGCTCGCGCCGTTGCTCTGCACGCGGTGCACGTCCCCGCAGGACGACTGGCCGTCGCGTCTCCGCTCCGCTCCGCCCCGCCTCGCCCCGCCCCGCTCCGCCTCGGCCCGGCCCGGCCCTGCCCCGCCCCCCTCCCCGCCCCCCCTCCCGCTCCGCCCTGCCCCTCCCGCTCCGCCCCGCCCCGCTCCGCCCCGCCCCGCCCTTCCCCGCCCCGCCCCGCCTCGCTGTGTCGCGCCGCCTACTCCGCCAACTCGCAACTCGGGGCCCGTCGCGTCGGCATGGCAACGGCGCGCAAAGTGCGTCTCATCCCATCAGGCCTGCACTTCCCCCGGGGGCCCTCAAAGGGCAACGCGGTGTTGCGGCATCGATCGCCGGGCTAGTTGGCTTATCGAGGCGCCGTCTTCCTTTCCGCGCGGCTACGCTTAGCGGGGCCAATGTCCGGCCCCCTGTTCCGGCCGGGATCTTCTTTGCTTTTAATCAAGGAGGACAGTCAATTGTATTAATAAATCAAGAAGTGAACTCAGATCTATAAACAGTCCCAATATTTAAATATTCCCTGTAAGCACTATTTTCATCTAAACTCGCATACTGCTGTTTAAGAAATGTTCTTTTCCCACCGAGCGTATAAAATCTGGGAATGTGATAGAAATAAATTTATCACTGTAGGGTTTTAAATTTAAAATATTATGTTTAGTGGCACTCTTAATATCCTTTCATGAGTAACTGATAATCGTTTGAAAGCTACTTTTGCTTCCTCGTCTACTACGTACTTGTGTACTAAAGAGAACGCTGCGGCCCATGGGGCGATTTTCAACACAAAATCTCATATTGTGGGGTCCTGATAGCAAAAAAGAGGATTAATCTTGTTCCTATATGTAATAAATTAGTTCCCTAACACGTTGTGTAGTTGGAAGCCAGGTTTTCTAGGTCAACTGAAAAATCGATTGAAGGCAAAACGTCCGTCTGTCTGTCTGCCCATCTGTGGTCAACGTTTGTAACTAAACTGTTCAGCCGATATTCTCCAAAATTGATATTCCTCAATCGATCTGGCTGATGTTACGACCCCCTGAATTTGAAACCGATATTTTAATTTTGGCAGGTACTTTACATAATACCCGTGGAACATAATCAAAAATTAAAATAAAAGAGTCACTTTTTTTTATTAAAGTTAGTTATTTTCTAATGAAATCTATTATTCAAAGATATATCTTGAAAGAAGGTTATGTTTCATTTTTCGAAAATATGAGTAGTAGTCGGTAATTTGGTATGAAATATGGTTTGTTCACTTTTCGGTGAACTCTCTATATTTTCGAAACTTACAAAAACATAACATTGTAAAAATACAATATATATGAAATTTCTTTAACGGAATCATTCTAAAAAATATAATTTTTAAATAAGACCCAGAACGTTTTGAAAAAAAACGAAGATTTTGCGTAATTTCTGTTTGAAATTAATGCAATTTATTTTTTAAAATTCTCAAAAAACGGCTTCATAATTATTCTTTAACTTTTCCTCGCATAGAGTGAAGAAAAATTTAAAAAATGACACAGGTCCCATTTTTGTTGAATGATCTAAATATTCCAAAGTTACAAAAGTTAGAAGAAATTCGCGAAAGTATGTGTTGTTATAGCTTCACTAATTTCATATCACTGAACCAATTCTTAGAGTCCAGTTGGGAATTTTCTCAGATAACACAAAATAATTGAAGGTATCGAAAAGTAACGAAGTTAAATTCTATATTGCGAAATTGCTGATAACATACATACATTGATATAAAAAACGACCAAATTAATACAATTTTCTTGAATTCTTGATTTTTAAAATTTTGATTCTCTAAATTTGATTTTTTTCTGAAATTACTTCAAATTGACAAGTGTTGTTTTCTTTTTGCTGTTGTTTTATTGTCGTTTGAAGTTGCCCAACACACATTGTTCGTGAAAAAATCATAAGAATGTTGCCCTTAATATCTATTAATTAGCAAATGTACAAACACACTGCATATAACTGGAAGGATTACTTGCCAGGTAGATCATGTCATAATAGTAAGTATAAAAAACTTAATGGAATAATCGCAAAGAAAAAACACATTTAACTATGTGACAATTTTATTTTGTATTCATTTTCTATTGCACATAACAAATCCACATTTTTAAGACAAAAAGAAAACAAGTGCTCGGGAAAGCCTTTCCATTTATATTCAGGTGACACTGACACACGATCCATACGCCTTCTGAATTCCGGCGCTCCCCTCTCCACATGCACACCGCGCGGGGCGTGGCAGGGCAGGGCGGGGCGGGGCGGGGCGGGGCAGGTGGGAGGAGTGTCGGCGAGAACGCCTTCTCGCGTCTGCCGAACGTTTCCGCGAACACTTCGGCTTCTGCAAGTTTTATCGCCGCCCTATTCGCAGAAGCGGCGGGCGATTTATCAACGCCCTGGGCGCCGCGTCGCCCCGCGTCGCGCCGAGCGCTTGTCGGCCTACCGCGCGCGCCCGCGACCTGCGTCGGCGACATTTGCGGCGCGCTCCACGCTCTTTTGTCGCCCCGGGCCTCTCCCGCGACCGCAGCGCTTCGCTTTGCCCCGCCCGCCGCCCTCCCCCGGCAAGCCGTTCGAGATTCCTCAGGCGGCGTGGCGCGGCGAATATTTTGGTGATATCTGATGGAGTCGGCTTTTGGTTAATTTATTGTATCGGCACGAGATGGGAAATGTCGTTACGCAGGAAAATGAAATGGAATCGGTGAATCTTGCGTGCTGCTTCTGAATGAGGTTTAATGACGTAATTTGAGTAATGAAAGAAAGTGAAGGTATAAAGATAGGAGAGAAATGGTAGGATAGCAGTGATGATATAACAGGTTTTAATGATCCAATGCAGTATTTCGTTTGAAAATCTGGGGAAAATACGTTTCCATTCGAATGAATGTGGTAAATGTACACGGAATGCACTAATAACGCATTCACGTTACTATACAGACATTTGTGTATTACGATAATTTTGCGATACATTTCGAACACGTCAAAAATTCCGAAAAGCCGATCCTTAAGTAAAAATGTATGAAATGCATTATTTTCACTTTGTAGAGAGAACATTAATATTTTTTGATAAATATACCGTTATCTGGGACGAAATAAAGAATTACATAGAATGTTCTACAGATAAACAAGCAATATTGAATTTGAAACATTTTCAAGATAATATCTGTGATATATTAAGACAATTTAACATAGAAGCTCCTCATATAAAAAGTGTCTTTAATAGAGAAATGTCTTTTAAGATATTGTTTTTACGATATCTCAAACTAACTAGAAATAAAAATTCCCTCTAGGACGATTTTCCAATTGTGATAGAATACGCGTAGGTTTTCTTGACCACATTCCGCAAGAAAGCACAAATCCCTTGGAAAGCTCTTTCAGGAAGGTATACCCTAGCGGTAATGACGTTACGATCAGCGTTACCAACCGTCACCCTCCTTCAACCCCATAGCCATTGCCACCCATCTCCGTCGTATCTCCCTCGCCTCGCCCATCCGTGTCTCCCACCGTCCGCCGCCGATTCGCAATCGCACCGTCTGCTCAGCGCTCCCCCTGCCTCGCCCCTCTCGCCCCTTCCGGCTCGCTCCGCTCCGCAGTTCCGGCTCGCTTCTTCATCTCTGCCTGCGCCCCCCCCCCCCGCGCCTGCCTCCGGGGCCGTCATCCGCGTGACGAGCCCCGCGTAACCGGATAACGCAGGTGCGCGTCCGGGACCCGTTGATCCGCCGGCGCGCGGAGCAGGCTCCCCCCTCCCTCCACACACCCCCTTCTTTGCAGCGCACTTCCCACTCTCGCCTCTTTCTGCGGATCGCTTGCAACTCCGGCCGAACTCTTGTGGATAGACAGGAAACGAGCATGTGTTTTGACCGCATTCCAAATACCTTCCTTTATTGTAAATGTATGCACTCACACTCGACGTGAGGGCCAGTGAACTGTTCAATCAGTATTTGAGTAATAGTTTTATTTTTTTGGTATTTAAGATCACTTAAAGTCATTAGCGACCACTATTACATTTAACGATATGGTAACAGTGAAGGTGATATGATATGGTAATGATAGGGGGTGAAAAAGCAAGTACAACCATGCCCGAGATGGGACTCGAACCCGCGATCCTTCGGTCAGAGATCGCTACGGCACTACTTCCTTAACGATATCGGGCATTCGGACCGGCTTTATTTTTTCTTGAGGGAAGTAAAAATTACGTTCCCACATCGTGGATTTTCGACTTAACGACATTTTGGAAATGGATTTGCCTTGTAAGGAATATTTAGAAACCGTTGTCGTTTGTGAATTAAAATCCCATATTTTAAGTAGAAAAATAAGTCTCTATGTACTTATTCACCTCTACGTAAATTATAATTTAATTTCAGTACTCTTCAGCATTGAAGGTGATTGGATTCTTTCCGTTCCAAATTCCATCTCTACGTCATATTACCCACACCTCAATATCTTCTCCCCTGTATACTTGTCAGGTTTCTCAATCTTTACGAAGTGCATATCGCTCCGCACCCCCAGAGCTTCTCTACTTAACTTCTTCGCTTCTGCAGTCTTCTCTGAAGCCAATATTTTGTCGCGAGATTGCAACACCTGCGTTCTCTATTCGCGTCACGCACGTTGTCACGGATGACAAAATAGTAGAGTTCTCCATCCGCCGCGTTTCCCATTTTCTATCGCCGCGTCCCGATCGTTTCGCGTGACGACGTCGCCATCAACCCGTGACGTCCTCGTCGCCGCCCGGGCATCAAAGATTGCATCCGGTCTAGCCCCGAACGGCATCGCCGCCGCTCGCCGATCGGCTACCGCCCTCCATCGGGCTCTCCCGCTGCGAGCGCCCGTTCCGTCTTCATTTCGCTTCGCCGCCCCTCCCTCCGCCCACGCTCTCCTCCTGCCGCGTGCCTAGCCGCCTCGCTTCGCCTCGCCGCCGTTGTTCACCCGAGTGCGCCTTATTGCCCGCGGATTTGGCGCCGCTTGCGAGGGCATTCCAATGCCAATGCGAGTTGATTTAGAGCGCCTATTGAGATCGGAAAGCGCGGCTTATCCTGCCACAAGTGCTCTTCAACATGAATTTTGTGTCTCGAGGAAGCTATTTTACCTCTAGGTTGTGATTCAGAGAATTGAGATTTCTTTCGTAGATTGCTGCAAAGGGTACGCTCTTAAAGAAAATCCGATCTGAACCAAGAGTTAGTAGGAGTTATTGAAAAGGATTTATGCTTTAGAGAAGAATTTTAGGAAAATGTACGATTATTTCAATTTTTTCGAAAGTATTTAGTTACATTTTTTAGTTTACACACTAAGGTAATGGGAAAGCTAAGAGAACTTATTTAATAAATAATTTGAAAAGCAGTCTTCATTAAAATTTAAATAAAATCAAAGGATAAAGAGAAACTAAACAAAAAGTGTAAAAGTAAAACATTTAGAGGAACCTGACAATCAGTTCATTCTAATTAGTAACATTGATATGATAAAGTAAATTAAATAACAAACCCTTCGCAATTAATAGCTTTTGCTCCAAAGAAAACAAGTTTCTGAAAGACGAACGCTCCAATAGATATAAATCAATTATATGCTCAGTTTTTGTGAAATCAAATTTAATAATTACTATGAAGCATTGTAATGAAAATAAATATTTTATTCTTCAACCACCTCATATTCAAGTTATATTTGATTATTTTAATGTTGTTATGTGTGTAAAGTGAAGAACATTTCAAAAATATACAAACTTATTTTATAGAGAATGTTCTTTGAACTTGAATGTAAATTACTTATCAAAAGTACCCACATAAATTCTGATATTTCCTCTTTTTTCATTACGCAATGCCGCACCGCGTCTAATAAACAAATAGGATCAATAATTTTAGTTGATAGCTGCTAGCCATCTCAGTATATGCTCAATGTATCAGGAAAACTGGACAAAAACCTGATGGAGATGGGGGTCATTGACCCGGAAGCTCATGTATCCTTATCCTTAAGGCCGCTCCACAATACCCCGCGAACGGGAAGGGCAACACGAGTGGAAACTTAAAGAAAGTTGGAAGACGGACATTTCAGGCGGACGTTCACAGCGCGACGGGAACGGGATGAATTGACCCAGGAATGCGAAGCCTCTCGACCAATGAAAGTGCAGCAAATGGCAGCTGATCGAGCGCGCGACACTGGTCTGGAGGGGATATGAGTGTAGTGGGGTGTTGAAGTTAGAGAGTGTATTTGCTAAGTTACGGTTTCGAGTGGGGTTTGTCAATCATTGTTGAGTAGTTTTAGTTCTTTTTACGAATTATACTTTAATTATTTTTCTATTCACGTTAATAGTAAGAATTAAAAGTTCCCCCCAAAATTTACTTTTAAATATTTCGTTAAAATGCTTAGAATTTTGTTTAAGCGTCCAATTTCTTCTACCGCTCGTCTTGAACGTTGTTCACGTACCTCCTACCGCCGGTACCAAGTAGTAAACTATATTTTGAGTGCCACTGGAGTACAAGATCTAATACCGGAAGTTCGATTGAAGAAAATTGTGCGGCACTAGGTGAGGCGGAAAGAAGTTTCTTTGTTGATTTGTTTCAATTTCCGTATGTTCTTTTATTTGTTCTTAGACTCGATAATATTAATAACATGACATTCAACTCTTTCCCATTTCTCTTAAAACTGGCGTTCTGCCACGATTATAGGCTAGATTTGCTGACTCTAATTGTAAGATATTGCGTTCATAATAATCAATACCAACAGTACGTTTCTTTCAACCACAGTAAGAGCTGTACTTTTCTGACAGTTTACTCAATATACATTAATCACTTGGCAATTTAATCATAACTAAGGGCTATGTTTGTCTTGACACGTGGACTTCCATTCGTTTGACGTTCGCCTGGTATACAAATATCCTTAGAAAATGTCAGTGTTGAAGTAGGCAGAAATCGAGTGATTTAATCGATTCTGAGCTATCAAGATCATTTTTAATATTTAAAATGTTGATAAAAATGAATTATTGCATTTTCTTACGGTAAATGCTATGGAAATTGGTGTTAAAATGAATAAGACCACTTAAGTTACTCCGGACTCAAAACATCCCATCACAGTTTCTTCTAGTCTAGAATCTAGACGAGGAATTTTGTCGTCACTGCGGTTCAAGATCAAAGATAAGTTAGACGAGTTAATAGAATGTCGTGTGACCTGTGCCATCCGACGTTTAGTGTCAACGTTCTGACACAACGTTCCGTGTTGTTGGAACCTTGACAGTGACACGACTATCCACCGTTGTGATCTCTTTCTGATAAATACTTGCATGTTTACGTAAGGGTTGTCACGTTGATATTGGAACATACAGTCTGCCGAAACACTTCCACTGCAGTTTCACAATGATACCTTCATACTTCACATATGCATTTTACTCGTACCATGTATCTTTACAATTCAAGACTGTACATGTCTCTTCGTTCAATTTTCACCTATTTTCTTAATTCGTACAGGCAAAAAATGAATTTCAAATAATAATGTAATAAACCTTCTTTTTTATATTGAAAACAAAAGAAAGATTTTCTATTATTATCTCAAAATAATTTTGAATTGTAGAAATTAAATTAGTAATTACACATCCAAAAAACTTATTATTTTAATCGTTTTGACTAGTATATTTCCTACAACCCTTTTAACAGTATTACATTTATCACTCCTTTTAATTAGTGTTGAAAAAATAATAATGAAAAAGAATCCACATCCAAAAAACTGATTATTTTAATCGTTTTGACTAGTATATTTCCTACAACCCTTTTAACAGAATTTCATTTATCCCTCCTTTTAATTAGTGTTGAAAAAAATAATAATAAAAAGAATCAATATCGTTACTTCGGCGGTTTCTTTTACCAACTTGTGCTGTTTAACTCTTAATTAGAAAACCTCACATTTAACAATTATTTTTAGTTAACATATATGAATTTTAATAAGATAAAAAACGACTTATGTGTCTCAGGTGTCAATAGAGTGTATCGACTCAGCATAATAAGGAAAATAATTCCTTTTTTATGTTCTAAGTTTTATTTTGCTTCAAACTATTAAACACGCGAGTATAATGTACTAAAATAGACCCAAAGAGAAATGTAAAATGTAAAAATATCTCTTAGGTTCATTTTATTTTCAGAATAAAATATCTTTATTTCAACTCTTGTACGTTGGTGTATATTTTCATGCTGGAATCATAGATAGTACTCGTACATTTATGGTCTCATTCTTTTTGATGCAGAGTGTTGTCGGGGGAATCCGGAATTTTTATATAATTTAGGCTTCAACTTCTGTCAGATGTTCTGCGTAGGAAAACATTCGAGTTTTTCTCCGTCCAGAATGGCTTCCATTATACCGTACTCGAACTTTTATATTTTTATAGTACTAATTGGCATTTTGAGGTTCTATTGGTGACCTACGTTTTTTAGAACTTTAACGTGGCAGTCATTTTGATGTTATGGCGCATCGAGCAACATATTGTTGATTTAATTGATATTTGTATCAACTCTCTAATTGTACCGAACATTAGTTAACACTCAATAATTTCGAAGCGCTTTCAATTATTACTGATTGATTGATCCTTTATATGAGGTTGATGATTCTGCAGGACATACGACTCTCCACAAATTTGTTGCTATACCGCAGCGTGCTCAGCCGTTCGATCTGTGACGTGCAGAGTGCATGACAGTCGTCGCTCGCGCGCGTGTACGCGCTCCCGCACCTCGCGGCGCGGCGTCCCACGCGGGCGGTGTCCATAGCGCGGCTCCGCCCACCAGGGCCGCGCCCTGCCCTTCGGGGCTGCCAGCCGGCCACATCGCTCTCGCGCCCACGCCGTCGATTGGCTTCCCCTCGCCCCGCGCCGCCCCACCCCCCGCCCTCGCCGTGCCGCGCCGGTGTCCGCTGGTTCACAGGCGGCTAGCTCTCGCGCCTGCCCGCCCACCTGCCGAGCGGCCGGCCAGCCTGTCTGCCTGCCGGCCGCCACCCCGCGCGACACAAGTGTTTAATCATAATCTCAAGTTCTGGCCGCCTGTGACACGCGAGCCGGCCGCTGGCGCTCGCCCGGCGCCGCTGCTTTGTCCATCGGACACCGCGCGGCCGAGGGAGCGCGGGGGCCGGCCGCGCCGCCCCCTCGCTCTCGCCCTCGCCCTCGCCCCTCGGCCAAGCCCCTGCCCCCGCCCCTGCCCATATCCCCGCCATCGCTCTCGCCCTCACCTTCATTCTCATCCTCAATCTCGCTCTCGTTCTCGTTCTCGCTCTCACTCTCTCTCATCCTCATCCTCATCCTCATCCTCATCCACATCCTCATCCTCATCCTCGTCCTCGTCCACATCCTCGCCATCGTCCTCGCCCTGGCCCTCGCCCTTGGCCCAGCTCCCGCCTTCACCCCTGACCATATTCTCGCTCTCGCTCTCATCTCCATCCTCGCCCTCGACTTCACTCTCGCTTTCACTGTCACCCTCAACCTCGCCCTCGCTCCTACATTCGTCCTCATCCTCATTCTCTCTCTCGCTCTCGCGCTTGCCCTCCTCATCGCCATCACCCTCGCCATCACACTCACTCTCGCCGTCGTCATCGCCCCCACTTTTTTCACCATCGCCGTCTCCTCAAGCTCTACCCGTAGCCGCCGTCTGCCGGACCATCAAGCCCCCCCCCCCCCCGCCCCCTCGCCTGCCTCACGCCGTCTTGGTACTCCGCGCTGACCCTCCACCTCGGCCGCGCGATCTCGCTTTGTTTGTCTTTCGCCTTAACTGCTTCGCCAGCCCCAATTCGCCGAATGCGCGCTCTCTTGCAGGTGTGCGCTCTGCTCATGTTATTCTTGCTGCAGAGTTTAGCCGAGCTGAATTTGCGGATCTGTTAAGAGAATATGTATTGTTTGCAGATATTGCAGATAATGTGTAGAATCTGTGTATGTGCATTTCGTGAATGATATTGCCACGTGTTCGAAACAGAATAGTCTTGGGCGTAATTATAGTGTATCTTAATTATTGTCTCATAAATGAGAAAACAAGAAAAACAAAAGTGTGAATTAAGAGCTTGTTTGGCAAAATTTCAATAATTATTATTGCACGATAGGCTGTTGTATAATCATTTCCTTATTTATCTGTTATCCTGTAAGCTTTGAATTTCAGTTTTGATGAAACTAATTTCTTATCTAAGACTCATTTCTTAGTTTGAATTTCTCCAATTGAATCACAGTTCAACATTACGTAAATATTTTTGTGAAGATATCGTTTCTGCTTCAATGACATAACTCGCGAAATATAGAAGATTGAATCAAAACCGTAAATTATGTAATAAGGAAGCAATTTATTCCTACGGGAATAAAACTTTCTTACTTCCGCACGTGACTCAACGAAATAAAACCTCTCTTACAAATGAACGTGCAGAGGTAAGCTGTGATTGTTTATCCTTTCTAGAGTAATCACGAAGTGTATCGTTCTGCTCGTTTATTGCAGTTCCGTAGCGACGTTCGTGCAGAACTGCCTGCATATTTTCTACTCACTGGACGACTTGCGTTCACAGTATCACAGCGTGTATTGCGCTTACATTGCATGTGGTCATACTACCGAAGTACGAGAGCAGTGAGGTTTGTGTAGAAGGTTGCAGCTTTTCCGATAAGGCCCGTATTAATTTTACAACATGAATAGTGAAGATAATTAACAAAGAAAAAAGTATTTGAAATCATTCAAAATGAAGTATTTACCGAGGTGAGAATTCCGGGCAAATTACAGAGAATTATTGCACTACCTTTTACTTTCTTATGAATAAAATCTCTATACAATTACACAGTGAAAGGCATTGAACTGATTGTTCATGATTCCAACTGGAAATCTCATCGTTGTAACTAATTATTTCAACCAATTTCTGGATTCTTTGTCATTCAAAATGTAATTTGATATATTTATCTATTTGCACTATTCGAAACCATACTCCGAGAAAAACAAATCAAAACTTTCTTGGAATGTGTTTGGAGAAAATAGGAAAATATTAGATTGAACGGATTCCTGAATAAGTGAATCTAGTCTCAGTAATAGAGAAAACATCCACCATGCTGCTGCAAACTGAATACCTGGCATGACCGTTCTTCACTAACTACTAGTATGCAGCATACAGGAATCTGTTGACTGCAAGCATTTTGCTCATTGTGGCAATGACATTTTACGAATATACGAAGTTAGAATGTGTTTCTTAGAAAATTATCATGAAAATACTTTTTATTAGCTAAATATGTAAGATATTTCTAGGATATGATATTCTTTTAAGTTTTTACGTTTTTTAAATTATAAAAAAAGAGGTTCTTGAAAGTAAGTACAGAATGCATTTAAACCAAGTAGGGAAACTGAAATTTTAAATTTGAAACCTATCTTGGAGTTTCAAACACAAAACGCTAGTATGTCACAAAATGGTCACGTAATTTGTTCTACGTTCAGCGTCGCATCATCCCTTGATGGACGCAAAATCGACCTCAGTACCTTCTCTATAATTTGTTGCTGTGGATTCGAATTCCATCTGTTTGAAAAGGCCAGATCTCCTGCGGGCCCTATAGTCTCCAAGTAGAGCGTGGAGTGAGAGCCTAATGAACGCGGACCCTCACAACGGGAAAACCGCCTCCCACGCCTACTCGGGGAAACCCCGCGAGGTGGGCGTTGGGCCCCATTAGGCGCCACGCAAAGGTCCGGATCCGCCTCCCTCCGCCGCCGCACCCCTCCCCAGGGGGCCAGCTGTCACGCCGCGCCGCGCCGCTACCGCCCACGCACCGCCCCCGGCCTCCTTCGATTCCTTCACCTGCTGACCTTCCCCGACTCCCACGCGCCGGGCGCTGCCGCCGGCGCTCATCGAGATGCTACGCCCTCGCGCCCCCGGATTTGCTGCCGTGTCCCGGCGGGGCGCTCGCACCGCCGTGTCGAGAACACCACGGCCATACTAAGGGCCAACTTGGATCTTCCGGTGATTGTCCAGGTGAGATTCGCTTGGATTGGCAAATGGAAGCGTGCAAAATGTCTGTCACGGGAATACTTGTGGGGAGATTAAATTTTGAAACTATTTCAGTTTGGTAGACAGGGCATGACATAATGAAAAATAAGTATTGATGATTTTTCTTCGTCATTGTCATATCGATCAAGTGGTAAAAATCCGTTCGTAATATGGAAACGTTTTTCACTCTTGCCCTCTTCTCTCCCGTTGCACACATGTACACTTTCACTCCGAGACCTACACTACCACACATGTCGTGAGACCGGTTGGGAGCTTTGAGCTTGTTCCGGCTAGGGAGGTGCCCAGATTAGGAGATATCTGGATGGGGAAATCACCCCCGCATCGACGTTTAGGTCATCGCCGAATTACGTCATCCAGCTGGAAGGGAGCGCCACCATCTCCCAGAATACACTTTCACTAAACTAACGAGAATAATGATCACAGCACAATACGTGCCCAGAAACATCAATCAATTCCATCACGTGCTACCTCTCTGTCTTCAATTGATGAAATATTTTTTCAAGATATGCCAGTTTGTTTTTACTTATGCTCATTTCTTATTTTCCTGTTTCCTAAAAGAAACATTTAATTTGTGTTCAACTTAATTTTCAGTGAATTGTGTGTGTAAATTTATGAGTGTGTCGATTACAATACTTATTTTATACCGACATACCGAAAACATTTTCAAATATAACTGATTTTAAAATTGTGTTTCTATCTGCAAATGAGCATAACATTTCTCAAAAAAGCCGTAAAACGAACTATAACGTGAGTAGGTACCTGCACTGTGGTCACCATTTATCCATATCGTTTACTAAAAGAACACGAATAACTCCATCATTCTTCTGAAATCTATATATTAGTCGATGTGATAATGTGATCTTATGCTATAATTTCGATAATTCAGGAATTTGTAAATGAGCTTTAATACATTTTGAAAAATAGAGCTGATGCGCATGTTTTGGACTATTGGAAATATTTGCTCGCAAATTCTCGTAAATTCTTGATACTGCTATTTAATGTTTTCTAAAAGTACTCTACGATCTCAAGTTTGAAAAGAGGTAACGATCAGGATAACACAACGTTTGAATGCTTCTTATTTGCTGTACATTCTTCCTTGTGCCATCTTCTACATCTTTCGCCTCTCGTCCACACAAATAAGCGCGTTGCCAATTTATGACTCCAATCTCGGCTAGTTTAACCCCTTTTCACAATACTTTGCCTCACCTTTGTGTTATCACCCAAACATTTTTCCTACATCCGTCACCTCCGCTGTTCCGCACTCAGCGACTCATGTTGCGCCGAGCGCGCCCCCACGTGGCACTCTTTGTGCTTCTTTCGCGGCGCGCTAACCTCCTCTCCGCCCCCGCCCCCGCCCCCGCCGTTATTGTGACTTTGCATGCGGTGCGGCCCCTTCGCAACGCCCCGATCCTATCAAGCGCACGTCTGCCGCCCGCCCACCCGGGTCGTTCGCCTCCCCCCCCCCGTCACCCCCTGCCCTCCCCCGGCAACCGACGTCCACCCACCCTCACCCCATTCGCCCAGCGCCGCCCACCGTGTTCCTCAAGAACAAAAAGAAACGCCCGCTCTTTACCTTAAACGACTCCGCTATGAGCTTGGTGGGTTGATAGGCGAGGCTGCCCGGTTTTATGGTAACGAGGAAGGAAGCGCCTGTCCTTTTTCGTTCTGCCGGCTAATTTATATTTTTGATGCCTCTATGAAATATCTTTGAAATGTATCTCGTTTCGTGAATGTAATTTATATGTAGAGTATTGTGTGCTGTATTTCCTGCTATCTCTCATATTTTTGCATATGCCATATTTTTTCATGGAACAAAAGCAGGCGAAATATGTCTTTTGTTGGAAACTAAAACGGAGAAAATACAGAGGCTCTGCGGGTATTATCTCGTATCTTGTAGTTGGGAGTCAGTAAGACATAAACCTTTTTCGCACAATGCGTACTTAACCACCGCAGTGTGGAGTTTAACCCAACAAGAGCTGCGACACAAATCGACACCCGCAACAAGTCAATAGTGGCCTCCCTGGGAGATGGAGCGGCTTCCTTATTTCATTAGGCCCTGCGCATCTGTGAAATCTCGTTTATGCCGCCTCGCCCGCATCTCGTCTGTTGTCTGCACTTCCGTCGAGCTGGCTGGGAGCCCCCTCCTCCACCAACCTCCCCGCCTCCTCCCGCACTTCTCGCCACCCGTTAGATTGTTCGCGTCATTCCGCGCCCCCATTGCACGTCCTCCGACGAGAATGCTTCCACCACTTCAAAAGCAGTCGCTACCTCCTCCACCACCACCGTCAATCTTGTATTCTTCTCTTCAATAAGTCGGTACACCACGTGTCCCAATACATCCCGGATTTTCTGCGTCAATTTTATTATCGTCTTTTGCCGTTTCATTTCGCCCTTTTGAGCTTCACCGTTTGTGTTGTACATTTGTGGAATCCTGTATTTTTGTTGATGCTACTTTACAACCACTAGTTAATATAAAAATACCACGTATTATTATATGATAAGTATGTTGTCAATGAGTGATGCAAAAATATATTTAGGAATAGGAATACTAACTCTACAAATTGCACGCAAATGTAAAGAAGTTTACAAAATCGCAAGCTAATTTGATATTGTATGGTAAATTTTGTGCGTTTATTTGAACACTTGTTCTCTTATTTCCGTTTCTCGGAATGCGGACTTGGGGTTAAAAAATCAGTTGATAAAATTATATAATATTCAGGAAGGCAACAACGAAACGTAAAAAAATCAACTTTTCAAGTTGCTCTTCGTAAACCAAGCTTCTATAAACAATTGGTAAATTCCTCTTCTATTAGCTAATATCAATATTTACTTTATTAATTTTGTGGAGCGTCAAAGTAAGCTTCTTAGTAGTTTTAGAATGCCGTGATGAAAGGTTTTAGTATCCAACTCCACGCCAAATTCAGAACTCGTTATAAGCTCGTGACTGTTACTTATCTTGAAAAATACCCCAATAAAATACCAGCCTACATGCGACTATTATGGCGTAAAACATGACAGTGTCACGAATTTATAACACCGAGAAATTATCTGATATGACAAATCTTTACTGTTTTTACTTTCCTGTATACGTACGTAGTAGATACGTTGAATAGGGAAAGTAATGTAATCGGAAAATCGATTTCGAGATTTGCACGGAAAAACACGTTTTCTGGTTCCCTGATACCGAAGAAGAGTTTCTTTCAAAACGTCTTTTCGTCTGTGTAAAATGTGTCATTTCTCTTATATTATTTTAACGCTATGACTTGCAATCAATTATATCTAGGAACCAATTCTTGAGCACTTACAAGGTTCTTTGTCGAAAAAAAGAGTGAAAACTTTCGAAGAAGCTGCATCATTAGTAGATTGCCAGAGGTCCCTGCAGGACCCACAAACTCGACGAAATTCTTATCCTCTCTTTCTCTTTTTGAAGGTTTTGTCTTGGCCTAAGGGTGCTTTTACTTTTCCAAACATCCGTGTATATTTGTTCGCGCATCACATGTTGCTACTTACGTATATGTGTCACACGATGTGAACGCTCTATTATTATTAATTATTGTGTTTACTTATTGATGGCACCAACTTTATATCTAATTGTAAATCATGTAAGGAGGTTGTTAGAATCACCTGTAATATATCTTCCATTTACTAATTTTATCATCATGTTTACTTCATATTTCTTGGTTGTGTCATTTCTATTACGTATATTGCTCAACATTTTCATTTTCTGTTTGGGAAGATGTATGTTTATTTTCAACATTTCGTTTTTTTATCTAGAATACTAATGTTTTCATAGAAAACGAAACATTGGCAATCAAAACGTTCTTTATTATATATGTAAATGCTATATCAAATAATAATATTTTTTATCAAGAAAAGTTTTCTGTCTTGTTTGTTTAATCATTAATATACGGAGAATGTGTTTCGGCGTAAATAAAATAATTGGTATGAATATATAATGATTTCGACAAAGGAAATAGTTTCATCACCAGTCCGTATTTCAATGTTGTTATAAACAGCTGTTTCATTTGTCTTATGTTCCATTCAGTTCCATACTAATTTGCGGGTAAGCGAAATCAAAGTTCTTGTAAGTCTCTGACAAACAAATATTACTCACACTGATCAAAGCGAAAGAAAATACAAGTACAATGTCATCTCTCTATGTGTTGGAAAATCCAAGTGAGCAAAAATCTCTGAAAATAATTGCATCATTAGTAATTGCATTTCCCTTTTAAGTTCGTTTGTCGGTTGTGGAATCTAACGACGCTTATAGATAATGTATTGAAATGAATGGAACTCTAGCCTAAAAATGATTTCCTACCAGTCGCTTCTCAGTCTCATAAATCAATATGTAAAGTGCCATCCTGTAAAACCGCTCGAAAAGTGTTTTGTGATATATTAATTTGAAGGTGCTTTGATCTGTTTTTCTGTTTTCAAGTGTACAGATTGCAAAATAATTTGAAGTTTTAATTCATCTGCGTACGTTCTCTCACTTTGTTGATTCATTATCTGTTAAAAGATCATCGGCAAACTGTAAGACTAGCCACAAAGGCATATTTATTATCGGTCTCATTTTTTCTATTGGTTTAATGGAATGGAATGGAACATAGTATTTTGCGTCTACGGTGGGAGCTGACGTGTGCCGATTCTTTCATCAAATCATTTTCTGTGTATCTCAACCAAATAAATGACTCGTTAGAGTGATTATTATAATCTCAATGACATTATCATTTTAATTATTTTTTCAGTTGTATTGTTATATTCTTCTAAATTATATTTTTTCTACGCGTTAATTACTACACTAAAGATAATCTCAGCGAATCTGTTTAATTAAATATCTCATTTCTAAAAGTATTGTCTCTTACAGTAAGTATTGCGTTTGATCCACGTAAGTGAAACATACTTCCGATTGAAATGCCCTTTTAAAAACTAATAAAACGCGTGGGAATGTTCTTTCAGGCGTTCAGGAAACGAACTATCCCGACAAAATGGCCCCCGTTTCTTGTTCGTTCTTGGGCGTTTCACGGAAAACTCGGAAGCGATATCTCGAAACAAGGCTTCGCAACTCCCATTCATCAAGCAGTCCGTTTCGTGCGATAGCAAAAATTCAGCAAAGGCACGGGTGGGTTAAGGGTGGAGAGGGTGGAGGGGGAGGGCGTGGGTGTGGGGGTGGGGCGGAGTCGACGCACGGTATCGCTCCGCTCGGCATGACAGCTCTCCGCTGCGTTCTCCCTGGACAGGCCTGCTTCCGCCTCACGCAGGAAGCTTTCAGGAAGCGACTTCCATCTGGGTCACGCGGGCTGGATGTTCGCGAGCAGAAACAGAGGATGCTTTGGGTTCTTGTTGCAGTGTTAACACAGAAAACCCTTGTTAATACGAATTTCAAACGACTGAAATAATTGGTGTTCTTGTTATAAAAATTCGTGTTAACCGATATAATGTGTGTGTGTATATTGTGGCGAGATGGGATTATACAACCCCATAACACCACAGTTTCGCCGGCATAAACGTTCACAGGCAGCGAGAAGAGCGGCCGAAAATCAGAGTAGCAAAACGCGCAGCCTGGTATCCGTTGCTCGCACTAGTCGCCGCGAACTATCAAGCCACGTTTTTGCTGGTGGAAGGCACAAGTAGGAGAAATAATCCCCACCACGTCGAATTTCCCCAGGCGAACGCCAATAAATACGCAAACGCGGAAGCGGGAGCTCTCTTTTGTCGCCATCTCGCCTGGAGTCAACATCTCTTCTGCTAGCACGCGTCGGGTCAGCAGTTCTTCATGTAAGGCACCGCTTGGCAAATGAGCAGATTTTATCAGAGCATCAGATTAGTTAGAAATTGCCGCAACGACTGTTTAGATAGGAGTGTACGGCGTTGCAGAAAACGTCTAGCTAGTCATCCGCGCAGTAGTCAGGAATTAGAGAAATATTCTTCTATTAACTAATGCGGGAAGTAAAAGTGTGCCCGTTGTCAGGAAAGCTCTGAAAGTTCTTGATTAACAGAATAAAGTTAGGAACGAGCGAAGTACTTGCGCTGGCAGTTAGGGAAGTGCAAGGGACATTTTCTGCAAATTGGGCGTAATCGAAGGCGGTAGCAGCCGTGGGAGGAGAAGAAACCGGTTAGTGGAAACGGAAGAATACGCGGGTCGACCGGGAGAAGACGACGACCGAGGAAAGGACGCAAGAGGACATCGAGAGCAACGCAGAAATTCGGAATCGAGCAACGCGGTGCGGAACGCAGCACGCTGTTTCAAGGTTGAAAGACAGTTTCGAGGTAACCTGTAGAACTACGAAATTAGGTCAAATTCACGTCGGCAGGGAAAGAACAGTTTCAGAAGTGTTAAAAATTGAGGACACGGATGTTAATAATTTGTAGCTTGGGAGTGGGAGATTTAATGCGTAATTGCTTGCCTTTAACCATTCTATTGTAGCAGTCATTATTCTGTTACCAGCACTTATAATTTAAAGATAAATTGAGAGTAGTGCGCTTGCCCACAGATTAATTATTGTATGTAAAATTTTGAAAGGGCAAGAGATTGTAAATTAGGTTTAGTTTCACATGCAATTGTAATTAGAATAATTTAAATTTAGACGTAGTGAAATTTCAAAGGGAATTCCCAGTACTGGTCAAAGAAATTGCTTCAGAAAATCAGTTCTGAACAAAATTAAGTGTTCTTTTGTTGAATAGGCTGTCAAAGTTGCTTATTTGAGTTTATTTAATCATTTTTGGAAGTGTAATTCTATGTTTGATTTGTTTTTCGTTGTTATCAATTCATGCCACAGAATTTTGAGTGAATTATATGCTCGTTTATGTGTGATTTGTGTGACTTTTATTGTGTCAAGGGTTCAGACCTTTCTCGTACCCCAAAGATCCTGCTTCCTGAGATTCTAAGCTCGCTTCACGAGCATAATATCTTAACGACTTGCTTACAGTGCATGCGGCTGTGTCTGGAGAAGGTGCAAGGTGTGTATGATAGGTAAGGCGGTTAGATATTATTGAAACACATAATGTGTTTCCTTACACTAATTAGAACATTAGCGTAGATAATCAGTATATATTTTGGTCTGCGCGGTACGTACGTCAAGCGCGGCGAACAACGATGGGAACTAGCAACGGTCGCTACCGCCGCCGTTGCCGCCGCCGCGAGGACAGCGTGAGAATGTCGGTTACGAACTGGGCAGCGAACGGCGAAGATTTCAGCCGTTAGGACAGTCGCGGAGAAGTGGCCGGTAGGTACGGACGTGTGGCGAAGAGCTCGCCGTTAGTGCATGGACAAAGGGAACATGCGGTGTATTTTGTAAAGTAGTAGCAACTGTAGAACAATAGATACGTGAAGTAGAGATCGAGAATATTATTAGGATGAGAGATCAGCGACGAGAGAACAATCGATCGCGCTTGTATTATTTATCGCGGTAAGAATAACACCGGAATTGTGTGGTGCGGAACTGAGGCCAGCACGTACAGTAGCCGTGGGTTAAGTGATTAAATCCAGCGACGGAAAATAATCAGAGTGAGGTGCAACACCGAGGTACCAGGAGCCGAATCAGGAAGGATTCGCAAGGTCACCAGCCGAGGCGATCGCTACGCCATCAGCCGCCGACGACGCCCAGCTGCTGCGAAGGTCGGCGACCCCTGCCGACACGAGCCGTGCTCCAAGCATCGAAGGTATTGGTCGGGGCCCCGAAGGTAGGATAATATGTATTACACCTAATCTTGGTACCAAGGCAGAGTGTATAAATGTTGTTAGATCATGTAATTAACAAATCTGGTTTGTGAATAAATGCTGTTCATGATTGTACTTCATTTATTAATTAACTTTCCTAATGCTTTACCAACTTATCGTAGGGACCCATTCACGGAAAAGATACCCTCCTTTAGTAATTTCTTGCAGTGAAAATACCCGGCATCACCAGGTACGTCACAGCTGGCGCCCGAACAGTCTGGAAAGCGTGTAATTAAGAAATGTGGCCCTAGGAAAGTTGATAAAACATTGGAAAGTACTGTGCATGTATTTGATGTATATCAATGCAGGTTAAATATAATAGGCAGGCAATGTAAAGCTCATTATTAGAGGGAACAAAAGTAACAGTACATGTACTAACAAAGCATGCATAAGTCAAGAAAGCATAATGAATACTTGGTAATTACAGAAATTTTGTTGTTTAATTAATAGCGGGCAGATATATGAAACTATTTGAGAGTAACCAGTATAAAGTTACTACTACAGTTACTGGGTTTATGAAAACTATAAATGTACATATTGTAAGTGATATAGTGCAGTATAATTTCAAAGATTTTGTAAGACAAGTCAATAATGTTTGAATTGGTTGGTATTTTTCATAACATGGAAGTTAAAGAATTTGTGAAGTAGTAATAATTCTTATGGAAATATAAGGGTATTTAATATTATTATATAAATCGTGCACATTACCTGCTGGGAATTTACATTCAGCAGTGCATTGTTCATTAGTAATGGTAAAGTTTGTGGAATTTAGTGGAAAGGATACTAGGTTGGGAAGTGTGTAGCAGCATTGTGAATGTATATTTTCAACAGTCATGTAGTATTATTGAGGGAAGTTTATGGAGAAGACATGACATGTAATTGTATGTGATTGCTGTGCACATAATATAGCAATAATTGTGTTGAGAAGTAATTCCAAAGCAAATAGTGGATTTACTAAAATTTGGGAGCATTTTTGTAATAATGTTAATGAGTTTATTAGCAGTACATATGTATTCAAGTGGTAATAATATTACTGATTGTAGAGAATATGTTTATGTATTGGTAGGTGAGTGGGAATTTATGTGATTACTGAATTAGCGTTATTGTGTTTTTGTGGTGAGTGAGGGTGTGTTCTTCATCTATCAGCATCTGAAATATTAGTGCATTAAAACAGTCACGAAGAGTATATAGTGCTGTGGCGGGCATAATAAATTAAGAGGGCAACCGTTGCATTATTGTTAAGAGAAGCAAAGGGAAAATTGTACGAGCATTTAGTGTAAGCGGGATCGAACGTGAAGCTATAAGTAATAAAATGGAGGAGCAAAACGTAGTATTGGACTCGGAAGGGAAGGCGGAGCAAATAAGGGAGATAGACGAAGGAATTGGTAGTAGCATTTTATCGGAAAGCAGGGATAGTGGAATTGGAAGCCGGTTGGATGATTCGCCGGGGGATAGTTTCAATAAAGAGGTAGAAATTACGTCAACACCGATGAACCAGGCAATAGGAAATCCAAGTCAGGGGGGTGGGGAAAATACCCTTACAGACTTTATGCAGATAATCATGATGAAATTAGACGTACAAAATAGGAAAGCAGAAGAGCAGAGTAGGAAATTAGACGAACAGAAAATATTCACAGAGGAACAGAATAGGAGGTTGGCTGAAGAACTAAATAGGAAAGTTGAAGAACAGATTGGGAAGCTGGCAGAAGAGCAGAGTAGGAAATTAGATGAACATAAAATATTTACGGAGAGGCAGATTAAGAAGTTCGCGGAAGAACAGAGCGAGAAATTAGATGAACAGGATAGGAAAGATGAGGAACGAATTAGCAAATTACGAGAGGAGATAAGTGGGCGAATAGAACACACTGAAGAACAAACTGAGTTACAGTTGGCGGTCAAGGAAGAAATACAGGAGAATAGGCGGGAATGCGAAGAAAAGGTGCTAAAAGTTCAGCTACACCATCAAGTGGACGCTAGGGTTGCTGCAGAGGATAAAAGCGAGGGGATGACGAACCAAATTCATGAAGAAGTCAAGACAGCGGAGGGCAAAACGGTGGAGGTCCAAATCGAGGCCAAGGAGGATGTTTGTAAAGTGGAGATGGAAACGGAAGAATTGAAGCAAATAATGGAAGAAGAAGTGGAAATGAAAACGGAAGAAATGGAGCGTATAATAGAAGAAGAAATCGAGGAAAATATACAGGGGTGCGAGAAGAAAGTATTAATACAAGATGAATTTGAACAGGAAGAAGTAGGGAAAATGTCACCGAGTGTCAAGAATGGGGTGACGCCAATTATGCCTCCAAAGTCGCTGAAATATTCGGAAGATGGTAAGGAAAACCCTGACGCAGTTATGCGAGCAGCAGAACAGCATCTAGCACTAATTAACACCATGGAAGGACACAGGATCCAGTTCCCATACCTAACTTTAGAAGGAAACGCCGGGACATGGACAGGAATTTTTAATGTATTTCCTAAATTCTTGAAGAAATTTAATGACAAAATTTTCGTACGAGATTGGAGCAGGGAAACCCGAACAAACGTCAAGATAAACCTGAGGAACAATCATCACAACCACGTCATGGAAAGTATTAGTGAATACACAACGAAGAATATTATGAGGCCAAAAATATCATTTATTCCTAGGAACTACCAAGCAATAATTTGCGTAGTAACGCGACAGCTTTCCATCACTACGCAGAACTTATTGGGCAAAGCAAGTCATGCCAAGTTAGGAAGGTATCAGAAGGCAGTGGTAGAGTATGACTGCACATTCGCAGATACTCCAAAGAAGAAGATAGAAATATTGAATGCACAACAGAGAGAGCAGCGGTCGCAGTTGTTGACAGAAAATAAACAAGAACCACCGAAGACGAAGACGAAGGAGAAGACATACCAAGCATTGGTAAAATCAGGAAAGGAAAAGAAGGAGAAACCGAAGAAGAAGACTTACCAGTTTAGTGAGGGACAATCGGTACGGCTACGGGTTCCCAGAGTATCGAACCCAAACCTAAAATTATACCCAAAATTCTTCCTGTTATATGAGGGGCCATATTTTATAGACAAAGTAACGGATAAAATGTGGCCAGACTGTTAAATAACAAACAAGAAGTGATAGGACACTATAATGTCATCAGTCTGAGACCGTGTCCAATAAACGAGGACAACAGTGAAGTGTAAATAAAGTGTATTATTAGTATTAGTCTAAACAATCACGTGTTAATCTGATTTTAGGGAATAAGTGTATATAAGGATTCATGTAGTATACAAGACAGTGCAACTATCGGCAGAGACGATGGTGATGAAGTGAATTTTTCTTAGGCAGGAAAAATCCAAAAAAGGAGAGGAGGGGGTGATGAAACACATAATGTGTTTCCTTACACTAATTAGAACATTAGCGTAAGTAATCAGTATATATTTTGGACTGCGCGGTACGTACGTCAAGCGCGGCGAACAACGATGGGAACTAGCAACGGTCGCTACCGCCGCCGTTGCCGCCGCCGCGAGGACAGCGTGAGAATGTCGGTTACGAACTGGGCAGCGAACGGCGAAGATTTCAGCCGTTAGGACAGTCGCGGAGAAGTGGCCGGTAGGTACGGACGTGTGGCGAAGAGCTCGCCGTTAGTGCATGGACAAAGGGAACATGCGGTGTATTTTGTAAAGTAGTAGCAACTGTAGAACAATAGATACGTGAAGTAGAGATCGAGAATATTATTAGGATGAGAGATCAGCGACGAGAGAACAATCGATCGCGCTTGTATTATTTATCGCGGTAAGAATAACACCGGAATTGTGTGGTGCGGAACTGAGGCCAGCACGTACAGTAGCCGTGGGTTAAGTAATTAAATCCAGCGACGGAAAATAATCAGAGTGAGGTGCAACACCGAGGTACCAGGAGCCGAATCAGGAAAGATTCGCAAGGTCACCAGCCGAGGCGATCGCTACGCCATCAGCCGCCGACGACGCCCAGCTGCTGCGAAGGTCGGCGACCCCTGCCGACACGAGCCGTGCTCCAAGCATCGAAGGTATTGGTCGGGGCCCCGAAGGTAGGATAATATGTATTACACCTAATCTTGGTACCAAGGCAGAGTGTATAAATGTTGTTAGATCATGTAATTAACAAATCTGGTTTGTGAATAAATGCTGTTCATGATTGTACTTCATTTATTAATTAACTTTCCTAATGCTTTACCAACTTATCGTAGGGACCCATTCACGGAAAAGATACCCTCCTTTAGTAATTTCTTGCAGTGAAAATACCCGGCATCACCAGGTACGTCACAATATATATGTATATATATATATATATATATATATATATATATATATATTTCTTTGGTGGGACACGAGTTTTGTTTGTTTGACAAGGAATTTCGTGTTAAGCGAGTTCATGGTAACGAGGCATACTGAAATTAAAGAAATGTGGCACCCTGCTGGGAGGCCCTCGCCCGTTCGCGGGCTCTTGCGCCAAGCACAGATAGATAATGCAGATCATGATGTTAGATATATGGTCTTGGAATTGAGCAATGTCAGACTGAAGATATTGTATTTTCAAATTTTAATTCATAATAATTAGGTTTAAAATTCTGCCATCACGCTACAGTTTAAGAAACGAAAACACAACTCAACATTCTCATTGCAAAGTCTCACGTGGTGAGGAAACTTTGTAAATTATATGCAAAATTATTATCAATTGCGCATCCAGAATCAAATTTGAGAGTTTATAATGACCATTGTTGCTTATTTTCAAACACATGCCACAAGATTCCAATGGGTAAAGTATTATTTGGGGAAATATAAAAACACCTTTAATTTAAAAACGTCAATTTTCATCACTTATGTACATTGACACGCGAATTATGCTGCTTTTTATCTTTTTATGTAAGTACTGTGACGTCGTAGGTTGCAGATATTACAGAGAAGATTGCTTTGGTTTACTTCCTACACATACATCTGCGAGTGGTACCACTTACTACCCGAGTGTTTGCTCCGCATTAGCATCCGCCAACAATACACGGATCAACTGTCGGACACGAACCTGGCGCTCATAACCCCCAAGCTTGTAGAATTGTAAGAGCCCTGGTGTCGCTGGTGACAGCGCGCCGTAGAGGTTTCAAGAAACCAAAACCCGCGGGTGCTGCGCACCCCCGCCTATATACCAGACTGGCTGTGATGCAAGTCGCGTCCCAACAGTCTCGGCATGGTCTTGTAATGAGTCTGGCGCCAGCTAGGCTCCTACCCTCTCGCCCTGTGACGTTGATGTTGGGTCCTCACCCTCTTTCTTATTGTGAACACATTTCTAAATCGTGAAGTATCTACGTTGAAGCGCTGTTGCCTTGTGCTGAATAACGGTCGCTATAGCAAGTTTTTAATTTTTGGAATATTTCGGCTGTGAAAATTAATTTTGATATGTACTACTTTACTACAAGTTTTCTTTACTAATTTTTCTATTTGTATTTCATCTTTCTTAGAGTCCAAGAATCACTGCCTATATTTTCTCCCTCTGTTCAAAGTGTTTTTGACATTCAAAAGAATAAATTGGATTCTTTGAATCCCTTTGAATAGTTCCCCTCCTTGTAACGCTCTGCTTAAGGACAACGGATTCTTTTTCCGGCCTACTCCTACTTGGTTTTCCGTACTTTTATGACCGCATCAATGTCGCTTTTGCCCGAGGCGCCGCTGCCGTCCCGTCCGCTCCCTCCAGCCATTACGGTGTTTGGAAACTCGAGCGGGTCACCTTCCGCCCCCGCGCCGCGACGCCCCTCGCCGTAATTAAGCGTCACCGTGTTTTATCTGATCGTCCGTAAACACCTCCTTCGCCTCGGTGCCCCCACCTCCGTCTGCCCACCCACGCGTCCACCCACCCGTCCCCCGCCAGACGGCTCGCAAACCCGCCAACCCACTCGCACACCAACTTGCTCGCCCGACAGCCTGCACGTCCACGCATGCACCCCCACCTTCCGCCGCCAGCTCGTCCACCCAGCCAGCTCGTCCAATTCACTCACCAATCCATTTACAATCCACTCGCCCGCCTGCCCGCCCACTCGACCATCAGCCAGCTCACGCCCATGACCCCACGTGCCCTACCCTCCTGCCCTTCTGTCCTTTTCCCACTCACCTTCCCTCCTTCGCCGCCCTCCCGCCTTCCCGCTCTGCAAGCACTGTTCGCCCTTTCATTCTCCCGCCCCCTCTCGCCTGCACCCGCCCGCCCTTTCCTTTGCAAGCGCCAGCGTTCTCATCTGCACCGGCCAGCTCTCTTGACACCCGCTCATGACTCCTCACACCCGCCCCCTTGCTGCCCTCCACCCACACACCCGCACCCTCATAATCGTTTTCGCTTCCCCATCCGTCCGCTCGCTGGTCTTCCCGGCACGAGGACGGAACGCGACGACGACGATGACGACGAGGAAAAAAGAGACCCGAGCTCCGTTGAAGGGAGGGAGGCAGGAGCTGATCCTTGCACGTCAGCTTCCGCGTGTTTTAGAGCTCCGACCTGTCACGACTTCATCCCGTCTGACGTGCTAGTCGAGGGTTAAGTTTGAAATTTACCCTTAAGTGGACTACCTCATCACAGTCTCCTCTCTGGGCGGAATAGTGACGCGAGGTACCTGTTGGTGGTTCACGCCTTGGGTTTCTTTGTCGAATGAGGAGGTGAATTGTGAAATTCATCTCTAAGTGCAGAATATACTTTTATTATTTCTCCGTCGGTCACTAAAAACGAAATGCAGTTTATACAAAATGTGCAAAAGAAATTTAACACATAAAAATAGGAAAGGAAATTTAATTACCTAGTCATTCTACTGAAATCTTACTCCGGCGTAATAGATAGTGTTATATAGAAATTTATTTCATGCAGTTGTATTTGCTTTTTATACATTCGGAAACGCGTTTCCGAAAGCGTGTTTATAATATAAGTACATGTTATCCTCAGCTACACCGCAGGGGTGCGGATTTGTTTGTGCACTGCGTGGGTAAATAGTGTATTAATGCTGTTATTCCATAACATCATTTACATTATGTGCAGAATGATTAGTGCCGTTTTACCCCCAAGGGAAAGTCCAACTGCTCCTGCCAGCTAAAACCCAGGGATTTATTACTGGAAGTACTTGCAATGTGAATTTGCAAATTATATGTGAAAATATGTGCGATTAGTTGAATGAAAATTCATGTGCAGTGTATTAACGCAAGCCTACAATGTGAATATGGTTTCCGGAATTTACAAATGCCTGAATTTTTTTTTTATTTTTTGCAAGAATTTTATTAATTCAACACTATGAATTAACCTTATTTTCTTTCGGAATTGTTCAGCTGTCTTAATAAAGTTGTAAGTTTCATTGCTTATAGTGTAGGTACTTTATACACCCAAGTGGCGTTTCTCGTTGAATTTTTTACGTGATTTCTCCACGCACTCACCGCGAGTGCTAAATCATCGTAATGTTGTACCCTCCGCTCATAAAAATGCCCTTCCCGTCAGCCCTACAAGTTTATCGAGACCGTGGAGGATCTCAGGTGCGCCGCATATGAACTTCACGCACCCGCACTCACTTTCCCGCGCCGGGCCGGGCCGGGGGCGTATGATACGGCGCCCTTCCTCAGCGGAATGCGCGGCCACGCTCCGAGAACGGATCGTAACGACGCAGTGGCGTGGAAGGGAGGGGCGGGGCGGGGCGGGGGGTGAGGAGGAGGGGGAAGGGGAGGAGGAGGAGTGCGGCGGACTGGCGACCTGTTGCCGCGGGCGGAGACAGCTGCGCCGCCCTCGTCCATGGAAGTCGCCGCTCGCCAACGATGAGTAGAGCAATACTGAATTTTATATTCTGTGGAAATGTAGTCGTTAAATTCTGTTTGCCACCAGGGCTGCCTTCATCGCTTCGTGACAGAGGTGTTCGGGATGAAAACTTGGCACTTCCAAATGATCTCAAAGGATTTGGAAATGCTCATACTAACTCATTTTATATTGATTATTATTTTGCAATGAATTTTATTTTAGAAGTAATTTTCGTTATTTTATCTAAAATATTAGATAGAAGATTGACGTAAGAAATGAACCTACCTTCTATATTTATGTGTTTTTACACTAAACATTGCAAATCCATCTTCCTCAACATCATGATCAGCATCATCATCATCATCATCATCACCATTTGTAATCTAAAATAAAGTACTATCTTATTAACATCTTGATTTAATAATTTATTTTCAAAATGTACAGTATTGCCAAAATATACGAACATTGCATTCTACTCTCACTACCATATTTTTGGGATTATTTTATCTATCTCAAATATGTTTTTTAACATTAATTTTTTGTTCACGTGTTATTATCGGAATATGTTTTATTCAATTATGAAATTGATCTTTAGAATCTTATGGTTTTAGTTTTAATCTACATGTGGGTTGGCAGTGGTGTTCTATTATTTTCTCTTCTAGACATTCTTTAATGTCGCACTTGTATCACATGAAACACCAAAATCATTCTTCTTCACTGTTTGATAATGTAATCATACGAGTATTTTAATCTATTTGACTGTAATTATTATATTCCATACATACTTCTGTTATTAACTTTAATATTCACTCATGTCGTAGAATGTGTCCAATAAATTATTGTCGTCTTTGTCGCAATAAGGTTTTTACTGAGACACGTCTGTTGTTTATTCAGTGCTTTAGAATTAAAGCAGCATTGAAATGTAAATTCTGGAGATATTTGTGTTTATCGCTAGATTTTCTGGCATTTCGTTATTTACAATACACTTCCATTTCACGCGACTGCATTGGTAAAACTGTAAATAGGTAATGTGTTAAGTGTGAAAGCATACATTTGTAATTAATTTCAAATTGCAAAGTGAATAAAGAACTAAAAGAATTAACGCCATTATTATTACAATGTTCGTTAAAAATCTAGTTTATTACTAAATTCATGTCCTCGAGATTATAAAATAATGAAATGTTATTCTGACCAATTACTATTATCGGCTAGTGTGGTTGCAAATATTGGAACGTGCTATTGCTGGAAACGTTGGCCTGTAAGCGCAGAGGTGAAGTGCAGAGGTGAAGTGCAGTGACGCGATGTTAAGCGACGTGGCGGAGGGAGGGCCGGCCGCAGCGGAGGCGGAGGGTACAGAGAGTAGCGTAATCTGTGCGGTTGCCGCCATTTAATATTCTTTCACCCGTTAGCCCCTCTAGACAGCATTCAACAGTTGAGGAGAAATTATAACACTCGAAGAAATTACGGAGAGTTGCAAGAATATTATAATTGTTTTAGGTTGGTGGTTCTCAATTCAGCCACAATATAGCACAGTTCAACTGGATATAAAATGGTGAAATTATGGAGAGTTTGAAACATTAGTTCTTGGTTTCTGGATGATTGGTGGTTCCCAACTCAGCCAAAACATCGCATAGTTCAATTGGACATAAAATGGCGGAATTGGTGGCGCAAAGAAATGCTCTGTGTCTTGGGACAATGCCAGGCGTGCGCGCAAGTGCCCACAGAGAGTCTGGATGGCTGCACGCATGAGGCGTGCCGGCGCGGCCGTGCGAAGGCGTGAAGGGCGTGCCAGGGGCGACCGCCAGAGAGAAGCCGGCGAAAAGGGCTGGCGCCCCCTTCCACCAACCCGCGTGGGGCGGCGTGGCGAAACTTTCAATTTGCGGCCCGCGCGCGCCGTATTAAGCCATTTCCTGCGACGCGCTTTGTGCCGCGGCAGCGCCGGCCGCGTGGACGTCGGCGCCCGCGTGGGCGGAGGAGATGAGACGGGAGGCAGCAGGTCATACGCGGTCTCACGCGTCGACGAAAGCGCTCCCGGGCAGCGTTAGTGAGCTGGAGACGGAGAGCGACGAAGCGCAAGTAAGGGGGTTAAAGCGTAGGGTGATGGCAGGGCCGTAAAGTTGGTGCGAGATGCCGGTGAAGTTGCCAGTTGGCGCAGAGGTTTGCTGAAGAACAAGTGGAGATTCAGAGATCAAAATTGAAGAAGGTTGCGTGTTTTGGAGAGAATAACGCTTGGCGAGCATATTCAAATACCTCACAAATTTATGTTTCTTGGCATGATTTCCGAATTCTCTTAATCATATATTTTCTTTGTGACGTAAACAAGATAATAAACGTTTGTTTTGATTTCACTTATTACAAATTCGGAGGACATGCGTACAATGTATGTTACCGGGCACTTAAAAATGTCTTCGATATTACTCACTTTTAATATTTATGTTCAATTTTTTATTAGAATCGTCCATTGAGAGGAGTACGTAATGACTAGAATACAGTCTTCCACAATTGGTACACACTAGAATTGTAAAAATATTTTTATTGCAAATACCACCCTATTACTAAAAATGTGGGGTAGTACCCTCATTTTCTTAGAAGACAACGTCTCTGCCAATACAAGAAAATTGCAAAAAGATACCAAAATAGTGCAAACTTTATTTCAAATACTGCTTCATATTTTAAACAAAATATCAAGTTACCGTTTTTTTTTCTCCTTTAATTTGCCGCCGAGGTTTTTGTTTCCCCCGGAAATCCCACATGTCGGATCGATGAGTCGTCTGGGGCGCCCTCGGACGTGGCGCGTCTGGCGGCGGCAAGGGAGGGGCTTCGAGGGATCCCGGGGCGTCCCAAGGCGCCTTTTTCTCTGCCCCGGCCGCGCCCCGCGCCCCGGGGCGGCTTTGCGCCGGTCGATGTTGATCAGCTTGGGGCGCAATTGGATTTGTGCGCGGAAGAGAAATCCGCCACAACCCCCTCCCGCCCCGCAGGCATATGCAAATGCACCGGGGAAGCGGCGCTCGGCTCGAGAGGCGCCGCCGGAGATCGCCGAGATGCATTCGCACACGATGGGCTCCTCCTTCTGGCGCCCTCTCGCGCCCGTCGCCGTTCGAGGCGCACGCGGTTGACCTTGGCGGTGAATGTTTGCTTGATCTCGCTTGATTGTGCTTGTTATCGATATGCAAGTACGAATACGTATACCTGTAATATTTCTTTGAAAAACAATCTCCTACGGATTCAAAGTTAATGTGATCAGGCATAATATTATGTTTTGCCCAACTAGTTGTTTTATTTTTTACGAAAAAAATAAATGTTTTATAAAAATGAAGAATGTAGATACTAAATAAAAGATATCAAAATTAAAATTTTTAAAAACTCCATAAAACGTGTATACCGTGAGTGCCAATTTTTTTTATTGTGCTTCTCGGGAGACTGTTGCAAATCGTGGCTCGCTCTTCGGCGCGCTGCGTGCGAGTAGTGGAAGAGAAAGGAAATGCTTCCCGCCTGTATTCCCCTATGTCTGCCGCGTACTCTCAAATCACAATCTGACAAGGCAAAAAGGACACTGTGGTGGTGTTATCTAGCACTTTCTTTAAACTGTTTCTTTTTTTTTGTTTGTTTCTTTAAAAATTAATGACAGACACTTTCGCACTTTACGGTTAAGTTTATACTTTAACTTTTTCGTTACATTAACTTTAAATAAAACTAACGAGAACTGTTTTATTGTACAGAGCGCGAGCACAAGACAACGCTTGCGAAGTATGAAATAGAAGTGACCAGCAGAGTAGCGACTGTCGTAGTGGTCTGTACCGGGAAGGGACGGAGAAGAATGGCCCAGTACACATGTGCGAACGAAGAGCCAAGCACTGTGCAATGACCTGTTCGAGCCACATGAGATGTGGAATTTAAATAATAGAAATGAACGATCAGATTTTTCAGAGGGCATTTACTTTTATCGTAAAGATTAGCGCTGAAAATACTAAGCACAATCTAGCACAGTCACTCTCAAGTGTCTTCTTGGCAATTTTCAGAATACACAGAATTTGATACGCTGTTTGACTGTCGAAACTTCTAGAATTACCACTTCAGCAAAAACAGTACATGTCATTTGTTTGTAGACACACCTCGTATATTTGTCTGAACTTGAAAAAGCAGAAAAAATAGTTATAACCTGAAGGTTTTTTAATCTTTTCGCTGACATTTTCTCATCTACTGAGCGACACAAAAAGAATCCTCGACCTAGCTGATGAAATGGCATTTTGCCAGCTCTGTGTGCCAAAATTCGGAATCTGAAAACGCTGCAAAGTTTGTCATGCAAGTGATTGAGCAACATGAAGGAAAAACATTTTTGAATACATCTTATAAATTTCAGATATGAATGTAATAATAATTTATTAAATAATTTGTAATTAGCTCAATGAATTTTTATTTACATTTAATTTCACGTATTATTTATAGTTAAAAAATCATATTATATTTTTTAAATAGTATGTGTATTTATGTTGAAAATCTAATTTTTTGCAGTATATATGATGTATTCTATTTCTGGAACTAATATTCTGCATCGTAAGTTTACTGGATTCATCAGTTGTGAACAAAGATTACATTTCTACGTTCAGAATCTTCCATTTCCACGCTCGTTCTAAACAAATACTTGGTTATAACACGAGAACAGAATAATTATGGCGTTCCGAGAAAAAAGAGAGGGTGTATGAAATATGTTTGCAATTAGAAGCCAGAAAAATTCTGCTTTTTTATGTCACGGCATCATTTTGTACACCTCCCTCAATTCCGTTTTTAATTTTCGAAATTTGACCACCGCATTCTTCAACACGTCAGGCAATATAGGCGGGAGCAGCGGGTCACGTTCGTCGCCTCCTTCCCTCCTGAAGCAATGGAGCGACGTGTGGAGAGCATCTATTTGGTACGCCGCGCCGCCGTTCAATGGATATGGGACAGGGGATTAGGCACCCGTCGGCGCGAGGGGCGATGGGGAGGGGTGCGAGGGGGGGGGGCGACGCGACGCACGTGCGTGCCGGGGTCGCGCGGCGGGGCGTGATTCGCATGCCTGCCCCCCCCCCTCCCCTGCCCGCTCTTGCCGAGCCGCGTTAAGACTCCTCATCTTGGCGCGTCCTGCGTCCTACTCGCTGCCGCCGCCCCGTTTGCCCTCGCCCTCTCCCCGCCACCCCCTCGGCATTGTTGCCGGCGACAAAGGACGCTCGGGGCGTGACGTGGGCGCTAAGCCGCCTCTGCCGCCATGTCCCCCCCGCCGCCGTCGCCGCCGCCGCCGCTCGTGCAATGGAAATTCGAACGAGGCGACCTCGCGACGCAAGCAGCCGCGGCTGCACAGACCGCGTGCTGGATCCGATTACGTCGCCCTGCAAGAGCGGAGGTGTTCTTCGAATAAATTATGCAAGCGCGGATTTTTCTTGTTGCCAGATGCTGACGGCTTTTCCCAGAAATTTGGACGTTCTATATTTTTACGTCAACGTTGAAAATGTTAAATGTAAGTACAGAGGTAGTTTGAAGAATGTTTTACATGCGTTATTATATTTGATATTTTTTTCCTATAAAGCTTAATTCGAGTTGCCTTTTGATCGAATATTTTTGTTCCGAATTGTTTATTACATTAAATAAATTTCTTATTATGAACTATTGTGGCATTTAACTTCACGTTTAGTTGTTTGTAAGTTTTTTAACACGAATGACAGTTGTATTATAATGACCTTCAAAAAACCAAGTAAACAAAATATGCTGGTCACAAAATTTTAGAAAAAAAATTCTATTGGTAGTAACATTTTTTCAAATCATTTCAGAACCGTGAATCAACTGATTGTAACAGCTATGTTAATGATCTGCAGATATTTTGAAAGACGGTCTGTGTTCGCCATGCATATTGTACAATCGAAACCGTGTAATGAAGTTTTCTTCAGGACATTACGTACGATGTACTCAGGAAACCTGCATCGAAGCAAGGCAAGTGCTTCAGAAGCGCGGGTGATCGTGGCTCCCTGGCGTAAAACGTGCACTGGTGTATCTCGCATCCACTCTGGCGAACTCTGAGAGAGCAGTCAAACGATCTCCATTCGAGTTTCCACTCTATGTTTTTAACTCAGTTTCCACAATTTTCTAAATTTTCAAGTCACTCTAATCTAAAATTGCCATTCGCGCTTGCAACACATTATGTTTGCCATGGTCAATAGTGCCAATTTCACCTTGCGGGAAGACGTTGCATCGTCACGCTGATGATGTATAAGTAAACGAAACATTACAAAAAAGTAATTTTAACATAAGCCAGTGACTGCATTGTTTGATGGAAATTTATGAGGTTTAAAAAATAGAGGTAAGTTTAGAATATACTCTAAGAGATTTAGACACGATAGAAAATTCAAAGTTTAAAAGTTTTCTCAAGAGCCTTAGCGCGCTTGGGTGAAGAATGGTCTTTTTTGAGGAAATAACATTTTCCTTTTAGTGGAATCCAGGTAAATGCCAAATGTCGAAATACGTCATGAATGGAAAGCTGTGGCAAAAACAGCTGTAAAAAACTATTTGCTTTAGTATGAAGAGCTGCACATGCTTGAAATAGTATTTTAAGCCTTTTGTAACTAGCCTAAATTTAGTACGTGATGCTACCTAAAAAATAACCATAGACACTACTGTCCCGAGGCGACGTATCTCTGCACGCGCCCCGACCCGTAGCACATTCGTAAGCAATCTTAGTAAAAAAAATGGACTAAGACGAAATATATTCACCTTAAGAACTACTATCGGCCTACTATCGATCGGCCAAGCAGTACTTGCGTATCTTTCGTATCGCAGTTTAAAAGATAAATAAGAGTTGTGACTTTATGGATTCACGTGTGTTATACTACATCATGATTTACTCTTTACTTTTTTTTAAGTAAAACAAATTATTTGTTCGTTCATATTCATATTTTAATTGATTAGCCTAAAGTGTTGCATAGAACGCAAAGTTTTTGGCCAGTGTACATAGTATTTTGTACGCATATCACACATTGATCAGAACAGAGCCTAATGAAATCCATACAATTGTCGTTTCTGAATTAGTCTCAGCCCTAACCTCATGCCATCGCAATCTCAGAAAGCAACTCAGATAGTAACTTTCGCCGGCGCACGTCTTGGCCGGGAGTTTTTTCATGAAGCTAAACCCTTACCGATTATTAGAACTCGTGTTGTTATCGCCATCTACATGGAATTTTCACAGCATTACACTTTGTTTTAAGAGAGTTGGATCACTTTAGCTTTAGTCCAAAATGTCATCCCTTCGTTAGGTCAGCCAATGCATAAAAGAGATACGTCTAAACTAGTCCTTAGCTCGAGTAACTGTTACTAATGTATTTCTACTTCGTTAAATAAAATGAAGTCACTTTACATATTATTTGTATCATAAATAGTTTTTGTTCATTCACCTCCAAAATAGCGTGTTACGGACCTAGATTTTACACCTATTTTTCTTTCGCAAGTACTCTTATCTAACTCTAACGTAAACACGTAACTTTTGTAGGAAACACAACTATTTGAATCACTGCAATCTACAAGTCGTACAGTGCTTTCAACCCGTACTCCATTTTACCGTATGCTTTCGCTGTTCAAAGACAAACAAAGGAACAAACAGACAAAAAAATCGTCTTTGGCCGGGTGAAGAGGACACGTGCGCGCGCCCGCCGAGCGAGACGGATGCGCGCCGCCCGCGCGGGGGCTTGGGGCGGCCCGCCGCGCTCGCGGGCGATTCCTCACGCTGTCACGCCCCCACCCGCGCCCCCTCGCCCCCTCGCCCGCGCCGGGACCGGCCCTCGAGCGCCGCTTTCTTCTCGGACGGATAAGGCACTCGCGGATCGCCGCAATACGCTATTGTGCCTCGCCCGCCGCTGCCGCCAGGCTGCGCAGCGAGAAGTGGAGGCGCCACGCGCGCGCCCTTGCGGTCACCTTCGGTGCAGGGAGTCTGCTTTATGCGGCTCTTTTGGTGCCAAGGTGTTGGATTCGTCGCCGGAGGAAATGTTTCGCTCAGACGCTGTAATGATGTATATAGATTTTTTATAGGGTGAAATTGATGGCCTTCACAAGAACTCATTTGTGTGGATATTTTTAGAACTCATTATTTTTATCCCATAGAAACATCTCAGTAAAAGCTACCGACTTTCCCTTCACTCTTTCTAGGTAATTTGTATGTTTAGGAATATGTAAATTGATCTTCAAATGTATTTTTCCTGTCAAGGTGAGAAGCTTTTAGTTTATTAGAAACAACAATTGCGAGGGCAAGTAAAGTGAAGTAAGTCATCTAAGGTTTTTTTCTTTTTATTCTTTCTAAGGTAATTGAAGAAGTCAGTAAAATAGTAAAGAATAGATGAGAGACACATATTGTTGCATACGTGGAGATCTCGAGATTCTTGTCGTCAATCAGTTCTAACAATTGCAGATTTCTAGATAATCCTTGAAACAGTTAAATATAACAGGTCACGGTGAGAGCGGTTGTTACGAGAGGTTACACGATATTGGATAAATATTTTTTTTTAAAAAATCGGGGAAGGTGATATATAGACACCGTATGGTTTAGAAAATGTCTATAATATAAATGCCTATAATATTACAGGAAACATATTTAAAGGATTTTATCATATGAACACGAATTATCAAAAATTTATGAAACTCACTAAATTTTATTTTGCTTTTCATGCTGTCTATTTTGATGTAAATATCTTTTACCTCTTTTTAGCAATTGATATAAATGATAGACATTCACCACATTTCTAAAAACTATTATTAAAACTGTGAAACGGAATGAATTCCAAAACGTGCCTTATCATGGTTGCATTTGTATCCTTATCTTTTAATTATTTTTTCAAAGAATTTAACATTAAATACCCAATAAGTACTGACATAACACAAATAGATGATGTGTCATTTTAGATAAAAAAAATACATTCCCATAGTTTCTTGTTGTTGTAATTTTCCAACTTTGTGTCACCGGAACTTTTGCGCATTTGTCGCAAACTCGAAGCACTGCTGGCTCGAGAGGTCATATCCAAAGAGAGATTGAACCGAAATTCTGGTGGCTACTGGCGAGATCCAGCAGGATCTCAGAACTTCCCAATACCGTGTTGCCGTAGCATACCCTAATTCTGTTAATTTACTAATTTGCGTTTTCGTTCTTTCTATTGGAAGAAGTATAATTTCTCTCTGGCCATATATATGAAATATCGTCAACTTAGTTTAAGAACAACCTGCTGGACATTACAGAAGAAGAGAAATCGCCATGAAATTGCTCTGCACGAATGTGTCGTTTATCTTAAAAAATAACTTTAAAGAATTACTCATCTAATCGAGGACAAGGCGGTGGTGGTTTCTTTCTCAGCTGAAATGTCTCCATTTATGTTTGATTCTGCATTCATAGTGTATTTAATATTGATTTTTTTTCAAATATATACGACGGTGTGTAACTGCAAATCTTTTCGGTTTTTTCCTCGCGATTTTCTTTAAACATAGCTAACCCTCTGCGCTGCTCAAATCCGTGCGTGGGGAGGGGCGGCCTCCCTCTTGTAAGGGGAGTTCTCTTCCACCTGTTTTGCCTGTAACTCGCGCGCCGGCTGCTTGTTTGCCGGGGCGGTCCTTCCCCTGCCTTCCTCGGCGCTGGGAAGTTTCCGCGGCGCGGCGCGTAAAAAAGCGGCCCGGCGTCCGTTTTATGCGCCATCGGCCGCCACACGCCGTCCCGTCCCGCTCCGCTCCGCCCCGCCCTGCCCCGCCCCGCCCCGCCCTGCCCCGCCCCACCCCGCTCCGCCCCGCCCCGCCCCGCCTCGCCACGCCCAGCTCCGCCCCGCCCCGCTTCGCGCCGCCCCGCCACGCCTCGCCACGCCCCTGTCCCGACGCGAGCGGGGGACGGGCGTTTCATATTCCCCTGCGCCCGGAACCCGCCTCCCGGCTCGTCGCCTCATGAATCAAGCCTCTTTTACGGCCCGCGCCGTTTACGGCTGTCATATATCGGACCCGGCCCGCTCTCCTCCGCGGTACGCCGTCGGACGACCGGCCGGCGGTCCGCCCGTCCGTCCAGCCGGTGTACCTGCCCGTGTCCCCGGCGCCCAGCCCGCGCGTACCCGACCACGAATTTTACCACCTTCAACCACACGGGCTGTCATTTACCTTTCCTGTCGTTCCCCCTGGCCGTTTGCCGTTACCCGGTCATGCGTTTGTCATGTGTCCATATAGTCCACTCGTCAGGAAGATCTGCCCGTCAGCGAAGTGTTCAACTAGTCACAGCCTTAATATACACGGGGAACAAAATACACCTTTTTTCTGGTACAAGAAGAAAAATACCTTATTGTGGTGAAATGTAATTGTCCGAAACGTAGATGCTTATAGATTTAAAGGTATTGTGGCCAGCTGACTCTCCGAAAACTAACGGTGGGTGGCAGAAATGGAGGACTCTCGTTTCCCAGTGGAAGCAGACCAAGGGGGTTTGATTGGTTATTTTCTTTCCAGGCACACCAACTACTACAGTTATTAGTCCCGTAAGTGAAGTGCGTGTTATATTCCTGGAAGGGACAAAGTTCCTCTCCTGCTGGTCACCTGTTGCCGAACAACATGTCCGCTTGTGAGGTTATCTCCTCCTGATATCTCACCGGGGCTCCGCCCCTGTCAAAAAAATACAAAGTCCATACTGAACTTCCGTCATGTGTGGTAGTGTAAAGCATGTTAGTGTAAGTGCACGTCTGTGTATGTGTATAAATATAAGGGGAGATGACAGGGACATTGGTGAAGAGAAGCCAGTATGCTACGCCCTTACTTCATTTCCCTGGTATTAATTGGAAAACTTTCGCTTAGAACAGCCGAATTGTACAATTCGTCTGTAGACAAGGGATTGAATTTGTACGCACTATTTTATTTAGTTAGGTTCAAATTTTTTAAATTTACTTTTATTCCTATCAACTATTATATTTATTTACAACTTTAGTGGCATTATTTTAGGCAATAAAATTAAATTGTATGGAATATGGAACTATCATTTACACATATGTTAACGATCCTTCCGATAATTACTGTTAAAAACTGAAAAATACGTGGGCTTAAATAGTGTCGAAAATACGGCACCACTGAGACTCAAATCCTAAAACCTTGGACAAAACCGAAGCATTGGGAACAGTTGTTGCCCTACGATGTCTCAGTGGATTCTAGGGAGGGTTAGAGAGGCCCAGGAGAATCTCAGAATATTACTTTGTCGAACAAACATCCTTCAAACCTTTTACCAGGAATTACCTACCAGGCTCCCAGACCTCTCAGGCCTTCTAATTTGTTAAATATTATTCAAAGCTTGTGGAATATATTTTTAATAAGTTAACAAATTTGCATTTATTTCGTTTCTATCTTGTTCCTTCCATCTTTGAAAGTTTATGCCATTCTTCACCTCGACGTTATATTCAAACTATTACGAGCGTGTGAACAATAATAAGGGTTTTGTACTCTCCCCTGCTGGCGTGAATAACAGCAGTGTGCTTTTGTGTTAAACGGAGTCGTAGGCTGTGAACTTTGTTGCAGAAACACGCGCGTGAACGTACGAGTGAACTGAAGAGTGAGTTAGTTGTTTGATTTGATATGATTTTATAAAAGGCGTTAGGATATCATATTACGCTTGATATCCTAATTCAAAATAAATACCTAAAGGCACATGCAAATCGTTCAACCTTAATTTGTCCTAATTATGGACAACTATATATGATATAGTTTACCTAATAATATATTTTGTACGTTATATTTTTGATGTTTATATTAACAAGTCTATCCAAGACCATTGGGGTCATTGATTTTCAATATGCCTTTTCTTTTGAACCAACCACTGTGCTGTGTCCTGCCTGCTCTGCCACTCTCCTCTCTATTTCCCAAGTTTTCTTCCGCATTCCTTCCTTTGAATTGAGATTCCATCAGTGTTTTCCACGCTCCATTGCATTCATGTGCCCTCGCAACACGTTCGGCAACGAGAATGCGGTTGGACGATGTTTACGAGTGCCTTTTTCGTTTAATAGCTCTGTGGCCAAACTGCTCCCTGTGAACGCATATTTTACTCTAATGAAATGGTAATGGCTGCTTTGCACGAATATTAGCTAATGAGTGTAATTTTACACCATTGAGATGGGCTGGAAGGGAAGGATTTTATGCTGTAATGCTTTGCTTTTAAAAGAACTTTGTAATACATTTACTGTATTTGTTTACTGAATATTGTCAAAAGGGCTTTTTTCTATGAAAAAATCACTTTTAATTCTATATATTTATCAACGCCATATGTAGTTAAAAAGGAAACTACATTAGAAAGTAAAACATTAGACCGCCGAAAATAGTATTTGTTCCCGCACAAATTCGTTCCTGCACTTTTCCAATGTAAATGGCAATGTTTTAAATCATCCTAAAATGAAAAAAGTCAACTTCTATTGACATTAATTGATCTTCACCGACTTAGGTGGCTCAGGGCATCTATTGATATCACTAGGGTTCCTCTGACCTGGAGGTCCTAGGGTTCGGGTCTCCCAACAATGGCAGGAGTTAGCCACTGTCTGGACACGAGCTCTAGCGGCCGACTGCTCAGATCGATATTTTTTCGTGGTTTATCAAATCAACACCCGACGAGTGACGGAGCAGAACCCTACTGAAGGGGACACGGACCCCTCGCGATCTTTCCTTTCTTTTCCTTGTCTTATCCTCGTACTCATCCCTTACTTGCACACTTTCATTCACATGCACTACACTACCACACATGGCAGTCGGAAGATTAGAGCTGGTCACGGCTGGGGGTGCTCTGCTGGAGGAAGATACTGGTTGGGGCAAACCCCATGAGCCGGCCGGTAGGTCACTATCCAACAGCAGTTCACCTCCACTTCCCACGACAAAAATTAGTGATGCAACATCGATAACACAACATTGATGTTACAAACATCAATGTTTGTTGTCGAACAGCGTGTTTGTCAAATCGGCAAATAAAGGTACGATGAGAAGAGGAGGCCCTACGCCCGCAGCGCATTTGGTGACCACCTCTCAATGTGCGTCAACCACATCTCATAGATCACAAGGGTCATCTCAGGCGAGAGTGTTTGGGCGATGAAGGCAGTACAAACAGTGTTCCTTTGGTTCCAACACATCAACTAACAGTGTTAATATCAGTTATTATTTCATATTTTATCTTTTATGTACAGAATTGTCATCATGGAAATATTTCATTCACTAACAAAAAAGATAACGGCGTTCTACAAAATAAACATCGGTGTTTCTTCAAAAATATCGATGTTTTGAAAACATTGACGTCGATCTATCATCCCTAATAAAACATGCACTACACTTATGAGACTCATGATCATACCCGTTGACGCGCCCGAAATCACTAATCAATCAGTTGAACTTCACCTTGACCAACCAGCAGGACGGCGGAAGAACAGTGACGTTTACAGAGCCTTAAATTAGGCAGCGTGCGCTTTGCGTACTTTCTGAATCCATTGCCATTCTCTTTGTGGACGGCAATGCCATCCAGACCCAGTGCACTTGACCGCGGCTCACGACATGCCCTGCCCTCTTTTGAACTGTGTGGGCGCGCCTGGCGCGTTACTATTTCATTGCTTACCAGTAACGATTTCCCTGTCGAGTGTAAGATTAAATTAACGGACTATCGAAGAAAACAAACGTACATACTTTGTTTGGCGCCAACATTTGTCGCAACCTAAAAGATTGTGAATATTTATATGATCGAGAAAATGCGCTGAGAACGTATATTTGCACTGTCTTCTACATTGAAAATTAGCTTCGTGAAATCGTTACAGTTGTATTCATAAATTCAAAACCCGACGATATATCTTGTTAATGCGAGAACCTCCGTCGTTGTGATGGTGTAATGTTGTAAATTTACAACTTTTATACTCCTGTTTTTCACACTCAACAAAATAGTCATTATTCCGTCTATTTTGTTCAGTGTTTATTTACCTGAAGTACTCTAATATATCTCGCGTTTGCATATACAGCCAATTCCATTATTTTAATGTAAAGTTCTTTGTGTGCCTGAAACGTGACTGCGTGTTTCAGCCGGGAAATTTTGTTTTTACTTTTATTCTCACTCTGGCCTCTGTGAATTTACAGCAATATTAATTTAGGAATGGTGTCCCAGAGCTTTGTGGTATCGTTTGAATTCCCGCAGTTCCACTATTATATCAGCAATGCAAAGCATTCACTAATGAATGGGGCAGGTTGGGGTAGGTTATTATCATCATATAAAGCTTTAAAAAATCATGAATGATATATCTTCTCCACTATTTCGTCTACATGTACTTAAAATTAAACCCAAATTGCTTGAAAATATCAAGGCCCGCCACTCGCTTATTATATTCTGGTAGTCAAATCCACCCAAATAGTCTTATTGACAGAGACGTAACTAAGGACCCCGCGGTTCGCAATAAGGATCCCTGCAAAATGAAGTCCGTATGAAGTGTTCATGGATAATTGGATGAAAATGATGCTTATACTAAGTTTTTATAATCATGTATCTATTTTTTCTTAGATTTCTAAGTTAGTTTTATAACATTACCGTGTTAGAAAAACAAGTGTACCACTTCAGTGTCTTGTCTCTTTAACAAATTAGTATCCAATTTGAGAGGAAATTCGTATATTTTTATTGATGATTATCTTTTAAAAGTGCTGATTTCAATTTGGTAGATCTCGATCATTTTTTACATTTAAATAAAACCTTTCGCTCTTTTTGTGTCATGGAATGTAAGAAAACGGACAATACGTTTTCTTATTTTCTTCTCTTCTCTGGATTTAATTTGAAAAAAGTTCGGAGAAAGTTTATATTATTTTGTAAATCTCATGTGATGTGATGTTTAAATACGTTGCAAGACAATTCTTCCAACATGCATTGAAAAATATTTTACCCGTATTTATCCATTCATTCATATACTAGCGCTACAGCAGCACGTACTTTCTCGCGTTAGTAACGGTTATGTAATTTTACAATATTGTAATTTCTTTATTTATAGACACATCTCAGCAATGAATTGAAAAATTATATCGTAGAACATGAGATGCGAAAACTAATTATTTTGAAGCTAACACAAATTCGACAATCTAAAACTGCATAACAAACAGGAAAAAATAGACTAACAATGGGAAGTAATTCTCTGAATTTCAAACAGCTGGATTGCGGCTTCTGCATTGTCTACCTGATAACTCAAGAAAGACTCTTCAGCAAAAGAAGGGCGAGAAATGCGAACTTGGATTTTCGAAGATTTGCAAAAAACACTTCCATTTTCATAATTTCAGTAAAATGCACATAACCTTATTGAAAGATCTGACTTCGAAGAACAGATTTTATTAAGTAAAAAATCATCATATTGTAAAATATAATCGAAATTGTAGTTTTGCAATGTTAATATTTTGCAACATTCGCAAATACAGTGCGTTCAACGTTGGTCCTGGGCCGTTTTTATGAACATTTTTTGCTCTATTCGAGAAAAAATTCAAGAAAAGGAGTCAATTTTGATTTTTATTATTAGATATATTTCATACAAAATTACGCAAAAACTACTAATTTTTCTAAATATTTCTCATTGCCTTAATTGAAGATCCAGTTTTTAAAAATAGATTTCATTAAGAATAAACTCTATCTTCAATATTTTAGTCGTAGGAAGACTCCCAAAAAATATTGATCTTTTGCAATTACCACACATTCAGGGAAATCAACGAAAATGAAAAAAAAAAGCGCCGGTTTAATGAATGTTATCTACGCGATCTCAGAACAAAGGTTAATCTAAAACTTTTGAAGACAGTTTTGAAAATATTGAGGCTTGATGGAAAGCATACCCTAAATCGAAATATCCGTGTCAAATTATAGAAGGACGGGACATCATGCAGATCGATCCGAAATGATCAATTTTGATGAAAAATTAGTGTAATTAACTTCCCCTAACATGTCGTGTATTCGGAATACACGTGTTTTGGGTCCGTGACACTGACAAATTGGTTTATTGCAAAACATGTGTACGTCCGAACGTTCGTCCTTTTGTCCGTCTGTTCGTCCATCCGTTCGTCCGCCCGTCTGCCCGTCTGTCCGTTGTTCGTCAGTCTGTCGTCCACCTATGTACATCGTTAGCGGGGAAACCGTAGGCAAGATTTTTACCAAAATTTATATTCCCTGATGTCTCCCTTCTTGAAATTTAAACGGATATTTGATTTTTTTGGAGGAGGAGGAGGGGTACTGTAAATGAAATATCACATTTTCAATATCTCAAAAATGTCACCACAGTGTTTGTTTAATTTCTTCTCGAATTGAACAAAAATCTGTATAAAATGGCGCATGCCTCTTTTTTGTTAAATTCTGTGAATTTTCGAAAATTGCAAAAGCTCTATCTTTTAGTGTCATTATACAACTACATTGCTGAAATCAGTATTTTTCACCATTAGTTCTTTATTTGACGTCTTATACACTTTTTGAACATTTTAGAAGTTTTCACGCAATTTCGATTAAATAAAAGCAGTATGTAAAACAATATTTTCTTAAAAACGCTCAATTTTGTTCTTAAGCTTTACGTTTGGGTAGTGCTAAATGCTCTGAATAACTGTATATAAACGTCATTTTAAGTGTATACGCTTGCTTTTTCAAAATTTACACCAGTATATATTTTTAAGTATCTCTCACGTCGTTATTTACATGGAATTTGTAAACATTATTGCAATTCTGAATACAAGTGCTTCAAATCATTTCGCGAAGAGTCTCGAAAACTCAAAAGTTTTCAATAAAAATGAGCCCAATTTTGTGCTTTTTCATGCCAAAGGAGAACAAAAACGTTTCATTACACTTGAAAAACATTACAAAGAAAGTTCAGTGTTTTACTAATCTGAATTATTTTTATTTCATATTCATATTTCATTTAAAGAGAAAAACGAAAAAGGATAAATAAATTTAATAACTTCCATATTGATTCAACTTTCCTTTCAGAACTTTTCTGTTTTGGTCTCCGACTGAAAGCGAGTTATTTCGCATGAGCACGCAATTTCTCTGCTGTGCTTTGCACTGTTTTCTTTCTGCCCGCGCCTCTCTCCCACCCGTGTCTGTTTCGCGAACCCAACGGCGGCTACGCGCGGGAGGTCCCCGCCTGCTGTCCGCTGAGCGACCCGCCGAGCGCTGCCTGCGGCCATGCTGGGCGAGAGCGCGCTAGCGTGCAGCCGGGAGTCGCGTGCGGGCGCGCGCCGGACGCTTCCCGCCTCCTTCGCAGCCGGAGTGGGGTGGGACGGGGCGGTGGCGGAGGGGAGAAGGAGGGGGAGGACGTAAGGGGAAGCAAAGGTCGCGGCGGGAACGGAGGTGGGTGTGGAGATGAAGGCGGGATCGGAGGCAAGGGCGGGGGCGTGGCGTGGCCGTGATGAAGGCGGGCGGCCAGGGGCGGGGGAGCGAAGGCGATGGTTCGCGTGGAGGCAGAGGCGGAGCCGGAGTCTAGGGCGAGGGGCGGAGAGTGGTGAGGAACCGGGGAAAGGGGCGAACGGTGGCGGTGGAAGCGTGGGCGCGCCCGTGCAAGGGGATAGGGAAGCGATGTTTTAGCCGCACGAGTCACTGCCCTCTCGGCGTCTGTCGTCGTTTCAACATGAGTCACTCGGGGCACCCAGCACACGATGTCGCCTCCCGAGACCTTTCTGCGACAATGTTGGCTCGGGTGGTCCGGTGGCTCGGGTTCGATCAGCTAAGTAAGAATTTATTATACGTCTCTCGAGCTCTTTCTTTCAAAGAGAAAATATTGACTCAAACTTGTTTCAACATACGTAAGGGAGAATAGGTATAGAAGAAAAAAATAAACTAATTTAAATTAGAATGGATATTCTAAAATAACTATCTTGATATTATTGCATCTTTGATGCGTTACACAATATTCCGGTGTAGTTTTAGGAACAAAAACTTTAATATAAATTTTTGTTTTTCCAATCTGTTTCTTCACCTTTCAATAACCAGTCTATTGTTATTATTATTATTATTATTATTATTATTATTATTATTATTATAACAGAAAAAAATTGGTTCCATTTTTCAGTTTACTCATGTAGTAATGCCGAAGTGTGAAAACCATGTGAGATTTTCAGAACACATTTAATATTTCAGATTAAAGATTTGAATATGAAGTTCATAAAAAATCAGAAGGAAATCAGTGGCTTAAGGATACTTGAGTGAGGTTTGCATAACACAGTTGCTCTTTTTGAGACCGTTAAATTTCGCGTGGCAGCTCAGAATACATCTTGTGAGGACAAGTAAGAGGCGCAGAAATATATTATGAAATAACATTATTTTCTCGTCTTGACTCTTTCTGATTCTTCCCTGCTGATATTTTTCCTAATGTTCCTTTCTAGCAAAAGTATTTATCGATTTTTTTTTGTGGAAACAAGTGACGACTGTAGCACTCACCTTTCACTTTTGTTACTTGAAGTTCAAATTGCAGTCGCTTTTTTAGCATATGAGGTGGAAAATAATAGGCCTGTGCAAAATTTGTGGCGCGTACGCTCCTCCTGCAATGTTTTACTGCTGCACCTTCCAAATATTCTCTCCACCAAAATTTTACACGTCATTCCCTTCAGCCCAAGTTTCTCTAACGAATGCAATAAACTGAGTTCTGTAGCAGAGAATTTTAGTCAGAGTACTTTCCTGCCTAGTATTTACGCATGATCATTACTTTAAGGATGATGTAACTGAATTGACGCATCTTTCATCTTTCTCTCTATGATGTAACAACTTGTTTCGTAAATTTAACCTCCCTGCGTTCTTTCCTTTTCCAACCTCCGAATGCTTCCCTCTTTTTTTCGTTTCTTTCAGCATTTCTTCCACCGCCAAGTTTTCCTTGCCTTACTGGATAGTCATCACGCAGGGCTCTCCATATACTTTCTACATACGCCCCCAACTTCTACAACCGCTTTCCGCCCTCCCGACCACGGCGCCACACCGCTGCCGCTGCCGCCACCCTGTCTCAGTGGCGTGCCCGCCCTCCGCCTCCATCGCCGGCGCGGGGGTGAAATATGGCCCGGGGCGGACCTCCCTCCGCGCCTCCAGCGCCCTCGACGCGGCTCCCCGCCCCTCTTCGCGCCCCGCCGCGCCCCGCCACGCCCCGCCGCCAGATAGGCAGATACATCACGCGCCCCGGCTGCGGGTCGCATAGCAACGGCCTTACTTAGCGCGGGGCGACGCCGACGGCGCTTCTCGTTACGAGTCAAGTGTAAATTACGTCTTGTTCGCGTATAATGTTGCAATTATCACCGAGGGACGCGGCCCGGGATCGGATGTCGCACTGATTACAGGTGCCGGCGTCGCAGACGCCCCTTCCTTGTCGCGCCTCCACCTCCCGCGCCCCGTCGCCAGCCCCACCCCACGGCTCAGCGGGCGGGACAGGTGCGCTCTTCAACCGATGGCGCCTTTTGATCGTCCGCTCCTTCTGTTGCCGGGGGACGGTAATGAGCTTGGCATGTTGTCTTAGAACTAGGCTAACGTGTTTTTCTTAAACCCACACACGTATATTGTATGCATAATGCTATATTCGGGGTGTCCTGGGAGGAAAAAAAGAAACTTCGAAAATAAGCTGTAAAGTCAATTTTAAGCGTATTTTGTCGAATAAACTCCTTCGGGATTTCGAATGGCTGAGCTACAATAACCACTCAAACGTTGATTTGCAAAAAGGCATTCTATGAAAACATTTGCATTTTAGAAAAATAAACATTACAGAAATATGTAATTTTTTTATAATTTACAAAAGAAGTGAATACATTTGTTCATAAAAAATAACATAGAAATATATATATATATATATATATATATATATATATATATATATATATATAGGCACTGGGTTCTACAGAAGGCTTTCAAAGCGTTATAAATAAAATATTCGAGAAACACCAATAAAATGATTCGAGGATTATTATTGCAGAATATATTTCATTACAAAATCTCTACTTTCAATAGTGAAAGCGTAGAACAGATTCGAAAAAAAATGTCGTTCTAATATTTTGAAGAAAATCAATATCAACTGCTTTTGTATGAAAGGGAGGGATATAGTTCTTAATTATAGAGTAATTACGTATATTTGAAATTTTCACATGTTTACTTAACGCAGAATATTGAATATCAAATAATTTTGGAGATGGGTCGTCTGCAATTTTAGTTATGAAGCATGTAATTTATCGCTTTTTGAAAAAAATTGGAGAGTATCAAATGTAAAAACAATATGAAATTCTGTTGTAATTGCTATCCTGAAATATTAGTTAGATATTTTTAATTGCCTACTAACGCAAAATATATTTTCGCGTTGAGGTTAGTTGTTTAATATTCTGATAAAGAGTATCCGTGGTGAACCGCATTTGAAAAGCAAATTTGAAAATAAAATAATATTGTGATACAGCGATCATTGTAACATGTTTCAGCACATTGAAATGCAAGTTATTACTCGTACGTTGTGGTCATATTTGATGAGAATGGGGAAGTTCGGTTGATGATAAAGCGTACAAAAAAAGATTACATATGAAACATTGCAGAGGTATATTTGATTTATTACACAATTGCATGGAAATGAGTGTGAACATACGACCCTGCAAATAAAAGCATTTTTCAAAAAATCTTCAGAGATACACTTGAGTGTCCGTTCATCAATACCATGTATCTGTGTTATCAATTCCGTGACAAGTCAGTGAAGAGATCTTGTTCGTAGAACCGTTGAGAAGCGGACGAGTCTTAGAGTGATTTGATTGATTATTCCGGGCGCGTCAAGTGCCAAAGACAATTGGTCCCTTAAGTGTAGTGCATGTAATGCCAGCGGTGTGGCGATGATCTTTCCCCCGCTGGATGGTGAGATTCGGCGCCGACCTACCGTTGGTTAGCGGGGGTTTCCCCAAACAGGTATCTCTCATCAGCAGGTCACCGCGCCAGCCGAGATAAACTCTAAGCTCCCGATCGCTCTCCCAACAAGGGTGGTAGTGTAGTGCATGTAAGTGTGTCCGCAAGTACGATGTGAAGATAGAATAAGGAAGAGGAAATAAAGATCGTGCGCGGTTCGTGGCCCGTTTATTAGGGTACTGGTCCGGCATTCGCCTAGTATTGATGGGAGAAACCACGGAAAACTACCGATGAAAGCAGCCGGCCAATAGAATTCCTCTCCGGCAAGCGGCTGAATTCGACCACGCTGACAAGCTAAATCCTGCCATCGACGGGACGCGACCCTAAGACCACCCGGTCAGAGGAGCTGCTGTGAAATCAGCAGTAGAATCGGGCTTTGAGCCACCTCTGCCGGTCGCTCGGGTGAGTTCTGAAGCGGCATGCACGTGCGGGGACGTATCGCGGGTGTGGCGTGGGTGTGGCAAGATGAGACGAGGCGAGACAGGGCGGGGGCGAGTGGCGTCTGCCACTCCGCGCGAGAGGCATGGCGCACCGCCGGGAAGTGATTCACTTGCCTCGTAAACACCGCCTTCCGCACGACCTCCGTCACCCTGCCCACGTCGCAGACGGTGAGCGGCGCGAGGAATAAGGAGCGAAATGTACTAGCTTGTTTCCGCGCGAAGTCTAATGTTATTCTCGGCTTATTCGCGGGCAGGCAGAAGGATTGTGAGGTCAGGAAATACACAGGGAAGTGTTTTGAACGGGCGGCTAACGTCGATATATCTGATTACCAGAACTATGTCATTCAGCGTATTAGGAGTGTTACAACATAAATAAATTTGAAATAGAGAGAAAATACTCTACCACGAACTACAGGGAAGGAGTTGTAGATTTCTTGTAATTCCTTGTAGATTTCTTCAATAAGAGTATTTGGATTAGAAGTATGTTCTTGTGTCTCATCTATTGGACGAAGTCATTCATTGTAACTTTAAAGATATTTTTCTGCAAATTTTGGCTTTATCTAAATGCCAAGAGAATATCTAGAATTGAAATAAAGGCAAAATTGATATTTAAAATTGAACAATAAGATTCAATGCCACTTATCAAATCGAAAAATATTTCATAAGACATCATTATGTATTGTGCCACAAAATGAATCAGTCACTCGCACTGAATTTAATTTGCGGATAAGAGTTACGTCAGAGTTTGCTTTAAGTCATCAATATAATGGTCAACATGCATATATTTGGTGACATATAAAAGTCCAAGGTAGTTGTGAACGGCAGAATGACAGAGAATGACGCCAGCAGCACAAACGAACATTATATCCCGTAATAACCTTTGGAATGTCATCACGTTAGAAACCTACCGGTTATCACACACTGCAATATGTGAATATTATTAACAAAGAAGTGATAAATGTACACATTTGAGTATTATTCTTAAAAACTATTTTACATAGTTCAAAAAGGCATCTTAGTTTGAAGAAAATGGAGAAGGGGTGATTATCATTATATATTCTGTGCCTTTGTATATTACACTTGATTGTTCACTTCGATGATGCTTTTTAAAGCATATTTCTGCGAAAGAAACATTTTTAACACATCTAAAGTTAAGTAATTGAAAAAAATATTTCCACCGCATCATAATGTTTTCCTTAGAATAATAGTAGAATTTAATGATGGGTATTATATTCAATATTCTTCCATTGAAAATTATTTTCTGAGACAATTTTTAAACCTATAAAGTTTCTGTATTTTCTGTACCGTTATATTTATCGTATTTTTGGTCTTTTACTTTTAAGATTGTTTTTGTTTCCTCTACCAGTAATGTAACCTATATTTTTGTGTTGAATATTAATGTTTGTGTTGAAAAATACTTTCACCAAGTGGAAGAGAATTGTGTTGTTATTCTATTGAACACATACTCTGTTTCCCCAAGAAAGTAAACATATGAAAAAAATTCTCTGGTATTAATTATCTGTTCAAGATTTGAATATTTCGAATTTTGTACATTCTGGTTTCTAAGAATTCTACTTTTTTAAATCATGACTTTATTAAGAGAAAACTGGAAGCATGTCTGAGTTTTAATTTTCAGCTGCATTTGCAACATGTATTCATTTCTATTTCGAAATTAACGTATAACATTTCATTGAATGTTTTACCGCAGAGTAACGTACTCAGAAAGTATCGAAGTCTAAAGAATGTACAAACTGTTATTTTTTATATTACGGAGTATCTAACGGCCAGCTATTATGACCGATTATAAAATATATCCCGATCTTTAGAGTCTCCAAAACATTTATAAAAAATACGAGTGGTAAAGTGGCATTTTATGTAGCATGTACGAAACGCTGCGTCACAAGGCCAATAAGCATTGTATTCATAGTTTTATTTGAGCATTGGAACGTCATCTCACTTTTATTAATAGTGCTAAAAATGTAACGTTTAGTGCAGTTTACACACCCTAAAAGTAACCGCTGGGGGATCTCTAGTAGAAAAGGATTGCGATTACCTCTCAGTATTTCGTAATTATGTATGGTCATAGTGAGTATTTTTGCGAAAGGCCTATTTCGAATTTCGTTTGCATCTGGTAAAGTGTATGTGGCATTATTTTCAAAATTGTATATTTTTTGTTCCAAATCTGTTTGAAGAACTTCTTGGAGGGTAATTACTTAGCAAACAGCAGCAGATTTATGAGGTTTCTGTCGATTGCATCTGATAAATCGTAACTTTCTTTACCTTATTATACGTAGTTTAAATAACAAGATAACATTTTTCGTATCTCAAAACATTTTATTCCTTGTGAATCACGAAACACTAGTTGACTATCTACAGTTGTGTCTTTAAACTAAGCGTAGACTTCGGTTCCCTCGTTACATCTCATCTTGGTTTAAATGAACGAATATTTAAAGTATACATTAAGAGCTGTTGTAGTGTGATGTATTTTGATCAGTAAATGAGAAATTCAATAGATGAGTTATTAAAAAAAAGAGCAAAACAATCGTTGTCCCCCTCGCTTCCCGGTAACTCTGCTGGGGTCATCCCAACCATGTCAGTTCCACGCACATCCCCTTCCACTCACCATCCGCCGCTTTCTCCCGTTTCAGCTCCATTTCGTTTCTCGCAGGGCGAGTTAAACGCCTTGCCTTCCCCGCGAGCGCATGGCCGTGAAACCGTGCAAGCAGCAGGCCGCTCGTTGAGCAGCAGAGCTCGAGGCCTCGCCTGCGTCACGCGGCGTCGAAGGCAGCAGCGCTGTCTTGAGCGAGCGCGCGCGAACACAGGAAGGCTCTCCCGCAGACGCCACCGGCCAACTCCTGCGTTCGCACGCCTTCGCCCCCTCCCGCCCCGCCCCGCTCAACCCCGCCCGCTCGCCCCTCTCGCGGGGCCGCGGCCGCAATATTTCACGCCGCCCGCAACGGAGAGCGCGCGAGCACTAATAACATTTTCATTACATCAGCGTGTTCCCCGCGGACCTCGCGCGCGAGCGCGGCCTGGCGGAGGTGTTCGCGATGGCGGAGGTGACGGAGGCGGTCAGAGGCGGAGGTGGATGCGGTGGCGGTGGAGAGGTGAGGCTGAGGTGACGGAGGTGGAGACGGCGGTGGCGGTAGCGCTGGCGGTGGCGGTGGCGGTGGCGGTGGCGGTGGCGGTGGCGGTGGCGGTGGCGGCGGCGGCGGCGGCGGCGGCGGCGGCGGCGGCGGCGGCGGCGGCGGCGGCGGTGGCGGCGCCGGCGGCGGCGGAGACAGCGGAGGTGGAAGCGGTAGGGTGGCGGTGGTTGATGCAGTGGCGGCGGCGGGAGCGGTGGCGGCGATGGCTTTGCCGTGTGTGTGTGTGGGGGGGAGGGGTAATGCGGATTGTTCGCTCCGCTCCTTGACGCGCGCTTGGCGATACCATCGCCCTCGGCGCAGTGGCTGCCCGCTGGACGCGCTCTGCGTGTGGCCCTGCCTGCCGCTGGCCTCTTCGCCGCTTGCTGAGAAGTTCCCGTTTGTCTGCAATTCGTATCGGTCTCGTGCTTGATGCAGCTCCGATGTACTCAGTGTTTTAGCAACTTCACGTGCGATCACGTTCACGCTTTCCGTTGAGATACATGTACTTTTGTTTTCCTCATATATATTTGTCGTTGATCACCGTCTGCAGTTCTCTCAAATATAATCTCATGTAAACGTATACATGGCTCACTTACTTTTTTGATAGTAATTAGAACTCGTTTCCCTTGTGTTTTTTTTTTCGCTGTAGAAGGTGTTTCACAATGCATTTTGTCACGTCCCTTTCAAAACTCATTTCTAGAGATTGTTACTGAAGTGTAGTACAATACCTCAACATTAATAAACCATAAACATTTAAATATTACCGTGATCAAAGTAGTTATAGTGTTACCTGAAATAATTATTTTTTAATAATCACTTAGAACGTCAGAAACGTTTGTCATTGTTTATTAATTTTTATATTTATTAAACATTTTTCATTAATGAAAATTCATGTTCTTAAATTCAATAAATTCTCATCAAAATCGAAAACGATTTAATAAACTTACTGCACAAAAATACGCTAGATAAATAGAAAAAATGAGAACTCTCAAAAAGACCCAGAAAGACAGTGTGAAGAGGTTAGAAAGACGCAAAAAAGCTAGAGAAAACATCTGTTACATATGTCGATACGTGGGTATGTAAAAGTTGGGCTGCTTTGTTACACATTTCAGTATTTAAAATTCATATTAGTTTAATCCAACGGTTTTCTATCTTAGTTTGATATTTTACCCTTACTTGCGCAATTTATTATTGTTCGTAGTTTTCAAAATGTATTAAAGGAGTTCTTTTAATATATATATATATATATATATATATATATATATATATATATATATATATATATATATATTCTAACAAACCCACCTTCCACACGACTGGTACCTTCACAACAGCAGCATGAACCGTGGAGGGGGTTGACAAGATATTTGCTCGTGAAGCGAGCTTTAAATCTAGGGAGCAGGATCTTCAGGGTGCGAGAAAGGTTTGAACCCTTGACACAATAAAATCACACAAATTGCACACAAACGAGCGTATAATTTACCCATAAACCTTTAGTGGCATCAGTTCATGACAAAAACCAAGAATATAGAATCACACTTTTACAAAGATTGATCAAAACACAAATAGAAACCTTTACAACACACATTTATATGAATGAACACATATAATTTACTCCAAAATTGATACTCTGAAATAATGACCCTAATCTACACCGGGAATTCCCTTGGAAAATTAATTATATCTAAATTTATGCTATTCTAATTACATTGCACATGAAACCAAAATTTCAATTTACAATCTCCTGCTTCAAAATATTACATGCAAAGAACAAAATGTGTGCAAGTGCACTACTCCCATTTACAATTTAACTGTGTCTGAAAATAGCAGAATAATAAATGTCCTAAGTAGAATGTTTTATGCAGGCAATTGCGCATCAAAATGTCTCCTACTCTAATACTGCAATTTGTTGCCACCCGTGTCCTCAATTTCTTAACACTTTCCTATAATAGTTTTATCCTTCCCACGTGAACTTGACCTACTTTCCGGGCCCTAACCGTTACCTCGTGGACTTCCCACTTTCGACCTTGATGGTCGTGCGCTGGTCTCTGCGTCGACGTCGCTCGGTCCCAGCTTCTGCGTCGTAAGAAACGGGATTCGCCTCTGCCGTCTACGCTGTCTTCTTGCATCCTCTTCCGTTCTTCTTCCTAGTCGGCCTCTTCTTCTTCCTCGACTGCTACCGGCGCCTCTGACTACGCCCACGTTGCGAAAATGTCCCTTGCGCTTCACCGAATACTCGTGCAAGTTCCTCGCTCGTTGCTACTTCTACTTTGCTAAACCAAAACTTCCAATGCTTCTCTCACAACGGGTAACTTTTACTTCCCGTGTCGTTAATTGAAGAAACACTTTACTGAATCTGCACTATATCGCGGACGACTGACTAGAACGTCTGTTCGACGCCGAATACTCCTACCTAGTAGTCGTTGCAGCGGCAAACAATATCTAAGCTAATGTTAACGAAAGTTTTGGCTCGGCGAGCGGTAATCAAAGAGCTGCTGGTTCGGCGATCGGGAACTCCAAAAGAAGAACTGCTTACTCGACGAGTGGTGGCAAGAAAAGGAGAGCTTCCGCTTGCGGGTTCGCGTATTTATCGTCCGACGCCTGGGGAAATTCTCAGTGGTGGGGCTACTTCCCCTCTCTCAACCCTTCACAAGGAAAACGTTGCTCGCTAGTTCGCCTTCGTTTAGTACGGGCAACGGATACCAGGCCGCGCGTTTAAGAACCTCTGCTTTCCGCGCCTGCTATCCTCGCTGCCAGTGGGTGTTCATACATACGAGACGGTAGTGTTATGGGGTTGCACAATCCCATAACGCCGACTTGGTGTAGCTAAATGAGTGGATGCGATCGATGTATTTCAACCTGAATTGCTTTAACAATTGTTGTTGTTAGTTTTTATAGCAAGCATTGAGATTTCTACACATATAAAAATAAATGTAGGATGAAAAAAATAAATAACTAAATGTATACAATAGCTTATAGAGTTAAGTTGCTGGATCTACAATTTGCTATTGATATTAGATGCTGCGTTCGCCTAAAAGTGTTATCAGGAATTTACTTGATGCAGAAGATTACTGTATCTATTGAAATGTAGTTTCTGCACGTTTTGCACACTGCTCCTGTTGGCTGTGCTCCGCATCGTGAGTAAGGATTCGCTCGTGGAGCTCAAAGCAGCTCAAGCTTTTCGCCCTGCGAGGACTCGTCCGAACAGCCGCCTTTGCATCGACGTGCTCGCGCCGAGTTTTGTAAACGCTCCACCGCCGATCGTGGCTGGTTTTATAGCGCCATCTTTCAAAAGGACGTGCGGGAAAACACGATGTTATTGGTTCAAAAAATATTTTTACACCAGCATCCTGTCCTGTTTTTTTTTTTATTTCCGGAACAAATGACACAGCAATTTCGCCGCTAGCGGTTTTCGCACATTTCAAATTGAGTTAATACACTGTCCCCACCCGGCTACAGCGGATATAAAACCCACTCGGTCACGTGATTTTTTTTCATTAGTCCCCGACGAATCCACCAATCGCTAGCGAGTTTTAGTCGCCTCTAGGCGGCTGTCAAACATGACGATCGCTCCTTTGCTCGGTGAAAATTCTGCTGTTGGCGGTAGAGAAGGTAGGGTATGGAAACGGCAAAGGCTTCACGCGCGAAAGAAGCAAGCGTGGAAATAAATATGGTGATAACAGTGAACGTGAAAGTGGAATAAATTCACAAACAATGACTTGGATTGACAGGTAGATTTGAATCACAATACGCTTGCCAATGTTTTTTGACTATGAAAACAGGAGTTTGATTTCAAACAATGGTAAAAACAAAGTTGAGTGTTGATCAAAGTGAAGAGAGTAGTTGAATATGTTTTATGAATTATTTTTATATGTTATATATAGCTCATTTCATCTGTATTTGTTGGTTAATCGGGCAACAAAATTATTTTTTCAGCTCTCCGCACGGAGATAATGTTGCTGCCGCATAAAAATATGGTGTGCTAAATGACTTGTGGCAAATAGTTGATGGCCAATATTTAATGTCTACAAAATTTCAAATGTAACAGGTGTAAAATAATATCAATTTCAAATTTACAGCAATTGGATTCAGTTTATATGGTAGTAATTGTGCAAGAAGGCGTTAGTAGAAGTGAAAATATATACATTGTTGTTATACCAATAACACGACAAGGCGTCCGTGGCGTCCTCTTCCGTCCTCTCCCACGGAAACCAACGCGCTTCTTCCTTTCATTATTCCCCCTGGCGAGAGAGCGCCCTCGTCGCGTCGGCCCACAGAAGAAACGGGCACCAGTTAATTAAATCCGAATCACTGGCCCACAAAGAAACGAGAGCCGCGTCCGCCGAACGGAGCCGGCAGCGCACCGGCGCGCGCCGCTCACCAGGCGACCTCAAAGCGCCGCCTCGCGCCACACGTCCCACGCGCGGACCGGGTGGGCGGGCGCTGCGGGACGACGCGACGCGGTCGGCGGTGCGGGCAGCGGTGAGCGGGGGCTTAGCTAACACTGCCGACAAACGGGAGCCGTGCGGGCAGAGGAAAGACAAGGAAATGTGGTAACTGTGGTGCGTGTGAGGAGGTGCTGTTGCTCCAAGAAGAACAAGAGAGAAGAGCGGGTAACGAGGGAGGTTTTGCGAGAGCGGTTGGTGAAAGGAGACGCGACGTAGTCAAAGAGACCTCAAAGGCGAATGGGCAGGTCGGGGGATGGAAAAGGGTAGAATAGAAAAACAGTGAAAATGACTGAATTGTGAATCGGAAACAAATGACACTATTGACTAAAAGAAAGAGATAGAATGCATAGTCAGCCGAAGCGAGATGGCAATATGCAATGGAACTAATGAAAAGTAGTGATTGAGAAGTGGAACTGGGAGAAGGTGAGTGAGACTCATTTAGGGTGCACACGGAAGATGTGAATCGGTACGAATGATGGGAAATATTGAGTAAAAAAGGGAGAGGTAGCTCAGGGTATCAATAGATGTCACTGCAGTGTCTGTGACCGGAAGGCCCCAGGGTCTTTGTCTCGACGGTGACAGGATTTTCGACGCTAGCTAGATAGCTAGGTCGAGGTCTGTCGCAGTCTGGAGGAGAAGTCTAGCGACCGGTTGATCTGATCGGTAGTTTCCTCCGATCAACAGCATGTAAATACCAGAACAGTTTTCTAACAAACGGGTCGCTTACCGCGCGCGATCTTTCCTTCTTCTTCCCTGTCCTTTCCTTTGCCCTTACTTACATTCACTTTATACACTTGCACTTACATGCACTGCATTATCACATATGCCGGGAGATCGGTCGGGGGCTTAGAGCTTATCCCGGCCGGGGCGATGCCCAGCTGGATGATACGTAATTGAGGAAAACCCCACTAGCCTTTGATAGGTCGGCTCCGGATCTCGCTGTCCAAGGGGGGATGATGACAACCACTTGCCGAGGAAAAACATGCAATTCACTTATAGGACCAATGACCTTACCGTTGACGCGCCAGGAAATATTTAGCATTCAATCAGTTGAGCGAGAAAGCCCCACGTGAGAAGGCGAGGAGGTGGCAGACATAATAGTGGGGCGGAAGAAGCACGGGCAAAAGTGGCTGGTGATCGTAAACAGTGATGGTTCACGGCGCTGGTAGAGACGACGCCCAACTTCCAGGCGCAGGGAGTGGCGAGCCGTCCCCCCACAATTGCGGCGGGCAGTCTGAAAGGCCGGGGCGAAGGGCAGGCAGAGGCGCCAGGGTGGGCGCTTGGGCGCGTGGTTGGGCTGCGCGCTGCGTCCGGTGTCATCGCCTGTGTGGGCTTACCGCGCTCCCGCCGCTCGACACGCGGCCACGCGCCGCCTCGCTTCGCAGAGCACCCGTGGGCGTCGGAGCGGCCCGCCCGACGATTAAGCGGGCACTGGGTAAAAGGATATCACGCCTGCACTTCCAGAGCGCACGGGATCCCTTTGCCATTATTTATACGCTGTTGTGCTCTTCGTTAAAGAGTTAATGTTGGGAATGCAATGGAAATGAGCTGTACTTTCAATAAAATTGCCTGTAAATAATAAAATTATAATACATAATTACACGAATTCGTTTTACATAATTCGTTAAAATCTTTATGATTTGTAGTTGTTTTTTATGATTTTTATATTTAAAGATTACTGTAATATTGTGTCACTAGTAAAAAATAATATTCACATTGTAGTCGATTTCTAGAGCTTCATCTTAAAATGTATAGTGATGCCAACATTTTTCGTTATATTTCCAATAGATATTAATGAAATTATTTTGTAAATACCAATTTTCGATATACGATGTCAATAGAGAATGAAATTGATTGCAGTGACTGTACGTGTTTTGGAACTGTGAGCAATATTAAAAACGTTTCTAAACTTAAGGGCAACGAAGTATAACTCATGAGTCCTCAATATTTCACTATTAATTATATTTAGATTGAAAAAAGCGATGGACGAAATACTGTGTTGTCATGTCAATAAACACAAAAACGGGGGAAAGGGGACGTCAATGTGGCGACACTGGGAAGCTTTTAAACTTAAAAACTGCAAAATGTACTTCAAAGGGCCAAAATTGGACTCTTTGTTCTGATATATTTTCCACTTCTCATAGGAGAGATTGGAAGACAGATCTGAATAAACTCGGTTTGTTGGACGTTTTAGGTTTGAAGCTATACAATTAGTTTTCTTTCGCCTCAATCATGTTGCATAGATCGTACACTATTTGTAACAGGTCTCTTTATGTATAGAAATTTCATTGCAAAAAGCTGATAGCTCGTGTTGTCTTAATTATATATCACTGCATTTTGCATACGTTTACTACATTTCATGCTGTATATTATTTGAAAAAATAACGAAAAGATAGAAAAGTTCTAAAATATTGTTCGTGACGCAAAGCGTGTTACTGGTAATCGCTGTGAAAATATGCGAATTACATAGTCGAGTTGATGCAATCTGGCAGGAAAAGTACAAAAGCATACTGTTGAGATTCGTTATGTAACGTTCGTAAACCACGCAAGTCTATAACGTCTTTATTTCTATTTGAATACGCAAATATTATTGAGGTGAAATGAAATATACCTTTTTACGAATTGATGTATAGATATATATTTATTTTGAAAATTTTTCCTTTCCTCAAAAGAAAATATTTGCCTTCATATTTCCTGACTTTTATACTGTTACTTTTTTGTGACATTGAAGATAAATATTCATCTCAAAAGTGAATTTAAATATGGAATGAACGTACGATCGAGTTTGCTTACGCATTTGTCATAGTACGTACCACAAACTTTTGCTAATTAATTTTTGTAAGTATAATTTTTATCATTGATGATCGCACCGCAATCGAAAAGATCTTAAGACTTTAAATATTGAAATGTAGACAACACTTGTATTTCAATAATTTATCAATTAACTGGATTATAAACATGAAGTCAATTAAACGTGACAGTGTCTTTACACCTGCATTTGGTGACCACAAAATATAATATATCAAGTTCAATTTAACATTCAATTTTACTATTAATGAAAACAATTCAACTAGTATATATTTTATCTTAGCATAGTTGCTAATCATCAGAATTTTTTAATCCAACAACTAAATGGAACCTCACTCAATTAGATTTTGTCTTATTGTATACGACAATAAGCCCTAAAATATTTTGAAGATTATTGATATGAAACGCACATGAAACGCTTTGCATTTGCCGAGAATGTTATCCAAAGAAGAGAGTGAAAAGTGAAAGTACTAAGAGTTTTTCTGATTATTGGTCACAGCTTGCGTTATGGTAGACGTGTGTATTCCTGAGTGCTTCTCGACTGCAATAAACAACATCGTCCGTCTGAGATAATGGGGCGTTAAATGAGCTGCTGGCGGCAGGCACTTCAGCGCTCGTCTTGAACGCATCCTGCGTCCTCTGACTCACCTGGTCGGAACGCGACGCGCCCGGCTCCGGCAATATCCAGCAAACTTCTACATTGTTCTACACCGTTGTTTATATTGCTCTAGGTCTTTACGGCCCTGCTCATATTTTCCTAATTATGGGTAATTGCCCACAAAATTTGATTATCGTAAGTGCTAATATTCTTAAGTGGTACCATGTTTAGGTAACACAGTACAGATCGTCAGATAAGCGTGGCGTAGCGGGAGAGAGTGAGTAGGAATAATTCAAACGCTGTGAAAGGCAATCCGGCCACGACATTAATTACCAAGTAGAAGAGAGGACCGTCCATACGCCCGCGCCAGTCCCCGCCCCCGCCGCGCGTGCCTTGGCGCACAGGGTGGCGACGGCAGCGCCCAGCCCGCTCGTGGCCACCCCGTCGGCTTTCGTAAGTCCACCCACGCCCTCCCCACGCACCCGCCCACGCCCCCTCGCCCAACCACACACCCACCCACGCGCTTGTCCATGCGCCCGCTCATACACCTATCCACGCGCCCGCCCATGAGCCGTATCTAACAACTGCCCACACGCCCTCCCTCTCACCGTCCCTAACAACCGCCCGCCCGCCCACGCACCGTCTCTCACGTCCGCCCATGCACCCGCCCACGCGCTGGCGCATGCGCCCGCGCAAGCAGCGCCGCAAATTGCCCACCGGCGGCTCTAAATGGGGCGTGGAATTATTCGGCACAACCTCGCTAACAAACGAACTCGGGTTGCTTTTGACCTATCTATGCGCAACGTTATGTAATTTAGAGAACTAGTGGTTCCCCGCTAAAACTCTTTAATGCAATACCAAACTCACTAGTGAAATATAGAAGAATAGTGAAGGCATCGATTTGCGGATCAGTTTGGTTAAATTGTAACCTCGCCTCTTAACGTCAGAGTCTTAGTTCTGGAGTTATATGGAGTATGATGGCGCAATTTGGGCTTCGGATTCGAATTTAGTGCGTCGACATACATAGAGAAACATGTGTCAAGTCTTTTGATCCCCGAAAACTAAACAAAAATTATTTTAACGTTTTTTTCGCGATTTAAAAAAATCGAGAGTAATGGTGCAATTCCGATTCGGATTCAGGGCGATAACATACTTCATAGAGAAACCTGTTTCAGTTCTTTGGGCATGACTTTCTTTATATTTTGTGTGCCTGTAAAATTAATATTCCCGTTTAGACCAGGCTGATGTTGTGGAACCTTGCATTTGATATGGATATTTTTTTTATCTAGAAGGCTAATTTACGTGAAGACCAACGACATTTTCCAAATGTTTCTCAAAAATTAATTCACATTTTTTCTTTAGTTTTTTTACGTATAGGGCAAAATACTGTTATACAAGTTACGTTGATCCAACTATAATATAGTAGATAGATGTTTCGTAATAAAATCTAATTTCAAAAATAAATCTTTAAATAAGGTCGTGTATAATTTCTTCAAGATGACCAATTTTGCATAATTTTCCATGCAATAAAATCCATTTTTATAACTAGTATTGTTTTGCTTTATCGCATTCTCAGCTGACACCATTCGGCGCGTAAAACACTTTTTCACTGTCTCTCAATTTTAGTTCCCAGAATAATAGAATGAAAATATTACTTTAAGAATATTATAAAAGAGTAAAGTATGGTCCTTTACGCACATTTTCATTAAAACAATTGGACCCGTTTTCTCAAAAATCTATATCTTGAGAAATGTAGATGTTCGAGAGTATCCGAAAAAGTCAAAGTTTTTCATCTGATCTGAAACCTGATTCGAAGCCCTGCGTTTATGAAAAAAACAATCTTTAAATTTTGAGGGTACTAAACATGGAGCTTGTGGGACATTTTATTTTATTTTAATAATGCCTTCAAATTTTATCTTGAAATCTTGTGTAATATTGGGGTGAAATTAACTTTTAATGTTGGAATATGTAATATTTCTAGTGTTTACTCTGAAATTTAGAAAATTGCAAAAATTATAAATTTTATGAATCCCTTCGTACAACTATATTATGGAACATGCGGTTTTTATCTTAAAATACAATTTGTTCTCTCCAACTAGTTGTGTATAAAAGTAATGTACATTTTTTGAAAATGTTTTAAGTGTTCAATTACTTTTGAGTGAAATATGGGGGATTTTAAAAAGGGCTTTTTTTTAAAAAAAAAAGCCTATTTTTTCCTTAAACGTTTGGTACAGACGGTGACAAATTATGAAATTTAATGCGTTTAATTAAAGATCTCTCATGTCCTTAATATTTACATTACAGGCGTTTTTATACATGGTATTATTGCATTTACGGTATTTCAAGTGCTTGAAATGATTTCTTTTGAAGAGTGTGGAAAACGCTCAGAATCGCTTAAACGATATTTTATGACACACTGCTTGAAATATTTCAATGCAAACTTGCATACAGATTTAGATTTTACTCTTAATGTCATTTTTAAAATTCTCAAAGACATTTTAAGTTTTATTATTACGGATCAAATATTTGATAAAATGTGTAAAAAAAGTCCTTTAGACACTGCTAAGGAGCATCTAGGAAGAGGGTAAGGTAATACCGTTCAGATAACCGGAACTAAAGAAACTAGAACCCTAATGAGTTATGTACCATTCTGGAACACTACTAGTCTCTTTTTCTCCTTTTCTTTTTCTCAGATAGTGTGAATTTCGTTTATAACAATTGAGAATATCTATAATTAATCGATCGCTCTAAAGATTTGAAAATTGCAAAAGTTACAAAAAATCGAGAAAGTTTTGAAGCTTTAGTTTGTTAAATTTTCGCCATTCTTTAACGTAGTGGCCGAACGATATGCAATTTGTATTACACATGTGTATAGAGTTATAACGGTTGCCTAACTTTCCCCTGCAGGCGCAGTTATCAATTTTGAAGACGCTTTCTAATGTGCAATTCCCATTAAAGATGTGTGGACTTGCTCTAATTTAAATACTTTCTTTTCGAAGTTTTAATATATTTGTTAATTTTTAAAGACGTAGAATGCGTATATAAGACTCTCTAGAGTGACAAATTTGAGATGTGAAATTAAAATATATTCCCGCAGCAAATGACTGAACTTGTTTCAACATTAAGTAGGCAATCTATTAAAATGCATAGCTTTTGTTATTATTTTTTATACATTGGCATATTTCATTAGATTTATCTTTATCCAGCAACATTCCTTTTCATTACATTGGTCCAAATGGTGAAGCCACGAGAGCATCGTTATTTCACATAGTAGCTACGTTTCACTCAGCCGTGCTCTGTGAGTACTGTTGCTTCAGGCATGTAATATACTACTCAACTCTACATAAGCATTCGTTCCTTTTTAGTTCACTGAGTTCTTCTTCTTCTTTTCTTCTTCTTCTTCTTCTTCTTCTTCTTCTTCTTCTTTTCTTCTTCTTTTTCTTTTCTTCTTCTTCTTCTTTCAAGTCGACGACAATTAAATTCTGTTTGATGGTGAGTGAGTTATTGAGCGAATGATATTCATCTTAACCAATGTGATTAATTGTGAAACTTAATGTTCCATAGCTCAATTATTGGTTTTCATACATTTAAGGGGAAAAAATTCGATGTCGTGACCGACGCATTTAAAGCAAAATTGAACATTTACTTCGTAAAATAAAAACTTTCTAATTCCAAAAATGTTTTTCTAGCTAAATTAACGCCATTTTCAGTAAAGCACGCCTTTATTTGTTTCGCTTTGAAGTCTGATTAATTGCATGCGGATATAGCTAACGCGCGCACCAAGTTTTTCTCTCACTCTCATTTTTTTCCGGACTCCTCCCATTAATGTTGCTAACGACGTGCGGCATTAACGTGCGTTATTGTTGTGATATATCCAAACAAGCACTTGGAGCCAAAAATAGGTTCGATTCCGCAACATCTCCGTGTTGCTTTGGGCGCCGAGCGCATATTACCCCGGGGCGTATATTAGCTTTCGTTCCGCGGCCGCCCGAAAACCCGTTCGCAGAGAGACGCGACAAAGGCGCCGTGCCGCGATCATAATCTCGCCGTTGTTGGGCTTCGCTGCGCTGATGAGATCTAATAAAGCTGAGGACTCGCGGGAAGGAGGGGCGACGAGGGCCGGGACGGTGCTCCTCGGCGGAGTCTTCTAATCAGTGGCCGCGGGACGTCTCCCCTCCCCTCCCCCTCCCCCGCGAAGGGAGTCTTCTGGTGCGCCCGGCGATAACGGAACGGCTGCGACGCTCGTAAAGCGGCGAGATAAACGCGGCTGCCCGCGCGGTGCCGCTCCGCTCCGCGCCGCCCGCCGCCCGCCACCGCGCCGTCGCGGTTATGACGAGTCGCAGCCCCGCCCCTGCCCTCGCCCGCGCCGCGGGCGGCGAGGGCTGGGTTTTCGTCGCTTCGGAGACGAAACTCATCGAAGTTTTTAGCGTTCTCGCTAAGGTTCCCCGTCACGTGACTGAGCTGCTCGTTCTGGGTTTGGTTGTGTGTCTTTGATGTTTTACTTTAGTCTCTTTCGCAAGATACCGCGTAGTGTGCCTTCCAGCGTGTCGTTTCACTCTAGCTTCTCTGTGAAATGTCCTTCGCGTTGGATATTGGTGAGCATATCTATATTGTCAGACTTGGATCAATATTTAGGACAGATTTTTGTATTCGTTGCTGTGCTGATTTGTTTTTTTATTTTCACCTTGCTGATATTTTTTTCTTTTTCCTATGTAAATTTTACGGCAGTATCTCCGAGAGTTGTAAGTAGTTATACATATGTATTATTATTTTTTCCGATTTATTTTACTACTATTTTATTACAATATTTTTACTACTATTTAACTTTATTACTTACATTTTAATTTTAGTATAATGCAAATAATAGTGTAATAGGAAGGATAATTAAAATACAGTTCAATTAATATTACGTATAGGTACAAGTCAAGTGCAATTTTATTAAGTATGAATTTTGTGGTCCAGTAGACATCAATCTTTGGCCCTTCTCTTATAATATTCTCTTCTCTTAGATTATAAATATATATTATTGCTTTCTCTTTATAAACATATCTTCAAGTTTCAAGTAGATTTTTACAGACATTTTAGCCATTGTTTGCTTACCTATTTAACAATTTTACTTGCATATATGATGTGTACGTTCGATGGTCGAGAGATAGTGGTCACGAGTATTGAGGATTTGAGAATACTGAACAATTAAAAAATTATTTTTCAGCTTTCCATAATTTTATTCTTTCAATTTTTGTCATTCGAATATTACTTGAAAAGCATTTTCTTAAGCATATTTTCACCAGCACAATGCGTATTTTTGTCTTAACGTCATGTGTTGTTGAATTTTTTAGTGTATATATTTGCAATTTTGCACGCAAATGCGCGCTCTCGAATACACTACAACGCTCACATTATCACTGTCACTCTTCCCTTGGATACCATTCTTACTTAGTGCTTTTTAATTACCTTGACGGTGACACTACCCACCGCTTTTCGCGTTGGCCGTGACGCACCGTTACTTTGGAAGTGCGCGCCCTGAAAATCCCTCCCGTGCTCCTTTCGAGTAATTGCTGATTCTCTCGGGTGGAAGGGGGGGGGTCTTGCCTCCCGGCAGAGGGTTCTCTGGAGGGTCATCAAGGAGAGAAGAAGCGGTTCCGCATCATGGCTGGCTAAGTGCTTAGGTTTTTTATGCCAATGAAAAGAGATTGGGTTCAATGGTGGTTTAAAGTTGTTTTTTAGATAAGTAGTCTACAGTGACATTTCGTAATTTCAAGTGATGTTTTGCTGTTTTAAGAAGGTATTCCGTTGTAAATTCTTATCAGAAGTCGGTGCTATTTGCGAATAGCATTTTCCAATACAGTCTCTTTTGTTCTTTTTACTTTCACCTTGATAGACAGGTAATAAACTAAAATTCCTTGTTCTTGCGTGCTAAAATTCACCATTCTTTAAAGAGACCTCTCGAAAACAATGGGAGTTGGTAAAGAATGGAATTAACTACAATCTTCAGGGATCTTCCAATTTTGCAAGAAATATTGATTGCTCTGAACAATGTAAGGAAACCCTTTTTGTGAAAAATTGTATGCGTGCGAAATATGATAACCGTATAGTAAGTTTATATTTTGTGTTATTAATTTTGTTCATTTGTGGAATTCTTTGTTGCGTGGAATCAAAATAAACTTTGTATGAAAGGTGCTGCAAGGAATTCCATTGGCTCGTTCAGGCATTTCTTTCTCGAGTGCTGTAAGTTGAAGGTCCTGCACACGTGAGGGCTCATTCGCAGGTCAGAGATAAGACGCCTTCGTTTTGCTTCTTGAAAAAGGAATCGCAATAGAGTTGTAGAACTATGTAATGATTAAGGAACCTATCAACCTAGTGTTCCATAGTATGTAACTACATTTACTACATATTAACTAGCTCATGTTTAAGAAAATGTTATTAATTAATTAATACTATAAATAAATTTCTTCGAAACTATAAATCATAAGTGTCATTGTGCGTTCGTAGGCTTCCGCGGCCGGAGTCAATGCATTCTTGGCTATCCGGCATGAGCCGCGTCTCGGTCCATTGTACTGACGTTTCGGCCATCTTGCTGTGGCCTTTTTCAGAGCTTTACTGCTGTATATTCAGTACAATTGACCGAGACGCGGTTCGTCCCGGTTAGCCAAGAATACATAACAGTTTCATTAATTGTTTCAAAATAAATACTGCTGCTTTTCTCCAAAATAATATTTACCAGCTGCCATGAATTTCTTTCTCTTTCACAGCTGGAATACTAAATACTAGATTAGCGTGGTGCCTTCGTAGGTGCCTTCGGTGAGTATTCTCATCTTAAAACGCGTTATATGAGCTATGCAAATTAATAACAAAAATAAATTTTAAACGTATTACAATTGCCCGGCTCCTATATTTTTTGACATGGATAGTTACATGAAAAAGTGTCTTAATCTGATGAATCAATCGCTAACTATTCATATAAATGCCGTGAAAAGAATGTAGCAAGACCGAGCATATCACCAATGCACTCGTAGAAATATTAAATCAATAAAAACATGCGTTACTTTTCTAAGCTTCTACCAGAGGGTCTTCGAGGTGAGGTGAGAATTATATCAATTGATTTCTCTTGTCTTGAGGAATCGGAAGAGCTCTTTAGGTGCTGTATAGCGCCCAAAACACGTTTTATTTGCTCAACATAAATATGTTTTAAAGAAATTCATTGTAATGGCGTGGATGGATCTGCAAAAACAGATCAACTTCCTACCAGGAGTCTGAGACGCTTCCAATGACACATTTGTTTCGATTTGTGGACTGTAAGGAGTATAATCGTGAGTTACGGACAGGCAAGGGATGGATGGGCGGACGCAGATTACTATATAATAATTATATTATTCCCAATCTATAGCTGTTACTCCCAGCCTTTAAACTGCGCATTTCATTCCTACTTTTTCACATAATTTGTAGTCATTTTTGACGTTCCACGACGTTTGACGACAACTTCAATTTTCAGTTTCATACTTGAAATCATGACTCCGTTTGCGGAGTCACAAGAACCGACCGCCAGATCCTCGGTTATTTTGGCCGAGATTTTAGCTTATGCAATCGAGGCGAGCGAAATATCTGTGGTAGCGGGCTGCTATGTAGCGAAATTTGTTTTAAATGGTGGGGCACTCGATCAAAAACCGGAGACTTTAGATGTTGAAGCGTTCTTAAATATTGATGACTAGATATGTTGAAGCGCCCCTAATCATCATCATCAGGTGAAAATTTCTCGAGCTGAATTCTATTGTGTATAAGCCTGATTTTCTTAAAAAACTCGTTATACTTTTTTCTCTCCTTGTTCTCATCCGCGATCTGCTTTTGTAGCTCTCTTTTGGATCTTGAAAATTAAAAATTTACTTTATTTAACATTAATTTCAATTGAATTTTATTTAACAAAAATAAAGCTTTAACTCGTTATTGTGTTACGCTCTGTATTGTGTTCAGAATACACAGTACCGTTCGGTGCAGTATGCGGAAGTACAAAATAAGTATATTCGCATAGTCAAATAACCATTTTTATCACAAGCACAGTAATAGTATTTGAATGATAAATTGATTTACAAAACGTTTTATCACCAGAAGTAGCAATTAAAATGAACTGAATAATTATGCAAATCTAATTGTTCTTACATCTTATTATGAACAAAGATGAGGCAGTGTTTTGACTCGTGACAAACTAAAGGAGTAAAAACATTAACGTGCAACATTGAACTGAAATTCAAATCTCGGCGCAATGGATTAGTTCTTGTGTGATTCGCTAATTGGAAAGATAGAGTGCAATTAGAGTTCCATAAAGCGTGCGCTTCACCCTGATGCCGATGTGTCAGCGTAGCGCGCCGCAGCATACGGTCGCTGCGCATCGCGCAGCCAGTGTGTGCGTGTGTGTGGGCGGAGCGCGTTTCCATGCACGGCCTGTCGCCGCTCCTTTCCGCCCGGTGCTGAGTGATGAAGTGTCAATGCGGAACCTATACGTCGCTGGGCTGTTGCGTCGCCGACTGTCACATTCAATTGAACCGCAAGTTTGGCTTAAAAATCGCATCGGCATATTCCAGGCGTTTATCCGTTTGCCGCGCAATTTGTCAGTCCCAGCCGGGCGCTGCCCGCTGTGTGCAGCGCCCGTGCCTTCAAACCGGGTAGTCGCCCTTTGAGCAAGTGGGTCACGCGCCATTGATGCGTCGGCGACTGCCAGAGAGCGCTTCTGGCATTCTGTTTATGACGCGCTTCAAGGGCCCAATTATTGGAATATTGTGTTGAAAATGTGAAAATGAATAACTTCGTGATATGGCCATTTCAACGGATCTGAAGTTGATGGCTTTGTCAATGACGCATTTCCCAGAGTCAACAAAATAATCGACCTTATTTGGGGAATAATAACAATACTTCAAAACTTTTAAGTATGGTTTCTAATAAAAATAGTCCATTATTTTAGTTGTGCTTGTGATCACTTGGTATTAGTTACACCAGTGGGTCTCACTGACCTTAAATGATCAGTTTTGCTTTGCCAATCGAAGGCCTGTCCTGAAATACGCATCTCGCTAGCGTGTTTATCGCTTTGAGCAAAATCGAATGCACGCACATTCTCTTATAACTTTAATTTCCATTCATTTTATGTCGATGTAATTTTAAGCTTCATATGTAACAAAATATTGACAAGCAAATGAGGTCGGTACCGCATTAACAACTCGTATATTGTTCGGTAGATTGGCGTGAAAATTACTGTCATAATAAATTCATTCAAAAAATAGAGCCGGAAAGAGGTGCGAAAACGCACAAAATTGCGCGAGCAAATGCGCATTGTTATCCGGCGGAGAACTAATTACAAAGTTTGCCGCGGGAATATCGCGTGAAAGAGGGGTTCTGGCGCGCGCGCGCTCGCACTAACACTCGCGCTCGCGCGGCTGAGGTGGCGTCGGCGTCGGCGGCGCTGGCGGCGGAGGGGAGCGAGGGGCGCGAGTCAACATGGAAAGTGGCCGATGTTTGGACTGGCGCCGGGTGGCACGGCCGTGGGTGGCGGAGGCTTACTTCGCGTTCCCGTCCCCAGCTCCCGTCGCCGCCCACGGACGTCTCCACGCCTGGGCTCCGCCCCTTACATTTCGCTCCTTCGATTCGGCACCCTCCCTGCTCACCATCCTGTTTCTCGCTCCCCCTTCCTCACGCGTGCGCTTGCTCCGTTGTCGGGTCCAATTCAACCCCAGTTTGGAGGAGAATTCTAGTGGCCGACTGCTCTGATCGGTAGTTTTCCATGGTTTTCCCGATCAGCGTAGAAACGGTACATTAACGAACGAGATGTCCTACTTCACCATAGCCCGCTCCTTTCCCTGAGCACAACACACACACACACGCACAGACTCATTTACGTGCACTACTCAGGGCTTACCCGGTGAGGATAGTAACCCTCTCGGCGAGATACCTGGTGGAGATAACTTTGTAAGCTGACGTGTTGGTCGGCGCCAGATTTAGCGGGGGAGGAACACCGCCATCTTTCGAGATATATAACATACATTACACTTACGGAGTTAATGACCAAGAAATAGATGCCCCTGGAAACAGTATTTACTCACTTGCCCCGTCCTACCCGTTCTTTTTCTCTCTCTGGCCCGCGTCACGTTCCCTGATTCACTATCACAACTCACGCAAAGACTCACTTCATCAAATTCTCTTAATTTCATTCTTGTGTTTTCTTTTTCTTATATGCCTTTGCAATCTCATTCTCTTTATTTCTTTCTCTTTCACTTCGTCCACCTATTCCATTATCCCGCTCTCGTACGCTCTTATTATCTCTCTTCCGTGAAGTCTTTCCTCATAATGTTTTTTTTCGGGCTGTCACGCCGACCTGACCTGTCTCGCATAAATATTTCTTGAATGTCAACAGCGTTGCGAGATCAGAAGGTCACGATCGGCTTCACGTCGACAGCGTGCCGTTAAAATATCACGTCCCCTACTCCGTAGATTCGTTCATAATAAAAAGGCGTTGCCTAAGAATCAACTCTCAAAATGGAAACTATCTTCCACCCATTTATTAGTTATTTTACCCTTTCAATATTCACCCTCTGTACTTTATCTCTCCCATTGTATTTCGTTCCAGATAAATTTGAGAGGGGGAGTACAATGTTTTGTAGTACATTCATTTGTACTCTTCATGCGTCGCACTAATGACATGACATAAATGTTGTTAAATCAAATTTTACAGTTAATGGTAATTATTTTCGTGAAAGTATAAAGTATTATTTCAGCATTTAAAAAAATTCCTTCGTTGAAATTAATTCACACATTTTTTTAACTTAAAAAAGTAACCTACTTTTATGAATTGCACTTTTAGAATTTACGTTAACCTGCATAACGCCTCCTCTGGTGTCAGGTTCGTTTCTTCTACCCTAATTGACCCAGGTAACAGCATTGGTTACTATTCACTCTACAGTACGTGTATCTCGCCTTCCTTCATTTTTTAACATTTCCTTTCACAAGGTCCTCAGGCATCTGGGTCGTGCACCAGCATCCGTATGCTCCACACTTCTCCAGAGAGAATCTGCCCGACCTCGTTATGCCGAATCCTTTTCCTAGGTCGTCACCCTCTCATCACCGTCGCGTACTGTCATTCTCACTCGTAAATATTTGCGACGGCAAAATCACGCTGCTGTAAGTCCAAAAGGTCCTTCCTTTGCACACTCTCCTTCTGCATCTTCCTATGTGTTTGCCATAACTCCAGCATCAGGTCTTCTTCCGTCGGAAGGTCCTCGGCGCACGTGTGTGGTCAATCATCTGATGTCACTTTAATTCCTATCTGCTTCTCCATCTGGTGCCAACGAATGAAATCTCACCTCTCTGGAACCTAGGGGTACGAATCCAATTTTCATCTTTTTTTCCTCGAAACCTTTCAGTTGCTGCAGAAGCTTTACAGAATAAAAAATGTACCAGCAGCATATAACATTCACTATTTTACACCAAGGAATATTCCAGGCATAATTACATTCATTTATGAAACATCGTATTTTTTTAAATTTTAATTACTACAAATTGTATCTGGTTTTTTACGTCTGAACTTCGTAATTCTGCCTAATGATAAATTATCTTAATAATGACATAATTCTATGAAAATAAAATAATAATTTGTGTGACATTTCTCAGAGTAAGAGTTGAGGTATTTCATGACGAGCAATTACATTCATTTTTTAAAGAGTTGCGTGAAATGTTACTGCAGTTTTGTCTCGAAATATTCCTCGCACGACTGTCAGTAGTTTACTTTGAAATTTATTTCTTTACGTCAAAAATGTCTTATTCACATAGTGTTTGCAAAACTTCAAAAAATATCGAAGTTTTGTTCACGATTATCTTTGAGTAATGGTACACTCAGAAATTATCGACATTCAAAATAACACGATCACGATTGTCTGCGTGTGCTTTGTAGGAATCACAAGAAGAGTTCACATGTATACAACCTTTAATGCGAGGGAAATTTTTATACCTTCAAAAAACTTCTGCATTTTAAGATAACAGGTTAATTACTCATAGTTTTGCTCCATATTTCTTAGATATATCCGAATGAATTCGCATGTTAATTCAAATGGGACGACTCTCGTATCTTCTCGTCAGCCCACAGCTTTGACGCTGTTCCGCCGTGCTCCTCTTTGAGAACCAGCCACGTTGTCAGTATGTTCAGTAGCACTGTGTCTGCCGTGTCGGCGGTCTCCATGCTTCGCACACGCTTGTTTGACTGTGCGTTCTACACACGACTCGGTGTTTGAGTAATTCCCTTCTGCTTCGTGGCGTGTGTTCTCTGAGAACTGACATCACGTCTGTAGCGGTGCGTGTTGTGCCCTTTCGGTCGAATCCGCGGGAGATGCTACACGCGACGAGTGATGAGTCTGTCTCGGTCAACGTCGTATTAGATGCTATGGTGTCAGAGCGCAAGGCACGTGTGGTAGATTTGAAACAAATAGTCTTCAAAAACAGTTTATTACGTTTGGAGACGAAACCAATCTCAAGTATATTTCTTTGTCATATAATAAACTAATTACCGAACAGATTTAATTGAAAATTTGTGTGTTATCTACATGCCACAAGACTGCTTTTGCGTTCATAATTCGGTAAATGTTGTTGGTGAAGGAACAAGGTGCGGAGTTTCGAGTAGAAAAACGTAATATATAGTTAACGTCACGTTCGAAAATTGGTCTCAATAGATGAAGACATTTGAAGATATTTTAGACAGTTGCAAATAAAATGTTAATGGTGGTAAACTAATTTAATTTTCTACGAATTTTTGGGATAAGATCATTTATTGTTGTCTACAGTATTAAAAACGTATGAATTTACTGTATGAATAATATTTAAAATTAAATATTTAGCAAATTGTTTACGACTAAATAACACTGGTCGACAAAATTCAACTGTTTTTCTGTTAAATGGAATAAGAAAGGTGATTTTTATGGAATATGGTGCTCTGATTTCAATATTGGAGAGCATTTATTTGCAATGGGCAAGGTTTCTTTGTAATAGACGATTAAAAAGTTCATACTGGTGTACAGTGATTGCTTTTATTTACTTTGCTTACATATAATAATCTCAATCAAAATGTAGTTTTGAATGATTGTTTGCTGTATTTCGTTTGAGGAATATTGTTTGTAGTGTCCAGCAATAATCTGCAAGCTTATTTCGATTTCATTTTCTCTCATAACGTTTTCTGTTGATGCAATAACTGGGTGGAATTGGAAGATTTTCAGGAAAAATGTCTATAAATCCAGAAAATATATTTTAAGGGACATGTTACATCCCAGAGCTTTGTAAAGGAGGTTGTAGACTAGTTCTTCGTAGTGCTAAGCATTTCTGTTAATAAAGAATTTAGTTACGACCTTTTGCAGTGACGTCCAAAGTGTCATTTGATTCATTGTCAAGTACAGATCACGAATCAGATCATTGAGTTCTGAATGGTTGGTTCTCTGAAGTAGTGTAGAGGTTCCTGCGAAATCTGGGTCTCCAATGTCGTTCTTTTCAATACTTACGTTTAAATCTTCATCGCCAGAGTTTTCGCAATGTAAATTCCAATTGCCAGGTGGCGCTGGGATTGAAAGGCCGTCGCTGTGAGGAACAGGCCTGATAGCTGAAGGAAGGTTGCAATATTGAATGGTCTTCTTGGTCTTGCAGCAACTTTTGTTGTGAAGAAATAATAGTCCTTGAAGTGATCCTTTGCATCTCCCCATACAATAGGAATTTAAATAACATATGTCGCGAATTTTCATATAAATAAAAATAAGTAATGTTACAGAAGATGCATAGAAAATATGAGGGGTCGTCCACATTTTATCCTGATTTCTGATTGGTCTCTCCAAATACAATTCATTTCTCTTTCTTATTAAGGGAGGCTTTCCGACTTCGGCCCTTTAATGTTGTCTGACCATACACATAACAGTTGTTTGGATAGATTACATACTTTTGCGGCTTTGCAAGAAATCTATTGGTACAAAAATTACCACTGGAACGCAACGTGAGGATGAGTTGTGCACTATATATGATCTCATTCACATGTTGATACCAACATCTTTCTCACACTACACGCAGGGCGTAACCAATGCTCCGAGTCGGTGCGTCGTGTACGTGAGATACCGAACTTATCTTCGCAATTGACGAACTTGCACACCTGATTTGGCGAGTCTGGCGTCTATTTCATATTTTTAATGGGATCTGCAATATCATGCATACTTAGTCTAATAAATACGCAAGCAACTAGCGTTTCAGTATAAACGACAATTCTACATGACAATGCCATCTGCGAAATATATCATTTTAGTTAATGTGCAATTACATAAAAACCGTGCACGATGGGCAACGTTTGTGGTTGTATTCGGTTTTAGTGTAGTAGCAAGTTACATAAAAAGCAGCTTCAGTTAGTCATTTAACAAAATCATTGTGTATCAGTTTAATCAGAGGAATATTGTGAAAATAACAATATTCAGTTATGTACTTATTTACAAATTGCAAAAATGGTTTATTTGATTGATGTATTGTTTAAAACATGTAGTATTTACCTAGAATCTGAATTATATTTATTACATTTTTTGAAGTTGATAAAATAACACTTTAATCGTGGTTAAATCAATTTCTCGTTCGTATTTACATACTTTTCAGTTTCTTGTTTATCTCTAAAGATCCTATTTTTGTAATATTATCCATTACATGATAGATGGTTTAATAAACTATAATTATTAATATTTTCTGATGTTCAAAATTTGTGATTTGTAGTGATCTAATATTTATTTAGAGCGTGGAGAAATAAATGACTTCAAACTTTTGCTTTCAGGTGAGGCAATTTCGCTTACTTTGTGACATTCGAACACATGTGACTGTAAGTATAGAAACCATGTAGACTCTTTGTTATAACAGTGAGGAACTTTGTTTCTGTTTATTTAAAAAGGCATCTAACAGCCTTGTTAACACAATTAATACGTCCACTTTGACTCTGGCAACAAATTGAATCCAGGTGTCCTATTCCAACGTGTGATCACCGACACTTTTACGTTACGCTTTTCGCGAACGTTCTCCTCTTCGTTTCCGGAGCGTATTGTCAACGCCGAGAAAATTCAGTTTGCTAATTAAATTCGCCACCCGCTTGATTTGAGAGCAGCAGTGTTCCACATCAGTATGTTATGCTAATATTTGTTCGCAAATATCAGACAGTTAATTTCAGAATTACAGAGCGCAGCGACCGGCCCTGTCATTCGGAACGCGGGAACTTTGCGCATCGCCTACGCCCACGTTCACACTGCACTACGTCGCTTAGTCACGCCACGCCACGCTTAGTCTCGCTTCGCCACGCCCCGCCCCACCGCGCCCGTCACGCCAGACGATACCACTCCGCGCCACACCACTCCTCGCCACTTCACGTCACAAGACATCACAACGCGACCTCCCGCCTGTCCGCCGCTCAGGTTCACCCATCCGCCCGTTTGCCCGCACGCCCGCCCGCTCGATCGCTCACCCGCTCGTTCCCCCACCCGCCTGCTCGCCAACCCACTCGCCCAACTGTCCGCCCACTTGCCCGCTCAATTACCTGCCCACTTACCCGCCCTCTTTTTCGCCCACTTGCCCGCCCACCCAACCTCCCATCCTCTCACTCGCTTGCTCGCCGGCCCACACGCCCGCCCGCACGCACACACGCACGCTCGCCCACACACCTACGCACTCCCCCACACGCCAACGCACTCCCCCACCTGCGCACTGGCCCTCTCGTCCGCTGGCTTTTCCATCCGACCCTCCGTCTGCTCGCTCGCACGCACTCGCGACCGTCTGTTCACCCGCCCGCGCGTCCTCGCCCGCGGTACTCACTCCTGTGCGTATCTGGTCACGAAACCGCCAGATCCATAAACATGTCCGTTCCATCAACTTGCAAATGAATAATTGTAATTCCCTAAATGGTTCTGCGGATAATTGTCCATCCAGCGTATAATGTAATATTTACTTATTGTCTGGGGGAAAAGTGTTTCCGTGTGGAGCAGTCTCTGGTGAGGTGGTGCGCCCCCATTGTCCCTCCGGTATGCAATATTCATATTTTGTCGAAATGCGCGCGTGAAATTATGCAATTAAAACATTGAAATGAAGCGCACGTTGGAATTAATTTGAAGTGATGGAGCGTGGCTTCGACGCGTCTGAGCGATGCAGGGGAACGCTGGTGTAGTGTTTTGTTACTGGCAGCGCCATAGTGGTTAGATTATAAAAATGCAATAGAATAACGGTGTATGGTTTCGATGTGTGTGAATGCTGCGTTGATTAGAAAGCACCTTTATCGTGTGGTAGGAGAATCAAACTGAATTTCATAGGAATGTAAACTCTAGTTAGAATGGAAGCTTTTAAAATGGTGAAGGTGTGTTGATGTCATATTGTTTCAAAACATCCGCTTGCCCGTTTTGCTAACATTATTAGGGCACCAAAGAAAATGTGTTGATAAAATTAAACATAACACATAAAAACGTATTACAGGGCGAGGATATGTTAGAGCAAAGTGCTCAGTCAATGCCGAAAACTAGAAAAAAATACAGGTAGTAAAAAATGTCATATGGCAGGGGCAGCAAGTTCAAATAACGTACGTTGTGTCGTCTGATCACCATATGTTTCAGTAGATGAAAATGCGTAATTGTATAATTCATCTTGTCCTTGTTTTCTGCTGTCTATTCTCACAACGCGGCCAGAGATTCTTTCTGCTCGCATGGAAGATTAATGATAGGAACATCATAAATACCACACATGTCTTTTTTTTAATGAACGTTTATTCTTTAAAATGTTATCAGACATTTTATTTTATTATGTTTTACTATTTACTTCTTTTACGCCAACCGAGTGACTGGGTGCGCTTGCACCGTTAAAGAGGCCGCTTGCGGTCGCTACTTGGGCAGCTTGAACGCTGCGTCCAGGGCTCCCGTTGTAGTCGCCTAAGGCTTCCTGTTTTCTCGAAACCTTTGCCGAAAGGTCAGGAAACCCCTGCGCACTCTCCCTGCCTGGACGGACCGCCGCCGCGTCGGCCGGCGCGTTTCCTTTAGATCAGCCCCCGCCGCCTCCGCTGTTACGGCTTGCTGCCTGCCTGCCTGGCGGCGGGCGACGAGCGGCGGGTGTATTAATAGAACTTTGCCAGCGACTCCCAGCCACTGGGCACGAACCGCACTTCCAAGCAGGACTGTGCGACGAAAATGTCGGTTTGTCGAATATCGCCAAAATAAGTGTTTGCTGCGAAATCAACAAGTTCGAATAAAAGATAACTTGATAATTGCAGACCAGATTTTGCAGATAATATGTGTAATAATTTTAATGTTCAGTTCATTATTATAATTTATATGTGGGAAGGAACTTTTACACTCATAATTTTAAGATATCTGGATGAAATAATTACTTCCAACCCTTACTACGAGTAAACCATTATCTGGTATCCTACATGTCAAGCTCTTCGTGCACATCAGTCATGGTAACTCTACCATTTCTGTTTATCTTGATGAAATCTCCATGAACATTACGGTGTTCAAACTACCTGTTGGGTATCAGTAGAGGTTTGGATTTTGAAATCCGCTCGTATTGTTTCAGAAAATACACAGGATGCTTGGTCGTATGCAAAAAATGTTTGATAGACGCTTTAGAAAATTCAGAATGTTTTATAAAATAGGTTTACTTGCCAATTATCTAAATCCTACTGTCGTAAATAATATGAAAAATATAAATCTTTAGTATGAAGTAGTCTTTTCTTACCCTTTAGATAAGAGAGAAACTATTCCTCCATGTTCGAATTGCCCAGTGATCGAATAAAATGTATGCGCATTAAATGGAATTTGACACATGGCAAGAAACATTTAAAATATAAATAACCTTCGAATTCAATTAGTACTTAGCTCACATAACAGTTAATTTAATCCACTCCAGTTATAATGGACATTTTAGATCGAACATGTTTGGTTCATTGTGTACAAGGTTCACTACATCCGATAATACGAAGAACCACTACATTCTTATATATTTTCTCATTTTGTCATTGCAGAAATGAGTAAAATATCTAAACACTGTGAATAAGAAATTTCAGTATCTTCATTTAACCTCTACATAATATTTTTTTCACTGTTTGGTGCGTAAAGATTTTATTAATTCATTTTCCAGATTTGTTTCCAAAGACCGTGCTTTCTCGACTCCTGATTCTACAGTTTACACACGAAATATTTTAGTTGAGTCTTGTTGCTTTTGAATTACTCTTGTAAAACTGTTGTAACAGTTTCTTCATTTGTATCCTTTGGTCGTCACACTCGTTCTTTTGCGCTGAAAGACCCTTTCACAGCTTTAACGATGTCCTAGCTGGATTGAATTTCATTCGTTTTCATCTGGCAGTCGATGTCTATTAAGTCCACAGAATTACAATAGATAAGCTAAAACAATTTCCACTGTGGTTCGTTCTCTCAGTTCCTTCCATTCGCTGCATTCGCCCATTCAATACTATAAAAATAACTCACGAGACCCTCCACCTGCAATCCCTTAGTATTATTGGAATTCCAGTGACTGAAGCGGAGTATTTTTCCCTGGAAGTTGTAGTTCCGGAGTTAACTACAGGCGATTTTTTTGTTCTCTAAAATCGAATTACCTAGTATTTATTGGTAATCAACGTGCATCGGCACCTGGTTTGGTTTTTTAAAACCGAAAGTTCACTATATCCGGAGTCGACTGTATATGTTAAAAAAGTTGATGCATTAAAGATGTACAATGGAAGACAATTGACATAGAAATCACAATAAACGTATTTACATTCTGCAAAACAATATGGCGGCGGAAATAAGTGAAACATTGAAATGAAGTAAATTTAATATATTAATAGAGGTAAAAGTTCACGTCCTGCCACATAACATCTGGTACAGTCTACTCATTCAGTATTTAAGGGATGTGAATTATGAGACGGAAAAATCATTATAAATCTGTATTTAGTTTCACCCATACGTTTAGTATTTTATGCTTCACTCAACTTCTACACACACAGCATCTTCACATTCTACGCACCACAAGTAATTTGGTTAGAGGTTGTCTCAGGTCATGCATCGAAACAGATCACAAAATGAATGACAATCACTTTCAGCCGGCCTTGCAAAAGAAGAAATTTCATTGAAATTACATTAACTTGTTTACGTGTTTCAGTTGATAAAGTATTGCCAATGAAACTTCTTGGCCTCGATTTCCACCTCAACATGAACGTTTATGTCCTTTATCATATGCCATTATTAAGATACCCTCTTGACCAGCTGAACACGTAACTTAATGATTAAGAGTACAATCCCGTGGAAATAATCCGGTTGAAACAACTAATATTACAGCAGCTATTCACTTTCATGTCGTCCAATATTGTAGCGGTGCATTCTCAGTTCTACTTCGTTGAATAAACGTTTGAAGCTTTCGAACGTCAGGAAAAAGTTGGAGAGTAGTAGATTTTTCTTTTGATTTTGTTTATTTTCTGCAGGATTACTGAATCTATCTTTCCAAGACACCTCTGAAAATTACTTTCAGCATTCTGAGATTATTTGTTTGTACATTTCCTAATCTATTTCATCTGCTTATTTACGTGGAAGTCAACTTTGCATGCAAATTACTTCCTTCAATTTAGTGCAAGTTAAGGTGTTTAGCCGCTACATTTCGTAGAACCTCGATTCATCAACATCTAGTAAAACGATTGGTTTCGTCAAGATTAACTTTATCGCTAATCAATCTCAAATTCATTGCGTAATTCAGCCTAAAATTGCTATGCCAATATCTGCGAAATGGACGCCCATTTCCTTTTCTATAAAGAAAGACGACTTTGAAATAGAACGCCATTTAAATTCAACGACAGGAATGACACGAGAAAATTAAATTTTATTGATATTTTGATGATATTATTTAAACTATTATTAGTAAAATGTTTGTTTTTACTCTTTAATACCAATAGACCTTTTCAATGTTATTCTTTGTTTAAAATAATTCTACCCAAACAATGTCGTAAACGTAATATAAAATGGGTTGTCTTTAGCAAACTAATACTGAAATAAATTCTCAAGATTTCGAAGTTTGTGTAAAGCGCATTCCCACGTCGTGACTCTTTGCAATGCATTTAAGGATTACATATTTCTTGAAATTACTCTCCATTGAATACATTCGATGTAACACTTTTTAATTACTCTGAATTTAAAACTAATCATTTCATTTAGTTCAAACTTTTTAATTATAAATATACAGTGAAATATAAGCAAAATATACTCTACTTGGCTAATCAGTTAATTCCGGAAGATACCAGTCAATGATTTTTTATCTAAGTTGTTCAAAGTCAGCAAAAATGTAAGAAAGAAAGATGCAACTCAATCACAAGTATTCAGGTTTTACTTCTGAGTACATACACATTATATACAAAAACGTTTATATAAAAGTAAAGTATCAACATACATGAAACCTATCAACTCAAGCATTTGAATTTGGAATACGGCAGGAGGGAATATAGTCATAAAATAAGCTCGGGTTTTAAAAACTGCGTAACGGTTGGGATCAGGAGAACGGACGGTGGATTCATATTTGTAACGATGATAACGAAATGTTTAAATTTTAATATTAAATTGCTACTGTAAAAATTAATATCATATTGGAAGATGGAGTTCTGCTTTTCTTCTAAAAACCCTTGTCTAGATTTTGGCAGTAATTTATTGAATGCGATTTCATATTTCTAATAACCTAACGAGAAAAAATATTCGTTTTTGTTAATTTGTCATAATGTGTATTCTGCTCAAACACATAACATCTGTAAGTTCAGATTAATTATGAGATGTCATACGTAAAATACATAAAGTTGTCCGCACGTTCACAGTTGGGCCGTCGCCATCGCCAAGGAAACCGCAACAGCATGAAACCACTCAGCCGCACCACGGTGAGGCCAACGCGTTCGACCAGCGAAGCACCGTGCGTGCCGCAGCGCCCTCCAGAGAGCGGCTTCGTGCCGGAGCCCCCGCGGGTGCCACCCGCCTGCGACCCCTACCCGTCCGCTGGCGCTCGGGATGGTGTGGGACAGTGCGGGGCGGCGCGGGGCGATTCGGGGCGGTGTGGTGCGGAGTGGTGTGGTGTGGTGCGGAGCGGTGTCGTGCGCGGAGCGGTGTGGTGCGGAGCGGTGTGGTGCGGAGCGGTGTGGTGTAGGGCGGTGCGGTGCAGGGCGGTGTGGTGCGGGACGGTATGGTGTGGTGCGGGGCAATATAATACGCGGCGGACGGTGTGGCCATGGCGGTGCGGGGCGGTGAGGGTGCAGCGCGGGGAGGCGTTTCAAGGCAGGGCGACACGGGGTGGCGCGAGGCGACGCGAGGCAACGCGTGGTGACGCGAAGGGATCCGGGGCGCGGAGCGGCGCGAGCGAGCGTGGTGCGGGGCGTACGATGTGCGGGGCGACGCCGCGGTGTCCGGTGACTCGCTGGCGTTCCGCCCTGGCCCGGCCCAGCGCGCCGCCAACCGGCCGGGGTGGCCAGGGCCGGCGGAAGGGTCCACTTGTTGCGTGCCGTGGTTTGACACACTCCGATTGCGTTATTCGCCCCGGGCCTCCGCGCCCCAGCGCCTGCCAGAGGTGTTTAATTACGTCGCCGCCGCTGAAATAGTGCGTGCGGTTACCGCGTACGCGGCCACGCCTGTTAACGCGCATTCCCTCGCATTAGACGCAGCTGTTTTTTTCGCTTTCACTTTTTCGCCGAATGTTTTGTGATTAGAATGTCTAATAAATATTGTAAACATAAATTGTTATTCTTAGACTAGTGTAAATACACATTTGGGTCTCAAAAGATGGTCGCTGATATGAAAGAAAGTTTGTGGCTTCAGAAAGTCCGAATGTACGGTAATTGCATCTTTTCTTTCAAGAAAATATGGTGCGAATGAAGTAAATTTTGTCCAAATCTTTCAATTGCAAATATTATTTTCTTTCTTAAAGATGTTTCATTGCAAAAAAAATTCGAAGACTTACTATCCTGTCATTCTACTGGTTAATCTACTGGTTAAAGTCGTGATTAATGCCGAAGTTCCGAATTCCATATTTTAAACGTTCATACCGAAGGAAAAGGACAACTATTGTACTATGATATTATTAAATCCTGTTAGATTAACCTTTGAATCTGTTTGATGGTTTAAAATTAATTTCTTACACATCCTTTCAAAGGATCGTAGAGTAAGTAATGTTGCCGAGAAAAAAATAAACGCTATAATTTTTAGCTTTTGAAGACATTACGATAACGGTGTGCATTTATTTGGTGATAGTTTTGTGAAGAATAATAGTATCCTTGTCTATTATAAAGTACCGTTTGCAAATTAGTATTCTTTGAAGTGAACTCTTAGTTCTGAAAATGACAAGGCTCACGAACAGCGTCGTAATATTCCCTTTACGGCAATATTGCGCTTAATTCATTCGTGGATAATGATCTAAAATTTAATTTTCCTTTAACGCACCTCATCTTTTAAGAGTTTCAGATGAAATTGCCTTGAATGAGTTCCGGAATATTTTATGCCATAGATAGATGAAAAAGTTTGGTTCCCACAAATTAAAACCGGAAAAATTGTCGTCACGATAATACTCACCTTTCAATGTCCTCGTTCATAAAACTTCCCATCTAATTGATTTTTTTGTAATGAATCTCTTAGTACGCAATGGATTAGTACACTTGATCATAAATGCTCGTTTGGAACCTCATTTTTCGTGTAAAAGAATTTCGAATTACTTCAAAATCCGACATTTCCTGGTAAAATTGTAACATATGGTACTCGCAAACACATACCCAGCAAAAGACGTCGCTGGAATGTTCGGAACACTCGCTGCGTTCATCTCCAGTCCGCAAGAAAATGGAGTCTCGCGAGAAGTTCGCACATGGCTTGAAACCGCGAGGATGTTTCCGCAAGAAGCTTACCTGCCTCGCCTCTCACCAGCGGCCGAGCGGAGGAGCCAGGCGAGCGGAGAGCCGCGCGGCGGCCATCTCCCGCAGCGGCGGCGGCGGGCGCTGGGCGGCGTCGACGGCGGCCGCGGCCCGCGACATGGCGGCGGCGAAGGGCGAGCCGGGCGAATCGAACGACGCGCGCGCTGCGGGCGGCGGCGGTGGCGGCGGCCGGTGGCGCGTCTCTCGAACGCGCCGTGCCGCCCGCCGCCTCCGCTGCCGCTCCGCGGAGCGCGACGCCGCCCGCCGACCGGCCGGTCGGCCGACCGACCGGCCTTCGAGACGCTCGCTTGCCCGTCCGCCCGGCCCGCCCGCGAAGGCCCACCCCTCCCTTCCGCCCCGGACCGCCGCCTAATCCCTCGTCGCCCCACGGAAGCGACCGAACAGCTCCGGTTGCCGGAAAATGGCGGGACCGGTCCTCCATTACCCGCGCGATTGGTCGCAGGAGACCGCGCTGGGCGCGCGCAACTTTTCGGAAAGTGTGGGCACGAAGCGAGTTTTTTTTTTGAGGGGATGTGCCAAACCCAGTTTTCTCCAAGTTGGAGAAAAAAAAGTTTGCGTTCAAAGTTCGACGCTTTCGCGAAAGTTCGGTGCAAGTTTTCGGTGCTTTTCGATTCCGACGTATTTTGTATTTGCAGTAAATACATTCCATATTTTTTGTACAATCAGGGTAAAGTTAGTGAGAGGTCATCATGGTTGGGTGCTAGTTGTTGTGCTTGTGGAGGGTGGTGCAGCGTCTCTCACAGATCGTCCAAGTGCAAAGGTGTGCGCAGTGAAATAGCGGGTGCTGGGCCACGGTGCCGTGGCTGTGCGATAGCAGTGCAAGGCGGTGGTGCATGGGTGCTCGAGTGCTCCTGAGCGGTGCGCGTCCACCTGCAACAGAGAGGGCGGAGGCGGCCGGCGCCTCGGTGGCGTCGGCATCAATGTCACGCCTCTCCGTCCAACAATCCACCTGGAGCGCTTACCGTGCGTTAGTTGCAGGCGCCGCTGCGGGGGCGCGGTGCGGTTGCCATGGCGCGAAGCGGGCGCACAGCTCCGAAGGCGTCAGCGGCGGCCGGCGCGCGGCGGCGCCGGCGACGACGACGACGGGCGCACAAACGGCCGCGAGGGCGGCGCCCGTCGCTGCGGCCGTGACGGCGACGGCCGGGGTGGTGGTGGAGGCCGCGGTGGCGACTGCTGCCGCGGCGCAGCGGACGCTGTGGCGGCGCGCGGCAACGGAGGCGGCGGATGCGGAGGAGCGGCGGCCGGCCGACAGAGTGCGGGGCGCGCGCGCTAGCCTCGGCCTCGTCCTGCCTCGGCGTCTCCCAACAGACTCGCCGGGGCGCGCGGCGCCGCCGGGCCCCGGGCCCGTCGTTCCGCGGCGCCCGCCGCTCCGCGCCGCGACGCCGGCGCGCCGCCAGCGCTGCCTCGCGGAGCGCCCGCCAACCCGCGCGACGCCCCGCCCCGCCGCGCCCCGCCCCACGCCACTCTCCCCGCTGCCGCCCCCGACTGGGTCAATACTGCGACGGCCCGCGCGCTCTTCGCCGCTCTGCGCCGACGTCGACGCGCCCGCGCCCTCCGACCCTCTGCCCTCGCCGTTCTCCGTCCTCTTACCTGCAGTTGTGTCGGCGGCTCTTGGCTCGGTAAACACCGGCCGGGGCGGAATCAAACTGTCGTAATTAATAGAGACACGGGGCTCGGCCTTGGCGTGCGGAAAATCCATCAAAAAGTCCTCGGCGAGCTCTTGGCGCGCGGCCCTCGAGCGCCGCCTTCGCATTGAGAGGCGCCGGCGTGGAGACTTGGCGCGCTCTGGCGGGAAAGAAGGCGCTCCACAGGCAGCGCGTCTCAATGCGGGTTGATTGAAACGGACTTCTCCTCTCTTGATTGTCGCTGCGCTGCGAGGAGATTTTTCTTCTAACCTCATTGCGACTTCAGTTTTTCTTCGTTAAAACTTTAACTGTCGATTTATTGCTTTCATTCAGTTTACCAAGATATGTCCGTTGTTTTATTAACATGATATTGCATTCTATTAGAAATCTGTCGTAATAGTAATACAAAGTTAATTTGTCGACAAACCATTATTTGCGATTATACGTTTTAAATTAAAGGTCAGAATATCAAATGAAATGATATACGCATTCATCATTAGAGATCAATTTCCATTTCCCATTTTCATGTTCTGCTAGAAATAATTTACGTAAATAGTGTTGCAAGAAGAATGTCTCTCAATGTTCAGTTCAATCGAAGGATATCACAGGAAATCTTTGATCACGCAATCTGTCATTACGCAGCCATGACGATTAAACATGTTGTTTCACAGCTTATAATAGTTCATACAACGTAAAATAAAAACTAGCAAGGGACCATTCAACAGGTGCAGGTCGAAATCTAGCCTGATTATTTTCTGAAAGATTTTCACTATTTGTACAAAATTAGGTGCAACCACGCATTGGCAGTTGCTGCAGAAGTAAAAATGCCTTTATATTACTCGCTCTATTATTGCAAATTCTGTGAACTTCATTAAATTCAGCATTCACCGCCCCATTCCATGCAAACGACCCTCAGATTGATTACTACTCCGGTAGTGCTCCCATAACTCGCTTATATCTCTGCTTATTTTTTTATTTCCTCATATTCTTGTGTCTGAAACTAGCTTATAAGACGTACAACGCTTGATGAAAGTTAATTACAATAGTTCTTGTACTGTAAATGTAAGTACAATAAAGTATGCGCTTGCAAAAGAAATAACAATACCGACTTAATTCAATATTAAAAATACAACTGCAGTTTGCCTTAATCTTTTCCTGGATGTGAAAATTATGAAAATTTTGAATCTTGTTATAAAGATTTATGAGGAGAGGAGTACCACACATGAAGTACTTTACTAAAATAGTTCTAAAAAGAAATGTATCTTATTACCACTTATCTAATAACGGAAAAGAAATTATACCTATTAAACGGCAATTTGCTTGGTGGAAATGGAAAATTTGATATATTTTTCAATGAATTCCAGTGCGGAACGGCAGCTACTTTTTTTATGAGAGTCAAAAATTGTGATTATCGTTCAAAATGAAAATTTCAGGCAATATTTTCACCTGCGCGTGTTAAAAAATCCCTTGTAAGCCATAGAAAGTACTTAATTTTCACTCCGCCAGTATTTGTCAACAAAAGAGTGTTAGTTTTGGTAAACATACGAAATACTACAAGCTGCCATCACAGCCTCTAGACGTGGCATGAATTCAAAGAGAGCCTGGATATGCTGCTGGGGAAAACACTGCCTCGACAGTGGCTGCAGGAGAATCAGAATGAAAAAGATGCTGACCGATCATAACCCCGACATGTTCGATGAGCGACATGTCAGCCGAACGTGCAGGCTAGGGAAGCAGTGGTACCCTTCGTTCTTTGCAGGAAGCTTGCACGTTCCTTGCCACATGCGGACGGGCATTGTCTTGCTGAAATATAGCATGTGAAAATGCTTGCAGGAGGGACAGTACAGCGAGTTCTAAAACCTCCCTGATGAAACGGTTGCTGTACAGATTTCCCTCAATACGTATGAGGCGAGATCGTACTGTGTAGCCAAAGGCGCCCCACTATGGTGCGAAACAATACAGGATGGTACATGGCGATCACAGTGGTATTGTCGAACACGTATACGGCCATCGCCGTACCACAAATTGAAGCAGGACTTCATTATGCCACTCTACAAACCAGTGAACTTGTTCACGTGCCGATTGCTGCCTGAGGCGTTGGTGGTTTCTGGCCAACGAAATTCGATGCAGTGGACCTGGCCAGCCTCAGAAGATAACGTCGAATCGTCGACAAAAACATGTTCTCACCCTTTGCAATGCTCCAAATTCGAACCAACACTGTGGACGACACCGTTCTGGCGTTGCAACTATACGTACAAAATGGAGTTCACCTCGCGATGTGCTTACATTCTGTGATGAAGTACCCGCTTGTCGCTGTATATGACCCTCCTCTACTCGCTGGTGCCACGCACGCATCACTGTCGTAGCAGCGAGCCCCGTTCGAGCCGCAATGACACAGTAAGCTTCTCAAATACCGATCATTTTGCCCCGTTAGAACTGACTCAGATGCTGATTTTGCGCCCCTCGGTGTCGACGAGGCATACCGACACTTGCATGCACGTTTCCACGTCGTTTGACAGTTTCCAGGTGTGGCGTAACAATGACCTTATCTGTCACACAAAAGAGGGCGCTGCTAGGCTAACGTGCACGCCATTTTTACGCAAATTTAATCACTTTTAGTAGTATGTATATGACACCCCTGTCGATTTTTAAGTGATTCCAATTATTCCTTCTGGGTGTTGCAATTTTCAAAAAACAGCTGTGTAAAATGGGATGTACTCAAGTTGGTCTTGATTGTTCGTGGTGATTGTCTGCCTAGAATGTTGTTCATTGTAGACAGAATCGATTACGTGTTTTTCTAAATGTGCTTAACTATGATATTGTCTGTGTACTTTCTAAATTAATGTTTCACGAAAATAAATCTAAAACATCCCCCTCGAATGGGAACAAATTCTGATTGGCGACACTTCAATAATTGACAAACAATTTTGCATCCATATCTACGTTCAACTGCATTTTAGTTAATTGTCTTCGTAGATTAGTTCAATTGTATTTTAGTTGACGAAATTATATAATATTTCATTTTAGACGTACTGACAATCTGGCAAGAAATTAAACCTTCATTAAGTCTAGTGCAGTACATGGCCATTTAATATACTTAATACATCACATTTTCATTCATTATTTTTGTACAAAAAAGTCCAATAAATATCGCTATCATACTGATATTATTCTAATTTTAATAATGCTTGCAACTATTTTCATGTGATAGTCTTTCTTTAGGAATGTTCTCGTACAGCAGTGTCGAAAGAGATGCTTCCAATTGACATTTCCGGAGGTAAAATCTGAATTTTAAAATGAGTACTTCATTTCAGAACGTTTTATTTACAATGGAGTAAAATTCACATGATATACTCTTTATAGTATTGCAAATTAAGCTACTTTTTTAGAAACTTTATCTTTCAAAATAAAGATTTAAAAACAATTTGTGCAAAAACACTGGAAAAGTGGATAAAAAGATAGAATTAGCAAAGAAAGATTAAATATTTTTCGTCAACATAAAAAGTGAAAATAATAACAAACGCTATATCATTAAGAGTGCAAACCAACAAAATTGTCTAGCAAAGATACAAGTGAAAGAGCAAATTTAATACCGTCTTCATTACAAAGTGCGTCAACACACCCCAGTGCTGCGGGTTGCCGCGCGCAAGGCGCCTCTCTGGCAGGTGAAAGGCGCGTCGTCGGGCAGGCGGCGTTCCATCACTGCCGCCGCCACCTCCGGCCTCGCCTTCGTTGGCGCCTCTCTCACCTCCGTCTTCGTTGCCACCACCGCAGACGCCGCCGCCTGTCGAGTGCAGCTGGATCTGTGGTTTCTTCCTACGACCTCCGTTCCCCGTTCAGTCGCTTTCCGTACTTGTCGAATGAGATTACTTGTGGTTGTGACAGACCTCATCAATCATGCGATTGAAAGGTTGCAGTATCTTCCTGTTTGGGAGCTGTACATACTGTGCGTGAACTTTCTTAAAAAGCTTGTATTTTGTTGCAAATGATGACTATTTTGTTAGTTATATATATTTGTATATAAATACATATACGCACAGCTAAATGTAATAGATATTTGGGGAACGTAGACCAGAAGGATGAGAACATTGCCATGCAAAGAATGAACCTTAGAAATAGAAATGGTACTGGGATCTATTGTCATGGCTAATCTACTTACCAATATATAATATTGGGTACGAGAAACAAGAAGGGATTTTAAAAGGTCCCGGCTTCATTTTAGGTATGCAATTGTTTAAGATGAACAAAGCTTATGAATAAATGCAGGAACACCATCAACCAGTTCTCTCATCGCACATAAAACAAGTGTTCCAAAGAGCATTAGATTGGACGGTTATAGGGATTGTATATAAAACATATTGAAAAGAAAAGAAGATGCAGTAGAAATTGCTCGGCGGTCGGCGTGTCGGTTCGCGCTCTACTCTTAGGGGCACAAGGCAACAGCATGCTAACCGCTTCAACAAGCAACGAGCTGTGGGAGCGATTCTGCGTCAGCTAGGGGCCGTGTATATAACGGACGAATCAGCCCCAGCGAAGACAGAAGCGATCGACCCAGAGCTGCAGCGTTAAATGTGTGTGTGTTTTGTGATAGTTACGTGATCGAGCCTAAATACTGTGATTGTTCCCGGATACATAGTGAATCGGCTTTGATAGGTACTTCTTCTGGTGGCACTTAACTCCGCGACGACTCTGGTATTTTCTTTTTGGCAAATGGAACTTCGAAATATCTTGGTTCAGAGTATTTATTTTATCGTTCGCCGAAGATTCGGGCCGCGTCGCTCTGGTAATCGAGGGCTCATTCGCCCAGAGAAACATTGACCCAACTCCCGTGCTGACATACGAGTCGGCGAACGGCGAACTATCGCTGCGCCGCTTCTCTGACCTTAAAGAAGATGCTAAAAGTGGTGTCCTTCTAAAATGTTCTAGTAGTGCTGGAGTGCATTATTGGCACCTGCGGAACTTTGAAGAACGTCTCGAGGAATTGCTGTGATTTTCTCTTCGTTCGAACGCCGGAGGCCTTCCTCCGATACGGGGTTTCTGCATACACCTGATTTTTCAAGAACACCCACAGGAAAAAGTAACAAGGAGTCGGATCAGATGATCCAGGAAGACATAACCCACGACTAATTATTCGATGGTCACTATAAAAATTATTTAAAAATTTCATTTTAAAAAGTTCATGAATCGAGCGGCGGAAGTTGCAGAATGCGCAAAAGCAGTTGTAGGGAGCAATTGCCGAATCCTGTGGAAAGTAACAATAGACGCCTATAGAGGTTGTTGTAACCTGGCAGAGATGTTTTTCACCTTCTCTTCTGTCAGTATATGCACTTTCAACACTTTTGATTTTCAATTAAAATTCCTTGGGTGCGAAGTTTCTTTACAAGCTTGAAAATTGTCGACCGATGTGGTATATTAACGCCTGGAAATTTAACGCCTATTAATAAACTTCTTGCGGCACTTACTGGCACACTGAAGTCGAACGAGATCGTCGAAAAGAAAAGTTCTCTGCTGCAAAGAAAATTTCATGATGCATAGTTGAAAGCCCTCGGCACACTAGGCCGGTCGCGCTGAACGACGATCGCGCCGGATGAACGGGTCCTTGTTGACAAGTCCCGGAGAACCGAGGGCTTGATCGCTGAGGCAAGCGGTGCATCTTCGGCAAAAGATAAAATAAATACCTGGTGTATTATAGTGAAGAGATTGATTTGTAAACTGTACAATGGAATAAATTGTTATATGTGAATAGTCTCCCACCTTTTTTCACACATTTCATTGGCGACGAGAGTAAAACTAGAGAGTGCATCTCTGTTCACAAAAGTGCTTCAAGTTCTGAAGCAGCAGTTGATACAACAGCAACTGCAGTTCCCGGAGCAACAAGCCACCAAGCAACTGCAGTGACAGGAACAGAAAGCGGCTCATCAACTGCAGTTGAGGGAACAGCAAGAGGTAGCTAAATAAATTGTTATTTGTGAAAAGTCTCAGCCCCGACCTTTTTTCATACGTTTCAGAAATCATTCGAGCAAATCCTCAGCACTGTGCAAAATGTGATGTAGGTTTATATTTGGAATGTTTTGAAGGTACCACAATCCCAAACGGTAGCAATACATTTCAAATTTTCAAATGTATATTTAATTTTGTTATTTTTTTATTTTAATTAAGTATTGTATCTATTTATTTTTAAAAAATTAATTATTTTTATTACATATAAACATTTTCGAACGTGTACGAGATTTTGTAGAAAATGATTACGTAACTGCCAAGCATGGACACAGGGTTGATTCCAAAAACGTACAAATATTTTCATTAAATATATTTTTTACTTCATTTATGAATGCTTTTTAAAGGAATGCAACATAAAAAAATGAGTTTTCAAAAACGAACAATTCGAGCAGTTAAGGGCTAAATTCAAGTGATTAGGAAGACGTATATCCTTATCTGTTTTAAACCATTTTCCCATATGTTCCAACCCGCAGTCGGCAGTTTGAATTCCAGCGCCGTCGTTAGCTCGGGATCCAACAACAGGAATTCAGAGAGTCAATTAGTCGAGTAGAGCAGAGAATATTATCCCTACTCGGATAGAAGTCGTTTAGTGAGACTTTATATGCTAGGATTGCTTATATAGCAGCCTGGGTAATTCATATCGGTATTCACCATGGACAGACTGGTTAGACTAGAGAGCAGCCTTACATCAGTGTTTTTGCACTAGTGACGTGTCGATCTGTGCCGCAAGAGTTCTTCACAAATGGTGAAGTTGAAATGTTTTAATTTCGAGATGAGAATTTGTCATGAACAGATGTGAAAGTAGCTGTAACTTGTGCTTATTAACTAAAGTCAATCCATGAAGCTAGTAAGAGTAATTATTAAAGTGTGTTCGAGGTCTCACTTAAGAAACTATTAGATAGTATTTTGTATATTATAGAAAAGGTTAATTAATATTTTTTGAAGGATTGAATGAAGACATACCTTACTCTTCAGTGATTTAATTTATTGGATATTGCAGAAATATCATGTGTATGGCAAGGATTTATTCATTGAATGTACGAGTCTTTTGTATATTATTATCTTTTTCAATTCAGGCATCGTCAGGAGGAATACAACGATACACCTTCTAAACCAACAATCATCTATTAATACCAATACTAGGAGTTTTGTACATTCGGAAAAGTTGGGGAGTCACTGAGCAACGTCGTGACCTTTCTCCAAAACCATCCATAATGTTTTACTGACGGTATATACTTCACAACGATTTCGCCGTAGAGCAAAGGATTCGATTGCCGAGTTTCGTCTCAAACTTTAAGTGAAAGAGCCTGAGGGTAGCTATAACTAAATAACGGTCTCCGGTATTGGATTAATCTCCCCAGCCAGGAGTAGATAAAACTAGAGTGCAAAGTTAGTAGCGTAAACTCTTAATTTACGTAATATAGAATGAAAAAATGTGCATAATGGAGAAATTATCTTTTCTCTTGAGACCGTAATGGAAAATGATCAGGGAGGAACTTATTTTCTTCCTGCGATACATTCTAACGTTTTGGTAACTTTTTTAAATGTTATTAATTAATCCTATTTGCTAAAGTTGCACGTCTAGTAGAAAGAATATTACCTGCAGTAAAACACTTAAATCCAAAAACCCAAACGCTCTAACTTAAAACGTCGATCATTTTACTGAATGTGTTCGACGTATGGATATTTGTGATATAGAGGTTAATTAACTAAAGTAATAAAAAATAATGGTATCCATTTAATTTGAAAGTAAAGTTCACTTTTATCTTGGGACTTCTTGCTTTCTGTTGAGTTTGCATCTCATTATACAGCATAACTTGCTTTTTGCGTCACGCATTGTGTGATTAACTGACAATAGTTGTAGGAGAGGCCACATGGTACGAGATGCCGTGTAGCGAGTGCGCTTACATACATGGATCAGAGTGGAATTCAGGGGATTGTTTCCTTTTCGAGGTGAATGAAAGGCAATGTACAGTTATAAATTAATTGAAGTTTAATTTTGAAGTATACAATTGAATCAAATGAGTTAATGACCTATGAAAGTTTGTAAAGTTTATGTTTGTTTTTTCTCCTTTCTTGAGGTTCAAATTTATTCTACTCACAATTTGTTGTGCTGCCACCAACAACCCGAATCAGACGGCTGAGAGTGTGAGGGCGCCTTCAGAGCTGAGGATGATTCGTCTAGCAACCTTAATGCCACAATGGGCACGGACCCAGTAGAGACTGGAGTTGCTAGAGTAGTCTCGTAGATTCGGCCAGATGGCGGCTGATGCCTGTGAGTGGCCCGAAATGGGAGGTAGCGGCCCGTTGGCCGCGCTGGTTGATAGATGGCGAAACGGTAGGCGAAAAAGAAGCAATCGACTCGTTAATTGACTCTCTGCCTGGAGCGAGTATTGATGCCCTCGCCCGTTGTTGTTGACAGATGGCAGCAATTGCCAGTTACGACTTAGTGAAGCACAGTTGTAGGCTAATACTTAAGTTTGTTAATGAGTTGCATTTGCGTCTGTTAGTTCTGCTAGTTGATGAAAAGTTGTACTTGCCCGAGACGATTGACAGTTGATGTTCAAGAAGGTCTGACAGTAGCGCTTGTCCGACAGTTGGGTTTTGGTGTTGTTTGAAACTTGTTAGTTTGACCCTTCTGTATCGGTATGTGTCGCATGGAAGCGGAGTTGCCGTATTTAACGTAGCGAATGTTTTTTTGAGTGCAGGGAGGGGAGGGTCACATGACAATAGCAGCAAGCGTATAGCATACATAGTTGCTCGCTATTTGTTGGCACCTTTGGGCCCGAAGAGAGGGGCGTCACGTGACATATTTATTATTTGAAATTGGTTCTCACATAACCGCGGCGTGGCACGCTGGTTGAGAGAGAGGCGGGGGCATCCGCGCCCGCAAGTAGATGAGTTTGCCGGCAAGATGCTTAGAAATGTATTGGCGGAGAGGCACGTTTCAGACATGTTAGTAAACATCTGGCAGGTGTCGGCGATGGAGTCGTGAAAGTGGCAGACTGATCGTCGGGGAGAAAGGGCACTGCTCTAATGACACCTCTCCTCCGGGGCGCCTGTGGGCGACGGTCAGTGCCCGCGGAGAGGCTCTACGAGTTTCCAAGAAGCTCTTCAATTGTTTTATTGCCTCTTTCTGTACGGTGCACATTGTACGTGCTTCGGAGGCGGGTGCTGAAGCCGCGAGAAATGCTCCTGCGAAGTCGCATCTGCAGGAATTACTTTATACCTGTTAATGCATTCGATGCGCAGATGCGCTCTGGATATCGTGGGAGAAGTTTCTGAGGGCAAAGGAATAAATGTTTGAAAACTTGTGGCCACGCGGGCGAAGGCACTTAGAGACGACGTCAGGTGGCGATCGCAAGATTGAACAATACTTCTTAAATTGATGTATATCAGTAATAAACGAAACCTACCAACGTTAGCCCACCAGCCATTTTCTTTTAGTTGAGTGATTTCCGTTTGTCCTTAATATTGCTTCAGTGGTTATTATCATCTGCAATTCAGTAAAAGTTGTAACAAATGCAAAAATTTGATGGAGGCAGAATATTCTTCTGGCGATAACATCGTTTAAGGATTTGCGAAATATATACAGACTATTGTTTCTCGGGTTCTGAGAGCCTTACATACGTTGCGGAAAATGCGATTTGATCACGGAAATAACTGAGAACGTATGTTTTACCATTAATCAAAGGTGGGGAACCAAGGGGCATGACTGTGGAAAACCACACTAATGACGACTCTTTCTAAACTATTAATGTGTGCTAGTTGGTAGAATTATAGATTCTGTGATGTATGCTATAGTTTACAGGATATCCATATTTACCCGCACGAAATTGAAACTCCGAATTGTAATGTTTGCGAACAATGACATCAACGAATATTTCAAAATTTGACACGTTGAATGGTTTCAGATTAAGGGTGCCCCAAATTTTCCTCTTGTTCCAGTATAACGCAAATTTGCGGAAAAACACTTCGTCCATTGTCTATTACGTCTCATAATTACTTGAAAAATTGAAAGCATTCAGAAAATAGATATTAGTCACAAACTGCGTGACAGAGAAATTTTATCCTTTTTTGTTCCAAAGGATGCCAAAGCAGAGTCCGGCCGCAGCGACTGCTGAATGCTTTGCGACGTCAAATGGTCAGCGACATGAGCGGAGACTGCATTCCTGCACGGCATAGCACGCGGCAATTAGCGTTGATCACAACTCCGAATATAAGAGTTCCTAGTTGTGTTGGAGTATGGTACACTATTGAGATAACTAATTGTAAATATTTCTTGGAAGAAAATAGTGTTTTTGAGTGATGATTAATCTTTAGTACACATTTGATATACTCTTGTTCCTCATGAGATGATGCATTTAGTGCCGCCTTTTGGTGCGTATAAGCTTGGACTTTTATTACACATATAATGTTAACCTTTTTCCCACGAGGGTGAATTACCGAACGAACGATGTTAAGTGAGAAAAATAATATCATCACAAGGATATTGCATAATTGCATAGTATATGTACTGTTAAGAAAGAACTGAATTTGCAATATTTTCGCTTTCCTATTCTTCTAGAGTTCTTGAAATATTTAGCCATGTTTTATCGGATGGTATGTAGCCAGGACACGTGAGAGGGCTTCTTTCATGTGAGAGCAACATTATTTTATTATCAACCTTTCCCTGAATGCAATTTTAGCGTAGCTGAATATAAGGGATGGCGGTAGGTAAAAAGATATATTATATTGCCAGTTTTCTTATATGCACGATTCACAATACTGCTACAGGAATAAAAGCTACAGGAAGTACAGAATGCCCTAGTCTATGCAGATCAAGAATTACAGAAAGTAGAATTTTTGTTTAATTCATGGGGGCCTCTGTAGTACCTCAAAATGCGTGGTTGATGTACCGAAAAGATTTTGCTGCCAATGATTCTATGAAGTTTTTTTTAAATTTTCGCGCAATTATTACAAGGATGTGAAAGCGTGGAAAATCCAAAGAAAAGTGTTTCTTTAGTAACGTTAGACTGACGTTCGTTTTGAGAAGGCTAATCACTGTTCAAAGCAAAAAGAAAACGAGAGGTGTGCTCTTGTTTCTTCTTGGTCCCTGTGTTCGGCATCCGCAACTCAGCGTGTTCGTTCAAGGCCACGATACGTCTACCCTTGCGCTTCGCAGGCGCCACGCAAGTGTGCCCTGTACACAGCGTCCGCTTAATAGAAGAGCGGATATTCCGGAAATTATTAGTCAAACAAATATATGAGCGTTGATAACTTGTACTATAAACACTATTACTAACACTTTTTTAATTAAAAAAACTTTATGCACTAATGAGTTACGTAAATTACTGTTTTTTCGAGCTCCGCTAAAGGTCACGTTTTACTAAACATCTATTTAGAAGTTGTACAAAATATATTTAGTAGCAGATCTGGTGGCCGAGATCGCTAAGGCAGAAATACCGCAACGATCTCGGACCGAAAGATCGCGGGTTCGAGTCCCGCCTTGGGCATGGTTGTATTGTGTTCGTTCTTTCATCCCCTTCCTGTCATCCTCACAGTTACCATACCGTTACAAGCAATAGTGGTCGCTAATGACTTAGAAGGTGATGCGACCTTAAGTAACAAAAAAATATTTAGTATTCAAATGTTATCCACCCTATGAAGAAGAGAAATGTATTGAAACTTTTTTTAAGACTTTTGTGAAGAATATTTTGTCGCTTCCGAGAACTTGCAATCTCTTCCGCCAATTCGTCGCCGGCCAGTGTTTCATTTGGTTTCCCGAGCGGGGCGCCGGGGCCCCGAACTGCGGACGAGGTCGATAAAGGCGGCCCGGAGACGCTGGAACGGCGCCGTCAACGGCGCGGCGCCGCCGGCCACCTAACTAACGACCGTCGATTGCGGAGACGTCCCGGGCAAGTTTGCGCGACCGCTGGTCACAGTTCGGCTCGTCTTCCCAGTCTCCTCGCTGCTCTCCCTCGCGGTCTCACGCGGCCGCGCAGACTCGAGATCACGTGCAACCGACTCCAAGCGTAACACAGTCTACTTTCTCGGTACTGCTTGCAGGAGGAGAATAGGGGGAAAACGGCGAATTTTTCGACAGAAAAACGCTTATTGCCGGGCCCTGGTAAAGAAACATTGGATAAACATTTTTTTGAAATTATTTATTTTAGGTCGCTTTAGAAACAGCTAAGGTCATTAGCGACCGCTGTCAATTTACATGAGAGATACATTTTGGATAAACTTTGTTTAATATTATAGTTGAGAATGGTGGAGGTTTACTTACTTATTTTGTAGCGCAAACTCATTCGTGAGAAATTTACAGAGAGGTATTTAAAAACATTGAAATACAAATCTACGTATATTTTGATCCATAGGAGTTTTTTACTCAAAGCAGAACAAAAGACGCACTTATCAAAACATGGCCTTTCTATGGTCTTTCTTGACAAACATATTTTTTCAAGTTTTACATTTTCGTTTCCTCTTCAAAGAAATAAATGTGTTCGTATTTATTCAGTAACACTAGGGAACAAGATGTTTACCTCCGCGAAGGTAAAATGCTCAACGTACTCAATTTTATATGTAGCTTACGAATATCAGAATACAAACGGCAAATCACGTCACAGTTTTTAAATATACCGTATCTTTATGTCTTCATACCGTATTTTGCTAATAATGCTAATAATGCATTTAAATTCAACCAGTAATATATCTAGAATCAATACTCATAAAACCTATTTAAAAATAAAATATCTATGCCAATTCATCTATGCCACTTTTATGAGGTATCAATAAAATTATGCTTTCGGGGAAGTTTTTTTACTGTCTGTATTCGAAGATTGTCGTCTATATGTTCGCACCTCGTAGTAGCGCTCAATTACGAGTAGATCTTCATGGATGGTTTGAAAACAAGTCAAGTGCACTCTCATATATCCTACTGTGCATTAGTCTTCGAAAGAAATTATTATTGGTCCTTATCTTATTCAACTTTTGGGATGGCAGATTTTGGGTCAGGCGGTGTCATGCGGAACTATACCTGCAGTTCCTGTTTGGTTTGTGTGTGCCTCAAATACATTAATACATGACTATTCTGTGGTTTTTATATAGCGAAATTCACATGATCTGTAGAACTTAATCGATTCAATAAAATGCAAATCGAAATTTCATATCGAAATTGTGCGAATCAACCTGATAACTTCTGTTACTTTTGTACAAGAATTACACCCAAATCCCAAAGGAAACAAAAATTACAAAACGTACGTATTCCTTTATACTTCGGTTGTCGGGTTTGTGATCAGGACAAACCATTTTTCTGCAAATGAGCATACGCTCTACTGCAGTTCAGCAACCTAGTGGTTCTACATCAGAAAATTCTCCCCATCCTCACATTATTTCTAACTTTTGCCGTTTTCGAAAACTCAGGGAATTCAACGAAAATTAGACCTGCGCCATTTTTATGAGATAATTTATTCGTGAAAAAAGAAAGAAACGATTTTAAGCCGTCTTCGAGAAAATGCTTTTTTTAGAAATTGCATTAACTTCAAACACAAATTACATAAAAACTACACTTGTTAAAATACATTAACATTCTTTTTTAAATAATTGATATTTTAGATGAGATTTCATTTAAAACAAAAACTACATCTTCAATTTTTAGTAGTTTTGAAATATTAACTTGTTTTCGACATTGATATTTTCGAACATACAGAGAGTTTCCCTGAAATGTGAATAGCGCCACTTTTTTACCCTTCTTTGCTACATACGAGAAGAAAATTTAAAGAAAAAGATCGATTTGAAGAATAGAGGTACGTAGCAGGAAGCATCTATTGTTTACCTTCAATTACTTAAAAGTAATACGTTCGAGAATGTTGATCTTTACAATTACACAAATATACCAACACTTCCCACACTATTTCAAATATTTTCAGTTTTCTGTTTACTGGAAATCGTTTAAATGTTTTCTCTCATTATGACATTTTATATACATGACATCATTAAGTTTTAGAGGAATAATATATCAAATGAATTTCATGATAATGTCAAATGTTAAAATAGTCTGTAGAAAACTTTTTACGGGCTGGAATTGTGAGTGATGAGTTTCAGTCTTCAATAAATTTCTCTTTTCTTCATTGAAGTCTAAGATATATGAAGTGAAATATTTAAAATTAAGACAATATTAATGCAATTAAAATCAGCTTACACATTGTAGACATTGTTATAATGTGTATGATGTGTATTTTGCAATTAAAATAATTAATAACAAATGATATAGTATTACTCTACAATATGCGCAATGTACTTCGACATTCAAAATTTTGTTTCATTTTGATAAATAATTGATAAAAACAGTCATTTGAATATTATTTTGCGTTTGACTGTATATCATAATTCCTTATCATATATACCTATCCATATCATAAATACTTTTATTTTGGGTACTATTTAATCACCCACAATCGTATCATTGTGACAATGCAGAATCATAAGAAAGACAATTTCTTATGAATATCTACAGATTAAAATTCCATACGACTATAAAAAATTGCTATGTTTCAAATCATGTATTAATTTTTAATAGCTTGTGCTAGATATTTTTACAAATACAACCTTACAACTTTCTGCAAACACATCTCAACACTAATATACTATTTTAGTTAATCATTTCATTACTTCTTAGAAAAAATATCGATAATCCGTAAGCCTTCACCTCAATCAGACATCACTTTCAAGTTTAATTATGAGCTTGTAAATACCCTAGCTCCTTAACACTCTCATTACAAAATTAATCTATCACTGCTCGCATTCAATTTTTGAAAATTCTTTGCAGTTTCAGTATATGATTTTTGTTTTTCTGAAAGAAATACTGTGTACTAACCATTTATATTTTCAATCACAATCAGTTTTCCATACGTCCTAAAATTCTCCTCCTATCCACTAGTAAGTTTTTATGTCAAATTACGAGACATTGACCAAAATGCAAAATAAAATGTAATATAACAATATATTTTCAAAACCTACTTGCAAACTGAATTCGCAGTAGAAACTCTTCGAAATCAACAAGCGCGATGCCGATTTCGCTCGTGAGCTCCCGCTCCACACTCCCGCTTTTTGTCGCGTTTTACACTACTCCGTGTTTCAATATGGGACGCACCAAGTTAGTATAAGCCTGTATTTTCGTGTTACAGTTTGCTTTCTGTATTACTGCCAAAACGAAATGTAGAGTTGATGAAAAGTCTTCTGTGTAGAATATCAATGTGATCAGCCCAGCTGAGGTGTCTACACATTATTACATCGTGATACTTAGAGCTACGTACCTTAGGAATGTATTTCGACCTATTGAATATTTGATTGTGTCCTTTGTTCGAGTCTTTGTAAACTTGCTATTTCAACAATTCATAGTTTTTTTTTTTTTTTTTTTTTTTTTTTTTTTTTTTTTTTTTTTTTTTTTTTTTTTTGTGCAACCAATCAATGTGAGACTCGTCTTTAACTTTTCGATACATGAAACAGTCAGCCGCGAAAAGTGTAATTGTCGATTGAATTCCGGTACCAATATCTTTTATATAGTACATAAGAAAAAGAAGGGGTTCTATTACGCGTGCTTGAGAGGCGCCAGTGAAGCAAAACTCAAGAAATGGAGACACTTTCTGTAGTCAGCACTGTACAATACTCGAACACAACAAGGAACTCTTGTATTTGTCGGTGTGAGCGCTTTCAAGTTTTCAAGAGATTATAAGGCGTAATATACCGCTGGTCTCCTTACACATTAGCGATTTCAAAATTTGTGACTTTCTATACCGCATTGAATTTTCCATGAAATAATATGGCTCGTCGAATTTTAAAATATCTCTTGATGTGGTTGTTTGCGTTCGTCGCAACTTATGATTTGACTTGGAGCGGAAACGTATGATCATTCTGTACACCTAATAGTACCCTAATCGCCTCGCCTGGCTCGTAACTCCGTTGTGATCTGTGTGTGTGTGTGTGTGAGAGAGAGAGAGAGAGAGAGAGAGAGAGAGAGAGAGAGAGAGAGAGAGCATGAACCTCCTTCTACACGCCACTATTGATTAATTACTTCGTGTTTCCGGGTTCGTCAACGCCAATGTTCTTTAGTCGCTTACATGTAGTGACTTTTTTATCACTAGAGGTAGCGGTGTTCTTCTCCCACTGGCTTATGAGCTGATGGCTGATGGAACCGATCTACTCGTCCGCTTTGGGGATTTTTCTTTCCAGGTATCTTCCCCAGCGGTCACCCCCCAGGCGGGGCCAGCTCTAAGCTCCCGACTGGTCTCCCGATAAGTGTGCTAGTTTGGTGCATGTGTGTGTGTCGGGGGGGGAGTGGGATAGGCCAAAGAAGGAAAGATTGCGTGCGGTCCATGGCCTATTTGGTAGGGACTCAAACCGTAGGACATCCCAGTCAGAGGCACTGCACTGACATCAGTTGATGCCTTAAGCCATCTCAGCCGGTTCGAGATAAGCCAATCGGCTCCTTTGGGCTAACGTGTGAAGATACTGGACCAAAATATGCGAGGGCTATCTTATTCTGTCGTTCTGAAATGGGGAGGCGCATCACTGGGGAGAGTTTCCATGGAAAAGCAATAGTGACCATAAGAGAAGAGACCCTAACATTCCTCTGGTACCAATACATGAGAGCCGTGGACGAAACCCGGAAGGTACGCCCAAAAAATGGCAAAACATTTCTATTGCTGCGTACCTGAATATTTTTTTTATTATCAGTGTTAATTTCACGAGTGGCATAAACTAAGTATTCGTGACATTTCTTTGCCGCGGAGAACGAGCCAGCCGGCAGTGCTAACCATTTGCGCTGACGAGCGGCTGTCTGGCCGTGGTGTGCGCGTGCACGCGCCTGCGACTCGCTTTTACCCAGATTGCACGCGACGTGCCGAGCAACCTTAATTCGTTCTCGCGGGCGCGTGCGGATTCCAATTATAACTGCGCGACAGTCGCTTGCGAATCGACCGTGGAGAGTGCGCGTGGGCTCTGCGGAGGGCGAACAGAGCCTGCTACACATTCGGCAGAGGAAACACGTCGGTGGCCACCCAAGCTAATTCGAAAACATTTTTTTAAAATTTATTTAATGTAGCTCTAAAGCAGCTTATGTCATGATATTTGCACAATTTTACATTATTTTTGAGAGAGATATATGAGCAGAACAGTACATAACAATACTTTTATGATACACAACAAACTATTGTCAATTTCAATGTTTTAATTACATTAAAAAAATAATGTTTCTTTATTGACAGTAAATTGGTAGGAAAAACACTTGAACTACTTATATTAGCATTTCAAACCCATCTGATTACAATAGTTTTATAATTTTATCACGTCCATCCTCCGCTTTGAATAAATCAGGTAAGTTGGCGTTGATTCCCAGCAATGACCTTTCTTTTGCTCTTTATTTCTTAGATTAAAAACATCTAAGTACAATTACTACCAGACCTAAAATTGCCATTTAATATACAACAACATATTCACTGAAGATTAATAAAATTGTTTGTAAATACACATCAGTCTATTATAATAGTTTATTCTTCGCCATTAAACCACCACCAGAGACACCATTGTGTTGAAATCATATTTCTAATTTTTCTCACAAACTCCAGAGTCCGGGTTCCATTCCGGCCTAAGTGCAAATTTTTTTTTTTTGTATTTTAGAAGGGCAAAAAATTCACAGAGGCTTTTTCATCCTTGCGACTTGTAAAAGAATCCTGGCTAAATGCGCATAAATACAATTTAAATAAAACAAATAATCTATAAATAAAAAATATTCCCATCAATTTCATCCTATATTTTATTAGCCAGGAAATTGAAGTAATAGCTAGATACTATTGAGACCATTGTTGTGACGTTCTCTTGGCTTTAATATGGGAGTCAAATTTTGTTGGTAACGCCAGGAGCCTACTAGGTGCCAAGAAGAAAATTCCTTGCAGCTTCTCTCTTGTGTAGGGGGCGCGAATGAATGAATTAATATTCAAGTGCGCGAGTATTACAAACCAATAACTTCTATTATTAATGTCAGATTTAGATATATCTCGCAAAATAATTAATATTCATGAAACAAAATGATATACAGTTGTCCTGTTGGAAATACGTTGCTACATAACATACAATTTCACAATCCGGATTACAGTAAACCCTGCACTGCCTCAGGTCTACGAATCTGTTTCAAGCATTGATTGTGTCGGTAGATAGGAGGTCAGAGCAATTGAGCCTAATCGAGAAAACCTGGGATCGAATCCCGGTCGCATTGACTCTTGCTGTGAACAATTTAAAATTAATAAAAGAAATTATAATTAAATAGTAGGCAATTATATATTTTAGGACTTCATTTTATAATATTAACGGCTATTACTATTTATTAATGCTGCAGAAGTCATAAAGCAAGACTTTCAGATTCCGCAACCTGCTGAACGCGTACCTTTGTATAATATAATTTCAAAGTTCCTCTTCGTGCTCCTCGCGCTGCGTTCCTAGCAAGCCCTTCCCCCTTCCCCTCCGCCTGCGCAATTACGAGCGACAGCGTGGGAGCCAGGGTGCGGCGTGCGCTGTTAATGGGGCAGTCGCCGGCGGTGCATGGCGCCCCTGGACGGAATTTTAACGCACGTAATAGACGCCCCGGCTCTCTCTCGGCGTCCGCCGCGCCCCCAAGACAGCCTTTCAATAGATGGGCCCTGCGCCCAGAGGCGGCGGGCCGGCCTTTCAGCGGTGCGGTCGCGGCGAAAATAGAAGCGTCTGTCTCTTGCGTCGCGTCGTGTCTCATTTTAAGATTCTTCTTGGCTGACGAAGTAATAGAGTGAGAGAATCTGTGTAGATAGGGAGACTGGAAAATTGTTCACCCTAGAGAGGTGGTGTCGGATATTTTCCGAGATAATTTTAATGGCCGTATTTTAATATTGAAATGTTGTCTTATACCAACTCTGCGTTTCAATAAATCTAATTTACGTATTAGACGAAGTTGCACAAAGTAAATAAAAAATGTGTAATTGCAGAATACGCGAAAGAAATAATGTGCCATGGAAATAATTGTGCGCGAGTTTAGTTAAATGTATGATGTGCCGCAATTGTTTTTAGCAAAGCAGCAGGTAGAGCTATTAGTATTAAAAAGCGTATCCTCTATATTTTACGACAAGCATTTACAATGTTTGCAATTTTGTTCGGTACTTCATCAGGTATAATACACAAAGTGTGATCTGAGGAAATGAGAGGCATCCTCGTCTTCTGCCAGTAACGTATCTGAGGGTGATGACCATCAAGAGGGCATGACGCTGACGAATACTGCGGCGAACGTCTTGTAGAAATTGCAGATGTAAGAAACCACTCTGAGTATCGATATTATTGATATAAGTAATAAGAAGCATATTCTCTCTATTTTACGACAATCATTTATTTAAGACAAACATTAAGCCCTTCATTTCCCCAGATCGCAACCCATGTATCCAAGGGATTTAAAGATATACAAATTTTTTCAACAGAATTTTCTTCTAGTACATAATGAGGTACAATTAATTGTGACAAGAACGAAATACAAGGTGGTTCAAATATGACCGGGACTGATTTTTTTTACGAAATACTTTATTAGCAAAAAATTATTTGTACATGTCATTCTTCAAAGTACTCCCCTCCAGATTCTATACATTTTTTCCAACGTCCTGGGAGCATCCTAATGCCCTTTTCATAAAAGTCTTTTGGTTGTCGGCATATCCACTCCCGAACACTGTGGATGACTGCGTCATTATCCGCAAATCGCATGCCTTGCAAATGTGATTTAAGCTGTCCAAAAAGGTAAAAATCACTTGGGGCCAAATCTGGACTGTACGGCGGATGTGGTAGAAGGTCCCACTTCAATTTGCTGATGGTTGCCATGGTTGTTTTAGCAGTATGAGGCCGTGCATTGTCTTGAAGGAATGCTACCCGTTTCCCACCTCTCTTCCGTTTGGATCGGATCTTTTCTTTGATTTCTGTTTCCAAAAGTGCTGAATAATAAGCTGCATTGATGGTGTTAGCTTCTGTAAGAAAGTCTACATGGATAACACCCATCCAGTCCCAAAAAAATGTTGCCATCACTTTTCCCGCCGAACGGATCTTCCGCGCTCTCTTGGGTATTGGAGAAGAGGCGTGTCGCCATTCACGTGATGCCTGCTGGGACTCAGGAATAAAATAGTGAACCCACGTTTCATCAGTGGTTACAATGGACTTCAAAAATGCATCTCCTTCATTTTCAAACCGCATTAGAAGAACACTGGCAGCTTGCATGCGCATCAATTTGTTCTCGTCCGTCAAAGTGCGTGGAACCCACCTAGCATTCACTTTTCTATATTTTAGGTGTTTTTTTTATCATGTCTTCTACAGTACCCACACTGATGCAACTTCTTTGATAGTGATGCGCCTGTTCTCACAAATAACCGCATTAACACGATCAATGTTTGTTGGGGTTATGGATGTTCGCGGCCGACGATTATGAGGTTCATTCTCAACGCGCTCTCGTCCCTCTCTGAAACACTTACACCATTCAAACACACGGGTCCGTGAGAGGCACTCTTCCCTGTACTGTTTTTTGAGTCTCTGCAAAATTTCCGACGGTTGAACGTTTTCTCCAACGAGAAATTTGATGATAATGCGTTGTTCCACGCACCGCGGCACCTTTTGTTCATTCATCGTTCTAGCAAGACCCAGACGCGACTGAACAGGTTCTAACCTGCAAAGGAGGGAGGTGGGGGGTTGTGGCTAGATTCTCTCCAGGCGGCGCAGTTAATGCGTATGTCGGGGTATTTGAAAAAAAATCAGTCCCGGTCATATTTGAACCACCTTGTATATAATAAAGAACAAAAATCAACTTTGCCCATTTCAGAAACAATTTTCTTCCTTTACACATTCAACACGCATTCTGATAAGTTGTTTTGCTTTTCTTTCGATGCACCCTTAAACACCGAAGCAGTACTGAGGTACTCTTTGACAATTGAACTTAATTTTGTAGTTAAATTATTTAATGCTCTGAATATGCCCGGGTTGTTACAATTACAATTACTCGCACTACTAGCACACATATCGGAAGCTTAGAGCTTGTCCCGGCTGGGATGGCGCCCCGCTGGTGGGAGATACATGGTTGGGGAAAAAAACCCTAGCCGACGGGGGGTCGGCGTCATTTCCGACCATCCGGTGGAGGAAGATCACCATCTTCTCTCGAGCAAAAAGCAATCACACTTAGAAACCAATGACCTTAGCAGCAGTCAACGCGCCCGGAATCATCAATCAATCAGTCAAAAGACCCTGATCCCGAATAATTATGAAACGCTTCGACCGAGATTCAGTACGTGCCTCGATAATGAATTGTTATTTTGTATTTTCAGATGAGAAGCACTGGCACAAATTGAGGGAGGCATTTAAATATATCTATGTGTGAAGTGAATTAACCTAGAACATATGAATTGACACTGCATACCGCACTTAGTCTCTGTTCCCCCAGAGTGGACATCCCCAACCCTTTGCTCGGAGGTATAACCCGATGAATCACACCGTCGTCGCGCCGTCAACTGGACAATAATTTCTCTAGTTTTCTGTCGATACGTCCCACTACTGACTAACTTGGACTTCACGACAACTAAGTCCACTACTGTATAAAAAGATATAATCATTAACAAGCCGTTTTGTGGAAATAAAAGTTCTGTCTTCGCTAAATGTTATACAGGTCCATTGAACCCTACACACGAACCGCCAATAATTCTGATTAATTGTATTTCTTTGATTTATAATTGTGAAAGACGAACCTTTAACCTTAATACTGATGAATTAAGTCTAAAGGTTTCATTTACATTTCAAATAATTTATTATCATTTCAGCTTATATTATTAATTTCTGTAACAATCACAACTGTGTTAAAATCAAAAGGAGGATTAAATGTTACTGGTTTTTAGCATCTGCCCAGATGCGTGGTCACGAATGATTTTGTCTCTTTCTTCGTCCATCCGGGCTGTCAAATTGTCAGGGCACTGGCCTGCAGGTAGTAAGGACAAGTTTGCAATGTTAAAACATTTCTTTCCATGTAAAATTTTAAAAGTTTATTTACTTTGATTAAAATGCATTGTTAACTATTGTGCGACAGTGATGGATGAAATTTGTAACGTTAAAATGGTCTTGGTCGAGCCCTGTTAATTTCTTTTTAAGGGATTTGTCATGTGTCAATAACGTGGACGGAATAACGTGGGACGGAACATTAGCTGGAGAACGAGATATAAGAGATTCGTATTAATTGTAAATTGTACGAGTGAAAGGTATTTAAGAAATTAAAGAAATTTTAATTATGATTTATTAGGAATCATTGTGATATTTTTAATTACGCTTAAGGTTAATTATATATTTTTAACCTTAAATGAAATAATGTTCCTTTATGAAAGTCTAAACATATTCGTTTCAGTTTGACACATGATGTTTATCTCTATCACGTAATGTAATTTGTGACCATTTAAGTTGTGAAATTATCTATACACATTATTCACAAAAATTGCATGAATATATTAATGGCAATGTTTCTTTAGTGTCTTAAGATGATTAAACATTTTCAATCTTTAAATTGTCACAAACTATGGATTTGTTTTTTACTTTCTCGCCCTCACGCAAGTACTTTGTGAGAAGAGAAAATAATGTTATCATGCGTTGAAAAACGGTGAGTTTTTGGCAGAAAAACTATTATTTTTTATTTTCTGGGATACATTTAGTTTTATTGCACAGTACATTACGTAAAATACCTACAACACATTTCAGATTCTTGTTTTCTGGTTCTACAGTGCGCTTCAGGCTTTGATCTCCTCTGAGGCTTGTGGGAAGTTTCCTGGATCACTGGGGTAGGCCATTCGAGTATAGATGATCAGCCCACCCTGGGGAAGGGAATGGGAAGATCACGGAGAAAGCACGTTCATAGGCGATCCTCGATTGCTTGTTTCTAGAGCTATATACGTCTTTGATCCCGACAGGCGCCACAAACTCGCAGGTTAAACACAACAGGCGGTAATCGAACCCGTGAGTTTCCAATCTCTGGTTCTGTCCAGCCGAAAGGCGTTACCTTAACACTCGTTTTCACCGCGGTTAATGTACAGATTATTATAGTATATAGAGTTTTTATTATAAGATATATTAATTGTACACTATTGATTCGTATTTTCTGGTGGGTCAAACACTAAGGTCATTAGTCGCGTAAGGGTAGTGCATGATTATCTCTGGAGGGAGATAGCGGTGATCTTTGAATTGTATTTAATTTGCCTTATTTTACGTGGCGAGACTCGGGCCATTAGGCCCGCTCTTCCGTCTGACCACGCAAATTTCGCTACGCTCCTTTTATCTAGCAGAGAAAGGAGGTATTTCTTGGGCGAGAAACAGACGATTTTTTTTTAAATTTAGTTCAGAGGCGTCATTTAGGCTTGAGGATCTTTTACATGCAAGTAAATCTACTAACATGGGACAGCCGGCTTTACTTTCCCTCCGAAGGAAGGCGCACGATTTTGTCGCCCTAAAAATCCACGGCGTCGATCGGGTTTGAACCCGCGAGCTTGGGTATAACAGTCCGGTACGCTAACCGTCATACCATCGCCGCCAATCTTTCCCTGCTGGTAACGAGATCTGGCGTAGACCTACCCGCCGGCTTGCGGGATTTTCCCCAACCAGGCATTCCACTACCGGGGTACCGCCCCAGCCGGGACAAGCACTGGGCTTTCGACATGGGTGGTAGTGTAGTTCGTGTAAGTGTGTTCTGTTTCAAGGGTTGAGAATACGACAAGGAACAACAACGAAATATCGTGCTCGGTCCGCGCCTCGTTAGTTATGTACTGTTCCGGCATTCGCCTGGTGCCGATCGGAGAAACCACGAAAAACTACCGATCAGAATAGCTGGCCGCTCGAGTACTTCTCCAGACAGCTCCTGACTTCGACCTAGCTACGTAACATGTGACGAAATTCCTGCCACCATCGGGACTCGATCCCTAGGATCTCCTTGTCAGAGGCACTGCGGTTGCATCAATTGATTCTCTAATCTACCTAAGCCAGTTTGTATACTACTGCTGATAATTACATTTTTTATTGACTTTCGCTGCCTTTGCAATCTACCTCTCGTAGATAGCGATAAATGTTGCAAATGCACAATTTAATTTTAATTTTGTTTTCAAATCGTTAATTAATGCATTGTTCATTATTTCAGCGGAGAATGAATCTTTTATTTTTTGTCAACTCGTCAATATGGACAACCTTGCAAAAATACGGTGTTACTACAAATCTAATCTAAAATCCAATTATTGACAGTTTATTTATTGGGATTTTAGTCGTGCAGTGTTTTAATCAATTTAAATAGTTAACAGTTCTAAAACTGAATACGAGTTGATTGCGGGCGTAAATGAGAAACGTAATAGACTCGCTCCAGTTGAGACTTTATTTGAGTAGAAGATACCAGTTGCATTTATTAGAAATATGTAACTGAATCTAAAATTATACAGGGTTGCATGCCAAAAAGATTTTCGTTAGATACAGCCTACAATTTGAACAAACTAGTGTCATTAATACGAGTAACACCTTCAGAGAAATTTAATGTTGTTAAAGGAAATATAACGATTCGTATTCGATTGAATTTATGCATTTGGAAAATAATTTGCAATTGGATTGTTCGTGAAAATATATGCAAATATATATTCAGATACAGGCAATAACGAAACTGCTCCATTTTGTAGTTTTATTTTAAACATACTATACTGACATAATGATACCATGGACAACAGAGTTTTTATGTATTTCTTTTAAACCGGCTTAGATTACGCGTTCGTGTCTGTTGATCCAAATTTTATTTTTGACAATTGAACCATGTTTTATTACACTTGTTTTCGTGGTCCAATATCCATAAAATATTAGACCTTCTATTTTGAGACTTCATACATTTACACCTAACGACCTCTAATCGTTCTGTCGTAAGTTTGCCTTAAACGTTATACAATTATATTATATTTGAAGTTTGGTATTTTCAGGGTTAGTAAGTTTTTTCCAACTCACTGAAGGAACATCTATATAATGATATCGTCTGCTCGTATTATTCTGTAACAGATTGTGGTAGCTTTGATTAAGCATAATATTGGAAATAGTAGAAGATAAAATGTATGCGAAGTGAGGACTAAAGCGATGGCAGTCACATAAATATATTACTATCTAAATATCTGACAGTAGCAGAAGGAACGTCCAGGAGGTGCTGAGTAAGGAAACGACATCAAAAGAGTTGTCAGTCACGGCGCCTAGCCGGGGGAGGCGTTTTCGTCGACTTCGGATTCACCAGCGACAGACACTCTCGAAGCCCGAGAGCGTACTGCTTGCACTCGGTGTCTCGTTGCCAGCTGCTCCCGGCAAGCAGAGATTAAGAAACATGAGCGTCATGTTTCTAGGAGTTGTCCTCTCCTCGGTCTCCTGCATTCTTCTTCTCCTTCTTCCATTCTCCGTCTCTTTCTTACCCGTTCCCATCGGCCTCCGACGTCGCAGCCACCGCCGCTACGGGGCCTGCGAGAAGTTTAAATTAAAAGTTTACTTCTTTTCTTCCTTGTGATGAGTTTTCGTTTTAAGCCCCGGCAACAAAATAAGTCGTTGCCGCGGCCGACGACAGCGCTCGCGCCGTGCCCTGCCGTGCCGCCCCACACCGCGATGCTCCGTCTTTCTCCACGACCCGTCCGTTCGTTCACGCCCGAGTCCCGACCCCGCATACACCCACAGGCGTCAAGAGCCTCCCCCGCCTGGAGATCCAGCGATCTGTTTAGTATTGCCAGGTGGTGGTATTCATTTCCCACAAGAAAGCGCTGCGAAAACCACCAAAACGTCAATAAACCACTAAATTAAAGAAATTATTACTTCATGTTTAAAATATATGTGCAGGTATCGAAATTAAATAAATACGGAAAATATTATTAATTGTATATGATGATATTTATTGTTTACGGTACATCCCCATGTTTTTAATGCATAAAAATACGTATAGCATCTATTAATGTAATAATGTGCATATATGCATACATAGTATACGAGCATATATGCATACAAGTTATGAAACTAACGAAGAATTGGTCTCACACTTTGCAATGACTAAAAATGTTATTTATAACTCTTTGTAAAACTTTTCTTCAACCGAAATCTTTGTTTTCATTACTTGTTTATTGCTGTGATTCCTTCCTTTTCATCCAATTTGATGGCATCTTCTACCAATTTTTGGTTGTGGCTGGTTGTGATAAATATCAGCCCAATTTTAAACGAGAGAATTCATTTAAATAATCTTGCACGCCTATGGGTCTTTCACTACGCTTAGTTATATTTGAAAAATATACCTGCAATAATCATAAGGAACTAGTTTAGGGTTTTTGACTTAAAGATACCCAATAGATTTTTTTAAAATTAATATTTAAAAATGTCAAGGAAAATCACTAACAAAATCTCCAAATAAATGTGTCCCCTAAAAATCCATTGACTCGAAAATAAACTAAATTAAAGGGGAAAACGTGGCCACATTAATCTGGACTCACACAGCTTATTCACTTCCCTACCGCTGCCCCTGCTCGTCCTCTCCGGACTCCTCCGCGGCTATCCTCTCAGCTTTTGCATCCTCTTTCTAATCACCTCCCCTTTACCCGTATTAATGTGGAGAGTTGTAAAGTTTATGCAATTCGCCAGACTTTACCGAAGAGAACTTTTTAAAATCATCACTTTCTCGCAAGTTCTTTTGTTACGGTTCCGTATTATTGTGCCTCTTGTTCTTAATTTCCCCAGTACTTTGTCTTTCGTCTCGTAATGTAATTACAAAGATTATGTTCCCTCATTCTCATTATTCAGGTATTTTGTCGCGAGTCGAAGAAATGAGTTATTCCTCTCAAAACACATCTATAAAATGGTTCTTCGTTTTAAAATGTGAGCCGCTGGTAGCGTTTCAAGAATTCTATGCATTTAAAAGTAGCTTTGAGCTTCTGCAACGTGTAAACATCTGGCGCAGTAAATCACTTAGGCAGTGGATTTTGCATTATAACGCGTTACAGGCGGAAAACAATTCTTCAACCTCGAGTTTTTCCGAGAAACAATGTTCATTTTGAAACTGGCTCAGCATATGCAAGAATTTTTATTAATTCTGTAATTTAGATAAAATGTGCATTTAGAAAACTAGCAGAAGAGGTTGCGTTTTAATTTCAGACGTATTCTAGGAAGTAATGGAAACGTCGACTGAGAGATCTTGGAGGTACATTATTCTACTTTCTTGTATTGTGTTTCGCTGGAAAAAAGAATGTTATAGAGAAAGAGCTACACTGAAAGAATGTGTATCAAAACATGTCCATAAACAACTCGTTCCATGGAGTCGCACTTAAATGTTAATTGTTTTAGAAATAAGGTCAATTAACATATGCAGGGTGTCTCAGAATATATGTTACATAATTATAAGGCATAGAGGAGTCGAAAATGAGTACTCGTCCTTTTATTCCAGTGAACACATGATGGGAATGTAGAAAGAAGTTACACGTGTGACATTTGTCTTAGAAAGTTAAGCAACATCTTATGCTTAGGTGATCGGCATGGAACGTTCTGACGAAGTCAAGGAGATTTCACACCTGTGTATCATGTTCGTTATATATGTTTCGAGAAGCATGCATCCTTGAAAGGCATCTCCGTCGTCATTTTCTCGAGCGAGATACCCTGGATGGCGAGATGCACAGAAAGCAAACACTCCGCTGCCGTAACGAATGTATGGCTCAGAGAGTTCTGAAAAAAGGGCTCTGCTCCACAACTCTTTCAAAGGGAGATGTCGAAGCACGGACGCACGGGAACCCGAAGTATGTATTAGTAGTAGTAACGGACATGAACTTTCACATTAAAGTACCCTTTTTCATGTATTAAAAATCGTGTATGCCTCAGTGAAACAACTGTATACAATGTAGAGTTTGGAATTATTACCATGGAGACAGTGGAATTATGTCCTTAATACTTTGCATTATAACATCATTCATCGACTTTATTTGTCTAAACTCGAAACTAACTAAGGCCAGTGTCGTAATCTATGAATTCAAAAGAGTAAGGAGTTTTCTTTAGAAAACAAATTTTGGCTCTCTGTTGAATGAAATGTTGTGATTTTTGCTTTAAATAAAAGGCACACTCCTGGCTAAGCCCAGATGTGTCATGGGTTACAATAGTTAACTAGTTTTATAGTATAAACTGCACAATGTAATAAAATCGTAGTATTAAAAAATTATAGCATTAGTAGAATGAATTCTCGTCTACCGTTATTTGTTCATTACGTCGTTCGGTTGTGTCCAGACCTTATATAATATTTGTGATGTATTGCATGTTTAAAATAAAGCGGTTTGTAGGATTACCTTCAATAGTCCACTACGAAATACTTGCAAGGGTTTTTACGGTATACAACACAGGATTCGAGATCCCAAAACCGATGAACCCAAATGGCATTGCATTTACAATAAACAAAAAGAATACCAATTTTATGTTACATTTTGCAAAAGAAAAGGCGAAACAAAACATTAAGCAGTTTTGGATGTTTCCCCAAATATTATGAAACTACGGACCTAGTAATATTATTATTATTATTATTATTATTATTATTATTATTATTGTTATCGAGGAAAATACATATCATTTCCCGCAATGAATACCCGTTCTTACCTACAGAAAATGTTTTTTTTTTTCAAAAAGCGTTAAAACGGGAAAGTATCATGTCATGTCAAAACCTGTCCAGAAAATAAACTGCAAGTCGCGATCAGATCCGATCACTTGAACTCCACAGAAGAGCTCACCTTCCTGTCGAGAGAAGGCGGCCTGATTGCAGCTTCCTACAGCGTCGGCGCGCTGGCGAGGGCCCGGTGCGTGGGCACGCGCCACGTGGGCCGCTATCGCAGAGATAGGACCGCGCCCCTGACGACGCAACGGCACGCTAGGGCGCGCCCTCCGCCCTGCCACCCGCCCTCCGCCCTGCCGTCCTCGCCGTCCCCCTCCCGTTACACGTGCCGCGCCCGAGTTACGTTGGACCATTGAGGAGGGGCGACTTCGATTTTGTGCGTTTGGGTGGCCGTGCAAGCAGAAGCGAACCGAAGTGAACGGGCGTTGTACATTACCTACGCGGCGTCTGATATTAGTGTTGTGTTCCAGGTAAGGAACTCGAAAAGGAATGAGTAAACGCAGAGAGAATAGTGGGGTGATAGCAGGGATTTGCTGCATGCGAAAACAGTATATTAAATTTTAGAGCTCAGCAACATTATTCGACGTCGCTAGCGAGCTGAAGGAAACACGGTAAATGTCAAGATTTTATACATTATTGTAATAATTATTATTGTTGGATCTCAGAAATCATTCGGTTTTCTCAGGTGTGTGGGACCACAGGTTACAGCTCATGATAAATTCAGCAAGATGCGAACTATTCAACATGTTTCCAAGATGACAATTTTTTGAGTTTAAAGGATTGGGATTTAATTGAAAATTTTCAATATACTTTTGTGACTACAAATGCTATATATGCAAATATATATATATATATATATATATATATATATATATATATATATATATATATTCTCTGTATACTATGGCCAAGGAGGTATATTTGGTGACTTTTTTCTTTCTGCCTTCTCACTGTTGTGATCTGATTTAAGTGTGATATGAATGAAGAAGGCCCTTTTGTCTATGAAGTCGTGAATTACGATATCTGGTCTATTATCTGCAATGGTTTTATCCGTGTGTATTTGGATATAAAACATTCTGTAGTTTTTGTTTTCCAAAACAGGCTTGCCTTTATACGTGTATTATGGGCATTATTATATAGTGTCATGTGTCCATCACAACCATGCATCCATTAAGTCATCCCTGCGGTCGCCTTTCCTTTCGTCCACCTGTCCTCAGATCCGTAATTCTATCCGGTCATCCCTTGCCATCCGTCCTTCATCCATCCGTTGTCGATTCATCAATCACCACACCGACGTTCGTCGACGCACTCCTTTTAGTATTCAACATTTCGATGATTTTAATGTGGAGTGGAACTTACGTTTAGGTTGTAGTTAGACAGGTTGTACTAGCTATTTATGCGATCTCTTCGAAATGAAATCTACTGGGAAGATCGCATCCACTATTCAAATCTCTTTATTTTCTACCGCGGAAGTGAGATCTGACATTAATGATTTAACTGTTAGCCTGGAGGTTGGAATCCTGGAGGATTTATTAGTTAAGATTGACTATTTTTAAAGGGGTTTTCTATGTGTCTGAGTAACTGATAAAAGTTGGTGTATTTATTGGAGCAATAAATTCATTTTACATACAATTTCAGAACTTAAAAGGGTTTAAAATATGTATGGATTATTATGTAAAATATTCATGAATTATTTTAAAAAAAATATAATTATTTATTTATTACAATGAACAATATTTGAAAAATGAAGATGTTTTAAATATGTTTAATTCATGAAAACTACTCGCTGTGATTTGCAATGTGCTTTGTATTGAGATAATCTGAATACGATGAATTCCATTTCCATAAGGTGGAAAGGGGTCATGCAATCGATGTGTGTGAAATATGCATACTACACGAAACGCCAATTAGTATACATTTGTGAAGCTGTTTCATTTACGAGCGATCAAAACTTGATAATGACGAGTACTGCTTCCATCATGTAGGGAAATAGAACGTTTCCTGAAAAAAAAAGAAAGACAAAAAAAAAACCGCTCACGACTTCGCGGCAAAAATTTCAGCGAATGAAACTAAATGCTTTTAAAGTAAATAAAGAAACAGATGGAGAGTTTATTCAAATTCCGTTTATGGCACCAATTAAAACAGTATCCAGGGTATCTCTCCGTACGGCGACTTAATTTGTTTGCGTGTGTCCCGAGCGTTACTCGATACGTATGGAAACGCGGAGATCCGGTGACACTTAGGTGCGGCGTTCCGGGCGGGAAGGGGGCGAGGGAAATGGCCGCTGCGGATCCGCAGCCGAGCAGGGATGCTAATGCGCCTTGACCGTTCTTTTCGGCGGCCGCGCAACAACGTACGTCACGACGTGACGTTCGCGCCCTATGCAGGGAAATGCGATTCTGGCTGCAAAGGTAACCTGAATAAAGTGAGTTTCGAGTCTCAGGCCTGCTTCGTTGGATAACATGTTGGCTGGTCTAAAAGTCAATGTATTTTCAAAAATCTTGGAATGGTTCTGAAACGTCAGCATGATTGTAGCATTGGTCTTTAACTATGCAATGCTTTTTTCTTCAAACAGAAGCAATTAAATGAAATAAATTAAGTAGAGTAAAACATAGTACGTGTACAATGATCTGATAAAAATATTTCATTGATTCACTGTAGCTATGTGAACCACGGTACACGGAATTTCCTTTCCTTTTTCCTCTGTTTTTCATTTACCTCATTCATGTGTTAATTAACATAAGAAATAAGTTATGCCGGGAGGACAGTCGGGAACTTAGAGCTTGTCCCGGCTAGGCGATGCTCCGCTGGAAAATGATTCCTGGTTGGGAAAACCCGCCAGCCAGGGTAGGCCGGTGCCGAATCTCGCTATCTAGCGGGGGAAATCTCTGCCTTCTCCATAAAACACGCACTTCACTTACGGAACTAATTACCTTAGCTGTTGACGCGCCCGGAATCGCCAATCAATCAACATCAGATATGTTGAAATTCCATTTCCTTTTCCAAATCCAGTTATGTGTCGTTGATCTCTGATCCTCGAGGTATACAAGTCGCACTGAGGAAGCGGTGGTGTAACTGCGCGTGAGGAGCAGGCTGCTCATCAGGGCCCTGTAACTCCCATATAACGTGGTGGGGAACCATTACAGTGGCGCGCTCTACAGCATCAACTTCTTACACGAACTAAAATACGAACTGCTACCAACGTTATTTAAAACGTGCGTGGGTTTTCGGGACGTAAACACACGCGCTTGATACAAAAGATCGCGCCGCTGTTCGCGCTACCTTTTTTCATGTGTGTATTATTAAGAATAAATGAATTTTAGAAGATAAACACATAGTATTTAACTTCTTTTGTAATTTATTTCTGAAATCGCTCATAATCAAAGTGGATTCGTATTTCTTGACCAATTTTTATGTGCGAAAGTTGGCGAGCCTTACCAGCAGCTGTATCCGGCGACACTAGCGCAGTAGTAGCAACCTCTAGCTTTGTTCCCAATTTTGATGGAGAGTTGCCGGGCCCTGCTGTCCATCTACTGCGCGCATTCCGCCCACCGTGGCGCGGCGCGGTGCGACGGCACGCGCGCTCCGGGCAACGGGGCCCGGGGGGGGGGGGGGGCGTGGCGGCCGCTGTTTTGACACCGCGATGAAATGCAAAACCGCGCCTAATCTGATCCGACCGCGTGCCGCGGCCACGAGCCCCGGGGCGGCGCCGCTGGCAGCAGCGGGGCCGCGGGGAGGAAGGGCCGCCGGCAGCGGAGAAAGCGGGGAGGCAAAACGTGAGGGTGAGCGGGGGTGGGGGGACACGCGGGACGGAAACGGGGGAGGGGACAGCGCGAGAGGTCGCACGCGCTGCCGGTGTCGCTGTTGCAGGCCCGGTGCCAGGCACGCGCGGTCCCCGGATCCGCCAGTACGCGTTAAGCCCTTGCCGCCAAACATACGGCAGCCTACGGTTAGCAAATGGACGATCCCCTTTACAGGGTAGCATGTTTACTTCGAAATGTTTGTGTAGAGCTTGAATAATAAAAGCATATTCCAAGAATGGCTTGTTTGGAAACGTAACTTTGAAAAGTATGAAAAACCGCCACAACCTCGGTTGAGAACTTTCCACAATTGTTTTCTAAACTTAAAGGACACGTTTCAGATATTCAGTGTGTTAATCTAGAATATGTTTATTTTTATTCTAAATTTCAGCAAATTTGTCAGCGATTTAAAATAACTTACAGTGTTTCTATCCTTGAAGCTTCTGTAAACACTGTAAGGTAATAAGTAGGGGGTGGATTTTAATGAAATGACGTTTTTTGTCTTTTCACTTTAGAACAATACCATTTAGTTATAAAAAATTCAATTTATGTATCATGTTGTCATTGACGAAACGAAATGACCTATTGTCATGTATCATTTTTTTTTCATTTTTCGTCTACTAAGTCATTATTTACCTTTGTACGTCATTTTTACTGCATTTTTCGCTGATTTCATCGATTTTAATATAGTTTTAATGGTACTTGCTTCAAACAATATTTACGAAGTGCAACAAATGTTTACCACTGACATCCTGAGTAGCCTATTCGATTTCTTTGATCACATATTGTATTATCAGCCGTTGTGAGTACTATGTAATCTAAGTTTCCTCTGTGTCTCGGCGCCATTGTCAGTTTCGGCAAATTTCGCGATAAATAAAGGCAGTATTTTCTTTTAATAAACAGTCCAACACCAAAGTATGCAAGCTGAGTTCACTTGAACAAAAGGAGGTAACCCCGTTTACATAAGTAACATATACAACAGCTTGAGTTGTTCATCCGAAGTGTTTTTGATCAAGTTTTTTACATATTTCTTTGTAGTGAATTTTAAAGCATTTTAAGAACATTTTATTGATTATTTTTGGCAATATTTTAGGTCATAAAAATCCACTCCCTAGTAACACGCATAAATTCGTAGACATCGTTTAAATTGTAGTTTTAAAACGTTAAAATTTATTGGGATATTCATAATTTTACCGTTATTTACAGTGATATATTATTGTTAAAAATTCAGCTCTTGACTAATAGTATAGTAAATAATTGCATCAATCTTAAATCGTATGAAGCGGTTTCCATACCGTTCAACGATACATATATTCATAATTTTTCAGAAAAGAAAGTCAAGCGACACATTGAACAATTCTTGGATTGTTTGTGCAATTATTCCTATTTTCCCATCCTTGAAATAGTCTCAAAAATTATTCATACATTATCAGTTGTATATTGCATTCAGTTGCTGATTGATCTGTTATAGTGTATGAAAACTCCAAATCAATTTCAAGATCCGATTGTGGAACTACGTCATACCACATAGTTAATCAGAAGATAATGTCATTTGTAACAACTCTCTGAAATCTAAACATCGTATTCGAATATAGTCATTGATCATTGAAATTGTAAGGCGATTCTCGGAAAGATCTTGTTTCTCCTCTAGTTTTAGAAATACGAGAAGAGGGATCGGAAATATAATCTCAGATTTACAGTGTAATTTATCACATTTCTAATATTGTAATATCACACTTTCAAATATTCAGAAAAAAATGTGTGCCATTTTGACTTCAGAAATTAAAGATTATAAAATTGTGTACTTCGCTGCAAGGTAAATATTTAATTTTTTTCAGAAAAAAAAATAGAATTACAATTGTGTATTTTCTGTACTTTCTTCGTATTTACTGGAAAGGAATTATTTCGTAATACATATTCTGGTAAAACGCATTTATTATATGCCAGACATTTATATATTAAAATTAGCTTTTAATTCAAATTAATATTCTTTGAGGGACAAAATTTGTTTAATTCCTCCTTTGTAAAGCGTTTTATTAACAATCTCTTTCCTGGCGTCCAACGCTTCTCGGGCTCCAACGCGCCTCGCCCTGCAATCGATGCGGCGGCAGCAGCGGACACTCGCTGGCGCCGGGCCCGTCCACGCCCGGAGACGCGGCCGCCTTCGCTCACGCCCCAAGGCGCGCCCGCCCACGCCAGGAGTTTCGCCCGCTTGCGCCATCTCCTGCGCCCTCCCACGCTCACTCCGCTCCCGGAGATGCGACCGCCCACCTCCTCGCCCGGAGAGGCGCCCGCCCACGCCTTCCCGCTTTATCTTTACTTCGTAAGACGAGAAAGAAGAGAATCGTTCTCCGGACACGCAGAATTTTTCACAACCAAATCTCTTATGGCCGGCCCCTGTTAACGGAAAAGTTAATTAATCTTGTTGTAAATGTGACCGTTCCATTCACACTGATCTGAACGTAAATTCACATTAATTACGGCCTTTTCTTCTGCAATCGGCAATAGCAACTCAAACTGCTCAAATGTGGTATAATGTTATCGAGGGATTGCTGTCTATTGCTGTAAACTACAGTGTACTAAAAGTTACTTGTGTGTCGATATCGATACAATAAATATATTAGAATTCAGTATAATGACGAACGATATTGGCGCTTGCGACAATGATTGCGGTCACGATAAATGATTTTTCAAGCTTTTCAAGTACAGAACGATGACCATGAGGAATGGTAATGAATGCTTTTACAATCTGCATTCGGTTCTGCGGAATTATGGACTAAACATCATTTACTAGGTGTTTCTGTATTATACGACACTGTGTTCTTCTCAATGTTAACGTGAACTCGAAAACGTAAACGTTGCTAACTCTTACAGTTCCGTCCTGTTTTAATGTTCAACTCCAAAGTTCATTGTCCTTTGTGCTTCCGTGAAATGACTCGGCACCAAGCTTTTGCGTTGACGTCACATTTAAGTTTAATTGCGTATGAGCCGTTATGGAGCTCATCCATACGCATGGAAAATAACACAACAGCAGTCGCGCAGCAACATATGAGAAAGCAGCAGCCAAATTTACAAATTGCACGTTTTCATGTCTTAGTACTTATTCTTAGTTCAAATTCTATAAATAAATCAATGAAGCAAATGTAATCCTTCAATAAAAAATCAAGTTGAAATGAAAACCGCAACTTTGTCAACAATAACAGTTCAGAATAAAATAAAAATCGCTAAAATCTTTTGAAATATCATTTGTGATATGTTAAAGAATGAATGTGGTACGTCAAAAACCTCTATTAAATGTGGTTTCATTGTAATCCAACGCATTTATTTAATTCAGGATGTAAATTAAGTTTTCTTGAAAATCTGTAACAATGGGCACAAATATCTCTTGCATCTTGACTAATGAAATTTCAGACTAGATTAACAGACCTGCTTATTTACAAGTGGCGAATTCGTTCAAATAAGTAATTGACAGTGATATTTCTGTTGGGCAGATTTTCCGAAAAGAAAAAAGTAAAAAACAATAAAAGAAAAAACTCCAATCGCATTTAGGAGAAAGAAACCAAAGAGAGAGACATAAACAATTGTACGATTTTCTGGAACGAAGTACTGTGAAGAACTGCGACACATTTCCCGCAGTCCTATTCTTCCTCTCGCGGCCCGTGTTGAACTACTTCTCTGCTTCCGTAGTCTCTTTGTTCTTCTCTGAGCTATTGTCACTTTATAATTGCTTCTATTCCAGTTTGTGTTCTTGTCCTCTTTCAAACACCATCATTTTGCTGATTGCGAAATCCGAGGGGATTAATTTTTCATTTAATTGTACTTTTGTCCATTTTTGAAGCATTATACTCGCGCATTATAGAAATATATATAACGAGGCAAATGTCGTACACACCACACTATTTTTTACCTTTATACTCCCTTCTGACTATGGAAATTATGGTTCTTCTAAGTTCATTCTTCCTTGAATTAATTTAACTTCTAGCACTTTTTTTAAAACATTGTGATAATGTTTCCAACAATTTGTGAAGCACCAGATTCTCAAGATGCAAATGTTTATTAGGTACTTCAGTTGTTGCGATCGATTTGTATATCTTGACACTAAGGCGGTGGGTTCGAAACCCGCGTAAGTCATGAATGTAATTTGTGTTGGTGGTGGGGGAAGCATTTTGAGTCCGATTGTCGATTGCTCACCATTGCCGATAACTACACAATATTGAAATTAATATTAAATTGCTTATTGATGTTTTCTCAGAGATTTTTTTTTAAAGAACATTGTTTAAGAGCAAAATTGTAACCCTTTCTTCCTACGCAGAACATTAGCGGATAGGGTCACGCCACTTGTGTTAGAAATTCCTTTGTCTTTTTAGTAAAATGTTGTCTCATTGTTAATTCACTACGAACGCAGACACTTCATTAGTGGCTTGTTCTTTATGATGTTCTGTGTTCGAATTGTGGTCTTTTGCTATAGCACTAATATCACTTCTTTAGTCATTTTTTCTAACATAACCAATCGTTTGCAAAGCAATTTCAAAATCTTTTTACAGAGATTTTTTTCGTTTAACATTGTAAACCTTCAAGTATACAGATATTTAATTACAAAATTTATTTACAAATTACAGTAGTTAAATTTCTTAAACTATCCCTCATTTGATACACTGAATACAGGAATGTCTTCCTTAATTAATATATCCGTCAATATTATTACTTTATGTACACTTTTTTCAAATTATTATCAGTTTTCGCGTAATTGTAAGTGAACAAGAGGCAATTGTCCACAAATACTAAAACAGTATTTTCTCAAAAATGATTCAGAATTTTTGTTTATTCGATTAGAGCAAGGTGCATCTTAATAGTGTTGTTTGGTTTTTCTTTAATCATACGATGACCAAGCGGGGTGCAAATAAACCACAACCTTATGTTTTAATTACAACCTTATCTCGAAGTGGAAATGCTAATATTTTGTTACTGTGACTTTCATTCCGCCTAAAAATTCGTCCCATAATTCTGCGTCTACAAAAATGTTTGAGATATGTCCACATCCCTATAAGTTATGTATTCTAATTTATATATGTATCTTATTCTAATTTATTCGTATGTATTCCAATCAACTATTACAATTTATATAAAGTTTGTTTCATGGTTTACAATTCCATTGTCTTCACACTAACTCTCAGATGAAAACACCAAGTCAATTTGAAGAAATCACAGAGCAGGTGTCAGATTTGTTCGTAAAGGAAAGATTCGAAATGAGAACAATGTGCAGTGTACGCACTGATTTTGTTTTTAAAGAGCATAGTCGTACTTAGATTGTGTTAAAAAATGTAACGAAAAAGTCCTTTGAAGGAAATGCATGAAGTCTCAAAAGGTTTTACTTGTAAGTAACTAATTGTGTGCTTTTAGTTGACTGATTTTACGTTAGTGAATAAAAAATGTTCAAAAAGATAAAATATAAGTCCTTGATGTTTCTTATTATGAAATAAAATGAAAGTACCTTCAACAGTTAGTTAAAAATCTAGTGCTAAAAACAAAGAAATTGAAATAATTTCGTCAGACTCCATCAGCACGTACCAACCTTAAAGTATCATTGAGTTGTACATTTGGAAAAAGTAGCAATAGAAATTTTATTTTTACCACTCATATAATTAACAACTATTACTAATTTAAATTTGGTGTGTACAATTATCTCCGTTGGTAATGTATGTAACACAGTAGGCTGGTTATAAGAAGATTAGAAAACTGCAATTTCGAAAAATTCATAACTTCAACTTTTTTTATTATCTTGCATTTCGAAACTGTCCTATACCTTAAATATTTCTGGAGATTCTTGTCTTCATAAAATGTATTGCTCAACATTGTGACTTGAAATAATTTCAATCTTTATTTTTTCGTAATAATAGTACTTTTTGAGGAATTTTGAGTTAAATGGTGAAATTTATGTCATATTCCCCAATCACGGTTATGATAAGAATCAGTTGTAGACCTTTAACCAGGTATTACCATAATACGCAAGAGGTGAAGGAACGCAACACAAAGCTTAAGTCAGGATGATGTATTACTTGTTGAATTACATTTGTCTCGTAAAATGCAGTGATAAGAGTCTCGTGTATTACAGTGATAGAGCAAGTACCCTGATTTAATGACAAACAAGTTTTCCTTAAACTTTTGAAGTTTTAAAAATTAAAGGTTTTCTAATCTTCTCACTCTTTGATTAGAAGTTTTTCAAAAGATTGTTCAAATGTTAGAAGGTTAAAAGTTTCAATATAATGTTACGTAACTATTAATACGAGAGAGCATGTACTGTTGCAGCTCCATTAGTTTCAATGAATTTCCGTTATTAGTTATGAATCACGGAAAAGTATTACATGCATTTCTATTATTTTGTTTTTCAGATATCTTGCTTATTCTGTTTTGTTGTTTTACATGTATCAGATTAGTGTGTACTTCAAACAGTTTCATATACAAGTTTTAATTCTCCTACACTTTTTTAAAATCCAAATTTGACATTAATATCCAGTCTTTACTCAACAGAAGCTTCGAAAATATCCACCGATGAATCGATCTCATGCATAAAATATACTCTTCTAATGTGATTGATTTAATGTATTGTGTAATACCTTTATTGTATCGTTGCCAGTTTTATCCCATTCTTTACGAATTTAACGCATTTAACCATAACTCGTGCTGGCACGAACTTCACAAACTGGGTGTAGACGTAGCGAGTGAGGTTTAGAAACCAACCTGGTAGGGGTAGTAAAAGCTCCACTTGTAATCCTCCGGTGGATGCCAGTTTATTTTACCTCGGTAATTGCGCACTAAATCACGACCCGAATACGTGTTGCTGCAGGCGACTAATCCCGTAAGTACGAGCTGTCGGATTTTTGTAGCGATGCTAATCATTGGGGCCGTAAATGCGCGGTCAACCTGCTAGCCAAACCTCCGTGCGGGAACGACTGTGCCATTGTTTCAAGTGTTCCCACGTTAAGTTTTTTTCTTACACTCACGGTGAGTTTACGTTAAAAGTTACGAGAGTGAAATGTAATTTCTTTTTTCTATTTTCTGCGGAAACACCTTTCTTGCAGCAAGAAGGGTAACTTGTTTCGCGGCTTATTTCAAAGTCGTTCTTTCTCAACGAAAGTGTCGGAGAGAAATTGGTCTGGTAGTATGCCGTTTTTGCAACACATTATCGATTTCATTGTGTCTTCGCAACTACTTTTAAAAATTTCGGTTGGCTTTTATCTTCAATTCCTTCATTACAGACTAAAAAGTAGGTTGACCCGGGAGATACCGAGAAGAGAGTGGCTCATTTGTGTACGCGTTGCATTTGCATTGAAATTTTTGGGCAAGGAAGTTAATCTGTATGCCCTGCAATTCGCAGAGGCTAATTCCATCCCACCTTTTACTGCCACCGCGTTCTCCTATGCTAGTCCGCTGCTACAATTTTCTCCCTACTACCATTTTCTTCTTTTCACCATCCTTGGAGTGTAGGTACTCCCAATCCTATTTTCCCTTCTAATAATTTTAACCTTTTTAACGTATTTCTTTTCAGTAGCATCTCTGCTCATGTAATCGCTTCATCCGTTTTCTGTAAGGTTTGTTGTTAATATTTTTTTCTCCGCAGTCACACACTTTTTATCCCCTTTTGCCTTTCCTTTCACCCCTTTCAAAAATCTTTTTCTCGTGACATCGTACTTGAATGTATGATTCCCCTACAAATCAACAATAGTATATACTATACAATCGTCTACTGCGCTGTTTTGATGTTGTAGCCCTGCGATTTCGCGAGCAATAATGGTGCTTGACACGTGCCGATCACTAAAGTGGTGAGTTTCTCTAATTGGAATACCACAATCTACTTTTATTGATAGAGTGACCAAAGCCTGAGATTCGTCTTTGTAATGGAAATTCTAAAGAAATAAACTTGAATCGTTTTGGTAAGGAGTTCTCAATTTATTTTAAGTAAAAGCGATAGGAATACAGTTCCAACCAGAATAAACAAACATTGTTCTGGTTCAGTAATATACACTTTCTGAAAAATGGTGAAATAATTACAATACATGAAAACAATGATCATATATGAGTTTTATTAGAAGTAACGTACGAGTTCAGTATTCCTGATGATGCACTTAAAATCAAACAAATTAACGTTCACATATACTCAATTCATAAATTATAATCTAAATTTAAGAGAAAGAGCAATGGCTACGTCTTTTTTATAAATTTAAGGACCTATTTCTTTAAAGAAAATATATATGCTGTACGAATCTGCAAAGTTTCCTATCGGTCTGGATTTAGTGATCGGAAATTGGAAATTCACTCTTCTCTAGGCGAAAACTGATCTTGAGCGTGTGCTCCCTTCTCCTAATGATCGGTGTTCGGAAAACTTGTAACCAATTTTGCTTGATTTGTGTGTAATTTAACGTACCAATTTTGTTTAGGTACGTGGTAAAACTCACACAATCGAACGTTTTGAATTGATACTACCATGATTCTCCGTGAAACTCTGTTCAGTCATGGTACTCATTCTCGTGAGAACTCCGACTGAATGAGGCCGAGATTCAAGGAATGTAGTTCTTGATAGTGGATTTTCCTCCAAGATCGTCGTGCAGTTGATATTTTAGATGAATAGATTCAAAGTTCAAAATAAAAACCTGGGTAGAAAACATAATTAATATTAAGTTTATTACATTCCATTATAAAATACGCAGCACCGTAAGACGCCTAGCTCTAGCTAAGATTCCGTTAATTGCTGCTTTTTGAATCGTAAAATTTGTGATTGGTCGTACCTGGCCATTTGAGCGGTTACAATAATGTTAATCTGATGATACTAAGTAAGCGCTAACATTGTGAAACATTGAATACAGGTAATGAGTCTCAACTGAAAGTATGAATTTGTTTTAATATTATTTTTAACATTCCATTAATTGCTCAAAGTTGCTTATCATTATTGTTTGTAATCTTGTCTTTGAGTGTCAATTTTCTATAATTATAACGTCTTAATATTCATTTTTATTTAGCTATTTGTTGTCCATTCTTCACTTAACATAGTTTAATCTGCTAAGATGTTTTCCGACATTTCGTGACTTGCAGAATCAAGAAAGATATAGCGAGTAAACGAGATCAGTAGAACGGTAGCTAAGTCAAAACTGGGTGAATACGCCAGTTTCATTCTCGAGTGACTATGTGCACATGGAGTATTTGATGAGAATAGTGCAGGTGCCACTGAAAGGGATATGTCCTGTTAACAAGAAAATGTTGACTCAGTGAGCAAAGATAGCAGAGAGCAGAAATGGAAACAAATCCACTGTTTGCCAAAGGTCGCATTTCAGATTTGCATGACAATGCGTTTGAAAACGAGTTATCAGTGACAGATCTCTCAATAAAATGTTACGTTAATTTTCATTACTAACCTATGAATTGAAAGACGGTTTACATTTTTACTTTTCCTCAGCTTATGGATAGTATAGAAAAAGTGTTTGATACGTAAGTCCGTGTAACATTTTTAAAAAATTTCTAAAAAAAGGTCAATTCTTTAGCACGAATAGAGAACAGATCACTTATAAATATGATAGAGATTCGATGTTTATGATGCTGTTAGTATTTCTGTAGCGTAAATGAAAATATTCGCTTCATTTTAGTGAACCTGCTGATATTTGTTGAATGCACATGGACAACAAAATAATTTGATGTCCACTTGCATGCCCTTACGACCATGAACACGGCGGTGACGTTACTGCAAAGATTACCGAAAGATGGTGTGGGAGAAACACATCGACGCTAGATATTAAGGCGCTGAGAGATTGTAAAGGTGTGTGGCGCCTGTGGGGGGGGGGGGGGGGGGGTGACGAAGGAAATGGACACGCCTTCGCTCCCGGCGATTTAGAAGGGGAGCGAATAAAGAATGACGCAACGGTCAAAGGGCGTGCGAGGGAAAAACTCTTATATGACATTTGAGAAGAATCTGTCAGTTGCAGGCGCGAGAAACACGTAGTACGAATAGCAGTGGGACGATAACTGAAGTTTGAAGGAACAGTGAGAGGAAGAAATATTACCAAAAAGAGATGTTTGTAGAATTTCTGCTCGTTTAAAGAACTAGAGAGAGTAAATGTCAATGAAGCCATTTGAAGAAACATATTTTTCCAGAAATACATTGGCACTTAAACTATTATTATATTATTGTTCCTTGATAATTCCATGTACATTGCCCATAAAAAGCAATTTATCGGTACTGAATTTTCCAGTAACTTCGTGAATCGTTTCTCTTTACCTCCCTCCCGTTTCGTATGAGTAATAAAAAGGCATTTATTTCGTCAACTTCCTGTCTTAACAATATTTGTTCACGAATTATCGTCATAACGGTGAATCTTCTTACGATAAACCACCCTCTCTCGCAGGCAACACCGTACCCAGACAGACAGAGAGAGAGAGAGAGAGAGAGAGAGAGAGAGGGAGGGAGGGAGGGAGGGAGGGAAAGGGACAGAAACAACGCGAAGACACGAAGGAAACGAACCGCGACAAACTTGAGCGGCGGCGTCCGAAAATTATGTTAGGACTTCTCTTCGTCGCTCGCTCCTTTCACGGAGAACTGCGAGAGTATGATAATGGGCGCGCTATCGACCGGGCACCCACCTGTGCGCTCGCGCCGAGGGGGCGGGGCGGGGCGCGGCGAGAGGCAGACTTTGCGGAGGCGGGCGTGGGAGGGCCAGAATGCAGTGAGGTGGCGGCGGCGGTGGCGGCGGCGCGGGTATTGGTAGTGGAGGCAAGTCGAAAGGGCTGGAGACGATTTAGGATGCACGGCAAGATTTGGATGTAGATGAAAAATGAAGGCACGATTGCCTGAGTTAAGATTGCATTTCGCGAATAAGAAAATATTTCGATATAAAGAAGTCATATTGATAGATTGATAGATAGATACATAGATAAATAGATATAAAAACTTTATTTTACAATTGGGCATATGTTGCCGGTGGGAGAATCAAAGGCAGAATATAAGGCTATACTTTGCAATTCAACACGGAGGTTTTTCACAGGGATTAACACACGGATTTAAGACAAGGCTTAACGTAGCCAGTTTGTTCATATTCATCGTTCAGATACATTGACCAAGGTGAAGTAGTCCAAAAATACTTTAGATTAAAGTAAAATCTCTTATTTACTAAAGCCAAAAAAATTGGTCATTACTGGCCTAATTTTGTAATAAAAGTATTTGAAATTAGTATCGGCTCTTATAGAAAAACTTTTGCGGGCATGTGTTTTTTGAAAACATTGAAAAAGTAGTACGGTCAAAGTACCTCTTTCTTTTATTCAATACATAGACATTTTTGAGATATTAATAGATAATATACCTCCCTGCCATCTGAGTAGTATTGAAAAATTGCTCAGAAATTCATTGATACCGAAAGTATTGGATCTCGGACAACATACAAATCGTAATACTGTAATCATTGTTTTTCTTCGGGTCAAACTGTCGAAAATCAAACGCTAACTCAAAATTTTGTGTGACTCATAACCTCAAACTATTTGACGATATTACCTATCGATGCAACCTGTAAGGACTGATAGTCAACGCACTAATAAAGAGAAGTGTGGGAGCCGAAGTCATCCTAACCAATTTTAGTGCTGCCAATTTAAACTCTTAGATACTATATTTAATATTAAACATCATTTTTTGGAGTAACAATTCAATGTTTGTATTTTAACTACTTAAAAATAATTATTTAAATATCCCTTTCACATTTTCAGCTGCTCCTGTTAATTTATAGTTATAATAAAGAGGTTTAGTATTTGACGAGCAATTGGCTCGAATATACTACCTTAAAAAGGGATGACGAAAACCGATGTGGAATCCGGGGCAATAATAAATGTCATGGTTGAAGAGAATGGTAAATTTGAAGAATAGGAAAAGCAAAGAAGTTTTGAAGAAATAAAATAGAATGAAAACATGTTCTTGAAGAGATTCTAAAAAGGTGTCGATTTTTCTTACGAAAATAATGTATATAACTGGAAGAAAGCCGTGTTTACGGTACTTTGAGACAACGATATTGTTTTCTGTAAAACAAAATCGTTCTTAGAGCTCTCAAGTCTTCATTTTTACGACCAGCCCTTAGTTGCTTATGTATTAGTGGTTGGAACCGGAACCGCCAACCAATTGTAGACAAGAAGGCTAGAGCGATCATCGAAGCGTGGGTAAACGGGAAACGGGGAAGGAGCAAGCATACTCCTACAAACGTGCTCGTTTCCTCCGAAGGATCGCGACCCACCGCAGCCGCAGTGGTCGCCTTCGCCCCCCGACTGGCGGCATCGATCGGCGACAGCGGGGGCGGCCGCGTGGGCGGTTGCCGAGGCGGCAGCGGCGGCCGTCGGGCATGCAACTTACATCAAAGCCTCGTGGGCTGGCCCGCGCCGCGCCGCGCCGCGCCGCGCGCGTGCGAATCTTGCGTGCGTCCGCGAGCGGACGCGACTTGTATCGGACCGCATAGAGTCACCCTAGATACACTTTATTATGTTACTGAATGAGCAGCATTTTGAACAATTTTCCCTCTCATCACTCACTGAACTTGATATCTCAATATCTTCAGATCCCCGTACCTTCTTTCGTTATGCATTCTCTCCATATATAATTTATTCATGTATCCTAGACTTCTGTGCCGTAAATCTTTAGTGGATGCTCTTGCTTTAAAACGCACGTAATTGTTTTCTGACCTCTTTTTTATCTATCATGTTGAATAGGAACATATAATTTTTAAAAAAATCCTCGCGAAATCAAACTATGATTATGTAACATAAATAAATCAATGTGTGTTTGTTAGTTGGTTCGTGCTTAATGCGCTGCCGTAGCGTTCATCCGATAAACCTTTGTCAATTTATTACTTTGCAATGTGGGAAGGATATAGGCAGTGTAGTTATTGTAAATCGACCAGATGGCGCGCTGCAGCACAAGATGACGCTTCATTTAAATGCAACTCCCTATACACCGGAACTTCATTGTTGCTGAGCGTCTCCGTGTGAGATGGAAAAGAGAAAGAGAGAGAGATGGAAAAGAAAGAGATAGAGAGAGCGAAAAAAGAGAATGGGGAAGAGAGAGGGGGAAAGAGAGGAAAAAGAGAGAGGGGAAAACGGGAGAGGGAACGGAGAAAGAGTGAGAGAGAGGGGGGAATTCGTTAATTCTTAAATAAGAAAAAGAACAAGATAACTCTTTCAAATTTCAAATGATATTTCCACTATTATTTCGTCTGTGGCAACAACGTCCCGAGTACCAGCTAGTTTATATCATATATTTTCGCTTCTACTTCATCTCACACTATTTTCATCTTATTTTTTACCAATCTAGGCACTGTCGATTGGTTTTTATGTATTTCTGGCAGGTATAAAACATTTTCCATTTTTATATGTATTGGTTTATTTCCTAGCATTTCTCTTTTGCCTCTTGCATGCAACTTGCATACATCAGAGCCTCCGTTGTGCGCGGCCTGGAGGGGCGCGCCGCATCGCGCGCGTGCGAATCTTGCGTGCATCCGCGAGGGGGCGGGGCAGGTCAGGACGGGGCGGGATGGGCACGGCGGGTGGGGAGGGGTGGGTGGAGGGATCGGCGGGGCTAGGCGCACGGCAGCCTCCCCCAGACGCTGGCGTGCGTGCGTGCTCGTAGAATTCCTCTTCCGGGACGCGCGCTTGGCTGAGTAGTGAGAAGGAAATAGAGTGGTAGGATCAGTGTGCACGCGGGGGAAGAATGTGAAGTGGATATTGAAAACAGGAGAATTAATTGAAGGCAGTTTTAGTTTCTTAACAATTCGGTCTTTATGTTGTTGTTTTTAATTTTATCTCTTTAATAAGATCGCTTGTGAGGTATGCACCTTCTAATAATTAGCCTATTAACTCATATTTGATCCCGTATAACACCTTTTATTTATTTAATTTTTTTATTTGTTTTTATCTGATTAATTTTTCTTGTATCATATCCCTAGAGTTTTAAATGATTAAATGGGACACGTGGGGAGTTGCATGTACCTTCCACAATACAGTGACCAAAACAAAAATACAAAAATCAATTGTCTTACATGACATTCGAACTCGAGCCTAAAGCTTTTTTTTAACATTGACTCTCGATTTTCACCTTTGTACTGTTGCTCATATTTCAGAATTTTGGGAATGGTATGTTACATCGTACCAAAAGCTACTAAATTAATTGAAAAAGGAAAAAAGAAGTGAAGTTCTCTTCTGAAATGTAATTTTCAAATACAATGCATGCAAAATTAGCACACTGTTAACAAACTGTTACTGCCAAATATTCTTCACTTATAAATATTTATTCATTCCACACAATCATAAAAGCTTTTGAACAAGTGTATTTTTGAAAATTGTGAGCATACAAACACGTCTCATAATGAATTTCCCGATTCACATTCCCACCAACATCAGCTGTGGGGACTTTCCAAAAATTTTCAGCTGACACGCTTAAAATATTTCCGAGCCATTGGTATGAAACATATTACATTTACTCTCTTAGTTAGTCTGTTTAGTACTTACATACCATAGAGAAAATAGGTTCTTGCAGAAAGCTATTTAATTTAAACTTCTGAAATTGCTTAAAGTACTCCTTGGCTGCAGTAAGAAGGAGAATGTCGTGAAGCACGTGCTAAAGCGAACACATTTGAGCAATGTATTACAATATTATGTAAAATATAAGAATAAGGATATTTTTCGGTGATTTCATTTGTATTTGACGTCACACTGGAAAGAATGGTGAAGATGAACAAGCTTGAGTTTGCTCCACTTGCTCAGTTAGAAGAGCAGTGTTGCAAAACGCATACCAATGTATTTGAGCGCTGTTGAGCCGTTGGTAGCTGTCTCCGCCGTCGCCTCGGTCGCCTCCGCCGTCGCCCCCTCTGGTCCTTTGAGTCACAACATTCAAGGGAATGTTTTAAAAAATATTAATAGTTTTCGCTTGATTAAGTATGTTTCTGCTGGATATGGAATTACTCTCAATATAAAAAAATTGAGACTCAAAGCTTAGAAGTTAGCGGGGTATCACATATTTGAGGTACTAGGCGCAGTATAACCGCTACATTCTTCTGCAACACACCTAAACATCGTGCATAATTCGTGAATGGTGCACCCCAAGGCTTTAAAAACAGGTTTTGGTGACCCAAGGCACACGAGTAAAGCTTTTATGGCACAAGTGCTTTTCGCGGGTTGCTGCAAACCCTGGAAGTTGAGGTGGTCTTTGAAAACGATGATTTAAAAGGTGATGTTTCCTTTAGGAAATTGTAATTTGTTGCGAAACATCTTTGGGGTTTCCGCTCGTCTGAGTACTCTGTGTAGAACTTCCCATTTCATCTGGCAGAGAAATCACTGCACTACGCGCCGTCGTTAGTTTATAAAAGTATTTCGTAGTAAAAAGCCACTTAAAATTAAACTTTTGACTTTGGAGTTTATTTTCAGATTAAGTTGTACGGGAAGGTGCGGTGAACCTACGAGTAGCATGTAGGGAAGCATATGGAGAACATATGGAAAAGGAAGGGCTTGGGCGGGGGATATGCATGAGCATCTGCAGTGAAACATGTGAGCATTCTGGGAAACATTCAGGGATACATGCCCGAGGCAAGTAGAGCCCAAGTTATGTTTCAATACGCAGTATTCTACAAAATGAAAATTTTGAACATTCTTTTACATATTTATGATCTTGACAGATAACAATAGACAGTTTAGCTCATTTTCTTTTTCCACTTATTATTGTAACAAGTTGCTGTTATTTTTAGTTGATATTACTTTGTTAAATATAAGCGTATCATTGGGTACATCCCACTGACTTTGTAGAATAACTAACTAAAATAAAACATTTAGGGATTTAGCTCTTGTGGTTATCACCCCTCCATAGAATGCGTAGGGGATCAGAATCGAGTACAATCGCAAAATCTCAGTAAAATTAAATTAACGCGCCAATATCCCGTCATGACGGGCCTATAATACTTTAATATACAGTCCAGCGACTGGTCTTCCGAAGTTGGGATTAAATACGAAGCTATTTTCACTTTAAAGCAATGATTTACAAGGTGCGAAATCTTTGCAGTGTCCAGTTTTAATACCGATATCAATTTTCGAGAAAGATTGTGCAGTTTTTTAAAAATTTATTAATATTTTGATACATGAATCAGTTAACTGTACAACTTTTTCACATGTCTTGATGCTTACTATCTATTGAAAAAACTAAACTATTGTTTCTTTACAATTAATTCTTAGGGAGAAGAAAACCACTGAGCACCTCACAAAGAATTATCCAAATTTAGAAATTGTATGTAAAAAACATGTTTCGGAAATCTATTTTTTATTCTGGTAACATTTATGGGCGCTTTGCCTAGGTTGTATTGGAATAGTTGTGCAATTGATGTCATATTATTGTAAAAATTGTGGGATAACTGAGCGATGTGATGTATGATAGGTTTTATTTGAATTTCTTTATGAAGTTGTTTGTTTGTGATGAACGAGGGTGCATTAGTTAATGTTCGCATTAATTTATTCTGTATGACCTGTATTTTATGAATATTGGTTTTTGCTGCATTAATCCAGACAGGACAAGCATAGAGCATTAGGGGTATTGTTATGGCTACATATATGAGTTTGGCATTTTCTATAGTTGTTTTAGTGTGATAATTTATTAATGGTTTTAATTGAATTAGTTTGAATTTTGTTTGTTGTTTTTTAATCTTTTTATGTTCCTTCCAGTTAAGTTGGCTGTCTAAATGCAGTCCTAGATATTTCACTGTTTTATTTTTGTGGAGTTCAAGGAGTGGTGTTATTGTTAAGTGTAAAAGGTGGTAGTGTTGAAATCGTTTTTAATGAAAGGTTTTTTGCTGTTGACTTGGCTGTGTTTAATTTAATTTTCCATTTGTTTGACCAAGAATCTATTTGGTTTAAATGTTGTTGTATTGTGTTTCTTAGTGTAATAAGTGATATGCTAGAAAATACAAATAACCTGCGAATTGGTCTGTATTGATTGTGTTGGATGTAGAGATATCGGCTGTGTAAAGATTGAATAATATGTGTGAAAATGGGGAGCCCTAAGGAAGTCCAGCCTATATTGGTTTGGTTGGGGTTTGAGAGATGTTTACCTATTGAAACTGAAAAACTTCTATTGCCCATGAAGCGATTGATGATGGTGGTCACATATTTGGGTGTGCGAATGATTCTACGTTTGTACATGAGACCTTGATGCCGTAGTCTGTCAAATGCTTGTGAAATGCCTAGAAAGTTTGATATGGTATGTTATTTTCTCTGCAATGTTGTATAGATATGTTCTGTGATCCTTAGTAGTTAGTGTGTGGTTGATAACTTTTCTGTGAACCCAAATTGATGCCTCGGAATGATGTTATTTTTGTTGAAGTAATCATTGAGTCTTTTGTGAATATTTTTCTCTAGAATTTTAAACAAGGATGTTAACAGGCTTATTGGTCTATAATTTTCTATATTGGATGGATTTTTGTTGGGTTTTGGTATGGGTACCACTATAGATTGTTTCCATAAAAGTGGAAAATAACCTGTTCTTAATGAAGAGTTATAAATGTTATTTAAGAATGCTATGGCTTGGTTTGGCAGATTTTTTAGGAATTTGTTATTTATTCTGTCATGTCCTGGAGCCTTTTTTTAGGAAGTGTTTTTATTATGTTTTTTATTTCCTAGAGGGATGTGAATTTGATTCTGGAAGGTACATTCTAATTAGGAGATATTGCTATCTGTGTGGTTGTTTGGTGTTGTGAGTGTAGGGGTGAGTCGTTGGATTTAAATGTATCCGCAAAATGTTTTGCTAGTGTTTCAGCTTTTTCAAAGAGAGAGAATTTTTTTTCTGTGCTGGTATAAAGTGGAGGAATATTATTTCTTTTGTTTAGTATTTTATTTTTAAATTGCCACAGTGTAGTGTTACTTGAGCTTAAAGTTTGAATCATGGTATTGTATTGTTGCTGTTTGTGGGTGAAATGTGTTTTTTTTGTAATATATGTTAATAGGTTCAGTTCCTTTTTAATTTCAGGGTTTCTAGTGTTATTCCATAATCTTCTTGTTTTATTCTTTTTGTAGATTAGATTTCTTATGCTTTTGGGAAGTTCATTTTTTTCTGTGTGTTCTCAGGTGATTTGTTTAATTTACTGTTCTGTAGTTCACTTAATATTATGTTATTGGGTATTGTTATTGTTTGGTCTATTTCTGGAGGGGTATTTATGATTTTGAATTTAGGGATGGTTCTTTTAACATTATTTTTAAATTTTTGCCAATTAATTGTGTGTGTGTCGAGTAGTGGAATGGAGGTGTGTGGGGGGAGTGAATTATGTGTTGTAATTGATACTGGTATGTGACCTGAGTCCATTTCATGGTGTAATGAGAAGAAAAATGTTTGTTTTAAATTTGTTATACCTATGTCTAACAAGTCTGGGTTCCTAGAGTGATCAAATGAATAGTATGTTGGTTCATTGGGGGTTATGATATTTAATTTGTTGCTGTTTATTAGTTGTAGTAATTGTGTTCCAGCTGGGTTATTGTTTTTACATCCCCACTGTACATGTTTTGCATTAAGATTACTTAGGACTATTGTTGGGGGGTGTTGATGATAATACCAATGAGATTTTTACATTGGGGAGCTTATATACTACTATGAGTGTTGTTTCCAGATTGTTGCTATTAATACTTAATTGCTGCTCTTTCAATACCAGAGGTTGGTGGTAATATTATCTGATAATATGATACTGTGTTCTTAATTAGTATAATACACCTCCTCCATTAGTATTTGGTCTGTCTCTTCTTATTGCTTTGTAATCAGCTATGCTGAATTTTGTACTGTTGTTTAAATGTTTCTTTTATGCAAGCAAATTCTATTTTCTTATCTTGCATGAAATATTTCAGTTCATTGGTTTTATTGATTATTCCATTTGCATTCCAATTGAGTATGGTTATCTTATTAGTTTGTGTTTGTTGCATAATTATTATTAATGTATACTGAGATGGATGATTGAATGTTATTTATTATGGATGGGATAAATGCACTGATTATCTTGATAATGTGAGTAACTATTGTATTGATCAGGAAGTTGAGAAAGTTATTCTCGTTCGAGTCTGCATGTGGATTTAGATTTGGGGAGTTATTATGTTGATTAATATTTTGTGTTCTGTTTGTGTTGTTTATGTGTGTAAAGTTTGGGATGTTTTGTGTGTTTGTTAGTCTGAGAAAGTTAGTTTGGATAAGGGGTTAGTTTTGAGGTGGCGCTCCATTGGTTCTATTTCTAATTTGGGGATTGTTGTTGTTAGGGTTTTGACTTATTTTTTTATAATAGGGCATTCTACTTTTCTGAGGTCTGCTCTGTTGTTTCCTTGACAGTTATAACATTTGAATGGTTCATTTTTATGGGGACAAGTTGCAGAATAATGATTTTTGGAACAATAAATGCTTGCTATTTTATAGTTACAATTATTTTTTGTGTGGCCAAAGTCCAAACATCCCATGCATTGAATGGGGCATTTAGATCGTCTTCTTCTTTCAGCGTTTACAATGAGATTACATATTTATCTTCTTTCTAAAATATTTTCTATGCTTTCTTCCCCGTTGAATTCGACTGCAATTACTGGAATTGGATTACTGTCTTTTCGGAGTCTGGTAACTTTAATAAGTGATGTGTGTTTTTCTTTCAATTCGGTGTAGATTTCCCCTTCTGTGATTGATGTTTGTAGGTTTTTGAATACAACTGAGAATTTCATATTTGCAGGGTCCTTGTAAGTATGAAATTGTCTTCCAGTGCTAATTAAATATTTGTTTATGTCTCTGAAGTCACTAATCTTTTCTGTTTGTATTTTTACCCTATTATTTATAAATTGAAGTGTGAAGCTAGTTGTTACTTTGCAATTAATCTCTATCTAAAGTTAGTAATGTTTGTTATATTTGCTACATAAATTGGCGGGAGTTTTACTGTTTCTGACACACTTTGTGAGGTTTCACTGACGTAACTAAACCTATTTTGATTGCTGGAGTCCGATTCACTGTTCAGTGCCTCAAATCTATTTTCAATGGGGACCCAATAACGATATTGGGTGAACTTTCTATGTTGTCCCATTTTGATTGCAAGTTAGAGCTTTTTCTCTCGTCAGCTGACTTTGCGGTATGTTGGCAGCGGCATGTTGGTCTATTGCGTTACCTTGTGGGGTTTTGCAGTCTCATCGAGGTCTGTTGATTTGTTTGAGGTTCCATTGTTGTTTGGCTTGGTTGAGATTCCATTGATGAAACTTCGTCACTGACAGTTTCCGTTACTTCTTGGTACGTTTAAATCTGGTATGGAATAATTACTGTTTAGTATTGCTAGAGCATTACTGATGAGCTGCTCCGTTGTCGGGCAGTACCCAATGTACATAATGCGCAGCACTCACTAGTGGCCCTGTTTCAACAGACCACAAGATTTACGCTGGTTCACAGATTTTCCTAAGTCACACGGTTATCACTGTTCACAACGATAAGAGCGATCCGTTCGGTTCGGCAGTGGTGCTCGGAATGAAGATTGTGTAGTATTAGCTCGAAGTAGTTTTATTTTAGGCTGCATTGTTTCAAAAGTTCGGTCTCTTCTCCTCGCCATTTCTTTTCTGTTGCATTGAGCCTTTTGCTTCATAGGCGCCACACTGGTGAAAAGGCTTCTATCTCTCATTATTTAATTGTTGGTCATGTCCCGTGAAATTATGTTTCTAATAAATTCATAAAAATGTCACCATCAGCAGAGGAATATTATAAAAAGTACTGTGTATAACTGCTGCTTTTGGCTAACTTGCTGCAAGTTATTTGCGAAAAGAAATTTCAAAGTTTAGAAATCAAGTGATGCGATGTAACGAGTTTCTGAAACCCTTAAATCACGGTTTGGTTATACATCTCTTGACGTCGACGCACGATCTATAGACTTCAAGCGTTAAACGCTATTGGAAGGGGCAGTTCTTCCATTGCGTGCGGTTAGAAACTCAATAGCGGTTGGCAGTTGAAGTGTGGGAGGGGAACAAGACACTAATGCGAGTCCAGCCCAGCAGGCTGACACGAAAATTAAGGATCATTAGTTGTAACGATTTCGTTTACAGTAGTCTAGAGGCGAAATGGGAAACATAATCGCTACTAAGTTACATGACGCAAGATACTCCTACCTTCAGGGCAATGGATGTTTGTACTGGTTAGTGCAATTATTTACGGTATCGCAGTTCGTTAATGGGTCGAAATATTTGTTCTTATTTGCGCTTATTATCAATTATAATATTGCTTTTACTGTTTATACCTATCTCTTTTCGGTGTCGTATGTTTTGTTATATCTGTGTTTTATATGTCGTATCGTTTAAGCCTTTTACTAACTTTTCTTTCAAGTTACTCTTTTGCTTTTAAATATTCATACAAGTATTTCTCTGTTTAAATGCTTATAATAATCCATATTCTTGTCTGGCAATCGCAAACCGTAATATTGGCTCTCTGGTTGCTACCATTTGCAAAATCCTGAGAAAAAAATAACATAGAAGAGAGACAGAGAGAAGAAGAAGAAGAAGAAGAAGAAGAAGAAGAAGAAGAAGACAAACTTAAACGCTCATTTCCGATAGTTACCTAAGTGGCAGCTATGTCTCCTGAATTTTTAACGTCTCTGATGAAACGTGATGATATGTTTTGAATGATGATGGGACAATTGTGTAATAAACGGCAAGGGAAATGGGAGTACCCGGAGAAGACGTGCCGAGAACTCGCTTTGACCTCCAAAAAAAATTCCACATAAATCGACCGGCGTTTAAACCTGGATACCCAGAGGGGTGGAAGTTGAATGTCCTTACCGCTGGACCGTGGGTCGCTTAGCTTCCCAGTTGTACGCAACTGATGGAGCTTCCCCTGTTGGCGCGTTTGCCGTCTGCCGTACCTTCCGCATGGTCTTTCTCCGCCACCGCACCACTCGCACTCGCCTTCTGCCTCACGAGCCCTGATCCTTTGTTTCTCTCGCCAGGCGCCCCGCCCCGCCCCGCCCGGCCCGGCAGCCACCCCGCAGAACACACGACACCGCCCCTCCGACCGCACGCCCCGGCGCACAGCCTCAGCTCGTGTGACCCACGTGCTTGAAAACGCGCCCGCGTTAATTTGCGTTGAATTTCCGCTGTTTGCATTTCGTTGTGTCGTTGGCATGTTTGTCGACCGTAAAGGCCCTGTTTTCAGAGCAGTCAAACCGCATCAGATAAGATATTGGTGAAATGTAATTTATCATTTCATAGAACATTAAATGCTTGATTTATTACTTGGTGGTTATTTATTATTCCGTGTTATTGAGATTATCATATTTTGAATGATTAACGTGCTGCATTAGGAAAGTTTTTCAGCAAGCATTATATTTATTATGTTAGTTTTAATAGCAACATTATCGATATAACGTCTGCAGTTAAGAATTTTTATTTCAGTTTGCGGCAAGAGTTGTTAATACGTATTTTTCTTTTAGAGATGCGTAATCATTTACATAAATATTTAGGGTGTTAAAATTACCTTTGTTCAGAAGCTAGTTGATTACAGTGACCTTTTGCTTGTTCTAAATTGTTTCGATTTTTTATGTCACGACGTAACAGAATAACTTCTCCGTTCTATTTTTACTGTTCAATATTTTTTTCGCCATTCACCGTTTACTTTTTTATACACAAACCAAGAATCTTACATCGTTGATGCAGATTGTATTTATTTTTAAAGACCCTAAATAAGTCTCCAAGAATGTTGGGGCTTAAAGAAACTGAGCGTTGCTCCTAGCTACTAATCAAAAAGCAGTACAGAATTTCTAAGCTCCGAATCACATGACGAGTTTCTTTTTTGACATTACGTGTATTTTAGAAATTACAGAAATATACTGCTTTTTTTGCGCACAGTTCTGTTGTAACCAATGTTTTACAAAATATGATAATGACGATGAGAGTTGGGTGGATGATGAGATTCGGCTGCCGAGCGCAGGGTACAAAGAGGTGCCCTCTTAGCCTTTGCTGAGCAGATTATCATAGTGATCGTTTTCATTTTCTTACACCGGATAAATGTTGACAGAGCGGATCATGAGGGGTGATTGCTGCTGAGAGATTATGGTATGGTTCATATATCACACGTGAAATTCCAACAACGGCACAATTACCCCTAGTGTATTCCAGACTCGAACTCGCAGCATTGTGATCCGCGTCCTCGCTGGCCGCTGGCCGCTGAGGAATGCACATTGTAATAAATATTTAATTCACGTTAACCTCAAGAAATGGTAATGAAATGAAACTCTCAGGACGAATCAAAAAGTAAGGTGACAAAAGCTATCTCGGAATCAAAGTATCCCGGAGTCATATAACTGATACATAATACGAAGATTCTTGGACTCATTCTAACTTTTCAAGGCTTTCATTCTGCATATTTCGTTCTACTCGTGTACCATGTAATCGACGCCAGCTTGAAAGAAATCAGATTCAAGACAATGAAGTCACTGTTTCATTCGCCTTTGTATACTTAATAATCAATTCGGGTTTTTACCCTTTGTACTGTCGTAATGTAGGTTTAGTCCTTAGGATTGGACGGAGATTAGGATAGAACTCATCTTTTTAATGTTTTATGGCTACTACTATCTTCCAGGGCGCTCTGTACTAGTTAAAAGGGTCTGCTTGAGTTGTTACTCGTTGCAGAAGTGAGAAGATGGCGTGGCAAGCATCATACTTCAACCGCACATTTACCCAATATTTGCTTTTAATCAAGCAAGTAAATATTGGCACTCATTTTGAAAGGAGGCTGAGTGGACCTCAGGATCGCCCTGAGAAAGACATACCTGTTATAAATCCCTATCTAAGCTCGAGTTTGAACCCAGGGCCCTCAGGTTAGCTACTTTTTTCCCAAAAATTTAATGAATCTTTTTTATATGCTAAATTATTATTTTATCTTAAAAGCGTTTTAATGTAATTAATACATATTATTACTGTTATTATTGTTGTAATGACAATGCAAAAATAAAATGGAACGACAACAATTAGTTAAAGAAGGTAATTAGTTTGAAGCATAAATTCCCATTCTCATTCTTCTAATATACTAGTGGCTGAATGTTTGTGAAGAAATTAGTAACTTCATGTAAACGTAAAGAATCACGATTCAAAGATTTTTAAAAAGTATGAGTTATATTGTTCCCTCTGTATGCAACAAAACGTAAAAACTATTCTCGCCTAAATGCCTCTTTAACTAGTTTTGATATTCAGATATTTACAAATCATTCTAATTGAAGTTTGAGATAGTCGAAAAGTCAAAGCTCTCGCGAAGCTACAAGTCACTACATTTCGTGCCGAAGCCCAAATTCCCTCGCGTGCTCTCCACAAAGAACACGCGAGCAGAAAATGAGCCCAGGGGGTCTATCAACCGCAGTTCCCAAGGCGCATAAACCCGGGTTTTCCCAACTAGCATTCTGCTTCTCAAGGGCTCCATTGAAATATCTGGTAGCCTTTTTCAATATTCCTGTAGCCCTCCTCAATATCTGGAGCTAAGACGTTTCTGAATTGCTGTGTGTTCTTATTATGCTCAAATTATGCTAGAACTCGTATTGAATGACGAATAGAAAGATAGAACGAAATGTATTTCCATCCATATAATTCTATACAATTTTATTACAATGGTAAAACTTTGTAATAACCTGACCAGTATCCAGTTGGTGGTCAGTATCGTATAAATAAAAGAAGAAACAAATATAATCACATGAGTCCAGTCGTTAGAATTTTTTCTATCAGTCAACAGTATTGCTCTGGGTTGAGTCTGGGTATTTCTTTATTATAATCATAATCATAAAATTATAGAAAAATATACAAAATTACAAAGTATAAAAAAGTTATATAAGAACGAGAACTTAAGTTCAGGGTAGAAGGTCTGTGCACCAGAATGCACTCGCTTAAGCCTCAACATTATTCACTACGTTCCAACAATAATTAGGCTATTTTGGTAGGAAAACCCACCTTTTTTAAATAACCAATATTTTAATTTTGAGATGTAGTTGTATGATTTGATTTAGTTGGATAATTAGTTAAATAATTTAGGCCCAATGTTTTTAATTGATGGTCTGTAGGATTCCTTTTTAACTTTGGAGTACGAAAACTTCCATGTTTGTTACTTCTTGTTTCATATATTAAGTACTCTGTGCGTTTGTTTCCACAACAGTTCTGACGTAAGATGAATATCATCTTACATGAAAGAAGTCACGCTACTAAATAAGAAACCAATGAATTCTTACACTTCGCTATAAAATACGGAGGGAAAATACATTAATGCACATTGATACTTTCACAGACGTGATCAAGCTCTTTTTAATCATTCTTATGCTACCAATATTTAAAGAGGGAAGACGAAATTCGAAGCACGATATTTGAAAAACATTTAAATATTAGAAATCGAGAAAGCACTTTCGCTGGTATTCCTTTTCATGGATTATTCTAGTACATATACATTCCGCATGGCGGGACGTGAAAGAACACCCACGCCGTTAATCTGTGCGTTGGCTTCCGCTCATCGCACGGCCGCCAACGTAGGCGCGTAAAATCCGATGGTGTTTGCGGAAGCGTGCTCACGCAGCGCCCCCCTGCGCACGTCGGCACCTTTTTCAGCACCGCCCCCCGCCCCCCTGCGCCGGGGCCAGGTCACCACCCTCACCAGCCTTCCTCACGCCACACCTTCCTCTGCCGACGCACCTCCCTTCCCCATCCCCTTCCTTCCCCTTCCTTCCCCTCGACGTCCCTGCTCTGTTGTCCCATTGCCTAATCACACAGCTCCCACCGCCTTGCCCGCCGTCTGCTCCTCCTACGTCGTCAACATTACCTGTTTGTCATACAACCCCCACGCAACGGCTCGTGAGCCAAACAGACCTCACTGCCAACTCTGCCACCTGCAAACATTGCTCGACCCCCGCTCAGTCTGCCATACTCAAGCTTCCTTTTTTACTGAGTGATATTCATCACCACTCTTAGATGTTGGTTTTATTCATTTTTCATACGCGTAGTTTCTTACTCTTGCATAACTCCATATCTTTGAATTACAATTCCACAATTTAATATGACTGGTTACATATGATATTAATACCAATATTATTGCCAATAATATTAACAATAATATTAACAATAATATTAACAATAATATTAACAATATACTGGTGTATCAATACAATGCACCAGGAAAGACTCTCCGCACTGAGCCAAATCACGGCCTCCTAGTAAAAAAAATGCATTTTTGTTAGTAGCAACCTGATTACTGGGAAATAAGTGAAGAAGACAACACTTCCAGTATCTGTTATGATTGTCGGCGACAACGCACTTTACGTTTTCTGTTGTTACAAGGTACAGATCATGCTACTTCCATACGTTCTGTTGCCATCTCTCTCTTCAGCAGGGTGATTCTGCGGAGAGACTTTCCTGGGGTACTGTATTAATCTATCCGGCAGCTCATTCTCAGAGTTCTCTATTGTCTCGTATATAATGCGGCATTGAAATTAATAAATATTTCTCTGGAGTACCAAATTCCCAAAAGTTTTTCCCCCTTTCCGATAAGACGGGAAACATCCTGCGGGATTATTAAAACGATTGCTGTCACTTCCCGCAACATCATTCCTGTTCCCTCCATTTCCACAACCACGTCCACCCTCTTGCCACGTCACGCCCACCTGCCCCGCCATCTCTCTCCATACCTCCCCTCGACGCTCGTGCGCCTTGCTCTGCCTCTTGCTGCGCAAACCCTTCGCAAACGACCCGTCATCGACTCCCGGCCTCCCCCGGCCGCCCGACCGTTACCGAAACGATACCTTCTGTGTACTCAGCCCGCGTCGAATTACGACCTCCTTCCTCGACCCACCTGCTCGCCGGAGGTCTGGAATCTAACCATGCGGGTTTGCTTAGAGCTACTCCGCGAGCGCTTAAAGCTGAAGCCTCGAATCATGATTCCTTCTGCTTGAATACCATTAACTAGTTTTCTCAACGTTATTCAACAATATATTTGATAGTTTTATCCTAGAATTCAGTATTGGGGGCGTGTATGTGTGTCGCATGTGTTAGAATGTTTATTAGAATATGATTAAAGTAATGATGCTGATTGGCAAGCTGTTAATCCGTACCACGATGTGCGGAGAATATCTTGAGGGATCTTAAAGAATATATCTTAAAGGATTACAAAGTGCCATTAAAATTTGTATATTATATTTCCCTTTTCTTCTTCACACTTTCTTTCATAATCGCGGTAATCATTAGAGCTGCGAACTTCAGGCATTTATTTAGCTGAAAATAGGTGGGCAAAAATGTATTTATTTTACTAAATTTTGTCTACAAAATTACGTTTATTCTGTTTCAAACTGGAGACAAATTGCGTGTGAAATGAGACATATTTAAAAAATTGTTTATTATCAAAATAATTTCATAATAATTTAAATGACTGTAAAACACTTTGTATTTCTCATTTGTTTCACGAGATCTCAATCGTCTATGAGAAATAATATGTTTTGCTACTGAAGATAATGCTCAATGGCACACCAAATTTCAGCATGATTACTGCGAATTTGTTATACACACGCAATGCTGTTTCTCCGAGCAGGTTGAGCTGACAATGAGCTATTGTCGTTTGAACTCTCAAATGTCTTTTTTGAAAACAGAGGGTTTGCCGCCGAAAAGGTTTGAGATTCCTACTGCACGAAGAAAACTTGCCAGTGTCAACTGTCCAACTTCTGGACTATAGTTAATATAAGAAAAATTCGGATTTACTAATCGCTTTAGATTGAAATTCCAAAACTAAACATCTGAGATTCTAAAATGTAACGTTCCTCTTTATTTATCATACTAGTTATTTTGCTGTTCTACACCCGTGTTTTCGAACCATGCTTCCTTTGAAGCCTACCCTCTGCCTGGACCTTTTGCAAAAAGGCGCGCAACATGGGCAACCCCTTAAACGCCTGGGCGTATTTATCAATTTCTCCGCACGTTCGATCTCAGCTGTATTCGAATTCTCTGGCTGGAAAAACGTCAGATCTCGTTAGGACGGGAAATTACCTGAGAGATTTAATTTTGGCGGGCACCGCAGAGTTCTTTTATAAGCCACAAGCGTCACAGGGACAATGCCAGATATTCCGTCCTTTGAGATTTCGTCATGCGGCGTAACCGGAGTTTCACCCACGCACTGAGATTTCTGTGGTCAGACAGCTTACAAGTTACCCACAGAGGCGCGGGTAATGTACTCGATTTTTATTTGTTGTTCATGATCATAAGACTGAAACTTCGTTAATGTCTACTTCATATTTACGAACAAGGAATGCCGTACCTTCATTCTAGTTCCGAATCCTGAAACACTCGCATATTTTCAGTATTAACCGCTCACCAATTGATTGTAGGCTTGAACCTGCGTCCGCCGCGCCCAAATGGGCCCTTGTGCGGGTCCCACCTTTTTCTGCCGTCAGGCGGCGGCCTCGCCCCGCCGCACACGCACCGCGACGACGATGACGATGACGACGACGGCGGCGGCGGCGGCGGCGGCGGCGGCGGCGGCGGCGGCCCTGGCGGTCACTCCGCGGGCCTTTTGTCGGGACATTCGCCGCACTGCGCCGCGTCGCGTCGCGCGCGCTCGCGTCGCCAGGGCGCGCCCTAAAAGCGCGGCCTGAAAAGCCAAGTAGAGGCCCGCCCGCCCCAGACTGGCCCCTTCCGGCCGCCCTCGCCCTCCCCACCTGTTTTGGTTCGCCTCTTTGTTGGGAGCCTTCCATTTTGCAGGGCCGCCACCACCCCCTCCCTCCCCCATCAGTCCCTCCCCGCCCCGCCCCGCCCCGCACCACCCCTTCACCACGCCCACGCCCCGCGCCGACCGCCGCCAACGCTCTGGCCAATGCAGGCCTCCTCTTTGATTGCCCTGTCATTACTTATACAGAGGCGCCCGTATGGAACTGGCGCACCCCCCCCCCCTCCTCCCGCTTCTGGCCGCTGTTCGTGCACTCCGAGGTAGCAGCTGTTGGCAAGAAATTCTCCGCTCTTACTGGGTAGGGCTTCTTTCAGAGAGATGATCAGTGGTGACAGCAAGTCGGCGTGCCATCTTTCGTTTTGCAGACAGCCAACTAATTCTTCTCATTGTCACTTTCAGTTTCATGATTTGTAATTTTTTTCTCATTCATAAAAAATAAAAAAATGTTATCTAATGATCAAGATTTAATTTATATTTCTCAGAAAAATAAGGAAGTATATTCGAACAAAAACTTGTATACCAAGAAATAGTTAATAATTATGTGTTAAAATATGTCAGAGGACTCACTAACAGTATTTTGTTGGTAAAGTGAATGGATAGGTTCTACACATTCCGTTTTACCGTACGTTGACTTTTTCGCATTGCCTCTTATACCAAAAAACGATAAGTCTGTAGTGACAGTTCTGTAACAAAAGAAGAGAAATATCCTGAAATCTAAATATTTTCCCGGAAAATTTATTATGACCAAGCCAAAGTAATGGAATCATACCTCTGAAAAGCTAGCCAAAACTCCATTTCCTTTTTTTCTCTTGGACTTCCATGAATCTTGCAATTTAGCTGAAACTCTTCAGAGTTACAAATTCATGACTTTGGTTGAAAATGCGTTCGTTTCTTAGACTTCTTACAGGAGACTTCATAAGTTTTTACTGAATTTCAATATGTTTTACAATCTTACACACTATTTGAGTCACGTAAATGAGCTGAGAGTCCTTTCCAAATGTGCTAGCAACATAAATTACATTCTTCTAGTTAGCGGTTGCGAATGAGCGAAACATGATTAAAATAATTTATCTAATAATAGAAATATTTTGAAGTTTAGTTATGCAAGAGAAAGCGAGAGGGTTTGTCATCCGAAAATCTATTAAATATATAAAGATAAGGTAAATTTATTTGAACTGCAAATGGGCATAACCCGGTGGCAGCTAATTACATAAATAAGATAATACAATTAACATGCCAATTATATAATAATAATAATAATAATAACAATAATATTAATAATAATAATAATGGTACAATAATAGTCATAGAAACAATAAAAACAGCTGATAAAACAAGAATAATAATGACTGACATTTTCGAGTGAATCTTATTTTGCCATTTTCTTGTTCCTGAAAGTAAATTTAACTGCCCTACGCTGAATTCTTTCTAAATTTTTACACTGCATACTTTTGTGCGGATCTCAATAAGTTGTTCCATATTCCCTTATCGGACGAACAAGTGAAAAATAAGCAATCTTTAGGCTTTTCCTACAACAAAGTCTACGTGACTTTTCCAGCTTTATTTACTATCGAAATGGATTCCCAGGTACTTGCATGAGGAAACTATCGGAATATTGTCTTTATTTAAACGGTGATTTGTTTCTCTGTAATTATGACCCCTGCCAAAACTGATGGATTTGCTTTTGGAGCTATTTATTGTCATTCCATTAGTTTCCGCCCAGCAATGTAACGCATCAAGATCCCGTTGCAACATTTATTGGTCTTCATTCGAATTCATACTACGATATATTACGGGCGGAGTATTTTCCCACACGTCATAAGGGGTGCGTCCGCCTTTCTCGGCTGAACAAAGGAGGCGCATCTTCGTCCTCTTCCCCGGCGCGCTAAGCGGCTTTTACACAGGTACAGAGGAAACGGCATTTCCGGCTGCTCCTTACGGCGGCGCGGCTCTTAACTAAATAAAATAAATATATGGCTCATGTCGTCATCCGCGATGTGCGACCGTCCCATTACAGTGAATTCCCTCTCAACGGGACGTCCTAGGTTTGTGCCCCGACGGTGGCACGATTTTTGAAACTAGTTTTTCAGCTTGTTCGAATTTAGGCACTGTCTGGAGGAAACTTCTTGTGTCCGGATGCTCTAATCGGTAGTTTTACGTGGTTTCCCCGATCAACACCAGGCGAATGCCGAAATAGTACCCTAACAAACGGGCCACGGACAGCGCGCAATCTTTCTTACTTCTTCCTTAACCTATCCTCTTCCCTACACACTAACATGCAGTATACTATTACGCATTCCGGGAGACCGGTCGGGACTAGAGAGCTTGCCCTGGCTGAAGTGGTGGTCCACTGAAGGGAGTTACCTAGTTGGAAAAAAAACCGCTAGCCGACGGTAGCGCTGGATCTCGCCTTCCTACTATACGTAGTACAGAGAACGTTATGTAATGCTGCGCGAAAAAACGGCGCATTTTCGGCAGAGCAAAATTAATTGCTGGGCCCTGATAACGATAAAGGGGATAAATCCAGTTGCTAAATTAAGAAAAAAATCTTCTAACATGTGGTGTAGCCAGAATCCCCGTTTTGTGGGTCCTTGATATGCAAAACGTCCGTCTGTCCGTCTGTGAACTCAACTACCGGCTATACCTTACGTAGGATTTTTTTCCAAACTGAAGAAATCCTTGTCCATCTGGCTCGAGTCGAACTTAGAGATTTTTTTTCTTTCAAATTTGAGAGTACTTTACTTGAAGCCCCTGGACAAAAGCTTCTCAGACACGAGTCTAAATTTGTTTTTTAAATTTCTTATAAGAATAGTGAAAAATACACTTACAAAGGTGGCATAGATCACATTTTCACGGTTGACACTGATTTTCGAAAATTGTATAAGTTTGAATTTTTTCAGAGTCTTCCTACAACTATAAAATTAAAGATAGAGATTTTTCTTTCAAAAGAAATTTGTTCTTCATTGATAGTTCTTTCATTAAAGTCGTGTACATTTTTTTTAAAATTTATAGTTTGTGCGCAATATTACGTGCAACATAGTAAGAGTAAAATGTGGCAAGTCCGAATAGCGATCCGAGTCCAAAGGAAATAGAAAACTAATACGGGAAAGTCGTGCCATTTTGTAGCACTACTAGTTTTACCATCCTTTGGTACATAAGAGGAGAAAATGTAAAGAAAAAATTGAAAAATTGATTGTTTAAAACAATAATTGTTCAATAATGTTAAATTCTGTCTATATTTCACATAAAATTAGGAGAAAGAGACTCACATTTTTGAAAAAGTGTACATGACCTTATTTCAAGATCTATATTGAAAGAACAGCTTCCATTCAGCAAAATAATCTCTATTTTCAGTATTGTGGTTGTAGGAAGGCGCCGAAAAATTGCACTTTTGCAATTTTTGAAAAGCAGTTTAGATTTATATTTATTCAGTCAAAAAACAGTAAAAACTGTATGTGACGTAGGGGGAAAAGATTATCTGCGCACGTTTTCTTGAGTTACAGAATCCCTTCCCGTCATTTTAACTATAAATAGATGAAAGATGAGTAAAAGTTTAACGTAAATAAAAATAAATTTTAGAAATCGGAAGATTAGCAATATTTGAAAAGTCATTTTATAGTCATTTTCATTTCTAAGTTATAGAAAACTTGTTTGCATCGGTTCACGAATTGCAAGTATGATTTTCCTGCATTGCTAACAAAATGCAACTCGCCCTTACCTCTACTCTTACCATTACAAGCAAAAGGAGAGTTGAACAAAACGTGCGCACAGTGAAGCTACATTTACGCCCAGAAGCAAAACAAGGGGCCATCTCAGCATTTGCTCAATGGATCAGGGAAACTGGACAAAAATCTGATCGAGATGGGGGTCATTGACCCGGAAGTTGAAGTACATTATTTATTACAAACATATTATGTCTTTAAAAAAAGGGTTTTTCAACTAAAGTAAGATCTGCACCATTGATATAAAAGTCTTTTACACTCTCCAAGGACAAAATTTAATTCAAAATTTGAAGCTATTTTTGAGAAAATTTTGAAAATGAGGTTTTATACAAAGTCCTCTCCAAAATAAAAATATGTTTTTCAAACTCAGAATATCATTTTGGAGAAAATAGACGGAACGGTTTTGGTATTAGCGTTGACCAGAGACTCCTGAACAGAGATGTTTTGCCATCAATCAATTTTTAGGTATCAACGACCCACAAAACAGGATATAGCCTACCTAATGAAAGTTATTTACTGTTCATAGGAACAAGATTTATCCAATTTTTTGTTATTAGAGTGTTTCTCTGACGAAAATTGGCCGTTTTCTGGCGCAGGATTACAATACTCTTTTTTGAAGTGATCATCTTCGATTACCCTACATGTCCTCGAATGTTGGTAAATTAATTCTGAGTCACGTCTGTACTATTGACCACATTTTGAATGTTGAGAATTATCCTCTTGACTAGCAATGGTAATATTCGAAAGGTGCATATGGGCATCATTGAAATAACAGAAATTTGTTGTTACTGTCAATATTGTCAGTGTCAGTGTTATATTTTTTTTCTCATTACTTATTACTTAAATGATACACGCTTGAAAAACAGTGGCCATGGTCATCTTCAGAAAAAAATAAAATAAACAGCATTAAAAAATATGGCCTGATACGTTCATTGGCAAGTTGTCTGAGAAATGAGAACATGGTACGTTCATGCTTGAGCGAAATCTGACTACCTTTGGAAATAATAATGAAGTGCCTTGAGGGGATATATTCAATGAAAAAACAAATGAAAGTGAGAAAACTGCGTATTCGAAAATGTGTGTACATTTACATTACAGCATTTGCTAGTGACAGAACAAAATATTTTGCTGGGAACATAAAAAAAATAATTGAAGAAAAGATAAAATCAAATAAATTTGACGGAACTACCGAATAAAAGATTACTTCAATCCAGCGATATACATTGATCACCAAACATTCTTCCTAGCCTTGAAGATTCAATTGAATCACAATCGGCAAGAGTCATCAATTGCGCCAAAATCATTTAGAGCAATTTATACAAGTGTGACCTAAAGGCGTCATTCTCTTGCGAGTATTCCATTGTGTAAACGTAGCGGCACAGAGCGTGGGGCATCACAAGGTGTTGCTGTGAGGGGGGACCTGGGGGAGCGGCGAGGCGTGGGCGAGACGGATGTAACAGCGCCGTCGCTGGCGGCGCTGACAGCGGCCGAGGCGGAGGTGGGCTCGCGAGGGCGCTGTCACCCGCACGGCGCCTCCGCTAATGAGCAGTTCCGGGTCATCTCCGCCTTTGTGTGGGCGTCGCGCCGTGCCCGCTCCGCCCGGCGGCGTCCGCCGCCCGTTGGTCCAGCGCAGCTGGCCGCGCAGCCGGGTGGAAGCGCGTTTATCCCGGGCGGCGACGGTTGGGAGCGCGACCAGACGCAGGGCGGGGCAAGGCCCTTGTGGAGCCGGTCGGAGAGGTAGGCTGAGCTGGAGGTTCACCGGAGGAATCCTTTCGCATGGACTGGTCAAGTGGGCTGCGCTCGTCTTCCTGATCTGAGTATAGTTTTCTCCTTTTCACCGGATTTGCGATGTCTTATTGTCAGTTATGCCATTGCCATTGCAGAGTCGCTTGTCGGTTAGTCCTAGTATTCGAGTCCCAACTATGACAGATTTTTGACTGTAGCTACTGTCGAAAATTCTACAACTGCTCTGAACGATAGTCTTGGTTGTTTCTAAAATCAATACCTGACTACTGCCAGAAACGTAGCTTGTAAAAAAGGGCAAAGACCGCGCCAATCTTTCCTTCATCATCCTTCATTTTTCGTACACATACACACACACGCCCACTTACAAGCATTGCAGTACCATGCATGTCTGTTAGTCAGACGGAAGCTTATAGCTTGTCTCCACAGAGGCAGTATCCCGAGAAAGAAATTCCTTCATGGGGAAAAATAGAGAAAAATATCCGTCATGTGTGCAACAATGCACAAACCTCACGTTCCAGGTGAGTAGACACACCGCCACATCCCTGAATAAAACCTTCACTGCCCTTAAGGGACTATTGACCGTCGTAGTTCATGCACCCGGAAACACAAAACATTGGTATCTTTTTTCAAGAATATTTTGTGATAAAAGAATTTACTAGCAAGTTACTATTCAAATTTATTTAATATTCGTCAACATGCTCATATCTATTCTTCGTCAGTTTCATCATTACTCCGTGTTCTCGCTATAGAGGTTTTCCTATGTTAGGTGTTTGTCAATATTGCGTAAGTGCCTTCTCCCAGGAATTTTCACATAAAAATAAAATGAATTATGCACATTTTGGAAAGAAGCCTTCGCTTCAATTTTACATTCCGCGCATTTTGAAAAACTAGCTATAAATAAAGAAATGAGTACAGAAAATCCCTGGTTCGTACCCTATCCCACCATTGAACGGCTTTTTTACTTTCTCGCGTACTACTTGCACAGTGAAAAGAAAGTATAGCAATTCTGCTGGGAAAAACGGCGATTTTTTGGTAAAAATGTTTTTTGGTGTGGAGCCCTGACACAGAAAGAATGGATAATTGTTCTTCCTGTACGAAGTAAATAACTTCTTCTAATACTGTGTGTAGTCAAAATCCACATTTTGTGGGCCCTTGACACCGAAAAATTTGGTTTACAGTAAAAGTCCGTTGGTTCGGCGCTTTAGGGCACGTTTAGACTAAGCGTCAATATTTTCAAATTCTCGGTCCGTTTTAAAATAAATTCTCTGTATTTTCCAAAACTTCTAGAGTGTAAAATGTTTTGAGTGTAGTCCCAGTACTAAAATATTGAAGTTAGAAATGTATTCCTTAATAAAATCTCAAAATGTGATTTGTAATTAAGGTCGTGTAAAATGTTTAAATAATGTAAATAATTTTCGCGTATTGTTGCGTGATGTGAAGGTAATTTTCAAAACTATATTCTCTCGAACACCATATTTAATCTTTATTTTTTCTCAGATAATGCGAAGCACGCTTATAAAAATAGTGAGATCCAACTTTCGTTGAAATGTATGTGTTTTCGGAAATTGAAAATTTACTAATAATGCGAGGAAGTATGTGATATTGTAGCACCGATAGTTTATGAAAGCAATACGTAACATAAAAAGTCATTAGAAAATGTACCTAAAAATGTTTTACATATCTTTGAACTCATGCATGCAGGTTGTTCAAATGCTGATTTATATCTTGATTGATTAAATTTAAATGAAACGATCTGTTTTTAACGCAGATGCGAGTGTAACCGAAGCCTTTTTAAAACGGCAGTAGAATTAAATATTTCTAGACGTTTAATTGCAAAGCCACTATTTAATACTATTATTTACTTGGAAAAAAAGATGACAGTGTATATTGGAGTTCAGAAGGAGAAACGTCTATCAAAATAGAGCAAATGAGGGAATGACATATATTAGAAAAAAAGACCATATCGAAAATTAGTCAAAATATTTTACCCTTTCTCTCCTCCATTGACTGTTTGAACGCGAGCTCTCATATTCTGAACCGCATGCTTAGAGAACATCATAGAATCGCAATACGTGATTGCCGTACTTGGAATGTCCGACATCGAATACGAAGAAACGGGGATCGTGAAGACGTCACTTTTTGTCCAGCGTTGAGGAGCCGGCGGCGAGCGGTCGAAGTGACGCGCTTGCGCATGTTTGTGCGTGCGGTGTAGCAATGTGCCGTGAGCGAGCGCCCCGCGCCCCGCGCAACGCCGCGCCGCGCCGGCTGCTCTGGACAAGCTGCCCCCGCAAGCTGCGGCCGCGGCGGGGCGCCTCTTCCGACAGCCCCGCTCTCCGCTCGCGGCCCAGAAATGAAGCCGCGCGAAACTTTGATTGAGGTATGTAGAAAGCGTTTTCAACGTGTTTTTTTGTTTTTGTTTTTGTGTTGTTTTTTTTCAAAATACAAGCTGATATCTCACGTTTTCCTGACTACACTTTTTATTTCCGCCACTAAATTAAACACCGAGTCTTAACTAATACGAAAGTATTTGCTATTTTGTATTTTATTTAAGGTACATTGACATCATTTGGCTTGGCTTGAACGATCAGATCTTGACAATGGAAATTATCGTCATGAAAAAGACAATACCCGAGCCAAAAATATCGTACTACTCTACAGATCGGAGATGTTACAGAAAGAAACAGTTTTAGGATCGGTTTTCATAGATGTTTGTAAATGATGTGTAATTGTTGTCAGTAATTATCTGACCAAATCAAACCAAAAAGGGTGTAAACTGAATTTTAAAAAAAAGGTTGTGGCGAAATCAATTGAAACTTTTTTATCGCTTACTATTTTTTCAAAAATTCATTTTCCTTCGACAATTTGGTGATGGTTTTTAACATTTTAGTACTTTTTATTCTTCACAAAGTAGTTCATATGGAAAATAAAAGGCCACTGTATGTGAGCAAACTATCTTTCCCAATATAAGATGTGTAAAGAAAAATGACAAGTTGCATGCTACAACCTACCCACTTTATGATATACGAACTCGTACATTATGGCTGTGAAGGAAAATAAAATAAAAGGCGTCAACAACCTCAACTATACTCCAGATATATTGGTGTTGTGGTGCGTTATCGTTGGCATTTTTCATTAAATAATTATAAACGTTGTCATTATTAACTATTGTTGGCAATGACAACGTTTATAATTATTTATACTCCAGATGTCTGGAGTATAAATAATTATATTCTCTATTATAATCTCTATTTATACTCCAGATACCATCTGCTGGTACGTCTTGAAAATTACCTCATAAAATATATCACGTGAAAAATTAAAATCTCTGTTGGAATTAATGAATATGAGAATTCAGTCGGTACGCACAGAATGCGAATTGGTAGAATAACACCATTTAATAATTGAATTTTCAATCAAAATCGTATTTGTTTTCTTTGTCTTAGGATTTTTTCCAATTTTTTCCGCCTCTCACATGGCCGAAGGCTACATAGTTTTCTTCCAATTTCTGCGCTCATTGTAAATGAATAAGAAATATGATAAATATTCTTATTACAATATCACATATTGCTTGAAAATGTGATACTTTCTAATCTGTTTATTTGTGTCTAAATGTTGAATGGTATATAGACATCAAGTTCAATTTGTACATCCGTCTTTTGAGTCTTACGCGATGAAGTCTGTCGAGTACTTATGTTCTCGCCGCGGCAGAACAAGCAAGAAGTTATGAGCTCGGGGCGCAAAGAAGTCTCACTCGAGTTCCGAGAAGACTAATGGGCCGTTTCCTGTCCCGTCGCGTTAGACACATTGATTCACAGACGGTGTCGGGCGAGCCGTACGTTTCGCATTGCTCCCATTCATGTTGCGGTGCGGGCTAGAATTTCTCCTCGCGCCCGCATTACGCCCTAATAGCGAGCTTTATTGCTCCTTTGCCGGACTTAGCGGAGAAATACGACTGTTCGCAGACGTGTGCTTTTATGCGAGGCGGCCGGCGCGAAGGGCCGCGTGCAGCTCCTTGCGCACGCGCCCCCTTATCTGCCTCCCCCCCCGCCCCCGCCCCACCCCCACCTGCTCGCGGGAGCCTCGCCGACCGACAACGCGGAAGACAGGCGTGCCGTGTCTGGGAAACGGTGTGAGGAAGATCTACAGGAGGAGAAGGTTCACGCACATGCAATATCTACGTTTATTGCTTTACAGTCAGGCTTAAAGTTGGCCGAGGAAGTGGAGGGGAGGGGGCTAATATTGCGCCTCATTACTATCAGGGCGGAATTTTAGTGCAATGTTAATATTAGAAAAAATATATTTTATTTACGTCCAATACTCATCACCAAGATGACCCAAGTAAAATCATCATCGTAGTGTCGATTTTAATTGTTATTGATTCTATCACTAAAATTTTAAGTAAATCATCAAAATGATTGAAACAAGTGAGCAACATATGCCTTGGACATACATCAGAGGAATGTTCATCTCCATGTGCATTTTACGTATAATAATTTATTGCTGTGCGAAATTTGATAGATATACTCAAAAAACGTAGCTCAACTGACTCTCTGCAGCTTGTGTAAATGTAATTATGTACATGTAAATATATTTACGTGGTTAGGTGGAAGATGAGGCCTTATAGCTTGTAATAAGAGAGCCTGGCCCTCGACAGAAATAATAATAATAATAATAATAATAATAATAATAATTATTATTATTATTATTATTATTATTATTATTATTATTATTATTATTATTATTATTATTATTATTGGGAATAAGGCCAATTGGAACTACGTCAAGTACACAAATGTGTTTCTTAGACTACATGTGTGCCCATATTTCTTTTATCCTTTGGCTGTGCGCCATTTTTCTCCCTTTAGTCCAAGCTTTTCCTGTTCTATACTCCACTTTGTACAGGTACTCCACTTAGGTATCAATCCACCATGGCAGCACTTTAGATCTAAGTGTTTTCCTATTTTGAATATCTTCTTCTGTGATCCCTGATATTGAAGGTTCTTTTTAATTTTGTTGATCCATTTTTTAGTGTCAGTTCCTGCTTTACTTCTATTCTCATAAAATTCAACTATTTTTTGGTAAGACGAATAGGATTCATTCTATTATGTCCATACAAATTTAGTCTACGTTTTTCGATATCACTCTGAATATCCGTGTATTGTCTGATTTCTTTTTTTCCTTCTGAGACTGTATTGCTCGTCTATGAATTTTGGACCAAGAATTTTCCTGATAATTTTACTTTCCTTTTTTTTCATATTTTTTATGACTATTTCCTGTTTAAACTTAGTGTTTCTGAACCATGTTTTTGGTTTTATCACTGTATAATAGTGCCTTCGTTTCGTGTTTTTTGACATACATTGTTTGTTATAAATATTTTGGGTGAGACGATATGCTGTTTCTATTTTTTACATCTAGATTCATTGGCCTTAGTTTCGATTTCATTTACGTGAATTATTCCCCCAGGTACTTAAATTGTGTAACACTCTTAATTTGGCCATATTATGATATTTTTAATATTAGAGAAAACAATTTTTATAGACAAAGTATAAAATTTGTCTGAAATACTGGTATTTCGTTTTTTTGTTGCTGTGAACCAAAATAATTCATTAAAAACCTCATAAAATTTTGATGGACTAGGTAGTACTATTCAAGTCGTATGGCACAAAAAAGATGCAGTAAAATGTTTTGGTATTGAAGACATTGCCTTTACGTAATCGTGGAAATAAAATAGAGTCATTTCATTCAACGAAACTTTTACTTTCTAGTTAATAACCAACGCATACGTGAGAGAAAAGTCTACCTTCTGAGTCTTACGAAAAATTGGCGAGCGCATCCATTGAAGCACAATCGCACACTCACATGCACTTGCATGTGTGCGAACACACATGCACGCGTGCGTGGTCACACATATACATGAATTCACATGCAAATCTAGTTGAAAAGAATGTTCGGGAATATCACATTCGCAAACTCTAATGCGGGATCCACGCCGACCCCAAAAAAGAACCGGCCGACATATTTACTTTAAAGGAGTCCTTCACATTCAAGTAGCACCTTCTTTCATCAAACTTTTGATGGAGAATGGGGGAGGAGGTTCAAGGCGGAAGTCTGGTTAATTCCCTGAGGCGAGAGGTTGAATTAAAAAAATAGTGATGGGGTCCGCATGGATCTCAGCGGGGGATTAACGACGCCCTTTAAGCTGTTTTGCTGAAAAACGTATTTTTAAGCCCTAGATATGCAGTTTTTTTAATTGTCAGGGAAAGTCATGGAAAGTCTTTAGAATTTATTAAGAATGTCTACATCTAAACTATAAAGCTACTATATAGTCCCTTATAGCTATTCTTTTGTTTGTTAATATATTTGTTGTCTTATAGTTTGTTTTATAATAGTTTCTTATAGCTACAATTTGTTTCGCTTTATATTGTTTTAATGATTCTGGTGACTTACTTTAATGATCTTATAAATATCAACATCTGTAACCCTGCTGAAGCACGAGGTCTTTGTTGTAGGCTAGTAATAATATCTAAACAATAAAATATGTATTTATCTACAAATTCCTGTTTAGATACAATGCTAGTACTAATACGTATTCTTGCATGACTTTCTCCAGAGAACACAAGAAACTGGTAGTACGTCTTATTGTTACATTTATGCACGATGCGGATCAGTTTCTTGGAACAAAATACTTCGCCGCAATAAATACATCTGTTGCTCATTGTTATCAAATGAAACGGCCAAGAAAAGCTCTCATTAAACAATGCCATCACCATCTATAAATCAATAATTAGACCCCTAATGCTTTATGCATGCCCTATCTGGATCAATGCTTCTAAAACTAATATAAATAAATTACAGATCATCCAAAATAATTTCCTCAGACTTGCCACTCATGCACCCTGGTTCATCTCAAACATTCAACTGCATAAAGAATTTAATTTACCCCCTATACTTGAACATATCGCGCTCCTATCTAACAATTTCTTCTCCAAAATAAACACAATAACCCAAGCCACCCATTACGGCCTAGCCACCACCTACCAGCTCCCAACAAGAATAAAAAATAGATATCCATTAGATTCATTCCTCAGCATATTTTCAGAACTCAATTAATCACATAGGTGCCTGTGAGTTTCCTATTCATGTGTATTTAGATTTAGTTGTAAGATTAGCATTTAAGTTAAATATAAGTCAGAAAAAAATACATATGATGTAGTATACATAATACTGAACTATGTACATTCGTTCACTAATAAAGATATACTATATAAAAAAAAATAAAGAAAAGAACTGACAAGATAACATCCTTTTTCTACCAGCAGTACCAATATTTCGTATTTAGTTTAATCTCAATTTCTGAATCACACGCAAAGAACACTAATTCCGCAATCTACCTGGCGCACGTCGCGTGGTTGGAGAGCCGGAAGCAGGGCGCCCTCTGAGCCAAGTGCAGCGCCCGTGCCCTGATAACGCGGCGCCGCACTGCCGTCGATATCGGGCACTCGGGAGCGATTTCTCGCCTCTGCTACTGCACTGTCACAGTCGCCGCCGCCATCACTGCTACCCACCGATTCCTCCACCGCCTGCGCCACCACAAGCCGTCACCGCCATTTTCTTTGCCATCGCCGTCCCCATTGTCATCACCGCTACCACCTCGTCTCCGTCCCTGACTGCCACCCGCCGACGAGTTCCCCATCGCCTCCACCTCCACCGACTTAGGCGGCTCAGGCCATAAATTGATGTCACTGCAACGCCTGCGTCGGGAGGACCTAGTGTTCCAGTCCCGACGGAGCCACTAGCTAAATAGCTACGTGGAATTCAGCTGCTCTCTGGAGGAGAATACTAGCGGCCGGTTGTTCTGATTCGTATTTTTCCGTGGTTTCTGAGATCAACACCTGGCGAATGTCGGAGCAGTATCCTAACAAACGGGCCACGGAGCGCGCGCGATCTTTCCTGCCTCATCGTTTTCGTATCCTTTCCCCTTACTTATGGATACACTTAGATGCACTAGACAACCAGACGTGCCGGGAGATCAATCAAAAGAAATTATCCCGGCTGAGGCTGTGCCTGGTTGCGGAAAACCCTGCAAGCCGACGTGTAGGTCGGCGCCACCTCCCGAAAAAATGTACTACACTTACGGGACTAATTACCATTGTAGTTGACGCGCCCAGAATCATTAATTAATCAATCAATCAAATCCTCTTTCACCATTGTTCCTCCTCTTCCACCCACATCACCACAAACGCTTGTGTCATCTGACGTATTGCCACCGTCACGGCAGAGTATGAGCGGATGTCCCGGTCACGGCGTCACCACCGCTGCCCCCGGCGCTTGAATCGCCTCCGTCTCGGCCTCGGCCTTCGCCACCGCCCCTGCAATTTCCTCGCGGCGCTGCCGGTATGTCGCGGAGATGAAACCGGCGAGTTCCCGGAGACAATTTCGAGGGCGCCTAGGCCTTGCGTCGGATCCGCCGTGAACTTTAGTGTCATCGGCGCTAATAGATTTAGGAATTTATCCGGTGCGGCGCGGAATTTCCGAGTCTTGCTTGGTTCCTGATGATACACAGCCTCCGAAGCATTTTGTCGTTGGATGATCGACATTCCCTGACGAGCGAATGAACAATGTAGTATACAGCTCGTACAGCGGGTGGAACCTGCAGTGTGTAAATCCTCGTACAGCGATTGCATATATAAACAAAACTACTAGTTTACATGTAATAATTATATTTTCATATATTTCTACTTAAGTGTATTAAGTATATATTTTAAATATCTTTTTTTTCACGTAAACTTCGCCACATTGTCTGAAGCAACACACTTTTGTGAGTAATAAGTAAATGTTTTGTCATCAAGGCATTGTGAAGTGATAAAGTGGGCACCAAGTCAGCATAAATATCTTGGAAAACTGCCATTAAATATTTTACACCTTAGTTTCTAAAAAATAGCTCAAAAAGGAAAACCACGGTATGTTTGAAGAGGTTTGTGGCATCCTTCACACTTTTCTAAATACCGTTACTGTTGTTGCAAATGATTTTAAAAATGTTCATGTCTTAAATCTGATAAAAATACTTAAAAGTACGTAATTCTAATGTTTCCTGTATGTATTTGTCGTTGTGGTAATGTTCCGGAAGATGATTTCACATTGATATCACCAAACATACGTCAGCATTTAAAACAAAACAAGTTTCTGATAATTATATTATTTATGCATTTATTACATTCGAAATGTTTTTTCAGTATATGTTCCCAATGTTCATGAATATTGTTTATATTTTATTCCTGTTATTCACATTAGTTTCTCATAATTGTATCACAGTAATTTATAAAAACAATCGTTACACTGAATCTTATTAACTGATTATTAATCAATGCAATTAACAATCTCTTGCGAATCATTAGTACGAATTTAGCTTGCAGCAATTCATTCATACAATCTTCCAACCTGTTAAATCAGAGTGTATTTACACGTTTTGAGATCCATAGAAGTAGTTATAGAGTTTCAAGGGAAAGACGATTTGTTTCTTTGAGACCTTCAGTTTCTTTTTTCTAACCATCATCCATAGTTTCAAGTTGTTAATAGGGTATATTCTAATAATCAACCTGAAAGACAACATTGTTACCGAAGTCAATATCTTTTAAAAATATGCAGATAAACTTATTTTTTTCTCGTATACGTACGTACCTACGGAGTAATGACGTAATATAGAGAAAGATATTTAATGCTGGGGAAAATCAGTTTCGAGGTTTCAACGGAATTACAAATTTTGGTTTCCCCTGAGACGGAAACAGTATTTTTTTTCAAGCAACCGTCGTCTGTCCGTCTCCTTCCGTCTGTCTGTCTATCTGTCCGTCCGTCCTTTGTTTATCCGCCCGTCTATCCGTCTGTGTGTCCGCCAAACTGTCCGGCCGTCTGTCTGTTCATCTGACTGTCTGTCCATCTTACTATCCGTCCGTATATCTATCCCGACTGGAAGCTCTGTAATTTTTAAAATAATTCTTAAACTTTTGTTTTTTTACATCAAGCCACTGGGATATTTTCAAAATTTTCTCAATAATGGCTCCAAATATTTTTAAGGTTTCTTATAAGAATAGGGTGAAATAGAACTACAAAATGGCTTGGACACGAGTTTTACTGTTAATTCCGACTTTTAGAAAATTACAAAAGTTTAAACTTTCCTCGACGACTTCCTAAAACTACAATATGGAAGATAGAGATATATTCGCCAAATGAAGTTACTTCTCCACAACTTATTCTTTAATTAATATCATCTTCATTATTTTGAAAATATTTTCGAAAATATTAGTTGTTTTCGCGTAATTTCTGTAAAATAAGGACAATAATAAAAACATGGTCTAAAAAACTTTTCTTCTCAAACTTTTTGTCGAATTAGTACTAAATGTCCACAGACCCACGAAAGGTTGATAACTTCAAGTCTTGGTTCTATTTACCGAAATATATTATGAAAGACAACTTTTGCTGAGTATAGTAATGTATCGATGAGTAGGAAAGCAATATTTTGTTGGGGATTTAAAGCAGTTTGCTTTCTGGAGAATTTCCTATTTTTTTACCTTAAAAATATCCATATTCGTAATTTCCTTAATATCTGCATTTCGAGCGTATTCACTTGACATCATTCATCATCTGGCATTTAAGAATCCAGTTTTTGTCTTCGTATCACTTCATTTAATTTCATTCCAATTAAAACAGATGTGAACTTCTGAATGCTTGAATTTTAATTACAATGGCTGACTCAGGAATCAATAAAGCATCCATTCAAAGAACTTCAGAGAAGTCATGAAGCTGTGCCACATTATCTATGCAAGATAGAATAAATTATCCTACCCTTTGTCAAAGTATCTTTAGGGAATGTCCCCAGACGCCACTTATTTGCATTTACGTGTTGAAAATGTCTTCGTCATGCGTATGCAAATCGGTTCTCTCTGCAGATGTTGCTCAGATTTCACATGAATATGACACATTGTAACATTGAGACAAAGCTGGAGATTATATTGCATTTACATAAATATTATGTACTAATGGCATCAACTGAATTATAGTAATGGTAGTCTCTTTACATAATAATTAATACAATTTAAATGTCGATTTATTTTCTAAATGACTGAATTTGATGATGTTTAAGGAAGTGGCGAATATATTTCGCAATATATACTACTTTTTAGAGAAGTGTTTATTGATCCAAATAATTAGTTAAATATGTCACAAAATCTTCTTGTGGAATTCCAGATCAAGTAATTAGTATTCTAAGATTAGAATGACACAATTTTTAAAAAAATTGATATTTCACATTTACTTGTATGTATTTAATATTAATATTTTGCATTTATCACCATTTTTGTGAGGTGTGTAATTCTTACTATAACTGCCTACGAGTTTGAAGTTTTCCATAACGAGTATAACAATATTCGTATCAGATCAATTACACTATTATCACTTGTGTCTAATTCGCTATCTTAAACTACAATCTCTGCTTGTTTATTGACAAAACATTCTGTTTCAGGTGAGTAAATAAGGCTTCTGATGACGAAGATAAATATCCAGCTCAGTGAGTAAGTGCAAACTATTTAACTTATTTTGATTGATTTTACGATTGCCATTATTAATTTTATTTTGTTTGAATAACACAATGCAACATTTCATATTCATATTGTTATTATGGCATGTTACGTCACATTAAGTAAAACATTGGCCAACATATTTTCTTCCTACATCTTTAAACAATATTATTTGCTCTGAGCACCATAAGCAGCGTTTGCTTTTTTGCTATTGCTTTTTCAGGAAATCATCTTGGTTTTTTCTCCCAATTAGGCTGGTTGCTCTCATTTTTACTAGAATCGTGTTGTTCTGTCAATAATTATGCATCTCTAAAATCATAATGAGCATTTTGTTTATTTATTACATTATTTGGATAATTTTTGCTTTAGAAGTTAGTTGACTCCGAAAAACGTTTTTTTTACTTCTGCAAGACTTAGAACTATCCTGAAGGTACTACAACCACAACCTTCAGGACGTTATAAAAGAAAAGAAATAGTCACGCAACTGCTGAGCAGAAACTAAGCGTTTCCTAGCAAAATACCATTGGACATATTTGTTTATCTCGGAGAATACGATGTATTTTTATACTTATATGTACGATTTGGACTTGCGGATAGTGTTCGTGAAATTCGTATCGAGCATTGGATCTAATCGAGTAATGTAGCATCGTATCGAGTATTCGAAATGGAGCAGAAGCAATAACGACTGGAAATCACACAGGACTAGCTGGACTATGCAAACAGTGACCCCAACTTTCTGAACACCGGTATCACAGGCATGCATCGTGGGTTAATGGGTAAGACCCAGACACAAAGATGTAGTTGTCACAGAGGAAACATCCGACATCCCCGGGATCAAAAGAAGCACGGCGGATCCGTTGCAATGTCAAAGTCATGTTTCTTCGATTCGCTTGGGGTTGTGTACCATGAAAATGCATCTGAAAATACCGTTGCAAGGTACCCGATTTGAATGAAGAGAAGACATTATACTGAATGCGATGAACCGAAGCCATTCGAAACGACAATTTCATTCCGACCAAGACCATTACAAAACATGCGTTCGAGTAGTGTTTCAGGGGTGAGCGAAATGGAAAATGTGTGTATAGCATCAAATATATTACTTCGAAGGGTTTTAGGTATAAATCAACAAATGTATTTTGCCGAACAACTTTTTGCCGGCAACAGTATTTTGCCGACGATACATTTTAGCACACTATGTACAATGTGTGTGTCTATATTAATGCACACACACACACGGATATTGAAACAATACGCAATCTTTTAGAATACTTGATTAGATTCACATCGCACCTGGCCTCGGTAATATAGGCATTAGACGCGGAGCGGCGTCCACCATTCGCAATGCTCCGCATTTGCAGGTTGCCCCGCTTGTCGCTGACGGGCCGCAACGTCGCCTTGCGAGAATGAAAATATTAGGGCCTTGTTGACGCATTTACGACGACAATAGGAAGGACACGCACATCGGGTACTTCAAGGGAGCTGCGCGCCGCGACGGGGGCGGCGGACCGCACTCGAGAGACGAGGTCGGCACACCTCCGGCGAGAGATGTAGGTCACCGGCGTCCTCCCCGTTTATACTGAGTCCACCCAGCCCGTCGATTGCATAATGTGCCAGGTCCTAGACGCGCAGAAGCGCAGGTTGAAACAGTTCGTTTCCCCGAAAGCTTAAGAAATCAATGGCCGCCGAGGCACCCACCTCCGATCCAGAAATCAAAATATAAATTTTAAATTCAATGTACCGTGACATCAGTTAGGTCGGTCTAGAAATATGGATTTTGGACAGAGGGTCAGATGGTCAGAAGCACGACCGGACGGACAGATGCCAGACGTTTTTCTGTCAATCAATTTTTCAATCAAGCTATTGCCGTCAATCAATTTTGCTGTCAATCAATTTCAAAGACTCACTGAACGTCTGACTACACAACGTGCCGAAAAAAGAAATTTACTACATGTAGGAAAATATTTATCCACATTTTCGTTTCCAGGCAGTAAGTTTTATTGACGCCAAATCTCAGATTCTAACTCCTAAACCCACACCCATTCCGCTTTCAGCAGATAGTAATTTTGTGTAAAATGAAATCTGTTCTAAAAATTCTTTAAAAAAGATTATATGCAAATTGTTTGAAAAAAGCAATTGTTTTCTCTTAATTTTTTCCTAAAGTTAATGCAGACTAAACAAAATTCTCAAAAACCGCTTCACATTTTTTATTTAAATTTTCTCTAAGGGAAGAACGTGAAAAGAATAGGTCAGGTCTTATTGTCGGTGAGCTCTGAATTTTCGAAAATTGCAAAAGTTAAAAATAATGCGAAAAAGAATGAGCTGATGTAGCAGCACTAGTTTCTGCAAAGCAAAATTATTTCAAGAGAGTGATATCTTATAAGTAATATTTATTAGCTAATAATGTAGTAATTTAATAACACTTGATTAACTTAAAACAATTGTAAGAATGTCACCAAATTTTGTACGAGTACGTAGTTAATTTACGATATGACATGACTAAGTCAAGTGACAATATTACTGGAATTGTGATTTCTATTTCGAGAATAACTCTGTTTTAATAATTATTTTTTAGTGTGTGGTGTTTTGTTAGTGTTAACTACATAGCCAAATAAATACAAACATATCATTGACGTTTTCCTAGAATATCTTGAACATTATAACTACATGAAATATTATCCTACCGCATCCTCCTATCCAAGAAATACGAATCTGTAAATTAACAGACTTTACCTAAAATTGATTTTCTCTGTAAGGCCAGCCTTTTTGTGAGCTTAATATTTAATGCAGTGAGCATCTTCATTCTATCTAAAAGCTCGCTATCCCTCGTTGATTTATTTCTCCTGCAAAGTACCTCTTAAATGTAAATTTAGGGTAGGGACTTGAACCACAGTGTTCTATTACGTCCGTTTCACGAAACATGTTAAGAACTTTGAATAAAATAATGTCCCCTATTATATTGAGCACTGGAACATGTTTGTTCAAGTGCTCGAGGCTGATTGTGTTCTATGTACGTAAAATACAACTCGGGATTTTGCTATTGGCAGTCGTGTTACCCTTTGTGATTTCAGTACCTATGACCAAGAAAATGTTTCTTAAAAATATTCTTGCTTGGCCTGTGACATACAACAGCCGTATACGTCAAGTACGTTAGTAGTTATACTATAACATATATAATTACATGTTTTACTTTCTCGTCTTACTTCGTAACAAGAGAAATCATTGTAATCGTGCGGCGGAAAATGGCGAATTTCCGGCAGAAAAAACTCTTATTGCCAGGCCCTGGGAATGAAAGAGAAGTTAAATAACTTTCCTGTATATATTGAATTACTTTCTCTAATACGTTCTTTATTCGTAATTCATATTTAGTGGGTCCTTGATACAAAGTAATCGATTAACCGCAAAATGCCTGTCTATTCGTCTGTGTCTCACCCTGTTTATATGTGTTAAACGCTGGCACCAAAAAGGTTCAGCCGATATTCTCCAAAACTGCGCTGCGTTGATTGTATACTTCAGTACAATTAGCAACGGGGAAGATGTCGACTTGTTTCTATTTTGGTAGTGATTCCATATGTTAGGGTGTTTATCTTACACCGTGGACCTTGTCCATCGGGACGTTCAAAGTATTGTGGAGGACAGTTAAGAAAATTCAAATTCATCTGGGTGACAGTTCCGTTTTGGTGCAATTTGCCAGCGATTTTTTGATTTCCCTATTCTTTGCCGTGATACTTATTGTGGTGTGTTAGCCGCGGTTCTTGGTGCTAGAAAATGAACTATTTGATGAGGTATAAGAAAAGATACACACCCCTCTATCTCCGTTCTTATTCCAACCGTGTGTTGATAATGTTGATAACCGTGTGATGTTTCAAATACATTTGTATCTGAATTTCTAAAGGGCATTGATGACCAAACCATGAAACCTATGAACTTCTAGGAATTCTAATGGCCATTTTGGTGAAGATGTGCGCAGTTTTTTAAATCCAATATCTTATCAGGTTATTGATGTATGTATCAAATGGTAGCCCGCATTCGCCAATTGAGGTTTAAGCAAATGTGTCTCATGGACGTGACGAATTCGTCCACTCAAACACACGAAAATACCGCCTTTGTTGTCTCCATGAGCATTATATTGAGAATCATAATTTAAAAACTAAGTTTTTTTAAATTTATGTGTGCTACACAAATCTTGAATGTTCTCAATTTAATCGTCATAAGTTTGGTTTTGTTTTCTAGAATATTCAACTGGTGTAACTACTTTCTAAGTAAATCACGCTATTAAACTTGCTTATAGTGTAAAATGTCTCTCTTAAAGTACAAGCCTCAGGGAATACATACTATTTACAGAAGTATCATGTTAATTCTAATATAAAAATCACATGGCAGTTTCTGTTTCTTAGAATTAGGGATCGATAGATTGCAGTTCAGTGTGTGTGTGCAAAACAGATATGCTAGCCACGTTCAAAAGATATTGGCATGGACTATTACGAGAAATTCTGTGCTGTTTTGTAGCATCGCTAGTTATATTCGAAATAATTTTTAACTCATAAAAATATAATTACACCATTCAAATAAAACTTTCAAAATATTCTCCGGATGGATTGCGTTACGTTCTAGAATGCTCTTATTGATATGCTACTTTTATATAAAAGCTTACATTTAATTAACTAGTATATTATACCATTAGTTTACAATATTGTTCTTTTTTGCACGAGTAAGAATAACCACATGAACGACGAAGGAGTAAATGCTGCTATTCGTATGAGTGCAAAAAAGTAACAATATAAACAAATTTCATACGCTATTTTTTGTATAACATGATTATAAAATTACAAGGGTAGAATGGTTCCTGAACCTAGAAGTAGAATGGTATGTTACATACATAATGTAGGCCAAGGCCGACTGTAATAGAAGCGGCCGGGGTGTTAATTGTTTGTTGTGAAATGGATTTACCAGAGGCAATAGTTAATGAAGCTGCAAAAGCAGAATTGTCGCTAATACCTAGAAAATCATCTGAAAATATGAAAAACAGTATGATGAATTTTTAACTTGGATGGAAGAGAAATACATTGAGAAAAACAATAGATTGGAGGAAAACAATACATTGAGGAATCACTGGCAAATAATGTAAGAATCGCCAGGACAATTGTATGTAGGGGAGAGACGCCGAATAGGCGAACCTTCAAAACCTCACACTTCAAATGAAACAATAGTTTGGGGAAGTTCTGGATTTTCTTTTACGAATGTTTCGAACTGCACATTTCATTTTAATTATTTGTGTTTTTTGAGTAATGATTAGTTAAGTTTATGTTTAGTAATGTTTCCTTTGTCGATTTGTAATTCTTGTTTTCTGTGTTGCGAGTAAATAAAAACGTCGTACCCCCGGTAATTGTTTGATGACGTATGTTATTTTATTTAACTAGTTTCAGAATCCTTCAGTTCATATACTATTTTCAATGCCATAAGAAATATTCAACTAATTGGTAACTTTACTCATCTGCACTAAACGGTAATTTTACTCACACTTTACATCGAAATCTTGTAAAAAAATATATTTTGGAGCTGGGTTCTTGGCCTCTGTAGCGAGCTTAATGCTATTTATCTGCATTATTGGCTAATAACATACTATTTGTGCCAAACACTACTGATCTAGCTCAGGATAGTTTGACCTGTTATGTGTAGGAAAGTATAGTTATTGATTATTTTCCAGAGAATCTAATAAGATAGGATATGTAATAGTTGTTTTACAACCCCAAGGCTGCTGACACTGCTTCACGGAGCGCGAGGTTCTCGGCGTCTGTTGTTTCCATGGTTGGGTGTGGAACTAATTTACATGTGCGCGGTTCTCTCACTTCTGGAACTACATGTCATCCAATACGAGCCCACGCAGACATGTCGCCACGGATGCGACTACTCCTCCTTCTGGAAAGATGTTTTTGAATAGCACTGATAAGAACAATTTACATAGCACTACTCAATGTGTATCTCATTGCAAGGTAACTGAGCGCAAGGTCTGCCTCGCCCGCAAGACTATATGATAACTTCACTGCTGGAAAAATCTGAGCAGGTCGGCAGCTAGGCTAGGCATCACCTGCTAAACGTCTGCAACATTACACTGGACTTGTTGACGCCGTCTGAATGGAAGTGTGAAAAGGAACTGTTTAAATGTATTTACGTTTCATCAGATTAATCCCAGAAGGATTAGGAGATTTAATGATATCAACCGATCGTTGCCTGCTCATGAACTTTCTTCCTAATCCTTACTATTCTCCTTAATCATCATCATTTTGCGGTGCAAGGTGGGGCGTAGCGGGGTAGGGCGACGCAGGATGAAGCAGAGCGGGACGGAGAGAAACGGAATGAATTGATTCATAGTGATTCCTGGAGCGTCAACTGATAAGGTCGTTACTACCGTAAGTGTAGTGCATGTTATTTCCTTGGGAGGTGGTGGCGATTTTTCTCCCACTGGATGGTGAGATTTATCCCCGACCTACCTGTATACTAGCGGGGTTTTCTCAACCAGGCATCTCTCACCAACGAGGCACCGCCCCAGCCTGGACAAGCTCCAAGCTCCCGCCCGGTCTCCTGGCATGTGTGGTAGTGTAGTGCATGTAAATATGTGTGAAAGTAAGAGGTGATAAAAGGACAAGGAAAGAGAAGAAAAAATTGCGCGCACTTACGGTACTGCTCGGCATTCGCCTAGTAGACATTGAGAGAAGCGGGTTGGAGTGGAGCGGGGTGAAAAAGAGTGGGATGGAGTGAAGGGAAATGGAGCTAAAAGGGCTGGAGTGGATAGGGAGGGAGTCGATTGGGAGAGGGTGGAGTGGTTGGGAGAGGAGAGGGAAGGAGTGGAGTGGGAAGCAGTGGAGTAGGGGGGGGGTAGAGTGGGATGGCGCGAAGCGGGTAGGCATGGAGCGGGATGGCGTGGAGCGGGATGGCGGGGAGCGGGATGGCGCGAAGCGGGATGGCGCGAAGCTGGATAGCGTGGAGCGGGATGGCGTGGAGCGGGATGACGTGGAGCGGGATGGCGTGGAGCGGGATGAGACGGAGCGGGAAGATGTGAAGAGAGATGAAGCGGAGCGGGTGGAGCGAAGCGGGACGGAGCTGAGCGGGTTGGGGTAAGGCTATTTTGACGGAGACTAATTCATCCTTTTTTCTTATCAACATATGATTTTAATAAATAAATTATAAGGCTCAATTCCAGTAAATATTTAAACAGCAAATTATTTCATATCCAGTTAACATATCACATTAGCACGCACACACGTAAGGCAAAACGATCAGTCTTGCTTATCTGTCACGTCTTAGTGCCGGAGCTCAAATCACGGTCGTTGTTATAATTGTGGTGGATAAGGCTGTTTCCAAACTGTTTCTTAATGTTCTCCCGTTTCCCCTGCTTCTCATTCCACGGTTGCATCATCAAATCATCTTTACCCATCCTTGAAATCATTCATCCTTAGTAATACCGACAATGCTACGTTCTGTGAATCATAATAAAGATCGTAAGGTACCATAAAAACACGCACGCACTACACACATTCATTCAGGCTGTCGTGTCATTGATAGACTGTGAGGCTGTGTCTCAACTCCCTAGTTCAGCCCGCTTATGGTATCTGACGTAGGGGGATAGATCCCCTTGCAACAAGGGGTCATTGATCACCAATCCGGGGGGATCTTGAAGGGGTAAGGACGGGTCTCAAAGGGGGAAACTGAACTACCCCTGTTGTGGATCGTGGCATCCGAGTGGGCCCCACCACGTCCCGCATTACGTCGCTCACATTCGACTTGCGCTATACTGAAGACTTGCGAGGTCGTCCTGCAGTTATATCACGACTAATACTGATGAAGTGAATTTTTAAAAGATTTTGAAGATTTTATTAGCCCTTGTGAAATTATATGATTTTTATTCTTTTTTAACAAAATAATGGAATAGATACTCCAGCGTAAGTGTGCGTAGTTGTATGAAAAACTTCGGGCCATCAGAACTTGAATTTACCATATCATACTATTTAAATAAAAATAGTTACATCTTGAACCGATTTTCTATAAATTTGTAGATAAAAGTAATATTTTTATCAAAGCAGTTGTTTTTGTTAAACAGATCGTACTGTGATATTCCGCCAGATCAGACACCAGGTATACCACCAAAAATATTCTTTTTTAGAAAAGTTGGTGATTTTTAACAAATTACTTTTTCACAAAAGTTCAGAAATATTTTAGAAACATTTTCTGGATCGTACTATATATCACAATGTTGTTTTGTCCGGTTCTATTGCAACATCGTTTATTTGTAATTGGGCAATCCTCCCAACCCTTATCAAAACTATGCTATAATATTGTGACATATGTTATAGGCACGTTGAAACAATTAACGTCGACAATGAACAGACTAATCATTGGAATATGTTCTGCTACATGTTTCTAGACCCTTTCTAAGCGGATTCTTTTCAGATAAAATAATTAAATATAAAGTTTGTCACTGTGAAATATTGCAGGAGTACAGAGGGAGCGATAAATCAGACGCCTGGAACGTCCCTTTCATATTTATTGTGTATTGCGTCATATACAGCTATTCATGTCCGTTTTGAGGGCAGTAAGAGCGAACACCCCATCACTAAAACACGGCATGTCCTCGCACGCTAAAATTCCGGTCGAGTTGCCGCCCGGACTGCGCCAGGCGGAGAACGGTCCGACCGTCCGCTCGCCACCTCGCGGGAAGGCCCGCGATAAATAACTAACAACTTCACTCGCCGGCGCCCGCTGTCCGCACCGCCAGCTGTTTGCGGAAGACGTAAGGCAGGAGGGCGCCGCGCCCCCGCGACTCGTTCCCGAACGCCGCTCCCGCCCCACGCCGCCCACGCCGCCCACGCCCGTCGCCCACCCTTTGCTGTCCCCTGCCCGACCATCCCCGTCCTTGCTCGCTGCCTTTGCCGGCCGCTCTAACCCACGCCCGAGGTCTCCGCCCTCGCTTCCAGACCTTGCTCGCCACCCTCGCTCCCCGCTCTCCTCTCCGCTCTTGCTCCCCGCTCTCGCTCCCCGCTCACGCTCCCCGCTCTAGCTCCCCGATCACGCTCCCCGCTCTAGCTCCCCGCTCACGCTCCCCGCTCTAGCTCCTCGCTCTCGATTCACGCACTTGCTCTACGCTCTTGTTCCATGCTCTTGCTCCACGCTCTTGCTCCACGCTCTTGCTCCACGCTCTTGCTCCACGCTCTTGCTCCACGCTCTTGCTCCACGCTCTTGCTCCATGTTCTTGCTTCCCTCTCTCGCTCCCTGTTATTGCTCCCCGCTGTCGCTCTTGCTCCCCGCTCTTACTCCACACGCTCGCTCACCGCTCTCACTCACCGCTCTCACTCACCTCGCCTTCCGCTCTCGCTCTCCATCCTCACTTTCCTCCCTCGCCCCCGCCTTCGCTTCCCTGTGTCGCTCCTCGCCCTCTCCACTCACCCTCGCTCCCCATCCTCACTCCCCATCCTCGCTCTCCGTCCTCGCTCTCCGTCCTCGCTCTCCACCTTCGCTTCCCGCTCTCGTCCCCTTGCCCTGGCGAGTGCACGCGCCTCGCAGGTGGGTAGGAGTGCGCGAGCTGTCTGACCGGCTGCGGACCTCCGCCGCAAGAACAGAAATAAATGTTTACAAAGGATATCGACACAGGAATCCTTTTCGGCGGGTGGTAGTTGGGTGCAGGAGCCGGAACAGTAAAAAACCTTCTCCCCGCCGCGCCTCACCCGTCCCGCCCGTGCTCCCCGCTGCGTTGCTCCTGTCCGCGCTTTCCGCTCATCTGTTTTGCAGCTATTTCCGAAAGGGGCCGCGCCGCCACCGCCCTAAATAACCCGTCTGTTGTCGGTGTGGTTGACGTATCAAAGCGGCAGATCGCCCGCCGCTTCTTTCCGCCGCCGCCGCAGCTTTCTTCTGAGAGGTCGATTGCGCTTGGCCACACCGGGTGGGAGGGGGCGTGGCCGGCGGAGCAGCTTTGGCAACCAGCTGGAGTCGCGCATTTCATACCTAGGCTTCTGTCCACTCAGGGGAGGATGGGAGGATCTGGTTGGTTGGTTTGTTTGAGGTGGAAGTGGACGCTGACTGCACACATCTGTTTTTTCATGAGAACCTCGTCATCCTTGGAGGGAAGTTCATAAACGAATCTGAGAGTCGCGTTTTCAGCATTGGTATTTTAGTGTTTCGTTTACTAAGCTATCGAAATTTGGAACTAATTTTTCAGAAACCATTATAATATTTAAAAGAGGAATTAAAAGTTATATAGTAAATTTTGAGACGAAATTTTCTCAATAAGTGGTTTAGAATTTAATGTCAATTTACAAAAAGAGTGCGGCGCATCTTTTTAATTTTCCCCAATAATCTGCTTTAAAATTCATTCAAAATACCAATAAATTCACATAGTTTGGTTCTGATTGTGACACAAATTGGTACCATTTTCGTTTCTCTTGTAAATTGGTTCCTTCATTGGTGTATGTTACGTAATATGCACATTTATGACTCCATTCGCCTTTGAATATTCATTGACATACAAATGTATTGATCTGTACCATGACCTTTAGATCAGTAAATTCAATTTCTATTGGTACTGCTCTGCAAACAGGATGTTATGTAAAATTAACCGAGACAGCTTATATTTGAGAAATACATGGTAATAAATTCCCACATATTTTTACTGGTCAAAGAAATAATTGGACAATCTTCGTATATTCGAAGTGACATTACATTTTTCCGCACTTTTGCACAATCGCACACCACTTACTCACTCAATATCTTAAACTATGTTGCCTAACCTCTAAGAAGTCTTTTAATGAATGAATGTGATGGTGTTATTTGGTACGAGATTGGTACGAGAAATTATTTTACCTAAAGTCAATCCACCAGTTCAATTGTATCTTCGTGAACAAGAATTTGATGTACTATGCTTTATGAGATTCTTTCCATACCCCAACACGCAATTGAAAGTTATGTTTGAAAATGTAAACTCTTGTGATACTTTTTTTAAATTTATGTTGGTCTCATTAACATCTAGGTCTTGAGCGACCACAAACTAATAATACAGAATCACATGTATTGACAAAGTATATCTGTAGTAAGTTACTATATGACAAATACAGGATACTATACATTATTATGGATAACTTATCATACGTTTAGAAGTTCACAAAAAATTGGAAGACATACATTTACTAAAACAACTACACAAATTTCCAGTTCCTTCGGGTAGACAGTGATGCACGATGAGTATATTTGAAGCCTCTTGTCGACTGTCGAGAGTAAAAGAATTATGTTTATATATTTTGTGTATTTAAAGACGATATCTTCACGTAAGTGTTGTGTAAGAAGCACATTTCGACCATACGATAATTTGATTCAGTAAAATAATATAGAATTGTTGAAAAAAAAACAAAGCGTGATTATTTCGTCTCAGCCAATTATGGTCATGCTTATGATTGGTTGTGGTGCATTCAATCAACCATGAATTCTCCAGAGCTTCAGACGTATGTATATTATCAGTGAAATTTTGCCGTTAATACTTAAAACTTACTTCTCATGGAAGTACCATTCGTGTTGATGAAACACATTTATTGCTGGAGTAAGTGAGCATATAATTAGATTGCGTACGACGCCAATTGAACAATATGGCAGCTCCTTTTTGAATTATTCATCAGGCGTTGAAAATACAAAATTGTTACTTTAGCGTAAAGTATATATCCCTTCAATTCTCTTCTCTACAATATTGCTTTTTTCTTTCCCTATTCTTCTACCATTCTCTCTCCGTTATATTGCCTTCTCCTCTTTGTCGACTCCCAAAATATTTATATTTTTTTGTTCGCTTCAGTGATAAGAATAATCGTAATGGTAAGGTATCCGTATTTCTTTACGACCATCAAGTCCACATTTTTAATTTGAAGACGTTTATTTACTTATTTATTCATTCATTAAAGTGTCCAGTCCACAACCTTTCGCAATCAAGTTGATTGTATCATTAGGTGCTATAAAATGCAAAATGATTTTATTAACAGATTTTTGAAAACAAAGTTATAAAGAACTGAATAAAAAATGATACCTACCTTACTATTACAATTTTAAGACTAATTCGACAGTCATTGTAAGTTTTCCAAATTTTCCATCTGTTAAGAAGAATGTTTATTTGTTAGTATTCACCATGGACGGGCAATGAGGAAGGAGAGTTTAAAATGTCAGAAAACGTTCACCACATTTGTTACATTGATAATTTGGATGTTTTTTCTTTAAATGATATATGTTGTGTTGTTTATGTAGCCTGCTTGTGTTAAGACCCTACCCTCACGTTTTGGTGGCTGAGTCTGTTCTCCTCCACAGGCGTCGGCTCAGTCACCAATTGGAAAATTCAGCAATTCCAAGATGCAAATTAAATTAATTTTTGCGTAATTAAGTAGCGATTAAATCGTCCTTCAAGATGGCTTACGTGTTTTGTGGTAACCGAAAGTGTTGGTGCCAACTTAAGGGACAGTTCACCGTTAATTACTGGGAAGTTTAAAGAGCAATAAAATTACTGTTGCATCATTAATTACCAATTAAATAGTTGTGGAATAGTGGCATGTTTGTTTTTGTGGTAACCGAGTATGGATGTGTCAGCATAAGAGAGGTACGCGCCTCCCTTGTTGAAGCGATCCGAGTACAGCGCATGTGCAAGTACATCGTAGCAGAAACATAGAAAAAGGTAGTGAATATTATTTTCCAAGCTGTTCATAGTATGTTTGCATTTGTGGTGACGAATAACTCGCCACAATTAGTTTCACTGTGAGAGCACTCAATTTTTTTTGAACTTTTTTCGCGAGCTGAAAGGTAGTCACCACCGATATGCTCTTGAGATACCGGGTCCAAGCCCTTCTGTATCCGAGCGGCTGCGTTGCGTCGGCGTGCTGTGGCCGGCCAGCGCATCCAGCGACGCCTGCCCGCCTGCCTGCACTGGCGGTGACGGCGCGGGCGCGGGCGCCGGCGGCTGTCGCGTCTCGTCCGCCGATAAGCGCCGCCCAAGGGACTTCGCCGCCGGAAGGAAGCTCCGTGCCTCTGCCGCCACCGTCTCCGCCCTCGCCCGCTCCGTTCCCGCCGCCGCTGCCGCCGCCCGCGCCGCCGCCTCGTATTGTCTCCGGGCGGACCGCGCGCCTCGAGTTGGTCGCAGACTCCGCCGCCGGCGCCATTGTTCTCGCCGCTGCGCCGATACTTCCGCCACCCCTACCCCCACCCCTACCCCCACCCCTACCCCCACCCCTACCCCCACCCCCCGCCCCCACACGCGCTCTTCGATCTGCCGCCAGACAGCGCGTCTGAGAAGGCGTCGCGTCGAGTCGCCGCGTCTGAGACGGCACTTTTAAAGAATCCTCTCTGCCCAGCGCGTTGCCGACTCAAGCGACCCCTTTGAGATCACTTGCCACTTAGCGGAGACTTATTATTTATTCGGAAGAATTGCTCCCCGCTTGTGATCAGGGCGCGTGGAGAGATTGCTTTTGCGCCGCTCCGGAAATGGGAAGACGAGCGAGATGCAATTTGAGAATGACTAATTGGGAAGGGTTTTGAACAGTTGGTGAAAGTTGAAGTCAAGTGCGCGAGGGTCATTTTCCACTTGCTGAATGGAAGTGAGTTGGGTCTCTTCTGGTATTTTTTTCTCATTCTCCGCTAATGCTCGTGAGCGGTGAAGAAGAAATTCTCTATTGCAATGCCATATAGAAGAGAAGGAAGTGGGTACTTACAGACAATTTATTATATGCATTATAGTGAACATTGAAAGGAAAATTTTCTGATGAGAATTCCTGAAGAAAGAAATTTATGCAAGAAACAAAAGTGCACACATTGTAATTAGTCTTCAATATATATTTCTATTGTGACATTCTCAAAGTCTCTGTTTAGTAAAAAAAATTAAACTCGCTGAGTTAATATTTCAATTAGATTTCGTTTTTGAAAACTTCAAATCACCGATACATGAATGATATGAATCATTACCTAAGCAAGTTATGGATCATCGAACAGTTTGGGATTTTCGCACATGGAAACGCTTGTTTTACATTAAATTTGTTTTGTATATTTGAGTTTGAAGATCACATTTGTAAATCCAGAGATTTGTATCATTCATTTTAAATCTCTACAAAACTTCCAATTGTTTAGGCATACTACAATGAACATACGTGATAGCAATTTAATGTTTACAGTTAAATCGTTAGTAAAATTTCTTTGACTTCATGTATCTTATCTCTGAAGTTTCTGATGACATTTAAAATAGTTTTGAATCGATTCATCTCCACCACAAATTTAAAATGATAGATAATCTCACGTGCGACACAACTTTAAGGCGTACAGCGCGTCACTAGTTGCGTCATTTCGTAATTTCTTGAGAAAGAATTAAAGACAAATATCAATTTCTATCAAAACAGCAAGTAGATGTTCTATATTTATTATTTGGTTAACGAAGTACTTTTATTATTTTGTACTCAAGGGAGGGCAACATTTTCCATCCTAAAAAGCAGTGAACACAAGTGGGTTCGTTGGACCCGGAAACACATAAAACAGTTGTAATACATTTCACAAGATACGACCACTAATCGCATTAATACATGAACTATTATGTTTATAAACAGTCTGTTTGCCGTGATTTTGGTAAATACATCCGAAGTCTTTTGCACTACATAAATTATTTCTTTGACTTGAAATTTACTTCAGACCAAGACACACATTCAATTTAATTGGTAATTACCATCACAGACAATTCTATACAGTAAAATGTTTTAATATTTTAATAAAAAATATAAAGAATAAAACGTAGTAAATCTTTTGTGAGAGTTTTTTTTAATTACAATAATAAACTTTGTCGAATCACGTAGTGCAATGTGTGTCAAAAATGATTCTGAAAATTCTCTGTTCTAATAATATACCAGAGTAAAATCACAATGAGTTGTAACAAGTATTACATATAATGCTGATATTTTTCTTTTGTATCATACTACAAAACGTGAACTATTAATAAACGTGTAACAACGCCTTTTTAACCATTACTTTATACTATTCTGTACGATGAATGATTTATGCATTGAATGAAGAAAAATGAGAAATAAATTATCAAGTGGAGTGAAACGAAACACGGGCTGAAGAGCGTGATAATAGTTTTTTCTGCCATAAAATAAAATATTTAATAGAAGTTAATGTAATTTCAGAGATCTCTGGTTAATAACAATTTAACCCTCTGCCGAAAACACAACTGTATTTACGCTTGCGGCTGTGGATTTAATCGCATTAAGTGTTCTACAATAAAATAGTAAACAAACTCAGTATTTGATCAGTTATGGGAAGAATATCTGGTAAACAACTAATTAACATTTTCCTCTGAAATTGTTCTTTTTCAAATTCGAATGTACGATATGATATTCGCCGTCATTTATATGTCTCTTATAAACGGTGAACACCAGTAATTGTGTGTGTGTGTGTGTGTGGGCGTATGTGTGCGCGCGCGTGCGTCTGCGTGCGTGCCAGAGAAGCGCGGTATGACCTCATTTTCATATTACTCCAGCGTTTTGCGGTGCGGCTTAGTCCGAAGATTCTCGAGGACAACTTGATGCAAACACTAATTCGTAATTCATGGGACGTATTCGAGGACAACTCGACACATAGGTTCCAAAAGACAACGAATTGTAACCTTCTCTCCAACGAATTAATAAGTCACGCGTTATCTTTAAATGCCGGGTGTAGCTGCCGATTGAATGGGTTTTGCATCTCTTCTCCTGAACAGCAGGTAATTCCCGCACGAGGGTAAGCGGTTCCGTGTCACACGAGGAGTGCTTCGTTCGCGGCCGTTTGAGCTATTACCCGTGCTACGAGCGGTAGCGCGAGAGAGGTACATGTTAGCATAAACGCAGGGAAATGATAAAGTTCTCGGAGGGAGGGCTTCTTTCGGCGCGGCGGCGGGGGAGGCGCGGTTGTATTTTCTGCGTAGCCTGAATAATTCATGGAGCCCACGCGGTCGCACGCATGGGCGCAGAGGTAACAAGTGCGGGTGGCGCGCCGCCTTTTCTTCCGTTGGTCGCTCCCGCCCCTCCACCTCCCAACCGCTTCCCTCCCTCCCCTCCCACTTCTCTATCCCCTCCCCCACTCTGCTGTCCCTCCCCCACCCCTCCCCTCGTCTTTCTCTCCCCAACTGTGCGCTCTCTATTTTTCCACCTTTCCCTTCTCCCACACCCTCTACTCCTCTCCCTCACTCTTCTCTCACTTTCCCCCTCATCATTTTACCCTTGTCACACTCCCACCCTTCTCCCCCCTTCACACCGTCACCGTCTTTCCTCCCCTTCCCCCACACCCTCACCCCAATCTTCTCCTTCACAGTCCCGTCCCTCTCCGAACTACTTACCTCCTTTCCCCCGCCCCCTTCCCCTCATTCCCCCCCTTCATAACCTTCTTCATGCTTCGGCTCACGTCGCTCCTCGCTCTGCAACTGCAGTCTTTCCTCTCGGATGCTGCAGTTGGTAGTAGCATTCATGTGCGTCGCCCATTCAGGAAAGGTCCGTTTGTCAGGATGGTATAAACAATCCAGTCGATTTTAGATTTATAATCTTATACAAAAGCAAATCGAAACATATATTTGATTTTAATGTTATTATAAATTCTAGATGTTTATGATTATTTGTCGATTATTCGAACATTTATTAACTTAGTGAATTTATGTGTAATAGAAATTTGTTATTGGTTTGTTCTTGAGAAGTAGAAGGAGGAGGATACTGTTTTCAAAACTTGATCTTGATCCTCTTATTACAACTTGATCCCTCCTACGAGGGATTCCAATGGACGATGTTCTCTACTTCTACAATGAAGTTTATTGAAGGCAGGTGCAACCCAAAATAGCGAGCTTTCGGGATAGTATGAAAGAGGATTTGTCCGCTGATACCTTCACAACCAGAATGAGACAATGCTTATTACCCGTGCCCTGAGATCGTTTTTTGGAAGCGTTGATGAATCCTTTCCGATTCATTCTATTTTTGCCCGATTAAAGTAAGAACGTGATTGACACATGTAGTACAAAACAACCAATCGTGGAATTTCCAGGAGAGAGTTTGTTCGAACCGGGAGTGGTGGTTTCTACAAAGTGTTGGAACTTTCAGGACTGTCCAGTCACTGTTCAGGTCTTTGTGGGAACTGTCCCCACCGTCTCGCTTACTACAAATGCTTGGCATCAACCACTCGTTCCCGATTAGGTAAACTTTATAACAAGTTTAATCGCTTTTTTATTGTGTTAATTGTTCACTCAGTTTGTTTCATAACATGTAAATTATGTTTAATTCTTAAACAATTATTGGTAGTGCAAGTTCAAACGTACTAGTTGAACGTTTTGTAACTCATATTACATCGTAAAAGATAAGGCATATTATTATTATTATTATTATTATTATTATTATTATTATTATTATTATTATTAAAAGTTCGTTTTACATTTTTTGAATCAAAACTTCAAAACTTGTAATATATGTTCTTGAAAACTGGGGTATTACTTGTCTTTGAATTGTTGTATCAAACGAACCACTTTATAATTTCCATTCACTATGACTTGCCTGATGTAGAAATGGTTATACTCTTGATAAGAAATACAATCTTTGGCGCGTGCTTCTTTTCGTATTTACCTACTTTTACGGGATTCATTACGTCACGTTAAGACATAAAGCTTAACATCAACTGTCAGTGATAAGGCTCTTAATCGTCCCAGCGGCAGTGATTAGTCCCAGAACGACGGTCTTTATGATGATGAAGGTGAGTCTGATTCAATAACCCGCTCCGCCCGTAGTAGCATTGCTTGCACATACTCGTTATCGGACATCGCGTTATACACGGTCACTTTGCTGACGCAACACGTGTAACGACTGCGCTGTAACCACGTCGTGGCCGGACGCAAGTTCGCCGTCGACGGCTTGCAGCCTGGGCGGAGTCGCGTCCCGTCCAGAGCCCTGCGGCGCCGTACAAAGCCCACTTTCCGCCCCACCCCCCTCCGACGCGACCCTCTGCGTTCAGGACTTTATCGGAACTATCGTCGCCGCCTTGCTAACTACACCCGCTTCAACAGCTTCGGCGCCAACTACTCCCTACGCCCGCCCGCCCGCCCGCCCGGAAGTATTTCTCCCTGCGCCGTCGTTTACGCCGCACGCGCCACAAGTTGGACAGCGTGTTGGCTGGCGTGGATGCCTCGGCGAGGAGGGGAGCGAACTGGCGGTGTCTGTGAGAGTGGATGAAGGTTGAAAATCGCGGCGGGGGGGGGGGTGGTATTGGTTTTGTCTTGAAAGATTTAGATGAAACGTGTTTTGCTGTAATGGGAACTCTCATAATATTAAATGCGCATCTGCTTTTCTTTCTAACCATTTTATAAAAAAAAATCTTATCTAGGTATCGCCTTTCGGGCCCTAGAAGGATATTCTAATTTCTCAAACAAGAGGAAAACGTAGGGTATCGAATACTGGCGCAGTCGCAACCAAGAAGAACAAACATGACGAAAAGAGTAAACGGTCCAGTCATTCTGGATTTTTTCTTTACTGTGTCATGTGAAAAACAAGATAGTTTGCTTACATAAATCACGCTCAGAAGAACCAAGGTAAATTAAAAGAATGAAAGCTGATAGCCAAGAAGTGAACAAGGATTGTGAATTAAAAAGAGGTCTAAATTATGGCGCTCGGTGAAGAGAAGAATGGAAAAATCAAACCCAAAACAACAGAGGAATAAAATAAAATAACTGCGTTCGTGAGTATATATTTCCGAGGAAAACGAATATTTTATTGGTCGAAAGTTTAGAACAATGGAAATTTATATTCCAAAGGACGGATATACGAAGGCAAGAATATAGACATAAGATACTAAAATATTTTGGGAACGTGTTCCTTCAGTGCAAGATATGGAGCTCCTCGTTATTCATTTCTGAAACATTTTACAGTGCTCGCTGGCATCCTTCAAAAAACTAAACCTTAAATTTAATTTAATTTTATGGATACACAAAAAAATAAAAATTAATTATCCAAAAGTATCTAAAAGATGATGGGAAGAAACACATTTTTTATACCAGAAATCGAAAACGAAAAAATAATTCTTCGCTGACAATGAAGTTATCGAAAAAATACAGTTATCGACTTTCATACGAATGCAAAAAAAATTGGGACTGCATATAAGAATACAGTAATGCTGGACAGAATATTTTATTCTAACCTGAGCCGCCAACTACCTCCTGTTGCATCTGATCTGACGGAAAGCATTCATCGTCGGGCGAGCGATTTCTGTTGAAGGCGCGTGAATGAGCGAACACGAATATCTTCGATGGCGATGAAATTCGGACGAGAGGAAACGGGTTGTCGGCAGGGCAGCGAGCGCGCGAAGAAGCCAATGAATAGAGTGGCCGTCGGGATCAATGGAGTCGAACAAGTGAGCAAGTGGGCGGGAGGGGAGGGTGGGCAGGCGGTCGATGGACGCCACCACGCACTGGGCCGAAACGGGGCGAAAGACGCACGCGCCAAAACGCGCTGTTGTTCTCATTCATCTTGTTGAAGAAGAGGGAGATAATAAATGCTTTTGCTTTGATAAGTATTTGTAGGGAGCCTATTATGAGGATTAAAATCATCCAAATTTCTGTTTTAACGTTTCATGATTGATTGAATGATTAATAGTGATACTGGACGCGTAAACTGGTTAGGTTATTACTCGTGTAAGTATAATGTCTGTTTTTTGATCTGGATGTGGCGGTTATCTTTCCCTCGTTGGATGGCCATATCCGGTACCGACCTACCGTCGGCTTTGGAGGTATTCTCAACCAGGTATCTCACATCAGCTGGTCACCCCCCCCCCCTAGTCGCGACTAGCTCTTGTCTTCCGACCGGTCTCATGGCATGAATTGCAGTGCAGTGCGTATGGGTGTAAGGCATTCGTCTGGCACGCAGCGGTATTTGCTTAGTATTGATCGGTGAAACCATTGAAAACTACCGATCAGAGCAGCCGGCTGCTAGAGTTCTCCTCCAGACAGCGACATAACTCGACCTAGCTATCTTGCTAGTGCCAAAAATCCTGCCTGTCGGGACTCGAACCCAGGACCTCCTGCTCAGAGACACTGTAGAGACGTTATTTGATGCCCTGAACCACGTCTCCTGGTAGTTTTAACTCTTTAAAGGTCAAAGAAAAATAATAAAATTATTTTTTTTCCATAAACTTAAATGAAATTGAAATATAAATATGAAATCGTCTGACATATGACTGACGTTTCATCATGCAATTAAAAAGACATGTCACTTGGACAATATCCCCCCTTCCAAAATTGATATTTGAAAAACACATCATATTTATTTTATTTTTCTATTCAAATAAACTGCATAGTTTGAAAATGTTCCTTGAAAACTGGCTTGGAAATCACAGAAAAGTTACGAGATTTTTTTATACGCCATTGAGTAGACCACTGTGCGTGGGCCGGCACGCGAGGCAAGGTGGCAGAGGGGAAGGGTGCGGGCGAAGAACGGCTCCGGCGGGACGACGCGTGACGGCGACGGAGGCGGCGGGATCGCTATGACACCGCCGCCTTAACTTCACACCTCCTCGCGCCCGTTCATGAATAATTCGCGATGGTAATTAACGCGGTCTCCCGAGGTGGGACCGGGCGTGCGCCCGTTGCCGTAACTCAGGTGCCCCGCGGCCCCGCCCAGCACCACTCCAGCGCCGCCCAGCGCCGCCCAGCGCCGCGCAGCCCCGCACCGCGCGTTCCCGCCGCCGCCGCCCGCGAGGCTAATGTGGCGCCGCCTGCCACGATGGGTTGAGAAACGCTGCCGTAACGAGCATTCACGGCGGCATGAAAGAATGTCGTGAAGCTGTCTCGCGAATGACTTCACAAGTGAGGAATGTAAATGAATATGTCGCGGCTAAGAGGCGCAATATAGCCAATGTTGGAGTATCCGCTTAAATTGAACGTTACCCAGACCGTCTGGTTAAAGCTGTAAGTATTGTATGAGAAGGAATGAGTCATTTCGGACATTATATGGCTAATGTTTGTACTAGCCATAGGGTGCTGTCTAAAGTAAGGTGATTGTCCGAGTGTGAGGCGTGTTTGTTAGCAAGAATTCCTTCAAGGTAAAAAATGCATAGGGAATTATCCTTTCTTATGGCCCAACATTCATAATCACTTAAAAATGTCAGAAAAAAGGAAACATTTCCAAACGTTATAGCCAATTGTTGGCCCTAGACAATACTCAGAAATATATTGTGTTTTTGGTATTCAATCTACTGATTGTTCTGAGATGATATAGAATTAGCTTTTCCTCTTTTAATTTTTACTGACTGATTACCCGGCGTCTCCCAGGTATTTATTTATCACTATCAACTAAGCAGCCCTGCCTATCTCGCCCGCTCCACACGCACCGCCTCACCTCGCCACGCCTCACACGTCCTACCTTGATCCTTCTAATCTCTCAGCCTCGTCCAAGCGACCCGCTCGGTTTAACGTCGCCCGACAACAAATTGAGTTAAATGCGTTGCAACATGCACCATTTCTAGTTGGGGTGTATCAACATATCAAGCAACATTTTGGAATGTCTTATGTTTTTTCGGATTCTCAAAAACGATCGCGAAAATTGTAAGAGCAATCACTAGTGATTGAAAAGTTCTTACGGAATAAATACGCATATCGACATACATACATGCATTTATCTGAATACTTTTTTACTTTCTCGCTGTTTTAAGTACTTACGTATTTTAAAAAAGTATTGTAATGTTGCTGTTAAATCGGCATATTGTCTACACAAAAACACGTACTGTGATGTTCTGGTTTAGAAACAGTTAAAAACTTTTTGTTTCTGTAAGTAGTAAATTACTCGTTGTGTTGTCAGAATCCACATTTTGTGTGTTCTTGAAATCGAAAAATTTGTTGCCGGCAAAACGAGTCCGTCCATCTGTCTGTGGTCAACGCTACTGCCTAAAATGATATTTCCCAATCTATCTAGCCAAACTCGAGACCCTTTAAGTATGAAATCGATTATTTCAAAATTTTCTAAAAAAATAGCAACGAATTTGATGATTAAACCTTTTTTTGGATACACTGAAAACCACTTTAAGTAGTGGTGCAGATTTAATTTTCGCTGAACTCTGAATTTTAGAAAATTACTCAAGTTCTAATTTATTTTCGTATCTTCCAATAACTTCAATAATGAAGAGAAAGATTTTTCGTGACTGAAATTTCTTCTTAAAAGACAGATCTTTAAAAAGGTCAGATGCATTTTTTCGAAAATTAGTTTTTTTCATGAAATTTTGTGTCAGATGCAGGTCATTTTTAAATAATTATTTACCGAAAACGGTTCAAACAATTTTCTTTAAATTCTTTTGTTGGATAGAGCATTATACATTTCAGAAATTTATGTTTTTCGGCAAACTCTTGTATTTTCAAAAATTGCAAAAATGTAACATTGTCGAAGTACAATATTGATAAAAAAGATTTTTCTTTAATGAAATCTCTTTGCTTGAAGTAAAGCCAATGTATTTTTTCTTGAAAACGGTTACAATGTTTCTCTTTAAATGTTTTCTACAAGTAAGGCAGAGAACGCTTAAAAAATGGTGCATGACTAATTTTCTTTGAATTCACTAAATTTTTGAAAATTGCAAAAGTTACAAATAATGCAAGTACGTATGTGCGTTTGTAACACCATTACTTGTTGGATGAATATCTCTGTGCAGTTTCATTGGTGGACAACAGTGATTGTGCACTCTTTTTTAATTATCCTTCCAAGAAAGTCATCTAACAATAACAAATACATTACGTGGTGCAAATAACCTAATGAAGTTGATAAAAAAATTGAGCATACCGCTTCGACAGAAAGAGACCTGGCAGATGAGTGGGGACTTGGGGGAGGTCTTGCTGAGGCCTCTCGCCAATTACTCCTGCCTCCCTCTTCCCTCCTCCCTCCCCCAAGGCCACCCGGCGCTGGAGCCGGCACGGTGCGTTGCGCTGTGCTCTAGAAAGGCATCCGTTTTAATGAAGCGATATCAATATGTCCAACGAAACCCTACAGGGAGCGCCAGCCCCATTACCCAGTCTCCGCGATGTAATAAGGGAGAGATTCGAGAAGAGCGATCTCATTTAGCTAATTCCAATTTGGTTGGACTACCGGTGAGAAACTGCTGCGCGTCTCACGTACCTTTCCTGAATATTCACGTGCTAACTCCTTATACGTGGCGCCGAAACGCTGCTAGATTCCACGAATGTCGATGGCAGAATATCGAAACACCTAAAAGTTTCAGGTAACTTCGTTGTACGAGAATGTTTCGTTGGTATTTGATTTAGAAAAATAAGATTATAAAGAATTTTGAAGTTGTGTAGAACAGTAAGTCTGAATACAACAAATTGAAAGTACGTAATTTCAACTTTTGTGATATCTATAAATCATTGCTTGTAACTTTTTGTTGTCTACATTAACGCTTACCGGCTGATTTTGTTCAGAGCGTGATCAGCTGACCAGGAGGTCCTAGAATTAGAATCCCGACGATGACAGAATTTCAGCACTGGCTGCACACATACCATACCTAGGTCGAATTTCGCCATTACATGAGAGAGAATACTAGAGAATAATAGAGATTTGTTTGGTCTGATTGCTAGTATTCCGAGGTTTCTTTGATCAGTATCCGATGAAATCCGAAGAAATGCCGTAACAAACGGACTATGGACCTCGCGCGATCTTTCCTTCCTCTTCTTTGTCCTCTCCATTCCCCTTACCTCCCTCCTCCTCACTCAAACGTACATCCATTATACTACCACACATATCAGGAGACCATTTGGGAGCTTACATCTTGCCCGACTAGGGTGGTACCGCACAGGCAGAGATAGCTGGATGGGGAAATCCCCAGTAATCCGACTTGTAGGTCGGCGCCGGATTTCACTGTTCAGCTAGGGAACACCGATATCTCCCGAGATAAAACATTTTCTACACTAACGGGATTCATTACATGACAGTTGATATGTCCAGAAAAATTAAGCAGTGCAATAACAAGGTGTATCCTCTTATTATTGTATATTCCTGATTAACTTTTTGAAAAAAGATTAATAAGAGAATGAGCCAACCTGGATAAGCAAGGTGGCTAAGAGCGTTTGCCGACTCAACGCTTCGTTCCGAAAGGTGACGGGTTTGAGTCCCTGCTTAGGAATTGTTGTTTGTCTCTTATGTACGTGTCGCCGCTGTAGGCCTCGCGTTCCGCTGTTTCCAGATCAGAGAAGCACGCAAGTGTATTGGTGTCTAGTGCGTGGACGAATATGCGTCCCATTGAAACGTAAAGGATAACCTTCTGTCGGCTGGATAAAAGCCTTAGAAAATATAAGAGAATGAAGGAATTTTGTACAATGCGTGCCTAAGCGACTCTAATATCTGTGAGATAACATGTTTCATTATCTCTGTCTGTCTGTCCCTCTCTGTCTGTCTGTCTCTCTCTCTCTCTCTCTCTCTCTCTCTCTCTCTCTCTCTCTCTACTTCTCCAGATAAAAATATTTCCCTTCCACAACGATCTTTTAAGAGAATTATGTACGATAAAGGAATTCCTACCCATTGTGTGCCCTCTGTCTTTCATTTCGAGAACAGCTCCGTCTACTAAAGCTTACATATTATAACTACTCCATTAACTAAAGGACAAATTGGAAAATGAAAGGTTTTCAATGGAAACATAATTACAAATTTTCCCGCGAACAGGCACATTGTTCTCGAGACAAATCTTATCCTGGGGCAAGTTTCTGCAGAGGACAACAGCAAAAGAGTGTAATTGTCTCCGGCTGCCTTCCCTGATAATTCTTGTTATCGGATGCGCTTCTGAAAGCTGAGGGAAAAGTATCAGTAAAGTTATATAAACACTGAACATAATGTCAGAACCTTATCAAAACGTACGGTATATGCGCAAGCCTTTTCTGATGTGTTAGGAGAAAAATTCAAATATTTGGTAGTGTTTCTCTAACAACGAATTATTATATTTTTGAAAATAAAGACAAGAGAAATTTTTGGCAGAGGATACCGATAAACTGAAAAGTAAATATTATATGATTTTATCATCATTGCCGGCCTGTGATTTTGCCTCTTTTATCGATTATGGATATAATAATATTTGCTGGCACATCCTACCAGAGCTCTCATTGGTTAGTAAATTGATGTAGAAATTCTCATTAATTGGATATTTAGGCGGCTGAGTGAAACGTTTTTTAATAATAAAAGAATTAAGATGGCTAGTAATTTCATAACTTTTATGGTCGCATTCCATTTGTACTTGAAATATTGCTTAATCTGCTAGCCACATTTCGAAAAAATATATTTTGAATTATTCTACCCATACGAAAACTATATCCACATAAAAATTCAGTACAATATTGAATCTGCAAAATTAAAAAAAAACACACCCAAAATAACCTAGAGTAAAAGAAAGATCATGCAACGGAAGGACAATCACGTCTTTCGTAAACTCGATTCAGGACAATAATATCTGTGAGATATTATTGTCCTGAAGACAAAGATATCTGTGAGGACAAGTGCCAGGGTTAATAACTCATTTGCTGTTATAAACAGTACACGTATGGAGATAAATTAATCAAATTCCATTAATGATGTACTCTTCAGATGAAATATTTACTCTGTCAATTCACATGAACGAATGTGAATACCACCCCTGATAACACCTCTGATCTCAAATCTGGTCGTTACATAGCCTCCGTCTTCTATATTTGTAAAACTTATGATATTAATGTATTTTCGAAGTTGAAAGAGGCAATGTTTAACTTGTTTGTGCCTTTTCGATGAATTGATTATATATAATGTTTCTGGCCGCGGTCAGTACGTTCGTAATTACTCCCGTAAGTGCAGTGCATATTATATTCTCAGAGGTTGCGGTGTTCCTCCAGCGCTGAAACGTGAGGTATGTCCCTGACCTACACGTCCGTTACGTCGCTTTTCTCCATAAGGTATCTCTCGCAACGTGTCACCACCTCCGGTCGAGACAAGCTGTAAGATCACGACGTGTGTGGTAGTGTAATGTAATAGTAATGTGAGTGTGTGTAATGGAAGAGGAGGGAAAAAGGATGAGAAAAGAATTGTCGCTTCCAGTTTGTTACGGTATTTCTCAAGCATTTGTCTGATATAGATCGAAGAAACCACAGAAAACTAACGTTTAGAGCAGCCGGCCGTGGTTGCCAAACAGCAGTTGAATTCGATTTCGACAGTAACTACCGGCTGAATTACCTCTGACCTAGCATTTTCTGAAGGGACACGAACTGGGGTTCGAGTGCGGAATGAGACAAATTTTGGACATTAATTCAATAGTTATATCGAATTCAGTCTGTCTGGAGAATTCTAGTGCCAGGCTGCTCTGACCGATAGTTTCTCATGTTTCTCCGATCAATTCCAGGCGAATGCCGGAGCAGCACGCTAACAAACCTTGTCGTTTGTTCTTCCTTTACTCACAAACACACACTTACCACATGCACTTCAGTAACACTTAGTTCGGAAAAGCAGTCGGGAGTTTATAGTTTATCTCAGCTGGGGCGGTGCTGTGATGAGGGAAATATCTCGAGGGAAAATCCAGGAAGTTGACGAATAGGTTGGCGCCAGTTATCATTCAACGTGAAAGGAATACCCCACCTCTATTCATAAAAATCATTCTCTATACTACGAGACTCAATACTCGCATCGACACTAATGGTCGTAGCAGCTGACGTGCCCAGAAACTTAACTAATCACTCATTTAATCAATAATTGGAATGTAGCCAGTGGTAAAAATTTGTCAGAGTTCAAGCTCACACCCTAGAACTTCCTAATGAGCAACTGTGCAAAAGCAACTGCAATGATGCCATTGAACCTTTGTAGCCGGTGTATCTTTTCGAATTACTTCATATTCTAGGAGCTATCAAACAATTCATATTACATTAGCTGCGATAATTGTTTATGATCCAATCCAGCATTGACAGTTCAATATCTCATAATGAATATTAATGACTGACTGATCCACTAACGTGCTTCTCTTAACTGGATGTTATTTCATATGTCCTGTGCGTGAGTCAGTAAACGCAGAGGCATTTTCCAATCAGCATCAGAGAACGCAGCTGCTTGTAACTGGGAATCCCTCAACCGTATCGCTGGCATAATTAATTCACTGAGCGATCGCCAGTCGCCAAGCACGGGGCCGTCCGCAAGGGAGCGGCTGCGCGGGGGAGGCGTTGTCGGCGGCGCGACGCTGCGACGGTGGCGGCGCGGGCGGCCGGGCCGGGCGGCGAGCGAACGAGAGCGACGTCGTCCGTGACCTCTCCGCGCCACGTGCCGCGCCGCGTGCCGCGATCCCCGCGTTGGCGGCGGATCTGCATGTCGTTTGCATAAACACTGCAACAGGCGCCGGGGTCGCGGGGCGACGCCACGACGCGCCACACTACGCCATGCCACGCCGCGCCGCGCCACGCCGTGCCGCGCCGACCCTTGCGAACCGCACGCGCCCCCGCGAACGAAGCGGGTTCTCCCCGCGGCGCGGACGATCGCCGGCGCTGGCCACCGGACGGAAAGGTGTATGCGGTGGCAGGGCGTGATGGACCGAGTGGCGGAGTTGGAGACACGGGTGCCGGGAAGAAAGGGGGCAAGAAAATGAAGAAACTGTGTTGGGTCGCAGGAAGATAATGAGCGGAAGAAGGAGAAAAAAAATGAGATAGAGATAGAGAATCATACAAAGAGAGACCCGCGAATATGCCACTTCTGGATAGGGAACTAATTCCGAGAGTTTCATCAAATATATTTAAGACAAAAAAATATAGTATTTTGAAAATTATGTCACGAGAAAATAGCAGACATAAATTACAATGATTTATATTGAAAAAAAATATAGATTATTGTGAATTAATGTGAGCATCTGTATAACTCAAACTGTTACTCCATCCAGATTTTTCTTGGTATTTGCGGACATAAGACATTCTTTGGTTCCTCCGAACGATACCATTTTTATTAAGTGGTACCGACGTACGTACGTACGTATGTCTTGTGGGATCTTACGTTTCAAAAGGGAAGAACAGCGCCACTTACGAGAGATAGCATGTTCTACATTGGTGGAACTAATATCTTTAGTAGCTGGTGCACCCAGAATAAAAGCTTCCTCACTCACTCCACTAACTGCGAACCATCCCCATAACTATCACTCCTATAACTAGCACACCCATGACTCCTAAACCAGAGGTTTCCGACGAGATCGTTGAAGTTTTAAAGGGGATCAGTGTTGATCAACGGACATCGGTGACTGATTGGTATCATCAAGATCCTATTTTTAGTTGAATCAGTGAAAGAGAGAATGACAATAATTGTTTTCTTACAGAAAACCTTCAACAGTCTAATAGCATCTGTACAAATTAGTAAAAATAAAAATGATAATAAATAAAAATAGTAAAACAAGTCTAATAAACCATTTTTTCAAAACTTATTACCCTGGAATAATTGTTCATTGTGTGTTAATTTACTTTAAAGTCAATTTTTGAAATTATTGATGGTATGATTATTTTGTGTATTATAGAAACATTGAACGGGATCAGTAAAGCTAACTATTCTTATAAGATGACAAAGCAAGGAAAGGATTAAGAATGCCGGAACAATTTTTGCCGGAAAGTCCTGAAGGGCGAGACAAGTAAAATATAGAGATATTCGGAAGGATTTGCCACTGCAGAAATATATGAAACTGTCAGGTGGATACATAATGAATATCAATATTAGAGATCATAATGAGTTCATGTTTTCTCTTGAAATGAAATTTCACCTATCATTAATATAAAAGCGCCTATAAGATATATTTTTCGCAATCATTTTCTTTTTGAAGGTATTGAATCATTATTGATCTTTTTTACTGAAGGTACACTTTTTTTCAGCGACAGCCTACGGAGAAGGTGGCGATTAAATTCCAAAGTATGCAAAATAAAGAAAAGAAAACCAAAAGTTGAGAAAAAGAAAATTATTTTCTTTTAAGGGCATTATGAATTTTGCTTTCGTTTCATAATATGATTACGAGATGTACGTAAAATAAAGTAGACTGACCGTAAGAATGCAAAAATCTTTCTGCCTATATTTGTGAAAAATTTCCAACGATTCATTTGCTTCCCTGTACCTGGAATGGTTTAAAATCAATTGTCCGTTGCGCCATTACAAATGGAGTTTTATTCTGGCTATGTTTCAAATTGTCCTGTAGTAAAAATTCTGTATTTTTAATGTTACTATTTTCTACACCTTTTTATAATAGGCACGTTGGAAAGGCGCCCAAGATAGGGGCTTTTATATTAATGATAGGTGAAATTTCATGTATGGTATCAATGGAAGGGAAAACATGAACTCATTATGATCTCTAATATTCATGTTCGTTATGTATCCACCTGGCAGTTTCATATATTTCTGCAGTTGCAAATCCTGCAAATCCCGCGTAAGAAAGGTCACTGCTCCACGAAGACGACTACTGCATGTGCTGATGAAATTTTCAGTATTGCTTGTATTCATATCACCCAGAATTACTTTGTAGATTTCTTACCCAGAATTACTTTTAAGATGATTGAAAGTTACAGTTTGATGTAAGTATCCAACGATGACTCATTTTTTCTAAAAAAATAATAACAATGTTACTATCAGAATTAGGTGCACCATGTCTAAGATAGGTCGTTGACCAATCTTTACATTTAGATCCCCCTAACCGTTTACAAGTTATAGGCGTGGTTGATATTTGATGGTTGAACTTCTTGTTGATTGACGAGAAAGCTTTGAGAAACCGTTTTGTTTACAAGTTCGTGTTGAGATCACGATTCCGTGGAAGGCATGCTATCTGGGTTTAGACTCGCGGCCTGTTTCAATGGAGGCAGAAAGGAAACCAATTTCGTGTTCAAGGTAGCAGAATACTGAAAATCGACTAATAGTGACACTATTACAATTGATGGAATTGATTCGATTTGGCTATTTCTCATATTTTACATTATTTTCTTGTGATGGTACCTTTATTATTATTATTATTATTATTATTATTATTATTATTATTATTATTATTATTATTATTATTATCATTATCATTATTATCTCCTTCTCTCATGGCGAATGATCTTAAGTTCCGGCAGTGCATCAAAATCCACATCAGGTTGCATCCAGCTTCCTAAGGTGTATCTTCGATGATCTGATTGATTCTACATACCTTACGCAAAATGTGCGCCGTACCGTACAGCACAATATTCTGAATTTCGCAGTGCTTACTGAAGCCTGGGATCTTAGTCAGGTGCTTCGTAAGATATTAGTCGAGATCTTCGTTCGAAATGAAGCCCAAGGCACCTATTATTACGGGCACTATTTCTGTTCTAACATTCTGCATTCGACTGACCTCTATTGCAAGATCTTTATTTTTTTAAAATATTTTTCAGCAGACTTTGTTTGCTGTTACATATGTGTTGTTACGTTACGTGCTGTACATAATAATAAACACAATATTATTATTGTTATTATTATTATTATTAAATCTTTGCATTAATAAAATTGTAAGCGTTTAGGCGTGTGTATGTTGGTGAAATATGAAATTTGAACGTTGTGTAAATATTATTAATGTGCTGATAATCTTTGAATGTCTTTTATTGACTCATGTTTTTCTCTATTTCTGTGTATTTACGTCCAAAAAGGTAGCTCGTGGCCGTTGGTCCATAATGAATGCTCTCTATAAAAGGTAATTTTCGACACTGGTAAGGAAGAAAAACAGCCCAGAGAATATGAGGCACGCGTCATTTGTCATTAACAGCCAACTCAGCTATGTACCTAAAATTAGTGATGGCATTCAGGGAAAGGATATGATGGGCTTCCTGGAACGCTAAGTTGCAAGTACAGTGGTTGTAAGGACATCGTTGTCATTACAATATGGTCTTCTTGCTATCTCAAATTCACGTAACGGGGCAATCGTTATTCCTTTTATAATCTCAGTTTAGGTATGAGTTAAAAAGGGTAAACAGGTTTTAAAGAAGGAGTACACATATATTTGCTGCATTTGGCATGATCCAACTCCTCCCCCACAACACATTCCGATGCTTGCAAATGTCGGATAAGCATTTATTGAAACTCTACACTGAAAAATTGATATTATTGTGAAGCTTTTGAAACTAAAATTATAGTACAATTTGGTATGAATATATGTAATGAAAATAGTCATAAATTATTTTATTCATATGTTAAAAAATTAACGTGATATTTGTGTGTGCCGCACTAACATGATTTCTTGATATCAATTATTATTTATCTATGACAAATCGTTATCTATCGTTAAGACGTGATATTACACAACAAATATTTTACTGGTATTTATTTTCATTAATGTTAATATTATCTAAATCTAATCATGTGAACTAAAATGACAAATGTATGCAGTATTTTTATCGGGTTTTCATAAAACTAAGCTCTTAAATATTTGCCACATGTACTTTCAATTTAATTTATTTTACGTTACATACGACTGTTATAAACCATTCACTCGTCGTAATCAGTACAGAAGCACGCGGACTATCTTTAGCACGTTTAATGACACTAAAGAAATTGCTTTGTGTTTTGCTGCCCGTACGGAAGAACAACAGAAACGGATAAAGCTGGCTAATAGGTCAAGTGCAAATTCCAGGAAATGAGGCCTCTGACGCAATGTGTTTATACTGTTGCACGGTGTTCGATGGACGCAGCGCACTAGCCTTGGCGCGTAACAAGACCTCATAGCATGAACGCACCCGCGTCGGCATCCCCTTCACACGCCCTCGCCCTCTTCCTCGCCCTCGCCTCGCCCGCACCCTCGCCCTTGCCGTCGCTCTCACTCGTGCCCTCGCTCTCGCCTGCGACCTTGCCCTCGCCATTCGCCCTCACCCTCGCCCTCGCCCTCGCCCTCGCCCTCGCCCTCGCCCTCGCCCTTGCCGTTGCTCTCACCCGTGCTCTCGCCCTCGCCTGCGACCTCGCCCTCGACCTGGCTCTCGCCCTCTCGCTCATTGCCTGCTCGGCCTGGGTTTCTCCGTTCCCCTCACCTCCCAAACGCTTGCGCACTTCCTGTTCTCACTCGTTTACACCTTGCCTCCTTCGTCCGACTTGGGCGTCTTCTTTCTCTGTCACTTAACACACGTTCTACCGCCACGCCTTGGCGCCCATTTATGTCCACAGAGTTTATAATTCGGTCGATACGGGTCTAGCACCAGGCCTTCTCCTGCACCGCTTTTCCCTGATATGTTGATCGAGATGGGAGTCGCCGTGAAGAAAACCCCTCCACCTATGGAATCTAGGTACATGAATGTGTGCTAGGAATGGGTTGAAACATGGCTTAACATTGGATTGAAACATTCGTAACCTATTATCAATAAATTATCGCTTTGGGTACGAAAAAGGCAATTTGAAATCAAGACAAAATATAGGCATTTTTAAAGAGAGAATTAAATTAATAACAACTATTAAATCCGTTGTTTAATGTGTTAAACCAACGATTTTTTCTTGTTTATAATACATTCAGAATAGTTGTCAATCTTTCATCAGAATGAGCATATCTACACATGGAGGAGCAGGAAAACACTCTCCAGAGAGTAGAACGTAATCATACAACTAGGACTCGAAGACTTTCTGCACGTCTATGTGTTTCACAAATACGGTTTTGAAGAATATTGTAAAAGAGTGGCTTGTGCTTTTTTCACCCCTGAATGAGCGCAAAATCTACAACCAGGAGTCAATGCCATGCGTCAAAGAAATGTCCTTCTATTTATGTACTTATCGCTAATTACTTTCATTTATTCTGTACACTGATGAAGGAACTTTCATCTTGGAACGCGCAGATGCGCACACATAAAGACAACCTTCAGTGAGTAGAAGACATTCACAGTGTTCGACTTTCTCCATCTCAGATACCATTCGGAATAGGACACATGTTCATATACACTTTTTGTATTGGAATTACCAACACTGTTGCCAAAATATTATCTTTTCCTCCTGGTACTGCCATACGATAGATTTTTCCAATTTTGGGGGTTTCTATCAAGGCAACACTTGTGTTGATGTGCATAGCATAATTGAACCATGGTGTTAGAGGATGTAAACGAATAAGGCGGTGAAAAGTGACCCCGAAACAAATCGATAATTGCTATGCTCATATGAAAGGGAAGAAAAAAATGCCGTAATTTACAAAACAAAAATCAGCCTCCTAGGGTACTCTGATACAGATATACAACAAGAAACGTGTTTTTCATGTTGTTTTTTCCTTAGATTGTATTGTACGTATCAAGTTGAAAAAAATTGGAGAGGAAAGGGAAAATAGCTGAATTTGAAGGAATTTTTTCCAACCAATTTTGACCAAACTTGTATAGAGTGCAAATATTAAGTTCGTAACTTCCCACTTATCATTGAAAATTAGATTAGACCAAATACTAAAACGATATCTCTGTGAACAGTAACTGGTATCAGCAATTTTTGTTCAATAGCAGCCGAAAAATAGAAGAATTACAATTGAGACATTGAGAAAAGGAATGGATAAACTTGAACCAAAGATAACCACAATCTCTGAATGCAGGAAAACTGTCAGTGCGCAATAAATTACAGTTTAAAGGTTTAGAAAAATACAATGTGATTTAAGAATGCATGAAGTTCTGATAATGTGATATTACAGAATCTCAGATAGTAGCACTGGACTGTTTCACTTCCTTTTTCCCTTAATGAAGAAGCATATTGTATTTAACTATTTTTGGTAAAACCCAGCATTTCTTCTCAGTACCTCACATTTACTGAATTTCGAGGAGCAGAGATGCAGGAAATGCTCCGGCAATGCACCTCCCATTCTGGCCGCTGTTTTGATTCCTACACCGAGTTAGGAAGGAAGTGATAGAGAGAATTGCGCAAGGGCATGGCCATACAAATTAAGAATTGCAGTCGACGTCTCGACCAGATTCAAGGCTTTGAGGCATAGGGAAGAATGAAGAAATAAGTTGCATACCTTGAAAGAACAAGGAAAAAATAACACTTTCAAATGATTATATTTGTTTTTAATAATTATTTTTCGTGGAGAACTAAGTATTAAAAAACAATTGGGAAGTGCACGCAAACAACAACACTTAGAAAACAAGAGATTTCTTATAGATTTCTGTAAACATTTACAAGTTGCTCATGATGAAAGAAAAGTTTCCTATAAATTACGTTATTGAAACGACGTAGACACAACAGAGATAGAATAGATAAAGTTGTTCACCTTGGGTTTTACTTCTTTTCTTCTATTTAATTTGCGACTCAGCCAGTATGCTAGTCTCTCTCTCTCTCTCTCTCTCTCTCTCTCTCTCTCTCTCTCTCTCTCTCTCACACACACACACACACACACACACACACACACAGACACACACACACGCTCACTTTCTCATTCTCTATTGCACTCTCTCTCGCTCGCTCTTTCTCTCTCACTCTCTCATGCTCTATTGCACGCTCTCACTCTCTCTCCCTCTCGCCCCCCTCTCTCTCTCTCTCTCGCTCGTGCCATCTCTCCTTCTCACTGCCTGGATGCAGCGAGTGGAGGAACGTGAGGGCGGCGACGGCGGTGGCGGCGTTGGGCGTAGGCGTAGGCAGCTTCCGCGAGCAGCAGCGCGCAGGCGAGCGCGGCGCCCGCGGCGAGGCAGAGTGCGGCGGCGGCCACGGCGTCGCACGCCACGGGCGCGGGCGGCGGCGGCGCGGCGGGCGGCGGCGCGGACAGCGCGCGCTCCCGCGCCACCAGGCGCTGCACCGCGCCGCTCTCGCGCAGGCGCAGCACCCTGCGCGCAACACGCACCTCTTTGGCGTGCTTGCTTGACTAGTGATTCCGGGTGCGTCAACTAGTCAGATTGTTACTCCCGTGCGTGTAGTGCATGTTTGTATCACGTGATGTGGCAGTGGTCTTCTTCCGCTGGACGGCGAGATCCGGTGTCGTCCTACACGTTGTCTCGCGAGGATTTCCCCAACTAGGTATCTCCTACCAGCAGGACACCGCCCCAGCTGGGAAAAGCTCTAAGCTCCCGATTGCTCTCCCAGCATGTGGGGTAGTATAGTGCATATGTGTAGTGGGTAAGTAAGGGATGACGAGAGAACCAGGAAGAAGAAAGAACACGCGCGGTCCTTGTCCCGTTTGTTGTTAGGGTTGATCGAAGAAACCAGGAAAATCTGCCGATCAGAGCAGCCGGCCGTCTGAAGTCTCTCGACCACAGCTGATTCGAACTATCTGGCTAGTGTCGACAGACTGCCACCGTTGGCACTCGAACCCTCAGGCCGCTGTTTCGAGGAAATTTCTATTGTCACTGCTCTAATCGGAATTGCTTCTTGGTTTCATCGATCAAACGAATGCTTGCGCAGTCGTTAACGGACTGTGGAATACGGATCTCGCCTGATCTTTTCATTCCCATCTTTTTCCCTCTTCTACTCATACATATACTCGTATGCATTTCACCGTCACACGTGCGGGGACCTTAAGGCTTATTCCGGCAGGGGCGGTGCCCTGTTGAAGGAGATTCCTTGAGCGCGGAACCCCACAACCGGTCGTGTAGGTTGACACAACAAACCGTATAAAATACATTCCTAAGGCTAACAACACATGCCCCGTTGTTCATTTCAAACGCCCAACTTCATAAAGAGTTAAATATCTATCATCTAACATATTACCCCTCTCCAATAATTTCTATTCCAAACTAAATTTAGTGAACTATGCAAACCACAACAATACGGCATAATTATATGACTTCCAAACAAGAATTAAAAACATATTTTTTTGAAGCGTTCTTGAGCTTTTTTTCGGTATTTGTTAACAGTAGGGTCTCTGGTAGTTACCTACACTTTGTGTAGTATGGTTTAGTGTAATAAGCTACAATGGGATCCATCACAACATATGATAAAGTATTACGATATTGAACAATGTATTTCATCCATCTATCAATAATAAATAAAGAAAAAAGATTCGATATTCCAGAGAGGGAGGTGCATTGTCACCTTCTGGGATATAACTTGCACTACCATAACGGAACTAATGATCAAATCTGTTGAGGCGCCTGAAAACACAAATTAATAAATCAATCGATTTCCGCCGTATAGTCTAAATTCCCCGAACTTACACATGATTGAGTAAAGCCCAGTAAGGAGTCTTTTTGCTCATGGCAATGGAAGGCGTAGCTCGGGCCGAAAGCCCCTGGAGGCGCAAGAGACTGCAGTTGGCGGGGACGTCGAGGTCTTGCGCCTGGTACTCTGGCAGAAAGACGACCAAGCGGCCACTGCGCGCCACTCGACGCACGTCCTCCATTGAGAACAGCCAGCAGGGCTTGAAGTTGACCACTATTTTTCTGGAGTACTGTGGGAAATAAAACGATATAAGATGTGTGTAGGGAAATAAAACGATATAAGTTGTGTGTAGGAAAATTAAAAACTTTGTGAGATGCAAAGGCTATGGTTTTGTCGAATGGCATTAAATTGCGAATGGATGTAATCAATTTTTTGTTTGTCTTAAATTGGAATCACTAGCTTTTTAATACTTTTTATTGCATTCTTTCGCGAATGAATGTAGTACTTAAATATTAAGAAAATATATCGGAGAAGAGTTAGAATGTATAGTATTTTCTAAGGAGAGAAGAATAGTGTCTACAAATTATTCTCACCGAGAAATATTCAATATCTATCAAAAACGAAATATTATGTAATATATTACGTCATATATTTTATTTTTGCCGTTGTTTTTCCTTCAACTTTTCATACATTTTTTAAAGCTGGAAAATATACGTAATCCCCTTCGTCTAATAGGTTCTGAATTGATTCATGGAATTATGGGTGATTTGGTACGAGACGTTGCGAGTGTTGACAGGTAGATATTTGTTGGGAAAGCAATCACACGTTGGTAAACCTTAATAACTTTTAATTACAGAATTATTACAGTTTAAAGTTTTAATAACAATTATATTACATTAAGTTTAATTTTGTACAAATCATTAGTTTTGTCACTTTGAAACATCCCTAATGCCGTGTCGATTAAGATGGCCGATCCAGGATGGTAATTCATACGTTAATGATCTATTCTTTTCCAATATTGTCAATCTCTAATATCAATATCACATTGTTTCTGTTTATTGATATTGTTTTATTCGTAAACTCAATGAAATGGGTTTGTGAAAAATAAGAAAAGCAAAATATTTTCTTTCCAAATAAAATCTATTTTAATTCAAACAGACTCGACAAAAATAATAATGAAGTGCTACAAAATACTTACTACAAACATGTCTCCTTCAACGGAACCTAATGGGAAACAGACATTGTAACCTCTTTGACTTGCCATCCCATATATGTCATTGAATGGCAATTCGAGATTTCTCGCAAACAAATGCGAAACCAGAGACGCCGAATACGCCGTGGAAATCATTAGAGAAGTGACGTACGCAACCAGGTAGACGGCTTTGCGCGCGCCGCTTTCCTCAGGGCCGTCAGCTTCTGCGCAAAATAGAATTTTCTCCCAACCACAACGTATCACAACACACGCAAATATTATGAGTAATAAATGTCTCTGTATGAAAAGTGTTTACTGTGGAACGATTGCATCAGCTCTCCACTGAGAACGTTTTATGGACTCGAAAATGTATATCTTGGCGTGTGTAATCCGTGTTAGATATGCGAATGCGAAAGCTGGTTCGCTGAATTGCAAACTTCAACACGTTCACGTACGTAATGAGAGAATTTCCGTCAGCGTACATTGATACACAGCTGAACTTTTCATTTATTATTTTTCTAGTCATCAGAAAGTTAACATTAAAACATTCTGAACTAATATACTAGTCTTTCGTACCCCAGGTTTCCATCTAACCTCTCAAAAAAAGGGTTCAGGTGGTTAGGTCAAAGAACAGAAAAGTCCAGTATCCTGTGGTCAGTCACGCATGTGGTATATTTCTCGGTGGGTTCAGTGATACAGGTCTACAAAATCACCTGTCCTATAGCACAATATGTCTCAAATTAGAAGTCCAATTACTTAGGTTAGAAGTCTATTACCAGAAGGTTTAATAGGTATCTTAGACCTAATAGCAATTTTTTATTTAAGCATGAAAACCAGAGACTGAATTTCAAGTGTCAATCAAATTTCCTCCTGGGGTGATTTCCATAGCAATGCATCATTTCAAATTTCACGGCAAATATGTACCTACAACTTTACATCGTTTAAAGGTTATCTAAAAAGTGTACTAAAATTATAAAGTTCGTGGAGATATCGAGTATACCTTCAGTTTTTGAGATTCTGATTAAAATTCGAGACTTCGCCAACAAATGAAAGTGAAGACTGACTAATGCCATCGTTTTTATTTCTTATATTTATGATAGGAGCGGATAAAGAGACAATTTTTGGGAGGGGAAATTAAAATGTTTTGGTCGAATTGTCATTACAAATTTTGTAAAATGTCGCAGGCTACACTTAGATCATGCTTCAATACGATTTTATTCGTTTTAATGATTATCCGAAAATATTTTTGCTTGAAATTATCGTGACAAGTTAAAATTAAGTTACAGAAAAAATGTAGGGGGAGGGAAATTTCCCTCATTCACCTTTCCCGTAGATTTTCGCATGTTTATGATTACATTTGAACGAACATTCTCTATATTGTCATTTGAATTAGACATTGATATCCTTATCAAATGATAACGTGTACGGTATTGTATTAGATATTTCTGATATGCCAAAATGGATTAGACATCTGAGTCTGATAAACATAATTTTATTAGATTGGTTTACATTCAACAAAATTTTATTAGACAATCTTCGAAGAGCTTTCATCATTATTTCTAGAATAGTAGATTTCCTATCATTAGACATAATACCCAACCGAACATAATAACATAATACCCCCAACGAACTTATCAACCTTGAGAAATATACTTTTTGCCTAAATAAATAAATTTGCCTAAAGTGGAAATCTCGCTACCAACGTAGGTCGGCGGCGGATCTCATCCCAGCAAGGAGAATATAGACACGTCCCAAGATATAATAGGCACTAATCATACGAAACTAATTGCCTAAGTAGTCAACATGTCTGGAATCAATACTCATTCTTGTAGGTAACTTTGTCATAGTCTCTTCTTCCTCATAATGGGAATAGAACGAAAGAACCGTGATGGGAGCCGTCTTGGTATTTGACGAGTGAAGAGAGTTCTGTTCTTAAATTATTATTTTATTGAAAGTGTTTTGCATCCTATTCTTTACTGAAAGGTCATCACACTTGATCATCACCAGTCGCGATACTAAATAATACAGCTTGTTTCGAGTGTTTGGGTTCCATCAGTTTGTGAAGAATAGACTTGAGTAGTAGCAAGACGAAGCATGAAATAAAGCCTCCCAGAGACCGGCGCGAAATATTCGCAGCATATGCGGAATGTCCGCAGCGGAAGTTTCGCATCACGTGTTGTCTTATGTGCACGTTCAGACCTGCGCGGCAGGCGAGCGTCGCGGCAGCGGATTGACAGCGTTTAATTCGCGGCGCATTTTGTTTTGCAGTCAGACGCGTTTTTTATGCGATTTTCTTATGTTTTCTGCAATCAGATTCTAAATTTTAATCAAAACAGTGACTGGTCATTCTAGTAAATATAAAAGCGTTTCTCGTCCTTTGTCATCAACGTATGAAATTATCCATACTTTTTCCTTTCTAGGTCAAAATCATGGACCCCTTTTCTTCGTTTGCTATAGAGATATTAACAATTTAATGGAAAATCGTAGATGAAGAGGGTAAGAGCAGCGTACCGCACGTGCTCATTAAACATACTACTAGTATTGGCGTGCATGAATAGAAGCGAGCACGTTTTGTTTATCGCGTGAGGAAATCTGTCACCGAACGCAGAGTCATAATTGACACTGCAGTGTGAACGGCTCCGCGGATTTCGTCGCCGCGTCCAGCGCGGAACTTTCTATGCCGCACCCGCTGCGAGTCTTCCACGCCAGTCTGGGAGTGCCTTAACCCTTCGAAGGTTTAAGGTCATCCTCAATGTGAATTGGCAGTTCATACAGTGTTTTTCAACCTTATCTGCTAGTATTGTGGGACTTCAGATGTGGTATTGTTGACATCATTACATGAAAAAATAATGGAATTCATCTCCTTGGAATTATATATTTTCACTTCTCTGTTAGATGCAGTATAATTATCTTTAAAGTTTTGGGCAACGTTTCTTAACGTTATTTATCCTCGAACCCATGTAATCATGTTTGTTAGTTATTTAAGGTTGCATCAACATCTAGGTCATTAGCGACCACGGTTGGATTTAACGTTATGGTAACTGTATTATAAAGTTATTATATTTTTCATCTTTAATATTAATTTTATAAACGATTTATCATTTATACACATTAAGATAACGGTATAAATGATATTGAAATATAATGTATAAATTTCAATTTAGTTTTAGGTTCTAGCGTTAACTTGTTTGCCACTGAAATTCATTACAAATTTGGCAAATGAGACGTTGCTAAACTTTATAGGTCAATTCTTCAACGCCGTAATTTGAGACAAGATTTTTTAAAAAAATGGCAATTTTCTTGACAAGTCGTTGAGATAGACTGTATTATTATTGAAATTGTCATCGTTTCTAGGGTCAATGATTGCAGCTTCTATTATGCTTTCTCTTACCTTGCAAGCAGAAAATATAAATGACATTAAAGAATTCTTTGACAAATATATGTCTCCTTAATAATGTTAGAATGCCAGTTATTAAGAAAATTAATCCTCCAACGCTTGTCCAAAGTGTCATTTGAAATGGCTTAATCAAAGCAAACAATTGTTTCTTGTAACCAGGATGGGTAATGTAAACGTAAGATCTGAAATTGAATTCATCGTTTACAACTTACTAGATTTAAAACAATATATTTGAATGACTTTTTAAATTTTAAACATTATAACTGACTTCTTATGTAAATAAATCTTCCAAGAAATTAATTTTAGAAAATTTCTTTAAAATTTCTGTGTGAACTAAAGAAATAAATAAAGAAAGAAATAAAGAAAAAAATGAAATTAAATAACAATAATTGATTTATTTTGCAACACCATCGAAAACTGTGTCTTTCATTTACCTTCGGAAAATCACAGGAACGAGGAATCTGGAGTACCGAACATTAAGAACAGTCATTGGCATATCGCCAATAATGACATCTGTTTCAAATTTACTTAGTTTTTCAACGATGTCTTGAGGATACAGAGTGATGTTCTGTGAATGCTGATATTCTGTTCTGTGAAAAGATTACAAAGATGTAGTGCATTCATAGAGTATATCACTATGCATTAAACAGGTTATCCAAATGACTTTAATATTATTAATGAACTGTTTTCTGTCTTAATCACATTGACACACTTTACCACGTTAGAGAAACTGTTGGATCACTCTTAGTACGGTATGTTAACAGACAATTTCACAGAATCACAGAAGGGTTCACCATCAGTGACCATAGCGTGTTACAGTTTTATAAACTGCTTGGCTAAAAAAATTAAATTCAGTATGCGATCGTTGCAGATCACATCGTGTCTAGAATATAGATTATTATTGAAAACACATAAAATGTTATTTTTGTACAAAATACATAGCTTCGAATTCTGTCATAAAAACATACTGATCGAAATACATTTGCGTTACCAAACTACAAAATCTTTACAATGAAACTATAAATGGTAAATGGTATAATAATTTATTCTTTTCATTTTACAATACAACGAAGAAATAAAGAAACAGTTAACATCTTCCCAAATACGATCATGAATATAAACCTATATCACGAATGAAGATCATTAAACAAGATAGGCTTAAAAGTGTACCAAGAAGTGTTTTCAAATTATGTATTTGCTGCAAACTAGTGATGACTCAATATTGCTTATTTTTATTATGGTTGTCACTAGTACACTGAAAGTGGTATTTTACTACACATTTCTGGTACCTATTTATGAATTGTAAAATACGAGTACATCGTAAAAATTCAGAAAGTGAATTATAAGACATTTCGCACATGCACAGCACACACGCGCGCAAAACAATTCTTCTGCACGCGAACGTATGTCTTTCATTTTTAGATTTTTAGAAATGTTACTTACGTAAAGTTTAGGTAATCTTGTAATGTATTCCATAGATCTCCAATTACTCCAGAAACTCGAAGTTGACCTTTATCCTCGTCAACTACTGTAAGGGGAGGATTCTGAGAAAAAATATATACATTTGAAAGATAAATTACAATAATCTGTAACCCTATACTATAATATAATTTGAACACGTGAACAACGCACGCAACTATCATGGAAATAAATTTCAGAGTAAATACTTATAAACTGACAATAATAAATACATAAAAATATAAAGGCATTTAAAGAAATCCATACCGAAAGAAAAAATCATGAAAAGTAGGATATTTTGAATATTAATAGTATATGCAGTAAACTATAGATCACTTTGACTAGAAACTTAGTAGAGAATCTTATTTTAAATAATAATAATAATAATAATAATAATAATAATAATAATAATAATAACAGGTAGGTGAACCATCAGCTAACAGTCGCGTTCTCTCACCAACTTTTCAAAAATTGCTGTGCGATAATCTTTTCACGAATGATCTCGAGCTAAAAAATTCAACTTCAGACGCGTTCCAAAAATATGACCATATTATGTAATCAATGTCTTATTTTCAAATATTTTCAGAACAGTACATGTTAGGCAAGGTTTCAAAAAAGTCAACAAAATTCAAAATCATCGTTCAGTTTCTGTTTTGAGAGTATTTTTCAAAATGTTTATGAAAGAGCTATCTATACGCGAATGAAAACTATTCTCAGGGAAAATAAGCAGATTTTAACTGTGAATTATTTATAAAATCATACTGTAATATGTGAACAGTCATATTAATTTTCCTTGTAGTCCTTTCTCCAGTAAATCAAAATGAAGTAACCATTAGATTGATTATTTTCTGTTCTAGGGAGCGTCTACTCCTATGGTCATTTTTCCCATTATATTGCGGAAGGTGGCAATATTCCTTGCAGGCTAGAAAGTGGCGAGATTGCGAGATTCAGCGCCAACCCACACTTCCACTTGCGGGAATTTACTCACGCCAGATATCTCCAGCAGCGGATACCTAACACCTAAGCCGAAACAAGCTCTAAGCTCCTCACTTCTCTCGACATTTTTGTTGTTGTTTTTTTTTCAGCTTCAGGGTTGCCGATTTCGACTATCCGCGCCTGGTACCTACTTTGTCCCTCATGAGGACACATTTTCACCTTTACACTGGACACTAACACACTTGTGAATTCATCGGTCACTGGCCAGCAGACTCACAGGGCCTTCATAGTAACGCCTCTTCCGATTACAGGAAGTTCTCCAAAACTGAAATTTCTCGATCGCTCAGTTCAACCCGGAGGCCCTGAGCATCTGATACAAATATCTTGATTGTTAAGTTACTTTACGTGAAGCGTCAAAGATATTTTCAGTACTTTTTCAAAAATAGCTTTTTTCTCTGTTAGCGCAAAATGTTTTTAAAAATGGCGCAAGTCCATTTTCGTTAAATGTAGGAAAATTGCAAAAGTTCGAAATTGTTTCGGTCTTTGTACTAATACAGTATTGTAGATAAAGATTGTATTATTAAGCAAGTCTGTTATTTGATGTCATGTAAATATTCTTTAAATATGACTTTACCTATTCGAATTTCTTCAAAAATCGCTAGGAAAGGTTCTTATACAGACTGAGCCACATGTTTTTGTAGATGTACAATCTTGGTAAACCTAAGTATTTGTGTTCGAATACCAGCATGGCCAAAAATGTTGAGAGTTGGAAACAATTGCGAGTTTAATTAGTATTGTAATACGACGTAACCATTCCAAATAGTAAGAGAAAGCCCATTCTGTCATAACAAGAGCTTAACTGTACTCCGGTTTAAACAGTACCAAACATTTAAGTCGTAAGAGATCGTCCATAAATTACGTATCGCTAAAGAGGGGGGAGGGTGACTGAGGAAGCGTTACACTGCGTTACTTCACGGTATGGGGTAGTTAAGTGTTACGTAACATTGATATTTCTTTATTTACATTTTTCAACATTGGCTGAAATTATTTATTTTTTGAGTCCTGTACTAAAACATAAAAATATTAACTAATTAATTTGTTTTAAAAACATAAATAAACTAAAGTTATTAGTTGTAAATTGTTACAATGAATGAAAATATTTTTTAACATTTCTTTTAATGATTGAATGATATGATTGCGAAGAAAATATTCAAAACTGATATTAAATATATTCTAAAACCCATTTAAAGTGGCGGTGCAGACTCTCGCTTTTGCATCATCCACGACGACGTGTGCATAGCTTTTGATCAACCATTTCTCCACCAAGCATTCTTCCTTCACTCACAACTTGCCCCAGTCTTACTGTTAGATGCAACCAGCATCGCTGTCTACTTTACTATTCATTAATTACTTTAATATACAACTCAAGTAAAATAAATACAAATTGTTTTACTGTGCTTAAATTTATATCCTCCCCTTGCATTTACAAAGGGGGGGGGGAGTTGTCACAAGCGTTACGTAATTATTTAGCGGGGGGGGTTCGATCCTGCGTTACGGGTGCGTTACAAGGGGGAGAGGGGTGTTGAAAATACACCAAATTCGCTTTACGTAATTTATGGACAGCCCCTAAGGAAGCTCCCGATCGAATGACAGTGTCCCATTCTCCATCCAGCTCGTGACTTTGAGGGTCCACTATGTTTAAATCGGAGTATAATTTAAAAAAATCTCGATCTAGAACCCAGCATGCGGAGGGGGGGGGGTGGCGCGAGGAGAAGGGGCGGAGGCGCGGCGACTCACGTGCCAGGGGTGGGCGCGCAGGGCGCCGCCGGTGAGGGCTCCGCGGCGGCCGCGTTGCGCCGCTCTCAATTCCGCGCCGCCCCCGGCGCTCCACCGGCCCAGGGCCTCCTGCTGCAGGGGCGCGCACTCGTGCCGGAACACCTGCGCACACGCCCGCACGCCGCTAGCGCTCCAGTCGCTCTCTTGCAGACATGTAGGAACGAGAGGTGATGGTGAAAAGCGGGTTTGGATACGGTGGATTTGTAGGCTTGGGACGTATTTCTCGAGAGGATTCTGAAAGGAAGAGTTTGGATATGTAATACATCATTCGGTGCGTTGAAAATTATTAACAGGGAATCAAGCAAATTGATGTGAATATATTTTGATTTTACAATGTATCTTTGCTTGATTAATTATAGTTAGAAAGGTTGTATGAATATCGCATGTAACCGAACTCGAAGCATGGTTTCATAGCGAAAAAGAGTTGCATGCAGATGTGCGTTGTGATATAGCACATACTCAATTTGAATATGTCATTGAGACAAAGGGGATGGAGTATACATAGGAAAAAGAAGAACGTCTGGTTGCTTGTTAGCAATAATTTATTCTGTGCCCTTGCCACGTTATACGATCTACAGCAAAGATGATAAGGTCTCCTACTGGTAGCAGTGGCACGCTTCGTGGCACCGTGCTCCTCAGCGCAACTAGCGTCGGAAAAAGAAACTATCAGTGGGAACCCCGCCGTTTTCCGATAGTGGTGGCATAAAAGTAAAAATATAAAAAATAACATGTTCGTAAATTTATTTATCCATATCCGCCTAATCGTATTTTATCTGAAAAGCGTAAAAGCGTTCAGGGCGTCTTCGACTACCCACTGCTCTCTTGTGGGGAGGTGATCAACCGCGCGGAGGGGTGATTTCCTCGTGCTACCCGTGCCACGGTCTTCCGCTGGTGGCATCGACCTTAATATCACTGCTCTACAGCAGCTACGCCGTTGAGCGCCTAGTCTGTCACCATGAGGAGGGTTGGGAGGGGTGGTATCTAGCAGGGGCGAAAGCAAATAGGCTAGCGATGGGACGCGTGCGGTTCCGAACAACATTGATTCACACCTTTCGTTAACGCGAAAGCAACCGTAGAGAGGTCGCTGACGAACACGACCTCGCTTGCGGTGAGCGGAAAACGAGAGAGAATGCTGCGGTCTTTTGTGGCGGTTAAATATCGCTCAGACAGCCAATCCCTACTTCCGCGAGTGTATCTTCGCCCCAATTGCGAGGCACTCGCTGCGGTGGGAAGAACCATCGGGAAGCGATAAGCGCACTAAAGCGGTCCCGGTGAAGGGAAAGCGGGAGAGGACAGCATGCGCTGTTGTTCGGCCACATATAGTCGGTTGATTCATGTGAGGACTGTGTTGACCGTCATTGATACAAACATAAATTGGAGAGGCATGGTGAGTGGGTGACATGTAGTGATAAGCGTTCATCTCACGATCATTGGCTAACTTGTATTGGGGTTTTGGCATTTTTACTAATATGTTTGACATTCCACCAACTGCAGAATGTTCGTATGAGACCAATTTATTTACATTGCTAGAATTCATTAAATTTGGACTTAAAATCTTCGAATTAAAGAAGTATTATTGACACACGGTTTTTTATTATTATTTTGTATATTGAAAGTTTAATTGAGATCGTGAAAAAAGTGAACAAACATCGCGGCATTTTTCATATTCAATTATTGTGAGCAGTCCGCTAACTTTAGATGTGCAAGACCTATTTTCTTTACCCTATCAGAGAGTTTGTATTAATGTTTACATTTGATTTTCGTCACAGTTTGTATCAATTCTTACAATATTTTATTTAGTGACGATTCGGAATAAACCAAATTTCTCAACAAAACCATCGCTAGCCGACACCTGCTCTCCTGAACTTGAAACGTCCGAAATATTCTCATTGGCGCTACGCTCATAAAGCTGGTGAATGAATACAGATCGCAGAAATATTCAGTTTTCGGTGATGTTCATCTTTTTTACAAACTGTCAAAATAATTGTCCATTTGCCTGAACCACGTATATGCACGGTCTTGCTAATACAAGAAAAGCTGAACATACGGTTCACTTATCTCTTGATCGGAACGTAAATATTTCGCAGGGGAGGGAAGGAGAGGGCACCGTACGACAGAAATACAAAGTCTGCCCAACTAATGCGTTTTGAAATATGCACAATAGTTTTCTGTCAGTGCACGGAAGGGCGTTCTCAGGCCGTTTTCTGCTTTCGGCGTAGGTTTCAGTAGATTTAATATTACCTTACCGTGTGTTGTGTTATTTAAAATTTAATGTAGATTGTAAATATTTGATTACAGTAGGAAATGAAACAACGAAGTGCCGTTTTTTATTTTGTGGGAGAGCTGGACGGAACTATAGTAATTAATGGCTAACATTAGCTACCTGATACGTGTCCTTGTATGTTGTATTTTGAGAACTTTCTGAAGAAATACCTGAGAGATGATGGCTTCGCTTCCGCTCTTCTGTACCACAATCACTTCAGAATCAAAAGGTACTTCAATATCTCTGAAACTATCATCCAAAGTGTCGTCTTCAATAAATACCACCCACGTTGTCTTCGTTGGTCTCCATGACTGAAAAGATGGATGCGAACTTCTTCCTAGGCCCCATATATTTTCACCAGATACCTACACAAACAACTCTAAAATATAAGATCTGCATTATATTTGATTCATGTCTACGATTGCGAAAATAAATGCCTTTGACAAGCATTGTTTGGGAATTTATTATTACATACTTTATGATGGTATAAAATGTTTGCAAGACAAATCGAAAGGTATTTCGTCATCAGTGTAACTATCATTGACGGTTTCATCTTCAAGAAATACCACCCATGTTGTTTTCGTTGACTAAATAGCTAAGAAACGAGTATAAACGTCTTTCCTGACCCCATCTACTTTCATCAAATAAATTATGTTATAAAATGTTTGTAATACACTATAATGTTATAATAATACTTCTTTGTAATGTTTTTAAATGAATAATGATTTCCAATTGCTTACATTCTGTAGAAACTGATGAACATGAAGCTTATTTATATTTGAAATAACAAAAACAGGTCGTCCTTTCGTAATTAGTTTATCTCGTTTGCTCACAAAATTAGCCGTTGTCATCCAACCAATTGCCAATCTGAAATGAAAGGCAACCCTCTGCAGCTGATAATTCTGTCTCGCTTTCGCGATTCCTGAAAAGAACAGTTTGCGAGTGATTTTTTTTATTTTTTGTGGCTTGCTTCGATTATATGTTTTAGAAAAGTTCATTTTTTCATTGAGACAAAACAGATTAGGTTGAAATATTATTTGCCTTATGAAGATCTGACAAAACAGTTTCTGAAAACTGATGTAACGGTGAATCTGCAAGGATTACATGAATATCAACTTGTTAAAATGAACAACACTAGGAGCATTTCGCATTATAAATCAAAATTACACTTCACAGTTCACATCGAGAAGATGTAACATGCTCTTCTGGGGCCACCACTAATATCATGTGAGCTACGCTTCGTTCGTGTGTACACAGGCTTTAATAAACCACTGTTCTCGCCGATCAGATGGCCGAGATTGCTAAGGCAGTAGGGCCATTGAGGTCACGGTCCCCAAGATCGCGGATTCGAGTCCCGCCTCGGGCATGGCTGTATTTGTGTATGGCTGTATACGTGTGTCGTCCTTTCATCCCTCATTATCGTCATCATTTCGTCTTCCATATTCCCAGAGCTATCAACCCTGGGGGATAAAATGGATCCTTCTAAATTATGATCCCCAGATAAAGTTACATGCACTGCCGCCGAGATAAGGTACTGACTCCCGGTAAATGCAGGGTGCATGCACGCGTGCTTCAAGTCGGCGTATTCGCGAGCAAAACAACAACAACCAGTGTTCTGGTTTGGTTAGATACGATGTGTTACTTATTTCATCCTGCGGCGAGACACCGAAGGACCGACAGACCTTTTGCCGCCAATCAATTTTTCGATATCAAGAACCTACAAAACAAGGAATCTGACAACACAATGTGTTAGAGGTAGTTATTTACTGTATTCAGGAACAAGATTTATTCACTTTTTCGTTACCAGAGCTCGTCAGTAAGAGATTTTCTATCGAAAATTGCCGTTTTCCTGTGCATGATTACAATACTTTCTCTTCTTCTTAGTGCGAGAACGTAAAAATACACACTGTCAATGTAGAACTCATCCAAACCCTTTAACATAATTTTTACAGCTGTGCAAATTAACTGATTAAATATATTATTATATTAATTGTGAAGAATTATGTTTTTGTTGTTACTATACACCGTAGTTATCTGACAATGAAAAATTGAAGTCCATGGTGTACACTTATAAATGACTTAGAAACCACATACACGATAATTAATATATTGCATGAATAGAAAGTAATATGCCCAATTTTTTCAGTGGTTGATTTTCTCGAATTTAGAAAATGGCTACTAAAAATATCTGCATCAAAATGCGAAGTAAATCTATTTAGTGGATTTCAGGATTCTATTTAATATTTCTCTATGATGATCCCATGTTTCTTCTGCTTGGACAACTTACTCGTTCGCAAACAAGGGAAGACCTCATGGTTTAAAAAACTTGAGAATTCTTAAACTTCCTCCAACGCTGTCAATCATTTTCGAAAACTTAATCTATGTCAAATTCACAACATAAAAGTTATTCGGTCCGGATGGATTCAAAGCCAACCATTCTACTGCTCATCAATAACAGCCGGTACCTTCTAGTTTAAGTCAATACAACCCTCCTTTATACCTTACTGTTGCCATAAGAGTACTTCATAATTTAGTTATCTCCCTCCTTTTTATCATTTTCAGCCATCCAAGGCAACTACGACGGAACCTTATACAATCAAATCTCACAGTTATATTATAATTGCAAAGCGGCAAATTCAAAATTATGTAAACAATCATTGTGGACACAGATGCAAAGATATTCACATTTCGCCTACCGAAATATCTACCGAATTTATCATCAATAGACTTTTGAACCGGACCAGTTCAAAAATGTAGGAGCATTTTTTGATAAAATATGAACTTGAATGCCCCATATCCATGGAGTGGCTAGAAAAGCTACGATTGAAACCTCAAAAACGTTCTTCTTAATTAACTTTTAATTTTGACAATAAAATCATTTCTCAATACTACTAAAAAAATAAATGATTGAACATAACATAATTTGATTTTTAAAATTAATTTTAGTCAAAAAGTATAGTAATATTTCTCTATGAATGGCCATGTCCAAAACCTTACGATGCAAAAACATTTGGTTAAACCCTTGGAAAGATAGAAATGTCGAACAAACAGATGTATACTAAAACCCCCTTTCGCTTTCTAATTTTGCAAACTAATTTCACTTACCAGTGGTGAAAGGAGGTACAATGTTAAAGATTTCTCGTGCTCTAATATGTTTTCCGATAAAATCTAAGAGCTGTACAGTTTCATCAGGATGAAAGGAGTGACATAGCAATATAAAATTAATTACAAATATGATCAGCATTGAAAATAATTGAGTGGTCACCATTGTCAACTCGTGGATGGTTTTTCGACCGAATGTTAGACAAAACTGTGCGCTATTCAGACTCTTTATTTTGGGTTGTAACATTCTCCCTTATATATGTTCATCCCATTAAACGGATGTAACGAATTTATGAAGATAATATTATGGTAATATTTGTTGTTCGTGCATGTCTTTTCTTAGTAGGAAAATAAATGTCTTTGGACAAAATTTACTGCATTTTCCTTTTAAGAAAATGAATTTGGGCCCAGATGTCTTATCTATGAAATGTCTTAAATCATCTGGCCACGTTTGTATGAAACACTTGCATTTATTTGATCGGTCTTTCTTACAAATGTGCTTTCTGATAGTGTGTTTCCATATCATTATTTAAAATGAGGTAATTTCGGTAAAAAATCTCTCAATTTTTAGTAAAATCGAAGACTTCATATCATTTTTCTCGATGAATACATATATTTTACGACAAAGAATAGTGCATTTTTTTATACCTCTGTATTATTACGTTCCCACTATTATTTTAAAGGGTTTAGTAAACTGCAAATTGTGGATCAAAAGTTAATATTTTAATGTTTTTATTTTAAATATTTTGTTCGTTCAAACTATTTTTAAAGTATAATTACTTCGTGTAGTTCTACCTATGAATAGCCGTACGAAATTTTGCGATTACTCCATTAATTTATTATACGGCGCGTCAATTGTTGTAGTCATTAGACGTAAGTGTAGTTAATATTGTAACCTGGGGACAAGGCGATCTTCGCCATTGACAGGAGAAGTCCTGATAAAAGAGCTGGGGGCTTAACTGGGATGGAAAAGGATCCCAGGGCATACGATGGCCCTGAGAATACGAAGAGGATATTCTACATAGGACTTCAACGACTTGTAGTCGTCAATCCTTTTATATTATTTTTTGAGTTAATTTTTTATTTTGCAAGTAAGCTTGTAAGTAAGCAAGTAAGGGACTTGAGAACGGCATATGTAATTATCTATGAATATTCTTAAAATCTCTCTGAGGTTCTGAATGGTGCAGCTATGAAGAGTTTTTTGTTTACATTAATCGATTTGAGTTATTTAAAATAAAAACTTTATGTGCGATCAAAGATTACATAAAGACAGTCAATGTTGTCGTAGAAAAGAAAAAGTTTGGTCACCACAATACACGCGTTTAGTGTTATGTTCAAGAACCGAAATGTACGTGAGAAATATTCAGACTTACAGGCTTGTGCTAGTTTAGATCACCAATATAATGGCTTCGCTAATATATGCTTCACAATAATGAGAGTATTGGGGAGTCATGTTCCTCCTCCAAAAAAATTGACAGGTATTTTTGAAAGCGATTTCTTGTGACTGGGGTCGTTTTTTTTGTGTGTGTGTGTTTTTGTTTTTTTGTACACAATTTGCACATTAAAATTAGCGTCAATATTTTGGCCGATAGTAGAAACAGCAGTGTTGACATTCTATGAACTTTTTCAAGACGTGCTAAGCAATCATTCAAACTTTCTCAGAAGTCACAGGCCTCTCACCTAAACGTTGCCCCAGATCATCGTAGGCACGGAATATTGTTTTTTTCTTTGTCTGGGTCACCTTCGTTTTCGCGGAAGTCACATCGTACAAATGTGTGTGAATGTGTCAGTGACGTGTGAGGCGGCGGAAGCAAGGGCTGTGACAGCAGAAGAAATGGCACCAGTGACGGCTGGTGCACAAAAGATGGAACACCTTCAAATGAGGGTAATGTAATTTCCTCACATCTAAACACAAAATATAATAAAACTCACCCAACATAAATAAATTAATAAATCCTAAGCTTAATAAAGGTTTGTAATAAGGATTAAATATCACACAAAATATTGTGCTTGTAAAAATTTTTTGAAGTATAAGGTTTTGTTTACATTTGTAGGTTTCAGTTCTTGACCAGTTGAAATTCCGTTAAGGGCTGCAGCAACAACCACGCACCAATATTTAACATGAAGAATAAAACGTATCTCAAATATAGTTTTGTCCTTAATTCTCTCTTCTCTCTCTATCTCTCTCTATCTCTATCTCTCTCTATCTCTATCTATTTCTCTATCTCTCAGCACACACGGGACAGATGACAGCAGTTGACGAGCTCGAAATCGCTAATTAATCAATCAAAATTGCTTTTGTCTCTATCTTCAACAATTGAAAAAAAACAATTGGAACTCAATCACTTTTAATCTGGTAACACCCTTGTATTCCAGTGGACAGGAAGAATAGGAAGCACGGTATTCTTTAACGTAGATTTTATAGTTTTAGCTCGTTTTTATCGTTTTATATTCATTGAATAGAATATTTTTTAATAAACACTATCTTGGAATATTTTGATCAAGAGCTTCGTCACTTGAAGGAGGAAAACAGATTCTCTGACACATACTTACTTGGTATCTTCCTAGAGCAGTCACTAATTTAGAGAAAGTAAAATATTTCGTACATCATCTTAAAGCAAATGTGATGAGTCAAGGCACTACATGAAAAGTAGCGAAACAACTCACCTTCAGGGCATTCATTTGACTTAGAAAATGTTTTATCTACAGATAATAATACTAATGTCGTAGGCTTCTGCGGCCAGAGTCAATATCTGAGCTGTCCGGGTCACGCAGCGTCGAAGGCTGAGGTGCCGACGTTTCGACCAACATATCGCGGTCATCCTGCGGCATACAGACGCCTGTGATGCTTTTAGCAGTACTAAACCCCACGAAGAAAATCGAATCTCACCGAATCCGTGCTAAAAGCGCGGTTTCAGTCGCCAGACTCGTGCGTCACAAAGCTAAACGCGCATAAGAATGACGTCACATCGGTGCGCCTCCTGGGATGAAACCAGGCCTAAGGAGGTGTTTTTTATGTTAAAATAATTCTAAATTATAATAAAATTAATTAAAATAATTAATATTATTTTTTATAAATTATTAAATTAATTATTAATGTAAATTTAATATTATTTTAATTAATAAAATAATTAATTAAAATATAATTAAATTAATTAAGATATAATTAGATTAAATAAGATATAATTAAATTAATTAAAATATAATTAAATTAAATTAAATAATTTTTAAATCAGGTGTTGCTGAAATATACTGAATGAAAGTAAATCGGAATGTTCGTATCGTCCGATAAGTAATTTACGGTTATCTCGGGGAGGCGGAGGTGTGCAACCTAAGCACGAGCCGCCGTCACTGGCAAAGAGGATCAGGGATCGGTGGCGACGCGGGCGGTGAATGGGGCAGTGGCGGAGGCAGTGCCCGAGGCGGGAGCAGGCGGGCAGAGAGGGCCCCTGGGCGAGCGGAGCCTAACGCCTGGCGTGCGGACCGCGGACCGGTCTGGTGCGAGGTCAGCGCCTCCGGCGAAGGTCGCGGTCAGACGGCTGACACCCAGCCACCAGCGGGCTGTTGCTGACGCACAGCGAGTGCTTGGTGACTGTGTATGCGTGAGCAGGCGCCGTTTTGATGGCGACCTCCCCGGTCCTCTCATTAAAGTCACCGTTCATTGGATCAAGCCTCCGTTGGTTGAAGGACAGTTCAAACTGATCAAGGTTTTGTGAGTGTAGGTTTCACAAAGAATGTTTCCGGAATTGGAATTTTAATGAGAATAAAAGAAATGAAAAAAATGACATGAAGGATAAAAAGTAGCGTCATTATTTGAATGTCCAAAAAATATTACATTTTTGTGTTTTATCACCACTGAGATTTTTCTGAAATATTCTCGTCATTCTTTATGTGGACGTCTAAGGTCGCCGTCACTATGCAGTGGAAAATTACATTTTCTTCATTTTTAGTTCAAGATATTGCACTCGTTCCTTTGGCTATTGGGAAACCCCGTGTCAATCAGAATTAAAATAGAGATATTCGTGAAAAAGCTATCGTCTGCCTAACACCAGTTGTTATAACTACATGAGAATATAAACTTTTTGTCTGAAGAGTCATTTTGATTTTAGTAGGAACGGGAATAATGGAGTCTTCGATTCTGTAAAAGATTCGAAATATGATAACTAGAATTATTATGTTTTGTCTTCCTTAATTCTAAAAATCTTTCGAATATCTCCAAATAGTTCTTATTAGTAGGTAATAAAGACTGAGTTAATGAAACAAATGCAAACAATTAGAACATATATTTTCGTTACTTGGCCAACAGATTTCAGTATAGAGCTTCAGCTAAGATTACGGTCAACTTCCATCTAATCTCAGGGCCTCTAGACATTTCCGACATTTTTAGTGCCTTCTTTGGGCGTTGGTGTTTGATGTAAGTTCGTGAGTGAACACTGGCTGTGCAAGAACGGTCCTGTGAATAAAGCCTTTTCACTCCGTCAAAGCTAAAATGCTCGAGCGAGTTGCTTAACTTCAAAAATACTATTTTAACACAGTGTTGCAATCTCCGTAATTTTCATGATATTTACGATTTTCACGCGAAGCCGCGCGGTCCGATCTGAACGTGACTCCCTTTCACAAAATAGCAAAATAGAATAGTAAAGGCACAACACACAGATGATATTTAATCTTATTTAGTGCTTATAACAATGTTTTCATGTCTTAACGTGCTGACATTTCTAATTATATTAAGGTTGTAAGCCTGCCTGCTGCTCTCCACGATTGCTTCAAAGACGATTTATTGTCTTGTCCTGGTGACCTTTCACATCTGTTTCTTCATAAACCCATGTCTTCAAATGTTCTTCCAAATCTATCTTGCTGTTTCCGAAATATTACCACCTTGGCCTAGTCTATATTTCATGTTTTGTACGTTTATTATAGTATAAATCAAACTACATCCAGTCATGTCGTAACTAGTTATTTTTGCATTGAATGCTTTAGGTATTGTATATTGAAATTGCAATGTAGCCTGTCTCCTAATTCACTGTCGCTGTTTTCCTTGTACAGTGTTGCCTTATGTTAGTTGTATTTTATTTTTCTGGAATCCCATTAACTTGATCTCCTCCCACTAAGACGATCGTATACATAAATATCGCGAATATGTACGATGTCTGCTAAGCTGTTCACATCATTCGTGATATTTTTCTAAAAATATTTTCTGTCTGTGTGGCGCAAACTGTAATTGAGCATTCATTTTGATAACAAAGACAAGCGTTATTCTTACGTGGATTTTGTGGGCGTCGTAGGAACAACAGTGCTAGAAATATCTCTGACGTTTTTTCCACGGATATTTCTCGCTTTGTTTCCTGGCAACAAAGGCGTGACAAGCAGGTTGACGTAGGCAAGTCTATATGTTCAACGGCTCCGCGTATTCCTGCAAACTGCAAGCGCTCGAAATCTTCTGTTAGCCTTGCGTCGAGCCACCGACCGAGGGCGGAAGGACTGGAAACCTGTATTTAATGGAGGCGGTTTTTGTTCTTGACGTACCCGCCACGGAGTCTCTAGAAAGGAAAAGCAAACGCAGACACTTCTTCGACGGACGGGTGTGCGTCTCCGAGGCAATGACCTTGGTGTTCTCTGAGTGTTACTTTTCCTACTTGGTTTGCTTCTGGTTTCTTTTCTCCTTGCGTATCCTGATTTCTGGGTAGTTTGGCACGCTTCGCAAGAAGTGGTAACGAGCTTAAAGAGTATCATTAGAACTTCCTTTCCTTTTTCATTAATATTTATAGACGTGTGTAGTGATTATAGAGATGAATTATAATACAAAGACGCAAGTGTACGTCACATTTCAAAGAAACCTGTAGTAATTCCTTGTGCAAATAGAGTGCGCGAAAATCGTTGGAGATAGCTTGAAGGTCTCCAGTAATCCGCACGGCTCGGTTTAACTAGCATTTCAGGAATTAGATCCCAGTTAGCAGCAACTGTTAATCTCCGGGAGCAACGCGCGTCCCCCAATTTCACGCTCTCCTTGCTGTGATTGCGAAGAGCGCGCTCCCCGCCAAGAGGCATAAAACGCGCCCAGATTCGAGGCGCAGTCCCGGGAACGCACTACGCCCACTAATGTGTGGAAATTGATACCAATTACAGTCCAATAACGGTCGATCAGGTTTGAATTTATACGCAAATTCGGCGGCGAGGCCGGACGGCGGAGTGGTGGATCGCGCGTCGCCCCGCCCCGCGCCGCTCCGGGTCAGTGTATTACGCGCCCTGCCGCCGCCGCCGCGCCGGGATATGGGTCGTTCCATGACAGGGGGAGAGCGACGCATCGCGACGGGAGGCGACGCGGTCAGTGCGTTGCGGGCGAGAGAGCGGGTGGGTGTGAGGGTTGACGGGCGCGAGTAAACGGGAGGCGTGATAGACGGACTTTACAGGCAGGAATGCGAGCAGACGGGCGAGCGAGCAGGCGGGCGGGTGGACGAGCGAGCGGGCGGGAGGGCGAGCGGACGGACGGGCGGGAGGGCGAGCGGACGGGCGGGAGGGCGAGCGGACGGGCGGGAGGGCGAGCGGTCGGGCGAGCGGTCGGGCGGGAGGGCGAGCGGACGGGCGGGAGGGCGAGCGGGCGGGCGGGAGGGCGAGCGGTCGGGCGGGAGGGCGAGCGGTCGGGCGGGAGGGCGAGCGGACGGGCGGGAGGGCGAGCGGACGGGCGGGAGGGCGAGGGGGCGGGCGGGTGAGCGAGCGAGCGGACGGGCGGGTGGGCGAGCGAGCGGGCGGGCGAGCGGACCATAGGACGGGCGGGCAAGCGGGCTGGCGGACAGGCGTGGGTGCCCGCGACCTCGAGTCCGCGAGCGATATTGCGAATGGACGCGCGCGTTCCCTTGATTCATGGAGTTTTAGGAGCAGGCAACGGCAGAAATCGCGGTGCTACTGCATCATTCGTGGTGAATATAAACTCTTTAGAGGCCATGAAGTTTGAGTTTTACTTGATGTGGGTAGTACGTTGCTCGTTCCCATGCTCCATTTTCTTGCTGAATGAATTATGTACAAAAAATGTTGCCCGAACCTATATAACGTTTAAACGATCGTTGTTTAACGAGTCTATATGGGACAGCACAATAGATTTTATAATTTCACGTGGCAGTGAAATTGCTATTTGAAAACAGGTATCTTCACAATACTTGAAAGAGCGGGTTATTCTAGTTTCGGGCGAGCGGTCGGGCGGGAGGGCGAGCGGACGGGCGGGAGGGCGAGCGGACGGGCGGGAGGGCGAGCGGACGGGCGGGAGGGCGAGCGGGCGGGCGGGCGGGTGAGCGAGCGAGCGAGCGGGTGGGCGAGCGGACCATAGGACGGGCGGGCAAGCGGGCTGGCGGACAGGCGTGGGTGCCCGCGACCTCGAGATACTCATACAGCATATTAAAAACTCTATTTAATTATGACTTACAAATTCGTTGCAGTTAACAAATATAGAGGAATGTTAAATTGGGTGAGTATTGATATAGTAATCGGAAAGAATCTGGGATTTGTGTTTTCACTAAAACTACTTTTCGATTATGTGTTGCATACAATTTTGAAATTATCAACAAAAATGTACTATCTTAGATAATTTCGAAGGCTTGCAGGCAATATACTATCTTGCAACATAACGCAGATATTAAAAATATTGAAATCTAATTTATAAATCATATACTTTATTGGGGCGGCTTCAATGTGCGGTAATGGTGTTCAGAGCGTAAATTGACGCAGGGGTCTGCTATAAAAGAATCTCAAACGTTCCGAAGCCGAAAGTTTTAAGAGTGCGCCCTTGGCCACCGGCGGTGCCGAGCGCTCTCGGGAGAGGGCGGCTGCGAGGGCGTCGTGCTCTATCGGCATCGGCGGCGCTCCTTGGGCGTCAACGCCCCGCGGATGTCGAAATGGCTGCTCGGCAGCCCGGACACGCCAGTATGGTTGAAGCTGTCAATTCGAAATAAATTATTGATGAATGTATTCTGATTTTGCTTACCTAGTGCTTGGATTTACAGGCACCTCTCGCGAGCAAATACGACCCTATTGATTCCGTGAGTATCGGAGTGTTAATAATTTAACGATGCCTATTTGTCCTCAATAGCTGCTTTCAAGTATGATAAAGTGAAACTAGAGCACCGCCGCCGTGATGGCTGGAAAGAGCTCTTCTTCTGCTTTCATCAGAGACCCAAAAAGTAACTGTTTTCAATTGCTCTCCGACGCCTATACCGTTTCTTAGAAATTTAAACTTTATGTACGCATTTTGTTGAACATTTTATATATTTTAATTGTTTAAACAACAATTGTTTCGATAAAACGCATAGTTTTGAAGATATAAGCGCAAACTGAAAAGGCAGAAGTATTAGTTTTGTTTTTCTTCGGTTTTCTCGCCGACCTTTTTGAGGTTGCAAACATCAAATTCGAATTCAGAATCCTCAGAAACATACAGAATCGTTGAGAAAAAAGTTCGGGAATTTTTTCCTCGGACTGACCCTTTGACTGAACTCTATAAATCAGTTATTTCCGTAAATGTTGCATGTTTTGATCTAAATTCATCAGGCTCCTTTCTGTTTGTAAAATCTGGTGAATATTTCATTTATATTATTTTTTAGGATATTCTATGTGTCATCTGGACCATTATTTAAAAGCAATGAACTTGAAGTGACTTCCTATGTTCAGTTCAAAGTCTCGTTAAGTTTCTTCGGATTAAAAAATTCAACAATTCTAATCTGCGTATTACCTTGTTCGAACGTAACAATTTTATTCAACTAACTCTTTTTGTTAGAAGTCAAGCACGTAAAACTACGAGGTAGACGTTATTATGAACACAGTCAAAATGTGTACAAGTTAAGACAGATGAAGATAAAAACAACTACACATAATCGTCAAATGAGGATGACTTATGTCAGATTTTTGTGTATTACATTTTTGCTTCTTGAATTAAAAACAGAGCGATACTAACTTTCCATTCAGTGCATATCACTATAGTTTTGTAGAACAACACAATTTCCACAAAACGAAACTCCGATTAAACGCTTAGTTTATGAATGTTATCATTTAAGTTAATGTACTTTTAATTGCTCCGAATGGTAGAATGTATGTAATACGAGTCTAAAACTGAGATAACATGGAATCAACTCTTCGAAAATGGGAACACGCTTCTCACACTTTACATGTTTTAGTGGTAGCTTAGTTAGTAATTGTATTGTAGTTTCGTTTAGAATTGTTCATTTCAAAATTGCTTTTAATTGCATTATGTGCTTCTTGAATCAGTACACGTCGCGTTTTTCTAAAGAATAAGAAGGAGAAATTATTAGAATTGACGTCTCTGTGACCAGTGGGAAGTGACAAGTAATTTTAATGTTTTTATTATGCCTCAACAGCACAATGCGGACATATTTTTCGAAAACTATAAAATGTATTGTTTTCAATGAAGATCATAGGATCCTACTCTAAGTTGATGTAATAAAATGGTTACAGTTTGGTTTCATTGCACTAAAACAGTAAATATCAGTGAAATATTTATACACCTTTTTAAGGCAGCAATATTCTCCTCAATAACACCAAATTGTCCAAAGTTTGTGTAATGATGACTATTACTCAAAAGCATCCCTCGATAGAGCTTTTTCGTAATATGTAGTGACCTACGTAGTTCGAACGTTTTGAGAGTTATGGCTTGCTGGGTCAATAAATAGTTATCCTCTTCACAGTGCTAGTGTCATTGCATATCAATTTTCATCTGTATACCGTCGTAATAGTTACAAACTTCATTTTTAACTTCATTGTTTGGTTTTCAATTGTCGTTTGAATTTTGTTTTGAATGCTGAAGTGTTGCACCAAAAAAAAATTGGAAAGTGACCTAGAATTATTTAAAATTAGAATAGATTAATGGTATCTTTGAGAGACAGGATTACACTATTTGGATTAGAAGGAACGAAGAACACAAGCAAAATTTGTAATGGATCTTTTGAGAATCAGGAATATCTCTGGGGTACGTAATGGTACTGTAGGTTGAAAAAATAAAAACTGTAAACGCAATTTAGAAATAAAAACAATATTTTTTATTAAAGATATCACAATTTATGAACAGTCTTTTTCTTCAATATGAACTATGTACAGGAGCTAAACAAAACAGTAATGTCTTCCTCGTGGTCGTACCTCTTCTCATGCATTTTCTCTGCAGGAAGAGCCCGTGTACTATTTAGGAGGCAAGCTCCGTGGGCCGGGCGGGCCTCTGTGATCCGCGACCCCACCGGGTGCGGTGCGGTGCGGTGGGCGCTACCGCCTGAGAAGGAAGCCGATGTCCGGGTTGACGTCGAGGCAGACGCGGCGGCTGCACACGAAGTCGAAGCGCTCGGGGTTCCTCTCATTGCGGCACTCGCACTCGTTGCAGGCGTCGGGCGCGTACCGCTCCCCCGGCTTGCACGACGCCACTGCAACACACACACAAGCGCGACGGTCAACGCAGGGTGTCTTGCAACTGGGCAACGGGTGGAAGCGGTGGGGGTAGGACAGTGTTTTACAGGGGGACTGTGAATAACACTGTTGTAGTGGGCGAGCGTGTAATTTAAAACAAGAGGTTTCAAACGTCTCTTTAATCTTTGTATGTAAATTGTAATTTGAGTGGAAGTTGGGCTTGGAAACATGAGGCTTAGTGAAAAAAGGTGATATTAATTTTTGTAACATATTATAATATTAATAAGAATTATAATTATTATTGTCAGTGCTGGTACATAGGACGACAAATTAATTTAAATTTGGCGCCACGCTTTGGACATCTCAGTTTCGCTGCTCTTTGAAGGCATTTTAGAAGAAAAGATCGTACATTTCAACATTCCCTCCTCGGAGATTGTCGAATACTGCTTAAAGAAACCCGCGAATAACTTCCCAATTGACCAAATACTCATTTTTGTGCAAAGCTCTTTGAAATCGATTTTCAACTGCTTCGAAAAATCATTAATAGGTTGCACCACCTCTTGGGCGGCCGCGACGAAAGAGTTGCTCATTGTCAGATTTCCTGGAATTCAATTTTTTTCCACATCAGACACGACGAGCTCACAATGTTTGAAATTCAGAGGAACCGCGACCATTTTTTGTAACGATCGTAGCGAGGAGCTAAGCAATACGCATACAGAGCGCATTGAAAGTTTGTGGTATGTTGGTAGCAAGCAATTATCGTGTTGTTGCTTTGAACCAGCGCTCTGGGACGCGGAGCGAAAAAGCAGAAAGCATTAATAACGTGAAATTCGCAAGGAGAACGTTTATTATCGTTCTGTCAGTGGTAACCATGACAATCTCTTCAATACTCATTGATACTTTCCGCAAAATAATAACCTTTGTCAATGATGTGTCGCTTTTTCCCTGAACTCTCTCGTCTGATGAGAACACAGAAGGCGATGCACAAAACTTCTCGTTGCAGTTTTTGCTAATGCTCTCCCAATTCATCTAAACAATATTTCGCAGCCTCAACAGTCAGCATTAATAATCCTGCGTCTACACAAGGTTTGGTATATACACAAGTCTAAAAATCAAATTATCTACTTGGCACTAATAACTCATAAGCCAAAGCCTACATACGTATCTGTTAAATTTTGACATGTGACATCCTTAAGTTAGTTCTCTTGATTAAAACTATACACTATCACCTACACGTTGTGCTCTGTACTTCACACATCTACGCAAGTTCAAATGGTTTGGTTATCTTCAGTCTTTGATGTTGTTTTTCTTCAGTTGAAATTCTGTATTTACACGAAACCTATCTTCACGCTTCTTCGCTAACCTTTTATTTTCTCCTTTCATTGTTGGAATTTCAAGATTTCAATGGATGTAAACGTTTCTGACATACCATGGGGCACTCACCATTTTACGCAAAACATTGTTTTGAAACGTTTGTGTAATCATGATATTGCAATTTTTCTCACATCCTCAGAGTTGTATTCCGTACATGCAGGTGAGTTAAAGCATCTGATTATAGATTGTTTTGTTGCGTGAAGGTAGGCTGTAATGTCCTCCAATAATTTTTGTAAACTGTTGGAATTTGATGTTGAGTTCTTTCTTTCTTTCTTTCTTTACGTGTTCCTTCCATTTCAGCTTGGTATCCAGTGTCATGCCTATATATTTAGCTTTGTTTTCATAACGAACTATTTCTCCATTTATGACCTATGGTGTTATAGTATTCCATATTTTTGAGTGTACTTTTATGTACTGTTTATTCTTCGTTTATCGTAATATTTCATTTTTTGGTCCAATTGTAAATTGTTTTTTGTAGTCGAGTAGAGATCATCTCATCCCTTCCTGTTTTGCTGTATCGTCAGCCAAAATAGCTAATTCCCCTTGTTCTCGGTTTGAAATGTCACTGATAAACAATACATACCATACGCGCTCAAGTGCACTACACTATGTAACTTCCACGTGAATGTCTTTCAGGTCTGAATAGTTTCTTCTTGCTTTAGAATAAACATTCTTTGAGATATGTAAGATAACAGGGTTTCTACGTAATTTTTGGGCAGCACTTTATTTCATTTGTGTAGCAAACCTTCAAGTCATACTCTGTCAAAACCTAATGACGCATTTAAGTACTCTACAAATTACACATTCCTCTTCTGTTACTCTTTTGTGATATCTGTGATTCTGTTTACATCTGTGATTCTGTGTACTTGGTATAGTGTCGAATGCCTCAACCTAAACCAAAATGGTGGTCAGGAATCAGGTTGGTTTAATTAGCTTTAACCCATTAAGTAATTTTTTGAAGTACTTCTGAAATTACTGGCAATAGAGTTGGTCTATATAATTCTATTTCGTGAGGTGATTTGTCTTTCTTGTGGATCATAACAATTTCTGACATTTTCCATATAGCCTTAATATTTCAAACTAATAGCAACGTTGAAAAATATAATGTAATGCTTTGTTTTACAACGAGATTGTGGGTAACAGAGTTGTAGTGGGGGGCGTGAAATTCCAAACAAGGACACTTGAAATGTCTCTTTTAACCTTTTATGTAAAATGTAATTTGAGTGGAATTGAGGAATGAAAACACGAGGCTGGGTGAGAAAGGTAAAGAGCTAATTTGAAAAAAAGGCTAAATGAGTTAAAGTTTTCAAAAATGTTTACAAATGTGAAAAGCGAATGGAATGATAGCCTACTTTAATTTTCCAGAAATTACAATTAACATTGTGATGCCACTTTGTCAAAATGTAGATCCCGTTGTAAACATTGGCAATCTGAAGGAAGTTTTAATTGAAACATTTCTCGTCAAGTAATTAGATGCGGATACATGACACCGTAACTCGATAATAAGACAAATCTTTAAATTTACTCTTTTTACATGGGTCTCCGAGATATGTGAGCCCTTAGAAATGTACATTGATTGAAATATATATTGTTCCGAACAACTTCATGATTCACTGATTACTTATTTGATCTCTCGTTAGCGATGCGATAAGCTTTCCGTGAACATTCTCCTACACAACAGTTCACGTCGAACGACGTGTACGTGACATAGTGCGCAGTATGACTGTAATGAGCCACGCAAGGTCAGTTGACGGACAGTCATGCAGTTCAGCGTCTTATTCTTATGGCATTAAGATTCGCATTTCAGTTAGTGAATTTTCTCCAAGAGGCCGTATATCCCTTAACATTAAATTATTATTACTGTTAACGTACAAATAAGTGTCATCCTTTTCAAAGGAACTGAAATCGAAAATAAATTAATATTCCGGACTAATGTTCTTCAAAAATATGGGAGGTGAGACAAGGAGATGGGTGTGGTATGTCGAATTCAGTTGTGGATTTCTGACCACCTCTATTATTTATGTGGTTAAAATTTCTTACTTGAGGAAATCCTGGAAGCGTTAAGCAACTCGTGAAAGCGTGCATTTCGATATCTCAGAAACTCCCCCCTCCCGGGCCAGGGTTTCCTTTTAAACATACTTCTCCTTCATAATTTATACTTTATATTGGCTGCACACTTCTTCATACCTCCCAACGAAAGTTACGTAATTAATGTTTAATATGTTGTTATAGAGTAAATTTAACTCTGCAGTTAATTCCACATGTACTACTCTTTCCTAAATCTAATATTTGAAACAAGAAGAATACAGCAGATCATATTATTGTGTATTTTGACCACTTCCCAATCCAACTGCGAAGCATTGCAAGGCAATGTTGCCCGAGGCCAGGGAACAAATATTCAGCGAAGTGAGTCCGGCTGAAAGAGAAAAGCCTTGACCGAGAGCTCCACGCATCCAGTACTGCCGTTGACAGCCCGCTCGACCTACTATTCCCCCTGTGTGAATTGGAGTGAAAGTGCGCTAAACTCCCCACTAGCGATGCTGTCTTCTCGAAAAGCTCTTGAAATATTTTTATTTGCTTCGAATTAAAATATAATCTTAATTGTATTGAGTTTTTATTAAATTATTGAAATATTCATTGTGATTCTGATCTCTCTCCCTTCTGTTTTAATGACTCTTCTGCTAAGTAGGTGAGTCGTTGCCAAAATTTACTTGTGTAATGGGTCCTTCTACAAAAGTATTGTTTCAGCTTCATTAAACGGAAGGTGATATACAATATATCGAGACCTTGGATTATATCTCCTTCTGACACACTTTCACTTGCGCAATGACGCGTGTACAAAAAGCACCGTAGAGCTTATGAAAACAACCAGTCGGCTGGATATGTCTCCTTTGGTTTAGACATACACATGTCTTCTGTGGTCCATTACACCAGCTAGAAAGTATTTCCTTGTTCTTAAAGTGTTATAAAGACTACATTTATTGTAAATCATGTTTCAAATTAATTTATTTAATCCTTGTATGGTCATAATGTTCTCAGTTTAGCGTCTTTATAAAATTAAGGTCACGCAATTGAGACAAACAGGATACTTCAGTTAAATAAGGTTGAGGTTTTCTGTATATTTGTAGCACCCTTGTAGAATATCCAGGATTATTATTTATTTTGCTCTAATTTTAATCTATTAACAAAGAATGTACTTGCTCCTTTTAGACATTTTAAGACCAGGGCGTAATACAGGCACATTTACAAAAACTTTCTAGGTATCTCTAAATTGTACCGCAATAACTTCATCAAATGACTTTCGTAACAAATTTACTATTAACCTCCTGTACTTAAAGTCTATATGAAACTATTGATACTTACTCAAATGTTTTCACTTGCTTTGATTATTTCTATTGATCGAACTCATTTGAGCGATCAAACGATCCATCTACATTTACTAGCATGATCAATTATAAAGAAAACGAAAGGAATTAACACTTGATTCTTCCAATAAAAATACTACTTCTTAAACTTATCATTTATGTGGTCTGCAATGAATTGAATCAAGCTTATTAACTTCTTTGTTTTTCGACTTCATTTCTTGATATATGTCGTACAGAATCACAAACTCAGTCGCATCTCATAAAAACATAAAATAGTCCTCCAATACAGCCAAAGACAACGTGTTCCAAAAGCACATATAGCCTATATTCCCACAATGTTCTAAATTCAGTGGGGAACATATTTATTCAAATTATTGTTCGTCATGTTCTTGTGGCAGAAATTCAATTTCTTCACGAATGACACGATGGGTAACAGCCCTAATCTACAGCTGATTTGCCTTTTCAAATAGTTTCTATTACATCGGAGCGAGTATTGTCGTATCAATTCTTGTCAAAAACGCTCATTTACATCTGTATTCAGAATTCAACTTGTATATGATAAGGGTAGCAATCCTTGTACTTAAGAAAATGTGCTCATAATACATCCTCCACAGTAATTACTCATAGATTTGAACTGTTTTTGACATTAAATTCCTCACGGGCTGCAATGGTGGCACAACTACAAAAATTCGTAGTTTGAGTTCATGCATATTCCAGAAATGCAGATTGGTATTCCTTCCAACAGCATATCTCACAGTACAGTATTACTCCAATAAACGGCAGAAGTGTGAATGCAAGAATGATGCATTTCAATACAAAGTGAAAACATTCATTTGAACACCTGAGTTCATGAGTTGTGCTACCATTGCAGTTCACGAAATAGATAAATAAAAACGTTGTCGTCCGTCGCAAGGATCACTTACCGGCTACGCCATTGCTGGGGCGGGCGTGGGCGGGGCCGGCCTGCACAAGCAGCAGCAGGAGCCCCAGCGCGAGCAGCAGAGTGGGCGGCGCCGGGAGGAGCAGGCGGCCGCGGCGCATGGCGACGCAGCAAGCGCGGCGCGGCGCGCGCCGGGGCCTTTATAGCACGGGCCGGCCGGCCGGCCGGGAGGCAGGCGCGACCTTGCGGCGCCTAGCGGTGTCGCCCCCTCCCTCGCCGCCGGAGGTCGTCGCGCCGCCGAGGGCCAACCGCACCTGCCCCAGCGCGTTTCCGGTCGCGGAAAACGTCTTGCGCGCGCCTTGCGCGATGTTGCCCGCGGACGGAGCCACGTGACGCAAGAGGCCGAGACGCCTCTGAGCGGTGCGGTTTGCACTGGCTCACGTCAGCGCCTTCGTTAAGAAGTTACTGCGCGTCGGAACGTGGTGAGGCACGCAGAATCATACCTCCAGTTTCCTCCTCTTCTTCTTCTCACTGATTCTCGTTCTTTTTCTTCGTTTGTTGATTTTTGAAGTTTTTTGGGTGCAAATTCTTTGACAACCGACCAAAGAGATGAAAATACCTGTAAAATAAGTAAGAAATAAAAAGGGAGCCGACTTGGTAATTCAATCTAATTTTTTTTCGGCAAATGAATGAGATATTAAGTAGTAATAATGATTGAATAAAAGCAAACAGCGGTGGAATAAATGCCGGAGAAATTGGAGAAGCCTCTGTAAACTTGTCGCCCACTCGCTTTGTCCACCATGAATTCCACATGACGTGACTGTAGTTCATGCAATTGGGTTGACATGAAACCTAGCAGATGGCAGAGGTCGAAGGATACCGCTCACTCGCTGTCGTACAAGGAGTTATTTAAAACGATTAGTAGTTTCAATTTTCGTTTAAAGTAAAATAAATGTTCACTTTTTTTCAAAAGCACGAGAAAAGTAAAACAAAAAGAAAACTTTAGAAGAGTTCAGGTCTAATCTTTGTAAATAGGTTACCTCTTCAAATATGATTAAAAAAGCTGTGAAAATATTTAGAATAGTACAAACTCTAATTGTGCAATTTCTGTAGTTAATTTTAAATGTCACGGTTGGGATGATTGTGATTATTGTCCTTGATGTAATTTTGTATATGTACTGATTATGGTAAAGCTGGTTGTTATAGAGATGATGGCCATTATGGCGACACTTTATGGCTAAAGAAGTATAATTCTATTATTGTAACAGAACCTACATAAATATGTTGTTAGTGACTGTAGGCCGTAACAATGGGCAAGTACAGTCAATGATGTAGTTTCCGTCACATTTCCGTGTATTTGGCAGAAATTCGATAGTTGTCACACATTTGTCTACAAATTTACATATTGATATGCCCCGATCGATCTGAACAAACGAACAAACGATCTGAACGACCTGAAACAAAGCCTGCGAGTTTGAAAGATATAAATTTTGATTTTTTGGTGGTACATTACACAGAGGCTCAGAAAGATTTTCAAAATTTTCTCTCAAATGGATTCAAATTGTTTGATTAGTTTTTGTCATAGTGTAGCGTAGAAAACCTTTAAATGCCGCAGGTCTAATTTTCATTAAATTCTTCATTTTCGTTTTCTTTTTTTCGATGTCTTCTCACAACTACAATAGATGCGATTAGATTTTTTCCCTCATGAAATCTGTTGTTGGAAGACAGATATTAAAATAAGTTCATGAACAAGTTTGTGTAAAATATAGGCAATTTTTAATTTTCTAAAAATGAATTATTTTCTCAAGAACTGCTTAATTTTGTCTTTAATTATTCTCCTCGTACGTATCAACGAAATAAAAAATGCGACGAAGGTCACATTTCTTGCGAATTCTCTGTAATTTTTGAAAATCGCAAAAAGTTAACGTTACCAAAGTATAATATTGATGGACTTTGCCGAATATAAAATCTGTCCCGACTAATCAGATTCTTAAAAAGGATCATGCACAGATTTTTAAAAAATGAGAAATTTCCACGTAAGTTCTGCCCGAAATTAATGCAAATTATTAAAAAACGTTTTGTGAAAAACCTCCCTGATATTTTCTTTAATTATTATTTTCTTCTTCTTTTGGAAAAAGAGCCGTAGGTTCATTTTTGTTAAACACTCTGAATTTTCAAAATTACAAACGTTAGATTTAATGCGAGAAAGTGTGTTCTGTTGTGGCTCCATTAGTTATTATTATTATTATTATTGTTATTATTATTATTATTATTATTATTATTATTATTATTATTATTATTATTATTATTAAGAGGCAGCGATGGTATTCTTTAATTGCGTCATTCCGACTCTCGAGCATGCAACTGGATTCCATTTCGGCCGCGGAAGCCTACGCAATCATGCAACAGGAAACTTCTCATTCGCGGTATATGTAGAGAGCAACGAGAATCCACTTTCCTCTACTGCTAACTGATTGCTCATCCTCATCATGCTGTCTTTAAGTTGTACAGTGCTGCGCGTGAACCTTCCCGATCTAAAGTTAAATGTTCTGCGCTTTGACGCAATGTGAAGTAGTAAGAAAAATATTCTTTGCAAAATTCTACTGAATATTCATCGAATGATATTATAAATAGTTGTGTTATAGCATTGTTCCTGTGAATATACATAACTATGTGATCTTATTTTTTCGGATTGTGATAGTAGAACATTTCATTAAATAAAATTTTACTTCTCAATCAGTGAGCTCATTTTGATTTTTCACTTCCTGACACCTGAGCATGGACTGCAGGAATTCTCTTAACGTGATTGTGTTTATATAAATATGGTACTCAAATAAATATTTAATCTCGAACGATATAATAGAAATGAATGAAGTTGCAAATATTCCTGTACAAATATGCAGTACGATGCTTAGTGCTAGTTAGATTCCTTTTTTCAGATCACTCATGAGTCAGTTGAAAAATGCATTATGTACAATAAAACAAATTTCGTATGATTACATTTGTTCCAGAAATAATTAAACCTGGAGTTATTAATAAAAACTAAGATTGTTTTTAGAATTACTCCATCACTTATTGACCCATTTCTTCCCAACGTTTAAACGCAATGTTTAATATTTTATTTTACCTATACCATTTGTTGAAAACATTTCAAAATTTTTGTACAGTAAATACAACCCGTAATGTTTTTGAAACTACTTTTATTTGTGAATTTTATTTCATGAAAATGTATACATTACTCGTAATACACGTTTTTAATTTTTTCAAGGCGCTTGCCCTATTTTGACACGTCCACAAGATCAGTCTTTTGATCTTGAACTTGGGGATCAATGTCAATTTTGGTAATCATATTGCAAAATAAATATGTACAAATGAAAGAGTTGATGTTTGAGTAACGTAATTTTTAAAACGATTTTTATAGACAAGTAAATGTTGTATTGCGTTTACGCAAAGTTGGGAGTTTCCCGGCAGATTTGGGAACGGCCAAATTCTACGCTACGACAAACGGTTCATAGGAGCTTAGTATTTTGAAATAGATGTAATATTAGGTAGAATATTCTCTCTTTGGGTTGTACCGTTGACGGATATGCCAAAGGAAATAATATCTATAGTTTTCACGGGACTAAAGGGATGGCACAGTTGTTCCTTACTTTAGGAAACAGTTTTCGCGGCCTTTCGAAGATAACAGTAGTGAAAAATAGGAAGTTTTGAAACAAGTTTGAAGGAAGAAGATGTCTACATATTTGGTTCAATAAGACTATAGGTAAAGAACATAAATATGAAAAAAATAGTCCATTTTTTGATGAATGAACAAAATACATTTGCAATTTGCAGTATTTTTTTTTTTATTTTTTTTTTAACATCTGCTTTATTTGCAATTTGTTCTACACGAACATTCGGCAAATACAATTGTACATATATTATCGACATGTAAAGAAACCATACAATTCTGGTTCTTTCTAAAAATGGTTTTAAACTAATTGTCCAGTTCAGAGAGAAAAAAAAAGACAAACAAACAAAAGCAACAATAAACAATATCACATTGAAATAACAAAAAACACAATAACAAACAAACATACAATAGTGCAAGCATTGTGACAAACAAAATATATCTACAGTAACAATTATTTTAAAAGAAAAATATTATTTATATCTGTGGTCCAGATCAAGAGGATGTACTCTTTTCAATCTTCTTCTCGTTGTGCTGTTATCTAAGATGTTTATAGCCAGATGATTAATATGATTTTCGAGTCTGTGTTGGTATTTGTGAGATTTGAGAGTGATTTCCTCTTTAACAGTGGTGATATTGAGATCTTTATGTAGAGTGGCGTTTGATACAAACCAGGGAGCATTGCTTAATAGTCTGAGACATTTGGATTGAAATCTTTGAATTATGTCTATATTTGAATGTGATGCTGTTCCCCAGAGTTCAATTCCATAAGACCAGATAGGTTTGAGTATTGTTTTGTAGAGTAAAATTTTGTTTCCTAGACTTAAACTAGATTTTCTTCCTATTAACCATATCATTTGTCTACTTTTCAGTTCTGCTTCCTTTCTTTTGATCGAAATATGTTTCTTCCAGGTTAGCTTTTTGTCTAGATGTAGGCCGAGATATTTGACGGTGTCTACGTTTTCAATTAGTTTTCCGTTTATTTCTATTCTTGTATTTCTTGTTCGTCTGAGGGTAAATGTTATACATTTGGACTTTGTTTCATTCATTCTTATTCTCCAGAGTTTACACCATTTGTTTATAAGCTCGAGGTGCTCTTTCAATGTTCTTGTTGCCGTTTCTTGGTTTTCGTGCGAAGCTAGCAGGGCTGTGTCATCTGCATATGTTGCAGTGGTGACGTCTGGGGACTGAGGTAAGTCAGCGGTGTACAGCGTGTACAGCACTGGTCCAAGGATGCTCCCCTGTGGCACTCCTGATAATACTGGATGAAACGGTGTTATTTCATCTCCGAATTTTATTTGAAAAAATCGATCTGAAATAAAGGATCGAAGTAAATTATAGTATGGATGCGGCAGACATTTCTTGATTTTATATAGCAAGCCTTGATGCCACACTTTGTCGAACGCTTGCGCGATATCTAGAAACAAGGCGGAACAATACTTTTTATTTTCTAGAGCTCCGTTGATGGTGTCGACTACTCTATGAATTTGTTCTATTGTAGAATGACGATTTCTAAAACCGAACTGATGGTCTGGAATTGTGTCATTTTCTTTAAGTAATGGATATATGCGAGATAGTAATAATTTTTCGAATACCTTAGACAAAGAAGGTAATAAACTTATTGGTCTGTACGAGGAAACATCTTGTAGCTGTTTTCCTGGTTTTGCGATTACAATTAATTGTGCCAGTTTCCACTGCGAAGGATAGTGTCCGATGCGTATTATTCCATTGAAAATGGATGTTACAAGGGCGATGAGTTTCTTAGGCAGTTTTTTAAGCATTTCCCCTGTAATACGATCATGTCCAGGAGCCTTATGATTTGGTAGTAGTTTCAGCCCTGCTGTGACTTCTTTTGTTGAGAAGAATTTAATTGGTGGCGACATTTGATGGGGACATTCCAAGAATTCTATGATTTCTTTTTCTTCTGTGAGTAGTGCTGAGGGGTGTGGTTGAAATGTTTTTGCAAAATATTTTGCAAATTCTTCTGCCTTATCGTTTTCCGTCCTAGCCCAGCTTCCATCGGTTTTACGAAGAGGGGGGACATGTTTTGTAGGTCTTTTTAATTTTTTAGTAATTTTCCATAAGGAGTAATCTGTAGCTTTTGAGGGTGACAACTTTTCTATTCTTTCCTTCATTTCCTCCGAATGAATTTCTTGTAATTTTCTTGATAAGAGGCGGGAGGTTCTGTTGAGTATTCGTTTGTCGTCCGGGTGATGAGTGCGTTGCCAGGTCATCTTCATCTGTCTTTTCTCTTTAATCATTTTTAGTATTTCTGATGGGTATTTATTTTTTTCAAACACTCTCATTTCTGTAGTTGCATATACGGCTGCCTGTTGAATGTGATGTATTAAGTATTCAACAGCATCGTCGATATCTTCTGGACATTTTAGACGGACCTTGGCAGTGGTGTTATGGTAAAGCCAGTTGCTGTATTCTTCCCAGTTCGTTTTTCTGTTTGTAAGGTATATGCTTTCTTTCTTTTTGATTTCAGAAGAACTGATTGTCAGTATTTCTGGAGAATGGTCAGATGAAAGATCAAAAGACGGTTCTATTGTGTGATAGGTCTGTGCCATTCCCTTTGTGACGAAGAAATCCAAGACATCAGGTACCTTGTTACCATCCGTTGGCCAGTATGTGGGATTTCCTGATGAAATTGTTTGGAGTTTTAGTGTAGAGATGGCTCCTTCTAAAGCGCGACCTCTTGTAGTTACCAGTCTTGATCCCCATAGTTGATTTTTAGCATTGTAGTCTCCTCCAGCAATGAACCTTGTGCCGAGCGTTCTAAAAAACTTGATGTACTGATCGGTGGTTATCTTGTGTTTTGGAGGGGAGTATATAGCTGAAATAACGAGCGGACCGAACTTATCGTATACTTGTATAGCGGTTGCTTGCAGATAGTCTTTATCATTATCTTTGTACATATTGTGTCTGATTCTTGTTTTAATTATTACTGCTGTGCCTCCATGAGCTGTCCCATCTGGATGATTTGTGCAATATACTTCGTAGTCAGATATACGTAGATAGCTTTTTTCGGTAAAATGTGTTTCAGACACTAGAAGTATGTCAATATTTTCTTGATGTAGAAACACTTCTAACTCTCTTCGATGTTGAAGTATTCCGTTGGCATTCCAGGAGACAATTCGCAGTGAATTACTCATAGTTTCTTCATTATTGCAGTCATGATATTAATTAGGCTGGAGATTTGTTCAGCTTGCTTTGCTAAGATGGACTCGAATTTTTTAAATGATTCTTGCATTATGGAAATCAGATTATTTTCATTCGACATATTTTGATTATTGATTTGCGAATGTTGGGCCATTTGTGCATATGTGAACTGTCTACCTGTACCTATGGTTTGATTACTTGTTAGTGAGCTTGAATTGTTGCCTTCGGTTATGTTTTGCGTAGCATTTCTACGGTGTTGACTTTGACTAGGATACTTGCTGTTACGAATTTTTTGATATACTTCGCAGCCTTTATAATTTGCTGGATGGTCACGGCTACATAGAGCACATGTAGCTGGCGTGTCTCTCGTTTTAGTACAGGTTCGACTATCGTGATTCTTTCCACATTTGACGCAGCTATACGGAAGCGTACAATACCGAAAACTGTGCTCGTAGGACTGACATCGCTTGCATTGTACTATTTCTCGTTTTTTACGTGGTGGTTCAAAACTAATTTTTGCATGTAGTAAGTATTCGACGTCATATATTTTTTTGTTGTTACTTTGAGGTTCTAAGTCCACAAAAAACAATGGTAGAGGTGCTTTTGTTAAACGATGCTTGATATTATGAATTTGTCTTACTTTGTGGCCTTGTACTTCTATAGCTTCTTTAAGTTCCGTTACGTCTGCTGTTGGGTGCATATTTTTTAATACTACCCGAAAGGCTCTTTCTTGTTTTAACTGAAAAGTATAATGAGCAATATTTTTTTGATTCAGATGTTTAACAAGCGTTCGATAAACCTCCGGTGTTTGAGGTACGATTTTCACATTGTTCATAGTAATTTTGGCGTCATCTTGGTAGGTTTTGACAAGTTTATATGAGAAGTCTTCATCTTTAATGACTTCTTTAATAGATCTGATCATATCAGATATTACTCTGACGCCTGGAATGAAAATAGGCGGTGTACGATATTTGTCTTGTTCTTGCATGCTGCCCTTGGTTGTTGTATCATTGATTTTCTCAGAATTCGAAGTTTCTTCCAAATTTTCATCACAAGAGAGATGTTCATACCTGTTTTTTGATGATACGGGGTCGTGTTCACTGTTAGTCTTCTTAGAGGGTTGTATAGAGTTGTCATCATTGCGTCTTTTTTGTCGACGCAGCGGGATTGTTTGCCATGAGCTGCACAAGGTTGAGGCCGTTTCCTTCGTTGTAGATGCTTGGTCGTTAGTTGCTGTAGCTTCTAGGACGGTGGCTGGGGTTTCTTTTTCACGCACATATTGCTGTATTTGAAATTGTAACTGTTGGTTCTGTTGCACTAATTGTTGTAAGTGTTGTTTTAGCTGTTGATGTTCATGCAATAAAAATTGGTGCTGTTGCTGAAGGTTCAGTGTTATTTCACTGTGTTCTAAAGTCAATCCGTTCGTACTATTGTTGACGAAAGCTTCACTGTTTTCTTGGTTATTTAGTATTTCTGTTGTTTGTGTGATTAGTCCCCCGAAGGGGACGTGGTCAGTTAACATAATTCACTTCACTATATATGTGCGGTATTGATTTTCAATAGTTCTTGACGCACCACTGTTCACACGAGAATGAAGTCACCTTAGTACACAAATACGAGCGGTCACCACTGTATCACTAGTAAATTTGAACGGTAAGTTGAAAACGTTCCTAATTCACCACTGTTCACAAATAAATGCACTTCTTTCTGACCCCGGACCGGCACTAGTAGCGGCCGGGGCAGTCGGACTTGCGATAAGCGCTAGCCTTCGGCTAACTGGCGGAGCTGCGGAGCACGTCTGCTCGTGACCGCTGCTGAGCGAGAACTCTTTGCAGTATTTAGCTAGAATTTATCACTACTTTGGGGCAAATAGTTTCGTACTTTGGGTGACACTTAGCTAAAACGAGTGAGTTATGAGAGGTTTGGTTTCATGATGAGGTGCTTATTGATATGGGGGAAAATTATTCATGAAACCATTTTATGTGCATGGCGGAATATCAAGGAAGGCACGAATGATTGATCTTACGTGAAGAAATTTGCTATTTGACGGACTTTCTGTTTCTTGGCAAACTTCTCTATGTATCATCGACCCCCCCAAAAAAAAAATATTTGAAAACAAACATCGTGTATGATTACATGACAGAGAAGCATAATGAGATTTTGATTTGTTAGAGATTCTGCTAAGCAAGGAATATTTGCATTCTAACAAAAAAAATACTCTAAATTGTATTGATTTCGAGCCCAAACTAGTACTCCGTCTTTTTAGAAGCGCCATTTAGCCCCCAAATTGCAATTTTCCATCTCATACTCACATTGAAATTTAGGCCATTATAGTAAGAAAAGAATGAGAGAAAGATAAAAGGTTATTTTTCATTGTAAAATTGAGTGGTGCAAGAATGCATGCAGACAGCATAATGTTCTTAAGAATCAGACAATTTTGGAATGATAAAAAATGCCAAAAACGGTCAAATTCCATTTTTTCACATTCATGCATAAATTTGAATTCCGTTTGCATATCAATAAAATTAGTAGACATTAATTTACAAAATACCAACATTTCTATTAAAAGCGGTGAGCACACTTCTACCCGGGAAATTCCCAAGGTTGCGTATACGCAACGTATCGTCCAGCTTCAACCAAAAATTAAAATATTTTTCGCAAACTGTTTTTGCTATCTTTGAAGACGTATTATCAACATTCAACTAAAATGTATTAAATAAATTAAGTATTTCACTGTTTGGGGAAATGGGTTTATGTTTTATCAATTTGGAGGGTAGAACTGAGAATGTAAATTGATTAATGAGGTACATGATATTACTTATGGAGTTAGATTGGCCATCAAGAAAGGAGCAACAAATGTGCGCTTTAATTATCTGGATAACCCAATTCCGCTCTCGATTCTGGCACCAAGTCTGTGTGAGTTGAATTGTGTTTTGATAGTAAACAGTAATGAACGTATATTATAGTCAAAACTGTCCCGTAGAATTTTCAGTTGCATTTGTGAAAAAAATACCTGTTGAATACTTTAGATATTTGTGAGTATATAGAGTTCATTCCGTGTCAGTCACGTTGTTGGAAGAGAGAATACTCAAAATGAGACATGTTTTGGTCTATGCTTCTGTACACTACATGAGCACATAACATCATGTAGGCGTCTTTTACTTCTGGCCACAACGCTAGTTCTGTGAAATACGCTTCGATGACTGACGACCCAGCATGATGTCATCGAGAAATTCTTTGATGATGACTGTGTCTTCGAAATAAGGTCAAGAGATGAAAGTATTCTTGGATATACGATGACATCCAAGGAGGGAGAGATCAACTAACTTCTCTCTTGCTTGATAGCGTGTCGAAGTTTTCCTTGTTCTTTGTATGCTAATTTTAAGGAAGCTTTTTTTCCCATGAAAGCGAATCAATACACACGATTCATACTTACATTGTATTCAGATGACCATTGAAACTGTTCTTATGGCGTATAATCTATTTAATTTATTTTATAAGTATGAAGCGAGAATGCCAAATATATTTTCTCGTTAATCGAATTGTTTTCTATTTCTGTTTGTCACTAGTCCAACGAATCTTCAAATAATAATTCAAATATTCGTCTATTTAAGCAGGATAGGTTGCCTTATTTTTGTTCTCATTGTGATCTTTTTGTTCTCATTAATTAAAAATTTAAATATTTAAAATAAGTTATTTCTAGGCATTGCTTATTTACAAATTTGCGTATTTGTTCTAATGAACGTACTGAGATTTTTAGTGTACGTGCACGAATTTTTGAAAATGAAACATTTTGACACAGTTTAATTTTCTCTATTTTGACTAAAATGCACTGTACACATATTTATATTTCTAAACGTCTTTTCATGAAATTAGTTTTTAATTCCTTCTATTATCGGTGTAAAATGTTCTGTGAGACTGTGTAAATTGAAGCTCAGAGTTTGATTTCTGCCAATACTAAGGAACATGTTCTAATTTTTCCTTGTTTAGAAAAACGTTTTTAAAATAAACCCTTATAAATATGAAATTATTCCGATTTCCTTATAACAACTTTCGAAAGCTACACATTTTCTAACATTTCAAATTCATCTCATGCCCTTTTTATGACTGTATTTCATGAGATTGCTGAAGCATTAGTAGGATACATTTTGCGATAATACTGCAATTTATACTAGTATTATAAAATTACACAACTGTGAATTTCTAATAAAACGAGAAATTAGAGCTTGGATCTAATGTGCCCAAGTAGAAAGTATGTCTTCAGTTGCTTCTTCAGTGCGTCCATACGTGTCTTTTGTTCATAGTTGTGCGCCTAACAAAGTATCACAAAGTGCCTCTAGGAATGCACTGATCAACCGTATAATGATGTCAACATTTCAATAGGTGAAGACAGGTTGTCAATGAATAGAGGAATTTCTCTCAGTCACAATTAGAGTAAAACAGAGTTAAAATTCACAAAATTAAACCATTCATCGCCAAAGTGTTAGTGGAGGTAAAGAACAGTGTATCAGAAGTGCAAATAGAAGTTATCAGTGTGTAAAGTCTTTCAAGTGTTAAATATAGGGTTAGTTTATTTACGTTACAAATTATGGCCATATTTGTTGTATTTCTACGTGGAAGGCATGTCTTTGTAATGTTCGAAACCGGCTTCCAGACACAACATCAACTCATTTCTTATATGAAAGTGTTGTATCCGGTAATAAACTACCTTCTGAAAAATAATTAGGTTTGTCATTGTCATTATTATTCATAAAAATCTCCAAGAAAAAGCTACAAACCCCTAAGTTTATTTGAAACTTTTGTAGGGTTCGGTATGTTTGTATAGCTTATAAATAGACCGGTAACATAGTATTTAAAATACTCGACCCTCTTTTATAGCTAAAATGTCTTCTCCTTATATACGAATACAACATAAATATGTAGCTGCTCCTTGGGATGGAAATTGAATGCAGTTCATATCCTGATGAAATACTAACTTAATACTTCCATTAATAATACTTTTTAAATAACTTAGTTTGTCAAGAATTCTTCACACAAAAAAAAATTAAACTTGACCGAAGGTGGTGGGTATTCTCAGCTGTTCCTCGTCCTTGTCCTCTCCTCTTCCCGTACACACACATACTTACAGTTACATTTACATGTACTACACTACCACCCATGTTGAATAGACCAATCGGGAACGTAGAGCCTGGCCTTTCTGGGAGGGAGTATCTGGAGGAGATACCTGAAGAGAAGGAACCTCGCAAGCCAACGTTAATCAGACGTTCCAGCACGGTGAAACAACTCCATTTTCCGATTGATTAGTGATTCCTGGCCGTCAACTGTTAAGGTAGTTAGTACCGTAAGTGTAGTGTGGAGCTTTCATCGTGGGAGCTAACGCTGATGTTCTCACGTTGAATGGCGAGATCCGGCGCCGACCTACCCACAGGCTTCCCTACAACTAGGTATTTCCCTCAGCAAGAAACCGCCGCAGCTGAGACAAGCTGTAGGGTCCCGATTGGTCTCTGGCATGTGTGACAGTGTAGTGAATGAAAGTGTGTGTGTGTGTGTGTGTGCGGTGGAGATAGGACAAGGAGGAGGAAGGAAAGTTCGCGCCGGGTTCGGGGCCCGTTTGTTAGGACACTGTTCCGACAATCGCCTGATATTGATCAGAGAAATCACGGAAAACCACCAATCAGAGCAGCCGGCCGCTGAAATTTTCTTCTAGACAGCAGCTGGATTCGACCTACCTAACTTACTAGTGTCGAAAATCTTCCACCGTCGGAATTCGAATCGTTGGACCTCCCGGTTAGAGGTATTACAGTGACGTTAAGTCATGCCCTGATCCACCTAAGCCGATTTAGTTTCCAATATATAATATATATTATACTTAGAGAACTAATCGTAAGCTGCTGACGCCTTCAAAATCAAAATTCACTTATTCAATGACCATTCCAACACAGAGACCAGCGCAGGCATTCCCCTCAATTCGGGCGCCCATCTGAGCGGACGTGCGGGTGGGCAGGCAGGCAGGCAGGCAGTGAGGCAAGCTGTGTAGCTCCCGCGAGGAGCCACTCGCGTAGTTGGCGGCAGTTGGTACGTGTTCGTCGCTTGGGCGCGGACGGCGGTCGCCCGGTCCGCGGATGGCTCGCGGACGCTCGGTTCCGCGGATGGCTCGCAGACGCTCGGTTCCGCGGCAGCCACAGCAGCCTCAAGGCGGTGGCGGGAGCCATTAGGGAAATGAGCGGCGCCGGAGCCCGGATCGCCGCGACCGCCGTCGTAGCCCGTCGTCGCAGTCCCCGCCCCCGCCCCCGCTATCGCCGCCGCAAAGCGCGCGACGGCGAATTACCCGCCCAGGGCTCTCTCCCGCGCTTCTCCACTTCATTACAGCGCGCAGATTGTCTCGCGGACTTCGCCACGCGCCGCTCGCCGCTCGCCGAGCTCTGTTCGTCCGCGGAGGAGCACTACCGTTCCGGAAGCGGAATGCGCCCCGCGGGCTGTTTATTTGTACTGTGGTTCTTCGAGTTCTGGAAATTGGCGTTTTATTCGATTCCATTATTAACTGAAATTACTGTAAATCTACGACAATAAGATATTGCGTCAAGTTCATGGAATATTATATTGTCTCTGCTGAAAAGAATACGACGGTAATTATTAATAAATATCACATATTGTTAAAGACAGGTAGTGAATTATTGTGAACATGTTTACACTCAGTGTATGTTTATTTTTCAAACAAGTAATTTTGCCGGTTATAAAATATTAGTACAATATTAATTCTAGTCGCACTGCATTATGAGTGTTATCGTTAGAATCAGTAGTGTTTATTTTTAGTCGCACAAAATCATGCCAAAGACTTGGACTCTGCTGCTTCTTTTTATGGAGATTCGAGAAGTTTTCACTCATCTTCGTTTTCCTTTTAAATTTTGTAGTAAAGTATTGACTTAATTTTTTGTTATTTTCTTGAAACTTTCTAACCTCATAATTAATATAAGAATAAGCTCACCATAGACCGGAGAAAAATTGACAATCACCTGTTTGTCAAGGAAACCTTAAACGAGTGAATTAGGTTTGAAGCAACGGGAAAGTTTATGACAAGGTTTTTTTTTAACACTTTCGCAGTGAGTGAATGCCCATTGTGTTAAGATAATGATATTTTGAAGATTACAATAAATATAATTCGCCCGTCTGCCTGTCTGCCCGCTCCATAATTATTATAGAGAAAGAACTGGACAGAGAAACGTTTGGTGAAATGCCGTGATAGCGGACTGTCCTCACCCTGGCGCCTGTGTGAGATTCGCGCAGCCAGTGCGTAACAAATCCGTCGCTCCGAGCGAACGAGCGAGCGAGCGAGTAGGCGGCGCGCGCCGCGTCATGACGGCCACCGCTTCGATCCGCTTCAGCCACAGCCCATGGGCGTAATCCGGCCGATGAATGAAATAAATAAGCTTAAAGGCGAACGAACAGCCACTGCCCTTCCAGCCGTCCGGAGCGGGCGAGACGGGCTGTATGCACATGCACACATGCCAGCCCGTCCATCCACCCGTCCGCCGTTCGCCCGTACCCCATCTGCCCGTCCGCCTGTCTGCCCGTCCGTCCGCTCGTTTGTCCATCTCTCTGTCCATATGCCCATCTGCCCGTCCGTGTGTCCAGCTGTCCGTCCATCTGTCTGTCCATCTTTCTGTCCACCCGTCCGTCCGCCCATCCGCTCGTCCCCCATCCGCCAGTCTGCCCGTTCGCCGGTCCACCGCCCGTCTGTCCGTTTGTCCGCTTGTGATATACCTTTGTTAAAATATCTCTCACATCGTTAATATTTACATTATCGATAATTTGTATGCATTATTGCTTTTGTGAGTAGATGTGCTTCAAATAATTTCTCATGAAGTTCATCAATAAATCAAATTTTTTCTGTGAAAATAGGTTCAAAATTGCCCAATTTCATATTCACTCAAACGAACTTTTCTTAATAACATATTTTTCAATGAAAATTTGCATATAAGACCTGGTTTTACTCTTACATAATAATCTTAAAGTCATATGTCAGTTCTACTAATAGATAGCCGAAAAATTGTAAAATCGAAAAAAAATATATTCAGGCGGCAGTAATTGGCATGTGAAATGAGGGTGGGGCAAAACCGAAAAGTTAGCCCAAACTATAGAAAAAAACAACAAAGAGCACATATGCACATAATGTGGATTAAGTCTGTAATTATATAAAACGTAATATATAAACGTTCTATTAATGCGTAATTCTATAAACGTTTTTGACTCTTCATAAGATGGCTAATTTACTTAAGAGACGTCTTAGAAGCGAGAAAAATGTACAAATCTGGCTACATCATTTGAGAATATTTTTATTGAGATAGCAAATATGAATTACATTTTCTATAAGTGGAATTACGTAAGAACAAAAACCATTTAAATGTAATTTATGTAATCTCTAAAAAGATTAAAATACTATTCAGAAAAGAATATGTGAAAATATTTTTAAAACTAAAAAAGTTGTGGATAAACGTTGAAATAAATATCAATAAATGCATTTTTGTGGTAAATGACGTCTTAAATTGTGAGAAGATATGAAAATGAGCAGATACAGATGTCAAGTAGCGTGCATTTGCGGAGACATCTACGTGAAAAATCGAGCTACGTTTGATTTAAATTAAATGTAAAAGGTCATTATCACACCAATAAATAAACAATTGTTGTATTGGATTTAGAAAGTGCTCAGAAAGATGGTTATCTACAAACCCATGAGATCATGTGTTACAGAAAATTTTCTATGGATGATATTCTTTTTTGTTTAGAGCAGGAAGCCTGAGAATCCTACCTCAGACCCAGTATTGAGTACTTGGTGAAATTTCCACGGATATCATCAAAAAATTAATAATTCAGATTTAATTTGATATTACAAAAACTGGGAAAAATGTAAATAGTTTTTCTTATTGTAAAATCGAAGCAAGTCTCAATGAATAAGGAAATCCTTTGATTTTAATTTGTAGATGTGCCGAACGTTCTGTTTTGGATTGAAGATGTGCTATTTAAGACTGAAATGTACGCGAGAACATCAGAAAAAATGGTTTCATTTAAGAAGAATATGTCCTCCCCATTTCTAAATTCAACATTGACAATGCATGAGAGGCATTTCTGGGGACTTTCAATATCCACACTTGAATGAGGTACATTCTTGTAGTGAAATGCTGAATCTGCGAACATGAAATAATTGTATGAAGTTTGAATCTGCATTTCTACCAGTGCGCGTGCGAATATTTTCAAGCGCAGCGTCGCCCGGCGAGAACTCTTACACGTCTGCCTCCCTCTCTCTCTTGCTTTCATAAGTGAAGAGAATTCCTGATTTTGCTTTCAATTAGTACACGATTCTCTTTAACCAATGTTTTCATCGCAAGTAGTTTCTTTTTACATTTTGCTTTTCTCCTTTATGTAGACTACGCTCTGTTTATCGTAATCCAAATTCCATTCAGTTCATTCTTCTTTACACACTCTTTTATCAATTTCTCTATGTTCCTCACAGGATTACTTGCTTCGTTTTATACGTGTGCTGAACCATTATCTTGTATTTTCTGTTCTCAGAGATGCTTTTGCGTTATTTGCTAAAGGTTGTTTCTTTCGTGGTATAGATTATTTTTTTCTATTTTTATCATTGTTCTCTTAACTTCTCTATCGTTATCCATTTAAATACAAAACTCACATCCTCGATTTTTTATTTTCTTCGTCTCTATCTTTGTGTTCATTTTCAATTTCGTCATCGAATTCATGTCTTCTTCTTTTTCTCTTCATCTTCATCACATCTTCTCTTATTCGTACTTATGTCTAATTTATCCACGTTCATTTTATTGATTTTTCTAGATGTGAGAGGAGTAGGAGGATTGGTTATTTCATCGACAGAACTATTGTATGAAATCTATGGGTCGTTTTTCGATGCAATATAGTTTTTGTTACGAGAGAGAACATTTAGGGTCATCAGATTTTGTAGAAAACACTCATTAGAATTGTTTATGCGTAATTCACCTTATATTGGGAGTGGGGGAAGGTATTCCAGGGGGCCAAGAAAACCTGCTCGTATAAACCACCTAATCTCTTTCATTCGGTCGCACACACAGCGCCAAACCAAAGACACAACTGTGAGGGCACAGAAGGAGGTTCAGGGCTGGGGGTTGACGCGCCCCTCGCATCCCCATCCTCACCGCCGAACGGCGCCAAGGAAGCAGCGACGCGGCGTGCGTTTGTTACGGCCATTTTACCGCGCGCAAGTTGGCTGAGGGTGGGCGGCGCCGCGGCGCCTCAGCGCGGGAATTCGGCCGTCGCTGGGGGGGTCAGAACGGCGCAGAAGTTGCAAAAACGAGCCAACTGCGTGGCGCGCGAACCAACTTCAGGTACGCGATGGTAATGAGGCCTTTGCAACTCTTTCTTGGAGGGGCGGCGCCGCGATGGAGCGCTCGCGGCGCGCAACGGCCGGGAGGCGAAGACGACGCCTCACGCGGCACAGCAAGAGAATTGCCTTGTAAGGACTAACGGACGAATTTTGATGAACCTAAAACACTTCCAAAAATGATCAATAAAATGTTCTTAAAATGTTTTAAAAATTCCCTAAAAGCAAAGAAAAATGACGTAAAAATGTGATCAAAACCAGCTCGGATGGACAACTCAAGCTGTTGGATACGTTACTGATGTAATCGTGGATTCTATTCCCTCAAGTGAATTCACCTTGCAAAGTTTTGGTTTGGACTGTTTTTTACCAAGAATTCTCTATCTTTAGTATTCCCGAAATCGGCTGAACCGACAATAGCGCTGATAGGCGTCACAGTCCTTAGATTACATACTCACAACTGCTGACATTACAATTTCAGAGCAAATAGATGGAATAGGCTCCTCAGGAATTCTGTGGAGTACATTTGATGCAACACGTAAATATTATTTGAAGCAAGTACCATTAAAATGATATTCAAATCGATGAAATCAGCAAAAAATGTATTAAAATGACGGGAAAATGCGTAAAAAGACCTATTAGTCAAAATCGACGAAAAATGCAAAAAAATGACGAATAAAAAAGGGAGAAATTTTATTTTGTTATATCATAAAATGAATTTTTTATACTAAACAGCATTGTTCTAAAGTAAAGATAAAAACATTTCATTCAAATCCGACCTCTAGTAATGGCACATTTCCGCTTGAGCGAGAATAATTTCCCAGACGATTGACAAAACACGCTCTTTTTGAAAGTGTTATTATCTATATGACTAATTTCCGATGCGCACCGAAATCGAAAGAAAGTGTGCAGCTTCCAGTCGTATGAGAAGTGTCCGTGATTTCTATAGACACTGAAGAACTCGGACAAGTTCCAAAACCAATGAAACAGTTTACATTTTGACTGAAAAATTCAAAAATATGAATGTCTTTATCATCTATTATAATACTGTTCGTACCGACTGAATTATCATACTCATTGCACCAGTGCTTATGAAACAGATGATGTTATGCAATAGCGAGACTCCATGGAAGATGCCGCCCGCCTTTCAATACTTGCAATTCACGTATTGTGGTATGGAACTGAAACTTTGATATTATTATGTAAAGTACTTAAATATACTTAATATATTAAATACTTAATATATATCTTAATATTTACTTAATATATATCTCCTTAAATATATTATATAATGTTATTTCAATATTCGTGACGATTATTTTTGTTAGAATATTTAATTTATTGTCGAGAAATTTTGTTATTCTTGAACACTGTGCGTGCTACGTTTTGGACAGTCATTTTTCTGATTTTGTTCTGCAGCATTTTGACTGCTGTGGGTCACTAGTTGAATTTAAAGAATTAAGAGTGCCCAGTGTGTCAGTAAACATTATTTAAGTATAAATTTGTTTTAATTCATTAACTTAAGAAGTAAATAAAAATAAGCAAATATAATAATAATAATAATAATAATAATAATAATAATAATAATAATAATAATAATAATAATTTTAATAATAATAATAATAATAATAATATATTTATAAATACTTGTAAAAAATAATTATTCTAAACTTAATGTTTCTAAATCTGGAGGTGAAATCTCTCACCTGGCTACGCAGCGCGCTTCGTGCGAGCACGCGCCTCCTCTGGAGCAGGCGGGAGCGCGATACGTGAAAGAACCTGCGATCGCTGCGGCGCCGCTTCATGAAATATTCACTTCCGTCTTCCGAGAAAGACGTGGAGCCGAAGGCGCGAGGATTCAGTGTTGTTGATTGAAACTTTCCTGCATTCGCCAAACAAGAAGTAGTATTGAAGATTCAGGCATTAACAGTAGATACACGTATTCAGTGAAATTGTATAAACATGTGCTCACGTTATCGTTTGTATTCTGAGCATTGCAAAAAAATTGCTTTATAGTTTCCGATGGTTTTTATAAAATTATATAGTTTACATTATATTAGAGATCTTTCTGGAAGAGAAAGCATTGTTAAAATTCTTAGTAAATTTTTATTTTCCTGTTAAATATCAACCCGAGTGCTCTTCTAAATTTCAAAGTCAATTGTAATTTGTTTCTGGTAGAAATAGTGAAAACTAGTAATTGCGTGCATTATTGAATAAGTAATACTGAATTAGTACAGATTTCAGGAAGAAAATATATCTATTTTTTCAAAGTGTGATGTTGACGAAGATGGCATGATGTTGGATCATTTGTAGATTATTTAATAATGATTTCCTTATCTTCCCGTGATCTTGTTATTGTGTTCATTCACATGAGTAGTTCTTTAATGTTTTATCAATGTGAGTTTTTAATGAAGAGTTAATTGGATGCTTTGGTATTAAACTTCTTCTTCTTAAACCTTCTGCAAATCCGCTTTGTCTACCACAAAGTTTGCCGACGTGGATCGTCCGAGATTTGAACCCTGGTCTCAGCGTTGGAAGGCGAGCGGTCTGATCAGTGCACCACGGTTTGTCCGCGAAAACGAACCATCAAATTATTGTTAATTGTGTGTAAACTGAAAGTACTTGGAGTAAAGTACATCCTCTACTGGTACTTTGAAATCACTAATGATGCAGCGTAGTGGAAGCGAGTTAATAGAAAACTTTCCGCCAAAGTAGCAGGGCGTGATCCTATCACCAGCAAAGCTCAGGGCAAGCGCGTAAGCGTCGTAGATTGATTACATCGTTTTAATTGCTACGCCGCCGGCAGGGCGGGGCTGGGCGGCGCGGGGCGGGGAGGGGCGGGGCGGCATGGAGGAAGGCGAGGTCGGTGTCGCACTCCCTCTGCCGGCTCTCCGCCGCGCGGGCCAGAGACCCCGCCAAAGGTATCGCGTACCTTTGCCGCGCTCAAAGTAAGGCTAAGGAAAGACGAGCCCCTCCCCGTCGCGGCGCGCGGCCAACGAGGCGTGTGAGAGGCGGCGAACTCCTTGAGAGGCGCGCAACCTCACCCTTCGACCCGGCCGCAGCCCTCAAAGACTCCCGGAGACAAAACGCCTCGCCCCGCCCCGCCCCGCCCCGCCCCCTCTGCCCGCCCACGCGCGCGAACCCTACGCCGCCGCAACCCTTCCTCCTTCAACATCTCCTTTTCATGAGACACATCTACACTACACCCCTACGTTTCCATGCACGTCTCTTCTTCTCTTGTTATCGCGTTCATTCATGTTTGCCCTCAGAGCAGAAATATACTTGTGTATCATCTGCCTTCAACGAGAATTATCTCCCCATTCTCGTTTTTGTACTTTTTCAATTTATTTAAAAAAATAATAATACAGTCGCATCAACCTCTTAGTTATTATCAATCTATGTCTAATTAACAAGAAGTAAAATTATTCACATTTTTTCTCAATTAAAATGATACAAGACAATAGAAGTTCACTTACAAATACATTAATTAAAAAAACAGTTTAATATTTAAAACTTGAGTTGCATTTGACAATTTTTTTATGCTCTTAAATATATTTATTTTTTTAAATACACATATAACATGGAACATAATGCCCCTTAATATTTCTTCTGGTGTAGCAGCTATCTCTTCTCATACTTCGGATCTGAAGCTGATCGTTTTTATCTCAGACACATTCATCGTAAGTCCTCCTCATTGTTTCTTTCTGCGCCTTCGTACGCATCTGACTATCAGTTTTTGTTTGTGTGATTTTGAGTTTCAGATCTCAGTTCCATTGTCTTCTCATTCTTTTGCATTTCATTGTCCTTCCTCGAAATTGGTTCATTTCAAACTGACCCTAAGTGTTAGCATTTCTGTGTTTTTTTAATGGTAGTCATTGTCTTGCAATTTTATTCCCAAATGACCGTTAAGTAATCTTTCATATAACTTCATTTACTGTAATTCTCTGATATCTTTTATCGTTTCTCATCCCTTCCTTATTTCTTATGAGAAGCCGTTTTCAGCTATAGTAGGTTGGATACTTTTTTGCTCTTTATGCTCACAGCCTGTCTTACTGACTCTCTTGAAGCCTTTCCCTCAGCCTCGTTCTCACGTTATCGCGATTACACACCATCGTTCTTACTTCATCCCTTTAACGCCTAAAAGCCCATTCTCACCCTTTCCTATTAGACGTTCTTCTCTCCAGTCCACCTTTCTTTACCACCCACGCTCTCAGCCTCCCTCCACTTGCACCCCATCACACACATGTTGCTGTCCCTCTTATTCCTTATGCTACCTCAACTCCTTGTTTCCCTCGCTACGACCCCTAACCTCAGACGCCTACCCGCGCTGGAGGGATGCGCTTGACGGAGGCGGCAGCGAACAGGCAAGCGCCGGCGGGCCGTGGTAAACAATTTGCATAATGCCTAATTTCAAACTTGGCGCCTCGCCCGCGTTCTCACGCGCGCTTAAAAGCCGCTCGTCTGAAAGGACATCTTATGTTGCCGCAAGAAAGAGCCGTGAAAGGAAGGAGAGGGGCGGAAGCCCCCAGGCGGGGCTCGGCGAGGGGCGGGGCGGGGCCGGGCGTGGCGGAGAGTTACTTGGCGGGGGGCGGAGCGGGGCGGGGAGAGGCGGGGCGGGACGAGGCGAGGCGAGGCGAGGCGAGGCGAGGCGGGGCGGAGCGGGTGGAGCGGGGCGGGGCGGGGCGACGCAAGTTGAGGGCCTTTCTGGCGGTGCGCTCCGGCGGGCTTCCCCGCGCAATTCGGGCTGCTACGCCCGCGTACAATGGCGGATTGCGTCGGTGTCTTCATTATGTCCCTTTTGCCCGGTGCTCCCGCAAAATGTACTCGCCCGATCATAACTTAGAGTAATGTGCAATATAAAACTTAAATGGAGGTTCTTTCCGAACTTTTCCGTTGTTTTTTGTGGGGAAAGTTTTCTGTTGGCAGGATTTTCTTTTTGTAGGTTCGAGGGAAATTCATGAAACTAGTTTAGGCATATGCCAGGAGCATTAATTGACTTGCCAGCGGAGCGAAGTGTCTTTCGGCACCTCACCGCGTCCGCTGTCGAAACACATTGCAGAATCAAATGAATGCCGATACCTGCGATAGAGGTGATGTGCGCAGTAGTTATGAAGTCGTTAAACAATGCACACAAATGAATGTGTCGTTAAAAATTCACTTACATCTCACAATGAATTATCTGAATGTTTCAAACCAGTGATTGTAATTTACCGATAAACCAAGGGCTAAATATACAGTATGCTAAGTTTGATGGATAACACCAATAATATTTTTGACAGGTCCCTTTGCAACACGCAACAAGCGAAGATACCAGCACTCGTAATTGTTGGGGCGCATAGGAAAAATAAATCTCTCAGATAATGTTTGGATATCCATCATCAAGTAAACCTCGTCATCAATGTAAAAATGTTATATTATTTTTGTTAAAAGAATGATAAACATGAACATCTTCGTGAAATAAAACCCCTGCGAACAAATTAAATTGCCTTAGTAGAAAAAAATGACAACAGAGTTGTATTTTCCGAATTTTTGATTTTATTTTCTACATCATCCTCTAAGTTGAAATACATTTTTGTCCATTTTTTCGGTGCACATCCAACTGTTTACCGCTGAATATCGCTCGTGAATAGGGTGCGATAGAATTATAAAAAAATCGTATGTTCTGATATATCTGCCACTTTGTTAAGAAGTAATATCATTCTTATTTTGAAAATAGATACTGACAGGAAGGAACCTTTGTTAACATATTTTGCATATGTATTTAATTTCATGTTACAGCATAGTTCAATATTAATAAGAGCATAAAACTTACATACCGACGCTTGCGCGTATTTGGTACCCTTAACGCATGACGCTCTGTTATTAAAAGCTCAAAATGGCACGTGGACCACAATCGTTTTGACGATTTTGAACAATTTTGGTTCTTCCTAGCTTGGTAATCAAACTTTATTGATTGTGCACCATTATCCGATAACGTCAACATTGAAGTTATTAATTAAGTATAACATTCACTTTTTATTGAAGTTTTCTCAACCAATTTTAAGATTTATTTGTTAAACTGTGATTTTTTCTGATTTCTCCCTCTGCAGATCTTCAGAGGATATTGTAATACGTCATACTGAATAATATATGAGTTTCACTAATTCGCAGAAAGGTATTATATTGTCTTTTTGGTTTAATCTCTCTCTCGTTACGTTGCTCCACTAAGAAAAAATCGTTTGTGGGAAGTTCATTACGACGGCCTCTGTTTTGATTGGGTCTTTTTGCCTGTGTTAATAACGATTTTGTAGTTATTAATACAAATGGAAAGAAATGTTGGCAAATCATTTTAAAATCTATATTCAAGAGATTGCATTCGTTTTACATTGTTTATAAATGATCAACTAGGGTATTATTTAAGTTAGGAAAAATGAGTGTGTCGTAGTTCTTTGTTGTATCATTAATTAATATCAGTAATAAATTGTATTTGCAAACATTTCTTTGGCATTTTCGACAAAAAGTAATGCGCCTGTTTGATGATGCACCGGGCTCTGGGTTTTATAAGAAGGCATATAAGAAAGCTAATGTATTTTTCTGGCGCCAAAAATAATTTTTTCAGAAATATTTACGCATACCCTGCGACTTTAATTCTGAAATGAAAATGAGATAACATCTTAGTTATACAGAGAAGAGTCCAAGTAACCTGGATGAGTCCGTCTGTATAACTTACTAGAGCTCTTCAGCTCCATCTTTCGCGACCTAACACTAATTTTTTCTAAGAATAATAAGTATTTATATTTTTATTACTATCCGTACTGTTACTATTATTAATATTGTTTCTATTATTATTTTTGTTACTATTGCACTGGCTAAGCAAGATGGTGCGAGGTAGAATCAACAAAAAAATATTGGGAATATTTACGTTTGTAATTGTAATCAGAGATCACGAGTAGGCACTCTTGGTCACCTTAGAGAGCAAAACTGTGTGTCCTAAACACTACAGTATTTTTAATCCAGGAAAAAAAGATCACTTCGTAAAAAAACATTCAGACGTGCAATTTCATCAATAAGTTCAAGATTTTATTGCCTGTGAATAATGAACTCTTGGATAGAAAGGCGAGGAAGGAAAATCACAGGCTCTGAATTTCATTACTCTTATCTACCGTCATTCTTACTGTACTTCTCTGGTAAGTGAACTATAAATCTAAATAATTACTAAACGATTACCACCCTATTTAAATATGATAATGGAATGCTTGACGCATGACAGAGCAGGTGAGTGCAACTGCTGCTACCTTATTGCATGTTTTTAGACTTGCAAAGCGTGTGCGGAATGCTTGGCTGGTATGCAAATATGAGTTGCGAGCTTGATTTCATTCAGGAAAAAAATCTTGGAAAATGTAGTTTGTGGAGAGAGTAGAATCATTTTTTAAACTTTTTCTGCTTTTGAAATTGAGATTTTGGTGAGAATCGAACATATGCCATTTTATCAACTTACTTTGTTCTTATCGAGCAAAACGTTTACAGCAAATATTTGGTATCATTTCTGAGAAAAAAATGAAAAGTATCTTTAAGACTTCATTAAAATCTTTTATTTTCCTTTGCTTCGTTTAAACATAAGTATATTCGTTTCAAATTCGGAGAGAAGCAACAACAGGCATTTCTGTCCGGAATTATGAATTTTGGCGAAACTTCTGTCCAGTTTAGGCGCCAGTGTTGTTCACCTGCGGACAGACGGATTGCGAAAAACCACTTTTTCAGTATCAGGGTTTCACAGAGTGAATCTTTCTGTCCCAAAGGCGGCACTTTTTCAGTAACAATACTTTCTCTGTATCACGTAGTTGTATAGTAGCTCGCATGCGATCCTTGGTAATCTCCCCATGTGGATATTCAAAGCATTTAGATATCAGCCTTGGTTTTTTGAAATGGGAAGGAATTAGGACAGTGGTAGGGTTTAGGACACTTCACGGGGCTTGGACTATTCCCTGTGAAGCAGGCAGGCCCGTTTTGTCGAACATATTTCACATGAGCCTGTCCGGGAATCAAACACAGACCTCCTTGGTGTAAGGCAAGTGACTTTAACTCTAAACCACGAGTTGGCTAGTAGTATACGTAGGAGAGAGTAAAAATTAAGGTTTTAATTAGATTTTAACAAAAAATATCTCAACTGCTTAATGTGTTTCACTACTCAATTAATACTGTTAATAAGCTAGTAGTGCTAAATACATTTTCATACTTTCTCGTACGGTTACGTAAACTTTAAAGAATAATCAAAAAACCTGCGGAGGTCCGTCACTCACGGTTAAACCGCTTCCCTTCCACCAATCGAAACAAATGTGTCATCCGACGCATCTCGGTCTGTTGGTAGGAAAATTATGACGTTTTGGATGCATCTAGAAGATTCTAAAAAAATTCTACAAAAACGTTTTTTAGCGCTACTATAAATCGGTGGCCCCGGAAACAACATACTACCGCTCCACAGCCACATGAATCTACTATGACAGGTCAATATGATGCCAGTGAGGTGGCCCATGACATCCAGGTTATGAACGTCGTAGATCGCTAGATATTTTATTGCACGGTCGCTACTGTTTACAGTACGGGGTGCAGGCTTAGACCATGTTGCCTCCTCATAAGATTATCGTTTTAAAGGATAAATTTGTTACGTGAACCATATATGCTAGTGTTAGTGAAATAATCCCCTTTTGTAGAATTATTTCAAACACACAAATTTATTATCTTCATAATATCTTCATAATTCTGGGAGCGTACGAATTGCTTTCTCCAACACCGTATTCTGGGGTGGGAAGTGACTGTAACCAGAAGTAATATACGGCAAGAAGAGTTGCGACCACTGAAAGAACCAGCAAACTGTGTGTTTAAAGCTTTTTTTATTTAGAACTTGCGTAGTAGAAATCATTCATTATAAGAAAATATATTTAAAACTGTTCGGTGACGCCACAGTCAGCTAGTATTATCAAATCACACTTCCTTTCCTTCTAACACTTCAAACATCATTAGAAATATGCGAACGATATTATTTTAAATTAGGCGGAAGGTACTAATGTTTTGATTGATTACTGATTCCACGCTCAACTGCTATGCTCAATAATCCCGTTAATTTAGTCCACCGTCGGGACTTGAACAGTAGGATCTCCCAGTCTGAGGTTGTGGTGACATCAATTGACGCCTTAAAAAGCTTTCGCCGGTATTACTCATATTTAAAAAAAATCATTGCATGAAATGAAATAAAGCTCTAATATAGGAAATATTTTGCATTATGAATTACATCTCTAACGTCCATAGGACTGTTTCAACAAGTATTTGAATTGTCACTCCACATGTCAGAATTACATAAAAATCATAAATATTTAAAAAATATTTTCCATTAAAAAGTTTTAAACATTATTTTAAATAATTGAGAATTTTTACAAGGTTCATCTTACGAAAAATCTCAAGGTTATTTTTAAAAGTGAAAGACTAATTCGTTAATTTTTGGAAATCTAGAATTATAATAGACTACATTATTAAGCAAACAATACTGTATTTGATCAAGCATAATATGAAGCATAATATGTAGCAGTTCTTGAGAAAACATTATTTATGTATTTTTCAAATGTTTCGATGTTATGCGTCCATCTCCATAACTATGAGTCGTACTGAAGTCCTGGTTTGCTTCATTCAATTTCTCGAAAATTGTTCTACCTATATACTTGTTTTCAGAAAGAAGAGATGAAATTAATTGTTTCAAAATTTGTTAGGCAATGGGGGGTAATGTTTGTTTTTGAACTTAGACTCCGTATTTTTTTGCGTCTATCTCCGAAACTATTTGTTGGATTGGAGTCTGGTTTTCTCCATTGAATTTCTCGTAAATTGTTCTACTTCTGTACTTGTTTTTCAAAACGAAGTGAATAAATTATTATGTTTTCAAATTATTATTTTGTCACGCAATGGAGAGAGGATGATTTTTGGTTTTGAACCTAGGCTCCGTATGTTTTCACGACTATCTCTGAAAATAGTTGTCGGATTATATTATTGTTTGCTCCATTGAATTTATAGCAAATTGTTTTACCTATATATTTATTTTAGAAAGAAACAATGAAATTTATATTTTTTTTAAATGTGTAATGCAATGTTGGAGGTATTTTATTGTTTTTTTTATCTTAGAATCTGTATTATATGTCTATCTCCGAATCTATTATTTGCAGTGTAGTCTGGTTTGCTCTATTCAGTTTCTCGTAATTTGTTCTTCCTATATACTTGTTTTCAGAAAGAAACGACGAATTTAATATTTTTCCAAATTAGTCACGCAAAGGGAGTTATTGTTTTTTGTTTTGTTTTTTGAACTTACGCTCCGTATTTTTTTGCGTCTGTTTCCGAAAGTATTTGTCAGATTACAATATAATTTCCTCCTTTCAATTTCTTGTAAATTGACCTACCTATATTTATTTTTTGCGTGGAAGGCTGTACGATTTTAAGGAGTTAGTTTGGACGGTATATAAATAATTGTGTATGAAATACGTATTTTAAATATTTCACATGTTAATCAACGCTACTTGAATGACAATTTCCCTTAACACGTTTTTTATTGTTCGCCATCTAGGGATTATTGCCTGATGGTTTGTCCGAAACGTCAGTCGTTTTTAAGGAAATTCAATTTCTTTGCGTTTGACAAATTCTTGATATCATTTTATATTTGAAAATGTTTATTCATGTGGTTAAATTTGTGTAACTTTCTGCAAAATCTATATCTGAATCTCTGCAAACTAACAAGCTATTATTCCGAAGGCAAACCTTCGCGCGTTTTTTAGACGATCGCGACGGAAACACGCTAGTCGGCAACACCGTGCGCATAGCGCGCTTCGTTCAAATCAAGCGACAAGTTTCTTAACAAAAGTTTTTACACCTCCCTTGGTGTACTCAGCGCAATGGAAAGACCCTCACTGCTGGAAAATGTTACTTTTGATACTAACTAGATTTTCAGCAAAGCTGAAATTTGATAGATGTAATACAAATATAATTTTTCCTAGAAAGAAATTAGAATGTAGAAAAGTTTTGAATCTTTGCTACTTTGTAAAATAAGGATTTTCAACGAAAATGGGACCTGCACTATTCGTATAAAAGTCTTTCATACTAACGAACAATAAAATGTAATAAAATCGTTGGAGAACTTGTTTTGTTTTGAAAATGTCCCAGGAGGTTCATGTAAAGGGAAAGGAATTGCTAAAATTTCATACGATTAAACATTCATTAGTTTTATAATTTATTAAAGAAATTAAATAACATAACTAGATAGAAAATATTACATAACTAACACAAAAAGCAAGAAAGTGTGTGCTGTTTTAGCACCACTAGTTATGAGTGCATTGCTCTATTCGACAGAAAAAATAAAGAATAAACGTTTGGAGCTATTTTTGAGAAAATTAAAAAATATAATGGGGGAGGAGTGCTTATTGTGAAGTATATTTCGAAATTAAAATATCCACATGAAAGTGAAGTGATTGTGATCCATCGAAAGGTGAATTTGGTGGAAATTCTCTGAACGGATTACGCGCTAGTGAAAAAAACTTTTCCGGTATCTGGAACCCTCATTTTCGTTAAAATTTGGTAGTTGATTTTTGCAATATTACGTAATTTTAATCTGTACTAGGTAAATGTGAAATAAAAATGTGATAAATTGTGCGGCAAGAGGAAAAGCTGCGTGGAAAGGTACTTCAAAAGGTCTTGAAAGCAGAAAACACAATTGCCGGGAGTGGGCTCTAGAAACAAAAAAAGTTTAGAAGACACATTTGCGTTGACTGCAAAGTATCATCAGGATGTTTGTTCAGAGCAATTAAAAAGAGACTGAAATGATTTGTTTGGGAATAATAAGGAAATTCAGTGTTGGAGTGAGTTTCAATCAAGAAGAAGCAAATGATTTGTTCTTGGCATCAAAATAAATTTGCGGGTAATTTTTACAAACAATATAACTATTTTCTCCACCAAAAATAAGTTTTTAAGATATGAATTTGTGTAATTTTTTAACGCTTACCTTCTTTTTCTCGTTTTTAGTCAGTCTTTGTCAGCTTTAAGAAAACAAAATATATTTACTCCGTACAACTTGTGAATTGTTTTTAAACATTTTCTATATAAGAAACAAGAGGAAAGGCTGTGCCAGAAATACGGCAGCATGGTGTGAAGATGAATATTTCTGTGATATTTTAAAACGATAAATACTTGAGATCATGAATTAATGGAAACAGCTCCTGCGTCAGTCTGACGTCACATTCGTTGTTTCTTTTAACACGCTTGTTTAGGAAGCAATCACTATCAGCTTCTTTTCTAATAGAGAGAGCCTCCCCTAAAAACGTTAATGTTCTTGGATTTATTTGTACTTGGCCGGTGGTAAATGTAGAGATAAGATACCGAAATTTCTCTTTGCAAGGTAACCCCACATTCGACACTAAATGCGATCCCGTGGAAGTGTATCCAAAAATTGCTCCTTTGAGTTTCTTCATAATTTTCGCAAAATATGTGTGAAAGTTCTACATTGAATCCGCTTCCTATAAATCTCCATCCGGCATTTATAAATCCAATCCCTACTTCGTAATTTTTGGCGACGATTTCACCATCGATTCGTCGCGTACAGAAATTTTCGAAATGTATCTAACACACGATTGCCTGATCTTCCTGGTTCAACTTCATTCCTTTTAGTCCACAACTGCTTCAGCTGACTTTAACTGGCGAATGCCATAGTAGTTGTCTAACAAAGCGCTACAGATCGCGAGCGATCTTTCCTTCCACTTCCTTGCCATATCCTCACCCCTTACACACACTTACACTTACATAAACTACACTACCAGGCCGGGAGATTAGTCGAGAGGTTTGAGCATGTCCCGGCTGTGGCAGTACCCGTTGGTGGAAGATACCTGGTAGGAATATCCCGCAAACCGACGTCAAGGTCGACGTCGAATCTCGTCGTCCAGCGGAGAAAGATCACCGCCACCTCTCGCTATTCAAAACATGTACTATCCTTTCAGGACTAGTGACTATAGCTGTTAACACGTTTGAAAAAAAAACTAATCAATAAATCAATCAGGTTTCGAGAGCCCGGCGTTCCCAAATGAAGCATGTTCTGTAGTGCATTGCCTATCTTTCACTCCGTTTTGGCAAATTGTTTCAGAAGCAACCCGATCATGTATTCTACTCCCACCTTGACCGTAGTAACGGCGGTGGGCGCAACGCAGGCGCTGGATCTTGTGGGCCGGAACTTCCCCAGCGCTCGGCCTCTCGCGTGCGCCGCGGCTGCGTGCTCTTTAACGGTGGGAGCAAACGTTAAAAAGAAGCCCTCACAATTAAGGAGTAAATCATGGTTACAAGACGGCGGCCTCGACGCGATAATTTAATAATCACCCGTTGGCCGCACAAAGCGTTGCTTCGCATGGCCGCCGTATTTCGTTGACGGGCTGCGGGGAGGAGGTGTTTATGGTGCGGTGGCGACTGCCTGGCTCGTCCGGGCCCTTTAATCACTCGGCGGCTGCGGAGAGGGGCCTTCGGAAGCGCTTGCCGACGCGACGCGTGGAATTGCGCGAATGTAAGGACAGGCCCTCGACGAGGACGAATGGGCGTTATGTGTGATGGCCCTGGAAAAGAAGACAAATGTGCAGTGTTCCGGTTCAACAGATATTAAATTGAATTTCGAGTGTCAAGGAGAACTCGAAAGCGAATTTAATATTATTTTGAACCGAGATGAGTGGTTTGTCAACGCGTAGCGCCGCTTTGCTTCAGTGACTAGTGCCGAAAACTATAAAGCAAAAGTTCCACCCAGTAGTGTTCTCTGCTTCCTTTTACTCTGTGTCTTTAGACATACCCTCATCAACAGGACAGGCTCTCATCCAAGTTCTGATAACAATCAGTAACTGTGTAAGCCCGTACCTTATAATCGGTTTAGTGAAAATCACATCCCTCTATCTGCAAAAAGGTTTGCGAGATATTATGAAATATTTTTACCATCATAATTGGCATGTTTTTATGTGAAATATCGGCTAGTTACTTGTTATACAATTAATAGTTATTAATTTTACGATGTGGTAAGAGAGATCCTCATGTGGAGGTTGATTAATTATCCACGGTGGCGTTAGTCAAATGTGTAATTACTTACTTCCACATTTTTCTCTTTTAGCCGTGGGTAATATACAACATTTTATCTCGTTGCATTTTTATGATTTTACCACATTTTCTAACGGTATGACTAATGGTAAAAAATATTTATTTTGGCTCTTTAATACATTGGATATAATTATGAGCCATTTTATCGACTCTGATCACACGTTATCTGCGTATACCATCCGATGAAATAAATAGTTTTCGGAATGCGGCCAAATTTTTATTGTCTCGTCCTCCTGAATTTGAAACCGATTATTTTAATTTTTGGGGTACTTTACATCAAGCTTCTGGGACATTTTCATTATTTTCAAAAATATGGTCCCATTGTTTTTTTTATTAAATTTTGTTGTTGAACAGTGAGAAGGGTAAAGGTAGAAGGCCCGGGTAAGGTAAAGAAGGCCCAGGTCTCATTTTCGGTAACAACTCTGATTTTTCGAAAATGGCAAAATTTCAATTTTCTTTGGCGTCTTTCTCGAACTACAATAATTGTTCATAATTATTATCAAGATAGAGATTTTTTCCTTAATGAAATATATTCCTTGAAGATAGATTTTGAAAGAAGATCACGTACAATTTTTTGAAAATTTGGGTACTTTCGCGTAATTTTTGCGTGAAAGTAGGGGCGAGAAAGTTCGTGCTGTTTTACATCAGTAGTTTTCTTTCTCTGGGAATCTTGCACGCGTTATTCACCATACATCAATGTTTCCGTATACTGTAAAGGTTAACACTTGAAATCCTTGGAGTTCGTTTCCTGGTTACCTCTTTAACTCCTTGCAAGATGCACTTTCGCAGAAAGCATTCATGTATACAATTGATATTTATGTCTTCCTTTAATTGACGAGGAATATTTCCCTTCAGATGACCATTAACAAGTGTAAAAAGGAGTTATTTACAGTTATAACGGCTCCCACTATATCACAATGAAGAGGAATTGTAAATTGGAATCGAACGTCAACTCAAAAATAATTGATTGATTGATTGTTTAGTGATTACGGGCACGTCAACTAAAAAAAAAGAAGAAGAAGAAGGGTTATTAGTCCCGTAAGTGTAGTGCATGTTTTCTCTAGAGATGGCGGTGATCTTTCCCCCGCTGTATGGTGAGATCCGGCGCCGACCTACCATCGGCTAGCAGGGTTTTCCCCAACTGGGTGTCTTCAACCACCAGGGCACCGCCGCATCTGGGACAGGCTCTTAGGTCCTGACGGGTCTACCGGCACATCTGGTAGTGTAGCGTGTGTTAGTGAAAGTGTGTGTGTGTGTGTGTGTGTATGTGTGTGTGTAAGGGGTGAGGATAGGACAAGGAAGATGAAGGTGAGATCGTGCGCGGTCCGTAGCCCGTTTGTTAGAGTACTTCTCCGGCATTCGCCTGGTGTTGATCGGAGAAACCACAGGGGAAAAAGTAAAAAAAAAAGATTGCAGAGTTGAGATTGAAGTACAGAAGATGTGTAGCATGTGCCACTCGCTGTACTTATTCGTACCACATTGTGTGAAAACCGTTTGTAGGCTTTGACTAAATAAGAAGTGCGTCAGTGAACGCCCTTCTCGTGGGAAGCCTCTGCTCCGCAGAGCATGCACACGCCGAGAGGAAGCCAGGAGGCGAACGAGCCACCGCCGACACGGGGAGGAGGGAGGAGGGCTGTGTTGATTCAACAGGCCACGGTCGGCGCTCGGCCTGCGGCGCGCAAACGACGCGTGCCGCGGCGCAGCTGCCTGCCTTCCATTCGCCCCCACGGCCAGCCCCCGCTCCCACGCACCGGCTGAGGTGACTCAATTGATGGCACTGCACTGCCTTTGGCCTGGAGTCCGAGCGGTGGCGGTGCGAGTATTGACACTTGCTTCGCAGCTCGGTCCAATTCAACCCGCTGACGTTGCGGCTTCTGTCACCGCCACCAGTACCGCTCTACTGCCTTCGGAGGAGACCCCATTAATGCCGACCATACTTTCTATCCTCTCCTTGTCTAGCTGCTGCCTTGATTATGCATCCTCGCTTCGGTTACATCTATCGCGTTCCAATAGTAATTCTTGTACCACTATACATTTCCTATATTTTACTCAGTACACTTGTTGGCTTTAACAGGCTTTCTTGTAGAAGCTCTTTCCTACTAACACCATATATTATCCGAAATCTGTAAACCACGTACTCCTAAATAACTACTGTCTTTAACTACGATGTGAACATAATGATACTCATAGTTCTGAAAATTTACCGTGTTACAATGGAATATCTTACAGCAAACTAACTTATCTGGAAATCTGAATAACTAAAAAAAATATTTGTCTGTTATGTCAAGACTATGGATCTTTGTGACAATTTTTGTCAAGACAATTCTTTACAAATTTATTGAAAATAATATATTAACTATGTACTAATTCTTGCTTGCAATCTGATTCAGGATTTCGTATCCATCCTCTATACACGTAGTTTTTCAGAAATATCTGATTTCCTTTATACCTTTGTATGTTCTCTGTACATTCAGTTTACTGGACTATCACTAGTTGACCACTTGTAAATGAATCTGAACGGGCAGGAAAGATATTAAAGAAATGTCTGTCTTGCGATTCTCCGGCGATTTGCCATAAACAGACGCCGTCTACATAAAATTAATGCGAGTACACAGACATGGTTCTCATGATCGGGGAGAGACACGCATCAGAAGTGGTACACGCTCCATCCTTTCTCCAACAATCAACACTGCTCATCAACGCTGAACTGAAAGTTTGGGGATAGTCGTCGATCGATTGATCAGTTATTCCTGGAGTGTGAACGGCTCGAAGTTGTTAGTCCCGTAAGTGTAGCGCATGTTTTATCGCGGGATGTGGCGGTGAACTTCTTCCCTGGATGGCGAGATCCCGCACCAACATACACGTCGACTTGCGCGTTTCCCCCCCCCCCCCAAACAGGTACCTTCCACGAAAGGAAAAGCGTTCCAGCCGGGACAAACTCTAGGCTTCCGACTGGTCTCCTGACATGAGTGGCAGTGCTTGTAAGTTTAAGTATGTGTAAGGGCTGAGGATCGGTAAAGAAAGGGAAAGGAAATATCGCGCCGTTTGTTAAGGTGCTGCTCCGGCGTTCCTGTGACGTTGATTGGAAGAACCACTGAAAACTACCGATCAGAGCAGCCCACCACTGGATCCAGACAACAGCTGAATTGGACGTAGCAGTCTAGCTAGCGTGGAGAATCCTGCCACTGGGTTCACACCCTAGACCCCCCCCCATCACTGCAATGGCATTAATTGATGGTCTGAGCCACCGATGTCAGTCACCGATGTCAGTTTGGTGACATACGAAAGATAGTCAACAATCAGCACATGATGTATTCAGCATTCAATAGGATTACAACATTATACGACTCAGCGCGTGCTGCAAGAGAAAGGTCTCGAACCACATCATTTGCAAGTCGTGCAAGGGTTACGCAGCTTGAAACTGTTTGCAAAGCAAATGTTCAGATGTGAACTTTCTCTTAACAATTTTATTTGCAGATGAGGATTCCTTTAGCAACTTTAATATTTGTTTCGCAACTTGCGCATTTCTTGGAGGATGCAAATCTACATTGAACGTGAGCCACGAGCAATTACTCATACATTTTAAGACAATTTATTTTTTATGCTATTCAATTTGAACGATGCAGTGTACTTAAACTTGTCAGAAACAAATTATCATATCTTCTGGGGAATGCTGCGTTGAAAACCATTTGCTATCTGTATTCCATGCCTAGCGGGACACCTGCTCACGATTGTAGGCATGTTCCCATGCATCTCAATCGAAACTTTTCGAAATGCTGGAGAAGCAGTGGGTGGCCAATAAATTGGCCATCACGCCCGTATTATTATTTGTATTTACTGGATTTTTTGTATAAAATTATTGTTAATTTAAAGAAGATTCTACTCCAGCATAAATCAAAGCAATTTTAGCTGCGAAAATTCAGAAAAATGTTGAAAAATCAGAAATTCTGAGATTGTGGTAAGCAGCAGAGCAAGTGTTCAGGATGGCCACTTCAAATACTTATTATAAGTTGCTCCCAAGAAATCATCATTTAAATTCTTTAATTTGGTATCTTTATTTCTTTAAAAATTTAAACTTTTATTTTATTATTCGTTCTCAATAATTATTTCCTTGCAACCTAGTGACCATAACGTTTTGCAAGTAGTTATTAATAAAAACGGTTAAATTACATATCTGAATTTTCAGTTTGATTTCCAATTAAACATGTTGCTGAACATGCGCCGAGCATGAGGGGAACACGTGCGAAATATGTCGATTGATTGAAGTTTTTGAGCACGTCAATTGCAATGGTCATTAGTCTCGTTATTGCAGTGAACTTTTTAAACTGCGAGGTGGCGCTCATCCTTCGCCATCGAAACGTGACAATCGGCACCGACCTACACGTCGGCTACACGATGTTTCATGGTATTTCCTCTCTAGGTATCTCCCGTGGCAGTGCACTGCCCCAACTGGTACAAACTCGATGCTCTCGACTGGACTCACGACATGTGTAGTAACGTAATGCATGGAAGAGTCTGTAAGGGGAGAGGATAGGACAAGGAAGGAAACATCGCGCGTAATCCGCGCTCATTTGTTTGGTCTCTGCTCTCTCATTCACCTGGTGTTGGTGATAAAAAACACGGAAAACTAGTGATCAGGGCAGCCGACCGTCTCCTTCAATCAGCGACTGATTCCGTGCCAGCTGTACAGTTAGCTTCGAAAATCCGCCACTGTAGGAAAACGAATCTTGCGTCCTTTCGGGCAGAGACAGTGGCAACGTTTTCTCTAAGCTAACTCAATCACGCAGAGAAAATATGGGTAAAACGCAAGAAATCATTTTCTGATTTATTCTTAAATATTTACACTGAAGACTTAGGTTTAGATTACAAACTAGATTCTTACAAACTAATCTGAATCTACTTTGTCTTACTTCGTAACTTATTCTAATTATTTTCATGTCCTGGTCTAACACCGTATTCTGTTTACGTTATTTACACTGTGCAATTTAAATTTAACAGTTTGGATATTCGTGACGTGACGCACACATACAATTGTAGGGCATACGCTGAAAAAGTGGTGGATAACGTACGAGAAATATTAAGGGGCAACATACGGTGAACATGCGAGCGAATATCCGTGAAACAAATGAAACCCGAATTGTTTTATAATTCGTAAATGAACAAAATTTGACTTTTTTTATACATGCTTTTACATTTGTGTAGGATTAACTCCTCTGGCATTTTCATATTCCGTAACGTAGGTGATAACAGAGGTGTGAGGAGTTGTGCACAATATGTAAATTAATTAAATTGACTCTGACATTTGGTGCAATTTAATTTGTATGCTTAGCCATATTAGATACCCACGTATGGAAATAGGCGTGCTCACGTTTAATACTGTGATGCAGAATTCACGAGCCGAGACAGTGGAGGAGTTTCAAAGTTGGGTGACAGTACGTAGAAATTTTCACTTTTAAAGCAATATTTACTAAGTACAGAATAATAATTACATGGGTCCGCCTAGTATTTGTCATCATGAGTTAAATTTCGTCATAATGTTGGGAATATCAGTCTTATTTACAATGTTAATTACCAAAATATAAAATTCAGTTAGTTTGTGTTTCACTTTGTCACAGAAACAAGCTTCTTTCTGTTGAAGGATTAAACAGAAATAGTTTACACTTTTGTGTTACAAGGTATTTTATCTCATTGGAGGTGACTCATACACTCACTACCTACAATATATCATTTTATATATGTTGTTAATCACTCTACATGACCGTCCCTTTCACTATGTCATAGCAACTCTTCATCGTTCTAATAAACAACTCGTTACTTCGTAGTAATATGTCTTTTCATTCCCGAATGTTGCTAATTTGTTACCAGCCTTGCAACATCTTCGTATCATGCCGTCCTGTTGTTTTGCCCTCGTTCCTGCCGCCGTCTGTTGCCCACGCGCCGATCGCCCTCCACCCCCCTCGACGCTGGCGGCGCCGCGCCGGCCGAGCGGAACGACGAAGCGGGCGGCGGTCCGGAACGCCCGGCCGCACGGAGCGCTCCGCAAGTTTTATTGTCTATCTGGGCCCTCCGGGGCGGAGCAGGTGGCTGCGCGAGTGATGGACCGCCGCCGACTCCGGCTACCCCCCCCCCGCCACCCCTCACGATTCATCCGCACGCAGCCCTTTGTGGGAGGAGCCTGCTCGCCGTCGCCCTCCTCGCCGCTGCCCTTTAGCTCTCAGCGCCGTGACTCCTTGCCCAACTCCATTGCCTGCACGTGCTCTCCTCGGGCATTGTTACCTCCTCTTTTCAGACCCGTTCCGCTGGCCCGTTTCTTTGTTGTTTTTCGCTGTCTTTCCCTCCGCTAATATGTTCGCCCACTTGCTTCTCTCCTGTTACTCCCCATTGCTGCCAGAATATTTTCTGCCTTTTGATGGCGTCCACTTTAAACCTTCAGGGCAATACCTTCGACGTTTCTGACTTCATGTTTGTCGGTCTACTATTATTCTTTATCCGTGCATCTCTCTTCTTTCCTTTTTATGGCGTCATCCTTCAGCTCTTCACTACAACCCTTTTATCTCGAACGTAAACACTCACATTGTTTGCAATACAGCACTAAATAAACGGCCTCACATCTCTGACCCTACTACTCAGCCATCTCTTCAACCTCTGTCTGGCAATTCATTGTCTCCTGTGATGCCACATCCTCTGTCATTTTTTTTTTCTTCTCCATCCCACTCTGTCTGCCGTGACCACCCTCGCCTCCCTCGCCGCCCCGTCTTCTACCGCGCCCGCCTCCCCAGCGGACTCGAGAAATATTTAGCACGCGTCGTATTTCTCTTATCTCGACTTCCTCCTTCCGTCGGCCCACAAATTATCTCCGCGCCGCGCCGAGCAGGGGCCCGCGAACCGCACCCGCACAGACAGCTGCGGATTTCTTTTTCTCTTCCCGTCTCCGCTTTCGCCGCGCAGACTTCTTCGAGCGCGCGGATTTCTTTTCTTCTATTATTTCCATCCGAATTCGACAAGAAAATCTTCATATTTGGTTTTTATAATTAGTCATACGGTTGCGTCGTGGTTTTGTTGTTTAAGTTTGACTTTTGAGGATCAATGTAAACGAAATTTTCTCCGTAGCTACATTTTACCTGACCTGAGGCGATCAACCTGTTTGTGAAACATTGGCCGAGCGTTAACAGCTCATTAGTATCGTCGAACAAACCCCTATCATGTTGCCACTGTTTTAACAGGTAATTGCAGTCATTAAAGCTACTTGCTTTCAAAACATGAGTTATTTTGTTAAAGTTTTGTGTCATGAATCATCGCCTTTTAGTCGTATCTATTCATTTGTATACATCGTATTGAATATATATTTTCTTAGGAGTATTTCAATTGAAAAGCAATTAAGTGTTAATGTAGTAAGTCAAGAATTTTGAGCAACGATACGCTTTTATAAAATTCATATTACTTTTCTGTTTTCTTTTATAAAAAGATAATATGTGGTGTGACAAAATTATTATTTTGTTGTGCCGAAGCAAAAGAATAAGTTTGCCATTATATAATACAAATTACGGTAATTAGATTTGTTTACTCTTCTAAACATTTTGATGTGTAGTAAATTTTTATATTTACAGTTTTCAAACGTCAAAGAACTACACAGTCATTAGTATTTATTATAAATTATTTTGCTTTGTTGAACACATTCCTTTACATGTTTCGATACCTTTGTGACGTATATCGAATACTTTATTGCAATTAAATGCTAGGAAATATTATTACTTTCTGTGGATGAACACGTGTTTAAAGGATCTAAATCTGTTGGAATTTTCTGAGATCTGTTGGTATAAATGTAAATGCAACATGACGTGAAGTCCTTGTTCGTAGAGAATACTCCGATATATTTTATTCTAATCAACTAATTGCAAACGTGCAGTGCTCTCCAAGTAGCCGAATGCTCAGCAGACTATAACGCGCCAGGAAAAACTCTCCGCAGTTGCACCTTGTCGCTGAGAGTGCTTAGATAGGACTTCTAGGATAGTGCTTCTTGATAGGACGAGCTACAGCTTGTTAGAAAATAAAATGTAAATTTCATACTCTCGACAATCATAATAGATGCTGAAAGTGTTGTCCCATTCACTTGTTTCCCAGTCAGCTGGTTTCTACCAACATAAATGCAATTCTACATAGGAGGTTCTGATTCGGCTCCGTACGAGGCGCTCTGTACGTCCCTCGGTAGGCAAGCGAAATGGCTGTATTTCTACCACAACCGCCCCCTCCCCCCGAACCCGGGGTGTTTTCATTGGCGGGCAATGCCCTCGCCGGTGCTGGCCGCCCGCGGCGCCGGGGTCGCGTGGCGCACCGCGTCTCCGCTGTCGCATGGGTAGGTGGGCGTGGTCGGCGGCGCACCACGGGAAGCAGCAGCGGTGGCGGCGGCGGCGGCGGCGGTGGTGGCGGTGGTGGCGCCGGTGGCGAGGCACGTCGCTCGAAGCGGTCGATTAATTGGCACCGCGGGCGCCAACAGAGGGCAGCGGGCCACAATTCCAGGGGTAACTCGATCTCCCCGTGTCTCCGCAGTCCGCGCCCCCCCTCCCGCCTTGCAACCTCCTCCTTCATCACCTTGGTCTCCAAGCAGTTCTGGGGAGCGCGCCGCCCGTCATTGTCCGACCTATCGACCCGTAAGGTCGAGATGAGCAACAGTCTGACGATACGATTCTATTTCCTGCGGGATACAAGAGGTGTTTTCACCATTTGTTCACGTATATAAATATCCAAGGATACTGGCCTTGACAACATCCAACGATGTATGACCCATGGTACATGACCCATGTATCCATATCTAAGAATACATGGCCGGTGATGGTGATAACTCCACTGTTCGGCCAAACTATCCTCTACGTCTTGTTCGTAGATCTACGGATAAAACTAACGTCAGTGATTCCCTGAGAAATAATGAAGAGTGTGTGTGTGTGTGTGTGTATATACATATATATATATATATATATATATATATATATATATATATATATATATATATATATATATATTGTGACATACCTGGTGGTGCCGGGTATTTTCACTGCAATACAACACTAAGAGAGGGTGTCTTTTACGTGAATGGGTCCCTGGATAAGTTGGTGCAACGTTGGGGTGGTTAATCATAAATTGAAACACAATTATAAACAAGATTTATTTTAAATCAAATTAGTTATTTACATAATCAGACAACGTTTTTACACTCTGCCTTGGTACCAAGATTAAGAGTGAAATGCATTTCTCATACCTGCGGGGCCCCGATCGAATACCTATGATGCTCGTCGGACCGCTCGCGCCGACAGGATTGTCGACCTCTGCTACTGCTGCGGGCCGTCAGCGCCGGATGGCGTGGCAATCGCCCACGGCCGATGCTCCAGCAATTCTTCCCCGATCAGAATCTTGACACCTCGGCTTCGCACCTTCCTCGAATCACTGTCCGTTAGTGGGTTTAATTACACAACCCGCGCCTACTCTGTATACTGGTCACAGTTCTGTACCGCGCAATTTCAAAAATGTTTCCACCGCGCCAACTAATGAGAACAACATCAATTATTCTACCAATACTAATCTTTCACTATACTGATACTTCTAATGTTCTATTTACACGTCAATTACTTTGTGGTTTCTAATAGCACATAAAATACGTCGCAATGTTATATGCGTCCATACACCGGCGGAGAACTCTCGCCGCACGTCCGCACTCGTCGCCGCTCTGCTAACGTCTCCCTTTGTCGCCCTTCTGCCAACGGCTCTCGTCCGCGATTCTCGTAACGAACTTTTGCACGTGCTCGGTGCCCAGTTCCAACCGAAATTCACACGCTAGCCTCCCGGCGGCGGAGGCACCGTCGGCGGTGGCAGCCGTTGCTCGCCGGCCCCGGCGCGCCGCGCTCAGCGCGCGCACCGCGCAGTTCAAAATAGCAATTAATTTCTTACACTAATGATTTAATTAGTGTAATGAAACACATATTCTGGGTTTCAATATATATATATATATATATATATATATATATATATATATATATATACTCATGTGGATTTAACAAAAAATATTTAATAACCTAAAACGCCACCATAGACAAATCATTAATGAATTGGGTTTAGTATTTTTCATTTCAGAGAACTTTAAACCATCCTTTATAACTTTCTTTATCTTTTACCACAGTATTCCAAGTTTCCTATTGTTTTTCTACTGGTCGATTTTTTATTTAATTTTCCCCACCTTGAATAGTCTGATTTGAATAGGTTCAGGACGCACAAATGAACCAAAGAAAGAGAGAATATTTTTCATTGTTATCAATATCCTTTAGTTATTCCGATCTTTTAATATTCAAATCATATGGAAGAGCAAGATTTGACGAATCTTTTCACTAAATTGGGAGCAAAATTTACAGTTAATTTTCTAGAACATTGCGCACTTTTGCCATTGTTGTCTTTACATACAACACTTTATGACGACCACAATAGATACTGTTTCATCATACGTTGGAGTTTGGAAATTAATGTAGTATACGAATAATGGACTACAATATATCATAAATAAGTAGCAGATTGAATGAAAACGAAGGTGATTGAGTTATGAAATTAGTTATAGGCGACTCCGAAATCGCGAAGAAAATTCAGTATTTTACAGTTGAAGAGGGTCTGTGTATCAATATATTAGATTTCACTGAAGATGCATTTAAGGATTGTGCATCAGTCAAGAATCAAATATGTCGGTGATCGTTGAAAGAAACATTCAGTTAAAAAATGTCGCGTGTGGAGCTGATAACTAAAATTAACTCGGTGCATTAGAATTTGTTGGAAAATGATCGCGTTATTGCAGCTTATTGCAATAACTACATTATTCATAACTGTACAAAGAATGATCTGAAACCTTTGTCTATTGACGTTATCGTATTGAAAGTGTATGTGTTTTTTTTTCAATTCCACGAAAAAGCGTGAAGAATTAAAATCACGTTTCGATTTTTGTGAATCTGAATTCCAGGAAATTAGTAGCAATGTTCGAACGCGAGGGTTATCTATATTGAAAGCTTTGGAGATACTTGTGCTCCATTGGAGACCATTGAAGGCGCATGTTATTTCACTCGATACGGAAGAATGCCACACTGCAATCTGGAAAATGATTTCGAATCAAAATAATGAAATTGCAAATGTCGACGCACCAACAATTCAGGAACTTTGTGTTGTATTTATTTATTTATGACTATATAACTCCGATTATAAATTACAGGAGGATTTGTTTGGAATGAAAGTGATGATTACTTCACGTAAAAAATATGTGCCAACAAATTCGGGGCGGTGATTTTTTAGAAAAAGACATTACCAACTATTAAAGAAGTCACTTATCTTTGGGAGTTATTACCGAGAAATAAAACGTCCACCGGATGTTTGTTTCGACGAAAGTCAAGCGTTGAAAGAAGTCTATCTTCATCTTCAGGAGTTGTCATCTCGTGCAAAATGGAAACATTTTTTCAGTAAGGAATCGATTTCAAATTACTGAACTTTTGTCAGTATTGTGCATCAGTTCCGGTCTCCAATGCTAACCTTGAAAATATTTTCAATATTATAGAAAATTATGGGATCGACAAACGTAACACATTGGAGGTTGAGTCAGTTCGAAGCAAACTGTGCATCTTCTTAAACATCCCGTATCATTGTAAGAAAGTTAAATAATAAATAAAGTAATAAATAAGAAAGTTAAAAAAATAGAACAGTTTTTGAAAAAAAACTCGTTATTAGTTCCCATATTTTGTTCAAAATAAGCGAAAAATTGCACTATTTTTTGAAAAAATGTGCGTAAATAAAGAACTAATTGGGAAAAACAAAATTTATTTGAAGAAAAATCGATCTTCAATTTCCATCTTCAATTTCTATCTTCAATGTCACTTTTGCTATTTCCAAAAAACAAATTCAATTGGATCTATGCCATATTTAAAACTGTAATACCCTCTATACTTACAAGTAATTTAAATCAGATACAGTTGAGCCATTTTTGGTAAAATTTTGAAAATGTTCCAGGAGACTCATGTCAAGTACCCAAGAATTCAAAGAAATACTTTCAAAATCGCAAGGCCAGATCGTTTTGGGAATATTCCTTTGTATGATTAATTTTTCAATAATATGAGTATTGATTTCAATTTTAGCTTTTAGAGACTGAGATAGAACGAAAGAGGTCTTTATTTTGGTTTTAGAATGTGATATATTTAGGTTAAAAGACCTCGCTTTATTGCTTAATTTAAATATTACTTCTTGTTGTTCAGTTCACTTCTTGAAATAATTTCTTGGTCGTCAGCAAAGTGTAATGTAATGAAATTTAGGTCACTGATTTGAAAAAATGTTTTGTAATATTTGACAAGTTACTTCGTCCATATTATAGATAGTAGATAAAAGCGGACTTTGTCATTTATTTAGGACTCTTCACTTCCACTTTTTTCAATTTTAATTCTATTTTTATTATTTTCTTACAAATTTTGAACAACTATTTTCCAAGCACTTGCGAGATAAAGTTTAAATAATGTTTAACTTTCGCAATCACAGTGTCACGTCTGTGAAAGTGAAATATGTGAGATCTTAATTTTTTCACTGAACTGCCTACAGGTGTGCATAATTAGAACATATTTATAATGCAATTCTGGTCAACTAGTAGAATGATGTAAATAATTTTAAGCTAACAATCTGCTGGGATTTTCTTTAACATTTCTTTTGAATATAAAATACGTTGTTAGAAATATGTCGCTTAACTGTTTTTGTAGAAATTTAAGCAAGGTAAAATACACAAATACAACTGTTTAAATAAATATAAATTCTAAGATTTCTATCATAGAGTCAGTACAACTTTTGATCGTGTTGATCTAAATTTTATTTATTTCATTTTTATAGCCTTTCTAATCCAACCTCCTACCTAATTTTTCTTTCAGATATTTCACTTCCGCAGTTTTGTACGTGTTCCGACACCTCAGTTTTTTACTGCTCTTCTAACAAACCCCACCAAACTAGCAAGACTAGTTTAGTTTGCTTTTTTTCTAGACTTTCTCCTCTTTTTTTCCCGAAAGTTTCTGCCGAGCTCGCAGCCAGCGCCTGATTTCCAAAAGCCGCCCGCGTGACAGCGCCCAAGTGGCCGCGCAATCTTCAACCGCAGTCCGGCTGCCCCCCCCCCCCCCCCTCCGACCGGCGCGGCGCGGATTCGGACGGCTCTCAATATGGAAATCAGTCCATGCATATTTAGCGCGGTATTTACAAACGCTGGACTGCGCCCGCCCGCGGCTGCCCGCGCCGCGGAGGCACGGTGGGCAAAAATGCCGTTCTCCGCGGGCAGATTCCCTGACGCTCGCGTGCGGGAAGTGCCGGTGTGTGGCTCCGAATGTGTGGCAGGTCACTACACGGAGAGTTGGCGTAGTTTCACGGATTACCTCATTTGCTGGTATATTAAAAGCGAAAAGAATATTGGTTTATTCAGTGATTCAGTGTTTTTAAATTAATAATTAAGTTATTCACTAATAAATGGAACTTTTGTTTTTAAAAAGCAATGAAAACTGAGAGGTTCACCCTCTAAGGCTCCTTCAAAATAACGTTTTGGGTAGTACACAATATATACGTCGGAAGCCTGGGGGATATGTCGTGTAAAATAAATTCTTGCGCATCCTCGATTTTATCGTTACGTTTAAGCAAATGGATGAAGATACGAACATTTACTTCATATTATTTCTTAGGGTGAGGATATGCTGTCAAAAAATATTTTTACTCAAGCACCTCCCTATAAGAAGTAAAAAATTTAAAACGGACCGAGTTGCTGTGAGATCACTCTAGTATTTGATGCTATTAGAACGGCATTATTCGGTACTTTCTCTGGTGCGCAGTTCGGTAGTAAGAGTGAGTTCGGTGTTAGTGGAGAGGAAGTTAGAATAGAAATTCTTTGAGTTTCGAGCAGGAAGAAAGTTCCGTCAAAATGTTTCAGAACTTCTATAACAAAGGTGCAATAATCTATCAAAGTTGTAATAAATATCTTCGTTCTCACAATTAACAAATAAGAGTGTTTGTTTTTGTTTGACAATTGCTGTGTTTTTAAAAGAAATATACTTTGTCCTTGATCAACGTCACGTATTTACGGTTTATTTCAATGAGAGCCTTTCTGATGAGTTTATTTTAATGAGAGCGAAATTAGATGTTAAACATTTATATAATAAAAGAAATCTTAAAATGAAAGAAAAACAACTTATTCTGCATTTCATTTTCAAGAATTATAAATTTTGTGCTTTAATTTTTTTATTATTGTAAGAGTTTAACTTCCTCCCGACAGTTTTTTCGGATTATCTCTTGCTTTCTATAAATGCGATGGGTCCTTGTATTGAGGAGAAACAGTATAGTGTTATGACATTGATCAATTTTTGCTGCAATTTACTACGACTTTAGTTCACCTGAAAGTCTCTTCATCCTAGTATTTGAGTTTTTCAGAGCTTTTTAAATTCTCATGAATGATTTACTGCCCCTATAGTGTATACGCCGCAAGTTTCGTATGTTTTATACGCCGCAAGTTTTGCATGTTTCGCTGCATTCCTCCAGCAGTATGTTAAATGCAATAATGAGGGTAGTAGTTTGTGGCCTAACTTTCTTTGGAAAATGATAATTTATGCTCAAAATATAGGAATATTTCAACACTTCAGTTACTTTTAGAAAATTTCAGTGACTGCGTTATTATTATGTGTTATACATTTCAAATAAGTGAAATCTGAGAATCGTTTCATAGAATTAAGAAAATTGTAATTGCACTTAACATAAAGGACTCCGCCCATCCATGTCGTTTCCTATAGGTATTTTATTCAACCAGTCGCACATTTGAAATGAGCAAGAGTAAGCTTAGTACTATTGGTAATCGCAAAATTGCATTGATCTTTGTTTTCAGAGATTGGAAGAATTTCAAAAAGAAGTGCCTTGAAAGTCGACATTTACCGCTAGAATAAATCACTTTGAAAAACTTGAAGAAATGCGAATGTGTCACCAAACATTCAATAATAAAATGCATTCTTGAGTGAGTTTCCCTGTGTTATAAGTAAATCTGAATAGATAATTCTTTACTCTCTAATGCTATTGATTGATTGATTAAAGATTCCATGACCTTCAACTACTAAGGTCATTACTGCCGTAAATGTGTATGCATTTCATGAGAAGTTGGCGGTGTTATTTCCCCATTGCACGGCGAGGTCTGGCGCCGACTTACACGTCGGTTAGCGGGTTTTTCCACAACCAGGTACCTCCCACCAGCGTACTGCATGGCGGACGCGAGTGCACGGCCCCAGCTGGGACAAGCTCCAAGCTCCTGACTGATCTCCCGACTTATATATATATATATTTATATATATATATATATATATATATATATATATAAGGGGGAAAGGGTAAGGAAGAGGAAGGAAAAATCGCGCGCGCTCCGAGTCCCGTTTATTGGGGGTTCTACTCGGGCATTCGCCTCGTGTTGATGAGAGAAACCACGGGAAACTACCGATCAGAGCAACTGGTCGCTGGAATTCTCCTTCAGACAGCAGCTGACCCTGACCTAGCTGTCAAGCTAGTGTCGAAAATACTGCCGTCGGAACACGAATCTCTAGTACCCCCCGTCGGAGGCACTGCAATAACATCAGTTGGTGTCGTGAGTCTCCAATGCGGCCAGAGTTTGCATTGCAGAACCGAATTCTCGCCCACAGCAAGCTGCCCAGCGCGGGGACGGCGCGTTGCTGCGCACCACGGCCGCGTCTTCTCCGATTTTTGGAACAAAGATTGATGAGGCATGCGGATTAGCCCTCTTTAGCCCTGCAATTCAGCCCGGCCACTAAGCCGGCTTGTTTTTGGGCTCTGCGTTTTAGTTATCTAAAGCTATGCTTCAACTTTCTTCCACAATACAGTGTATGAGTATATTGATGACGACGTAGATTTAAATGTCATATTAATAAATCGTCTATAATTCAACTCATTTACTTTCTCGGTCAAAACTAAACTAACTATACACATCACACTTCGTTATACTCTACTGTTTGTCACATTTGTACCTTCCTTATCTAATTGTCATTTATAATACAAGATAAACATTGATATAGTTTATACTGCAAGGGCCTGCAATACAAAAGCTAAGAAGAATGCCTAATTTTAATTTTTACTCACTAAGGAACACCCCATTAGTCTCAATATTCTGTTCAATAAACTCTCAGAATAACTACATTATCAGACGATATTTAAACTCAAAATTGCCAATTTATTTCATAAACCACTCTCTTTTTTAGGGTACTTCTTTCCAATACCGCTTCTAAAATATAGTTGGTCTTTGAGGAGAGATAGTACTTGCAGATGTGATGTGACTCTAGTTTATTTCTTTAAACGTGATAATATTCGTAATATGTGAATCTAGATATGAACGAAACAGAGATATGCAAACACGTGACTTTGTATTTCGAGCAGTTTGCATTCGTTCGATTAATATAGATGCATACTAACATATTCCAAGGGGTATTGGTCGGGAAAGAGAAATAACAAGAGCGTGTTCGGTGCGCCACCTGGCGGTGCGGCGGGGGGGGGGAGGGGGGAGAGGCGTCTGCAGGGTCGTGGGCGCTCGCACTCGACGCGATTGCGCGGCGGGCCGCAGGTGCGCTGGCTCCGCAGCCGCCCCCGCCCCCGCCCCCGCTCCCGCGACTCTGCCCCGCTTGCGCTCTCTCTCCCAAGCCCTCGCGCCGCTGCGCTGCCTCTGCCACTTTGCTACGACGCCCCACCTCCGGCCCCGGCCCGCCCCGCGGACGATGTGCCTTTTCTCGCTCATGCAGCTCCGCTCCTGCAGCTATCGCGTTGTAGGATCCCGCTCTTGTATGTTCGCAATAAATGATGATGATAATAATAATAATATAATAACAATTATCATAATAACAATAATAATATAATAACAATAATATATATATATATATATATATATATATATATATAATAGAGCTAATAATTGTAACAATAAATACGTGATTGAACTCTACTTCAGGTGTTACAAAATGCAAGACAGCGTATCGATACAATAGTCTTAATGAAAACATTTCAACTGCTGTTTCTCTACCCCTCTACTCTGCAGATTTCTTCTTTCCACCACCCCGACGTTTTGATACTACTCCAAAATTGGAATCGTTACTGGCAGTATTACATCCTATAATCTATATTCATCATTTGATTCTTTGATTTCATTGGGCTTCTTTGCAAAATACATCGCAGATCGCCGTCTGATTTTCATCTTAACTCCTCACCAGGTTCGGTGTTTTTTGGATGTCTTCAGTATTCTTCGCCTCCTTGCTCTCTGTATTTTATTTTTCCAAATTATTTTCGTGAAGTCTACAGGTTGCCTTCATGTTTTACCTTGGTTACCATTCGTGAACCGTTCGATGACCTCGCCCTTCAACTGAATCTCGTCATTCGACGCCCACAACGTTTGGAGGAATGGGAAAACTTTGTTCAAATAATAGAATCTAGCCCTATAAATAACACTAGAAAAATATTCATCGGCTGAGCTGGCTCAGTGCATAAACTAATGTCACTGCAGTGCCTTTGATGGAAAGGTCGTAGGGTTCGAGTCCTGAGGGTGGCAGAATATTCGAAATTACTATCACTGTATTGTTACATAGCATAGAATTACTTTGAAAAGCATAGCATTGCGTACATTAACTTACAGCATAACTTTACTGCATTGTATTACTACACAGCTAGGTCGAATTCGGCTGCTGTCTGAAGGAAAATACTAGCGGTCACCTGCTCTGCTCGATAGCTATCCGTGGTTTGTCCCATCAAAACCAGGCCAAAATTGAAACTGTGCCCTAAACGGGCCACGATACTTTCTTCCACTTCCTTGACCTATTCTCAACCCCTTACTTACACACACATTGCATGCACTGTACTACAACACATGGGGGATCAGTCGGGAGCTTAAAGCTTGTCGCGGCTGGGGCGGTTCCTCACTGGCAGGAAATACCCGATTGAGAAAAAAACAACTCATCCTAGGTTGGGACCGGGTCTGCTCATTCAGCGGGGCAAGATCACCGCCACCTCTCGAAATAAAACGTGCACTACAATTAAGGGTCTAATAGCCACAGTCGTTGACGCGCTCAGAAACACGAAATTGGAAACTTTCTGCTTGTGTCAGTGTTTCACGAAAACATGTCAGGCATATATTGCGTGAAGACAGCTTGTATCCTTAGCACCCACAGTGTACGCAAAATCTACATCCAAGATATAATACTATGCATTAAAATGTAATTCATTAGTTACGTTCAAATTGTTAATTACTTGTTTCATAGTGTTTACTGATTAAGCTATTCTCAACCTGGGAACGTCAAAAAGCTCTCAGGCAAGCAAAACACTACACCAACGAGTTGGAAAATGAACTGCTGTTGTGGATGGAATTCTCGAAAATAATTTGTAGTATTAAACTGTACCAAATATGATTATTGAAACGATAATACCGATAGTAGGGTCTTTTTCTGAAACTCTTCCGAATAAGACATTTCCTTCTCTACAACATATTAGCTGTGTCAGAAACCCTCCAGAAGGTCACAAAAATATGTTTTACTTAAAATGATAGACACTGTGACCTCCCAAAAAATTGACGTTTGCTTCTTGGAAACCCTGTAAAATAAAATGTAATGGCATTTGTGAAAATATACCTTGCCTATGGAGCAAGTGATATCCTTAAACAACTTAAACTCTAGGCTCTCTGCATCCGAAACCTAGAACTTCTACCCTCCTGCAACGTCACCGTGGTCTCTCGAGTTTTGGTTGCTACTAATATATTTGTTACATTACTGCACAATTATAACACCGATTCATCCTCATGCCTGGTTAAATACTTTTATCAGTATTTCGTTAGTTCCACTATACGTCCATGTGTATCATTTGTTTCTTTTGTCGCTTATAATTTTTTCCAACTTCAGGGAGAGCCGATTTCCGATTCTCCGGACAGGGTACTCACAATGTCCCTCATAGGAGCACATATTAACCTTTTACACCAGACACACTTGCGAACTCCTCGGTCTGTGGTCAGCAGACTCACAAGGTCTTACGAAACAACACGCATACATGAAAGACGAGGGACAAACAACCACGCCCACGGCGGGACTCGAACCCACAAACCTTTCGACCTAGGCGTTGAGTCGGCACATGCTCTAGCCACCTCGACCATCCAGGTCGGCTCATACCACATACAAATGCTTTTACCAAATTTTTCACCCAACCTTTGGTAACATCGCGACTCCTCTGTGAACTCTGTCACGTATGAACCTTCTGCATATGTCTCATTTGCATCCATCAGCGTTACCGTTTTGTCACCTCTCCTACTCCTCGAACTCTGGCTGCTACGTTTTTTCTTCTTTCTCCTCTGCTACTTTCACGCCCCTCTCGGCGCTGCGTGCTCGCCAGCCCCGAGAGCCCTGCGCGACGACTCGCCGCCGAGCGACCTCACGCCCGGCCGCGCGTGCGCTCTCCGTCTTTACGTGAAAAGTGTACTCAGCGTAAATTTGGCTCGAACGTTGTTTATTGCGCGCTTTACGGCGGCTTTCGCCGACGACGACGCCCTTATTTCCGGGCGATTTTAGCCTGGGCTGCGCGCAAGGTCGCGTCCGTCGCGCTCTTCTTCCTGATGCCGCTTTTAAGGCTCGCGCCCTAGGTCGCGTTCCGAGTTTTATCTCTTGCGAGGAGAGCAGCGCGACCTTTCTGGTTTCAGTTATCGGTGTGTGAGTGTCCCTTATTGAAACTGGAGTACAAGGATATTAGTTTCAAAATCCCTCGCCCCGAAGGGGTTTAATTAAGTTGATATTATTTCATTAAAATGATGTGTGTTTGGTATTTAAATGGAAATAAATTCTGAACTCGAGGAGAAGGTGACAGTTTGGTGAGATGTACCAAAATGCGTTCAATGGTTTTAATTCTTCAACCAACAGTGTAAGCAATTTCTTTTAAATTTGTGATTAACACCAAGGAATGGAAAGCAAGTTGTGATTAGTGTATGATGTATAATACTCGTAAAAGGGGTTTAAAGCCAGCATCTTTGTGTAATTTGATTTGATTAGTGTACCAAAAAAATTGTGTATAATATTTTATTTTACATTACAATAATTTCTGTGTTTAGTCTGTCTGTACTGGCACAGCAGTCTCTGACGGGCCTATTAAAGGCAACCCGGTCATGAGGCCACGGGTGAAGGGGTACGTGCGGTTAGCACGTAGATATACCTACGCCGTGTTCTGATCGTCTCGGTCATGATAAGTAAGCTTTCTCATCGTCACACAGCAACAAATACTGAGACATTGCGAGGAAAGCGGATAATATAATCTGCCTCGACCGGGAATCTAAGTCGGGATCGCGTCGTGGAAAGCAAACATGCTGACCAACGAGCTACCAACAAGCCCTGTGTTTAGTACATGGAGCAATAAACACATTTGGTCTATTCCGTGTGAAGTGGGGGTTATTGTCAGCAGAGGTAGCACGGGTTGCACGAGTTGCACGATGGAACCTCCATCCACAATGTGGGATATGCGATGCGAGATATATAAAGAACTAAACATCTTACATTCGGTTCCGCACAGGCGTTTGAGCTCACTTGAATGCTTGGGGTGCGGCTCAATGTTAACTCATGTATTAATTATAGGAGCTACCGGGATGCTCCGAACGGTTGATACCGATTGTAAAGCAGCATGCCACGTAAACGGGTGGCTAGGGTTAAGAGGGGGCAAACCTTTAATTTACTTCATACCCTTTACAACGTGTCGGGGAACTGTTTAAAAAATGAAGTACATATTTTTCGAAGTGTTATTGACACATCCGTGATAGTCTCTAGGAAGAGACTACAAACGGTAGTAGATCGTTTCTTTGTGCCGCCGATTCCCGCAGTTTATATTCAGTTCTCAGAAGAGTTCAAACTGTGCGATACAGTGCGTCTTGGGAACCTTTTTTTTCAAAATAAGTATTAATTTAATTTAATAACTTCATCAGGCCTCCAATTATTACCATATCTCCTCAACTGTTGAAATCTACCTTGCGGCGCCCACAGTGAGAAGATATTAAACGGTTGCGTTATATAATAGTAATTAACGAAACGATTGGATAAAGAGGGGTATAATTGCACGAGCGGTATGTTCAAGAAAACGAGCGTCGAAAGGAGCACGTTTTCTTATTTACCACGACTGCAATTATCCCCCCTTTTCCATATGTTACGTTCACTACTTTTTCATTTCTAGATGTACACGTAATTTGTTCATTTCTATTTAAGAATAATTTAAATTTTGAGAATTTCAAGCACATCATTACCATTCGAGGCATACATTTAAAAGTAGCAGTATTGTTTGTGAAAAAGGCCTATTTTAGTGGTCCTTGCATTGCGAGTATATGATCACTAGGGAAAGGCTTTTATTTTTTTTTCAAAACATAGCTGTTTTCATAAAGATAGTTTAATACATTTATTTGGGGGGATGAAATGAAGCGAAATGAACACAATTTGTTGCACCTTTTCGCGAAATTATTATATTTTGCTACCTTTTCCCTCCTTTTTTATGCTTCAGCACCCATTTCTCCACTCTTTTGTGCGTTTTTAAACGATTGAGCATAAAAAATTTATTTTTTTCTCTTTTGAACAGCTTTTTAAAATCTTATTTAATCAGAAGTCAACAATTTTAAATAAATATTAAAATATAATTTACGTAAACCTCTAGTAACGTATATCCCAGCATCAATGGTTAATTTGAAGCTGTGAAGTCAAATTTAAATTTCAACAGTGTTGCTGCACCGGTTAAACCTTTTCCCACTTTATTTAAACTGCGACCCAGGCGGGCAAATCTGGACAAGTCAATGGGTGTGCAGGAATCCACTTGTCTGTGATCTGAGGAAAATATTTACCGTTGCCACTGTATAGTATAAATTCTAAAAGAGCACTGATGGCTCTTGTACATTTGGAGGGGAAAAGAGAGGTCCACGTTTCTCCATGAAAATAAAAGATTTAAACGTTGAATACGCCAGTGAATACTTATATCTGGGACAGTGTCATTTGAAAATAGACAAGAGAAAGAAATATAAACTAGAATCTCATAGGCTTGGAAGAAATTTTGGGGCCTAAATTTTATTCTGAACAATAAAAAAAGAATGCATTAAGAATAAAAAGCGATATTCGATCCCAGACTACTGGCAGTTCTATTATTCGGAGCTCAGACTGGTCTCTAAACGTCAAAACAAACAATTATATGAACTTTGGCAAAGGAAAATGCTAGGGATCACGCTTAGTGACAGAATAAGAAATGAAGATCTCCGCAAGAGAACTAAATTAAAAGGTATATGCAGAGAACATCAAATGGAGATGGACAGATCACATAATGCGTGTGGATCCGAAGAGGAGGACACGTCAAGCTACTATATGAAACACAAGAATTTACAAACGAAAAGTGGGACGTCAAAGAACTCGCTGGTGCGACAAAATTAGTGCTGAAGCTGGAAAGCAGAGGTCAAGAAAAGCGAGAAATAGAAGTTTGTGGAAATGTCTTACACATAGTGAAGGTAAATCGCACGACAACTGTAGCGGGTTCAGCTGCCAATAAGGTCAAGAGTGCGGTCAACAGCGAGCAAAATGGACAGCGGACAATAAGTGGACAGAGTACAATGATGGTAATGTAGTCAATGGACAGTGGGCAACAAGTGGAACAATATGGTCAGTGACAACAAAATGGACTGTGACCAACAACAATGTAGTGGGTAACAGTGAACAGTGGTCAATAATATGGACAGTGGGTTATAAGCTTTATCAAAACGTTCTCCAAGGTTATCTCACCTGGAAGCGTATTTAATATTGAGCTACCCCACTACTGTGGGAGGCCTTGCCCAACACAGGGATCAACGGCTTTATTATTATTATTATTATTATTATTATTATTATTATTATTATTATTATTATTATTATTATTATTATTAGTCAGTTAGCTTAACGCTTACTTCCTCAATTTTGTTTAATTCATTCATTGTTTATATGCAGTTGATGTAGGTATATAACATTTTTGTTCATGTTTCATGGCCGACTGGAAATACTTTGGCCACGTCTGTGTTATAGTATCTTCTTTAAACAATAATGATCTTTTGCCTGAATTCTGATTGGTAGTGGTGTAGTTTTAATAGCACGGTGGAGTTTTAATTTCATGCGTGCCATTAACATAGTGATAATCGACGATTGTTAAAGGAATTAATGAGCATATGTAGTTAACTATTCGAAAAATTATATAAGATGGTTGCGCTCTGAGCTCTCTGTTTATAAAGACACTATAATATAGGTCGCTCCGACACTGGCGAGAAACAATTGACATACAAATAAATGAAACGTAAAGCGCGTCTTGCTTATGAACGTAGAAGATCGTCCCGCGTTTCAGTCTTCCAGACGTGGTTGTAAAAGAGTATATATCGTATATAATATGCAAATACTAGAAGATGAGTTATTTTATAACTGGTTTTGAATATATTTGCTGAATGGTTCGAAAATAGTGTTCAAATTAATATTCACCAATAGTCAAAAGATAACCAAAGTGCGGCGCAAAGGAACCTCAACGTTTTGCTGAAGAATTTTGTTAATTAACAACCTGCCTTACACTTGTTTTTATACTTTTATAGAAAAATTAATGATGAATTTGCATGGTCGGAATTTCGAGTGTTTTATGAACGAATATCTCGATAGTTGTGTTAATTTGGAATATGAAGATAGTGGTGATGACGAAAATTAATTACTAAAATGACCAGCATATGGCAAGTTTTTCCGTTGTAAGCAATTGTATTGTCTATTTATTGGCATCCTAGTAACCGAGTGTAATGAAAGTCTTTTCATCTCTGTGAATCATATATTCTAATCGAGCCGATGGTGTCAACTCCAGATTGTTTAGGAATTTAATGGGACCCTATACTATGGCTCTCATCTGTCCTAAATTCACGGCTTAAGTTCAGGAACTAGGAGAGTTGAATTTCATGTGTAACGTGTAAATTTTAGAAGAATTCTTGAAGATTGTAAGCTTTGTCGCCAATCTGAATGGAGGGTGTTATTTAAAATGGTCAAGAATTGAAGAGTGCCAGTATTCAGTGAAAATCTCTGCAATTAATTCAAGAGAAATCATCAAAATAAATTCAGTATTAGTTAATAAATAATTTCTTTAACGAACACATAATATTATTATCGCTGTGAAGTAAATTAAATTTATAACTGGTTATGAATAAAATTATTTTTTAGACAAATAATTTCTGGTTACTTAATCCTACCAAGCTGAACATTCAGCAAACAAAACGCAATATTCAGGTGGTCATACTGAATTAATTATTAGAATATTTCGGGCTGTGACTCAGATTGTTCGAACGGCCTAAAACCTACAAAATAGCATTGGTTTGTTTCTGTGCGCTCTCCACCCCTGCCCTAGGCAACTAATCGTCCATCGCGTGATGTAAGAGCCGAGTCGACTACCAGTAATCTCAACAAGAGGGCTTTAGCTACTAATGATTTTGTCTCGTTGTTTAAAATGTAAAGAATCTCTTGTTAATAGACTACGGTACTTCATCTGCCTATGAAATGAGGTTGTGAGTGTAAGATGTATCATCCTCATACAATCGCGGTTATAATACGAGTAAGAGACTAAAGGTGGCTCCACTGAATAGGCATTCGTCGAATCCCGAGTAGTGTGTATCTAGTTATTTGCCACGGGTCAAAAATTCAGGACATTCCTTTAGAAGTGTGTTGGTCTTTTGGACACATAAAAGCAAGCGAACATTCGCCGAGCACGTCGGTTGCTCGGGATTGGATGAGCAGTCGATCTCTCCTCGTCGAAAGCGGATTGTGTGGATCAGCCATAAGACAGTGATGGGAAGATAGTCGTCCGCTGCAGCGCCAGGGTATCCTGATGGCTCGATGAAACCACTGTGGGCTATTTACCGAATTGCTACTAGAGAGCCGTAATGAAAATGGCTGTGGGATTCATGATATGACTAGACAGTACAAATAAACAGTTTGTACAAATAAATTCAAGGACAGTTGTTAACATTTTTATTTTATATGTGTACCCTTCCTATTTTATTCAAACTAAAATTGAAATAATTCTTATCATTTGGCGCTGCTGCAAATTTTCGACAGTACCATCACTAAAAAACCGAGGGAACGTGCTGATGGTTTTCTTTCACGAGACTAGTTGAGCTGATAAGTTCGTTGCAGATCACGGTAGCGGGAGCCGTGCTACTTCCATGACATCACAGGTCTCAGATTTTGATCATTAATTTCCTAGAATTATTATTTTATTAACGCTTTCATATTTTCCAACTCTTTTGTGTCCAACAGAAGACAGGCTGAAAAAACGTCGGCTTCATTTTGTTACGTCACATTCATCCATTGGATAAACGATTTTCATCGGAAATTGGTCGCTTCTGAGAACACCGAGTTTTTATTATTGTTGTTCACATGCAATCCAACCGAAAACTTGGTTTCCTGCTTGATAGTAATCACATTTCCTGATGAGTATTTTCGTGAGAGATCACCCGAACCCAACTTGTCCTCTATGCAGGTTATTCCCGCCGCTTGCTCCCCTCTTCTGGATATGAATTTTCCAGAAGCAATTTCCTTCAACTTGGAGTAGTGCCGTCGCGTTTCCGGCTAGTTAGTTTCGCAGAGGGCGAAACACGAGAGCGACTACTTCCTCTCGAATGCGCTAACAACCGCACCAGTTGCTGAAACGCATAAACTCCATTAAGGAGAGTCGCGTATTCGCAGCATTTGTGCCCATGCCCTTAAAGCGGGTAATGGAGGAGCGTTACAGCGGGCCGTTCGGCTTATATTAATATTTAACGGCCCCCCGTATACGGCGCGAAGGCGCGCCGCGCCGGCAAGTCTTGGCTTCTGGCGGCCGCTGGGTGCGGCTGTAAACGGCTTAATGCCAGCCTTCCCCCCACCCCCATCCCCACCGCTGCCCCCGCGAAGACTCATCCTCCGGCCGCTCCTGCCCTCTTTGATGAGATTTGGCGACATTTGCAATGCCCTCCTGTCTCTCCGGTGTCCCACTCCAGCTGAAGTTGATTAGTTAGAAGTTATTGGACTTCGGAGGAGAAATGATTACGAGGAAGTTGTGGAGTAAGGCATCGGATGATTACATTTCACTTATTTGAATAATATCGAAATCGGTATCCTATTATTGGTTGTATGAAAGTGGAGAATGAAATAAAATGCGTACATATATCACGTAACCCACTTTGTGTGGAATGAATTAAGGAAACTACTCCAATTATTTATTTCTAAATTTTCAATTTATGGTTTTGAGAAATAATAATATTCTCCTTTCGCACAATTTTGTGCACCTTAAATACCTGGTAACGAATCCTGTTCGTATCACAATGTTGGAAGAAGAGTTTATTTTCACTTCTTCGAGAATAAGTCTTCCTTGAGAAGCGAAACTTTTAACACTAGCAACGCCAGTGAGAATAGCTCCTAAACATATTTACGTATCCTACCACTTAGTGGATATATTTACGTAAGAAAAAATCGTAATACTAATACAAATATTCGTAAAAATTTGTTTTCTCTTATCTAATAACTTTCTGGGAGATATCTCTCTTAGAATAAAATATTTTTTTAATGAGACTGATTTTGTAAATATATGTGTAGATGATCAACAAATTTTGAAATAAGATTAAATGAGATCAATAAAAAGACGATTATAGTTCAAATTTTAATAAAACCTGCATTGATTCCATTATTTGAACAATAGAGTTATCGTGCAGTATGCATTTTTTCATAAATATCAATGAACCTTCTTTTCTATTTAATTCGTTAACACAAAATAAATTATATTCATCAAATTCACACATTAGTGTATTCAATATTGAATGTCTCTGTGCAAACAGTAATATGCGGTTTACTGACAAGAGTATTTAAACATAATTTAAATGTATCTAAATACTTTGGTAAGCTTTTAATATTAGCATTTAATATTTTAAGACAAAATATATTATCCACAAAAACATTTAAATCCAAAATTGTATCTCGTGCAATAGTGTCAATTACAAAATTATTGTTTAAATACTCAATATTAATTTATGAGATTAGTTTATTAATATCTTAATTATATTGAATTATGTAATGACTCGGTTTTAAAGCTGACAACATTTTATTGATTTTAATCAGTATACAGTATTCGAGTAAAACTCTTGAGTGTGCAGATGTGCGGAATCGTGAGATTTCGTCACTGACGGCTAGACCACTTCCTGTGAACTAATTGAGACGTATGAGGTCTTCAACGCATCGCGGTCACCATATCGGAAACTGATAATTTGTTTTCGTATCCGGCTAGAAGATTCAAATAAATTTACAAAAACGTGTTTTTTCATGTATTAATACTGCGAACTTCCAGGAATTGAACCAATGCCTCCTAAATCGATCTATATTTGTGATATTAACACCCAAACAAATGTTTAGCAAAGTGCGCCGTAATTTTCTTTCACGACTGTGGCAGCGCTGATGTTGCTATCTTTAAGTGAACAATTGAATTACCAAGTAAATGGCGCTGCAGATTGATTTTAATTTATATACGAATTAACGTATTTAAAAAAATAAATTTGCAAAAACATATGTACACTTATTAAACTTGTAGGTTTTCAAGTGAAAACGGAAAAAACAAAACTATGAGTAATGATAGAGAATGAATGATCGTTATGTTCGACTTCGCACTCTTACGCCCTTACATAAGTGTGAAAATACCGATTTTCAAATGAATGTGACCCACAATTTATTCATATTAAACGTAACGAACACCTTATTCACACAAACATACAAAACAGTTTTAATGTTACAACGCCTTTTAATGTTAGATTTGCATGCAACCATAGATTCGCATACAAAACAGTAGAGCAATTTCGAAAGTAGAAGTGAACACATATAAGACTCAGTTTGTGAAGTTTTAATCTCTTGTAACATTTGGGGGGGGGGGAATGAAGTGTTAAAGAAATCCGGGGAAATATGAAAAAGTAGTAGTAAAAGATGTTTCGGCAGAAACTTTGGAACTAATTGGGAATGATCTGCATTTGTGTATTTAGCATTTGTCCATTTTGTATTAGCATTTGTTTATCTGTACCGTACTCATTATATTTGAAGCAGTTATTTACATTTATATCCTCATACATTCCACTACGTTGCCAACCCAAGTACACGTATTTACATTTCAATTTTTTTCTATCTTTAGAGAGGTTTCCGCGAGCTCTCTCCTTGTGTTTGTGATATAATGTTTTTCACGTACAAAACAGTAAAACCACTCTCAAAAAATTTTCATAATTATAATCAACCTACACGCAGATTGTATTTCGGATTCACCTTTAACATTTAGCATCTTCTATCTCGCCTTATAGAAAATCTCGCTTTATCGCATCAACCTCACATTCATTTCTAAACAGATGTTGCAGTTTCGAATTAACATTTACTTATTTTTATACTTTTTAGGTCGCTTTTTAACATTTTGGTCATGTAGCGACCACAGTAATTCTTTTAACTGTAAGTGGAAGTGTAGGAATAACACGTAAGGACAACACAAACATTCGCAAACATTCATGCCCGAGGCGGGATTCGAACTCGCGACCCTTCCAGCCGAGGCAGCTGAAGCAGGTACGACCCTCCAGCCTTAGCAACCACAGCTTTCCAGGCCGGCAACCTTTACTTTATACTCGTCATTATCACATTCAATAATTACTTAGCCACTTTTTGCTTCTTTTGCAACTTTCAAAACTGACATCAATTTTTGCTTTCATCAGCGAAGTTATATATCCTTTTTTGACTGGATTCACCGGTTTTGCTAATATTGGCAGCACGTTTTAAGTCTGACGATTTGTTTTAATCGCCAAAATACTCGAATAAGTCGTTTTATCACACTCAACTATTTGTTTCTCGGAAGTTAATGTGACAGTTTTCTTTGGAACAATACAAATTTGTACATGAGAGGGCGATACGCATTCTAAGCAAACATTTTCTTTGGTCAAATTTTCCATTGAGGTACAACATGGAAACTTAGTGGTCGGTCGAGAAGCCATGTTTTGCAGTAAAAAACACATGTCATAAATGAAGTTTTGTAGGTTAGGTTACCTCCAAGAACCCCTTCGTTGAGGAAGCACACATCATGCACCCAAGATAACGGCGGTCAATCAGCAGGAGTTTAGTATTTCCATATAGGATCACCCAATCAACATGTTCTTAAAGATTCGTCTTCACCAAATTTATCAGTGACTTGGATGTGAGGGATTAATCGACACCGACACAACAGAATCACACACACACACACATGTGTGTGTGTATAAGTAATCGACCTATTTCCAACACGAAATATAAGACTAATGTTCTATTGTTCCGTATACCATCAAGATCACAAACTTGTATCATCTGTCGGTTGATTTGTCTGTACAAAATATTATCATTGAAATAACAATGTGAAAAATCAAAGAAGCACTAAACAAATATTGTTTGTCTTTCAAACACATCAAGCACAAAACTTTCCGAGTTAATTTTGAAATTTTGTTTCAAAGTTGTCGCCACAAAACCTCATTTTCCTATCATCACTTCATGAACACATATATCAATGTTTAATCTTGTTTTGGGATGCCCCCGTGTAATTCACCCGCGCCAGTTGACATAATAAATCATAACACAAGACTTCCAAACCACTTCGTACTGTCTTGTGAAAACACCTAACTGTGACCATTAAAACATTAAACGTTTTTCTTCAAGAAATGGACAAATAATTAAAGACAACTAGTGTAGATAAACCTGATCTCGATGTGTAAAACATGTTTGATAAGCTGGATCTCGCTTTCCATCAATGACTATGAAAACCAACTTTTTTCTCATTGACGTATCAATATTAGTTTATTCACCAAAAGCGTAATAAGGGTTCTAACGAGCGAACGGCTTCAGAAGCCCGAGGGGCTTTGGCTCGAGGGCTTTTTGCGCCTGAAATCTTTAGATGGTTGACGTCCGTGGTATAAACAAGATTTTATTTTTTTACCTAATTTTAAGGATTTAGGTTTACTTACTTACTATTTAACTAGATTACTATCACTAATGAATGTGACTCCATTTGTCTTTTCATATATCCCTTCCATAATTCCCCTTTTTTAATTCTTTCCATAAAATAACACGAGAGAAAATTCAATTGTTTTCATATTCCTTTCGTAACTACGATTCTCTCAATCAAGGTTAGTTATGCAGTGCATTTCGAGATCCATATTGAAGACAATAATAAGCAAAAGTCAGTAAAATCAGTAAAAAATAAAAATGTTTTTCACAACTCATTCGCTTACGTATTCGCGTAAGCGAATGTGTAATCGTGTATGAATGTCGAAGGAAGATACACAAAAAATAGAAATGAAAATACACAATATAAGAAACTCGTAGTTTCAAATGCAAGCCTCCGGCAATAAGGTGTGGTCTTTTAAAAAATACATACAAAATGCGCTGCAATAACTTTTTGCATATCCACCAAAAACAATACATTTCTGAGAAACCCCTAAAGCTGTGAATTCAAAATAACAATGAATTGGAGGCGGACTGCATAGCTAAGGCTGAAGGTCCATGGCTACCTCTGCTCGAAGGGTCGCGGGTTCGAATCCCACCCCAGGCATGGATGTTTGTGTGTTTGGAACTTTTTCCTATGTGTTTCACGTACAGTTCCCCAATGTTAAAAATCATAGTGGTCGCTATATGACCAAGCAGTTAAAAACGATCTTAAAAGGAAAGAACAAAATAAATTGTAATATTGGTTCTTCAGAACCCAATTACTTGTTTCACGAGTCATTATGTTTCAAGCAAATTTATGACTCGGAAAAATGTTCGATATAATTCATGTATAAATTATACAAAAACAGTAAAAACAAATATTTCCAGCACTGCTGGCATAGTTACACTTCGTTATTCATTGCAAGGAAAACACTAGCTGCGGGTCTCAAAAGTCTCTATGTGCCGGAAGGATATGTGTTGACTTAAATCTTTCCGTAAGTAGCCAAAATAAACCCAAAAAATCCATGTTGGCGTGATCTAATTGCCACAACAATAAACTCATAAGCAAATAGAATAGATAAATATATCGTAGCAACTATACCACTTCTTTAAGTAACATAAATGAAATGGATGTCCATCTGGTAACTTATTAAATTCTCCTCTACATGAAACTCAATTTTTTGCTCGTGTTATGGGTTTGAACATACTTGCAATACCCAAACGAAGCCATAGATCACACTTGGCTTGCAATTTCTCTTTTTCACAGTTTTTGGGGTTATTCATCACTGTCGTTATGACGGATGTTGAAGAGTACATTGTTACTGCATAGTTTTCAATTTCGTTGTGTCCATAAAGCTTTCCAGTAGCTTTCAACAGAAGTTAGTATTTATACCTTGTGTAGAACATGTTATGTTATGCATCTGTCTGTGTGAAGCTCTCAGATGTCATGAAGAGAGTTTAATTCATTCTCAAGTTTAGTTTGTTACCTTTTTTCGAAATTGCTTATGTAGTTTAAAATCATAAATGAAACATAAAGGAGTGTCATCATAAATGTTAGAAACTTTTAGGGCATGTAGAGAGGCCAAAATAATATCTCCTTGCCAATGAACATAAGGTGCAACGAAGTTTCAAATCACATTTACCCCTTATTGGGCGGCAACACATCTTGCAGTTGTGTTCGACGGATCACATTTCGATTGATTGATTAATGATTCCGGACGCGTCAACTGCTAAATTAATTATCCCCGTCAGTGTAATTCCTGTTTTCGCGGGAGGTGGCGCTGATCTTTCTCAGCTGGATGGCGAGGTACGGCGCCGACCTACGGCGGCCAGCGGGAGATTATCACTAACGTGGTACCTCCCACTAGCGAGGCACCGTCCCGGTCGGGGCAAGCTCTAAGCTGCCATTTGGTCTCCTGACAAGTGTAATAGTATAGAGCATGTGAGTGCAACTCTAGGTAAGTAAGGGGTGAAGGTAGGAGAAAGAAGAGGAAGGAAAGATGGCGCGCTGTCCTTGACCAGTTTGTTAAGGTACTGCTCTATAATTACCTGTTGTTGATCGGAGAAACAAAGGAAAAGCGATCAGATTACTCGCCTGCTAGAAGTCATCTAGAATTTTCCACACTAGCTGTCTAGCTATTGTTGAAAATCCTGCCACCGTCGGCACTCGAAACTTTGTATTTGAAAGTCAGAGGCACTGCTGAAAGTTTCGTCATGGATTTTTTTCCCACTACGGAATTAGCATAAAGAATGGGATGCCTGTAAGATGTGTTCAGGATCACTATTACTGGATTGAGGATGAAAATAGTTCCTTACTAACAAATTACTAGATTGTTTATTTTTATTTGATTACTTCTTTTTATTTGAATTCAAAATCAGTTGTAGCTGATCAGACGAAAGTATTTGCTGGTCTTTGTTGCATTCACGGTTTTATATGAACATTTCAGTTTCATTTCACTTTTAGCATTAGTGCTAAAATTGAACTTCATGGCCGAATAAGCTCATGGAACTGACATCTTAGCCGCGAAGTGAATCTTATTAAAATGTAATGGATAGATGGAGGGGCAGCAGTCATTAGGTTCTGAAATGAAATCTCTGACCGCACATGTTTAAACCGCCTAGTTTTCCTACTGGTGAATCCGCGTCTGGTTGTTAAGTGTGGGTGGTCATTCCGTGTTCCAGACGGGCAGGACGGCGGCTGTGAGCAGACGCAGCCCGCGCCTTTCGGATCTGACTCGCTGGCGAGCTGCCGCCTGCTGCTGACGCGGGACGATTTCGCCGACTGCGCGGAGCTAAGGTGAGTCTCGCAGGCGCCCCGTCGAATCCAATCGCAGTCACCTGCGCCGCCTCAGATCGACCTCCCCCCGTCTGACCGCCCCGCCCCGCTCTGCCCCCTAGGGGCCCGCAACACAGCGCCCAGCTCTGCTCAGCCCCGTCCATCTCCCTCCCACTCCGTCCCGCCCCCTCTCTCCCTCTCCGCCCCGCTCCGACCCCCCAGGGGTACGTAGCACAGCGCTCCGCTCCGCTCCGCCCACCATCCGCTCTCCGTCCCGCCCCCTCTCTCCCACACCGTCCTGCTGCGCCCCGTTCTACGTTGCCTTGCTCCGCTCCGCCTTCAAGGGCCCCCAGCATAGCGCCCAGGTTCGCTCCACCCCGCTTCGCCTTGTCCGCCACTACCCACTCCGCCGCACCCCAACCGGCCCCCATCACTCCACTCCACTCGCCCCCACCCCCGGCAGCACAGCGTCCGCCTCGTCGCCTCGCCGCTCGCCCCGGGCGCGTCCCGCGTGTGGAGGCGACTCCGCCCTTGGAACGCGCCGCCCTCCGCCGGCCTTATTGAGCTGGGCGATACGGCGCCTCTGCAACCGCGTTTTCCCCGCCCCACTCACTTCCCCCGGCCCACCTCGGCGCAATTCTTACTGAGCGCCGTCCTACGGAGCGCTGCTTTCAATTGTCCACGTAGTTTCGCCAACTACAAGGCGTTGCTCTTTTCATTTTGCTTTATTCAATGTATTTGAAATATTCGATCAGCTTTCTAATGCCTTTTGCAATATTACAGAACATTTTAATTCGGAGTGTAATAGACTAAGTACGTTATGTTAATGGACTTGCAGTGACCCAGGTTCATAAACGTTTTTACGTCGTAAATAAAAAAAATATAATGTTCCTGAATACGTATAATTTTCTTCAAAGAAATTATTTTCTGTCTTTGGCTGAAAATAATAAAACTTCCTAAATATACAAGATGTTATGTAATTAATAGGTCAAAATATGTTTCATTTTTTCAAGAAACAAAACTTCAATTTTGTGATATACCTGTAATCGCCATAGAAGTCTGCAATATCTATTGTTAGAATTTAAGTTCTTGTCCGGTATTTTTTAGAAATATCTCATAATATTTAATTCTCCCTAACTTTTACTTTTAATAATAAACCATTTTCTGTAAAGATGTAGATAAGAAACACATATTTTCAATCCTGGTTCTCACGTATTCTCATGAATTCTCATAAAAATATGTTGTTGAAACGTAATCTGACGTTTTAGAAATGATGTATAAAGAGTATTTTTTCTAAAAGTTTGACACAGAGAACAAATGAACCGGAAACAACATATTCACAATAACACATTGAGAATACATTGTTGGCATGTAAGTAAAACATACTAAGTTGAAAAAACAAGTTTTGAGATAAATCAAACTGAAATTTATTATTTTAAATTTGTCTACTTATGCACCGATCTTTTACTTGACAGAAAATTATACCCGTTTTTGTCATACAATGTAATGGGTAATATTACATTAAGAAGCAAAAAATCAAATTCAAAGATGGAGATCTTTTGCACATTTTTACTGTTCTGTGACTTTAATTTAAAGAGAAAACAATCAATTATTTAGTGCACTCAAATTTCGAGATTTTCAGTATTCAAATGATTTCACTAATCAAAATGGTTGTAAAATTGGTGATGTAAATTATTAAAAATATTCTTTGTTACTATAAATCCAGATTATGGGCTACACAATGACATGTAGAAGGAAAAAGTATTAAACTTACTTAGGGGCAAGGAATGGCGTTGAAGCTGCATGAAATTTTCTCTTTTTCTTCTTTGTAACTTCTTTAGTTTTTGAAAATTTTATCTGATTATTTTTCATTTTGTTAATTTGAAATACACAAAAGGTAATATAGCATGTGTAGAAGCGCAAAATTAAACTAGTCGATTTAAATATTAGATTATATGATCAATGCGGACGAAGAAGATCTTAGTATTCTGACACGTAGTACGCTATGCTTGTAAAACTTAAAATTATTAGATGAGTTGTTTTCAGAGACGTATCTCCAAGAAATATATTTTCTTACGAAAAGAAAGTCTCCAAATGAAGTTTTTTGTCCATAGTTAGATTTCGTACACCGTCCCAGAAGAAACCCAATATTTAACGCAATATTCCGCAGTATGGTGGAGGAGCTCTTAAAAAAATGTAATGATACCTAAAACTAGTAACAACGAAAACAAAAAAATAAACATCACTTGGAAATATGGGCTTTATTTGTACGGATCGTATCTGTGTTTTTACATACTGACGTAATAATCGTCTGATTAAAAGAAGTAGGTGATGTTACGTGTATAAAATAGCGACGTTGCCAGGTTGCGTTATACTGGGACACGGAAATAAACACTTGAAATAAATACTTATAAAAGTAACCGAATCATATACTCATATTGTATGAAGCGACAGATTGTTCTGGAGCAACTAACCTCAACGTTACTTATCACTACACAAAGCAGAATGCGCGCGCAGCAAAGGCACTAACGTGGGCGGCGGGAGGGAAGATTCGCTGTCCGACGCTCGTATGTTTCCAGTTCGTCAGTGGCACCTCAACGACCTGACTCGACATGCTTTGCACTCTCTGATTGGCAGCTTCCATGGAAACGGGAGAGGCGTCCTTTCGTCACACACAACTGTCAATCACCAACTTATTTTAATCGGAGCATAGTAGCGCAAGGCGATCCTTCTTAATACTTGGTATTGAAGTTCTCCTTGCTCGTGCTTCCCTTCGTCTCATCAGTTGGTGCGTTTCTAGGAAGCGCATTCTCAGTCTTCCGCGATCCCCTCCTCTTCTCCTTCCCCCTCCCCCACCCCTGCCAGGGCTGCTTCGCCAGCTCCCGGGGCCAGCGCTCGCGATACCTGCGCTGATGATTATGTTGCCCCGCGGCCCCGGCGAACGGCGGCGGCGCTCGACCGCCTCTGCTCTCCAGCCGCTGCTCCTGATCGCACTTTGTATTCATGACGCAATTTCCTTCTGCTATAAATAGGTCTGCATCTATTTGCCTAAATTTAGGTGCCTGGAGGAACACGTTTAAAGTCCGATTTTACACCCCTGCACCCTTTCAAGAAAAAGTTTCGCTTATATGCCTAACTTATCCGAATGTTGGAGACTATGGACGTTGCGTTGGAGTTTCAAGTAGCTTAGATGTGTTTTCGATAAAGTGCGTGTATTTATTATCCACTGTTTACTTTCGTATCGACGTGGTCTATTTCTTGTGCGATGGTGAAAGATTTTTTTATCTCTTCGAAAAAATATGGGGAAATTGTGTTTAACATTGCGTTTAAAGTACAGCAAATTTTATATCAAGGTTTTCATGATTTTGTTTCGGAAATATACTTTTCTGTTTTCTTGATAATGAAAAAAATTATTAGAAAATAACATTAAATTAATTAATAATTAAGCATAAGATATGGCCTTAGTACGGTTAAAAAGTGTATGTAGTTTCCATTTCTTAGTTTATGATTTTCTTCGCGTGCTGACGTTTTCCATCCCTCTCATCAAGAAAAGTAAATGTTTCTAATGAACATTTTCATTTACGTCATTTGTGTGTGAACATATCTAATTAAAGGGACGTTTCCCTGGAGTCAGTAATCATGGAAAAAGGAAGTGAAGGAGATTTAATTTATTGCACTTTCAGATTTTGCAAGTTAATTTGAAAAAGTGAAATCGTGTATGTAGAAAAGGCTAATTATTGGGCAAATACGAATAAGAAAATATTACCAACTCTAACAAAATTACGTAATGCACATGTAAAAATATGATAGATGGATCATAAATCTCATGTAGGTTTCTTTAAAGACTTTAATAATAGTCAGGTGTTACATCCGCGTTCGTATAGACCCACAAAAAATTGTTGTCTGACCCAAAGACATGACACATGATTCTCTATGTATTTTGACGCGTTGAATCCGAATCTAAAACCATAATTGCGCCACCACCCTCCATTTTTTAAACGCAAAAACCCCATTGTAAAATTGTTTTTTTATTTTGTTTTCAGGGACTGTCCTCAGACTCAAATACTTGACACATTTTCCTCTATGTATGTCGAGGTGCTGAATCCGAATCTGAAGCCATAATTGTGCCTCAGCCTCCATTTTTGAAAAACACCAAGAAACCATCGTGAAATTATATTTTTTGGTTTTAAAATATACAATCTATAATTTCATGGTGTTTTTTCACGATTTAAAAATCTGAAGGGTGGTGGCACAATTCTGGCTACAAATTTCGATTGAGCGCGTCGACATACATAGAGAAACATATGTCAAGTCTTTGAGTATGACAACTGTTTTTGTGTGCCTGTGTATTATTAAAGAATCGAATTGACTTCTCCTTGGACCTGCTGTTTTTGAACTGACTGATTTAATTCGAAAGTCATTCATAAAATATTCAAGATAACAATGATCATGGTAAATAAGTAGTTATTGTCAATAAATAAAATAATGAAAATATTATCAACTATAAATTAACTATATGTTAAATTTAACAATTTCTAAAGGCATAATATTCAGCATAAGATATATGTATTCTAGTGTGTGAACTCAGCATGCACATGGCATTGCGTAATTTTAATAGTTACTCTTCCAAAGAGAAATCTAGTGAGAGAGAAGGCGCGCACCGTGACCCCTTTGAGTCCCGTCCGGGCCACCATTGTCACATCCCAGCGCCCTCTCCGTAGATCCCGTTCCCCAGCGCCGGGCTGGCCGCCTGAGCCGCCCGCGGCGCTCGCCCTTCCCCCCCCCCCCCCACGCCCCTCTCTCCTCGCGCCCCGTGACAGATGAGAGCGCGCGCGGGTACCCTAATTAGAATATCTGATTAGGCACCGTATTGACCGACGCGCCGCAAGATACACACACGGCCCCACGCGTGTGTTTGCGCCCGCGTCGCGACGCCCCGGCCGCAGCCCCACTTGAGCCCCGGCGCCGCGCCGCGCTGCGCTCCGTCACGGCCCGCCTGCCCATGCATCACTCCGCGCCGGAGCTCGAGGGCCCCAGCTCCCTCTCGTCAGGCTTCTCTTGTCCCACTCATTCTGGATCCTTACTGCGTTTTGCGTCTTTGTCTCTCACTCCGCTTCGGCCGAACGATGATGTTCCTCTTTGAACTTCCTTAAAGACTTTCTTCGAGCACTTCTCATAATTTTTATCCTGATTACCGTGGACCGCGCCGACCTGGCCCGTGGCTAAGAGCGTGTACCGATTCAATGCTTCAGTCTGAAGGGTCGCGGGTTTGAGTGTCGCCTTGGGCATGGTTGTTTGTCCCTTGTGTGATGTATGTGTGGAGGGCCCTGCGTTCTGCTGACCCGAGATCAGAGGACCCCGCAAGTGTGTTGGTGTCTAGTATATGGTCGAATATGCGACCCATCAGGACGTAACGGGTAACCGGCTGTCGGCTTAATAAAAAAAGACCGTTTAGCGAAGTACAGTCTTTAGATACTAAAAAGTAGATTCTATTTCCGTTGTGATTAGATCGTTCTTGCAATCTAGTCTTTTCATCTGTAACCTTTGCCGGCTTCGCGATGCTCATTCTTTTAACTGCTCCGTCTACTTTCCTCTGTACTGGGAGAGGTGGCTAAGTGTGTCAATTGATGTCACTGCAGTGCCTCTGCCCGGGAGGACCTATGTTCGAGTTTCGACGGTGGCAGGATTTTCGACATTAGCTTGTCAGTTAGATCGAGTTCAGTCACTATATGGAAGAGAATTCTAGCGATAGACTGCTCATGATTGGTAGTTTTCCGTGGTTCAGGCGAATGCCCGAACATTACTCAACGGACCCATACTGCGCGCGATCTTTCTTTCCTCCTCCTTGTCCTATCCTACCCCTTACACACACACACATGCACCACTCATGCCATGGAGACCGGTTGGTAGCCTAGATAAGACCTTGTCCTGGCTAGTGCGGTGTCTCGCTGTTGGGAGATACCTAATTAGGGGAAACCTCACTAGCCGACGGTAGGTTGGCGCCGAATCTCACCATCCAGCAGGGGAATATCACCGCACCTCCCGAGTAAAAACACATTCCTTATACTTACGAGACTAATGAACTTAATACTTCACGCGCCCGGAATGACTAACAACCAACCAACTCTCCCCTCTACTGTTCAATCTCACTACAACTTTCTAATTTCTTTCGATTCTCTTGTAGCGTCACTACACACGTTTAGTGACGCATCTAACAAATTGTTATTTTTTAGTTAAGTGAACAACTATGATTAAAAATTCTGGTAATTTTGTAAAGATAAGTTAGAACTCTCTAAACTAAGCAAATATATAAAGTAAAATACTTCGTCTCTGAGCAATAAATAAACGACTCCGCTCATATCAGCAGCGGTTCTCATTTAAATGTCAATTTTTGAGATGTGCTACTTTTCTTGGGCTTCGACTAAATTATCTCGTTACTTTCTTTTAATTCCAATTCCTCACTACTAAAGTTCCACATTCCTTTAATTACAAACTGCACGTAATTCAATTTTCATACTTTAAATTTCCCTTGGGTGTAATGGTTCTTTTATACAGTACAGACAACTTACTGGTTGCCAAATAAACGGAAAGTCACGCCTGGCGAACCGAGGCGTCGGTCGCCCGGCTAAGCTAAGCTGGGTGTGTTGCCAATTGGTTCGAATAACATTCTTGTCACTTCGAGAACATATTTTTATATACTCGTGGAAGCAAATCACGTGGAGTAATGGCGATCTCTCTAAAAGAACGCCGTTACTTTTTTCTCGGAAGAGGGTTTCCTGTGTACATATAATCTTGCAAAATCCCCAAAGTAAAAGGGGAGAGGAGGAGACGAGCTTGATGAAGGAAAAAGGTCGCGTGCAATTTGTTAGAGTGCTAGTCCGGCACAGTCCAGAAACTAGTGAAATGTATTCTATCACTGAAATTTCGTAAATGTCGATTGTATTCCATACATATTTATTAGACAGCCTCCCTAAATATTTTCTACAGAAAATCAAATATTCCTAATCAATGTATTTTTGTTATCATGTAAATGAAAGTTTTACGAGAATAATGATTTTTACCGAGGAAATTTAATTTACCAAATTGCAATAAACTGATTTCTCATTTGAAATAATTAAACAAATCTTCAAATTGCATTTTTACGTCCAATTAACATAAATACACATGCTATCAATAATTGCACACAAAGTAAAATAAGGTAGAGTAAAAATATTTTATTTTACAAAACTCTTTTTCCGCAAACTCGTCATCGCAAATTGCATAAATAGAAATGCGAATGTCGTGGGAGCGGGAGGCGCGTGGGCCTAGACAGCTGCATCCGGGGCTCGCGCCGAGGCTATTCCCCTCTCGGAAGTGGCGCCCGCCATCTCCCGGCGCTCAGCCCCTGCGCCACTGCTCTCCATCGTCGCACCTGTTCGGGAGGACGGTTACGAATGCACCTCCTGTGGATTTCAGCTCGCCCGCCTGTCCACCCTCCGTCCATCCATCAGTCCGTCCTTCGTTCCGTCTGCCCGTGCGACCCGTTCGTTCGTTCGTCTGTCTGTCCGTCCATTTCTCAGTTTACCTGTTCGTCCATCCTTCTGTCCGTCTGTTTTTTCGTTCGTCTGTGGTCAACGCTTGCGCTTAAATCTTTTAAATCTTTCAGACGATTTTCTCTAAAATTGGTATTTTGCGATCGATCTGGCCGAACTCGAGGCCCTACGAATTTGAAACGGATATTCTGGTTATGAAGCCCTAACATTTTAATATTTTTTAAAGACTCCAAAGTTTTAAAATTGTTTTCTTAAATAAAACAGAGGACGCTTAGAGAAGCGTATGTCCCATTTTTATTGAACTTTGACTTTTCAAAAAGGCCGAAAGTTCAAATTTTTGGTATCTTTGTAAAATTACAATATTGAAGATTTTAGGAAATAAAATATGTTCTTTAAAGGTATATCTTTAAATAAGGTAAAATATATTTTTTTAATAAGAGTATTTTTCAAAATTGCATAAACTTTATACCTAATTGGTGCGTGAAGTTTATGCTCTTTACAAATATATTTTTTCTCAAAAGCGGCTCCAAGTTTTCTCTTTATTTTTTTCGAATGGGACAAAGTACGCTTTTTAAAATGTCACAGGTCTAATTTTCGTAAAAATCTCTAAATTTATTGTTATTAAATTATTAAAAAATTTCGAACCGAACAAATGATACGAGAAAATGTGTGATGTAACAGCACTATTTTAAAATTTCTCTTACATATTCCGTGTGTGCAAATATTTCAATGAATGCAGCTGCTAATGTATTTTCACGTAAATACATTCAGGAAATTGTACTTTTACCGAAGTAGTGTAATGCTGTATTATCTCGTTCTAGTTTTCACCATAGGATATCGCGATTCTATATCACCTAACAATTTCGTGTTGGTCTCTAGTAAAACAAATATTCTGTAGTTTCCTTGGGTATGACAACGTTTTGTCACGCACAAAATATATTTTCTTATCGTAAGAGATACTAAAGAAGTTTATTTGTTAAGCAAATGTTTGTGTTGCTTGAAAACGAAACAGCGTCTCATGCTGCCGAGCCTGCATCTCAATATTGTCACTCGCCAGGACCCCGTCGTACAGAGCGCGTGGTGGGACGTAAGTACAATGCTAAAATAACGGGTGCTGTTTTGAATCTGGAAGAGGTTGAAGGTGTAGAGGCAAGCCTGGCGTGAAGGCGTGTCGCGCTCGAGTGGCGCCAGGGTGAATGGGAGGTGGTGGGGGGACTGACCGGAGCGCGCGCCCGACAGCCAGGTGGCGACGCTGGGCACGCCGAGGCTGTCGCGGGAGCTGCCGGCCTGGCCCGCGCGCGCCGCCCGCCACCGCGCCTCCGCGCGCGCCACGCGCCGCTTCTTCGCTTGCATCATGCGGTAGTAGTTGAAGCACACGTTGGCGAAGAACACCAGGCACACTGCACACGCCACGCTCCAGCTCTAGCGTCTCCAAGGCTGACTGAATCAATTAGTCGAATACTAGTTCCGGCTATCAACTGAATCACTGCAGTGCCTTTGACCAGGAAATCCTGGAATTCGAATCCCAACGCGGTCACGACTTTCAACACTAGCTAGATATAAGAGAAATTCTCCGGGCTGGAAGGCCGTGGTCTGGTTGGCATTAAAGGGTCAACTAGACCACGGCTCTTTAATGCCAACTCGACCACGGCCTACCAGCACGGAAGATTTCTCTTATATTGACTCCAGCCGTGAAAGCCTACGATACTAGCTATTTGGAAGGGGCGATGTCTCGCTGGTGGGAGATAGCTGGGTCGCAAATCCAAGCAAGGCGAAGTATAGTTTGGCTCTCCCTATCCATCTGGGAGGAACACCGCCACTTTCCGCGATAAAACTTGTTCTACACTTACGGGAGTAATGACTTTAACTGTTGACGCGCCCGGAAACATGAAAAAGTTAATCGATCGAATACCAGCGTTGCGCGGGTACTCGATCGATTTACAATCATTTATTACGCAGGCAGTGCTACGAATAGGGTAAACTGAACGTATTTGTGTTTGCACCCCCTCTCCGCACCGACTGGTTCAAGTCCACCCCTGCCCGCTCTGCCACGCCTAACTCCACCCTCTTCCGCTCAGCCGTGCCCCAATCCACATTGTCCCGCTCCTCCTCCTGGTCATCTCCTTCCTGCTCCGGAGCGTGCCGCCTACTCTAAAATATTTAAGATATTCACAAAACTGAAAAAGGGCGCACTTATATTATGCAAAGGTGATGGGAAGGGTGTCGATAGATGTTTCTTCGAATGTCATCTCATTTATTTTGTTTTGAAGGCTAAGTATAAAAAATGATTAACACATGAAAACTGTAAAATATTGTATTAATATTCTATTTACAATATTACAAAAAATAACTAAATTATTTACAAATGTAGCCTAACTTGTGTCCGACAAAATGTTTATTCCTTTCAATAAAAACCCATCAAAATCGGTTCAGGTGGTCCCGTAATTTGTCCGGACAGGAAAACCTTGTAAAAACACTTGAATGAGTTTCTACATCATGTAAATAACAAGTAAGAGTCAAAAAGCTGTAAGTTTGAAATCACTAATAGACAATTCAATTTTCTTCACACAAATATGAAAAAACCGAATCATTATAAATAATCTCTATTTCACATTCCCGAAAGAGAGATTGTAACATATTTTCCCAAAACAAACATTATGATTCAAACTACACAAAGGTGTTCATAGAACCACAAGCGTTTAGAAATCAATAGGAAGGGTATTACTGAAAAATATCTGAATTTTTTCAATGTTTGTCTTTCCTCTCGCTTACGAAATGTATAAATTAAGAGCGTCGTTAACTCCCGAGTCTTTAATATAATGATAGTGTTTTAGTACTGCTTGGTGAAGAATCCCTGAAAATGTAGAATCAACATTTTTCAACAAGTAGAAAGTAGTCTTTTGGCGCTTAATACTTTAGAGAATTTTGATGATAATTTAAGAATTAATTACTGTTTTATGTATTTCTAGCATTGACGAAAACGGATGTATGTATAATATTTACTTTTTGTGGCAATGCAAGCTTTTTCCCTGATCAGTATGAATTAAATTCAACAATTCTAGAGTATTCTTAAGAAATCATACTGCTTTAAGTTTGAGAATATTTTATAGAGGTTGTGCACAAAAATGACGTTTGAGAACAACTTTTAATTTGATTGGCGTTCGCTTAGAGATCTAGATTCTACCGCGAATCGAATCGAGGAGCCTCATCAGCCACTACTAGAAAGAGGCGAAGAGAATCTGTTGGCTCCCTTACAGGAATTGTGAGTTTAGACTGCGACTGAGTATTGTTTTACGCTCCAGTCATAAGCACTAGCTGACCTATGTCGGCATCGGCACCAGTGGTGGGATACGTACTCAGAAAGATGCCGGTGAAGACGGCGTCCACGTACACCATGGAAGAGCGCGCGTGGTACTTGACGCACACCAGCACGGCGATCACCACCTGCCCCACGCCGCGCACGGGCGCCGCCACCACCCACGCCAGCACCAGGAACGGCAGCTGCTGCTCACCGCGCGCGCGCCCCTTCACTTCCCGAAACCTCTTTCGACCCCCCTCCCTCTCCACCGCGTTTTGCCCCTCCCCCGCATACACTAGCGGGATTTCCTCAAGGCTTGGCCCGAACAGTCCAAACCTTGAGGATTTTCCCAACGTGTGTGGCAATTTCCTTGAGGCCGTGGAGGAGGCGAGAGGCCGCAAAAGCCTGTACCAAATTTAAATATGTTTTTGATCATGAGTTCGGTTTTCCCCATCTCTTGATCACGTGTGTGGCTGATGCTCAGTCGTTCTTGAGGATTCCGTGTCATCTGTCATGTCTCGCGAATTTTTAACAGAATTCATCCAAATGCTTGAGAATGAAGTTTGCTAGTGGCAAATGAGTTTTAAAGATTATCGTGATCGAATTAAAAGGAACATACCTATTGCATTGATCTGAAAAAAAAAAACTTAAGTAATTTTTCGGGCGGATTTCCATCAGGATTTTATGGGAAAGTATTTCGTCGAGGAAATTCCTTAAAAAATGTCAGAGGCTTATTTCTTGAGGATTTCCTGTGCGTGCATGACAATATTTAGTCGCTAAGTCCTACATACACACTGGTGCAGAATATTTTTTTTCGTGAATTATCTCAGAAAGTTACTGGAATAAAGAAAAATGTGTAAGTTTCACACCAGTAGAGAAGGACATGTCGAATTGATCTCATTTACTACGAATCGATGATACGAATTTATAGAACACGTAAGGGGGTCAAAGATTAACCCTCTTGCTTTCACGTTCCGTCGTAGTCACGTGCCATACAAGTGTAAAATGGGCTGACTACTAATCAGGGCCAAACGTTGCAGAAACGGGTCATTTTGACCTCGCCCCCTATATTCCTTATAAATTAGTAACATTTATTCTGAGACATCTATAGAGGTCATACTCGATCCTTTGACGTGTGCCAGTCGTGAACTAGTCATTGTCACCCGTTGTGTGAACTAGTGCATCATGAAACAGGTAACACAGACGACAACACTCCAACTGGTGCGAGGGCAGTCTGTTGGCGCGGCACTCGCCTTAGCGACGGCCACCAGCAGGCCGGCGTCGAACGCCAGCCCCACGACGTCGACGATGGCGCTGGCCACGAGATGCGTCTCGCCTTCGTTGTCCTCCAGCTCCCCTCCGGGCTCTGCGCACACGCACTGGCTCCAAAGCCCCACTCGCGATGCAGACTTAAGCAGAAGCATGGCGTCTACATACAAGTTAGCACTACGTCCACAGGACTACGTCCATTCACAATGTGTTTGAGTAATCACAACACGTAAGACGTTAACTTAAAAGCTTCTGTGTTTATGCTTACGTAAGACATAAGAAATGAACCAATCACAGTGCGTCAACTCAAATTCGAGAATCGATAGAGGAACGAAGTCGACTGACAAACTTAACTCAATTTTGCCATGGACACAATCGATACCTCGAAATCGAATCTCACATCCAGCCAATAGTGAACTAGAATGTCTCACAGCCAATAGAAACTGCTATTTTGCTTAGGTTTATGTTAGACATTGTGAATACTTCAGTATATCACTTACGTTAATATTTACGTCTGTGCGTTATGCTTATGTTTCCGTTTGCATTGTGAATGGGCCTTGAGCACCTTCCTCCAACCACGGCTCGCCGCGCCCGTTAATCCCGTGGGAGAGCTCACTGGCATCCGTTGCTGATCGGGAGGTCCGAGGACCCGACGGTGTCCAATTTTCGTTTTGATTGATTCCGAGTGCGTACAATGCCAACGTCATTAGTCTCGTAGGTGTAGAGCAGGTTTTATCGCGGGAGGTGGCTGTGAGATTCCCCCGCTGGATGGCGAGATCCGGCACCGACTTACTGTCGTATTGGGGACCCAATGCGGTATCGTATATACCCAATCACGTATCTCCCACCTAGCTGTACGCTCCCGACTGTCCTCCCAACAAGTGTGATAGTATAGTGCATGTGAGTGTGTGTCTAAGGGGTATGGACAGGTCAAGGAAGAACCGGGAAAGATCGCGCGCGTCCCGTGACCCATTTGTTAGAATACTGCGCTGACATTCGCCTGGTGTCAATCGAAGAAACCACGGAAAACTACCAATCAGAGCAAACTGTTGCTAGAATTATCTTTCAGACAGGGACTGAACTCGACCTAGCTAGAAGCTAGTGTCGAAAATCTTGCCTCCGTCGGGAGTGGACCTCCCGGTCAGAGGCACTGCAGTGACATCAGTTGATGGCCTGAGCCACCTCTCGAGGTGCGATTGTTTTGTCATTATCTAAGTACTCATAGCTAGATCTGGAAGGACATTCTCCCAGAAAACGTCTTCTCTGATCGGTAGTTTTCGTAAAAAATCGTGTTTTCTTCGATCAACATCTTAAGCAGTATCCTACCCAACGTGCGACGGATCGCGCTCCCCTCCCTTCTCTTACATACATTTACTACACTATCTTATTTACACACTTCTAATAAAGCTATATGTCTTAAAGGAAAAGTAAGTCCATGTAGAGTGTAGCATGATGCCAAATAAATATGATTTTGTTTCTTGTGATAATTCCCTTTTTCGGGTTTTCATGCACTTCTGTGAATTGGGAGTCTCTGTGTAAATGGGAAACAAGTAGACGGTGTGTTTTCAAGTACCAGAAGATAAACATACGTTTTGGAATACTCATTTTTGGTATTCCAAATTATATAGTTTTTGATCTTTAATAAGATATATTTTTATGAATATTCGTAATTTGTATTTTCATGAGGTCGTCAAAGGGCACGAATAGGAGTTCAAGGGAACAACTCACGTGAGTATGTAGGACGCTCGCCGCTCATGTACAGAGCTGCCATTGTGAGGCTGATACTACTGGACGTCTGCGAATCAAGGCAATTACATAAAAATAACGTCAGGAGAGAAACAGAGTAGTTCTGTTACGAGTTCTTTTCAATATGTTCATTTACACAAGCAAATAAAATGCTGCAAATGACACACCATTTTTCTACCCAATAGGGCAGTACGTTTTAGTTTATAATTCGTAGTTTATTATCATTCTAACTAAATCTCTTCTGAGTAAAGGCGAACTTGATTGAATGTTTTAAATGGCAAGTGGCACTACCGATGGTCACCGTAAGATAACAGTACTGAAAAATAGCTGCACTTAATGGTAAACATATTACATTATGAGTTGCTTCTTCTACATTTTTCTTGATTGTAAATAATTTATTGAACGTACGAGGTAATAAGTAATTGAAATTGACGCCGAGAGTAGTAGTAGTAGTAGTAGAAAAAATTTATCTTCACATTTAGTTTGCAAGATTCACTTGCTTGCATTTTCGCATTGTGTGATTATCAATCTGTTAACTGAAATGTGATAAGAGTTAGGGCTTCTTGTAGCACTCACCAAACAACAGAAGCCGATGAAGACAACGCAACAGTGGAAAGCCAGTCCGGGTTCTTCGTGAGGCATTTAACCTGCGGTTATTTTGTGTTGCCTTCTTCAGCGTTAGGTCCTTTTCCCATCGCAAAGTATCTTACTGATATTTGAACTTCGCACGGCTCTCGTGATTCTACAACAAACACTCATAATACAAACTTAAATAAAAACATTCCTCTTAGTTTTCTACACGCAAATGATTTTTTGAAATGCCCAATTATCTATTAGGAGGGCTCTGTAATGGAAACGTAAAGAGAAGCCAAATCTTACTTTTAATTATTGACATTTTTCTTTCTTGAACAGAGAATATAAAATAAGTAATGAATAAAGAAATTAAGAAATAGAACATATAATATATGTATAAACCTACATACACAACCATCTTAAACTGTTTATTTGACTCCGAAATTCACTACTCAAGCGCTCTGTCATCAATTTTCTGAATATGCTGCTCTGTCCCGTACTGCTTCCGGAGAAAAACCTTTTTAAAGTGATACAAAAATTGTGAACGAATAAATGTTTCGTTTCCATACACCACTCGTAAGGCGACTGAGGGTGGACACTGTCGCAGTTAGCTTCAGAGAGAGGATTACCTTGCCGGGAGCAAATCCTCGTCTGAAGTCCTCACTTGGGGCCTTTGCGCTGTGACGACGCGGCTTCACAGCGTCGCCTTCGCACGGCGAAAGTCGAGCGGCGCCTCTCCGACGCGCGCGTTGCTCTGGAAACAACCTGCAACAGTCGCCCTCACCTCAACGGCTTGCTACCAAATGAAGTAATTCACCGAGAGGCGGAAGGTCATATCCTAGCAATGTTAAATGTTTGAGTCTAATTCTTATATCGTATTGAAGGTACGCTTATGAATTTTTTACAAGTTACAGACATATTACTCATAATAACACTGAGACAACGGCTTTGAAAAATATTTGCAATTTTTGTGAATAAAAATATTTTAAAATCATGCACTTTTTACCGCGTTTTCTACTACATAAAGATTTGTGGAAGGAATAATATTACGTTAGTCAGAAAAATGTTTCAGTAAATGCAGGAGACCTTTACTAAAAACTCCTGAAAATGTCAGTTTCCTATGACAAATGTACGCTGAATAAAAGATAATTTAGTATTAAAAATGTCAACTTTCGATAAATGGACTTTAAAGATGGAAACGTCCGAACATTCCAAGCTCGTTAACTTGCCTCATCATAATAAATATTTTCCAACAACTACTACTTTTTGAGATTTTTATACGTTGGTTACCTTCATAAAATATAATTTTTAATTTACTTTCTGCATGTATGAGTCTTTCAGTATTTATGGGCTGCATTGTGTTACAGAATTTAAAAGTATTGGAGCCAGCACCTAAGCCTAATGAGAGGACTTCACATATAAATAATAAAAAAACTTGTAAGGGAAATAGCAACATAAATGGTCAATTTAAAGATAAAATTATGAAGGTTTATAAAAAATAAATAACTCAAATATTATTTTTGACTGCAAAATAATTTCTGTGTCCCTTTAGTTTGTGCGTTCAGTGAATCAACGATCTGAATCACATTAAATCTAATGATTTCAAAATGAGAAATGAAATTATTTAAATTGTTCAAAACATTTTTTTAAATCTTTTAGCCTTTGATCACTCTCGTTAATTAAGTGATGAGCGTTTATGATTTTTACTGATAAATAACAAACAAATTTTGTTTTTATCCTTTGTTGTTTTATACTAAAAGAGTTGTTCAATCATTAAACCAGAAAATTTTAACTCTTAATTTTTCGGTAACTTTTCCTGCAATGTGAGTTAATAAGAGTAAAACTTGGTCTTCGTTTCATTGAAAAGAGCGAAAAGTTGTACAACTTAGCTCAGTTTCATTTGTTTAACATGAACGGAGAAGGAAATATTGTATCCTAATTGCAAAAATCATATAGACATACAGTTCAAGGATGAAGCATAGGATCAAAGAAACCACTGTCTCAAAAACTATCATCTACACTAAACTATGAAACTACAACTTTACAAAAGTTTTCTTGAGTCATACAAAATTTCAAATAAATCCGGGATAGTCGAGCGGGAAACTTCTCCAAATTGAGACCACTTGACATAGCATGACCCATAAGTTATGTCACTTTGTAGAAGTGTTTTATAGCGATGCCAACTATTCAACATTGAAAACGAATAAGTCTTATTGCATGCCACTCAAGAGACTGATGTTATTTTTCTCTATTGTTTTATTTATTAAATTATTGTTGTATTATCATATAGGAACCCAAATAATACAATATTCTACCATTTCTTGATTTTGTCAGAAATATTCATAATATTGGTAATAGAGGTGGAATAAAGTAAGACGTCCTATTTTTTGTGAAAAAGATAGTAAAATCAGAACACTATATCAACAGAAATGAAACTAATTTATTTATACCCTAGGAAGTTCATTCTATCTCGGCTCTGCATGTAGTTTTCTTTTTTCCTAGTAAGAAGTTACAAAAATAGTATGTCTAAATGCACAAAAAACACTGCACTAGTAGTAGACCTGTGTTGAAGAACACTAGAAGAGCACTGGTTTGCTTCTGCCGTCGAATTGGAAAAAACCACACAAGTCACACAATATAAACGAAAACCAAATGATAGACTCGATATTAGGAGGCCTTAATACAGTCAGGTGGCCTTGGTCACCAATTCAATAACAGACACTTTTACTCCACTAACTGCATCATCTAAATTACTAACCATCTATTATATTAACTGAACACGCCCAAAAGGATGAGCTGTAGAAACATTATAAGAATACTACAAATTCACTACGTAGAAAATCAAAACCCCCCAAAAAATGGGAAAAGTTTATATTCAAGAACAGTACTGACATCTGTCTCCTGTGCATAAAGCTAGTGGCTAAACCATAGGCATCATTTTCATCAAAGTTAATTTACTCGGTTGGTCTGGTACATGTAGCGGCTCCTGGAATTTGATACGAGTATTTTAAGTACTTTACAAAAAGCCTTATAATTTTTCTCCGAAATTCGCTACAGGCAAAGGAGGCTCAGGGCATCAACTGATGTCACTGCAGTGCCTCTGATCGGGAGGTCATAGGGTTCCACTCCCTACGGTCAAAAGATCTATGCCATATTTGTAAGTGTATTGTAGTTTATTCTTACAAGAATTTGAAAGAGTGGTGGTACAGAATAGCTCAGACTTTCCCGTTTTAGTTTCCTACTTCCTTTGGTCTGGGCTAGCTATTGTAACTTCCCAAATACTCTTGCCAACCGCTATCTATCGCCGCCCAAATTATATTTTTTGCATTTTCTCAATGTTCAACTCAACGAATATATATTATTTTAAGATTATTAAAGAACAGTAAAACGTCGTCATAAACGGTAATTTTCATTTAAAAAACTAGAGCCGTTTTAAGAAAATGGTGGTTAAGCACCACTGGAAATTCGAAATTTGAAGCTCTTTTTTACAGAACGTTTTTGAGTTTTAAAATAAACTTCATTTAAAGCACTCGAAAATTCAATAGAGTTTACAAATTAATGGTAATGTGTGTATGCAAGGCGTTAGAGATATTTAAAATACTTACATTCGTGTAATTTGTGAAAACAAATACACCGAAATTAAGTTTAGGTCATATTAAAGATTGCAATTACCACTATCTGCACGAAGTGTTTGATGCAAAAAATTGTAGCCGTTTTTGATAAAATGGCGTTTGAGCGTTTCTGACAATGCGGACTACTTTTAACAGAAAACAGTTGAGTTTTACAGAAACTTTATCTGTCATTATTTAAATCACATTTACGCATAAATACAATAATATGAACAAACTGCCGCCAGTATAAATATTAAAGACGTGAGAGGCAAGTCAAAAAAAACATTTTAGTCATTTTTGAAAAAAACAAAAGTTCAGAGCATTTATGTCATTTTATAGAGTACATTTAGCACTATCCTTAACAAAAGTTGAAAGAAAAAAATTGCAGCCATTTTTGAGAAATCTTGTTTTTGTGTTGTTTTTTTTTTAAAATGGCACATATTGCAGGCAATATTGGGCAAAACCTACAAACATTTTTCAATATATATATATATATATATATATATATATATATATATATATATATATATATATATATGTGACCTTAATGATTGAACTCATTATGGAGAACAAATCTGATTTGAAGGAAAAATCTCTATCTTCAATTTTGTAGTTGTAAGAAGACACCGAAAACAATTCATACTTTTGTAATTTTCGAAAATTCAGTGTTATCTGTGAGAATCGGACCTATGCCACATTTATAAGTCTGTGTTACAGTATTCTTAGAAGAAATTTAAAGAAAAAATTTGGTGCAGTTTTTGAGAAATACTTGAAAATGCCCGTGGGACTTCATCTAAAGTACCCCCGAAGTTTAAAAAGATCTTTTTTCAAAATCTCAAAGGTTCGACTCAAGTCAGATCGACACGGGTTTCTTCAATTTGGAAAAAAACCTACTAATGGTTTAGACGCTAGTGGTGTTCACAGATGAACAGACAGACGGACAGACAAGCGAACGGATGGAAAAATAAACGTTAAAAAAACAACACTTTTTCCGTATCAGGGGATCTCAAAACATGTATTTCCGTCAAAATCTCGAAATCGATCTTCCGCAGCATAACTTTCCCTCTACTGCGTATAGTACTTCGTATATAGATACATATACGGGGAAGAAAAAATCGAATAGCAGCAAACCGTCTATCCGTCTGTCTTTGAACAACCGTTTAGCTGATTTTCTCCAAAATCCGTATTTCCATATCGTTGTGGCTGATTGAATTTGAAACTGATATTTTAATTTTGGGTGGCTACTTTACATGGATCCCTTGGGAAACTGTCCAAATTTTCAAAAAGAAAGGGCTCCATCGTTTTCGTTTAAGTTGTGTTGCTGGATAGTGTAAAGATCGTTAAGAGAATGGTTCAAGTCTCATGTTCGTTAAAAACCCTGATATTTCGAAAATTGCAAAAGTTTCAAATTTTTTTTCATTATCTACTACAACTAAAATATTAAATATCGAGATTCTTCCCTTAATGAAATCTGTTGCTTAACGATAGATTTTTTAAATATGGTCTTGTACACTTGTTCCCAAATTTGAGTACTTTTCGCGTAATTTTGCGTGAAACTACGGGCGAGAGTGTACGTGCTGGTTTAGCACCACTAGTTGTTCATGTTTAATGGCTGACGAAATATCTAGGCTACTAATAATTAACGAAACAGTGTATAAAGAGGTGTATAAGTTCATGAGTGGTATGTTTAAAAAACCGAGCGACGATAAGAGCGATTACTGTTAATTCCCATGAGTGCAATTATACCCCTTTGTCCACATGTTCAATATTTTTTCGTTTCCATTAAATAATTATTTTAATTTTGAGAAATTCAATCCTATCTTTACCAAGAAAGATATGTATCTGATGACGTCATATTGGTTCTGAATAATACCTATTTTAGTAGGCCTTGCAGTGTGTATTTACGACACCTTTAAGGTGTCTCTACGATACCTTAGTGTCGTAGAGAATAATTGTAGTAGATAATTACGTTAAATTCTTTCCGTTTACGTTGGAAACAGAAGCTATTAAACGTATTTCGGTTAAAGAAGCTGACAAAGCCATGAAAGCATTACTTCGTACAAAAAGTAAGGGCATGTATGCGAGAACAACACATGTTAATGTTGGAAAGGAGAAGGACAATTCAGTTCTGACTCAGACGTTTTGCTGGTGTACTAGCTGGTAAATACAACTAACGATTGCATTTTTTATATTTGTAATATGCTAAGACGAAATGTACACGTAACACATTTATTCAGGCCAAATGTTGTTCATGTAACACATTCATGTTAAATATTTCATGTTGTTCCATTAGTCAGCTAGAGTCAAACCAACATGCTTATGATCATTCTTAAGTTGGAAACGTGGCGTGTAAAGGAGAATATCGGAATTTTAAATTATAAACAATTTACTTCATTTTCCACACAAATTGTCGAGTTTAGCCAAAAATCAACTGCTCTCATGGGGCAGTCACGTCCAAATAGGTGGACTAATACACATCTGTGTAATATAAAGCAACGTCTGGGTTAGGATGATTGATGCCAATTATGAGTAGGGTAATAGTTTCTGATTTAACTTATTGTACTACCAATATTAACATGACTGTCTAAGAAGTGGTAATAATTATTCGTTTATTTACAATTTTGTTATATTCGTTCATTGATTATAGGTTTTTGATGTACGTAATATGTGACGTACATTTTTGTTTGTTTCATGATCGTAGGTAAACATCAGTATTATAGATACAAAAACGATTTCGATCTGTTCTCTGAGTTCTGATTGTCTGTTGTGGACTTGTAATTGCACGATTAAGTTTTAATTACACGTGTGCTATTAAGATAGATATAATCAACGATTTTTCATGGAATTAATGAGCATATTTAGTTAACTAAACTAAAAAGTCACTATTACACAGACGTGGCCAAAGTATTTCCAATTGGCCATGAAATATGAACAAAAATGTACATCAGAGATTACGCACCTCCATAAACTACGTACAACAATGAATGAATAAAACCAGCTTGGTGAAATAAACGTTGGTTCGACACTAGCAAACTAAAGAAACAACATAAAATATTTAACACTAATAAATTAAAAATTTTGCACGTAAAGCATTTGGTCTTAACGTATTATAAATGTAAAGGATAAATCGTTAGTTGTGATTAGCCGTTCTAAACAAAATGAATCCTCCAAAATTGAATCAAAAGTTTCTCTTTTTTTTGCTTTCGAATATTTATAATTGTATTATCTCTCATATCTGGCTTAACTTTCTGTAGGAAGTAATGTTTTAATTTTCTTTAACCTCTTGTAATGTTTCATTCGGAATGTTTTCTATTTCTTGCAAACGAATACAAAACGAGACCCCCAAAAATAGGTATTTTCCGGAATAAATACGTCATCAATTGTAAGCCTTGAATTGTAAAAATGTCTCAAAATTTAAATTCTTAAATGGAAACGAAAAACGACTGAACGTAACACGTGAATAAAGAGGTATAATTGCACTCGTGCTAAATAAGAAAATTTACTCCTATGGTGGCTCCTTTTCTTGAACTGATGAAATTATACCCCTCTTTATCCGTTCGTTTGGTCAATTAGTATTATAACATATTTCGTATTTAATTAGATGAAAAAATTGTTCTTCATAATTGTCTAAATCGCTGTAGGTCTAGTACTTACATTCTCTGAGAATATTCTCAGCTCAACTCCTAGCTCAGCTCCAGTGAGAACATTTTCATTAACAAGGATATTCGTTCTCCCGTTTTAGTAATATCTTGAATCCACATTTCTTGGTACGTATTGGGCATTAGTGCCCACATTGACTATGTGAGTCGATAAGAGGAGGTACTTTCATGCACAGCGTCGAGACGTGGACGAAATAGCTGCCATAGTTGTCTTCTCAGATTCTTGTTCCAAGAATCTGCTGCAGTGTGGCTCTCGACGTTAATGTACGCTCGTCTCCTGAGCTGGAGGATATAGTAATATCCCACGTAGAGAGTGTAGAGGAGCATGACTGTACAAATAGATGCATTACTTGATACAGCATATGAAGTGATAATACTGATGTGATGCGCTGATATAATTAAATATGTAACAATAAAGAAATTAAACTGATTTTTACTTTTTCGTATCCATACATATGTACAGAGCAATATAATAGTATAAAGAAAGTTATGTAATTCTGTTTGTAATGTTATGTAATGTTATCGGCAAAAAACTGGTATTGTGCGCCCTGGTAAGAAGTAGATAAATCCTGATCTGATATATAGTAAATGATTCCCTCTATCACTTAATATTGTCAGATTTCAGAATTTGTGGGTCTCCATCAGTCCATCTGTCCGACTGTGAATGGCAATGGCGCCTATACTATTCGTAGGATTTTTTTCCAATACTGATTTTTCCCGGTCAAGCTGTCTCGACTGGAAGCTCTGTGATTTTGAAAAAACATTCTTTAATGTTTGTGGGTACTATACATGAAGCCCATTTTTACTGGAACATTTTCAAACATTTTTTAAATGTGGCTCTAATTTTTTTCTTAGAATGTTTTGAATGTTTGAATTGATATTTTGTAAGAATAGTGTTTGTAATTTTGAGTTTTATGCTCGAGTATTTTTTTTTGTATAAATAAACTTATAAAGACGGCATAAGTCTTTAAACATAAATGACAAAGTTTTCACCATTAATTCTCAATTTTTCAAAGTTGTGAATTTTTTAAAATATTTTTGACGTTATCCTACGACTCAAAATTGAACATTTCCCTTCAAATGAATTTTTCTCTCCGTAATTGGTTCTTTCATTAAGGTCATGCACATTTTTTTAAAAAAATTAGTAGTTTTCTCGTAATATTTTGTGAAATGTGTGCAACATTAAAAAATATCTCCATTTTTTAATTCTGTATTTGGTGTGGTTAGTATTAAACGTATTGTAATAGATGACATAACACCCATTTGTCTATTTTTTCATCTGTTTTGACATCTCTAGCAGGCCGTTAATACTTACATTGCCTGCAATTTGTACACAGTATTGCACTTTCGAATACATGTACTTCAAATGTCTAAAAACGTTTCTCAAAAACTCAAACGTTTTCTGTCAAAATAAATTACGCTTTTACAGAAACGCTCGAACGACATTTTCACAAATACTGCTCCAACTTTTTTAACGAAAGTTCCCGTTGTACAAGGTTTTACTCTTCTATAATATTCTTAAAGTCATGTTTCAACTGGCTGGCTGTCCGTTCACATTTCGTCTGTGAACAACACAAGCGCCAAAACTATGTTTTGAATTATTTTCCAAACCGAATACTCCTCGGCCGACCTGGCCCTGCTCCAAGGTCTGCGAATTTGAATAACTTTCATAAATTTTTGGGGATTCTTTACGTGAAACCCCTGAAACAGTATACCTTTTCTCAAAAACGGCTCCAAATTTTTACTCTTTCGCACTTGCTACGTAAGAGGAAGTTATGTAATCGTGCGGCAGAAAATGGCGAATATTAAGCAGAAAAACCTTTATTGTCGGGTTCTGGAAACGAAAAAGTTAATACATTCTGTTGCTATTTAAAGTAAATTACTTCGTGTAACATGAGATGTAGCCAGAATATATATTTTGTGGGTCCTTGATACCGAAAAATCGATTGACGGCCAAACGTGTTTCCGTCTGTGTTTCATTGGGAAGAAAGAAAGATTCAAACTTTTTTAAAAGAAATTCGCCCATCTTGTTGACGTGTATATGTCTTCTGTACAGAGAATAAAATGTCAAAAACAAAAATTCCTACAAATTTAACTAGGCTCACAATTGGCAAATTTCTATGAGACACGGAAAGATGCAGAAAGCACGAATGACGTGAAATTCGTAGGGCGAACGTTTGATTCTTACTTCAAAGTAATAATAATGGTCAATTATGTGTCGTTTTTTCAGTTTGTTTCGCCTGATGAGAACACACAAGGCAATGCACGAAACTTATCTCTTCGTAATTCCTGCAAATGTTCTTCCAATTATCTAAGCAATATTTTGCAGCCTCAACAATGGTGTCGAAACAAACTCGGGAACATTAAGTTGTGCTGATGTGTCGTAGTAAAAAATCTTGTCTTTATAACTTTAGTTGTGATTCATATGTCAGATTATAGGTGTGAAAATAATTTTATAGTTTAAAAGGGGCATTTTCAAACGTCTTTATATTCTTTCTTAAAGCAGCCACAAACCAATGTTTTGTGTTCAGATAAATGGCGTAAGCATTTCATAAATTGCTAACCCCTAAATGCCTGTTAAAAGACGGCAGATTTCATCAAAATGGCATTGGTTAGACTATGGAAGGATATCAAATTTTTAGTTGATAGAGCTATCAAACAAGAGTGTTAAGATGACTTAACTCCAACTTTTGAGACCCTAGTCATAAAATACATGAATTTTAAAAGCCAATGTCTTTTAACGCAGCCATCAGACTAGGTTTCTTCCTAGATTTGAAAATTGCAACAGTGCTGTTCTTTCGTAATCCAGGGTAAAATCCCAAAGATCCAGTAATATATATAACAACACTTGCCCTGATATTAAAGCGATTAATTACATTTCTGACAAACCCATACGTAATTTCAAATACACAATATGGACTTCAATCTAACCACTCTACAACCCTCAAGAATTACGATTAACCGAATAGATAGCGTTAGTATTCCACACCAAACAACACACTATCGCAATATTTTTATATATTACCAAAGCCTTCGACAAAATACGACGTCAAGGCATTCTCTGCAAACTAAGACAAATAAGCACTCCAGATTACTTATTCCAAATAATTAAAAGTTTTTCCAATAAAAGAAGTCAAAATAACTGATGCCATATCACCCTTATGCGAGACTTCAGGAGTGCCTTAAGGTTCACTATTGTCCGAAGTATTGTTCAATATACACGTTTCTGATTTGTCACACCTAATAGATTCGCAAATAGCGCTCTAAACTGACGACACTGCGGAAATACCCCACATCCCACAGAGTGTCCATTTTCAACCTTGGCATACAGCAAAACCTAGCCGACGTATAATGTGACATTTCTCCAAGAGAGATTCAGTCAAACCTAATATAGCAGAAAATCCTCCTCAAATGATACGATCTCAAATCCCCCAAAAAATTAAAATTATTCAAACGAACCAAAACATGAATGCGCCCCTCAAGGGCAACCATAATTAGGAAATATACCGAAAGTTATTCTTTCCACGAACATCTATGTATGTTGAACAGGAAGATAATTTTTTTTAAATTGTGAAAGTAAGAAATGACTACTGTTCCTGACTAGCAAAATAAATGCAAATATGTGCTCAATATTAAGATACAATATTATTAATGGCAAACGGGAATCTTCACGGAAGATTCTTGATTTTGACAACGCGGGCTACAAGGAGGTCATTAACTTCATAAACCGTAAGCGACACGGAAAAAAATCTTACAAGATAATAAAACTAGAGGTGCTACAGAATGACAGACTTTCCCATATTCGCTTTCTACTTCCTTTAGTCTCGGCTAGCTATTCGAATTTGCCAATATTCTTTCATTTGATGTTTGTATTGATTTCATAAAATGTTTTAATAATCATTTTTTGACTTATTTTATTTGTTATTTTTTAATTTCTCTCTAAAATAGACAGTTTAAAAATTCGAAACAAATACCATTGTAATCCTTAAAACGTTCTACATACGTGTGGTAAGTTACACAGTGGACCATCGAAACGATTGTGATAAATTAGAAGCAATAGAAATGTCTACTGGCTATTTTGCTGCCGCGTCTGCTAGAGCGTCACCCCTCAAACACGTGCCAATCAGCAGTAGACGTTTGCCATCAATATACTTTCAGTATATTGATGCATTCATACAATATACAGAGTTATAATAAGAAGTATCCCTTCACATCTTACTAACTTACTTTTCTAAAATTGAAGATAGAGATTTTTGCCTCAGACAAAGTCTGTTGTACAAAATTAGCTCTACAAAATAGTGTATCATCCTCTTCAAAATCATGTACCATTTTTTGAACAAAACGAGTAGTTTTGCGTACTTTCTGCTAGAAATTAATGATATATACACACGTTTCACACCCACTGTCGACCACGTTCCACTTATAGCAAAAATTGCGCTTTTAAGAAGAATCGATAAGAAAATGTGTGCCCATTGTTGGGAGCGCTAAAATCGCTGCATGCGCACTTCTCAGAGCTCGTCGACTGATATGTATTGATATAGACAGGAATGCGGTATAATATTATTTCATGTTACGAAGAGGCGAGAGAGTATGTGCTGTTTTAGCACCACTAGTTTATTATATCATTGTTGCAATAGTCCTCTTTCTAAGTATTGTTTAGCGTTCCGTATTTTATTTATTAGCTACTACCCGTTCGGGAGAAACCTTTTGGCGATTAAAACTTTACATACATGAAAAAAAAGATTAAAATTTTGGGATATTCTCAGTCGAATGTGGTGCGGAAGGCACTGCCCTCAGTTCTAAATTCAATTTTCGGTGTTGCTAAATATATAAAGGTGGGGCGATGGTGTAACGGTTAGCATATTGGATGTTATACCCTAGTTCTGGGGTTCAAGCCCAATCGAAGCCGTGGATTGTTAAGGGTGAAAAAATCCTTCGTACGCCTTCTTCGGGGGGGAGGAAGTAAATCTGGCTGTCCCATGTTAATAGATTTACTGCATGTAAAAGATCCTGCAGCCTAAATGAAGTCTTTTGAGTTAAATTCCAATCTCCTGTTTCGTCTCCTTTCTCCGCTAGTTGGTGAAAGAAGCGTAGCGAAACTTGCGTGGTCAGACGGAAGAGCAGGTGTCATGGCCTGTGCCTCGAAACGGAAAATAAGGCATCAATTCAACGCAATTTTAAAGGTAAATTTCTTAACATCATCATTAGCACACTTAAGTAACTTCCTGGCTAAATTAGTAGGTTCCTGGCAGAATTGAGGGCTTGCTTTTATTAAGAATATTATAGTTGCACCCCTCACTACGTCGTGAGGTCCCTTTCCATAAACGTTGTAAAGGAAAGAAATGCCATTCAGCACATACATTGATGGCATCTTTTGTGGAAGCATAAATTCGCATTGTTTTGTAACACCATGCTCTGACACTATCCCAAAAATATGCTTGTTTACACTGTCATAAACTGGCATGAGAAGTGTTGTGAGTTTACACTGAAAAGGGTGAATTGAATTCGTGTTGTGTTTCAGGCATCCAGGAATTTTTTTAATATTGAAATTCTCTGCTTTCTCTGAACTATTGCCCAAAAAGATGCAGAGTAGTTATACACATTGATTCACAACAATCTGAATTATATCTTCAAGAACAAATGAATAATGTTCTAAAAAATCACACCGCCTAATGAAAATTCCCAGAGCCAAATTTTATTTTTGTCTCATGAAGAGAGCAGAAGGCGGCAAACGATGTGCGACAAAAGCAGAAGAAACAGAAGACGAGTTACTCGGTCAGTTTCTTTATTACTTGTATCAGGTGCTACGTTAGGGTGACCAGGACCAGCAGTGCTCGTGTTTTCATCATTATCATTGCCGAACATATTTGCGGCATTAACAAGTATGATCGAATCTCACTTTCTTGAAAAAACTTCACTGAACTCGTCACGAAATTTAAAGCAATTTTTTCCAATAAAATAACTTTTCTTGACGGCATACAGTCAATTTTCAACTTCTCAAGAGTACTGGTTGTAACACTCAAAATGTACACTTCCCTTGAAAATTATAGATTTTTATATTAAGAAAATGCAAATATCAATAATGTTGATATTATTGTAAGGCTAACTGTGGTTACTAACTTCACAGAACAACGCACATGTTTCGCGGATTCCTCTGCTTACACAACTGACCCAGTATATCTGAGAAACAAGGCTACTCTGTTTCAGGCAGACTCTAGCTGTTTCAGTTGTTTATAAATAAACTCAATGGTCGAATTTCGACAGAAGACTTCCATCCAAGACCATGTGTGTTTCTGCGATTCATAACCCGGCACAAGTCTCACGGTTGTTTTATGTTAAGCCGTCACGATATGTCGTGTCATTGACGAGCAGCGAGTCCGGCGATCAGCCGGCTGTCTACGTGCGCTGATGAACAAACTGATTTTAAAATGTTATTTATGTGTGTCCCACTTTGAAATTTAGCAGATATATATACAAAATTAGTGTAGAAAGAGGTGAGCATTTTTACAATTAATTTAAGTGTCGATATGTAAAACTATCCATTTTACAACTAAAATATATCTTAAATATTTAATTAATATGTTTACAAAAATTATATTTATATTACTTAAAAAATTCTTTTTAAGTTAATTCAAGTGTAAATTTTTTTAGTAAACTGTTTGCGCAAGCAAATTAAACATAAACGCGCCTATGATTCTTCGGAAAAAGTACTTGCTAATATTTCTGAAAGGGGTGTGTTTAGAAAAAAGATTAAAAAAATGCTGGTCACCGATTTTTAAATCTAGAACTCATAAAAAAAGTTTCAAGTCCCTAAAAAATAGTGATGTTGAGTGCGATTTAATATGGAATGACTCTTGATATCTTTAAAATCGATTCAATGTCGTCAATCGATTTCAAAATTGTGTGTGTGTGTGTGTGTGTGTTTTAGAACTACTAGAATTATCTTTTACCTCCAAATATTATTCTCAAACCCGACACAATGTTCCTCAGTATCATGCCTTTGGGCGTTGTAGCCAGAGCAAGGATCGCGCCACCAAGGTCCAATACTATGCGAAACGGGGCCAAAGCTAGCCACGTGCCCACCACAGCCCTCGATTCCTGGAATGAAAGATGGGTGATACATTTATCAAACACATTTGTGAATAGATTACTTTTATAAAAAGGAAAGACTAGTGTTTTCAGTACTGACGGCTCTGCAGTGACATCAGTTGTTGACCTGAACTTGCTGGTCATTTGCAAGTGACATCAGTTGCTGATCTTAACGTGGTTTGTCTTTCACATCGCTGTTTTACTTTTTCACATACTGCTCGCGAATTTGAGTATTTTCCCCGCTTTGTTTCTTTAAGTGTTTTTCAAATGGTAGTTGAAGTGTTAGACAGAAATTTTCTACAATATTACATAACCATTCACAATATCGCGAGAGAGTACATGCTGTTGGAGCACTACTGGTTGCATTAAATTTTTGGTAGGGATGGAGCTAAATGTACTGTATAAGCTGACGTAAATGTCATTTTGTATTCTTTTGTCGTTTCAAAATTACACAAATGTATTTTTGTTGTAATCCCTCTCACGTTATTAATATTTACATTAAAAACGATTTGTTTGCAATTTTGCATTTGTTATAACAGGTGTTTCAAATAATATCTTATAAAGTTACATTAAAAACCAAAGTTTATTGTGGAAATGAGCTATGAATTCCACATTTTCAGTAACGTTAAAAAGCTTCTTTTCTCGAAACCTTCTCCAGATGTTTTTCATTTTTTTTGAAGGGATAGTGGTAAACTGAATAACATGGCATAAATGCCACTTTCATGTATTCTTTTGTGTATTTTCAAAAATGAGACAAATGTATTCTTTAAAATTAACCTTTATGCCGTTAATATTTACATTACCAGCAATTCGTATTCTTTATTGTATTTCTTCGTAGAAGTGGTTTTGATGATTTCTCATGAAGTTACTCGGAAACTCAAACGTTTTGGGTGAAATAGGGCTTCAAATTCCACATTTACAGTAACTCTTAAACGCTATTTTCTCGAAAAACCTCCGGAAATGCTTCAACGAAAATTTTCATATAGGAAAAGATTTTACTCTTCTATAAAATGTTTAAAGTTATATTTAAGTTCTACCATTAGGGTATCGAGGAATTGAGAAAATATCAACAAAAATGTAGTTGGGGCGACGATAGATGGCAACTAGGGAGAGGATGGAGCAAAACTGAAAAGCTAGCGCAGAACAAAGAAACTAGAAACCCAACTAGTACGAGAAAGTATGTAATACTCTTTAGCGGTGTAGTATTGAAATTTGGAAGACTTAATAAAACAGTAATTTATTTAAAAAATATATTACAAATTATGTTGTAAATTTGAATTATTCGGGCTCCATTTGCTAGTCCCAGATGATTGAGAATTCGACAGCGCGCGCCCTTTGCGTCGAGAATTCATTTCCATTATTGGGAGATTCTCATTGTTGGTAAGTATGAGAACTCTACGAAACGCATTGGAATTGTATTTGTGTTGATATGTTAGCTTCATAAGAATTAGTTTTTGCATCTAATGTTTGACGAATTGTAATGAGTTAATGAGTTTTTAATGTGATATCAGTGATGTGTGAATATGGACAGATATAATAATATAACCTGTTACAAAGAGTGACGTGCTATTATGGCACCATTACATGTTCTGAAAATCACACGCGAATCACAAAAAGCTTTAAGCACCACGCATTTGATCACGTATTGTTTTATAATATATTCGAAAAAACGTACCTTTAAAATGGCAATTAAGAGCACGATATCCACAAATATTCCAGCTGCTTCCGACAATAGTTCTACTATTATATCTAATTGGAGATTTTGCCATTTTAGCGTCCCTGGGGCACCTAGAAAAATACGCAATATGAAAATATTTTCATGCTCTATGATTATACACGTTTTAGAACTTGCGCTATCAAAAACAAAACAAAATTACGCTTAATGTTTTAAATTAAAGTTTACAGAACTAATAAAATACTGATAATAATACTGTGTACAGAACTAATAAAAACATCCTTAAAATTCACTGTTTAAGATTAATCTTAAAGTTATTTTGATTGAAAAGTGTATGTCCATTGTAATTTTATACATCATTGTATTCTTTTAGAAAAGGGTTAGTCAGCCTTTTTATGGTAGAAAGTTACTTTCAAAATCTAAAATCGGTAGAGATCTATATTTCTGAGCTGTCAATTATTTTTATATAGCTATGCCCATTAAAAAATACATATAAAAGTGAAGAATCACCAGGTGAGTAAAATAATAGCCATCTTTCATTTCGAAATGAATGGTCTATAGACAATGAAATTATTGATAAGTCTAGCATTGCTGAACCTTCATTTGCTTTCCTAACTGTGGCTCGGAATATAATAGTTTCCAACGCGAACTGGAATTAGATTAGAATAGATGTATTACTAATCCTTACCCAGAACATACAACTTATCAAAATTTACAAACTTTACAAATTAACTTGAATATTCTAACGTACAAGCTTTCATAGCCCTCCAGTTTACCACACCTCATTTTCAATTCAAGTTGTAATCTGTTAATCTGCTTTGTTGTTCGTCGTTCATCAGTATTTGAAGCAATGCTTAATGAAGTTTAACTTAAATGTATTCGAGAGTTGGTTGGTAATGCTGGACTGTAGCGGACCAGCCAGTGACCATAACCAATCTTGTTTGTGTGGGTTCTGCTTTTTACTTTGGTTCAAAAAGGGTATTTTTATTGATTTTTCGTAGTTGGGAAAAGAGAGGGGGAGTGCGAAATTTTCATTGTAAAAAAAACAAGTGCTCATCGAATTAATGAGAAAGTTCATTTTTATTATAAAAAAAAAGTTACAAATGGAAAAAACAAACCGACAAAACGTGATGCATTAGAGAGAACACTCAACGCGATTGTAAAACAACGAATTACAAGATGAAATGTAAAAAATATTTAATAAAGTTGTGGAGATGGTTAGGTTCAGATGAAAAAAGAAATGAAATAAAAATTACTGAATTTAAAACTTCCAAGTTGAGAGAATCTACAGGATCGTGTAAATATTACCTACAAATACTAGTCGTTAGGCGAAATTGTTACTTGCAAGGCAATAATGTACCAAAGTTTTAAAATGCTTATTTCTTAAAGAATGAACGACTATGAAATAAACTTGGAAATTCCAGTCCGTCTTCATTTCTTCATTTAGCTTCAAAACCTGTAGTTTCATCTTTGATTGGCGAAATCGGGTTCCAAAATCCCGTTCATCGAGCTCTTTGAAATATTTGGACCGTTCCCGTATCCACCTCGACCTACGAGAAGACTTGTCAAATCTTTCGTCTTTACAACTAGTCTCAGCAATCATTAACAAAAACACGCGCTCGCAATTTGGACTGTTTTTACGACGTAAAGCACGACCTAAACGGATAAGTGCATCTGAGAGGTTTACTGAAATTCAAGACGAACTTATTGTTCAAGTTCACCCCAAAGGTGACGGTGATACGCTAACGTCTCCTAAATCTACCTTAAAATTTTCAATATGTTTAAAATCTACCTTAAAATGTTAAGAAATGGTGGTGAAATCGGCCGTTTTTAACTATAATAGTTGCCGCCAAGATGAAAAACTGTGCCTATAATTATAGGAATGCACGTTTAAGGGACAATAAGACAAAATTGAAAAAAAATTATTACCATAATTTTGTATTAACTTTTATTATGTTATTAGCAATTTAGTTAGTTTATTGGTTTTATAGTTATTTATTTATTAATTATGTATGATAATAATCCATAAACGAGTTGAAATTTAAATACAGAAAGAAATAAGCGTATTTTCCAAGAATTTATAAGAAGTACTCGCCAAACATAAATGCTAAATGAATTTAACGATTTGACAACGCAGCGCTGACAACAGCATGTTGCTTCTGTATAATTTACTGTAAATACTAAGACAGTTAAATGTATTTCTCTTTGTTTCATTTGTAAAATGAAGAAATGATTGCTGCTCCTGATTATCGAAATGAATGCAAATATGCATCACAGGCGCTTTGTTTGAATTGGTTGAATTGCACGATTTCAAGTGATAGCTGAGGTGACAGTTGCGCAGAAATTGCAATATTTCAAATTACGTAGCTGTTTTCAATAATGCGAGAAAGTGTGGGCGTTTGAAGTACCACTAGTTTGCATATCTGAAAGCTGAAATATGAATGTGGGCTAGATGAACAATAGAAGGAGAAATTGTAGAAAACTTAAATAGTGGTCCAATTGCCGGCAATGTTTCCATTGTTGGTACCATTTGCCGGCAATGTTTCCATATTTATCTCTTAAACTAAATTTTGTAAGTAACGCCTCCTGTTTTATGGGGATTGTATAATACAATTTTTATAAATACAGTTTTCTCATACTTTCTCTCAATTCACAATATTTTCTCTGTGGGCTTACCGTTCAAATGCACTTCCAGCACCGTCATAGTTAATAGAATGCCACAGGCCACCTGTTTGGAAAGAGAGAAGTATTAGTAATATGCCATGATTTTGTTATTTTTCACCTATCTAACTAAATTAATATCATCTGAAGTGAATACTATATTGAACATTTACAAAAGCAAATATTGAATACTTCAAATAGAATGCAATACAATTTCATCGAGATGCCAAGAAATGAATTTACCTTCTGTAAAAATTTAATTATGAGCAAACACGTGTAGTTACAGTATACAAACATTTTGGAGACTATTGTATGAGCAAATGGTACTGATTTGGAAATATAATGTTTAACAAAAGAATATTTATCCACAGTTGCTCGAGAATCTGTGCAGTTTGAACTTTTTTCTCTCTTGAATTCAACAAGTCGTTGGAAGACTCCTGCAGAAATATTGAGCCATATGGCCGTTCATAATTGCAAAAGTATTTCTCCTGCAGGATTTTGTGCCCGAATTGACTTCTTAATTATATCCCACAAATGTTCTCTGGGATGTATGTCGGGCGATCTGGGTGGCCAAATCATTCGCTCGAATTGTCTAAAATGTTCTTCAAACCAATCGCGAAGAATTGTGATATGGCGCATTAGTATCCATAAAAATTTCATTGCTTTTTAGAAACACGAAGTCCATCAATTGCTGCAAATGATCTCAAAGTAGCTGAACACAACTCTTTGGAGTCAATGTTCGGTTCGGTTGGACCCAATCCATTCCATGTAAAAACAGGCTACACCATTATGAAGCCACCACCAGCTTGCACGGTGTCTTGTTGACAACTTGGACATATGACGTTGTGGAATCTGTTCCTTCAAACTCTACAATCAGCTTTTACCAACGTGACTTATCTGACCAAGCCACGGTTTCTCAGTCGTCATAGTCAATCTCAATCGATATGGGCACGACCACAGGTGAGGCGTAGCAGGCGATGTCAGCAAAGGCACTCGAGTCGGTCATCTGCTCCCATAGGCCACTAAAAACCAAATTTCGCCGCCCGGTCCAAACGCATACGTTCGTCGTATATCCCACTTTGATTTCTTTGTTACTTCACATAGTGTTGCTTAACTATTAGCGCTGACAACTCTACGGAAACGCCGCTTCTCATGGTCATTAAAAAAGGCTGTCGGCCTCTGCGTTGTCCTCGGTGAGAGGTTATTCGTGAAATTAGATATTCTCGGCACAATCTTGACACTGGATCTCAGTTTGTTGAATTCCATAACGATATCCGAAATGGAATGTCCCATGCGTCAAGCTGCAACTACCATTCTGCGTTCAAGTCTGTTAATTCCCGTCATGCAATCATACTCACGTCAGAAACATTTTCACATGAATCATTTGAGTACGAACGAAATCTCTGCCAATGAACTGCCCTTTTATACCTATTGTACACGATATTACTGCCATCTGTATATTTGCATATTTCTGTCCAATGACTGTTGTCACTTCATTGTATTTGCAAACATTAATTGGAGAAAAAGACTCAACCACGCCCTTGAACGCTAAGGCTACTGTTGTTATCATCTTTTAAACTTCTTCAGTATATTAAGTTACCCCTCCTTAGGTTACTTATATTTGTGAAATGAAATCATTTTGAGACAGCTACGATCCAGTACACAAATTCAAAGTTAAACCATTTACGACCAGACTAATCTCACTGCAATGTCAACGGACCATTATCAACAACACGGCAATAGTTTGGTGCATATTCAGCAAAACAAATCGCCTTTCGCGTGCGATCACTTACTATAAGACTGACCACCCATAGAGCCAAGGTGGAGCGCAAGCTCATCGCAGAGGAGGCGAGGCGGTAACAGAAGGCGTCGAGCGCGCAGGTCGGGAGAGGGCGTGCGTGGCGCGGTCGAGCTGCGAGCCCGCGTTCCACGCGCCCAGAGGCTCGGCCCCGCTGGGGGCCCCCGCCGACGGATCAGAAGCCACTTCCGTGCGCGCGGCCTCACGCGCTGCGTTTCCACGGAAACGCCCCCTCCCCCCTGTGTCCCCAGTGTTATACCTAGGGCTGGCCCCGCCCGAAGGTGGCTCGGGGCGGCAACTGATGGTTCTGCAGCGCATCTGACCGGGAGGTTCTGGGGTTCGAGTCCTGACGGTGGTAGGCGTTTCGACCACAGCTAGATAGTTACGTCGAATTCAGCTGCTGTCTAGAGGAGAATTCTTGCTGCCGGCTGCTCTGATCGGTAGTTTTCCGTGGTTTCTTCGATAAGCACCATACGAATGCCAGAGCAGTAGTACCACCTATCTCGTTCAATATTTCCTTCTTCTTCCTTGACCTCTTCACCTTCCTTACATCCACTTCCACACCATTTCTGGAGATCAGTCGGATGCTTAGAGCTTGTCCCGGCTGGGCCGGTGCGTCACTGAAAAAAAATCCTTCGTACGCCTTCCTTCGGAGGGGAAGTAAAACCGGCTGTCTCATGTTAGTAGATTTACTTGCATATAAAAGATCCTCAAGCCTAAATGACGCCTCTGAGCTAAATTCAAAAAAATCGCCTGTTTCTTGCCCAAAAATACCTCCTTCCTCTGCTAGTTAGTGAAAGGAGCGTAGCGAAATTTGCGGAAGAGCGGGCCTGATGTCCCGAGTCTCGCCACGTAAAATAAGACATTAATTCAATTGAATTCAATTCAATTGAATTCAATTCAATTGAATTCAATTCGCTGATGGGAGATGGTGGGGGGGAAATCCCCAAGTCGACGTAGGACGGGTCTAACCATCCAGTGGGGAAGATCACATCTACCTCCCGCGATAAAAATCATGCACTACACCTACGGAGCCATTGACCTTAGCAGTTAACGCGCCCAGAAACACTAATCAGCCGTTGGGAATGACGCAATGTGGGCGAATTGTAGCCCATAATTGTTTTCGATGGTCACTAGTAAAAGCCGTTCTTTCAGAGCAAGAATAGCGTGCCGAAAGTTCAATTTTAAGCACTAGTGCTAAACGTAAGATGATATTCACATATTCACTTGGACAGATAAATCTGTGAATGCAACGAAGATTAAATACCCACGTCTGATCGCGCTAGCTAATAGTGTCCTAAATGTTTCATTAAATGATATGTACACTTAAATGAAAATAATGTGAAAACCACAAAGACAGTCTAAAACAGTGAATGGCACACGTGGTATAAGTGATCTTAGTTTGCTCGTAGGATTGCGCCAGTCAGCCTGTTGGCTCCATATTGCAACCTTTTTTACTCGCAAAATTAAATGTAATTTTTGCCACTCGTATCAAAAATACTCGTAACTATTATTTCTTGATCATTTTCATTTATTTTTGTAGTAAATGAGAAATATGACTTCGTATTAACTAATATCAAATTGACTTGTTAAGATATAATTATAAGTTTTATAATCTTGAATCTATTACTGAAGGTGTTTACCAGAACGCCATCTTTTTGAATAAAATTTAAGTGTTTTTCCTTTTTCAGTAAAACAGAAAACATGAAAGTCACTTTTCTGAAACACTTATATCACTACATTCTGCAGTGTTAGTGAACAACAGAAAAGTACGCAATGTGGTTAAAGCAAAGTGTTGTAGAGCGTATTCATTGTAAATAGAATCAAAATATCTCTCTGGCTTTTTTGGTAATGTTTTACTCTTTAAACACTCAATAACACTCTTGTTTTCTTAATTTCCCCTTTTCGTCTTTTTTGTCCGTTCCCGACGTCTCTTTTTGCATCGCATTCTCCTTCCCTTCTAAGCTTCATCACTTGTCTTGCGATCTAGTATGTCGACGAGTTAATTCACTCTTGTTTTAACTCTATGACCCTATTCTCATCTCAGTTGTCCTCACGAACAATTTTCTCTTCGTTTTACTGCTCAATGCTCTTTTCGATCGGTCGTTTTCCTTCTTACATGAGTAGTAAAGAGGTAATATTTTTTTTTAAATTTAAGGTCTCATCAACAGCTAGGTCATTAGCGACCACTATAGTTTAACGATACGGTTAACAGTATGATGTGATGTTGTGATGGTGGGGGGTTAAAGGACGACCACAAATACAACCATGCCGGAGGCGGGCCTAGAACCCACTATCCTTCAGTCCGAGATCTCTTCGGCTCTACTATATAAACGATCTCGGCCATCCAGACGACTAGGAAGCATCTTGCTGCGACAAAATCAGCTATTTCAAAACAGAAAAACTCGTATTGTGGGACTCAAAAAAGTATATACGATTAGATTTTGTTCCTGTGTGAACTATATTACTTCTGTCAACACGTCAGAATCCTTTACACCTATTGGTCAATATTTTGTGGGTCGGCAAAACTGAAGGTAGAACCCCCTCCATTCAAACGTCCACCCGTTCGCCCGCTCGCCCTTTCTGCCTGGCCGTCTGCTCGTCTTTTGTAGTCAACGCTATGACCTAAATCGTTCAGGCCATTTTCTACAAATTTGATATTCCCCAATCGATCTGGACGAACTCAATCCATGGCAGTTTGAAACTCATATTGTCATTTTGATGGTAATTTATATAGCCTCAACAGCATTTTTACAATTTTCTGAAAAATAGCTTCAATTTATTATTCAACGTTTTTCTCACAGCAAAGGATGCTTAAAAATTATGAAAAACTTTAATTTTCGTTTAATTATCTGAATTTTTGGAAATTGCAAAATGCAAACTTTTTTCGGCGCCTTACTACTACTACAAGAATGAAGTAATGCCGGTCCGGATGGCCGAGATCGCTAAGGCAGTAGTGCCGTAGCGATCTCCGACCGAAGGATCGCCGATTCGAGTTCCGCCTCGGGCATGGTTGTATTGTGTTTGTCCTTTCACACCCCTATCATCGTCATATCGTGTTATACTCATAGTTACCATACCGTTACTCGCAATAGTGGATGCAAATGACCTAATAGTTGATGCGACCTTAAATAACAAAAAAAAATGAAGTAAGATGTTTTTCCTTAGTGACACATCATCACTTCCTCGCCCCCATGTCTCCGCCCCGATCGGCCCCGCCCCACCCGGCGCCCACGCCATTCCCTCCCGCCTCCGCCCCCGCCCCCGTGACTCCCTCGCCCCACCCCCTCCTTGCCCAAGTCCCCGCCCCCATCTCGCCTCTCCAGCCCACCCCTGCCCCCCCGATTCCCCTCCACTCCCGGACATCCTCGCCTCCTCCCACCTCCGTCCCGCCCCCTACCGTCCCCCACCCCTTTCCCCTGTCCCCACCCCGTCCCCATCCGTCTCCACCCCGTCCCCATCCGTCCCCACCCCGTCCCCACCCCGTCCTTGCCCCGTCCCTGCCCCCGATTTCCTGACTACCTCCGCCACACTCCACCTCCGCCCTGGCCCCACCCCGCCCCCGCCGCTCGCCAGCGGTGCGCAGAGGGCGCTCGCGCAGCGACGCGGGCGGCCGCGCGCGCGCCATCGCGTCTGCGAAATCGCGTTACGGGCGCTCCGTTTCCTACAAAAATAAAATTAGGAGCAGTAAGCGCAGCAAACGGGTCGATCGGGCGAAATCGATTGCCAACTCGATTACGCTACAGTGCGCTATTCCACTGGCCCTGTCCCGCGGGAACGTTCTCTGGCCAGAGATACGCACTATTCCGCTTGCCCCGAGGATTCCTTCGATCGAATTTCGGCCTGCAGTTACCAGGGAATATGCTCTTCGGCGCATTCAATTACTACGGGTAATTGGCTTTACATTTTTCAAATGCTCCCGCGCCTCTGCCTTCGGCCTATGGAGGAGGGAGGGGAAGAGCAACCAATCTCCATTAACCTTCCTTGTAGATCATGTGACTGCCTGAAGGATATGGAATCACTGCGAGAACCATCCAGTATTGCGGAAGTTCAAAATAAGTTTTTAGCTCATTAATTCGCGAATACTATATGGATGTTTTCGGAATATTGAGATTCTACCTGACGAAAGAATCATAAGTAATACCGATTAAACCTATTATTCTTTATTCAGTAACCATTGACAAACAATATTAATAGAATGTTTGTTAATTAGAATAATGAATATAAGTACTAGTGATCTTATTACATCAGCACATACATTCTCGCATCATTTTGTAATGGCTACACAATATTGTGTAATACTACACTCTATTACATGTACCTGCTGAAGTGTTTCCAATCAGAATGTTTTTTCATTGCGCCAAAATTCGAACGTAGGTCCTTTGAGTCAACGTCACACCACCACTCGCATGACTATACTTTCCCGACGCTTAAAAACTAGTAGCTTCTCGTAACATATGCATTATGCAAATGCATGATTTATGCATTTTTCGAAAAATAAGATATTTCAACGATAGTAAAATCTTCGCTATGCTTTCGGGCGTAAGCGTTTAATGAAATCAATTGGAATCATTTTTGAAGAAATTGGAGGGGACATTTTAAAAATTATTACGACCTAATGTTAAGTGCCGCTACAAATCAAAATATCCGTTTCAAACTCGCAATGGCTTGAGTTCCTTCAAATCTATCGGAGAACATCAATTTTGAGAAAATCGTCTGAACGGTTTAGAGTTTGGCGTTGTCAGCAGACGAACAGAGAGAGCGAGCGAGAGAGAAATCACATCAAATTGTCGTCTTTTTCTATATTACGTACGTAGTATGCGAGGAAGTACAAATTGCTCGTCCTTTATTCATCCAAAACACACCAAACCAAACACCAGTTTAGTATCTAGGTCTCACAACGGACATAAAATTATCCTGGAAAGCACATATCATAAATACAGGAAACAAAATATGCACAAAGAATACAAAACTGAATCACATAACAAATCAAAAATCTACATAGCATTGAATGCGTTAATCAGATCCTCACTAACCTACGCGAGCTCCGTTTGGATGAAAGCATCTCATAAACAGACTAAAATTCTACAAAATAAGTGCCTCAGGAAAATTACCAAAGCACCGTGCTTCATAATCAATAAAAAACTACACAAAAAATAAATATTGAATAAAAAGAAGTAAAAAATTAAGTTTGTATTCTCGAAATTTAATACAAATTTTTATGATACACAACTTACCATCTATGTCAGACTTCTCTCTCACTCTCCAACTCTCTCTCCCTCTCTCTCATTCACTCTCTCTATCCCCCTCTCTCTCATTGACTCACACCAGTACAACTTTGTTCAATGATGGCATTTTTTTCTCGTGGATAATTAAACTTCTACATTTTTTCAGCGAAGAAAGTACGAATGCCCATATCCCACAAACTATGTATAATATTTCAATTTTGTCTGCTTTATTCTCGTTGAGAATTTCATGAATTTTCAGAAAATGCCATCATTTGCCACATTTCGAGGAAATATATGCCTATTAGTGACGTTTATTAAAAACTCGTTTTTTTACAGAGGTTCAAAATCATTAAATAATGGTCATATTTGACGCGCCGAAACTATTCAGGAACAGCTGAGAAATTTCTACACGATATTACATGACATTACCCTCCAATTCGAATCTTAAACGAATACTCTTAAGCCATAACGAACTTGTTATAAACATTGAAATTTTTACCTTAAATAATTTTTACAATCCTTCTCCTCGTACAATTTTGTGAATTTTGGAAATACAGAGTATTTGATGTAAATATGATTATAACCAGTGCATTTTCCCTTAAATTTCGTTTTAGGTCAATGATTTTTTAGGAATATCCCTCTCATGTCGATAATCGCAAAATTTGCCAGGTCATGGATCATATACTTTACATTTTTTAGACAAAAAATATTTTTTCCAAAATTGTCAACCAATTACCCAACTTAGGAACCATTCAATTTCGCGTTAAGGGATCTACTTACATACGCGATTTCAAAATGAAGCGACTAAATTAGTTTTTTTCCAAAATTCTCAGCCTATTTCCCAATTTAGGCATCATTTTCTTTCGCGTCTATCTTCGAAACTATTAGTCGGATTGGCGTTTGGTTTGCTCCACTCAATTTCTCTTCAACTGTTCTACCTACATACGTGATTTCAGAAAGTATATATATATATATATATATATATATATATATATATATATATATATATAGAGAGAGAGAGAGAGAGAGAGTGCGAGAGAGTGCCTAGCAATAGTTTTCAATCATATTTTGATTCCATATTTGCTTATAAAATTATTTCATAGTTACAATGAATTGGTGGTATAATTTGTCGTGTTTCTCGCTCCCAGCACTGGAACTTCATGGAACAACGTATAACTGTTGATTCAGAAAATATACATATATAGGAACATGTTACATCCTAAAGCTTTATAATTGTGAAGAATTTCCGAGAGATATCTTCATATGTCTTAGCCTTTCTGTTACTAAGGAATTCTGTTAGGACCTTTTGTAGTGACATCAACGCAACTTTTCCTACACTTTTCCAACTTACTTCAATGTCTTGATCCCTCAGAAGCTCCTTAATTTGTGATCCTACAAATATACCTTTTATTTAATTCGTCCAATGATCCTCTGAAATTTGTTCTTTTCGTACGGAAAACTTGACCTACTTTTATCCATCATCTTCACAAATGTTTTAATCAATCCGAGTTTGGTGTACAAGAGAGGAAGTTATGTGTGTGCATTATTGTAAGGGGTTGCAAAGTTACATTTTTATCCAGGAATCAGGTGTGAGATTAAGGGCTTGACTTCTTCTCCAAAATTATTTTTCAATCTCTTATATTCTACTCGCATTTACGAGATGTAAAACAGCAAAATTTAGAATATCCTTATTGGAGACATAACACAAGGTTGATAGCTTTCATTGTATACATTACATGAATACTGCTGATATTGTATCTTCAATAAAAAAAATCATGTTAGCCTACTTCTCTTTCATATAGGCTGCTTGGCAAAAGGAATTGCTTGTTTTTCATTTCCGATATGAATAAGCTCGGCTTTTAAACGTAGTTTAGATGAATCTATAAACAACATTTCTTAGAATCATGCTGGTCTACCAAAGCATTTAGTAACACATCAACATCAGTACAATACATTAGATTACCTTCTTCATTACAGGCATATGAGATTTTGTTCACATCGGCAATACACAATAATTGTAGTTCATTTCTGAAAGAGCGTGATCTGGGCTGTCCGGGTGACGCCGCGTCGAAAGCTGTGTTGCCGACGTTTCGACTATATTGTCGTGGTCTTCCTCAGGGCTGGTATACCAACCTCAGGGCTGGTATACTTCAGGGCATACCAGCCCTGAGGAAGACCAAGACGAGATGGTCGAAACGTCGGCAACACAACCTTCGACGCGGCCAGCCCAGATCACGCACATGACTCTGGCCGCAGAAGCATATGACTGCAGAAGCCTATTTCTGAAAGAGGTTTCAACTTTTTGATCGAATCAAGAATTCTGCGTGATTCTTCGATGTATTTAAATCACGAACAAGATATTTTTGTTCTGAATGTTTCTATAACATTCTGTAGAAATTCCACCTAAATTTGTGTCTTTCATTTCGTCTTTTTCGGTACTTACATTTAGATCTTCGTGGCTAGTGTTATAGTGATGCAAACTCGAATTGTCTTCTAGCGGCGAGATTGAAAGGTGGCATCTGTGAGGAACAGGCCTGATACCTGAAGGGAGATTGCGATGTTGAATAGACTTCTTGGTCTTGCTTGTGATTCCAGTAATTTTGGTAATGCATAAATAACTGTCTGTGGAGTGGTCCTTTGGTTCCCTCCAAGCGAAGCTTATTGCAACTGGCACATATTTTTCACGGACGTTCAAACGAATGGGTTATCTTCAAGCGTTATCTTCATATATAGGTAGGTAGATGATTTATTTGATTTGCTTTGGGTATTAAGGCCGGTGCAAATACTTCACTCCTTTACATCTAATACAATCATATAAAGCAATAAAGAACACTAAAATACATACAATACATAGAACATTATTATTTCATTTAAGGCATGCCTAATAAATGCAGAGGCCCTTCACAGACTACTGATCTTGTCGCTTACAACACTATTTCTAGAATTAAATCTTAACCTAAAAGTCTTGATGTTTGTGGGTAAAGTCTCCATTAAAGCTGCAGGCAAGCTATTCCATGACTCGATAGTCCTATTTACAAAAGAGTATTTGCCAACATCAGTTCTCTGTTTCCTTGGACGTATTTGTCTAATATGGTCGTAAGGTACTGAGTAAACGCGGGTTCTCGCATTCTTCCTTTAAGAAATAATTATAAAGGTTGTCATTGCCAACAATAGTATTTATTTCAAGAGCAGCTTTCGATGGCTTAGCCATCATCATCAGTTGTCTGCTGAATGGAAGCCACAAAAACGACTACCTACCTGTGGCTTGTAAAATATAAACAACTGCTCTTTCCCTACGGCTCACCGTCGATACTCCGTTGGATATATTCCCTAACGAATTTCCCCTTTTCACAAATTTTGCTGCCATTTTCTGAACTCTTTCGATGGAGTTTATTTGACCCTTTCTATACGTATCACAACACGCTGATCCGTACTTTAGATGTGTTCACTTATTTTTTGAAAGATGTTCATTATTTGGTGAGTTTATATAGGCATTTTCTTTCTTCAAAAATACCGCCATTTCCGGAAATGCTTTTTTAGCTGGGCTGTTCTGAGCGGTGTCGAGTGTGAGCAGACGGTTGCGGAGGGCGGGTGCGAGTGAAGGGTGCAGGTGGCGGGGGCGGGTGCCCGGGAGAGAGTGTGTGGCGATGGCGGCTGTCGTGGCGAGTGCCCAGGCCGACGGCAGACACGGGTGGCGGGCATAGGTTCGTACGCCGTGGTGGGCGCGGGTAGTGATCATTCGTGCTCGAGCCGCCAAGGTACACTTTAGTTCCACACCACGTTGGATTTTACTCACCTCACAGCGCACACCTGTCTTTTTGGATTATTCTCAACCCCCCCCCCCGTCAGGTAGCTCTGAAGCTCCATCGGCCTGGCAACCGGAAACGCTGACACGCAACGCTCCCAGGAGCGTTTTCACCTTTCACCCGGACGAAGCCCGATCAGCTCACACTCCCCACTCCATCTCCTCACTGCACAGACTCACAAACAGCACTCACAACAAGAGTATCGCTGGAAATCTGGAAACCGAACAGGGGATTTCAATTTCCTGTGAGGACTTTCCTATGTGGGTTGTGCCCACATAGTTGGGGCCACAATGTAGGAGCCCAACTGGGGACCGCCCGGGCATGACCCCGAGCTACAAATAGCTTAGTGCAGCCGGCAACTAGCACTAACGAAATGTTGCCGAGAAACTCACGGCCTTTGCGGTCGTTTTCAGCCTCCGCCAGACCTTCGGACGAGTTCCACCTCCAGCGGGGTGCGGGAGGGGGATCCGAGGGTGTGGCGAGCGGGGGTGGCTGATGTGTGGCGAGTGCCCAGCGCGCTTCGCGCCCCGACGTGGCTTTCCGATGATTGAATGGCGAGCGGGCCGACGCGTCGCTCCGCCGCGCGAGTATTTTTTGCCTGCGGGCTTCACGCGAGGCACTGGCGGTGGCAGCGCGCGCGGACGCGTCGGCGTTTGTTTTAATGAAAGCTGGGCGACGCGCGGCCGCGGCCGCCGATGCTTCCGGAAGGCTGGGAGTTTGCTCCGCCTCCTGCGAGGCTTTGTGTGGGGTTTGCATCTGTTATTCTTACTGCCTTTCGGTCAACAGTTGCAGGACTAAATAAAGATATGCCTCACATGTATACGGAATCAAATCGAACGTACTTGAATCAAATTAATTATGAGATGTAAATTAGAAATAATACTGAAAAAATTATAATGCGCCGAAATGTTGAAAATTCATCGACATTCTAAAACTTTCAATTATCTAATGGTTTCAGCAAAGTCAAGATTGTAAAAGACTTTCTATATCAAGAGGATGTGCGTGTGCACAGCCTACTTGTAGTAAAGTGATATGTTGGCGGATACTATAGTAACGGAGAAGGTGCACCGAATAGAGAAATCAATAACCAGAGGTAGAATGAACGTTTTACCGAGCGGAGTGTGATACATTGTCAGGTGGATGACGATACATTATGGAACGTAAGACGTTGTTCAGTTATAGGTTAAGATTAAATAATTGTCGGCAAGGAATGTGTCTTGGAGAAGCTGGAAGATTTGGGAAAATATGAATCATGTTTGACGACTTGTGCACGTGAGCAGGAAGGCGGGCACAGGATTGAAAATATGAACAGATTGTAAAGTTTCCTTTAGTTGTTGAATACATTTTATTTTACAACTTTGTAAAAATACAGCAGTTGAATAATACAAACACATAATATACACAATACACACAAGATACATACATACACGCACAATACATACATACAATGATATCATATATGCTACATACTAAGCCTTTTCCTGTATTTCTCAATCACACAGATCCTTTCATCTGTGTCATCTAATAAAAGACCTCATCCTGATACTTATAATCGTTTGCCATTTCTAAAATACGTTCTTTCCATTTCAATTTTCTCGCATTTACTCTTCTTTCTGCCTTTTTTTAACTCCATCACTCTGATCCTATCCGTATTTAATTCAAGTTCTCTATTCTCTAGAATTTTTTTCTAATCTCCCCATCATCTAATTGAAGTCCTTGACGACTTAAGCCAATAATACCACACCATCTCTCAATTTTTAATTTAACTATCAATAACCCACCATCCTGGCCGTTTCTTAACTTCTTTTGAATCAACCATGTATAAATTGAAAAGAAGTGGAATCAATGGGCAGCTCTATATCACCCCTTTATTATAATAGTTCTTTCTCTCGTACCTCTCCAGTCTGATCCTTTGGTTACTTCCTTTTCTGTTATTATTATATTCCAAAGTCCTTCCCTTTGTTATTGTTTACTTTTCTGAGTAGTATTTAATATTGTAAATAAATATTTTATTTTTTTATTTGAATTTTGAAAATGTTTTTTGATTTAATCAAACGGTAAGTTACTTCATTCAAGTTCACAGTGTATATCGTAAAATCGACGAAAATAAATAAATAGATATGTTTGTTTTTCCTTAGTAGTAGATTTATCTCATTAAATGAAAAATTAGAACCATCACAATATTCATCAGATCCCACTTTAAACACAATAAAAATCAATCTGCAGTTATACCTACACCAAATCGGCAGCTGGGCTGCCAAAAATAAAATTAAAATCAACCTATCAAAAACAGCAGCAAAAATTAAGACCTTACATTCCCCCCGTCCCTCTTACAATTGAACTAAGAATCTGTACAACGGCACTTTCATAACAAACCCATAAAATACCTAGGCATTTTCTTAGATACCCGACTCAGTTGGAAAAATCACATCGACAATAAAGTTATGCAAGCAAAAATTAAATTACTCCAATTAAAACCAACAATCAATGGATCCGCTAAATTACTGTTCAATACCGCCTAACTGATTTACAAAACTATCATTCAACTCCTACTTTTATATGCATGCCCAGTATGTATCAGTGCAACCAAATCAAATACTCCAAAAAACTCCAAATAATCCAAAGTCAGTTTCTACGCACCATCACGAATGCACCATGGTACACCTCCAATTCACAACTTCATAAAAAATTCCAGTTAGAACCGATAACCAACCACATTACTTTTTCATTCACACACACCTTCCAAACCTCTCAGTACTCAATCTAACCCCTCTTACGATTCTGCCAAACCCAATACACAGAACCCGCATTAAGAACAAATTTCCGTTTCATATATTCCTCAATAGATTCTCAGATCTCGACCCAATGTAGAGTTACCACATAAAGATACATCAACCACCCTAGTAGTAATGTAAGTTGTATTTTAATATTATTAGTAAGATTATTGTAATTAAGTATATGTAAATTTAAGCAATCGTAACAAATATAGAGTGTTTTAACACTGATATTTGTGTTATTCAAACCAAAAGAAAATAAACAAACGAAACAAAACTAGATAACATGGTGTTACTAGTGGAGGCCTTACGTGGAGAAAGACCTTCAAAATGGCGAAGAGGCATTTCTTGGAAATCCGACGCGTGTCGCGCAACTTCTCAGAAGCAATCAGCGAAGGGCCGGGGAGGGGGCGGGCCATCTCTCCAGAGCGGCTCCCCGCGGATAGCGTTTCACCCCCGCCCTCCGGCCAGCCTCCAGGCCCCGCCTCGACGCGAACGGGCGGGCGCGCGCGGCTGCCGTGACGGCTGTCACTGCCATGACGGCGCGCACTCCCCCACAATCCAGGAACGTCGCGGGGCCGAAAAGGGCCTTACTGCCAAAACATGGAACACAGATTTCCTAATTTCTCACTCTTATTTCGTAAGAGGAGAAAAAAATTGTAATTCTGGTAAAAAAGGGATACACACACACACACACACACACACACACACACACACACACACACACACACACACACACACACACACACACACACACATATATATATATATATATATATATATATATATATATATATATATATATATACACTAAATTACTTCCTCGAACGCGTTGTGTAGTCAGAATCCATGTTTTGTGGGCTCTTGATACCGAAAAATCAACTGACGACAAAATGTCTGCCAGTGCGTCTGCCACCAATAGTCACGCATACATCGTGTAGCTGGTTTTCTCCAAAATGACAGTTCCCGATCGATTTATATGAAATCGATTTAAACTCGAAGCCTCGTAGTTTGAAATGGGTATTTTGATTAGAGAGTGTACTTTACAAAAAGATTCAACACTATTTTCGAAATTTACGCAAATTTGAAGTTCTTCGATTAAATTTTGTTCTCGAATAGCTTAAGAGAATGATCCAGGTCTAAAAAAAATAGTAGAGAAAGTAATGTTTTTCTAGCACCACATGTTTGAACCTTTAAAACGTTTGTTTAGGTGATTGAATTCGTGTTTATATCATATAATTGTAAATTTCTTAATACTCGAATTATATATTTGAGATAAAGAATAAAAACATCAGAGAGTATACTTATTGAAATATTTTTCATTTTTAGCCATGAAAACGACTTGTTAATGGTGAAGATTCAAACGTTTTAGTCGATCAGAAAAATAATTCACCCGGTCGATATTGAATCTATCGATGTTTGTTTACCTCTTGACACCCGAGTCCGTACACAGTCAACTGCGTCTCCTTTGTTTCCCAAAGAGTACTCCAGTGGCACGAACGGCAAATAGAAGAACTCACGTAGCTATTTACATAATGTCGGTCGGTCAGCGGTTATTCAATAGCACCTGCTGCTCTAACTTCAAGTTCTTCTCTTCGATTAGTGAGGTTTATAAAGTTTTGAAGAAATAATGTCAAAACGCTGACATTTGTCTCAAATAGTTCCATCAGAAACATTAACAATAATGTGGATATATTTTTTGTTCTATTCGCAATTTCGTATCGATAGATACGTTAGGTACGCAGTAAATGTAAGCCAATATATTGTCAATATGTAAATGAAAGGTGACCTCATTGAAAGCAAGAATATATATAATTAATTTATGAAAACGATGATAATTTGTAGAGTACACATTTCTTATTTTATTTATTTTCAATCATCATTCATCATCATTTCAAAAATACTATCAGATTTTCGAAGCCTCTCTGTTTATTAATATGTATTGCATGGACTAACGAATCATCGCAAAATACGTTAATGCTGTTGGAGGTAAATTCTATCATAACTCATTACATTTTTGTAATTTTCTCAGTCGTTCAGAGGTGGGGTCATGTTTACGAATACAGAAGAGGGTAAGAGATTGTGTTAAAAATTGTTTGAAAGAAGACAGGGTAAAAAATTTGTATTTTTGTGTGCGTTCTTCTTCAACGACCTCTAGCCAATTCTGCAAAAATCACATTGTATGGTATAATTCTCTGTTATTTTTAGGCTTAGTATTTCCATAGTTCTACGTTTTTATTTTTATTGTTACTATGTAACATGGGACACTGAAACTAAAAATTGTTTTTCATACAATTTTCTCAACTTCTTTTCATTACTTTCAATGCTTCTTTCGTCGTGAATGTGCAAATGTTGCTTCTAGCTACATTTGATCTTTTTTCCTTTTCTAAGGATCAGATGAGTGAAAACTAACTGTAAACTCCGATTATAGTTTCTTTATGCGTCAATCTCACATACCGTTATATATTTGATACTCTTCTTCAATTAATCTCGCGTAAAGTTGCTCAGAAAGCAACAATCTTCTCCAACCCTTTACGTATTATCAATGCATACAACTGAAATAAATGAATAAACGCGGAGTGAGCCATTACCACAGCTACCTCCACCATGTCCCATATGAGGTCACGTTCGTAGGACGTTACACTCATACGTTATACTGGGAGCGCCAGTGAAGCGCCCTGGGGTAGCACTGGCACTTCGTTACTGGTCAATGTAATTTGACACCCGAAGTGGGGTGGTACTGATAAGTTCAGCGATCATTAGAGAGCTGGGTTTCATTCAATAAAGTGTTTTTATTCGTTTGAGGTTCTCGATACGCAGGTGCGTCAAAAGTGAAATTCAAAGTATCAAATTCTCTCTTGCAACAGCTGACAAGTGCTCTCAGGTTTTAATAGAAGAATAGTGCTTGTTGTTGGTAGATACGGTGAAAAACGTTCGAGAGGGTCTCTGAGATGGTGATGAATGGAATGGTGGAGGCTAAGGGCAAATAAACAAAGTAGCAACAGCGGCTTTTGAAGCGCTGCTAGAAATGTCGATTTTGCTACCTCTGCTGTTCATGCTGTGGATGAAAATTAAGGATGAAGTATCGGTGGCACTCAAGGCGATTGCAGCGCCAATAGTAATGACGAAGAATGGAGGTGATAATGGTTTCGACGCGATTGTGTCAGTGATTGTGATGGCAATGAAATGAAATAATCGTTTAAATGGTTGTGAAAGAAAAAAAACGTGTTCCTAAAATATATACCGCAAAACTTAAATCAACTCATTACTGATGATGCTTTTGTAAGCTTTCATTTTTTCTTATTTGCATACCGTAAATCATAATCACACGTATCCGCAAAAAAAAAAAAAAAAAAAAAAAAAATCGTGTGATTGTCAATATTCGTTGATCAGTTTTAAAAAGAAGAGAAGGGAAAGAAAGTGACAAAACCCACGGTGATCTCCATAACCGTCCATCCTACGCGTAGACGGGCGAAACGGGCCCTCGCTCTCGCTTGGGCAGGAGAGTCATTGATTGCGAGCAGGGCTGCGGCCGCAAGGCGCGAGTGCGAGGGGAACTTGGGGGGTAGGAGGCAGGTCGCTCTCCGGCGGCCAGACGCCCACCTGCCAGCGCCGCGTCTCGCCGCTCGCCCAAAATTCTATCGCCTCCGCTGCAATTGTCGTGTAAAAGGAAGCCGGCGCCACCTTTGATCCGCGGCGCGGCAGCTGCACGCGGGGCGGCAGGGTGGGGAGGGGGCGGAGTGGCGGGGCATGAAGGCGGGATGGGTGGGGGTGGGGCGGGGTTGTGTGTGGCTGAGCGGGGAGTAGCTTGAAGGGGCGAAACGGAGTGAGGTGGAGTGGCACGGGGCAGAGCTTGGGGGCGGGGAGGAGACGTTCGAGATGGAGTGGAGTAGGGTGGGCCCGGGGCGGGGCGAGGCGGGCTGGAGCAGGGCAAAGCGGGGCGCGGGGCGCGGGGCGTGGGGCGCGGGGCGTGGGGCGCGGGGCGTGGGGCGCGGGGCGTGGGGCGCGGGACGCGGGACGCGGGACGCGGGGCGCGGGGCGTGGGGCGCGGGACTCGGGGCGCGGGGCGCGGGGCGCGGGGCGCGGGGCGCGGAGCGCGGGGCGGGGGGGGGGGGGCGCGGAGCCGCCGCCGCCGTCCGCAAAGGCCCCCGACGATTCGCAGCGACAGATTGAATCACGGCGAGCCCCGCGCGCGCGTGTCGGGCGGTCGCGCCGGCTGAAAGGAGCGTGCGGGATGAAGTGCGTGGCGAAGGCGGGAGAGCGTGGAACCGAGAGTTGCGAGAGGTGCAACTGAAGACAGCGGAAAGCGGTCGAAAAGTCTTTGTACAGAACAGAGGTAATGCGATTGGCATTGTGGAAGAAATTAAGATAGATCTAAACAAATATTGTATATTATATTGCTAGATAAGAGTTTTTCTGCCAAAATTCGCCGTTTTGTAGCACACGATTACATAACTTTCTCTTCTTACAAAAAATTTCGCAAGGAGAGAAAGTAAAAGAATTAAATATTTTATAAAGCTATAATGGTTTTTTATTTGAACTTATTTTTTCGAAACAGACCCTTATAATATAACCAACATTATATTTTCTTTTCTTTTGTTTGCATTTCGATGTTTGCTAGGAATCTTTTTCAAAAACTACATCTGGGTCTCGCTATTGTAAAAACATTGTCGAGTTTACAATAGGTTACATTTTTTCTTCATTGGAAATATACTGTAGTTGAAATCACAAACGTGAAGAGTCTATGGGTTAAAACGTGTTTATTTATTGACTCCCCTTGTAATTTTAACTCGAGGGCATTTCGAACAATAGAATTTTAATAATAATAATAATAATAATAATAATAATAATAATAATAATAATAATTATTATTATTATTATTATTATTATTATTATTATTAATGTGGTGAGACTTGGGCCATTAGGCCCGCTCTTCCGTCTAACCACATGAATACAAAATGAACATAAAAGTAGAATAAGAATTTTCTAAGATATATTTTGCAATGTTATAAGGGACAGCAAACATGTACTGCCCTCAGCCTCCCAATAGCGAAAATAACGACCCAGCTTTTGCCTTGAGCGGCCGACGAAAACCAGAGAAAACAAATGAAGTATGCCAGCTATTCAACATTTTGGAACAAAATAGAATATTTAAAAGAACTACAAAATCATAACAGGTAAAGGACACTAAACGCGTGCCAGACAAATAAATTATAAAAAAGATTGATTTTTGCGACATGCGTCAAAAAGTTGACACCAACACATACATTAAAGAATAATAAAAGGGCATAAAAAGTCATGAGATGCACCCAAGTACCCTGTCTGGACGACGGCTTATGGTCAATTGTAATTTAGAAACGTCATGTACCAAGGAAAAAGACGCCTTCAGTCAGAGTCATGACTGGTAAAAACAGTAATGAGTTATAACTAGAAAATACGAAAACAAAACTAATCATTTGTACTTAATTTAAAATAATTATACTTTACTTAATTTAAAATCAAAACTAATTGAATAGATACCCGAAAAAGAAACTATTTTTGAAAAATGCGGTATAAAACATTACAATATACCTTACTATTGTCAATTTTTAGTACACACTTTTACACCATACCATATTAGCTCAGCCATTGCATATTTAAATGTTTTACATTTCCTAACATTTACTGGAAGATTATTCCATGTTCTGGTCATTGATACTAAGTAAGATTTATTGTAAAATTTGTTATTGGTTTTATAAATACTACATCGCAAGGATTTCTGTAATCTTGTTTTATGATAAGACATATGAGAGAAGTAAGTAGATACGCCCGTATTCAATATTTTGAAGAACAGTCATAAAATGTGAAACCTGTCGAATTCTCAAATTTAGCATGTGATTTTCTTTGTAGTGTCCCGATATGTGATCATACTTTCTGATATTATATTGAAACCTAACACATACATTTTTAGCTCTTTGAAGAGCATCAGGAGTTGATTTTTTGACATTACTGTTCACAATATCACCGTAATTAAGCAAGGGAGCAAGAGGGATTTTACTAATAACTTTTTGATGCTGACTGGAAGAATTTTGTAGGTACATTTGAATGAGAACATGGAGGTATAGACTTTGCAACAAGTAACCGAGCATGGGGTTCCCAATTTTGGAATTTGTCGATTGCTACGCCGAGATATCAGAGCAGAAAGGAACAATAGTGTAGTTAAGTATGTCATGAGCAACATTTAGATTTTAAAATGCTTTTTGAGACCGACAGGTGCAGATTATAATTGATTGAGATTTTAATAGGTTTAGCGTAAGATCTTACTCACTATTCAAGTAAAGAGGGCAAATCTTGATTTGTTTTGCTAACTAAATGGGCCTCTTCAGAAGGTTTAGCGCTGTCGAAGATCTGTGGTTCATCGGCGTACATATGATGACTGCACATTTATAGCTTAGAAAGGATATCAAGAAGAAAATGGGACTACATTATGCTCCGCAATTGTGTATCCTAAGTGTTTCTAGATTGTGTTTCGACTGTGCTTCGGCACGTATTCACTCGACGAGCGTCACAAGACGAATATAATTTAATTCAAAGGAAATAATAATGAAGGCTTATTGATACTTTTGGTCGGCTTTTCAGTTATTCGCTAGTGCCTACACAACACATGCCTTGTCGCATTATTTCTAACTTTTGCAATTTTTTAAAATTCAGGTAGTTCTACGAAAGTCAGGCCTGTGTCATTTCTGTAATCGCACTTCTCAATATTATAGAAGAAAAAACTGGAATTGTTTTTAAAGTTGTCTTTTTTTGCACGCAAAATTACCGGAAAGCTACTCATACTTTCAAAAATTTGTGCAGGGCCTTATTTAAGCACCAAATTTAAAAAACCTTTATTTAAAAAAATCATCTTCAATATTGTTGTTGTAGATAAATTTAAACATTTGCAATTTTCGATAATTTTTACTTTTACAAAAATTCCATTTTTTGACATGTTTTATTTGCAGCAAAATTTAATGAAAAATATCACAATGATTTCTCAGTTCTAAAACGTAGAGTTGTAAGTAGTACACGAGAAAGTAAAAATACATTTTCAGCATTAGTCATTCACACAGCGACGTGCTTGACAACATCGGAAGTTCCTCTGAACTGATATAAATAAGCTTCAAACAGGTACATTCATTAATGAAATAATTTCGTATTTTGATATTTTCGGTAACAAAACGAAAAGTTTAGTAAGCGATACAAATTATTCTCTAACGATTCGAAAAGACATATAATTGTTTTAACGTTGCTAGTAAAATTGTCCGATTGTTTCAACAGATTTATGGTTTGATATTTACAGCTCCTGGTGGCTGCTTCTTTAGTATATAAAAACCGATTTTTCAGCTCAAAATTGAAGACAAATTATCGATGTCAAAGCACGCAAAGATGCTATTACTCAACGTCGAGAGACTGCTCTATGAAGTGAGATAAACTCCACCCATGGAAGCAAGATAGGAAATGTCTTCTCCGAGAAATTCGAAACCTCTTCTCGTCCTATTCACGTAAAGTGGAGAGTTAGATACGTCGAACTTCTCAACCATAGGGTTATATCCCCCTTTATATCCTCGGCAGCTTGAAAAGAAATAGGAGCTTGTTCTCGCTGTCCGCGAGAGCGGCCTATCGCGCTGCCTCCAGGGAAATCCGAGGGCGGCTGCGGCGGCAGGTCCACGCGCGCTCACTTCTAGGGCGTGTCGCGTCGTGTCGCGTCGCTTTGCGTCGCTTCGTGTCGGCTCGTGTCGCGTCGCGTGGAGCCGGCGACAGGGCGCGAGGGCAGCGGAGGTCGAGGCCAGCGGTCGAGCGACGTGGCGACGGGGCGCGCTGTGGGAGTGGCTGTGAGAAAACGATGTGATCGAGAAAGAGGTGTAACAAGGGACCGGAATGTCGAGGAGGCTGCAATGGGCACAGCCTTGGCGGCGCCGGTGACAGCTTGAGTGGGGCCGTAGTCGAGGCTCCAGGCAGTCCAGGCAGGGAGGGCGGTGTGTTGTAATGAAGGGAAAATGTACGCACAGAGTGACTGGGATGGCTGTAAGAAGCATCACCATTGGCGTCAGGACCACGGTCAGCGTAGCAATGACGATAACCCGGACGGCCGGCGGCGGCGGCGGAGGTGACGAGGTGGTGATGAACCAGCAGCGGGGTCGTTAGTAAGAACGATGGGTGATTGGGAAAGAGATGGAGTGCCCGAGGGGCGTGGGGGATCCCCGGCGGCAGCGATTGGAGCAACGGTGACGTCGACGCAGTGGGCGACGGCAGCCGCGAGGGTGCGTGGGCGGTGGCGGTCGCCATGGCGACGGCTGCTCTCATCAGGCGCGCCGGGGGCGGCCCGCTGCCTCGGGAATTAACTCACCTTGCGGCGGCATAAAGTGGATGTGCCGCAGGGACGCGGCCACGCTTTCATCTCCGGCGCGCGCGGGGGCGGAGGCCGTCGCCGCCGACGGGGTGGGAGGGAGGGGAAAGGGTTAAGGGCAGCGGAGACGAATGCAGAGATAGAAGGGGCAGAGACGGTGGCATTGGTGGCTATGCCGAGGAGGGCGAACGCGCATGGCTTCGGACGGAAGCTTAAAATATTAATTGTGCGATATCGGTTGATAATTTTAGCATACCAAGGGCCATGCGATATGTCATGTGTTCGTAGTTGTGCTCAAAAAGCATCATAAGATGCGGAAGAAATAGCTCTGTGTTGGAATGGAAATAGTTTATATTTTGAACATTTGGGTGACAAGAAATGCCAAAAAATATTATCACATCCAGTCGTCTGACACGAGATAAGCTATGTCCGGTCCTTATTCAAATTCCGTACAGTAGCCAATCAGAGTTCAGAGCGACACCATATACATCTGTAAAACACTAACTCGCTCTAGTGGTGAATCGACGAACTACGCAGTTTGAAATTTCTCTGAGTTTGAAACGATTGATAACAGTTGGATTTCTTCTTCCACGACCGGACGGCATTGCGTACACGTGCTCTTTGTGACGCCGTTTACGGGATTTAACGGTCAGTGAATTCGAGAAATTTTGTGATTTACTGCTACGTTTGAAGTCTGAAGCGTGCATTATGGCTTCAAGAAGGTGCTGGGTGTCCAATTGCAAAAATGCGATAGCGAAATTAGCCATTAAAACGTCAATTTGGATTCCCAGGATACGTGAAACGGTAAGTTACATTTTTTTCTTTCATTTTTATGCATGTAGTTTATCGATGAATACTGCTTCTTTATTTTACTTTTATTGAATGGTGTCTGTAAAGTTAATATATTTGTTTTAGAAGAAGAGAATGGCTTAAAGCTAATGGGAACCCTGCTCTCCCCAAATGCACAAGGAAGCATCTCACGAGAAGTAAATATGCATGGATCATTTCCTGGAACAGCATTGTACCTGCCACCCGAAGGACGTGTGATCATGCTGCGTCTTTGCGAAGAAGCATTGCAGGATTTCAATGAAAGCTTCCAGTAAAAGAAAGTAAGTTCTGTATTTTCTTCGATTTGCATTCAGGCATTTCAATAGTGCGTCATAAAGTGATTTTCTAATTTACAATATCAGTTATCGAGATTCATAATTCTCCACAAATTTCACTGGATGTTACTCCTTGTAAGACTTCCTTTCAATAGAAACAAGCATAATTGATTTGTTCAGAGAACAGATTGTGACAGCCATAAAATAGTAAAAAATTTGAATGAAGTGTTTCTCATCAGATTATCCTAGGTAATTATCATTTGTGGTTACAAAAAGTAATGTCAGTGAATGGTACATTACACAAGTGTCTGGCACACTTGCTGCCAGTATTCATGGTGTCTCCCTTGAAAATGCATTCAAATCTTCAATTGTAAATTGTAGATTTTTTTGATGTTCATGGTCATTTGCAGATCCCTTGTTTGAATTAACTGAGGTGACGCTCACAATAGCAATGGGTGTAATTTGCAAGACTTATTTTTTAGTAGAATTTTTTTCTTACATTTATAGATTATCTCACCCTGTTGACAATAGAAATTCAAACAGGACAGATTTGTTTGAGATTATAAATGTGCATACAATTTTGTTTTTGTGATATTCGTTTTAATTACATAATAGTTCGATGGAAAACTTAAAGAACATTTTTCAATTTTCAGATCCTTTTACACAGGCAGCAATTCAAACTGAAAAAGGTAAAGTTTCTTGTATGTGTCTGAAATGCAAATAGAAACATGCCATTGAAAGCATAATGTATTGGTAATATTTTGTTGTTGATTAATACAGGTTCTTGGGCCGTTCAATATGCTGCTATATCATGTGCGGCAGATGCATATGCTAGCGGTGTAAATGGTAAGTATTCGCTATAAACTTTAAGAAACTCAATTATCACTTTGTTGCATATTTTGAAGCTGGGAAAAATTATATAATTGTCACCATTTTCAGATCTTTTAAACCCATGAGAGGTGTCACTTGAAGTTCTTATGGATGTTTCTCATGGTAAGTTTTTCCTTTGAATATATAGTTATTAGTATCAATTATGTGTAAATTATAGAAAATAAAAAACATGTTTTTGTGGTTCGTGATTACAGATCCTTGCACCACTGAACAGGTGACCTGCGCCATTCCTGAAGATGAATCTTTGGCTTCGGTGTATGGTAAATGCAAGATATTCCTGCGCTTTCTAATTCCGTAAGTCTAGATGCTGGACTAGAAGAAACAATTTTCTTTTTGATGAAGATTGAATTGAATTGAATTGAATTTGCCTTATTTTACGTGGCGAGACTCGGGCCATCAGGCCCGCTCTTCTGTCTGACCACGCAAATTTCGCTACGCTCCTTTCACCAAACTAGCAGAGAAAGGAGGTATTTCTTGGGCGAGAAACAGGTGATTTGAATTTAGCTCAGAGGCGTCATTTAGGCTTGAGGATCTTTTACATGCAAGTAAATCTACTAACATGGGCCAGCCGGCTTTACTTCCCCTCCGAAGGAAGGCGTACGAAGGATTTTGTCGCCCTAAAAATCCACGGCTTCGATCGGGTTTGAACCCGCGAGCTTGGGTATAACAGTCCGGTACGCTAACCGTCACACCATCGCCGCCGCCAAAGATTAGTTTTCAGAATATTCATTTGACGACATAGTATCACATTCTTAACAGAATTCTTTGCTTTTCAGATCCTCTTCCAGAGATGGCTTGTGATGCATTCACAATTGACCCTAAATAACAGTAAGTGTTAGTTTCCTGGTGCAATCAAATATTTGAACTTAGACAATCCATTTTCAGAATTAAATGGTGGTGCATAAGCCTGTTACATTCCACTCTTTGTAAATCATTGTTTTAAAAATTAATGTAGTTTCACAGTTGATCCAATCTTTGAACAGCCAACCCCTGAACTGTGCGTGTGTACGTTAGGAATAGGTAAATAAAATAATTTTGTCAAATATTTATTGATTAACAAAAAATGTTTAGGCTGCAACTAGTAAAAGCATGCAAGGCATGCATAGCATGCTAAAAGTTCAATTTTTTGCACTAGGGCTTAGAGTGGGACAATGCTCAAATGTTCAGAAAACAACCCTGAAAGCAACAAAGTAAACAAAATAGTTTCGTGTGACCAAATCAGGTACTACTTACCTTAACGTAACTTAGTTGATAATTAACACATTCCCTGGCCCTATGAAAACATCAAAATATATCTGCAGGTCCAAATGACTTCATCATAGTGATTTTATTGTTATTTTCTCAAAAATTGAAATATTTTTCTACACATTCAGGCGTATTTCAAAATTCTATGACCGTCCTAGCAAGTCCAATTCAAAATCTGCGCAGCTCCGGCAAGTTCCATGGAAATATTTGCCTTAGAAGTTGTAAATGTTTGTGACTCACATGTGGTTCACAGACATTAAAAACCATTGGGTGTTACGTTATTTGAACTACGTATATAGAGCAGTGAACGTGTTAAGTGATTTGTATTCTTGGATTAAAATGAAATGAAAGGCAGTAATACTGTTTACAAACACATGGTGAAAGTGATTTTATTTTTCTCGTAGGATTGGGGCATGTTAGCCTCGTGCTGCTACCTTTCAGACTCGCAAAATAAAATGGCATTTGTGTCAAAACTATTTGTTTTACCTGGGCAAATGTACGGTAATGTATTTATATATTTCTTTTCAACACTGTTGGTATTGTTCATGTATAATGCTCTGTAAAAATGTAATATTCCATAGTATTCACATTAATTTGGCATGTCTACAAGCCAGTAAAGTTGCATTAGAGTTGGTGTACTGTGTTTATCGCCTTGTGTAATAAAAATTGTTAATTCTACTGAAATTGTGTAACATCAATATGCTCAATAAATACTAGATTTTACTGCCCTTTTTTCTTCCATAAAATCCTTATAATCTAATTGAAAATTTTGTAAGAAAATTAAGGCGTGAAAATTATGGGAGTTAAATTTTAAAGTTCCCGCGTTGCAGGTCTATTTCAAATTTACCGGTTACTTCTTCGCTATTGGTTGCCCGTTCACAGAATAGAAATAATACAGAACAATATGGCGGTATTAGAAGTGGGGCAAATAAGGCTTTCCCTTTTAACATTGATTGCCGTCTCTGATATATACTCTTGATCACATCATGAATTCTGTAGAACAGCCGTAAATAAACTGATTAATGAATGTATTTGATATTTTATGGTCGGGTTAATCCAACTTTTTCCACCTAGCCGTGTTCCGAGCATGGGTAAGATTCTACCAAAAGTATCTCAAGTGGGTATTCCAAATCAAAGTGAATGCGGTAATTGTAAAAGGAAACGCATGCTCATAACAACCCAAAACTGAAAATGTAGGTTTGTGGAGTATTTGGGGAAGCTACTCGCTCATTTAAAAGCGTAAAAAGCATCTTATACTTATTTCATTGAATATTTCATTCTTTTATTTATTTATATATTATCCAGCCTGGGAGTAAGGAAGTGGTGAGCATGACGTATTCATATATCCGTACCTAGCTTACGTGTCCTTTCTAAGCTTTTCCTTTTGTCATACAGTTGTAGAAACTGAGGATTGGTTTTTAAATGCTACAGCTTTATTCTTAGCCCGGCCGGGAGTCGAATCCGGATCCACTTCACCAAAAGCCAGCACGCTGTTCCTACTGAGAAGCTTTAAATTGATTAATCACATTCGTTACAACCACACTCGGTAGAGATGTTTCAATGAAATAAGCATAAGATGCTTTTTACGATTTTAAATGAGAGCCAGTAGCGTCCCCAAATACTCCGCAAACCTGTATTTTCAGTTTTGGGTTGTTATGAACATGCGGGTTCTTTTACAATTACTGCATTCACTTTGATTTGGAGTACCCACTTGAGATATTTTTGTAGTATCTTACACATTTGTCATCTGAACATTAATTTGTTGGCAGTGAAGAAGTTCTAGATAACTCTGAATTCGAAATTGCATTTGTTGCGATTGACGTTGAAGGTATGCTGTTGCTCAAGAGCACACATTTTAGATTCATAATGCGAAGGTTGAAAATCCACGTGTTACTTTGAGGCATTATTACAAGTTAAATTAAAATTTTCTACACCTCATTGTTCGTCATTTGAAACTACCAAAGCTTTTGCAATGAACTATCCTGTAATCGAGCAGCCAAAATTGTCCATATTTTGCAAGTCTGTAGCACCATTCCACTTCCACGAACGAAATTACTTCCAACAAAGTTCCGAAATGTGTCAAATATTAATAGTATATTAATGTACTTTATTCAGTTACCTTTCATATTTCTCTAGTTTAACCATGGCCATCTGCTGAAGTAGCAGATGGGCAAGGTTAAACCGTGCGGTCGGTACGTAAGCAAAATCAAGATAAACAAATAAATATACAGACGATGAAACAAAATGTATGTTTATTTTGCTTTAAAGTAAACTTTTTATGTCACAAACATTAACATTTAAATGAACAACTATATATTCTTTCAGTGGAAAATACATTTATTAAACAGGCACTTTTTTAAAATTAAATGTTAAAGGAACTTATTTATTATCATTAACAATCATGTGTGATTCAGTAACTGATGTGTTTGATGGTGAATGTGTCTGTCTCAATTTATTTATGATTATCGAGTGGTGATGCTCATTGATTTCCAGGTAAGGCTTCAGTGAAGATGTAGAATCGTCTTCTATATTCAGTAATATACATACCTTTTGCGACCCTCACCCGCAACCAATCTTTACAAATGAGGTCTCTAAAGAAAGAAAATTTCACGGAGACATGAGGTATTGCACTTTGACTTTAAAAATATGATGGACTTGTTTAAATACACATCTAAATATTCATGTCTAATATACTTTCTATTCTTCTCCGCGTTTTCTGTAGCTTCACGAATTATTTAATTTATTTGGTCGTCAGACCCGTCACCGAATCGGTAGGTCGAGAAAGAGACGGGAGAGGAAGGTAAGATCGCGTGCGGTTCGTGGTCCATTTGTTAGAGTACAGCTCCGGCATTCGCCTGGTGTTGGTCGGAGAAATCACGAAACACTATCGACCAGGGCAGCCGACCGCTAGAATTCTCCTCCAAAGAGCGACTGAATTCGATTTAGCTGACAAGCTAGTGTCGAAAATCCTGCCACTGTCGGGACTCAAACCAAGGATCTCCCGGTCAGAAGGACTGCAGTGACATCAGTTGATGCCCTGAGACATCTTTCCTGGTAAATTCAGGCGAGAAACTAGCAATGGCAGCCTGCGCAACGCCTGCTTCTGCGGGTATTCTGAATTCAAGAACCGGGCGCCTGCCCCCGAGAGCGCCGAAAGTGTTGGGGGAGGAGCTTTGTGGGTTGGGGAGAAGCCGGATTCTTCGTCCCTCCCTCTTCGTCTAGTTGTTTCGTCCCAGTGGGTTTCGAACGCCTGATAATGAACGACGGCGTCTAAGTAACTCGCGGAAAGGCGAGCTGCCTCGGAGTGGAGGTCAGTTTATGACCTCACAACACCGGCAAGAGTTGATCTACTAGCAAGTCTCGGGAGCGCGTTGTGCAACCTCTCCAAGCCAATCCTGAGATTTGCCCGCCCCATTCAGAATTAAACGTTTTTACTCCTAGAGCCGAATCTTCAAGACATTCTCGTTGTGGATACAACCACGAGTATTTTCGTTTAATTCCGAATGAGTTGAAGCAATTGCTTATAATCCCTATTTCAGTCTCTCAGAAGCCTAGAGACTTGCTTATCGTAGGGGTGGAACTGACGATAAACGAAACGTGTAACGAAATACTTGTACGCGTTTCCCTGCTATTTATTTAACGTCACGCAACAGTTAAAAATTGTATGGCATTCTAGGGGAAAATGTGCGATATTTGTTCGTTTTATTTAGCTCCGGAATCCCTCCTCTAAACACGCCTGTGTCACACGAGCGTTGTGTTGACGCACGATAAGTAACGCGCGTCGTAGATTAACATTGAATCTTATGCGAAACGCCCAAAGCGCTCGTGTGCAGTTTCGCAAAAGATAGTGTTATTCTAGGACGCGCGTTTCTTAACGTGCGTCAACGCAACGCTCTTGTGCAGGGATCCTAATACTATACTAAGTTTAATTATGAAATCATATTGCAATGAGTATTTTTGGCATGATTTGACAATAATGTGCTATTCGGCCCCATGTAATAAACACTGTTTGCGACGGCAAATGAGCAACATATTTTGGTTTTTATTCGCGTTTTCCTTCTTCCCTTGGCTCTTCCCCTACCCACAATTTTGCATTTCCACTTTCTGTCATACAAATGTTTGACACATTTGTTTACAAATGTTTGTTGCGAAAAATGTACTTGACAAAAAATAGTCACAGGTACCAAAGTGGGTCAATGTAAAATATAATTTATTAATATTATTATGGAATAATTGTATCAAATATAATAAGGTATCATGTATTAGTTTGTTTTGTGGAATACTGTGTCCTTACAATTCATGCACTGTGTTAATTCTTGCACGATTGACACCTCGAATGTTTTGATATGAATCTCTCTCGTATGTTAAATACTTTTAACACGAGTAGTTAATACATTAAGCTATTCTACTCAGGATTCGAAAACATGATTATTTACTTATTAATTTTAATTTCTCTGCGACAAACGCTATTTTATACAACGTTATTAACCCTCTGACTTTCAGTTAGTTAATATTTATGGCATTTTACTATTTGGTGTACGGCGAAGTCTTCTGCCATCTGCAAGGCCAAGGTTTTCACCGGAATCGAGCTAACAAAATTATCCAACTCCTTTTACTCTCTATAAAGCGCTCAGGGTTAAGGGATTGTTAGGTGTCAGTTGTTGAACAACTTGTTTTCAGTACCGGGGAATTATTTATTAATTATTGGTGCCTTTGAAGCTCACGCGTTTAAATAATGGGCATGCATCCACACATGATTAAGGGTTGCGATAATGACCCGATGGAAGGTACAGATCAAATTTGCACCGTAAAATGACAAAGGCTTTCCCACAAAAATATTCCGGTATAAATTGGATATATATAGTTGAAGTAAGTACATCCATACCTCATCGCTTCTCAATTACATCCAATTTGACCAATCCGGCATTTTTAAATTTTTAATTCTATGTACCCTCTCTTCACGTATACTTCATGTGAGCTAAATTTTCTTTATATAATTAACTTGTAAGTTCCCTTCAATATTGATTGATACCAATATTAATCAAATTAGAGTTACAATTAGCCGATACATGTCGGTAATTGTTAAATCTCACTGATTTACAAAACTTTCTGAAGAAGACTTGAAGTCTTACGATTAAAACTATCATTTGCAAGTTACTCAAAACATTATTTATGGTTTCACAGCTTTACTTTTTAAGCATTTTAAATATATATATATATATATATATATATATATATATATATATATATATATATATACTAACGGATATTCTCTTTGTGGAATATCCGTTAGTATATACGCTTAGTATTTGTGGACTGCCATATTGTAAAACTTACTCCTTTTCATATTTTTTCTTGACATGTATTTATAAAGAAAAGTTTGATATTGAGCTTGCAGCGGCAATTAACGTTTAAATATAATTAATTTTAATTGAATTCGATTACGCGTTTTAAAGTTATTGATAAATAATGGTTGACGGAAAGGAGTTATTAACCACTTAGACAATTATATTACCTCCAAATTTCGGTGATTGCAGTTAATCCCGGATTGACAAAAGTTTGCTATTATCTTAATAATCTCTTTTGTTCTGTTTTCAACAACCTTGAAAACCAGCGTTGATACCAGCGTTCAGTTCCTCCAAATACCCGTATACCATTACTGTTTTACTTTAATAATACTTCTTGATGAACTTTCATCAATTTAAATAATCATCCCTTTTCCACCCAAAGATATTTTTTCACTCTCAACTATAATAAAACATTTCGCTACAAAAATGCATCCATCCGTCACAGTTTTAGCATAACACGTAAATCACTCTTAATATATTTTCGCCCGCACTGTCGCTCGTGCAAGTTGCAAATATATAATAATTCTTAACTTACTACAACTGAGCATGTGTGTATTCATACCTTTTATGACAATATTAAGCGTATTCATAAGAAAATTATTTGTTCCGATCACTTTACATCTCGGATACACTTAATACATTCACGCCTAGACGTACCTAAAATCAAGCTCCTTTTATAGAGCGGAGAAAAACTCAGAATTATTTTGGATTAGACAATTGACAATGAAAGAAAACATTATTCTCTTATAAATACACAATTCTGCCCACTGATGAACTCAATCGTACATCTCAATCATCCTCTGCTGGCGCGCAGCTAAACTAAACGCACTGGTAGACTTTTGAATCTGTGATGTAATGCTAGGTGAATAATGTCCACAATCGTAATTATTTTGTACATATATTAAGGTTTAGGGTTGTAAATTATAGCCTGACTTTCATAGTACTCCTGATCTTCAAAGAAAGCTAGCACAAACGGGTCATCGACATTGGTCCTGTGCATTCACAGGTTATCGCGCTGTAACGCAACGCCCTTGTGACTCTATATGTTAATACTTAGATATAGAATATATAGATTAATTGGTGTCTGTGCATAAAAAGGATGTTAATGTGAAAATTTTCGGTCGATGTCTTCTACAATATCCGTGTTCCTCAAAACTGTTTCACCACCACCTTCTTCAAAGTTCCTCTCATGCTCCGTGTCCTTTGTACTAGTTACACCACCTACACAGATCATCGTAAATAGGAGTGGTACAGGAGGGGCCTGGGGAGCCGCGAAAATTTCGAGAGCATGAGCTCACGCTCTTGCTCACATTTGAAAAGTTTTCTATCGAAGTTGCTAGGGTCCACAGAGCAGCTGCCCTGTCGTCAACTCACGTGCATTTCATATTATTCCCCTATTGTCACACGTTTATTTCATTAGTACAGAATCAAAGTGCGATGGAGGCATGACAGCTGTCATGCCGCCAGCAAGGTGGGCACCATGACCCACGGCACCCTAGGCGATGATTGATAAAAGTCGCTCAAGATTGTTCTCTCGGATGCCGCTGATCACTCCACGATATGTCTCTGAAGCAAAGGGTTGAGAGGCTCGCGCGCAGCCTTTTTCTGAAGAAGCTCTTGGTATGCTATTTGCGTAGACTCTAATGTAAAACAATGAAATTATGCCTTCCACAAAGTTACCCGTGTTCTAGTTATAAGAAAGAAGAGGTTAAGAATGCACCTTGCATAATTCTCTTACGTTTGTGTTGGCATTTGCAGGGAGCGCGTGGCGGCGCTGCAGAAGACACTGCTGCCAGGAACATGGCTGGCCTCTAGCGGCGAACGCGCTAACTACGACGAACGACCCGATTTGTTGGTGCCCATTGTCAGGTAAAACGAGCATTGCACAAATTATTTCCTTACTTATAGTAACATCGAAACGCAAAAAGTGTTAGCAGTAGTGATGAAGTAATTCTATAAGGTAATTCATTATTTCTGCTTGAAACTAAAGGTTTAAGCAAAACAAAATTACATAAACTCATCAAAGTCGATTGTTAATAACGGAAATTACAAACGTGATTTATCCTAATGAAGATAATTATCCCTGCTTTGCACTCATAGGTGAAGTTTCAGACTAAAATTATATATTTATGTGATTTTTATCATAGAGCCGTTTAAACAGATTCATGTAAGCTTCTTGTAATTGAGAACGAAATATCATGTGTGCTCAGAATGTAAGAGAAATTGATTTCACATTTCATTCAGTGAAAGGATAGAAACACTTTCTCCACGATTTTAAGCACAATAAACGTGATTCAACATGCAAAAAAATATTTAAATTATTTCTTCTTCCTTTCATTTCTTGTTTTGAACTTTAAACTTTCGCACGTTTTACATTTATGCATTTCAATACTTACTCTTTTAGTGTTTTTTATGAATCAATTGTTTTAATGTTTTGATGAAGTTATTCGTTTATAGAAACGGTTTGAGCGTTGTTTTGCTTCTAATTCTAAAGTAAGATTTACGTCCATTTTTTCGACGAACTTGACGGACAAAAATGAGATTTTTTATTTACTTTTGAACAGTAAATGAATCGAGTTTATAAATTCTCTTTCCGTCTTATTAATAAGATTATTGTCGAATTAATAAGACCAATTGCAGGTATTTGGCTCTGGTGGGTCCAACTAGAAGGGTTGCGTCAGTTAGGACTCCGTCGTTGGTTAATTTCTGTTAGTTCTCTGACGTCCAGAAACGATAAGAAAATTATTTCCTTGTCTAGCATAGAAGACAACTAATTGACTGTGAAGTTGAAGAGAACATACGGCATGTGGAACGCCATTATTATTCTGAGTGAGTTTCAATTCTCTTGAAAGACAAACAAACTTGAATACTGCTACATTGTGCTAAGAATACTATACCCCTATTAGTATGAACGAATTCAAGGCTCTGAAAGACTCAGCATAGGTTTTGGGGGATACTTTTACTCGAAGCCTCAACAACAATTTCGAAATTTTCCCCAAAAAATGGCTCCAAATGTTTGAATAAACATTGTGCTCGAGAAGCGAAATAACTGCTTAAAAGAATGCCTCAGATCTCATTTCTGTTGAAATCCCTGATTTTTTGAAGATTACAGTTGTTCTAAATTGTTTCTGTGACTTCCTACAAGTGCAGTATTAAATAACGAGGTTTTTTCTTTCTCGCCAAAGGTATTGTAATCGTCCGCCGGAAAACAAACATTTTTCGACTAGAAAACTCTTCTTGCAGGAGCATAGTAACAAAAATTAGATAAATCTTGTTCCTATATGTATTAAATTACTTCCTTTCACTCATGTAGTCAGACTCCATGTTTTGTGGGTATTCGATACCGAAAAATCCATTGACGGCAAAATGTCTGTCTGTCCGACTGTCCGTTCATCCGTCCGCCTGTCTGTCTAAATCGGTTTGACGATTTTCTCTCAAAACTATTTCCTCAATAGATTCAATTGAGCTTGAGGGTCTCTGATTTTGAGAAAGGTATTTTGGTCTTTTGGGTCTTTTGGATGATGGTCTTTTTGCGCTCGCATCATTTCCAAAATCTTCTCAAAAATGCTCCAACCTTTTTTTAATTGAACTTTGTCCCTCGAAAGAATGCTTAAGAAATTGGTGCAGGTTTCTTTTTCGTTGAAATCCTTGATTTTTGAAAATTGCAAAGGTTTAAATTTTTTCGGCGTCGTTTTTTAACTACAGTTGTTAAGATAAATAGTGTTTCTTTAATGAAGTAAATTCTTTAAAAAATCTTGAAATAAAGTCATGTACAATTTTTCGAAAATTTAAGTAGTGTTTGCGAAAATTTGCGGTAAATGTATGCTATTTTATTTTTTAATCATTTTTTTAAATAGATCAAAATTTTTTCTTTAAAATTTGTCCTCGTATGTACCAAAGGACGATAGAAAATAGTGCTAGTCTTATTTCTGCAAACTCATATTTTTGAAAATTGCAAAACGACGTTCCAAAAGTACAATATTTTAGACGAGATATTCTTGTCTTAAATGAAATATTTTATAAAAATCTGATCTTTAAAAATGGTTAAGTACATATTTTTTGTAAAAACAACTAGTTCTGTTTGAATTTAATGCATATTATGAGAAAAATTTTCTCAAAACGCTATCCATATTTTTTCTTTTATTTTGTTTTTCACAAATAGAACAAGGAAGGCTTAAAAATAGTGCATGTCTCATTTTCGTAGGACTTTTTGAATTTTCGTAAATTGCAAAAGTTATAAATAACGTGAGAAAGTATGTGTTGATGCAGTACTACTATTTTCCTAAACGAAATCTGTGTTCAAAGTGAAAATTTAAAATGCGGTCATGTACAATTTTTCGAAAATATGAATAATTATCACGTAATTTGGCGACAAAAGTAGGCAATTTTTAAACATTTATTTTCCCAAAAAGAGCTGATTTTTTTCTTTAAACTTTCTTCTCGTAGTGAGTGTAACGCGTGGCTTTGAAGGATTAATCCAAACTAGTATATCACTCATTGACCTGAAAGAATGTGGCACTGTTTTCATATATACAGTAATATTCATGCGATGGTATATTGGATATTGCAATTACCAATTATCATTATTTACCTGCGTAAGTAATATTGAGAGAGTCATAAATACTCTTTTGACAAGAGCTATTACTAGTCCATTTGCAATATGAAAGGAGCTTAGTGCAATTTCTGATTATTACCAGGTAGTGCTAAGTAAAATAAAATTTTAAAATTATAATATTCATTGTAATTTACATTATAAGGGAGTAAAATAAAATTTTATTATGAGGCGGGAAAGTTCATTCAAAGTGATATTAGGAGATTACAGTGAAAAAAATGTTTGGTCTGGATTGCCATACATCATTTTATTTATTCATTGCCAATATGGAAGGGAACATTTAAATCAAACATTCAAATATTAAACATATGCTAAAATAACATACGTCGTTCAATGGTGCAATAAAAGTATTGACAAAGAGACGCAAAGAAATTGACTCGTTGCTAAAAACATTCTACTATGTTAGTACAATGTACTATACATGCCAACCGCGCGCGATCATGCCTTCATCTTCCTTGTCCTTACCCCTTTCCTATACACACTTATAATCACATGCATCACTCTACCGTATGTCTAGGAGACCAGTTGGGAGCTTAGAGGTAGTCATGTTGGGGCGGTGCCCCGCTGGTGTGAGATACCTGGGTGAGGAAAACCCGACAATCCGATGTGTAGGACAGCACCGAATCTCTCCATCCAGCAGGGGAAGAACTCAACCACGTTCCATAATAAATCATGCACTCCACTTACTGGAATAATGACCATGACAGTTGTCGTGAAACACAAAATAATCAATGAATCCTTTTCTAAGCACTATTTTTTTTAATTCACTAAAAAGTAAAATCGTGATTTATATTGCCAAGCACAATGATCGACTGCTCAGTTCTAAAGGAGTATGCGATTTATTTTTGCCTACCAAAAAGTTTTATGATATTATTTTTGGGACAAATAATGATTATATAAGTAAAGATTTTATCAGATATATTTAATATTGCTTTTATTTACCGCGTTCATTGTATATTTTTCCATCGGACGTATGTCCCACGTACTTGGTTTCCCCTGTCGTGTGAGTTTACGCCGCAGCCATTGTTACTTTAATAGCGGGGCGCCTCCAACGCCGCTCCTCCAACGGGCTCTCCAGGCTCCCCGGGCCGAGGAAATCGCGCGAATCAAACCACGTCGCGTCATCTCCTCCGCCGCCCGCGCCCGCCCGGGGCGCCGCGCCGCGCCGCGCGCACCACGCGCGTATTACGCCGCATCAGCGACGATCAGTTCCCATCAGAGAGTCGATTCGTCAATTACGACGGGTTTTACGAGCGAGGGCGCGCGGCGATCATGCCCCTCCCCCTCCCCTCCGCCCCCGCGAGCACCGAGGCATCGCCGCTGCTAACGGCGCGCTCTAACGGCGAGGACGCGACTTTCCCAACGCCGCCCCCTCCCTGCCTCCTCCCACTCGCATTCCCCCTCGGTGCTTCCCGACGCTCGGGTCCTCCAGTGTGTCTCCGCGTCGCCTGCCTTGTTAGGGGCGTCAGCGGGCCCCGACCAAAATACTCGAGTCTTCAGACCTGGGTATTTGTTCCATTTGCACAAGCCAAGGTGGGATGCTATTGTGTCATTCAATGTCAAGCGGTCAGTGCTCCCCATGCGACCATCTCGGATTTTGATGAAAGTGTGTATGCCGGTTGTATGCCGTGTCGCAAACTTTCGTGAAGTTGTCGCTTTCTAGATGAAATAGTTATTTCAGATATAGGGATTTGTTTGACCCCTTGCATCGTTGTCGGGCTATCAGATTTTCGCAAATTTGGGATACAATGTTTCCTACTCTGATATTGCTAATCAAATGAAATTGAGTTTACTTCCATAACTTTTTCGCTCATTTAAATGAAACTAATATAATTTCCCCCTTTGTTATCTCAGTGGGAACATTGCAGCAAGAACGCCGAAAAAAATAGTCCAGATTTTAACATTGAATAGCTTTCTTAATATTTGAGTAATAAAAAAAATTGGACCATAATAGTTTCAATCTCATAACTCTTACCATTTCTTCACACATTAAGTTTAAAATTGACAATTTTGGAACAAACTCCCGAAATAGGATAGGTTCCACCTTCTTTTGCAGAAAAGTATCTTCTAAAATTTTTTTCAATCCTATCTCATTACAAAGAGTAGTTTTTGAATCTTTTCAATAAGTTAATTTGATTTTCCACCAAAGACATACATCACTAAAACTATAGTAAAATGTTGACAAAAAATAATATTCAATCAAAATTCCATACTTTATTGTTGTATTATTCAAGTAAGAAATTTGTAATTTATCACCGTATATTTCTACATAACCTAGTTTTTTTAAATGCATAATATCAACTCCCTTCCACCTTCCGTTACTGTAAAAATTAGTGTAAATTTGTTGAATTCTTCGAAATGCCTCCAAATAGTGTTTGTACAGGGGCAGTTCTTTAAAATTAGATCACTTAGGAATTAGGAATAGGAATTATTCTTATTATAGATTTAGGAGGTTGATTTTCGTCATCTGAAGATGTGTTCTTTTATTGATTTTAGTCTTGGAAATAAATAGATATTTATGCAAACCATAATACCAACACGATTCTGTAAAATGGTTTGCAGTGCGTAGCTGAATATTACAGATTGGACTTAATTTTAAGAAGATAATTTTTCATATCTCTACCTCATTATACCTTCAATGTATTCTATAGGCCGAATCAATTTTATAGGCCAGCTGCAGCAAAAATAATGCTGAACAAAATTGCACAAAATGGTTTCCTAAAAGTAGCTCACAAACTGTTCAAGAACAACAAATACAAGAGAATTATTTCAGATTATTTCATGTATTCTTTTCCCATGGAAGTACTCAAAATATTTACTTTCGGTGTTTTACTCGCGTCTTGTTTCTAGACATTGCTGGGCAGGAAAGTCTTTCTCAGCATGAAGTGCCCCTTGAATCCGCACATGACCTGTCGACCTGTTGTCTCCTTTAAATGTTCGCAATATAATACCACACAAAAACGATACTATTGTTTCGAGAATCAGTATCTGATAATAAAGGAACGTCGGTACTCTATCTCGTTACGCATTGGTTGCTTACTTTAAACCGTGAATACTTTTGTGATTTGTATTGTAAGAAAAATCATCAAAAGATTCCTGAATCCATGCTGTATTTGTAATAAAATATTGCTCAATACCAATACGTACACCGAAATTCACTCTAATATGTTCCTAATAATTCCTTCCTAATATATCTCATTTAAACTTCATTGGTACAAGACTGTTACAAATCATTGTCGAGATCCCGCTAGCACATATTTTCATATCCTGCAACTATTACAGTGTAGATTGTAGAGGAGGCTAAGCCAATATGTACATACACAAGTGAGAGGACGCAATATTTCAGCTTTTCACTTATTCTCGATGTACCGTGAAGCTATTATTGAAATTAGTGACATAGAATTACTCACAAACGAGTCTTAGAAAGAAGCAAGTAATCACATGTCATTAGACGGTCGCGAAAGATTTTTGACCTTTCAACTATTTGAAAATATCTAATGCCTAAATCATTCTATTGTGTGCACTTTTATTTTGAAATTACAATTAAAATTGAAATCCATGAGGTTTCTCCGTGCTTTAACGTCTCTATCGCCTCGGTCGTTCGTACTGTCATTGCGATTTTTCAGACGGCGAGTGCGTGAGAGCGACTAAGAACCCACCTAACAGGCATCGTAGCTCTGCATCTCCGGGCCGTTACATCCCCTTAACCTGCGAAGTCTTAGCCTTAGTGTCGTCGCGAGCGATCTCAGCGGTGGCGGCGGCGGTGCTCCCTATGCGCGCTCCGTTACGCGTTGATTACGCGTGAGGTGGCGCGGGGGCGGCGCGGGGGCGGCGCGGGGGCGGCGCGGGGGCGGCGCGGGGGCGGCGCGGGGGCAGCGCGGGGGCGGCGCGGGGGCGGCACGGGGGCGGCCCGGGGATGGCGCGGGGGCGGCGCGGCACGGCGACGCTTATTGTGATAAATGCGCCGTGGCGCTGTACTACCTCGTCACCTGAGGCCCTCTCCTCCCCTCCTCGCCTCGTCACCTCCATCGCTCGCCTCGATGCCTTGCTCCGCCCCTCCCCTCCCGTCCCCGCCACTCCGCTCCCTTCCGCTCCTCACCTCGCGGCGGAGGCGCCCCGGCCATATTTAACCTGCGTCAACCCGCGATGCGCTAAGGCTGAATTATGATAACAGGGCTGTTCGCGTAGGTCAGACCTCCGCTCATATATTTGGTCAGTGGGGCGGTGTTGAATCAAGAACGCACCTGTACCGAGTGAAATTTGATCTGCTGTGCGCGCTGGAGCTGCTGTTGAAGCGAGCTGCGAAAATCCATTGTTGTGACCTGTGGCGTTGTGTATTCTCCCTGGAATGTAACGTAAGGAATTTTTTGATGGTTCAAAATATGCTTTTTCTCTTGAGTTTTTCAAAGCACTGCTCGCAGCTAAGGTTAACAAATTTGTATTACGTTGCGAAGTATTAAAAATGTCTACAATAAACTACCAAATAATATAAATAAATATACGATAAATATAAAATACTCTTAATCAGTATGTATACTACGAATTATTAGTATAGAGTTGTATAACATGTAGGGAAGACACAATATTCTTTTTGGTGGTATGTGGTGGTCAACAAAGTCATTGCAGATGGCGCTAGTGTGAAGTATATGCGAATCACGAAAACAAACTGGGTAAACAAGAGGTGTTGCACAGAATGTCTTGTATTATTTGTAGTTTACATACATTTACAAAACTTTACTCGCACGACAACACACCATTTATTTAAGAATAAGATATCTTCTTAGACCTACCTAAGACGGAAAGCGATACTGTTCTGCATAATATGCTTGGTAAACGAATCTGTACATCTGAATGACAAGCTGCAGAAGTCATTGCCAAGACAGTATTTTTTACATTTAAAACCTAAATCTCACACTCATTTTCAAAATTCGTCAACCATACAAAAATGTAGTAGAATGCAATATTTAGGTAATTTCTGTTATTGTTATTTGATGAAATATTTGTATGGTAGTCATTGTGTTTTCCACGTACAATTTTTCACATTTTTTCAAATTTTGTGATCTGCTAGTAGATAAATTGAATTGAGACTTTGGGACTGTCGTAGAAGAGGTGAAAAAAGAGACAATAAAGAGAACTTTCAAAACAAATATAGAGCCCTAGAGAAAATATCATTTTAGTGTTTCTGAAAAGATATCTTTTTGATCTCTTCTACATTCTAAAACTTTAGATTTCGGAAAACTTATAATCATTTGAAGCATTTGTATCTACAAATGCATTAAATTATGAAATACTAAATGAAATAGAGTGATTATATAGAACAAACAGAAGAGCTATCTAGCTGGAAAATCCTGACACTCTCGAGACTTAACCCTAGGATCTTGCAGTTGTCGTCAATTGATACCCTGAACCACCTAAGCCGGATCATCATTATCATCAAAATCATTATTATTATTATTATTATTATTATTATTATTATTATTATTATTATTGCTATAGTTGTTGATTTTAGAGTTCTCTACGGAGAAAATAGTGCATGTAAGTGAACATGTGTGGGTGTGTAAGAAAAGAGGACGGGACAAGGATGTCGAAGAAAAGATCGCCGCGGTCTGTGGCCCTTTTGTGAAGGTACTGCTAGGGTTACGTATTTGCCTGGTATTGATCGGAGAAGCTAGAGAAATCTACGAATCCACCACATTCGGGACTCCAAAACTAGGACTTCTCGCTCAGAGACGTTGCAGTGACAACAGTTCTTTCCCTGAGGTATCTCTGCATGTGAGTTTCATTTGATATAAAGTAATTTTTCTGTGTAATTACTTCATGTGGATAGAAATATTGAAATTTTGCAAAAAGGGAAACTTGCCTACCAAAAACTCCAGACGCATTGAAATTTTAAAAAAAAGATGGTTGAGTTATAATTTTTTCTATCCACGTTTTAGCCTAGTGGCTGGTTCATACGCAAAGGGTGGGCATGGTCGCGGAGCAATACGGCTGGCAGACCCGCGAGAATTGCTTTCATGAGTCGTCGCAATGATTGACTGAATGTGCGGAAGTAGCATCGAATAGCTTAACCTGAGGGCCGCTCAAACACTTGCAGCAACGACATGGACATGACCGTAAAATGGGCGATACGGAAGCTAAAGAGCGATCCCTCACACCCACGTGCGTTATCCTTAAAAAAAAAAAAAAGTTTGTAGGAATGCTTCCCATTTTACGGGGGGAATAAGAAAATTGTAAACAAGATTTTGCAGGTAAAATTGTGTAACGTTGCTACTCCGGATTCAGTTGCCTTTGATACAATACCTACTTATTTTCGAGAGAAATAAATGAACTCCGTTTAATAGCTAAAATATCGATTTTATTGAGCAATGAATGCATTAATATTTTATAGAAGTTTACCTCGGACCTCTTTTACATTTTTTGAAATCTACTGCAAACATACGTCTGTGCTTGACTTACTAATGTTTGCGAACATAACTACTTATGTTTGTGTTACGTTTGCGAACTAGTCTTCTCTGAAGAGAGAAGGAGGTAAAATCAAAACACGGAAATGATCTCTGAATACAATCTGGAAAATTCTTCTAACCTTTCCAGTTTTCGAACTGTTGTTCATATATGAATCATAACATAATGAAAATGTAACATAAATAATATGTTCTTTATATTAATTTTATTTATGAGTAATTTTCTTTACCAATATATCTGTATTCTGTTTAATATGCGGTTTAATAACCTTCTGTTGTTGGTCGTTCACTTCTCGACCTGTCAGCGATATTTCCGTTCTCCAATTACCATGCTATTCCTCCCTTGCCCTCGATTGCATGCTGGCGCAGGAGCATGTCTGCCAGAGTGGGCAATACACGTCCCTGTTCTTGACTTAACAGTTGCAATCACCTAATTGTCTTAATTATTTTCTTTCCCGTTTTTTAGTCAACGTGAACATTCACGGTTCTGCAATATAGTCACTTTTTGTCATTTGGTCGTAAGGAACATAAAAGACATCTGTTAAAGTTGCAGTATTATGTTATTAAACAAAGGTTTATTAGTTACCTTCACGTGCAGTAATATATATCAACCTCAAAGTCTTTTTTGTTTGTTACACCACTGACACTCCATATTCCAACCTTCTAACCTTGCAAAATTTCCAATAAACCACGTCGCTTTTCCTTTCGTAATCCTATTCCACGCATATTGCGAACACATGCCTACTTTGTCCGCTGGCTAATCCGGCCCTCGCCCCATGGCGACGGTGCCACGTGAATAATTTCGCCTCCCCACCCCCTTTCCTCACCCTGCCGGCACCGCGGCGCCGGGAAAGGTGCGCGGAGGAGCTCACCCTGACTTCAGTCGCCCCTGCGTCGAAGGATGGGATGGGATGGGACGGGTGGGGGTGGGGGCGGGGCTGGGCGGGTAGGAGCGCAGCCGGGGGCGGATTGGGGTGGAGTGGAAATGGGCGAGGCGGAGCGAGGCGCAGCGGGGCGGAGTGAGGCGGAGTGAGGCGGAACGGAGCGGAGCGGGGCAAAGAAGGGAGAAGCGGAGGGGGCGGGGCGGAGCGGTGCAAATACGGGGCGGAGCGGGGGAAGCGGAGGGGGGTGGGGCGTGGCACGGTGGAGCGTAGCGGGGCGGGGAGCGGCGCCGCGGTGAGGGGCGATGGGCGCGGAAGGGCGTCGCTGCATTATCGTTAGGGCGGCCAAATGCGGAAAAATCCAATTTGTTTAGCGGGATACCGCCTCGCAGGGACAAAGCCGAAGCGCGGAGAGGAGCGGCTCCGACCGCCGCGCGTTGCCATAGCGACGCTCCGCGGCTCGTGGGCTACGTGCCCCTGCTCCACGGGTTCGCAATGGGAAGGGCTACTCGTCTTTGGTGTGATATTACAGGGCGGCTACTTTTAATTCCAATACAACATGTTGAAAGAAACTTAGAATTGTCGCATGTAAATTTAAATTATAAAAATTTAGAAGAGTGTATACTTAGTAAATCGAGACAATATTATAAAATATGAATTGTAGCTAGCGGGGCTATAAATGGCAGTCTTTCCTGTATTTGTTTTCTATTTCCATTTATCTCGGCTTGCGACTTGGACTTGCCACATACTCTTGCCAGCTGCCATCTATCGCCGTCCAAAGTAATTTTTTTGACATTTTCTTAATTTTTCGATTTCTTAATTGTAGATCGGAAATATTATTTTAAGATTATTGAGAAACCTTGTCCTTAATGGCAATTTTCTTTGAAAAGTTTGGAGCCCTTTTTAAAACACTGGCAATTAAGCGCTACTGTGCGAAATTTGAACCTCTTTTCACAAAATGCTATTGAGTTTCCGAAAAACTTCATATTAAGTAATTTCAAGCACTTCCTGTCACAAATGCAATAGTATTTACAAATAGCTGGAAATGTTAACGGCGTGAGAGATATTTAAATATTAACGGCGTGAGAGATATTTTTCAAAAGTACATTGGAGTGATTTTTTAAAAAAAATACCCCAGAATGAACTTTACGTCATATTAAAGCTTGCAATTATTACCATCCTTCAAAACGTTTGAAAAAAATCGAGCAGTTTTTGAGAAAATGGCGTTTGAAGGTTACTGAAAATGCGGAATTTTGTGCTAATTTGCTCAGAAATAAATTTGAGGTTTTGACAAACTTTATTTGATATTGTTTAAAGCACATGCACTTATAAATATATTAATGTAAACATTCGTCGTTAGTCTTAATATTATCGACCTAAGAGACAAGTAAAATAATACATTTTTGTAGTTTTTCCAAAAAGCAAAAGAATAGAGCGTCTATGTCATCTTATAGAATATATTTACCAAAAGTTTAAAGAAAAAATTTAGAGCCGTTTTTGAGAAAAACTTGTTTTTGTAAGTTTTTAAAATTGCGCAAATTGCACGCAATATTCTGCAAAAACTACTAAAATTTTAAAAAAATGTTGATATTTTCGAAAGTTCAGAGTTAACGGTAAAAATCGTACCTATGTCACCTTTATAAGTGTATGTTACTCTATTTTTACAAGATATTTAAAGAAAATATTTGGAGCCGTTTTAGAGAAAAATTTGAAAATGTCCCAGGGGCCTTAGGTAAAGTACCTTCAAAAGCTAATAAATGATTTTCAAAATCGCAGAGCTTCGACTCAGGCCAAATAGTTGGCGGTTTCTTCAATTTCGAAAAACTCTTTCGCATGGTTTAGGCGCTAGTGTTGTTCACATACACCAGACAGACAGACGGACGAACGTTTAAAAAACACACTTTTATGGTGTCAGGGAACACCCAAACGTGTATTTCCGTTGAAATCTCGAAATCGATTTTCCGCAGCGTTACCAAACTTTTCCGATACTACGTATATATCGACGTATACGGGAAAGTAAACACAAATCTGTTTCTTACGTAATTATTTTGTTTAAGTAAGAAATTATTAACGTAATTACTTACGTAATTATTACGTTCTTAACATTTCGCTGTTGTTTTGCACTACATTTCTATTTAGAGAAAGGTTTTGCATGGCTTGCATTATGAGAATCCAACTTATTTATTCTATTTTCAACTATGTTCTTTACGTGATTATAAAGCTAGGAGTAATAAATTGTTATTGGCGTTAATCTGTAAATAATTTTACAAATCAGAAAACTTAATTGAACCCAGAGGGGAGAGCTAACACTCCAAATTTGTATCTTTCATCCATGTATTACAACAATATGTGGGAATCTTCCATTTATATTTTTTGATTAAGGGCAATCGTTGCTACGTTTGTCGTAAATTGAAATACTGCTGATACAACGAATATCTCTATAGGAATTCAATGTTTTTTTAAAACATCTATAAAAGGTTAACAGTCGATTTTATTTAATGAAATTCAAAAAGGAATGAACAGGAATGGTCATAACTCCTAAAAATATCTGAGAATGACACTCAAAGGACAAACGAATGTCATTCGAATTTTGAGGAAATCATGTATTTGATCGTTTGTGTGAAGTTTGTGCTATAAGCTGCCAGAAAAGTTATAACACTGAAAACGTTTAAAAATCTCACAATACAACGTAAAAGAATCTCTGAAGTTTATCCGTCCCCTTTTTCATTCGTTAACATTTATGAATTATTACCTAATGTAATTCTTAACTTCCGCTCTGTCGATATCATTTTCATATAATTGTATCCTAAGTAACTTTCCAGAAGTTCTCTCTATTTTCAACTGCCGATTTTCATTTTAAATATTTAATAATTTCATTTCTGAAGATGTTCTAGACATAATGTGGATATATTAAATAACGGTATTTCGAAATAATATTTGAAACTTGAATAAAGGTCTGAGATTTCCACGGAAATATGTGTTTATATGTACTTATCTTTTTCTAAAATATGATGAAATTCCTTGTTAAATTGCAATCAAATTTCTATGTGAAAAGAATGCAAGAAAAAATATTTACAAATTTATATGATTTAGCATTTTCAATATACTTAGAGAAAGTACAGCGTGTCAGTCGACTATTAATTCTCATGTTAATACAAAACGTAATATAAATTAACATATTGAAATTAAAACTGACAACTTTTGTGCAAACCGTGAAAAATCAAGACACATATTACATGTAATCCAGAAAAATACAAGGACAAGACAATTGTGTGTCAGAAAGCTAAAAGCCACAGACCAGCAGGATGGTGAGTACGCTAGTCGGAAAACAAAAAGTTCCACGCAAAATGGTTCTTATTGGTGATTCCGGGCGCATCAAGAGCTAAGGTATAGTGCATGTTTTCAATGCGGGTGATGACACTGCTCTTCGCAGCTGCCTGGCTAGATTCGGCGCCGACCTAAGTCAGCTTGGGGGGATTTCCTCAACCAAATATCTCCACCAGCCAGGCCCCGCCTCAGCCGAGACAATCTCTGAGCTCTTGACTGATCTCCCGAAGTGTAATACTGTAGTGCATGTGAGTGTGTGTGTAATTTAGGGGCGAGGATAGGGCAAGGAGGATGAAGGAAAGATCGTACGCGTTCCGTGGCCCGTTTCTTAGGGCACTGCTCCGGCATTTTCCTAGTGTTCATCGGAGAAACCACGAAAAACTACCTATCAGATACGCCGGCCGCTAGAATTCTCCTCGCAGCGGCTGTACTGTACCTAGCTATGAAGCTAGTGTCGAAAATACTACCAACGTCAGCAGTCGAACTCCAGAACATCCCGGCCAGAGGAACTGCAGTGGCATTGATGCCCTGAGCCACCTTTGCCTGCAAAAAAAACTATCGAATGCATTGCAATGCTACCTTGTAGGTTAGGTAGAAAAGGAAAGTTCAACGAATTCATTTTTTTTTTTTTTGTGATTGATCTATTCGGGTTAGAATATCGTGCATTGCCGACCGGCTGCATGAGAACATTCGTCCTCCGTGTCTAGCCGAAGCTACGAAAGAGCCTCATGAAAGCGGCGGATCTGGGTGGAGCGACTCGGCACGACGCGGCGTGGCACTGGCCTCCAACAAACGCACGCATTTTTCGGGCGCCGCTGAGCGCGCGGCCGGGCGAGGCCGCGTCCCGTAAGGCGTGGAGCGGGGGCGGGGGCGGCTCCTCATGCACCGGCGCGCTCCTCCAGCAGGCGACTCGAGCCCTCGGCGCTCGGCGCCGTCTCCTCAGCAGCCCTGGAGCGCCTCATTAGCCCGGTGGTAATTGCAGGTGGCAGCGCCCTCGCCTATTGTCCTCGCCCCCTCTCTCGCACTCGCCGCCCGGCCGGCCGGCCGCCCCCCGTTTTCCGCGCGGTCGACTTTCGTCAAGTTCCTCCCGCGCCGCTTGGCCGCGACTGCGCGCCTCGAGGTGCCTCGTGGGCGCTGGCTTTTAAGTCAAATAATGAATCTCCTGTCGACATCCGCTTTTGTTTAGGGAAACGCTGCATGCCTTAATAATGATAACTCGTGATTTTTTTGACAGCCAACCAACTTCCTTTACGTAGCATGAAAAAATGAAAGACATGTTCTTGTCTAGACGACACATTTTCAATACCCGTTCTCTTTTATTTGTAATAGTAGTAGTAAAATGTGGCGTCGCCGACTCTGTAAACTGTTTTAAAAATAACTTCATATGTTAAAAATGACTTTCATCTTTCATTTCTTCCATGCCCAAGTTTGTTCAAATATGTTTTTTTCAGTATCTGGCATTGGACTTTCCAATGAATCGTAGTAGCTGATAATATTATATTCACGTTCAAAAGTTCCCAACACCCAATGGCCTTGTGTGTTACCTCCATATGGGATATGAACTGGTCTTGTAATTACAAAATTATAATCGCCGTAACAATTAATTACTTATTCTGATGCTAGTAGTTAAATTTTAGTACAACTATATTTTTACGGCATTTTTTGCTAATACCCACAAAAATGCACATAGCACATTTGCATTAGCACAAAGCTAAATGCAAAAATACAGATAATTCCGAATTAGTTACGAAAATTATGTCGCAACATATTTTACAACTATAATTGATTCTTCCCCAATTCATTCTCTATTATTATTCACAGATTTGTTTTCTCCGTGTTCACTTGAATTTCTTGAAGTTTAATAAGTTCCGAGGCAATACTGTTCGTAGGTTTCCGCAAATTTATTTTTAAACATATGTTAATTTCAATCTAAATTGAAATCAATCTGTAGCGCGATTTACGTGGTAATTCAATTGTTCACTTAAAGATATCAGTGTTGCCAATTCCTTGAAAGAAAATTATGGCGTATTTTGCTAAAAATATGTTTGGGTACTGGTTTATAATCAATACCTCCTGGCGTTATCACTAAGATTGCCAAAACACGAAAAATACTTTTTTTGAAATTTATTTGAATCTTCTTGCCGGATCAGAAAACAAATAACCAGTTCCACGTCAGGAGACCGAGACGCGGCGAATGAAATCTCATACGTCTCGATTCGTGCACGGGAAGTGGTCCAGCCGTCAGTGACGGAATCTCACACATCTGCACATTCCAGAGTTTTACTGAATTACTATATAGGGATTATTATTATTATTATTTTGTTATTCACGACGAAAGGTGGTACATGTTGCGTCGGTGGAATATAAAATATACACCATTCACATCCTTCGTTACAAGCAGATCTAGTGTCTGTAGATATCTCTACAATACTTTGCACATAAATGAGCTGTTCCCAATTACACAATGTCTTCTACTTCCCTTCCGTATTTCTTACTTAGATTTTGCGGAAGAAAACTCAGAGCTACGATATCGGTGTGATGGATATCGTTGACACCCTACAAACTGACGTTCTCCATTTTCAAACTCACGTATTTTAGACTCTCTCTGCCTCTTTGGTTATGGTGCTCTGTTCGCATTATACAGCAACATCTTCAAGATGTCATAATCGTTTCTCAAAATCTTAATTAAGAATATTCAGTTTGTTTGCAGTTATAGATTGTGGGTTTTTTGCTCAGCATGATTATTACTGCATTATATTGCAGTACTCAGCATGATTTACACTGTCCCACAGAAGTCATGTTTTGGTGAGAGTTCGAACCAACTACAGCTTGATTTTGAAACTCTGAGGTAGTTACAGATTGCCAGCGGAGGTAAGTCGTGCATTTTCGGGTATTCAGACTCTGGTTGGATTCGAAAAATTGAGACAAAATGATCACAATTGTTTCTGTCTATTCTTGCCAAATATAACATTCATCATCCTGCAAATTAGTAACTGCTTTATCATAATGATTCTCAATGCAATATTTTGGGCAGCAACTACCACTAATCCGTTTCACGTTTAATTCTTTACCTTTTAGGCTACATAAATGAGCGCATTACCATAGTGACGTCTATTTTTGTTTGCCTTCTAGTTTTATCTATCAATATATTACTTTTTCGCGCGAAGTACGTCTTCGTCTTTCTGCGAAGGTAGTACAGAGAAAGTATTTTTATTTTGCGGCAAAAATTGGCAAGTTTTCGACATAAATAATTTTATTCTGGTGCCCTAGTATCGAAAAATAGGAAAATCCTCCATTCTGCCTGTCGTCCATCCATGTGCAACGAAAAATCTTAAAGCATTCAGAAGATTTTCTCAAAAATATACGTTCCTCTGTAGATCTTGCCAAACTCGAAATACTGCGAATTTGAATTTAATTCCAGAGATACTATACATGAATCTTTAACAGTTTCAACATTTTCCCTTATTCTACACGTGGAAAAAATTGAAAGACAAAAATACAGATTTTTTTTGAGAAAATGCTTTTTACCTTCTAGCCCTCACTTCGTAAGAGGAGAAAAAAATTGTATTAATGTTCTGGAAAATGGCGATTCTTCTACAATAAACTTTCATTGCCAGAACTTGGTAACACGTATTAGAGAAATGTTGTTCATATATATTGTAAATAATTTTCTTCCGAACGCTGTGAAAATACATGTTTTGTGGCTGCTTGATAACGACAAATCAATTTTTTTCTGTCTTTCTTCTTAGTCTTTATTCTAGCTCTTGTCATTCGCATTCCTCTTTCGTCTTAGTCTGTCGTCTTAATCTTTCGGCTTAGGCTTACGTCATCGTCTTACGACTTTTTCATCGTCATCAACTTCCGGCTTCAACCTTCGTCTTCGTGTTTTGTCTTCGATTTCGCCTTCGCCTATCGTCTTCCCCTTCGATTTTTCGATTCCCCTTCTGCTTCGTCTCCATTTTTCGTTCATCTTCCTTCCGTGATTCTTCTTCGTCATTTGTCTTCGTCTTCGTCTTTTTCTAAAACTACATGAATTTATAAACACATCCGTGTCACTAGAATTCATTTATGTTACATAGTTTGTGAAATAGGTAGATTTATTTTCTGTTAAAAAAATGTAAAGTTTCGTCGATACATGGATCGACGATCTTTTCCGATTTTCGACATGTCATGGATTTTTCTGATCACCACTGACCTAGCACGAAATTTCATGTCAAATAAACTATTGATACCGATTTTTCGATTACAATCTTAGTATTTTAGAAAATCGAAAAAGTATCACCATAAACGTCAATTTCTTCCAAATAGCAATTTAGAACAATTCAATTTCAAGACGCTTCTGATTAAAGAAAAAACTCTATTTAAGACACAAATTGAAGAGCAAAGTACATACAATTTCGTGTGCGATTTTCAGCGCTGTATGTATTGAATAGTTTAGGAGATAGAGCAATTTGAAATTAACTCTCATTTCCAGAACTTTTAAGATTCGAAAATACAAGGCTTTCAATTTAAGGTTCCTACAGGTCACATTCTCATCTGTACATGACAAATGACGACATTTTCTGAAACTAAGAGAATTTAAAAACACATCGGTGTCTCTGCAATTGATTTATGTTACAAAGTTTGTGAAATATGCAGATTAATTTTGTGTTGAAAAATGTAAAGTTTCGTCGATCTTATTTCGACGAAATTTTCCGATTTTCGACATGTCACGGATTTTTCTAAAAAACACAGACCTAGCATAAAATTTTATGGCGAATACACTGGTGATATTCTTTTTTCCATTAGAAACTTAGTTTTGTAGAAAATCGCAAAAGTAGGGCCATCAACGTCAATTTTTTCCAAATAGCAGTATAGAAAATTTCTATATCAAGAAACTTCTGATTATACAAAAAACTCCATTTAAGACTCAAATAAAAGATCAAAGTTTATACAATTTGTTGTGCGAATTTCAGCGCTGTTGCTAGAACAGTTTAGTAGTTAGAGCCATTTGAAATTGACTCTTATTTTCAAAGCTTTCAGGATGCGAATATACAAGGCTTTACATTTAAGGTTCCTAAAAGCAAAAATTCTCATCCGTATATGACAAATCATGACATTTTCTAAAACTACAAGATTTTAGAAACACATCCGTGTCTCTAAACTTGTTTCATGTTACATTGTTTGTAAAATATGCAGGTTTAATTTTTGAATTGCAAAATGTAAAGTTTCATCGATCTATGGATCCATTGAAAATATTTTTAAATATTTGGCAAAAAAATGGTTTGGGGGTGTTTTGTACTTGATCAATAGAGGCTCCATTTTGTTTCTCGTCTATCTTTAATACTTTTCGTGTTATTGGAGTTTTGTTTGTACCTAAAAATTTCTCTTAAAAAGTTCTACTTGTATTCAAAATATCAGATGGCAGTACCAAAATTAATATTTTTCGAAATTTGGCACGAAAAGGAGAAGTGTTTTGTACTGTATCAATAGAAGCACCACATTGTTTCTCGACTAACTCGGAAACTATTCGTCTGATAGTAGTATTATTTGCACCTATGAATTTCTATTAATTTTTTTCTTGTATACAGAACATCAGATGGCAGTGCCCAAATTATTATTTATCGAAATTTAACACGTAATGGGGGGTGTTTCGTAATTGATCAATTAAGGCTCCACTTTGTTTCTTGTCTATGTCGGAAAATATTCCTGTGTTTGGAGTTTGGTTTGTACCTATGAATTTCTCTTAATGTGTTCTACTTCTATACAAAATATCAGATGGCAGTACCAAAATTAATATTATTCTAAATTTGGCACGTAATATGGGGTGTTTTGTACTTAATCAATAGAAGCTACACTATTTTTCTCGTCTATCTCGGAAACTATCCGTGTGATTGAAGTTTGGTTTGTACCTATGAATTTTTCTTAAAGTGTTCTATTTGTGTACAGAATATCATATGGCACTGCTTGAATTAATATTTCTCGAAATTTGGCACGTAATGTGGTGTTTTGTACTTGATGAATAGAGGCTCCACTTTGTTTCTCGTCTACCTCGGTAACTATTCGTGTGATTGGAGTTTGGTTTGTACCTATGAATTTTTCTTAAAGTGTTCTACTTGTATACAGAATATCAGATTAAACTGCCTAAATTAATATTTTTCTAAATTTGGCACGTAATGAGGGGGGGGTATTTTGTACTTGATCAATTGAGGGTCCACTTTGTTTTTCGTCAATCTCGGAAACTATTCGTGTGATTGGAGTATGGCTTGTACCTATGAATTTCTCTTATTGTGATCTACTTGTATACAGAATATCAGATGGCAGTGCCTTAATTTAATTTTTTTTAATTTGGCACGTACTGGGGGGGGGGGGTGTTTTGTACTCGATCAATAGGGACTCCACTTAGTTTCTCATCTATCTCGAAAACTATTCGTGTGATTGTAGTTTAGTTTGAGCCTACGAATTTTTCTTAAAGTGTTCTATTTTTGACAGAATATCAGATGGCACTGTCTAAATTAATATTTTTCGAAATGTGGCTCGTCATGGTGGGATGTTTTGTACTTGATCAATAGAGGCTCCACGTTGTTTCTCGTCTAACTTTGATACTTTTCGTGTTATTGGAGTTTGCTTGTACCTATGAATTTCTCTTAAAGTGTTCTACTTGTATGCAGAATATCAGATGGCAGTACCAAAATTAATATTTTTCGTATTTTGACTCGTAATGGGGGGTATTTTCCACTTGATCAATAGAGGCTCCACTTTGTTTCTCGTCTATCTCGGAATCTATTCGTGTGGTTGGAGTTTGGTTTGTACCTATGAATTTTTCTTAAAGTGTTCTACTTCTATACAGAATATTAGAAGACAGAACCAAAATTAATATTTTTCTTAATTTGGCACGTAATTAGGGGGTGTTTTGTACTAGATCAATAGAGGTTCTACTTTGTTTCCCGTCTTTCTCGAAAAACCATTCGTGTGATTGTAGTTTAGTTTGAGCCTATGAATTTTTCTTAAAGTGTTCTACTTGTATACAGAATTAGAGAAAGCAGTGCTGAACTTATTTTTTCGAAATTTGGCACGTAAGGGAGGGTCGTTTTGTAACTTGATCAGTTGAGGTTCCTATTGTTTCTCGTCTATCTCGTTAACTATTCGTCTGATTGGAGTTTGCTTTCCACCAGTGAATTTCTTTTAAAGTGTTCTACTTGTATGCAGAATTAGAGATACAAGTGCTGAAATTACTTTTTTCCAAATTTGGCAAGTAAAGGGAGGTTTTTTTGTAACTTGATTAGTTGAGTTTCCTTTTTTTCTCGTCTATCTCGGAAACTATTCGTCTGATTGGAGTTTGCTTTGTACCAATGAATTTCTTTTAAAGTGTTCTACTTGTATACAGAATTAGAGATAGCAGTGCTGAAATTAATTTTTTTTCGAAATTTGGCACGTAAGGGGAGGTCGTTTTTTAAACTTTATCAGTTGAGGTTCCTTTTGTTTCTCGTCTATCTCGGAAACTATTTGTCTGATTGGAGTATCTTTGCACCAATGAATTTCTTTTAAAGTGGTCTACTTCTATACAGAATTAGAAATAGCAGTACTGAAAATAATTTTTTTCCAAATTTGGCACGTAAGGGGGGGTCGTTTTGTAATTTGGTCAGTTGATGTTCCATTTGTTTCTCGTCTATCTCGGAAACTATTCGTCTGATTGGAGTTTGCTTGGCACCAATGAATTTCTTTTAAAGTGTTCTACTTGTATACAGAATTAGAGATAGCAGTGCTGAAATTAATTTTTTTCGAAATTTGGCACGTAAGGTGGGGTCGATTTGTAACTTGATCATTTGAGGTTCCTTTTGTTTCTCGTCTATCTCGGTAACTATTCGTCTGATTGGAGTTTGCTTTGCACCAATGAATTTCTTTTAAGTGTTCTACTTATATACAGAATTAGAGATAGCAGTGCTGTAATTAATTATTTTCGAAATTTGGCACGTAAGGTTGGGTCGTTTTGTAACTTCACCAGTTGAGGTTCCTTTTGTTTCTCGTCTATCTCGGAAACTATTCGTCTGATTGGAGTTTGCTTCGCACCAATAATTTCTTTAAAGTGTTCTACTTGTATACAGAATTAGAGATAGCAGTGCTGAAGTTAATAATTTCCAAAATTTGGCACGTAAAGGGAGATCTTTTTGTAACATGATCAGTTGAGGTTCCTTTTTTTCCCGTCCTTTTCGGAAACTATTCGTCTGATTGGAGTTTGCTTTGTACCAATGAATTTCTTTTAAAGTGTTCTACTTTTATACAGAATTTAAGGTAGCAGTGCTGGAATTAATTTTTTTTCTAAATTTGGCACGTAAGGGGGGGTCGTTTTGTAACTTGATCAGTTGAGGTTCCTCTTGTTTCTCGTCTATCTCGGAAACTATTCGTCTGATTGGAGTTTGCTCTGCACCTATGAATTTCTTTTAAAGTGTTCTACTTGTATACAGAATTAGAGATAGCAGTGCTGAAATTAATTTTTTTCGAAATTTGGCACGTAAGGAGGGTTCGTTTTGTAACTTGATCAGTTGACGTTCCTTTTTTTTCTCGTCTATCTCGGAAACTATTCGTCTGATTGGAGTTTGCTTTGCACTAATGAATTTCTTTTAAAGTGTTCTATTTGTATACAGAATTAGAGATAGCGGTGCTGAAATTAATATTTTTCGAAATTTGGCACGTAAGGGGGGGTCGTTTTGTAACTTGATCAGTTGAGGTTCCTTTTGTTTCTCGTCTATCTCGGAAACTATTCGTCTGATTGGAGTTTGCTTGGCACCAATGAATATCTTTTAAAGTGTACTACTTGTATACAGAATTAGAGATATCAGAGCTGAAATTAATTTTTTTCGAAATTTTGCACGTAAGGGATGGTCGTTTTGTAACTTGATCAGTAGAGGTTCCTTTTGTTTCTCGTCTATATCGGAAACCGTTCGTTTGATTGGAGTTTGCTTTGCACCAATGTATTTCTTTTAAAGTGTTCTACTTGTATATAGAATTAGAGATAGCAGTGCTGAAATTAATTTTTTTCGAAATTTGGCACGTAAAGGGGGGTAGCTTTGTAACTTTTGTACCTATCAGTTTTTCTTAAAGTTTTCTATATGTATACAGAATATCAGATGGAACTGCCATAATTAATATTTTTCGAAATTTAGTACGTAATTGTGGGATGTTTTGTACTTGATCAATAGAGGCTCCACGTTCTTTCTCGTCTAACTTTGATACTTTTCGTGTTACTGGAGATTGGTTTGTACCTATGAATTTCTCTTAAAGTGTCCTACTTGTATACAAAATATCAGATGGCAGTACTAAAATTAATATTTTTGAAATTTGGCTGGTAATGGGGGGGGGGGGTTGTACTTGATGAATAGAGGCTTCACTTTGTTTCTCGTCTATATCGGAAACTATTCGTGTGATTGGAGTTTGGTTTGTAGCTATGAATTTTTCTTAAAGTGTTATACTTGTATACAGAATATCAGATGGCACTGTCAAAGTTAATATTTTTCGAAATTTGGCACGTTATGCGGGGGTTGTTTTGTACTTTATTAATAGAGACTTTACTTTGTTCTTCGTCTATCTCGGAATCTATTCGTGCGATTGGACTTTTGTTTGTACCTATGAATTTCTTCTAAAGTGTTCTACTTGTATAGAGAATATCAGATGGCAGTGTTAAAATTAATAATTTTGCAATTTGACACGTAATGGGGGAGGGTGTTTTGTACTTGATCAATAGAGGTTCCACTTTGTTTTTTTAGTCTATCTCGGAAACTATTCGTGTGATTGGAGTTTTGTTTTCACTTATGAATTTCTCTTAAAATGTTTTACTTTTATACAGGATATCAGATGGCAGTGCCAAAATTAATATTTTTTGAAATTTTGCACGTAATGGCTCTGTTTTGTACTTGATCACCCGAGGCTCCACTTATTTTCTCGTCTATTTCGGAAAGTATTCGTCTGATTGGAGGTAGGTTTGCACCTATGAATATCTTTTAAAATGTTCTAATTGTATACAGAACATCAGATGGCAGTGCAAAAATTAATATATTATTCGAAATTTGCCACGTAATGTGGGGGTGTTTTGTACTTGACTACTCGAGGCTTCACTTTGTTTCTCGTGTATCTCTGAAATATTCGTCTGATTGAAGTTTGGTTTTCTGCTATGAATTTCTCGTAAAGTGTTTTACTTGAATACAGAATATCAGATGGCAGTGCAGAAATTAATTTTCTTCGAAATTTGGCACGTAATAAGGGGAAGTATTTTGTACTTGATTACTCCATTTAAGACTTAAAATAAAGAGTAAGATACAATTTAGTGTGCGAATTTCAGCGCAGTAGCTAGCGTAGTTTATGAGATATATGCATTTAAATTTGACTCTTATTTTTAAAGCTTTCAGGATGCGAAAATACAAGGCTTTTAATTTGAGGTTCCACAGGCCACATTTCTTATCCGTATATGACAAATGACGACATTTGCTGAAACTACAGGAATTTAGAAACACATCCGTGTATCTAAACTTGTTTTATGTTTCATGGTTTGTGAAATATGCAGGTTTACTTTTTGTGTTGAAAAATTGTATGACTCAAATGGATCGACGATATTTTCCAATTTTCGACGTCACGGATTTTTCTGAAAAACACGGACTTAGCGCGATATTTTTAATGGCGAATACACTGGTAATATCCATTTTTCGATTAGAAACTTAGTTTTCTAGAAAATCGCAAAATTAGGGCCATAAATATCAGTTTCTTCCAAATAGCATTTTAGAAAATTCATTTGTTTTCGCTTTCGTCTTCGTCTTTGTCTTTCGTCTTCGTCTTACGTCTTCCTCTTCGTCTTTAGTCAATGGTTTTCGTCTACGTCTTTGTCTTTCGTTTTAGTCTTTTGTCTTCCTCTTTCGTCTTTGTGTGTTGTTTTCCTATTTCGTCTTCGTCTTTCGTTTTCATCTTTCATCTTCCGTCTTTTGTTTTCATCTTTGTCTTTGTATTTCGACTTCGTCGTACGTCTTCCCTTTTGTCTTTTGTCTACGGTTTTCGTCTCCGTCTTTGTCATTCGTCTGCCTTTTTTGTCTTCGTCTTCGTCTTTCGTTTTCGTCTTTCGTCTTGGTATTTTGTTCTCGTCTTCGTTATCGTCTTTGTATTTCGTCTTTTGTCTTCGAATTTTTTCTTCGTCTTCGTCTTTTGTCTTTCGTCTTCGTCTTTCGTCTTCGTCTTTCGTCTTCGTCTTTCGTCTTCGTCTTTCGTCTTCGTCTTTCGTCTTCGTCTTTCGTCTTCGTCTTTCGTCTTCGTCTTTCGCCTTCGTCTTTCGTCTTCGTCTTTCGTCTTCGTCTTTCGTCTTCGTCTTTCGTCTTCGTCTTTCGTCTTCGTCTTTCGTCTTCGTCTTTCGTCTTCGTCTTTCGTCTTCGTCTTTCGTCTTCGTCTTTCGTCTTCGTCTTCGTCTTTCGTCTTCGTCTTTCGTCTTCGTCTTTCGTCTTCGTCTTTCGTCTTCGTCTTTCGTCTTCGTCTTTCGTCTTCGTCTTTCGTCTTCGTCTTTCGTCTTCGTCTTTCGTCTTCGTCTTTCGTCTTCGTCTTTCGTCTTCGTCTTTCGTCTTCGTCTTTCGTCTTCGTCTTTCGTCTTCGTCTTTCGTCTTCGTCTTTCGTCTTCGTCTTTCGTCTTCGTCTTTCGTCTTCGTCTTTCGTCTTCGTCTTTCGTCTTCGTCTTTCGTCTTCGTCTTTCGTCTTCGTCTTTCGTCTTCGTCTTTCGTCTTCGTCTTCGTCTTTCGTCTTCGTATTTCGTCTTCGTCTTTCGTATTCGTCTTTCGTCTTCGTCTTTCGTCTTCGTCTTTCGTCTTCGTCATTCGTCTTCGCCTTTCGTCTTCGTCTTACGTCTTCGTCTTTCGTCTTCGTCTTTCGTCTTCGTCTTCGTATTTCATCTTAGCTTTAAGTAGTCTTTATCTTCGCGTTTTTTTATTTCTTCGTTTTACATTTTGTCTTTTTTATCGTTATTGGTCTTCGTCTTTCTCCTTTGTCATCGGTTTTTACTTCCTCTTCGTAATCGTCTTTCGTCTTTGTTTTCGTCTTCATGTTTTTTTCATCATTCGTTGTCGTCTTTCGTCTTCGTCTTTCGTCTCCGCTTTTCGTCATTGTCTTTCGTCTTCGTCTTTCGTTCGTTCGTTCGTTCTTCGTCTTTCGCCTTCGTCTTTCGTCTTCGTCTTTCGTCTTCGTCTTTCGTCTTTCGTCTTTCGTCTTCGTCTTCGTCTTTCGTCTTCGTATTTCGTCTTCGTCTTTCGTATTCGTCTTTCGTCTTCGTCTTTCGTCTCCGCTTTTCGTCATTGTCTTTCGTCTTCGTCTTTCGTTCGTTCGTTCGTTCTTCGTCTTTCGTCTTCGTCTTTCGTCTTCGTCTTCGTATTTCATCTTAGCTTTAAGTAGTCTTTATCTTCGCGTTTTTTTATTTCTTCGTTTTACATTTTGTCTTTTTTATCGTTATTGGTCTTCGTCTTTCTCCTTTGTCATCGGTTTTTACTTCCTCTTCGTAATCGTCTTTCGTCTTTGTTTTCGCCTTCATGTTTTTTTCATCATTCGTTGTCGTCTTTCGTCTTCGTCTTTCGTCTCCGCTTTTCGTCATTGTCTTTCGTCTTCGTCTTTCGTTCGTTCGTTCGTTCTTCGTCTTTCGCCTTCGTCTTTCGTCTTCGTCTTTCGTCTTCGTCTTTCGTCTTCGTCTTTCGTCTTCGTCTTTCGTCTTCGTCTTTCGTCTTCGTCTTTCGTCTTCGTCTTTCGTCTTCGTCTTTCGTTTTCGTCTTTCGTCTTCGTCTTTCGTCTTCGTCTTTCGTCTTCGTCTTTCGTCTTCGTCTTTCGTCTTCGTCTTTCGTCTTCGTCTTTCGTCTTCGTCTTTCGTCTTCGTCTTTCGTCTTCGTCTTTCGTCTTCGTCTTTCGTCTTCGTCTTTCGTCTTCGTCTTTCGTCTTCGTCTTTCGTCTTCGTCTTTCGTCTTCGTCTTTCGTCTTCGTCTTTCGTCTTCGTCTTTCGTCTTCGTCTTTCGTCTTCGTCTTTCGTCTTCGTCTTTCGTCTTCGTCTTCGTCTTTCGTCTTCGTCTTTCGTCTTCGTCTTTCGTCTTCGTCTTTCGTCTTCGTCTTTCGTCTTCGTCTTTCGTCTTCGTCTTTCGTCTTCGTCTTTCGTCTTCGTCTTTCGTCTTCGTCTTTCGTCTTCGTCTTTCGTCTTCGTCTTTCGTCTTCGTCTTTCGTCTTCGTCTTTCGTCTTCGTCTTTCGTCTTCGTCTTTCGTCTTCGTCTTTCGTCTTCGTCTTTCGTCTTCGTCTTTCGTCTTCGTCTTCGTCTTTCGTCTTCGTCTTTCGTCTTCGTCTTTCGTCTTCGTCTTTCGTCTTCGTCTTCGTCTTCGTCTTTCGTCTTCGTCTTTCGTCTTCGTCTTTCGTCTTCGTCTTTCGTCTTTCGTCTTTCGTCTTCGTCTTCGTCTTTCGTCTTCGTATTTCGTCTTCGTCTTTCGTATTCGTCTTTCGTCTTCGTCTTTCGTCTTCGTCTTTCGTCTTCGTCTTTCGTCTTCGTCTTTCGTCTTCGTCTTTCGTCTTCGTCATTCGTCTTCGCCTTTCGTCTTCGTCTTACGTCTTCGTCTTTCGTCTTCGTCTTTCGTCTTCGTCTTCGTATTTCATCTTAGCTTTAAGTAGTCTTTATCTTCGCGTTTTTTTATTTCTTCGTTTTACATTTTGTCTTTTTTATCGTTATTGGTCTTCGTCTTTCTCCTTTGTCATCGGTTTTTACTTCCTCTTCGTAATCGTCTTTCGTCTTTGTTTTCGTCTTCATGTTTTTTTCATCATTCGTTGTCGTCTTTCGTCTTCGTCTTTCGTCTCCGCTTTTCGTCATTGTCTTTCGTCTTCGTCTTTCGTTCGTTCGTTCGTTCTTCGTCTTTCGCCTTCGTCTTTCGTCTTCGTCTTTCGTCTTCGTCTTTCGTCTTCGTCTTTCGTCTTCGTCTTTCGTCTTCGTCTTTCGTCTTCGTCTTTCGTCTTCGTCTTTCGTCTTCGTCTTTCGTCTTCGTCTTTCGTCTTCGTCTTTCGTCTTCGTCTTTCGTCTTCGTCATTCGTCTTCGCCTTTCGTCTTCGTCTTACGTCTTCGTCTTTCGTCTTCGTCTTTCGTCTTCGTCTTCGTACTACGAAATACGACGAACACCAAAATCGACGACGACGATAGAAAACGACGACAAAAGAAGACGACGACGAAAGACGACGTCGAAAGACGGTATCGACGAAAGACGACGGCGACGAAAGACGACAACGAAAGACGACGACCAAAGAAAGCCGACAACGAATGAAAGACGTCGACGAAAGAAAGCCGACGACGAATGAAAGATGACGATGACAAAAGAAAGCCGACAACGAATGAAAGAAGACGACGACGAAAAAAAGACGACGCCGCCGAGAAAAGACGCAGACGACGAAAGAGTGACTTCGACGACGAAAGGTGACACAAAACACGACGGTGACGACGAAGGACGAAGTCGACGAGGAAAGACGACGACCACGAAAGACGACGACGATGACAACGACAACAAGTTACGATGACGACGCCAAAAGACGATGACGAAAGACCTGGACGAGAGACGACGACGACGAAAGACGAGGACGACGAAAGGCAACGCAAGACGACGACGGCGGAAGACGATGAGAACGAAAGACGACGATGTCGGAAGACGACGACGACGAAAGACGACGAAGACAATAGATGACGACAAAAGATGACGATGACGAAAGACGACCACGACGACGATGAAGGACGACGACAGCGGAAGACGACCACGACGAAACACGACGAGCACGAAACACGACGACGACGAAACACGACGACGACGAAAGAAATGCGACGACGACGAAAGAGAGACGACAAGGAAATAAAGACCACGTCGACGACAAAAAAGATGCAGACGACGAAAGAATGATGACGACGACGAAAGACGACTACGACGAACGACGGCGACGTTGACGTAGACAATGAAATGCTAAGACGAAAGACGACTACAAGAAACGGTGACGACGACAAAAGACGACGACGTAAGACGACGACGAGACAACGACGACGAAAGACGACGACGACGTAAGACGACGACACGGAAGACAACGCAAGATGATGACGGCGAAAGACGATTAGGACGAAAGGCGACGACGACGAAAGACGACGAAAGACGAAGACGACGAAAGACGACGACGACGAAAGACGACGAAGACGACCACGAAGACGACGAAGGACGACAACAAATGACGACGACGGAAGACGACAACGATGAAAGACGGCCACGACGAAACACGACGAACACGAAAGACGACGACGACGAAACACGACGACGACGAAAGAATGACGATTACGACGGGACACGACGTTGACAACAAAGGACGAAGTCGACGAGGAAAGAAAAAATACGTCGACGAAGGACGACTACGACGAAAGACGACGACCATGATGAAGACGATGACAACGACGAAATGCCGTAGACCACGAAACACGACGACGACCATAAGTTTCGGCGACGACGACAAAAGATGACGACGACGAAAGACGAAAGCCGAAAGACGACGCCGAAAGACGACGAAGGACAACGAAGGACGACGACGAAATACGTCGACGGCAATAGACGACGTAAACGACGACGCAAGTCGATGCAAGGCGACGAAAGACGATGACGACGTCGAAAGACGACAACGAAGACGAAAGTCGACGAAAGAAAGACGACGACGACGCCGAAAAAAGACAAAGACGACGAAAGAAATACGACGAAGAAAGAATGATGACGGCGACGAAACTGGACGACGACGACGAAACACGACGATGACGACGAAGAACGAAGACGACATGGAATGACGTTGACGACGACGACAACTAAAGAGGATGACGAATTAATACGACGTCGAAAGACGACTACGACGAAAGACGTCGACGATGACAACAACGAAATACGAAGACGACGAAAACCGACGACGACGAAAGTCGACGACGGCGCAAGACGACGCAAGAAGACGACGACAGACCATTGACGAAGACGAAAAAAATAAAATATAAACCATATAAAGAAAATAACGAAGACAAAATTAGAAAAATGTAAAACTTCGAAAAATTTAAAAGTTCCAAAAATATAAAAAATTGAAAAATTTGAAAAGCAAAATATAAAAATTCGAAAATATTAAGAAATATCAAAATTTAAACAATATAAAAAAACAAAATACCGATAACCAAAGAGGAATACGAATGACGAAGACGAAATACGAAGACGAAAGACGAAAACGAAGACGAAAGACGAAGACAAAAGAAGAAGACGAAGACGAAAGACGTAGACGAAATGCGACGTTGTCGCATGCGTCGTTGTTCTACGTCTTCGTCTTCGTCTTTCGTCTTCGTCGACGAAAGACGATGACGCACGACAATGACGAAAGACGACGAAGACGAAAACGAAAATGAAGGCAAAAGACGAAGAAGAAGAAGAAGAAGAAGAAAGGCGTAAACGAAAGACAAAGACGAAAGACGAAGACGTAGAACAACGACGAAAGACGATGATGAAGGACGACGAAGACGAAAGATCAAGATGAACGACGAAGACGAAAGACGAGACGAAGACAAGGGGTGAAGTCGAAAGATGAAGACGAATGACGGCGAAAGGCGAAGATGAAAAACAATGACGACAATCAAATAAAATAATATAAATAAAATATTATAAAAAGAAAATAAATATAAAAATAAAGACGAAGACAAAAATTCGAAAATTGTAAAATTTCGAAAGAATAAAAATTCAAAAAAAATCAAGTTTGAAAAATGACGAAGACGAAAGACGAAACGCAGACGAATACGTAAACGTAGACGAAGATAAAGACGAAGGTGAAAGACGAATAACGAAGACGAAACACGACGAAGACGCAAGACGAAGCTAAAGACGACGACGAAAGACGACGACGAAAGACGATGACGAAAGACGAAGACGACCGACGAAGACGAATGGCAAAGACAAAAGACGAAGACGAGTGACGAAGTGGAAAGAAGAAGCCGAAGACGAAAGACTATGACGAAGTCGAAGTGAAAGACGAAAACGAAAGACGAAGGCGAACGACAAAGATGAAACACGAAGACGAAAGACGAAGATAAGGACTATGATGAAAGGCGAAAGACGAGAACGAAAGATGAAGGACGAGAACAAAAAACGAAGACAAATGACGAAGACAATAAACGAAGACCAAGGACGAAGACGAAAGCCGAAGACGGGAGACGAATACGAAGACGAAAGGCCAAGACGAAAGGCGAAGACGAAAGACGACGACGAATGACAAAGATGAAAAACAAAGGCGAATGACGAAGACGAAAAATATAAAAATAAAGTAATATCAAAATAAAATAGAAATAAAAGACAATGACGAAGACAAAAATTCGAAAAATATAAATATATGAAAAATATATGTATTCGAATAATATAAAAATTCCAAAATTATAAGCATTAGAAAAATTTAAAAATTTAGAAAAATAAAAATTCCAAAAATAGAATATATCGAAAAATAGAAAAATTTGAAAGAGAAATAATTCGAATAATGTAAAACTTTGAAAAATATAAAAATTCAAATAATATAAAAATGCGAAAAATATAAAAATTACAAAATTATACAAATTCAAAAATTTTATAATTCAAAACACAAAAATTGGAAAAAATTAAAATTCCTAAAATATAAAAATTCGAAAAATAAAAAAATCGGAAAATATAAAAGTTTGAAAATTTTAAAATTAAATATTCGAAAATTTTGAATTTCGAAAAATTAAAAAAAATAAAAAATTGGAAAATGTAAAAATTAGAAAAAGCGAAAAATAAGAGGACACGAGAAGTAAACCGAAAATATTAGATTCAAAAATTGGTAAAAACAAAAACGGTGAACGAAAAACACGAAATACTGAAAAATGGAAGAAAACAAAAGGGAGATAAATTCGGAAATACGGAAAAACAAAAAAGGAAATTGAAATAGCATAGTTAACGGAAAACAAAAAAAAATTAACGAAAAACACGAACACGAAAACCTGAAAAATTGGAAAACAATAAGACGAAAAATCGAAAAATTCAAAAAACGAAAAACGAACGGGAGGAGAATAGAAAATAATAGAAACAAAAATCGGGAAAGAAGAAAAACGAAGAAAGAAAAAACGAAAAATTGAAAAATGGAAATAACAAAAAACGAAAAAAGGAAAAGAAACGTAGAAAACATAAAGCCAAAACTTGATGTATTGAAAAAACGTAGAATCGAAAAAACAAATAAATGAAAAAAGAAAACACAAAAAGACGGAAATAACGCAATAAATGAAAATGGGAAAAATGAAAAAACAAAAAGTAATTGAGAACACTAAACAAAAATGGGATAAACGAAAAAATGGGAAAATGACAAAAGATTAAGGAATGCCGGGAAAAACAACCGAAAAACTGAAAAAAATAAACTAGATAGAAAAAAATAAACTAGAAAAAACAAAAATAAAGAACATAAATTCACAGAAATGAAAATACAATAAACCTAAAATGGAAAAGGAAAAAACAAAAAATCAAAGGAACAAACAAATGAAAATAGAAAAATCAAACAAAAAAATCTAAAAGCACGAAAAACATAAGAAACGAGGTAGGAAATACCAAAAACAAGACAAAAAACCACAAAAACTAAAGAACAAAAGAAACAAAAAATAAATCACAAAAAAGCAAAAATGAAAACACGAAAAAAAGTGAAAACCAAAAACAAAGATTATTTTTTAAAAATTAAAGAACAAAATAAACGAAAAACAATTGAAAAGGGATAAACAAAAAAACAAAATGGGGGACCAAAAATGAAAAATCTAAAAAATCAAGTAAACAAAAAGGGATATAAAAAGAAAAACAAATAACCAAAAATCCAAAACAAAAATAAAAAAGCAAAAAAAACGATTAAATGTAATGTCGAAAAAATAAAGCGGAAAATAAGGAAAAAAGAAAAGGAAAAACGAAAGGCGAAAATGATAGCGAAAGTTGAAAGGAAAACACGAAATACCAACATGAATGCCAAAGGTGGAAGACAAAGACGAAAGACGAATACGAAAGACAAAGACGAAGACGAAAGACGAAGACGAATACGAAAGACGAAGACGAAGAAGACAAAGAAGACTAATGAGACGAAAGACGAAGACAAAAGTCGAAGACGAATGACGGATACAAGAGACAAAGACGGAAGACGGAAGAGGAAAAGGAAGAAAAAGAGGAAGACGAAGACAAAAGACGAAAGACGGAAGACGGAAGACGAAAGACGAAAGCGAAAGACACAGAGGAAAGGTAAAATCCGAAAAGGACGACGAAAGCCGAAGACGGGGGCGAACACGAAGACGTTGACGAAAAACGAAGGGGAAAGGCCAATACAAAAGGCCAAGATGGCGATGACGAAGCCGGAAAACGAAAGCCGAAAGACGAAAACGAAACAAGAAAGACTAAGTCGAAAGTTGAAGACAAAGACGAAGGTTGTGAGGAGAAACGAAGACGAAAGACTAAGATGAGAGACGAAGACACAATACCAGTGACGAACGACAGAGTATGACGACCGAAGATGAAAGAGGAGAGACTACATTAATGGTGAACACGTAAGGCTAAATCCATTTTGAAACGTGTTGTTTTTAAAATCTCTACTTAAGTAAAATCTGAAGAAGTCTTAATTTAGCATACACGTAGTTACTTTGAAGTAATAAATAATGTATCTTAAAATTAATGTGCAGGAATGGAAAACTGAAACAATGAAAAATGTAAAGTATGCACTCTTTAATAAAGAAGTTTCGTATGTATTTTGAAATTTCATGTTCATTACGTTCGGATTCTGTTTAAAATTTGTCAATAATATTTGAAAAGTAAAGTCAATATTGGTCGAACTTCCGTTTTTTTTAAAAAATTCATAGCAATATCAAATGTTGCCTCAATCCAACTCTCTAACTCCGACCCGTTAATTTACTCTTCAAATAACGATTTATGTTGCTTATTGATCGTCAAATAGATCATATACGTTGTGTGACAATATTATTCAGCTGAAGAGCTTTCAAAAGACGGAAATACATGCACAATGACAGATATCTACCAGAAAAAAACGTTTGGGGATTGCATTTCCTATTGTGTTTCAACCGAATTATTGTATGCAGCTGTGGGAACTATCTCCAATTTTGACAGAGCTTTTTACTTTATGCACGCTATAAAGAAATGTTATTCCGTACACTTATGTAATTTTAATACATTAAATAAATGTAATCCAGTAATAGTGAGACAAAAGCACATTGGCGCATAAAACAATGTCGTACGGCACAAGCGCGCGCGGTGGGGAGTTCAGCGCTGCTTCAGCCGCAGGTCGGCAGGACAGGGGGTTCGAGGACCAAGGACACGGGGGGCGTAATTACATGCGAGGCGGGCACGCCCCCACCGCTGGCCGCCAACAAAAGCCGCTCGCAACGCCGCCGCCGCTGGCCTCTAACTCCGACCAGGTAATTCACACTCCAACCTCGCTAATTGCAGTCGTCAACGTCTCTTCCGCCACCGCCGCCAAGCGAAATGAACTTCCGCGGTCCGAGGCTACGAGGGTTGACCCGCCCCTTCCCGTCGCCCTGCATCCTCTAACATCGCCCGTGGAACCTCAGCTTGAGTATTCGTAGACCGTCGTCGCAAGAAACTGTTCATGTAGTGCATGGCTCTTGTTCAAGGACATTTTGGACTGTCTTAAAGGGAAGTGTAGCTTCCACGAACGCACGGCTCTCTCAAATATTATGTCTGAAAAGGTTTTGATGTGATAATCTCTTACAATATTGTTGGTTGTGTGTGCACAAGTCTTGTTCTTGTAGGTCTTTAACAACACCGACAGTAATGCAAGACGTGACTACCATTTTCCATCACTACATTGCAGCTTTACTGAAAATATTTTTTGGGAATGGTTCTCGTTCAAGTGAGAGACCTCTGACCGAAAGATGAAACCATACTGGTTAGTGGTCAAATTTAAAATGCAGTGGTTAACATTACCAAGTGGGGACCTTATAATTCTGTACTCGGGCAATTCGGGAAAATAATGTTCCACAGGTTTCATCTTTGTGCACTATTCTCAAATATGTCCATTAAATCACAATGCGTAACGTGGATACACACACTGGCTGACTGTCTGTACTTGGCGCGACAGCCAGCAAACGGGCCAAGGCCTAGCAGCAGCGTCCCCACCTTGTGGCCTTAGGTTAAGGGTTGAGTGTGGTTAGCACGAAGCCATTTCTACGCCGTATTCTGGTCCTCTCAACCTGAGAAGTGAGTTTTCTCATCGTCACACAGTAACATATACAGGGAAAACGCACACTATAATCTTGTCCGACCGGTACTCGAACCCAGGGTTCGCGTCATGAATAGCGAGCACGCTGATCAATGAGCTAACTGAGAGGGCACGTACATACTGTTAGTAAGAATGCCAAATGTAATCTAGGAGTGATTTAAAAATTAGCATATTTGTACGTTATTTAAAATCTCTTTAATTAGTGTCTGATCTTTTTCAAAAATGAAAACATTGCATTTGGTGAGTACTATTCTTAATTTTTTGCATTATATGCAATTAGTTTAATTTTTCGTTTGGTTAGAAACGTATCAAACACTTCTTTACCACAGGTCCGTGTTAAAATTTACCTGCGCTAAATATGTGAAAACTCTCTTGATTTTCATACTTATTTATTTACATAATATTTTTAAATTGTCGAAGTTGGTGTAATATTGACTTGTATATTTCATTTGTGTGAGTCAATCGCACTATACTAATCTTGATATGTTTAGTTTTCACCAAATGTAGCGGCGATGAAATTGCTTCTGCGGTTATCCACCTGTTCTCGAGAGCAGCGTTTACTGCCGAAATCTGATCAGGTTGTCGTGCAGTGCATTTTCATGTCGACTGTGACATGGTCGTGAAATGCACTCCTCCCGTTCGGACGGCCGACGTCAGATTGCAAACGTCATTCATCATCCGTATCTGCTGCAATTCACACCGGACGCCTAAGCTAATTGCTATGTGTTGCGGCCAGTTCTAATTCGGCCTCTTCCTTCATTCTGCACCAGTATCAATCACTACCCCTGCATCACTGTTGGTCATATTTCTCCAGGGTTCAACCTACAAACCGCTGAGATACATTCACTCCTCTGACACGAGAATAGTATTAATTCGAAGAATAAATGCAAAGAATATTTCCCTTTTTTATTCACGACTAATAATTACTGCAATGTAACGATTCAAATATAACACACGCTTGGTCTCTCATTCAAACCACATGCATTTAAATTGTACCTCTGTGTAAAATAGTGTCCTCTTACACAATTCAATATTTAATATTGCGAAGAAAGTACTTTCAATACGTAGTTCGTAGTTCAACCGATATGTTATTGCATTGTTATTTTTCTGATTACTCTAGTCTACAGTAAAAATCTTCCCTACTAGAAAATTGCCATTTATGATTAATTTGATAAAGGAAAAACCAAAAATAACATTTATAACTATTAATTAGCTCTTGGTTTTTATATCTAAGTTATGAGGTTTTACGAAATCTAACGCCTGGACGGTTGGCACATATGAGCACAACCGAGATGTGTTATTGGTATTTTTATTATTCTATATAACTTGTTTCAAGTATGGAATTATATTGAGATATTGCGTTGATTTTAGATTGTGTGCAAATGTAAGATTTTTCTTATTCTCAAATAAATGTTGTTTATATTTCAGAATACATATAATCCAGGATGCCACGAAATTGTCAAAACTCCTCTGACAATTTTTCATGTTTGTTGTAAAATGACATTTGATTTCCAGAAACGTCGAATTACTCTAATCATAAAGACAGCATATAATCTCTAGTTTGGTTTGCAATAAGGTGATCTGGACAAGTCCTGGGCACCGCATACAATATGCAATACATGTGCTGTGAACCTACGTGGATAGTTAAACAATTCCGTTGTCCTCCCAAAAATTTGTAGAGAGCTTTCATATCACATAAACTATTTTCCATGAAACCCCCTCCATCATGGCATGTCCAGAAACTGGCGGACTGCAGACTGCCCCAACATCCCATCAGCCATTCGACCACATGGAGACGGTCTGCCTGTCTGCCTGACTTCTCCGGAAGATTACTATCAGCAGTCAGAAGACTGAGAAGGGGAGAAATCACCTCATCCTTCTCCACAGGATAAACTCCATTACTGCAATGTTTTTTTAACGATTTCAAATATAACACGTGCTTGGTCTCTCATTCAAATTACACGCAAATAACATTCTCACCTGGACTCCCCCTACTGCGGTCTAGAAGTGATGAACATGGAGAGTAATTCCATCAGGACATTTCGCAAATGGAACGAAGGTATAAGAGGAAATGGAACACTGCTACGCATGAGGATTACTGATGGACAGTGACAAAAGAACACACAGAAAAGGAGTACAAGGAAACAAGGAGAGAAGACGTTCACGTGAATGAGATCTTTTATTTTAGGATAATGAGCCATAAAATCTGCGTTGGACCTACTAAACTATTTATTTCTTGTTTCTAACTTACCTTAGTTATTAATCATACTGTTGTTCCATTCACTACATAATAAAATACGTCACGAAAGATTAAAGAGAGGAATGGAAAGGATGTCTTAGCAAAATATGCTTTTTTATTGACTATACATTCATTTTTTTTACTTCTTCTCCAGTTACAAAAGTTATGTAATTCTGTACTGTACAATTTTTACTTTACTCGAATCAAATTCTTTGCTTATTTCGCTACTGCTTTTTCTCATCACTTAGAACATTCATTTCGTAGTTTCCAAAGTTTGCATAATACAATGTGCCACTTTGTAGATCCAAAAGCCAGCATGCGACTTCGATTCGTTTATGTTTCGCGCGTAATAACTCTTTACAATAAGTATCAACTATTTCAATTCTCAATATTACCAATCTTTAATAAGTAGGTAAGATGTACCGTTTTTTAACATTGCATTTATTAAAACCAATCGAATAAAATATAATACCACGGTAAAGATAATTTATCTAGTCTCTCCTAATGTCGCTCGTGAGATAATACCTTCCTATCGAAGATAAAGTATCTCTGTTTTCTAGTTTAATAAATTACTGTTTTTGCTTTCCATTAACATTTTATATTGTTGCAGTTATTGATGAGCATTAACAATAAAATTGTATTCCAACATTATAAACGACCTTTTTTGTTGCAAGAAACAGTTCTTAATCGGGCATTTTACGGCAAAAATGATGACGTATTAGATGTTACGACACGAATGATTGTGTTATCACACATTCAGCCAATCGCAGCGAGATAATCTGTGGGAGGTAGGCGTAAACGAACAGCAGACCACAGTTTTCTAGTACAGATGTCAAATACCCGAGACGTCACAAGAAACTTGTTTCGCAAAATTTGATTCTCTTTTAAATTTATAATACCATTATTAAAAAATAGCGTATGTAACTCGTTTATAATGTTCCTTTATTGCTTTCGTACAAATTTGAAAACTCACTACTAACGTCGCTCGTTTTCAAAATATGTACTCATGCAATAAAGCTTAACATTACAAACTAATTTCATAAACTGCTTTTAGTATTAAACTAAAAATAAAACATGCGCGTTGCAAAATATAGTATTAGCATTCATGTTGTTGATACAATGTGATGGAAGTAAATCAGTTCAACTAAATATTTCTCCTGGCAGTGAACGTATCTTACACGAAGCTCATTCATTCGTATTCCAGAGCCAGCGAAGAGACCCTGCCTGCGCCGCCGCCGACCACCACGCGGCCGAGCGCCAACGCCACTGAGGCGAGCGAGGAGGGCGAGGAGGGCGCTGCAGACGACGGCGGCGGTGAGGACGCGGGCTATGGCGAGGCCGAGGAGCTGAGTAGTGCCGCGTGCGCCGTGCCAGCCGTGTGGCGCATGGAGGTCCTCTACGACAAGACCCCGCACGCTCACTGGATCGCGGGCGCACGCCTTACGTACGTGGCCACACCGTTCGTCTCCTCTAGCGCGCCTTGCTCTTAACTTTTCCTAGTCTTTCTTCTCTTCTCGGCTGGTCTCATGCCTCACGCACCATTTTAGGCCCTACCTTGTAATATGTACTTCTGTCACAATATATTAAAGAATATATCAAAAATTGTTCTTTACTTCTATTGAACTTTTCAGTTGAACTACTAAATTATCTCAAAATTTAATGCATTCTGCTACATATAATCGGGCACTTCTTAGAAATGAGGATTTATTGCAAAGTAAACCAAAGGAAAGCGTATTTTTTAATTAGGTTTTTCATCTCTTTTCACGGTCGGGGGATCTAGAGTGCCTCTTATTTATCCCTTCACTCCTAATTATGTTTATTATATTATTAGTATATCTCAAGTTAGACTACTCCTATTGACTTGCGCTCTGTTAATTTGAATTAATAGGACTTAATTGATCACAAAGTCAATTGATTATTCGAAAATTTACCAATCAAATAAATAATGTTCTCCTTTTCATGTATACGTACTGTCAAATATGAACTTGAGAGCAAGCATGATGTTAAAATTTGTTTGATTTAAGTTGCGATTTACCACCAATTCATTACATATCACAGTTAATTAAATTCAAATGAATGTCATCTGGAAAACAAAGACTTTTATTTATTACTCATGCAGGGAATATATTACCGCCCTAAGGGATGAAAATCTTCTAAACTTAAAAAAAAAAAACTTGTTAGAGTTGCACCCAGCAATTCCAGAGGGTATGACCCAAATCCAGGGTATGACCGCCTCCCTGAAGGCCCGTGTGTCGCTTGCGCTCGTTAATTGTGCCCTCGGCTGACTGCAGGTGGGAGGAGCACGTGTGGAAGGCGCCGGTCGATGACGAGTCCCGACGTTACTCTCTGTGGTCGTCGGTCCTGTTCTCTCGGAGACTGCCGCCAGAACCACCCCTCTCGAGGTAAGTGGTCTCCATGCAATAAGCGCCCCATGTTCATTTTATTTCAATTACAGTTATTTTTTATTTAGATCTTTCAAACATTTGAGGAATATAGAGAAGAAAGCTCTAAGGAGTCAGCATTAGTGAGTAATATTCCTGGTGATGCTGCTGGTTGTGGTTGGCCTCATCATGGCAGCCGCCCTGGGATGTCTCGTCACCATAACGTGAAACATTTATGAGTTCAGACGAGAATAGTTACATTTAGAGTTTTATGTTGATTGTGATTACAATTGGATTCTTAAACGATGAAATGATGCCATGTGTACAAATCGTGAACGAAGGTGGGGTACACAATCTTTCTGAAAGATGTCCACTTCAACAATTGACTTCATATTTAAGAGACTTTATCCAAAGAGAATTGAATCTAAATATCTTTATTGATTACAATGGTACCTAAAGAGAATTAACCACGTGGATCTTCTTGTCAAGTCAAGTCCTTCTGTTCAACAGTCGCATGCCAATCGGGGAGAGAGTCAACCATGAAACCCAGCGTATTTTTTTCCTCTGTGTTTTGGTAAGAAGTTTACTGATTCATCGTTTAGGACTTTTATCGCAAAGTTATTTTAGTATCTATCGATAGATAACAGTTGTACAATCAGATCAACATAGTGAATGTTGCATTTTTTCAAAAATAGGACATTGACATTCGTGTCCACGCGCAAAAAACAACAAATACGAAAAAATGTCCAAAATATAAATGACGTTACAAGGCAAGAACTGAAAATTTTTTAATACAAAGTGGCAGAAAATGATTTTAATATATTGCTAAATACTTAAGGCAATATAATATTCTATAAAATAATTTTAGGTATATAAAATTTCCTTGTATTAGTTTGCAATTTATTTTGGTTTCCGCTGTTGGCGCCCTTCCCATTGGTGTTCTCCGGGTACGGGACCAGCATAAGCATGCAACTGTTAATAAGCGTGTCATTTTCCTCTTCATTTGTGCGTGGGCGTGCGCAGGTTCTGGGCGCGCGTGCTGTCGCCCGAGGGCGCGGAGTGGGCGTGGGCGAACGCGTGGCGCGCGCTGCGCGAGCCGCTGACGCCCGCCGACGTGGCCGACCTGGCGCTGGTGCTGCTGCTGGCGGCGCTGGGCCTCGTGGCGGCCGCCCTGCGCTGCCTCGACGCCGACTGCGCCCACTGACGCCTCCGCCCCGCTGGCCCCTCCGGGCGACTCACCTCCGCTTCACAGGGGACTGACTACTGCTCTTTATCTGATGTGTTGACTGAATTTGTAAATCATTAGATTTACAGTCGAAGGGGTCGGGGCAGGATAGTGCCTAATCCACTAGTAATGTTTGTCAGGAAGAGAAAAATATTAAAGTTTCCTTTTATTCAAACGTCTCATAGTTTATTAATAGACTTCTTGCTACTTTAAACACGCGTAATATGTTTCTATGAACGTATTTGTACAACGTTTCGACCATAATGTTTGATTTGGAGAGACATTCTAAAATCTCTATTTTGGATTTATGATATGAGGGTTGTCACTATATTCCTCCGACCCCTTCATTTTATTTTATTGCCTCTTTCTTTCATAGTATGTAAAAAAATACTGTATTGTGGTCTTGATAAATATTACTTAAAGTTGAGAGCAAACATTATGATATGCAATTGCACTTTTAGTGCTTGAGTTTTTGGTATAGAAACTACTATACTGTGTCGAGGGAATTGAAATGAATTTTACATTAATATATTTTTGTCCAGAGTATTTATTGAAAAATAGTTTGAATGGTCAGAAACATATTTTTGTGAAAGTGGAAGGGGCTGTTAATATTTATATGTAATAGACATGTATTTTTGAAAAGTTACTCCGGATAATTTTCAATGCCTAAATGATTAAATATTGGGTCGATATATAACCTGCGTATAACTAATAAACGTTAAACATGTCAGATATTAATAGTACAGTTACAGTGTGTGAATATCAGTATTATGACTGGACAGTTAAATCACTAATGTAAAAAGAAAATCACTGCAATGCTCAATTAGAAATTTGGACCATTCTTGTATTGCTCAAGTTACCTCAAACTAACCCACTTTTCCGTCGTCTCGCTCTTACTCCACTTACCCTCAAATCACTTTGAAGCGTCGGATCTGCGTTATCATGGTTTTGTGGTACTCCTTTCTTTTCTATGGAATGTGAAAGGCCAGTTTGACCAAAAGACAAGCTTTTACTGATCTGATGGTAAATTTACATACTTTGATGAAAAATAACGTTTGTCTGAATGATAAGTACTTTCTAACTAACCTCGATTTTGTACATTCAAATTCTATGGTCTTTAAAGAGGCGTGATTTATTGAAGACTTAATGATGTTAATGAAACAAATGTACAGATAATTATTGCATGGTGTGTTTTTTTAGAATATTGCTCAAAATTATGTTTGTATCTATGAATATTGAATTTCATGAGAAGTTAATATCTGTGGTTTGTGTGTAAATGCACTAAGACTGTGTAGAATTAAAACATTTTATGAAGCATCATATTCTGAAATAATGAAAATTTGATCAGGACTTGGTGATTATTATTTTAGTGCATTGACTAATATTTGACGAAAAGTACAAAATACAGCGTATAAATGTTCTAATATTATGCGTGACGTCAATGTAAATTTTTGTTAACAGGTATTCATTCATACACTCTTTATATCTATCTATAGCACGTGTATCACATATTTATACTTATTTTAAAATATTTAATCTTTCACACAAATAAATGCTTGGTTGTTAACAAAAGTGTGCCTTCAAAATAATTGCCAATGATAAAAGAAAAAGTATATATATATATATATATATATATATATATATATATATATATATATATATATATATATATATATATATATATATAATACAATTGGCATGTTGCTGAATTATAAAGTATTGTAAGCAATAATTAATTTCTCGTATGTCTCACTGAGTTTGGAAAATGAAATGTATTTTTAAAATGAAATGGAATAAATTAATTTTCAAACGTCACTCTGAAATAATAATTTACTGTGTAGCAGATGGTTAGATAAACCTGTTAAAATGGTAAGTTATGTGTACAAATTCCTTTGCACAATGTCTTGTCATATGTACAAACCTGCAGGCTGTGAAAAAAGTGACATTTGTTAACAAATTTTAAGGAATAACCTTATTTCCATTAACATATCTATATATTTTAATGAATGACCTCTTATCAATTCCTTTTATCTCAAACGAATTTTTGTTTTGGAATCTTAAACCAAAACAATTTGCAACTCGGTTTTTGGTATGAGATTATAATAGTTCTGAAAACAATACATATCTTATTTAGTTGCAAGATCATTAGCATATAAGAACTTTTGGACTATAGGAATCTCTCCTTCTTCGTTAAAAGAATTCTTAAAATCTTATAGTTATTGCCTTGCTGAAATTATCGGAATTTTGCAGAGTATCTGTGTAAAAATAATGTGTATAAAAGTAATGTGTATAAATCTGTATAAAAGTGATGGAAATATTATCTACACGGTACATTTTTAACTGTCATTGATTATTAGTATTTTATTTTTAGTAATTTTATATGAGATTTAGATTTATTTAGTCAAAAAACGGTAAACATTGTGACGTATGGGGGAGAAAACCATCTGCGCACGTTTTCTGGAATTCCAGAATCCTTTCCCGTCATTTTAACTATATATAGTTCAAGGATGAGTAGAAGTTAAAGATAAATAAATAAAAATAAATTTTAAAAAAGCGAGAGATTAGTAACATTTGAAAAAATAGACATTTTCGTCCCGAGTTATAGAAAACTTATTTGCTACGGTAAACAAACTGCAGGTTTGATTTTTCTGCATTGCTAACAAAATAGTAACTCTACTCCTACCACTACAAGCAAAAGGAGATTTCAACAAAACGTGCGCATAGCAAAGCTACATTTACGTCCAGAAGCAAAACAAGGGGCCATCTCAGCATTGTATCAGCATCAATGTATTAGGGAAACTAGACAAAAAGCTGATCGAGATGGGAGTAATTTACCCGGAAGCTAAAGTACATTACACTAAGGCACTTCAATACCCAAACCTACGTTAACCTCACTGTGTATGTAGATTGCGATTGAACGCGACGTGGACAAATCCGCGACAGCTTTCTGGGCTTTGTGCTACCGCAGGCGGTGGCTGAGCCAAGCATGTTTAGAGTATTTAGCGTTACATTCCATAGCGTCGTGAGCAAAACACACAATTCTCACGAAAGGTAAAGGACAAAGATTTCTGTCAAAGAAATTGTCTGAAACAAATATACTCATATGTTTTGCATGGTGTGTTGTGCTGGATGTATCATCAGGTTGAGCTTGGGAACAACGCATTATAAACGCAAAAAAACAACGCAAAAAAAGTAAGGGTAACCCGCCCACATGTGGACGCTCGTTTGTTTTCTGCTCGTCATGTTTGCCCTTCCTTGCAGAAAACCATGTCAATGATCTGTCTAACATTACTTTACAAACAATTTTACTATGCATCCATATTTATGAGACTTTAATACAAACGTCAGTAGCACTTTAATAGAAGTTAACAGGGGTTGCGTTACAATATGGGTATATTCCATGAGTCTACAATGTATTTGCGTACAACCAAATGCACGGCATGCCAGACGAGGAAGCTGGAACTTGAACAACATTTTCTATCAGACGGATGTCAACCTGATCGGTGTCACTGCGTACTGACGGCGGTGAATGGAAGGAATGAAAACGATACCGAGAGCCTTTCAAAGAAAGATACAAGTCGCATTAGATGTCGGTTAAAAGTGGCGCGTCGTGGTAATTCCGAGAGGAAAGGAAGAGAGCAGGTCTAGATCTTGCTGCTGTAGTCGCTGACTTCGGGCGCCGCGCGCACCGGGTGGCGCTTCTTCTCCGAGTGGCCCTTGGGCGCCGACTCGAGCGCGGCGGTGGCGGCGGCGGCGGCCGCCGGGTTGGAAGTCACGCTCAGGCCGCTGCTGGCCTCCAACTCGCGCACGCTCGCCTGCGGACACGCGCACCCGCCATCACCCCTGCTACAGAGCTACCCTCACTATTTCACGTGATAAATTTAACACGTAAAATATTTTGCACGCTATATATTTCATAATATATTTACACGTAATACTATATTACGTATAAATGTTTTACACGTAATATATTTTTCACATAATATATTTTACACGTAATATATTTTACACGTAAAATGTATATGAACAATTGGAATGATTCTGTATTAATGATTACCACTTGTATGTTACCTAGGAAATGTTATATCAGCAAATTATTGAGTAGATAATATCAAAATTTCCTATGACTAGGTTCTGTTAACATCGATATGCTCTTTCACAATAAATCCTCTCTTTCATTATTTCAGTAGCATAGATGAGTTTTGCCGCTCTCATACGCAGCCAATCTTTATAAATGATGTCTCTAAAGAGAGACAATTGCACGGAGAAGACAAATTGCACCCTAACTTTAAAAATATGAAGGATTTGTTTTAAAAAACGCATCTAAATATTCATGTCCAATGCAAACTTGCAACACTCAGGCAGCATTGTTGAAGTTTATATAATTATAAAACTCCAAAACAAAGCGTTTTAGAGCATTAAAACGTGGCAATTTGAGACCTTTTTAAGGGCTAAAAATCCTTCGTACGCGTGCGTTCAGATGGGGAAGTAAAGCCCTTGTCCCATGATGTAGATTTACTACATAGAAATCCTCAAGTCCATAAGAAACATCTGAGCTAAATTCAGATCGCCTGTTTCGTTGCTCCAGTGATACCATCTTTCGTTGCTAGACGGTGAAAGGAAGAGTAGCGATATTTGCGTGGTCAGTCGGAAGAGCAGGCCTGATGGTCTGTGTCTCGCCACATAAAATAAGGCTTCATTGAATTGAATTGAATTGAATTGAATTGCACTGGAGTGGTGTACCTGAAAGCCCGCGCGATACCCGCGCCAGAAGCACGACCACATGGCGTTGAGGAAGGCGGCCTCGTTGGTGGCGGAGAGCGCGGCGATGAGGCGCGGCGAGCACTCCTTGAGCGCGTTGAGGAAGGCGCAGTGCAGCGGCGACGTGCGGCTGGTGACGGCGGCCGTGGTGGCGAGGGCGGCGGGCGCGGCGGAGGCGCGCAGGAGAGTGGCGGCGGCGGCGGCCACGGCGGCGGGCGACCCCGCGCCCGCGCCCGTCCCCACGCTCGCCTCCGTCGCGCTCTCCGAGTCGCCCGTCTTGCCCTTGACCTTGCGCCGCGCCACCCTGCGCCGCGCCGCCGCGTCCTGCGACGCCACGCTGCCCTCCGCCGCCGCCGCCGCTGCCGCCGCCACCAGCCGCTCTGCCTCCCACACACGCCCGCCAAGCTCAGTGGGCTCTAGCGGCGTCTTTTACTCGCGGAGGGAAATACTTTAGGGGAGAAACTAGATCAAACTACAGATATTTTTCCAGATATCAATTGTAAAGAATATAATGGCTCATGGCATGAACATGCAAGATGTATGGCGCTCATCGATTCAAGACGACGTGTAGTGTTGAATGTAGTTCCGTGTCCGCAGCAAGCTCGGTGGGCTCTAGCGGCGTCTTGTAACTCGCGGGTAGAAATACTTTGGGGGAGAAAGTCGTTCAAATTACAGAGAATTTTTCAAGATATTCATTTTAAAGAAAGTATTGGCTGATGATCTCAATGTTATGTATGTAACATCAATGCAGGACGACATATAAGCGTTGTACGTAGTTCCGTGTAGGGAGCAAGCTCAGCGGGTCCTAGCGGCGGAGCGATCGTATTTGCACCACCGGTTTAAGAGGTCTTTTAACTCCCGGGATCAAATATTTTGGGGAGAAAATCGTTCAAACTAGTGATTTTTTCAAGATATTAATTTTAAAGATTGTATTGGCTGATGACCTGAATGTTATGTTTATAACATCGTCACAAGACGAATAGCGTATGTACTTCGGAGTCCGCCACGGAAGAGCATCTGAGAAAGTCCTCATAGTAGAAGATTTTCTACTCTAACTCCATCTCAACCAGATAGGTACTAAATGATCTTAACGTAATAAATGTTTCGTTTCTAGAAGCCGGCAAAATCCTCCTGTTCAACAAATCATCTAATTTACTGCAATCGTTATAAAATGTAATTATAGTAGAATGATTTGAGATGGAGATTAGTATGAGATGAACGATATTATCATAAATGTTCTTGAGATTCCATAAACAGTACGTAAGTGAGCAAATGGTAAGAATCTAATTTTTTTCTAGAGCTGTTTCCAGCCTACAACCGGTTTCTCTCTACGTCCCTATGGTACCCATATTCGAGCATAACCTGACACCAACACACTTGCGGGCTCCTTAGTTCCCGCGAAGCCCTCCGCGGCAACACATACATGAGAGACATGGGACGCCCTAGGCAGGACTCCAACCCGCGACCCTTCGATCTGAAGCGCTGAGTCGGTACAAGCTCTTAGCCACCTCGGACATCCAGGTCGGCATGCAGTCTAAATATAATTCATTGATTTTACAAGAGAAAGTCTCAACGATGAGTAGTCTTAGCCAGTCGAAATAGATAAAAGAGAACAAAGGAGGATCAAATAGAAAGGTTTAATTTCACAGTTTAGTGGTATGAGATAGGAGGAAAATTCGCCTCTCTCTGGAACTATAATGATGGAAGTACTACAACTAATGAACAATTGATTAAGAATTTAATGGAAAAAAGGGTTGGCTAAGTACAGCTCTATTTCTTTATTAGTGACAACTTGATTTGATGACACCTTTTATCGAAAGTTAGTGTCAAAGGTATTCCTTTATCATACCCCATGGCATTAACTTTTTTGTTGAATATCCTTGCCTACGTTCGTTATAATTGCCATTACAAATATGTATTTTGAGAATGAGATTTCATGTTAATATTTGATTTATTTATTGCGTGAACATAGCATAGCATAAGTTATTTTGTTAGTGTTGAATTATAGTATCAAAGTCACTGAATATATATAATAAAAGTATTGATTGTCTAAATCGTAAATGTTACACAAGAAAAGGATGACTAGACCTTAAGAAATTGAAATTGAAATGTTTTGAAACACCAATTGGAATAAAACATCCATCATTAATTCTTTCCAGATCTAGAGAAGTTGGATCTCAATTTGGCTGCCTTGAGGGCAAGTAGAGCGATAATAGTCTTCAATTACCGAAGCTATCGCGGACGGCAACATGGCGGGGGGTCCTGCGCCGCAGCGTTTGCTCCGACCTTATGAGCACCTCCCCCCACGCGTTGCTTAGGTCTGTGATGAAGGTTTCTTAAAATTCACAATAATTTCAGTTTCAACGCTGTGTCTTTAACATTCATTATAGTTAATATTTCGTATTTTAAAATCAATGTGCTTAATAATATACTTACTAGTTTTTTATGAATAAATTAACGCTATACGACCATGTTTCTTTAAAGATACATGTCAATCTGGTCTCATAAAAGGAATTTCATAATTAGTAACAATTGCTCTAACAAATGTTCAATTAATTCGAATTGCAAACGAAATAGTAACATGTATGTAAATTCTAAATCATCAGGTATACTCCCATACATATTATTGAAAATTAGAATGTAGTCATTGTTTGCTCTAAAGACGTCTGAAGCATAACATTTCTAATAATTCTACTACATCTCCAAAAACTGTTAAACTGAATTTAAAAAATTGATTAATAGATTATATTACTCAACATTTTTCTAAAATTCAGTTTGTATTTCTATTTAATCCATGATTGAAGTTTAAATATTTCTTTGAATAACTAAGAACTTAACAGAATTGAATCATCAATTCTGTGATACAAAATATTATCTCAAAATCTTAAATCTAAATTTAAAAATAACAAGGGTTGGTCGTATCGTGCTGAGAAGTCAAGAGCTGACTCTTATTAAATGGTTATTTCTAAATAGAGAAGAGAAAACACGTCGGAGAAAGTTTTAAAATTAGTAACCACTGTTTCATTTTTGTATATAGAAGTTACACAATTGTTAATGTATAATAAAATTAAGGGAACGTTCATTCCCTAATATTTTAAACTGAGTATGTTTCTCCCATTTCAGACACTTCTTTAAGTTCAGCAATGTAAGGAAGACACCGTTAGAAGATACATTCAATATAAAGGGAAAAATTATGAACGGTACAAATGTTCAATTTCAATTTTGTTAATATAAAAAATATTACTACAAAGCCTATCTCGTTAGTTGATATTGTGGAGATTATGCATGATATATTTTCCCAGATTGGATTTTCAATGGAGTACATAGCAAATGAATTAGCATGTCAAGTAGGAATGTTATAAAAATATGCTCTAATACTGCCCGCTTGACATATTTATTCGCACAACAATACTTGAAGAACGCCAAAAGCTCTCCTAGAAAAGATCTCCACGGTAGCAACGCGCTCTTTCTCTAAAATGGACATTCGTGCGTATGCCTGATATTTCCTTCCCGTGCAGACAGCGTGCGCTGTCAGGGGCGATCAAAAAGAGAAGCAGCTGGGGCAACTTGCTCCAGGCCCCGACTTCATTGGAGTCCCGATACTTTTCGTTCAAAAAAAATTTAAAAAATGCATTCATTTCTAATCCAAATTTAACGCTACAAGTTATTTCTGATGCACGAGGAAATGGATTGTTAATGAATTGGGGAGGAGGGGATGTTTTGTTTGAAATGAACGGCCCCGTGGATCAACTGCCCCAAGCCCCTAGAGAAATAAAATAATTATAAACGTTGTCATTGCCAACAATAGAATTTATTATAAGAGCAGCTTTCGATGGCTTAGCCATCATCATCAGTTGTCTGCTGAATGGAAGCCACAAAAACGACTACTATGTAGTCGTTTTTGTGGCTTTCATTCGACTACTAGGTAGTCGTTTTTGTGGCTTTCATTCAGCAGACAACTGATGATGATGGCTAAGCCATCTACGACTACTAGGTAGTCGTTTTTGTGGCTTCCATTCAGCAGACAACTGATGATGGCTAAGCCATCGAAAGCTGCTCTTATAATAAATTCTATTGTTGGCAATGACAACGTTTATAATTATTTTATGAAAAAAAATGCCAACGATAACGCACCACAACACCTATCCCCTAGACAAAGCTGAGTATCGCTGAGGCAGTGCAACGGTGTCTCGCTTACGTCGCCGGCGCGGGGCGTGGCGTGGCGTGGCGTGGCGTGCGCCGCGCGGGGCCTACCGTTGTCGCCGAGCACCTTGTGCGTGCCCGAGGGCGACACCTTCACTCGGATGACGGGCTGCACGGCGGCGGCGGCGGCGCCACCGCCCGCGCTGTTGGCCGAGCGCCGGCGCGCCACGCTGCGCGACGACACCCTCTTGGCGTCGCTCTTGGCGTCCGCCTTGCCGTCGGCCTTGCCCTCGCCGCGCTCCTCGCCCTTGCCCTCGCAGCTCGACGACCCCTTCACGCGGCGCTTTACCTGCCGGCCGCGCGCACCCCGCCCCTACATGCCACGCCCCCACCCCCCACCACGCCCCGCTCTGGGGTTGTTTACGGGAGAGGTGGAGCAGGGCATCGACTGATGTCACCTCGGCTGTCCGGGTTGGGCCGCGTCTCAGTCGATTGAGCTGACGTTTCGGCCATCGTGTTGTGGCCTTCTTCACAGCTATACTGCTGTAAGCTATACGGCTATACACGATGGCCGAAAAGTCAGCTCCATCGCCTGAGACGCGGCTCAACCCGGACAGCCTAGTATACAATGACTCCGGCCGCGGAAGCCTACGAATTCATGATGTCGCCGTAGTGACTCTGATCTTTACATGCCTGAATAACCCCTCCCCCAAACCCGTTTTAGATCTCAATACTCTCCCCCCAAAAATACGTAATTTTTTTGTCTCCGAGAATCAGAAGCTACGTAAGAATTCGAAGAAAGGGCAGATGAAGACACTTCGGATGTTAACTCATTTGCCCATAAATGGTGGAGTGTAAAGGAATTGACAAGACATACGCAGGTTTTTCAAATACTATATGTAAGACTGATTAATTTCTGCCCTGACAATCCTAGTCCAGCTTGTATACCGCATCCTATTCCACATCCTGCTTTGAATGCAGCACTGGATTATAGTGGCAGCGAATGACACAACGCCGCTTGCAGAACTAGCTTGTGTCAGACTGAGCTTTTAAATTCCTTGTTGTGGGAACAATGTGGCGGCAGGTTTGGGCCGCTGTATGGGACGCTTTAGGGCTATAATTGCCCAAAATCGTTTTCCCCTTCCACTTTTCATTAAATTTAAATTAAATAATGAACTATACGTTTTTTACTTTATTATACAATATAGCAGTCTGAGAAATATTCGACTATTATCAGATATGAAACTACTTCTTTAAATAGCCCTTATAACTTAAGTTTTCCATGTGATCCTTCCTTAAGGTGGCTATTCACAAGCTAGAACCGCTTGCCGGACTGGCTTGCGAGCTGGGCTACGTCGTGGCCAACTTTACTTTACTTACGTACTTTAAGCTACGTATGGCCAACTTTAGGCAGTTTCTTGACCCACGTCAGCGTTTTCTGACGCTGCCCAAGGGACAAGGACCTACCTTTCTCGAGGAATCCGACTTCTTGGTGTCCGACGCTTCGGCCATCTTGTTGGCGCTGTGCCTGGAGAGCAGCTCGGGGACTACGCTGCGAGCGGGCACGTCATCTGCCGAGCAGCTGCGCCCGCTCTTGGACGCCCTCGTGGCAGGGCGGCGCGTCTTCTTCTGCCTCACGCCTGCCGCCATCAAGCAGTTCTAGATTTGCGCGACACACCGCTGGTGAAATGCATTTCAGTTGATTGCGTCCACTTCTGGACAAGTCATGATTACCTGTGTTCGACATCGTCAAATTGTAATTCGTTCTTTTACGTTTTATAACTTTCATGAGATGAAACAAGTATTTAGATGTGACTATTCTCATCGTGAAATTAAAACCCATAGTGTTTAATAATACTTTTAATATGCCCCAGTTAGGATGGTGTATTTCAAAATACTTATCTCTTTTTCAATTTTTCTAATCACTCCTCCCTACTGGCCAACAATAAGTTGCTACTCATTCATCTATCTTTTGAGGTGGTATGTATCGATGGCAATGTACCTCGTATATACTATAACATGCAATAAACCGCGTATCTACTATAGACACTTTTTAAAGGTATTTTTGCATAATTTATGAAATTTAAAATTGACGCATATATTGTAGATCCTGGCAGTATTGTATAAATAAACACTGACAGTGAGGAGTTGCTTTTGCTTATTGATATACTAGAAATTTTAACCCCCCGGTACACGTGCTATGATTTGCGAAGCGGGTACATGCGCTGTGAGCCACGTGCGATGAGCCAATCGCGAAATGAATCAATGCCAAGCGATTAAGTTTCAAAAGATAATGAAGATACAGGAAGCCGTAACTCAATATCATTTGATAACTGACAATGGGAGAGAAAATAACCAAGAGTCCGCTTGCGTGCAATAAATAAATAAAGTAAGTCTAAAAAAACATGTTTGTAAAAAAATAACATAACATATAAAATCAAAATTCCTGTAACAATTCGAAAATTAGAAGTAGCCTCACGTGGAGTTATTAAAATTTGTTAAGGATATTAAAATGTCTTTAGATTTAGTTTTTGGAGTTGTGAGTGTCTCTGCTAAAAAGAATTTACGTGTTAAATTCAAATTCTGGTTTTAAAGTTTCCTAAAGTGTAAAATAACATTATTTGTGGTGAAAAATAAGAAAATGCAGAATTTGTGCTTTCATTGGCTCAATTTTCATTTCTCAAGTATGCTCCAATAACATCTTGTTTTAGAAAGCACTTTCTGCAATTCAAAACGTTCTGACAAAACTATGAATTTGACAGAGTAAAACAGAGAAAATGTTTAAATTGTTATAAAAGGCAATAAAACAGGAAATATACTAAACTCAACTTTGATTTTTCACACCAACCAAAAATCATGTTTTGACAATTTTTGTTCTGCATCGTGCATGTTTGACTGTTTGATAATGTATGTTTGTATGCATATTTTAGCATTTGATAGTGCATGGAAATCCTGTCTCTAGTTAATTCACACCTTAGAAATAGAGGGAGAAATATTGAAAGTATTGGTTTAATAATAGTGCACAAGCGAAGAATAAGAAATTAATTAATTTTGCATAGAGCTCCATCTGAGCACGCATCACATCTACATCTCCATTCCATCTGGTCAAATACAGCTAACCAAAAAGCGCAGATCTAAAAGGTATACATTTTTAGATGTTAAACTACTAAATAATAATTCCAGGGAAGTGTCAAAGAGAGAGATCGCTAAAGATGGAACGAATTGCACATGATATAAGAGGAAAATGTAAGGTCAGAATGTGGAAGATGAAAGAGATGGAGAAGGCATTATGAAATTTTCTGTTAAACTTAGTAGGAGCAAAAATTAATAATGTTACCAGGATAATATTGGTACCAGGTTTGGTACCAGTGTTAATATTAGTATTGAATGCCAGTCTCTTGACGCATTTGCAGTCGGTGAGTAAGCAAATCGATTGCAGATTTTTACCTCACGATTAATTAGTAGATTATTTTGTTTCCGAGCGCGTCAACTTCTAAGGCAATTAAGTCCCATTAGTGCATTGCATTATATCGTGGGAAATAGTGGTGTTTCTTACAAGATTGCGATCCATTGTTGAGATTCGCGATGGCTTGGGATGTTTCCTGCCTCGAGATATCTCTACCCAGCCGGGACAAACTCTAACCATTCAAATGGTCTCCCAACAGTGTGGTAGTACGAACATGTACTTCAGCTTCTGGGTCAATGATCCCCATCTCGATCAGGTTTTTGTCCAGTTTCCCTGATACATTCTGCAAATGCTGAAATGGCCCCTTGTTTTGCTCTGGATGTAAATGTAGCTTCACTATGCGCACGTTTTGTTGAACTCTCCGTTTGGTAGGATGGTAGGAGAAGAGCTACTCATCCTTCAACTATTTATAGTTAAAATGATGGGAAGGGATTCTGGAACTCCAGAAAACGCGCGCTGATAGTCTTCTCCCCCATACGTCACATACATCACACACACAACATTAAACTAGAATAAAACTAAAGAAGCAATATAAAAATTAGCACTACACATAACTTTTTTAGTTTATTCGTTAGATGACTGAATACCGGAGTCGGAACTGCCCTCTTTGACCGAGCAGGCAAGCGCTGTCATTTCACTGATGCGTGCGTTCACTGCGCTTCGTGCAGTCTGGAAGAAAGGGAGGGACGGCCGCCGAGTTGCTTTCCGTCTCTTTTTCACTTTTCGAGTTGGTGACGCTATAAAGAAATACGGCCAGAGACATTGGCACTTGCTTAATTTGACATCTAAATTATAATGAAATAACTGAGCTCTATCCAGCAGTACGTGGTTTCTATCTGTATGAAGTATCTCAACCATAAAGTGAGAATATTATTAAAATATAATGAATATTTCGAAGTGTAATCCAGTTTCTGAAAATATAATGAATATATTTCTTATGATATCGATCTCACAGGTATTGTGAAGTGAAACACAAATACTTAAGACTCCTACTCTAATCTAGACTTCATAAACGTGATGTTGGTCGGTGCGTCAGTCATTATCCTCACTATTTTCTTAATGCTATGTGGTTTAGAACGCTTTGCAACAACATGATCATTAACTCACTAATTTATAATCAATATTAAGTCAATGAGACACTAGTTGTCACAAATTAACAAATATAAAGTTATTGCCAGCATTTCAATTTGGAATAAACTACAGTGCGAGCGTGCATTTTAACCTTGTATTATTCAGAGAAATATCAAGGAGGCAATCTAAAATAAAGAACTTAAGAGGAACAAAATATTCTAATACAAACAGGGTTTTTTTGCTAATAAATCATTCGATTCTAGAGGTTTTCTCGTTTACAAGTTGTTTTACACATGTTTGAAAACTGAAAACATAACTGCAATTAATCAGTCAATACAGAAAAATAAATATGACTTCCGATTATCTCCGCAGCGCTCGAAATTGTTTTTTTTAAATTAATTTCATTAATTTGGAATGACAGATTGGAAAGAACAGACAGGAGTGCCTCAAAATTAATGGGCGTTTTTTATTCTTGTTGATACATGAATATCGATCTTCATTTTATATTATTATTATTATTATTATTATTATTATTATTATTATTATTATTATTATTTCGTTAATCGGCCGACTAGGACCACGCATGCAAGCATCCTGCTTTTACCGTAGCTCAGTTTTTATTTACTACCGCGGTGGCAGGTGCTTGCAACAATTCTTTGGGGGGACCAGCATTTTAGCTGGATCCGATTTTTATCCCCCACGGTTGTTAGCCCTGGGGGTATGGAAGATGAAATTATGATACGATGATAATGAGGGTGAAAGGACAACACATACAGACATACACAAATACATCCATGCCCGAGGCGGGACTCGAACCCGCGATCTTCTGGTCCGAAACCACTCCGGCACTACTGCCTTAGCGATCTCGGCCATCTGATCGGCATTATTATTATTATTATTATTATTATTATTATTATTATTATTATTATTATTATTATTATTATTATTATTATTATTATTATTATTATTATTATTATTTTGATGAAAAACTTTGCAAGCGAAGTTACTGTATGTAAGCATGTGAAAATTGAAAATAGGCCCTAATAACCAAGAAACTTTAGATCTTTCTACGAATCCTTGATTTTAAATTCACTTTGAAACTTGACTAATTCACTTTAGTTAGACTCATTCAAACAATCCACACTTTATAAATTATTAATTAAAACGTCTTACAGAAACCCAAATACAAACGGCTGGGCTCTGCTATATCTTAAGCGATGGGCAAATATTTTAATATTGCTAAGCGTTTACTATCAAAGAGAAAGAATAAGACCCGTGAGATTAAATTATATACTCGTAGATTGTATAGAATATCAACGTAATAGTATACATTTCCATATTCTTCAAGCTTATGATCACACTTACTAAGAAGGAAGAATCCAGAAGTACTGATACATAAAAATTTATGTGTAGGAAGATCCAAAAATATATATTTTATGAAATTGCGACTTAAAACACATAGCTCGAAACTGAATTTTGAGGACCTAAAACGCACTGTTAGGATTATGCAAAATGAAATGATAACGTGTTGCATGGTGCCGACTTGAACCTGACTATTGTGAAGTAATCCCCTATACAAAAGTAGCATTTTCACAGGATTTTTATGTCGGTGGCTTTTTATAAATAGTACAGAACAGACCGCGTTCCCGAGTGCATTATGTATAGACAGAAGGGAAAAGGAATTCACTATTTAATTAAAATGTTCTTTACACAGCTCACTTTAATGATTGAGATACTTAATAAGAGACAAACCCTTTTTTGTAATTCCGTCATTTTATGTGTAAACTTCAAATGCAACAGTTCTCATATCTTCATATTTCTTTCCTTAGAGTGCCATCAACCATACTCTAAACATTAAATATATTTTGGAGAGTTGCAGTTACTCCGTCTCCACTTTATTTTAAGAGAAAGTTAAAAGATTTTGATTTCTCTGCACCCAGTCTCGGGCATTTCTGGTGAAAAAGCGATTGAAAAGGTTTACGTAATAAATTTCATAAGTTGCGAAGTACCTTTTCACCTTCGGTATACTCAATTACACGTACTTTATTCATGGCTTAATTTCGTGAAGATAGTTATGTCGTTTTAGAAAGTAAGCTAATCTTTGTTGAATGGATGAGCAATGTTACACTACGTTGGTACCTAAATATTCAAAAGAATATGAAGTCATGTTGAAACTGTGTCACGGTCACATAGTCTTTTATCCAGACGTACATTTTGTCTTTGAACATGTAGAACTTAAATATTCCATTTCAATTATTTCCGTAAGTTATTACCATGTTTAGAAGTATTTACACTGATTTTAACAAAAACGTTATAATTTAAATAAAAATGTTGAAAATTGGATGACTGTCCGAGAGCGCAGTTTTCACTTTTCACACTCGTGGACATATAAATGCATCAAATTGCACAAATGCATCAAATTGCACAAGATGTAATTATCTTAAACGTTAATAGTGCCGATGAAATGTTTCCACGACTGACAGTTCTGAAAATAAACTAGGATGACCTCGAGACGTCTTGCTTCCCACGTTTGACAGAGTTTTTCCCTGTCAATTTTACTTCCAAACCACATTCCGCATGCCAGCAGGACAAAACAAATGTCGGTCGGGGGAAGGTGTTACAATGAACTACAGTTATAAATCGTACGTTGTTGAAAAACTTACATCTAAACTAATGAAAATGTGCAATAGTAAACTCATACTCAGTTTATGCATAACACTTAAGAGCAGTTTCTTATGACTATTTTTAAATGAAACATTCGAGATATTTTTTGATTATGTGTAGAATGTTGTTTGGATGATAATTCCATTTTTAACACAACTTCATCGATTGTGATAATCAGGTAAACACGTAGGTCTTTACCATCAATGATAAATAAATATACCCACTAGAGCTCTTATAGGCTCACAGATTTAGTAGTTGAATAGAATGCCCACAGTTTTATTTTAAAAAATGCTTCTTTAAATCCACTTTTCAAAACATTCAAGAGAGAAGAAGTAATAAAAATATAATACGTTCAAGAGCGTGTCAAATCCGATATCATGAAATATGTCTGACTATAAACTAAAGCATCGCAAACAAACATGAAATGAATTTTAAATCCAAATATTTCACAGAAGTACTTATACTTGTATTTTTAACAGTGTGATTTCGACACGAATCATTTGTATCCCTACGAATTTGTATTCTCATTTTATTTTGTAAGATTTGTTTTTAATAGAAATCGAAAAGAATTACGGAATATAATAAGTTTGTACAGAGAATTTACTCCAGCTTCATTGCATCTGTACTTCCATTGCAAGAAAACATGTATATCTGTAAGAGAGGAAGAAATAAAGAGAGATCTAAGATAACGAAAAAAGATAAAAGACCAAAACTAGCAGAACATCTAAGTTGCTCTGAAAATGACTGATTTTAAAAGTTGAAGAAACAAATTAAATACAAAGCTTCACGAAATACTAAAATCAACTAGATCAAACTACAAGACCTGCAGCGCCATTGAAGAAGGATGTATGCTAATACATTATAATATAGTAATTTAAAATATAGTAATACGTTTTGAACAACAGAGATGTCTTTAGAAAGACCTTTAGAGTTATTTTTTTAGACAAATTTTTTTTAAAAATATGGTTTGTTTTGATAGGTGAATATTTCAGTTTTAGAATTACCAAAAAGTCAACACTTGTTTCAGGGATCATTTTTCTTGAAAGTGATCCTACTTAAATGTTTCAAAAGGGCACTAGTCGCAAATATATTTTTCAAAAAGAAAGAAACTCGAATATCTTCATTTTTTCGGCGAATCATTGTTGACGTACGGAGACAATCGGAAGCACTAATGTTCAGCATTGAATAACAAGTCATTTTCTTCACCCAGTCGATTAGAGAATTACCTGTATATCTCCGTGGCGGATCCGAGATGTCGCTGCTTAATCCGCCGGCGCTGCTTGTAGTGGAAAGCGACAAGACCGTCGGTTCGATATCATCCATTATCCTGCTAGTGTATCTCCCGCATCGCGCGCAGTTTTGTGCAGGTGATTCGATTTATACAGTGTGCGGGCCATCTAGCAGATGGTAATTGAATTATGGTGTCAAAAATAATTATGTCATCAGAGACATTTCGTCTCTTCCCTCCCTCCCCTCTCTACATTTTGATTTACCATAGAAACGAGCGGACCAAGTGGCATTATTTGCAATAGTAGCTACGAATTGATTAATTGTTGCGAGCCCTCCCTGTTCCCAAATTAAATGAACTTCAGAATGTGATATTTAAGATGTTGCTTCGAGAGTATCAATTATATGAATCATTTATAGAGTTGAGAAAGTTAAATGCTATGAAAGGAGAATGATTTATTATGATATATTTTTATTAAAATGCTTTTCTCCCAACAATTTTAATTCAGAATACTATTAAAATATTGCACTCCTATCCTCGATCGTACCCATCGAGAGTGATTCGACTCCATATAACCCGAGAGAAAGGTACATTCCTCAGACGTTATCCCCAGCCACAGTTTCTTGTGGCATGCAGCACCATGCCTCACTGCGTCGACCACGGGCCTAGAAACTCTTTGCCGACTGCTGGATTGCGCGACTCGGGAGGCGGTGTGACAAAGCTACGCCGACGTGACCTCGCCGGCGTCGACCCCGGCTCACTCGCGTACAACCATTTTCTGGTGTGCCAATGCGCACTCTCAGACTCTACGTCTATTCACTCAGTGGCGGCTAATCCTTGAGAGCTCTAGGGCGACGCCCTCTCCAGAAAACCAACCTCGGGAAAAGTTGCAGAAAGTATTTAACTTTCAATTAATCGACTCGTTTAATTTGTGTATATCACTAGCGCAATTTTCGAGGACGAATTTAATTTTGTGCACACTTAAGCAAAACATAAAATGTTTTTAGAATGGGTCGTATCGTGGACTTCCGCGAGTCCGTTCGTAGCTGGTGCATGCAAGGCATTGAAAGCTTGAGGAAGAGTGGTATACTGGGAACCGGGTCAAGGGAGCATGCTGCTATTAGGTTTTGTTTGGCACAGTCCGCGCCTATTAACTTTGCTAAGAATACCAACCCTAACCATTTGATTTCATAAATTACTGTTTTTTTTTGTTGGAAATACTTTTTTTGTAATTCTTACTTTCGCCTAGGCACAATTGTATCTTCCGTTATCAACGTAAAAGTTGGACAAAGAATGAATCCCCGATGCATGCAAATCGTTTGTACTGTACGTACATGCTGTAGTTTTCCTAGTTCAAGGAAAATTCTGAAGAAGTAAAATGTATGTGATAGTTCGGCCATATATGCCCTTCTCTTAATTTGCAACCCACTGGCCACCGCTGACTCAGTGCGAACGGCGTACCCCCTCGCCGTACTCCTCTCCTCACTGCTACCACGATCCCTTTCCAACTATTGCCGCTTTCACTCGTTTTGGTCGTTTTTTTTCTTTTCTTATTATCTCCTTTCTTCTCTCACTCAGAGGCACTTTTTTCCTTACAATGGAAGTACAAATGCAGTGGAGCCAGAACAAAACCTCACAACAAACTTATCATACTTTTTCATCGAAAATATAACGAAATATATGAATTTGACCGCAATAGAAGTTATAAGATTAATTTTAGTGAATAAAGTGGTACTCACTACCTTGCATTCTGTGTAGATATCTCTAGTGTCTCCTTACCTAAAATAAATTCTGAATGTATTATTCCAGAGAAAATAGAATAGCATCACCATGCATCAAATGAAAACTAGTTATAAGTTTTTTTCAATTTAAGTAAATGCATTAGACAACATGTAATCACTGGTTGCGTAGGCTTCCGCGGCCGGAGTTTATGTTGGCTAGGCTATCCGGGACGAGCCGCGTCAAAGTCATGGTGGCTAACGTTTCGGCCAACGTATTGTGGCCTTCTTCAGAGCGTACTGCTGTACGCTATGAAATGCGTACTTCGTCAGCAGTACGCTCTGAAGAAGGCCACAATACGCTGGCCGAAACGTTAGCCACCATGACTTTGACGCGGCTCGTCCCGGATAGCCTAGCCAACAACATGTAATCACTATTTTAAAATTTTTCATTTCAATGATAATTAAATAATTTTATTTTCTGGTGAATGAAAATGCATGATTACCTAAATGCTCATTTTGCATTTTTTATCTGGTGTTTAAAAACGCATAAAGTTCTTCATGGAAGGTTAGGCATTATTTCCTCTGTTACACAGTGGAACAAGAGATAATGTTCGGCACATATGGTATATATAACACAGATGTGAAATATTGAAAGAACTACTTAATAAGGAACTATATTTGTCGTCGTAGTTTACTACTTACGTAGTGTCTGTACTTCAAGTGTATTAGTTGGACTCGTTTTATAACTGAAAAGGGATTGTGAGATGTTTTTGGTTCCAAAACAAATATTGCAATGCGCCTCATACTTGCCTCATTTAAATTTCCTAAAGAGAACTGCTAATGGAGTAAGTTGGGAAAGTGGAGAAATGTGAATCGTCAGAGCTTCACGTTGAATGACAAAGTTATATTTTGGGTTCATCATTTTGAATCGTTTGTAGTCAAAAGTTTGTGATTGGTGAATATATTTTTCCTGTTTTAAATAGATGACGCGTGTGCCTCATATAATATCAAAACTCATGAACTAAGACTATTTCTTCTTTTTTTCCACACCAGCTGAGTTGTCACCAGCTGAGTTGTATAACTCCTTTCAATTTTTGTTTCACTTCAGTTAAGCTTTTTAGAACCTGTTGAAAATGGATGGGGTTTTAGATATAGTCCCGTGTTGTTCTTATGGTTCAGACCTTAAAATTTATAAAGTGCGGAATTTAGAATGGCTTGATTATTATAGGTGGATTGATAATTTAGAATTAATTTTTGAATGCCATTTACATACCTTTCCCTTTTTCTATTTTTCATGATATGGCATATTATTGGTCAAATCATTACATCATCGCTGTTTATGCACGAAATATAGTTTATAGCTGACGTAATATTCACAGCCCCTTCACCATATAGTTTGGAGCACAAAGAAGGCAGTGACATCACTATAGGATTTCTGCGCTCGCAATAAATCACAAATATTGTAAAATACTTATACTTTTAAAAAGTAGCTTGTTAGTTTATGTACTTTTCTGAAAGTAAATGTTGCCTTTAATTCGAAAAATATTATAAATAATATTAATAAAGAACATCTAATCTAATTTTTATGCACATGAATATTAATATTGCAATTATTTAAGTGTGTTGATGCTTTACATACTGCGTGCTTAATATTTAAATAAGCATATTATATAACAACCTCTTTTATGCTAGCATGCACATAATATATGATAAACAAAAACTGCTCCGACAGATATGCAAGGACAACATCCTGTCATATAACATTGTCTTGTTTTAACATCCATCCAATTCTTAAATTTTTAATATTCTTTTTTGTTAAATTTGCTACAATTCTTTGGATTTAATAAATTTTCCGCTTTTGCAGCTGCTTCCAAAATTTCTTTAAATCATTGGTTGAAGCATAGCTTTCAAGCTAATTACTATTCGTAAAACATCGTTACTTAGGTAGCACGCATGACGTCATAAAATGAATTTGAGATTACACCAAACTTAAAAAAAAAAAACATTACATCCAAATTAATTTCATTATAAAAAGAATAGCTATGCAACTCGTTTATAATGTTACTTGTTTGAACTCATAAGAATTGCCGACTCACTCCCAACGTCGTTCTTTCGGTGATATTTTCTTATTTGTATAAGAAAGGACAACATTATAAACTAGTTGCATCATCTATTATTGTTGCAAATAACTTGAACTTGTTTTCTGCCTTTGTTGGCAATTGACTCACCAAGATCCTAGGCCCCGTTCTCTTGTGACTTATACGCATACAAGTATTCCTCTTAAGCTTGAAGGCTGAGATGACGACGAACGTGCAGCGTGCGTGCGTTGCATTTCTTCTTCCAACTCCTGCTGCATTTCCTGTAGTTCTTGCCGTCGTACGACGTGTTGCAGTTGATAAATGTACTGTTGCATCATTGTAATCTGCTGTTGCGTGGGTGGTGGTAATGGCTGCTTCAGTGGGTTGTTCACAAAATTTACGATTTCCATTGTTCCATCACTATTTTATGTTGCTCTTGCGGCAAATACGTGCTGTCTCATATCGGGACTTGCGTCTGAGAACATGGATTTCTTTCTTTTAGGTATTCACTTCATGTACACTTGAGTAAGTAAGTTAATATAACACAATCTTGTCACTGACATTGTCTGACACACGTCTGTCCGTCTATTCATCCATCAATCCGTTGGTCTGTCCATCCGTGTGTTCAACCGTCCGTCCGTCCGTTCAGCTGTCTGTCAGACTGTCCATCCATCCGTCCGTAATGCAGTAATACACGTAGTGTAAAGAAAGTTATTAAATGTTGCGGAAAATCGATTTCGATGTTTCAACGAAAATACATGTTTTGGGGTCCCTTGATACCAAGGAAAAGCTTTTTTCTTAATCCGTCCGTCTGTCATTCCTCTCCGTTTATCCGACCGTCCGTTCGTCTGTCCGTCTCCCATCTGTTTGTGAACAGCACTAGCGCCTAAATTATTTGTAGGATCTTTTTTAAATGAACATTCCCCAATTAGCCCGATTTAAAGTCCTGAAATTTTGAAAATAATTTTTAAATATTAAGGAGTAGTACTTTATATAAAGCTATTGGAACATTTTCATTTTTTTTCAAATATTACCCCATATTTTTTTCTTTAAATTTCTTGCGCGAATGGAGTGAAATATACTTATAAAGATGGTGTATGCTCGATTGTAGTACGTTTGTTACGTGTAAATTTTTGAAAATTGTAAGCCATAATTGACGCTGCATTGTGAACGGCTCCGCGGATTTCGTCGCCGCGTCCAGCGCGGAACTTTCCGCGCCGCACCCGCTGCGGGTCTTCCGCGCCGGTCTGTGGGAGCCTTTACATCATATTTTCTAACATGTATTTAATATATTAAATCCTTGCGCACTTTCGTCTAGAATATGGGAGTTTATTTGCCGAAGAATGGAAATGTATTTTTTTTTTAAATCGGCTCCAAATTTTACTAAAATGATTTTTTGGATAGTTCCTTGGATAGTGTACGCATATACATATAGAGCAGATGCGAGTTTTGTTGAACTCCCTAAAGTTTCGAAAACTGCAAAAATTATAAACAATGCGGGGAAGTTTGTGTTGTTGTAACGTCACAAGTTACTTTCTCGCATTCCACTTACGTAGGTAGTATAAAGACAATGTTGTAATGCTGTCGCGAGAAACGACAATTTTTCGACAGAAAAACTCGTAGTGGGTCGCTGATACCGAAAAAATGGATAATTCTTACTCCCAAATGTGGTAAATGACATCCTCTTATACATTATGTAAACAGAATTCACGCTTGATATTAAAATATTGGTTTAGGCAAAACGTGTGTCTCTCCGTCTGTGAACACCGCTAGCGGCAAAATCGTAGGTAAGAATATCAAAATTGATATTCCTACTTACGAATTTGAAATTGAATTTGTGGAAATTCTTTACATGAAGCTCAGAGATTTTCTAAATTTTGTCAAAAAGATTTCAATTTCTTATAAATATCCTAAATCTTTTCGAATTTTGCGTGTAATCAGTACTAAAAACACAGTATTTTCTGACAAACGACTCTTTAAATTATTTTCTCGAATATCAAAAAGTTCGCTTATAAAAATGTCAAAGGTCCCATTTTCGTTGAACTTTCTTCACTTTCAGAAATTACAACAAAAAATAACATTGCAAATCTACAATATTCATATTAGACTTTTTTCCTTAATGATTCCTTAAATCTGTCCTAAAAATTATATCTTTAATGTCTAGTACAATTTTTTGAAATATCGAGTAGCTCTTACGTTATTTTTGCTTGAAGTAATTTTCTTTTTCTTTCTTAAAAAACGGTTCCATTTTTTTTTTTCGGATAGAACAAAGACTCAGCGAGGCTCAGCTGTTGATCGGGTCGCAGGTGGCGGTTGGCCGACCGTCAGATATGTTGATTAGCTGCGAATAAGGAGAGTCCAAATAAGCAGTTCCGACCGAGGCGGTAGGTGTAGGGGGCGAGGGAGGGTATCCATGGCGAGGCTACACTCGTTAAAAGCCACAGAAGCCCAAAGCTAATCCTGTCATGGCGAGCAAGCACCACCATTAAATGAGTACTGCCCCCACTGCTCTTAGGTCTCAGCTCAAAGGGAAGGAAAGGCCTAACAAACAAAAAAACTATTTCCTTGCAGGAAGGAAAGAGATCTCCTAGGACTAGAGGAGACGACCTTGAACCGAAAATATTCAGGCTCAGAGGCGGAGAGGTGATTACCTCGCTGGACAGCGTGGCGCTGCTTAGGGCCGATCTCCCACCACATAATTAGCTGGTTTGGGGATGTTTAGATAGCCTTGGACGTACAAAACTATTCAGACCGCCCAAAGGTCAGTATTTGAATAAATATAAATACATAAAAATAATAAGGTACATAACATCAATTACTGAACAGGGAGTGTAAATAATACAAGAGATGGAGAAGTATGAGCTGAAGATATTGGGTAGTGGAGTTAAAAATAAGGGGCAAGAGATAAAATTAGAAAAAGGATATGTACTGAGAATATGTGGAGTGGAAAGAAGGGAGAGAGCAACTGATGGAGTGGAAATTATAGTGAGACAAGAAATTAATGAGAGAATAATAAACTGAAAACCCATAAGTTCAAGAATAATGTAAGTAGACATTCAATTGGAAGAAAGATTGGCCCTGGTGGAAATCCATGCACTGCCAGAGGATAAGGAAGTATTAGAAAAGGAATGTTAGAGCTCACTACTCAGAGCTCCAAAGAGTAATAGAGTAGAATCAGGAAATAAATGACAAAGTGGTAGTAAGTATGGGAGACCAGAATGCTCGAAAAGGGTCCGACAAATGGAAAGGGAAAGGGTGGTTTGGGGAAGTACGGAGTGAAAAACATTACAAATGAAAATGGAAATATATTACAGGAATGTTGTATTGACAATCAACTATTGATATGAAACACAGTTTCCACACAAGAAAATTCACAACAAGAAGAACCTTCAAAACAAGAAGAAACCAAAGGATCATTAAAATTATGATCGACTTCTTCATGTATATGGAATTCTTTAGATATGCAGTAAGAGATATAAGACTTGTTAGAAGGGCAGAATTAAAAGTGTAGAAATAACTAATAGGGAACATACTGTAAATAAAATATTGAAATACTATATGTGAGTTTTCCTTAAATATGTAAAAATATGTGCTAAAACAAATATGGACTAATTTGATTATAAAATATGTTTCAAATCTCTTCAAAAAGCCTAATTCATATATCACAAAAGTGTGATTGTAGCTAATGAACAAACATATAATTGCATACAAATCCTAGTCCTGATAATAACCCGTCTTTACACTCATTTAAAGATCTGAGAAACAAATTGAAACAAAATAAAATTAAGTGACCTATTGATGCGATCTGATGATCTGAAAAGAAATTTCTTAAACATATGACAAGATACACCTTTCCAAATTTAAGATTAAATGATGTTTGTGAAGAAATCAACAACATAATGATTTTAGGAAATTAAAATCAATTGACTAGGAAGCTCTGCATCTCAATGTACAGAATTCTAAAAAGGGTCGTATTTGCAAAATTTAAGGAAGATGGAATGTGGGATACCCAAAGAAATGATTGAAAAATTTTTAACGCAGAAATTCTTAGGACCAAATACCAAATGGTTTAATGTGTGAAGCCAATGTTCATTATAATGATGACTGATGAGAAAGAAATTTTAGTAACAAAGTTTTCATAATTCTTAACATTTATGTATGTTTGATAATCAATTTCAATTCAACCATTTCAACAGGACATTGGAAAATGGTTATTAAATAGAAATAACATTGTGTTTACTATAATCATATTTATTAAATGAAAATAATCATTTTCTTTTTCAGCCATAGGTAATGTTATGACAATGCTTGGTAGACCAGCTACTATTGCTTTTAGTGATTGATTAGTAGAAGCACTAAAACCATTGCAAAAGACAATGACAGCCCTGACAAAAACATGTGAGAATGATGGACATAAAATAAACTTGTCTCCTCTGTCTTATTTTGCTGCATTGTAGTAAATGTGTTAGTAAGGCATCATACACTAGTCGGTTTTTCATTCAAAATTATTTCCATACCAAGCTCTCCACAACAGATTTCAAAGTTCTTCATTGTTGTATCTACGAATTCCTGTAGATTTATTGCTCCTGCCTCCGAACATTGTGGCTCTTCACATTGTAATAATAGAATAAAATGTGATAACATAATTGCTTTGTTAAATTCATGGTTTACTTCAGTTAAATCTGATCAAATTTTCAACCAAGTAAAAGAAATATATGATATAAATGCTAAGAAATCAATGACAATATAAATAAAAATATACTTCCCAGATAACATACTATCAGGCAAAATAATTCAAAGTTAAAATACACTGTCTTTGTTATTATGTATTAATGCCACATTAATGACTTGAAAGATAATTCAAAAGTATGATTATATTGGAAAATGAGTATAACGACATCATAATATATTGCTGAAACCTTTATATTCTATCAATGTGAATATTTCACTTACATCACATACAGCTGACTTTCAATTCCTGTATTCAATTCCAATTTCTAATAAATGTGAATCTCTGAAATTCTTTTCTTTCAGGGAAACTCAAATTTCATATCAGAAGGAGATGGATATTTTCTTTGATTTGTTAAATATATAAATATATTTTGACATTGAAATTAACTTGGTAAATTTAAAAAATCAATATATACACGTTTTCACTTTCAAAAATAGTTAAAGATTGTCCAGAAATTATTTAAAATATGCCGTAATAAAATAATAAAATGAAATCTGTAAAATACATTGAAGAAGTGAGTTAACTCTGATAACAGATGATTCAGAGTACTTTATACTTTTACTTAGTTTATATATTATTCACATTTATGCACTGTAATTATTAAGTAATATTAGTGTACCCATTCTGTGTACTAGTAATACACTATTAAGTACTGCCATTGACTAGTAAATATTATTTTCTGCAGGATTGCCAGATTTCTATGTAAAAACAAAAGTTTTGTTTCCTGTTTTCCTTCTTTCTCATCTTTATACTGGACAATTCTTTAAAAATTACTGAAATATCAATACATTGCTAAATTTGCAATTTTAACCTTTCATAAGTAAGAATATGGACAAATTAATAATTTATTAAACTCAAATATATTGCAAAATATATTAAAGCTGGCAAACCTAGCTCTAAAATTGTATTTTAATGGAGCAAATATTATCTGTGTGGAGCATTTTGCAAAATTAGCTGTTAAAGTCACGTTGAACATTACACATTCATACAGTGGCAATTCTGCTGGTTCATGCCTTATTAACAGTTGTCACAGCTTGATATTTATTATGTATTCTGCATTAAAATTAAAAATATCTTGATTACTGAAGGATTAGAGAAATCTTGATTGCTAGGTACATTCAAAAAATCCATATCGTTACTTCACACTTATTGATAGTGTGAGCGATGTGGAAGAACAATTGGGCCGTGGTGTCTACAAAAATATTCCTAGGGTCATAGTTCACTGTTAATGTATGTCTCACAAAACAATATTCATTTTATGATTATACAAATTAAGAAATTAATGTCAAAATTATGAATATAACAGCTCAGAAATGTATGGATTTTAAGGAACAATGTTTTCTCCGTAAATTTAACAATGAAAATTTAAAATTTATAATATATTCATTTTAATTATACATTCATCTTGTATGTACTAATGATAATCTTCTAATATAATATTAGAAAATAAAATATTTACTGAAATACATAGTAATTATTCACTGGAAAGTTAATTAGTTAAAATATAATTGCAATAACTGGTATTTTAGAATATAAACTTTAATATACTTGGTAACAACAAGATACCACATGGATATGAATTCAGGTATTTGCAACATTGAGGATATATGTTACAGTAGCTTTTCTTGGTAATAAATGATAAAATGCATAATGTGATGATCTACTTATGTAGGCCTGTTATTTAAAACTTATGTAAAGAAAGAATGAACGTTAAGAAATAAGTGTTTCTTTAATGCTCATGCAATTACTTCACTTGATGTCAAATCTCTAACCTTTCTGGAGAAGAATATTGAATAAAAATGCATACATTTCTGCTTAAAACAATGGTATATGAAGTCATCAGTATTAATAAAACTAAACATTTGAAAATATTTCATTTTACCTGTATAATCCTCAAAACCTCTGGTTATGAAAGTATTCACATAATTTGCTTGTTCTCAATCAAGAAAATGAAATGATCTTAAACAAAAGAGTCAGTTCAAAGTAACATTTTTAAGCCTGAAGATTACGTTCTTAACAAAAAGGTCAATTATATAATAATTTTAGATTATTATAAATAAGTTCAAAAGAGAAAACTCAAATTTTACTGTTTCTTGAGTCTTAAATGCAAGTTTTAATTACTTTATTTTTAATCAAATAAACAAATTTTGATTAACATTTGAATTAAAAAGAAAATATAATGACAAATTCTTAAATAATTTCCTTAATAAATGTTGTTTGGAGTGAATCTCAAAAACAAACCATTGTAAAAGAAATAACATTAATAAGTAAAAAAAATATTCAGGGTTTCATTAAATTAGTTGTTCATAAAAGAGCATTGTTTATTTGTCTTCTGATCAGCTTCTTCCTGCTGGATGTGAAACACTGCAACAGAAGGGATGTGAATAATTGTATTTCTCCCATTTACATTATTTTTCAAGGAAGACCTCTGCATTGTAGCTGTCTATGTATGGTAACAATTTCTTAATCTTCTAATGATTATTTCCGTCCTTATAAGTCCTTTTAAAGTCTCAAGGCTTTTGACATATTTATCCCAGCTAGTTCCAACTGCCATGAGGTTGCCGACCAACTGAAACGGTGAGACGTGCCTTAACTGTGAACTAAAAAAGAGGGTTCCTCTGCAAAGAAGTCCTGTCGTCGCGTCTCCAGGGCGAGCAGGGGGCAGGGGGTGCTGGGGCTGGCGCCCCTAGGGGGCCCCGACCCCTTGCTGTCGCTCCGGGGACGCGTGCTCCGGGTCGGGTCATCTCACGCGGCCCGACGGCGAGCGCAGGTGCGAGCGGATGTAGCCCGTGCGGTAGTCGACCACGTCGCGGCGCTGGCTGCCCTGGGCGCCGTGCCGGTGGCGGCGGCTCCACCTGCAACGGGCGAGCGCCGGCGGGGCGGCGCGGCGCGGCGGCCGTCAGCGCCCTGCGCCGCGGGCGGCGCGGAGCGGGCCGAGGAGGAACCGCCGACGTCACGGCTGTAACGTTGCCGCCTGCTGCAGCTTCGGAAGCCAATTGGGCCGTGCACCCTTCGAAGCATTGTTAGTTACCACAGAAGGCTACAACAATACGGCCGATAGGTCAGCATATATGGCGGGGATCTGGGAGGGGAGAGAATCCCATTATTGTACGGAAGAAGACGCGTGATAACGTCTTGACTCTTCTGCTATAACGGCGGGACGCTTTAGTATTTTTTTTTCTCCGACCTAAAGAACCCTTCGGTGCCGGTACACCAAGCCACAACAGATTGGCAGACGTGAATAATTACTCATTTGTGACCGAATCGGCATGACCTAATACTTGCTGCCAGAGTTAACGTGAAAAGCTGTAACTCTCCTCATTTCACTTCCACAAATCTATTTATGATAACTTATTTATTATCAAAAATGATTTTAAAAAATCAATTAGGGGGATATTTAAAAAAATCATCACGTTCAAAGTTAAATAACTCATTTTCTCATTGTTTTTTGGCGGGGTGCATTTTTCATATGGTCTAAAAATAATGCATAATATTAAATTATAAATTGCTATATAATCATTTCTTGACAAATTAAGTTTTATAAATATTTTGAAAACATAATAGTTCTCAAGTTCTAATAGTTTCAACTTATATGTGCTTCATTTCTCAGGAGCTTATTGCCAAATGTACCGTGTACAAGGTATGTGTGTATGTGTGTCTGTGTGTGTGTGTCTGTGTGTCTGTGTGCGCGCGTGTGCGTGTGTGTGTGCGTGCGTGTGTGTATGTGTGTGTGTGTGTGTGTGTGTGTACACACATATTATTGACATATTATTAACATGTTGACACATTATTGACATGCAACATATTGACATGTTGTACGCAAACATTTATTACATTTTATGCTTTAATTTCAACCAAAGTATAAGAGATAGTGTAAAAATTATTAATACATATTATAAAATGATATCTGGAAAATGAGTTATGCACCCAAAACAATTAATTGAAATGTAGATTTCAAAAGATTTGTGGTGAAGAGAGGAGATGTAATGCTTTTGTTTTAGAAGCTCGAGAACAATAATGTATGCTACTTGATACTTTCATTCATCACCAGCATTGGGATTTTATGGATAGGACTGGAATTGATTTTGTTTCTTAGGAAAACAGAACAGGAAGGAGGATCCTATTTTAACAAATATTAGTGTAAAAAGCAAGCAATCTATCAAAATGTTTCTGAAAATGATATGCTAAAATATTTAACATTTTGTTGAACTTAATTTTTTGCCATATCATTGAAGAAATTATTTATTTTAAATGCCGAGAATGAATAGAACAAAATTTTCTGAGAAATGTTTCAAATATGTAACTTTTTAGCCAACATTTTTATCAGATCATAAAATGTAACAATGTGTCAACTCTCCCTTAATTTCATTACAAAAGTATTCATTTTAACCTCATTATTAAATTTTGTGATAGGTTAAGAAGTCTCATTCAGATAATGCAAAAAATAGAAAATTTCCGGTTAATAATGAATGCAGCTATGAATGCTGTACTTTTTGCTGTCATATCAAGATTTCTTTTTAGCACTTCATATCAGATTCTTTTTAATAGATGGACATGCTGAATGAAAAATTGTCTTAGGGGGTCTTATACAACACTATGAAAAGAATAATGTGTGAAAAATTTTTGAGGTCAAATTATAAAAGTTTAAATAAGTACAAGAAAAGGAATGAGGCATAAGGTTTTGATAAAACATGAAGAAAACATATGAATGAGAAGACAAGAAAGACAGATAAACAAGAAGTGAATAATGTAGAAAGAAGAAGGATTGTACAAGAATGGTGATTATAAATGCATGGAGAAATAAGCGCAGAGCGAAGTCCTAAAACGTTGAAATATGAACACACTATTCAATGCACTCATGCATATACATTGTTCATTTAATAATTATTTTCATAAAAAATTGCCAGTAATTATTTCTGATATCTTTAGTGATATTCAATTAGTATTTAGTAATTTCCATTTAATTCACATTGTTTTTGTGATGTGCCACCAAGCAACATAAAAACATTTTTATAATTTATAAAATTAGCAAGAAATATTTCAAAGAAAAGACTGCTGTACTTTTTTCAGTACATCAGTACCTTATTTATGGCAATTTTCTTCTTGGCTAGAAGTGTATTCATATTGGTTATCCTAACATTTAAAAGTTGCATAGCTTCTCATATTTAGAATGGCAAAGAATAGGAGAAAAGAAATATCAATCTCTTCCATAGGACTTTCCTCCTCAAAGTTCGTGACCATTAAATTAGAAAAGAAGCTGCTTCCTGAAAAAGGAGTATACATCAGTAATTACCTAGTTTGTTTTTGTTTTAAACTTGCTTCAATGAAGATGTTGGTATGTCTTACTGGTACCTGTGAGCGTGTCCTACTAGTAGCACTAAATTTGTACAGGGTGTTCCACGATGCTTCCCCTGTAAAGAAAGTATATGCTAGTATCTATAAAACTGTCAAGATTTTGATCATCAAATATTCTTAGAAGTTTTTGTTATTAAGAAATAGTTCTAAAATCTCTTTATGTGTACTCTGTAACTATTGATGTCTCTAGAATGAAATTAACGACATCATACTCTACTTTGCTCTTGCGCTAGGAAATGAATGGTATAGTAATTAAGAAAAAAGAAGAGAGGTAATTTAGGCAGGTATCAAACAGAAAATAATTATAAAAGTGTGGTGTGAAGTGCCATTGTAAATGCTGTTATCAGCAACTGATAGTTATGGGTTGATTAAAGACAATTCCACAATATATAGAAATGTCACCTTGAAAAATTATAATTAAATTGTTAAATGCATTCACAATGGCTGAGAGTTAAATAAAATCAATTAATGACAAGAAGAGGTATAAGACTAAGAAATGTCAGATGATCCAAGGGAAAACTTACTATCATGAGAGTTTGGTACATTTTAAGGGAATTTTAGATAGTAATAAAATTTCCTTTGTAAAGAGCAATTAAATATTGGTCAATAATTCCTTTGATCCATTGTATAATTAAATGTGGTGTCACTAAATTGTACATTTCTTTGATTTTATTTATGACAAAAAGCTTTTAACTCAGCTTGAATTGTATTAGAATTTAATGATTTGCGTGTAATAAATATTTGAAATATTTCAAATGACAGATTTTTAACTTAAACGAAGAAGAATTATTGTTGTATATTTAAATCAAATTTTAACTTTCATTAATTGGTGATTATAACACATTTTGAATGTTTGATAAAAATGTCTGAAATTCGTTATTAAGATTTATGATGCCTATTTTGTCTTCTCTTCTTTTTTCCCTCCCTTTTTATTGACATTAGATGTTTTTGAGAATTCTTCAAATGGAGAGTTGCATAACATATTATATAATTACATTTGATTACATATTATGTAATTAGGGAATTGTAGTGCAACTCTCTACCTGAGAGTCATGATTTTTAGACATAAATCATTCCTTATAAATTATTAATATTTAAATGTATTTTTCTCAGATGTGGTGATTTGCACTTCTGGGATTTTGGCATGATGTTGATGAAACTTACTGTTACCTACATAAATATAATTATTTTTATATGCACCTGACAATGAGTATCTCCAATCAATTCATTACTATTTGTTTTATATGAGTATCATGATGCAATTGTTATTTCCCTTCAGAGGCATCACATTTTATTTGAGCAATTATATCAACATTTCTTAGCTGTTAAATTATAATAATTATTACATAGAACATTATGCTTTCAATGATAGAACTCAAAAATTTGAAACTGGTTTCTTTCAAATATTGTAGAGATAGTGGAAAATGTCAGCAAATTTTCTCATAAAATACCCTGAAGATTTAATTAATTATAAAATAGTGAATGAATTTTTTTTCAATAAAAAGTAGCATTTGCCTAAAACATAAAAATTGTAAAATTTGTGAGGTTAATTATTATGAAGGTATATACAATTTCCTCAACAATATTTACCTTAAAGTGTTATTTAGAATCAACAATAGTTCTTCATTCATTTTGAAGCTCACCAAACATCCTTAAGAATGTTTTTTATACTTCTTTCTATTAAGCAGAAAGATGGAAAGATGGCTATGTTTCTATTTCTCTTTTGTATTAACATATTTATCAACATAATTTGTAACCACCAATATTGGTCCTGTTGACCTACAATGAACTATCTCAAGTTCCTTTAGAGATGAATGTCAGTTCAAGCTAATGTTCTTATTTGCAATTCAAACTTTTTAGGTCAGGGGTGGTGGTCAAATTCAATTACATACACACTGTTCTTTAAAAGTAAATTTAAAAACTGTCATGTAGTTTCATTCTGTAAATAAACCTGGAACTGATCATCATACAAGTTAAAGATCTGTCATATTTGTGATTATATCTATTTACATACTCTTTTTATAAAATAATGTAGTAATTCACAGGAAGACCTAAAAAGTATTTTGGAGGCAGAGAAGGCAATTTCAATTCATACCCTTCCCCTGCCAATAAGTCTTTTTGAAATAATTGCTTATAGAATAAAAATTATTGTTCACCACTTTCAATTATATTACTGGATATTAGAGGCTTGCTCTCTATTATTTTAAACCAATTTATATGGAAGTAAAACTTTTAACTGATAGGATACGACAAAATGACTTGTTCTTATTGTGAGAAATAAGTTGAATTCCAACAGTAAGAGAAGTAAATAATTCATACATTAGCATTTGAATGTCTCATGTTAATAATTTTTGTTGAATTCATCATCATCATCACTATCATTATTAGAAATTTCATATTTTAGAGGCTTACAGTTAGTTCCTGTGAGGATACAGGAGCCCTTCAGGATTCCTCTGTTCCACCTTCAATTTTCATTGTTGAAACTATAATTCTGAAATACCGAATCCTATTATTTCATACTCAAACAACATTGTAGGGGGCCATTAAAAATATGTTCATAATGTGAAGTTTTTTAACCTCTCCCCCTTTTGTAACAATTTACAGACAACATAATTTTAAAGCTGGTATCAGTACAAATGTAACAATTGAAGTATATCATAAGAGTTATTTCACAAGTATAATTATTAAACAAATATTTTGAATGAAGAAGTATTTTTAAAGTAATATTATGTTAACAAATTAGATAGAATGCAGTATAAAAATTGTTTAATATTAATGGACAATATTAATCTATAATTGTTTATTAAACAAAAATTATGGCTCATGGATAAAATCTAATGCTCTAGTAGTCAACAAACAAAAATTAAAAATGAGTAATGGCATTATTAATTTATTACCAAAGAAAAATGACAAGCTATTAAGTTTGAATAAAACATAGGCTTATCATTTATAGAATCATAAAAAATAAAATAAAATTAGGCATATATTTGTTGATTTTCAAATTCCAGCAAGTTTTGAATGTGTATACAGTGATGTAAAGAGCAATTATGGTAAATTAGAAACATTCAGAATTACTACATGTAACGTGTGAAGGATGGCATTAGTGTATATTGCCAACTTTTATGATCAGTTTACTTCAAACACACCATATTTCCACAAATACTACATTAGTAATACAAAAACTATTGTGAGCAGTTCATTTTTCATCAATGCACTGTCCCTCCTTTTTTGTTTTTGTTAAATTGTTTAGTACACCCTTCAGACTAAAAGTGACTACAATTTTTTAAACGGCCCCTAATTATCCTCAAGCACACATGAATTTGTTAAAGCAAACACTAAAGTACAGTCCTGTTTCACTCTCTTATCTGTGTTGATAATGAAATATTCAACAAATATAAGATAATATAATTATTGACAAACTTCATTAGGAGACACTGTCCAGGTCCAGGTAGTAAGTCATTTTGACTGCACCCTATCAGCTACATCTCATTTTTATTCTTCCAGTTAAAATTTTGCATCAAATTACTTGATATGTGGGTATGTTTATAAACTGGTGTTAGAGTACTCAAGGGTAAACCAATGTTCACACTGAAACGCATTTTCCCATATGTACATGCACATATGTACAAATGTCACATTTGCAGATGTATTTCAAGAACACTGATATGATCATACACACATGCAGTTAATATCATTAATATAAATATGTACACATACATACAAATACTAATTATCTCATATGTGCAGAACGTTATCTCTGGTTCCACTATGTAACAGAGGAAATAATGCCTAACCTTCCATGAAGAACTTTATGCATCTTTAAACACCAGATAAAAAATGCGAAATGAGCATTTAGGTAATCGTGCATTTTCATTCAACAGAAAATAAAATTATTTAATTGTAATTGAAATGAAAAATCTAAAAATAGTGATCGCATGTTGTCTAATGCATTTACTTAAATTGAAATAATTTATAACTAGTTTTCATTTGATGCATGGTAATGCTATTCTATTTGTTCTGGAATAATACATTCAGAATTTATAACAGGTAAGGAGACACTAGAGATATCTACACAGAATGCAAGGTAGTGAGTACAACTTTCATGCTCCATACTAACCTCAAGGATTCGTCTCAATGGATCAATAGCACTTGATCAAAGAGCCTTGCTAACAATTCTCAAGTATGTATCTTGACACATGTAAATCACATATCATGCCAAAGGAAAAAGAAGGAAATCAAAACTTACACCTGAATGTCACTCACTATCTTCCAAGCATTTTTAACTTCAATGCTCATTTCGTTGGTGAGTGAATTCTGACGTCATGGAAAATTCAATAATTCTCAAACTATATAAATAAAACACAAAAGAATACATTGTTATATCTTCTCCTTCTAACACCCTTGTCTTCAAAAAAGATTTTGCACATATTGTACTATACATATGTCCCAGAAGCAAACCAATCAAACTTATTACTTGTCAATAAAAGGTGCAATACACTGAAGTGTTTAAATATATTATCATATTCCTTTACTCTTGTGTTATAATTAATAAATAAGTTAAAAGAGTTAATTTTGTTTTATGTTCTTATTAATAAATCTTATGTTATTTTTATTTCTTTTAACAAATCAACTGATGAATGGGTCGTTAAAAGCAAAACAAAATTACTAAAAAATGAAATTGTTACAAAATTAACAAAAAGTTGAATATTCAGTATGTCTAACAGAAGAAAACTGTGCAACTTAAAACAATTAAAATGTGCCTCAAAACAGGGCAGTATATACAGTAATTACTTGCTCATGCTGACTTCCTACACACTTACAAAATATTGTGTTACACAGTGATGCACGACAAAGTGAGTGCCTCTCCACCTCCTCCTCATTGAGTTTTGCGTAATTATTCATTGCATAGATGTAGCTCACAAAGTGTGCCCTCTGAATAGCGGTTCACTTATCTAACTGCATGGTTCTACTGGGAAAAGGAAGAGAGGCAAGCACTACAGGTTACAGAAAGGGCAAGGTGGGCAGGTCTTACCTGGCACTGTGGCTCAACAAGATGAGGTTTCTGCAACAACAGAGAAGGTTCCATCTGATGCAAGTGGATCGACGGTGCAGAGGTGGTCACATGACATGAAAGCGACAGAATGTGCATTACCTTGGCATGATTCTGGGACACGCACTTTAAATTTTGGCTTTTGCTTTGTTTCTGTTTTTTTTTTCTTTCTTTCTTTCTTTCTTTTGAGACAAGAGATGGGACTATTGACAAAACTTCTTGTTTGTCAAATATCCATGCTGAGTGAATTTCTCTTTAAATGATTCAGCTTTTCATTTCCATTTGCTTTACTATGAAATGAGGCAGATACTGAAGAAACTATAGTTCAGTTCATGTAATTAAATATTTCAATATAAAAAACAGACAAAATGTTCATAACAAATGAAAAAGTAAATTAAAAATTCATTTCATGGATGCTTAATATAATTTTTTGAGAGAACATTCATTAATGAAAAGCTCAATCAAGTAAAGAATTTGAACCATTAATAGACACATGCTTCAAAAAATGTGAAAGAACTGGTCATGCCATCATACTGGATTAGCAAATACTTGGAATAATTTGAAAGACAATATGTATGAATTAGATTAACAAAGGGAAGGCTTCATTACATATGATATAAAGTACATTAAAAAGTACATAAATTTATCATTCTGTTCACTTTCATGAATATTATTATCAGATGCAACTCTACATCAAAAAAAGAAGAAAGAGCTATTAAGGGTTTGGAGCTAGAAAAAATATCTGAATAGTTCAAAGTCAATTTATATACAGTGGCCCTGGAGGAGCATTCACTGGTGTAAGGCGTGATGAATCATGCAAGCTTAATCAATTAGTGGCTTAGTGATTTTTACATTGACAAGAATAAGAGAAAACTGGTGCTGCAAAGAAAATCTGATGAATAACAATCCAGCATCACAAATTGTTACGCAAAGTAACTGTCCTCATGTATAGTAAACTGTAAGTACAAAACCAGTTATTTGCTATAAATTACATCTCTTTAATATTCCAAAGATAACACAATTATTTTTACAAAATCATAAATTTAGGAAACACTAGTGCATATGTCAAAAAAAATTATTTCTATTAGTCCCTCAAACCACATTTCTTGACAAAATATCTAGACAAATAAAAATCAAACATCTGATAAAATATTATTATAGTAATTAAGTAACTTTAGAAATTCAGGATACTTTAATTTTTCTTATTAAATTCCCTAGAAAGATTGAGAGAACAATTATTCACAACTTTTCGGTAATTAAAATAATTTGAAAGATGGAAAATCTCGACACTATGATTGTATATCTCTTAGAATATTGTGTAAATAAGAACCCTTAGAGTTAAGATATAATCAAAACGAAGTATATCAGAAAAATGTTATAACCAAACTTTAAAGAACATACTTTTTGATGAACACCATTTCATTGCATAGTGTTGCATATATGGTATGTTCATTTTGTCGGGTGTCCAATGAAAGACTCAGAGTACTTCAAATGTTTATCAAATAAATCGTGAAAATGTAATGGGGAGGTATCCTAATTCTTAATGTCTTAGCCATGCTTTCAATTTGAAAACATAATTTATTTATTAATTTGAATGTGTTAATAGAGTACTTTATTTTGCAATGTGAATGAATGATTCCTCAGGTGCTTAAGATCCAAATCTGAAATACTCTTCATCAATTCAACTTTACATGAGTGAATAACAACTTCACTCACATTTAGTTGAATCAATGAAGGGTATTTCAGATGTGATGGATACATTATGGAAACATTAAGTTCTTTGAAGTTTGATTGCAAAGTTTTTCTGATTCACATTGTTTTCATTGTCTCTAAACTCTAAAGTTTCTTTATTTATACAATATTCTAATTAAAATAATTGAAAGGAGCCACATTTTTAAACATTTGTTAAAAAATCCTACAGAAATCTAAGGAAAATGCTGTAACTAAAGAAAAAGGAATGAAGCAGGTATCCTCCGCCTCTCAGGAGAGCATATGGTAGATACAAGCGGAATGTTGGCTTGCTGAATCTACGATGACCTACCAGACTCTGAGCAACCAATTTATCATGCCAGCACATTCTTCCCTAAAAACTGCATGACCTAAAATACATCAATGTTATAGAATCCTAAAGACAGGAACCTAAAAATCCTATAATTAAAATTTGAATAAACATATCAGTTATAGAAAAAAGATGGTACTCATCATAAATTTTCTTTGGCAAATCATGGAATTTAATAGATTTTTTAAGAACAACAAATTTGTACTTGTTTGTTCTTACATGGGATGATAAGTTAATTATGAAATTGAAAACATAAATTTGATTTCCCTATGTTGTTCAATACAAGTTTTGATAGATTTATTTGAGCTAGAAAAATATCCTCAAGATATGCTTTGAAACACATTCATAACAGTAGTTGCTTGCAGCTATTAAGTTTGTTGCAAGTACTTGTCATTATCCATAGAACTAAGAAATGTGAATCAATACAATTGTATGGAAACTGTGGTAGTGTTTCATAAATGTTCATTGTATTCAATTGTTATGAAAATACTAAATTTAATTAATTAAAAAACCTCTCAATAATTTTATTTAAAAAATGTAAGAAGGGTGATGAAGAGGAACACTCATTATCCAGGAACAAGAATATTAAATCATATTGCTACTTTTTTCTGAAGGGAACTCAAGGAAACTGCTTATGAGTGTAACAATGAAGAAGTATCTTTGACTTCTTTTTGAACATAAATATCACCTACTTCCTTTATTTTTCAGTAAGAGATTTAATTGTTCATTATCATCTCCCCAATATTAATCACTTAAAGAAATTGGCACTGAAAAAGGAAGAAATGTTTTCTTATTTATGTTGAACTTGAACAATCAATAAATTTAATTTCCATTAATTCTGTTAGTATACAATGTCACTTAAATTTCTATTAAAATTTGGAGCACATAGTAGAATCTTAACAATTGACTTACAACTTCTGGTTGCTTTAAATAAGGAGTAAAACACAATCTATACAATCTACCTTGTTTTTAACAACAGATCAAAGAGTGACAGTGACTGAACATGTACATCTGTGAAATTTTAGTGAATTGTGATGGTGACTTACAGAATGCATTGTGGAGCACAAAATAGTGAGAATAGCATGTGAAATGTGGTGAGCAAAGTGAATAAAACTGCTTGCCAACTGTGCTTTTGGCTTCCTTCCTATCTGTGAGCTGATGCAAGCATATTTTGAATGACTGGTGAATATATGTATGGAAAATTAAAAACTGTTTAGACACAACACTCACCAACACCCTAGGAGACAGCCTATTGTTAAGCTTCTCCCACGATTGTCCAATGATATTTGAACTACCTCCCTCAGAAAGTCACACTCATGGCCTGGCACGTTTAGTTATACAACATTTTCTGTAATAATTCAGTAAATATCAGGTAAGTAGCACTTGCAAACTAATAACCCAATACAACTCCCAAACCTTTCCTTTCTCTTTGTGTTGAAATAGAATTTTTCAACTTTGTAAGTGCCATTTTGAATGGTATTTTCTCACGCTGAAGCAAAGGACATAATACATGGTGAAGAAATAATATTAGTAAGAGGTATTTTAGATCATTCAAATCACTCTATCATGAAATGAAGGAAGAAAAAGGCCTTGTTGAGTCTGATGGTCACTGCGAAAAATTTAAGTCAAAGATTCACATGTTAAACATTTGTATTTGTGAAATATTTGTGCAATTTGTGTTTCAAAGTAAGACTGTGATGTAAAGAAAGAATACATATAAGGCTGCATACATGTTGTAAACATTATTGGTATTGTGAGGTAACTAATTAGACAAAGATAATCTTACAAATATTTGCTCTTCTATGGAATCAACTCAAGAGAGAAGGTAAAATTATTTAGTAAAACATCAATAAATACAAGGATAAAAAATCATTAGAAAGCAAACTAGAGACCAAAATGAAACTTAAAGATGTATTTGACAATAATAGAAATGTTTCTATCTCTTCAAATTTTAAATTTTAAACTCTGTATTAATTATTAAGAAGTTCCAAAATGCAAATAACATTAATTTTTAGGGTCAACACAAACACCCTGATGAATTGGACATTTAGTGCTCTTATTATTCTAGCCCACCAGATTTCATAATTATAGTTTTCAACACTGTAGGGAAAGTATAAATCACTGGTGTAAAAAATTGAATGAAAGTTATTTTAAAATGAAAAGAAAATCATCCAAGCTGGGTATCTGTGAACTCACAAAACACAAAATTCAGTCCAAAAATGAGTTAAGGAGATTTTGTTTAAGAAAACGTTTGGTTATAATAAAAGCTTACCTAAGTAAACGAGTTATGTAGTCAGGCCAGTTGTCAGGAAACATGACGAGAAAGAAACCTACAGCAATGAGGATCATGCCTGCCAACTTCATACCCGCAAATGTTGCACCATAAAGCACTACATCCAGAGCTAGCAAAACGAGACAAAAATATTCCATGAGATTATTAAATATAAATTGTTTAATTAAAAAATACTAAGTTTTTTTTAACTATATAAAATGTTAATTTGCAATTTGAGATGTTATATTACAATAATGATAAATAAGAACATTAAGTCTGATAAATGTATTTTAAATTTGAAAATATTACCAAAAACATATTGATTTTAACTGAGTTTAATTCCTTTATATTTTTTTAAATTGATTTTCTAATATGATCTAAGAGAAATATAGAAACTTGAAACATTTTAAAGTATAATCAAACATGTTTCCTTCTAGCAAGAGAGGAAATACAACATATTTTTGTAAATAATTTAAAGTCAATTCAAGGGTCACTAGATATGTTTTTACCTAAGTGAGAAATAATTGGGATAGGTTACAACTCTTATTTCTTTTCAATATAATCCTCTCTCAGTTCATTACATTTTGTTCACTTTTCAGCCAAAGAGGGTATTTCACAAAAATAAACTTTCTTTCCTATCTATCAAATTGCTCATTTGCAGCACTGTTCACTTGTTCTTTAGTCACAAATCAGTTACCACTTAAGTTTTCTTTGAGATTTCTAAACAGACAGTAATGACTAGGGGCTAAGTTTCGGTTATAAGGTGGGGTGGTTACATTTTTCAAAGCCACAGTCCTGAACCGCATCAATTCATTTCCAGTATTGATTTCTCTGTTAGGTAAACTTATCTCGTGTCCTTTACATGATGAAATACATACATGAATTATCTCTGTTTGGCGAAGATATATCTATATATCTATATATCTATATCTATATCTATATCTCTCTCTCTCTCTCTCTCTCTCTCTCTCTCTCTCTCTCTCTCTATATATATATATATATATATATATATATATATATATATATATATATATATATATATATATATATATATATATATATAGATATATAGATATATATAGATATATAGATATATAGATATATATCTATAGATATAGATATATATATAGATATATATCTATATCTATCTATCTATCTATCTATCTATCTATCTATCTATCTATATATATGTATAATACATACATTAATTATCTCTGTTTGGCGAAGTGTAGTAATTTATCTTCGCCAAACAGAGATAATTAATGTATGTATTTCATCATGTAATATATCTCTCTATATATATTTTTATACTTATAGTGGCATACATTGCTTAATAATTAAGCATTGTATGCCAATACTGAGTTGCCAAGATAACAATTATTGTTAACTTGTTTTAAACATTTCTTTAGCCAAATGAATTTTGTGATGAAAATATTAATATTAATTGTTATCCCAGACTATTCTAAATTATCTGTTCCATTAAGCAAAATATATCTCCAGGACATGATTAGGCTAGTTGAAATCTCTGTATCACTAAATCATTAATTACTTCTTTACATTCTCATTTCTCTTTAAAAACAAAATAATAAATATTTGTCACTTTAAAATCTACAAAAGTATAAAAAATTGAACTCTGAACACTTTTGTCAATGTGGATGAACAATAGAAAATTTGATTTTAACTGTGTCATTACCTGCAGAAACTGGCACAGCCGTGATGAGACCTAATGTAATGAAGAGATCATATGTCACAGCCACGCTGAAATTCCCCAGGAGATTGGCCACTGAAACAAAAACCTATTATTCACTCTGTCAGCCATAATAGTTTAATAACTGTTCACCGACTCTTTTTTAAGATGATGATCTTGATGACATAATCACAATTGCCTTGTATGAGTTGATTATCCTAAGTATAAATAAAACATAAAGAAAGAGAAAAATTCATTTAACTATATATGTTAAAAGAATGAGAAAGAGATTCAGGATCTCAAGAGAATGGGCACAGATTATACTTCTTTCCTATACATTGCACACAGTTCTTACCATTTTTTGACTAAAAATAAATTAAAATTAAAAAGAAGTTGTAAGAAGAAATGAAAGTGCAACAAGAACAAATCCAATAGAAACTAGTGATGTCACAGCAGCACATATTTTCTTGCAACATTTTGTAACTCACAATTTTCTAAAATTCAGAGAGTTCAACGAAAATTGTTCCTGCCCCATTCTTTTAAGCGTACTTCGCACTATCCAACAAAAAATTAAAGTAAAAATTTGGAGCTGTTTTTGAGAAAACTACTCATATTTTGATAAAAAATTATACAGACATTATTTAAAGAGCTAATTTTAAAAAACAGAATTCATTAAGAAAAAATCTTTATCTGAAATATTGTAGTTACAGAATGACAGCGAAAAAAACTATGATTTGCAATTTTCGAAAATTCATATATCAATGAAAATCGAACCTGCATCAATTTTATAAGTGTACTTTCCTCTATTAGCTAAAAAAATTAAAGTCAAAATTTGGAGACATTGTTTAGAAAAAATTGAAAATCGCCTAGAGGCTTCATGAAAAGTACCTCCCAAAATTAAATTATTCATTATAATTCAAGGGGCAACGACATCTGTCAGATTGATTGCGGAATATCAATTCTGGTCAAAACCCTGTCTATGGATAAGCTGCTTGTGTTGTTCACAGCTGAACCAATGTTTTTTCATAAACCAATTTTAGTGGTATCATGGACCCACAAAACGTGGGTACACAATGAGTTAGAGGAAGTTTTTTTACTGATATAGGAAGAAGTGGGCCTATAAAATGAGCTTTAGCGTCGAAATATCACAGTTTTTTGCTGCATTGTTACAATAATTTCTCTTGGGACATACAGTAGCGTACAAATTAATCAGAACAGAGGGAATTGTCCTAATGTTTTCATTATTTAGTAAGACTCAGTGGCATAACGATCAGGCCCACAATACAGATGGGCCTAGGTAAAAGAGGGCCTATGTTTAGGCTGAAGGTTTGGCAATTGTTAGAAATATTAATTACTTGATACTTTGCAATAGTTGATACAATAATTAAGAAAAGCATCTTCCAGAAGAACAATTTTTTCCGCTTCTGTGGCTTATGTATTCTGTTTCTAAATCAATAAAAGTAAACAATTCATTTAGGTTTTATAACAGTCTTAATATAATAAAATTAAATAATAATGGCAGATTTTTCTACTCTTGATTATTAATCATAGACTGATGAATATGAATTTGTTCAAAGATATTTTTATTATTTAAGGTACTAAGGCTGTACTAGGTGTTTGCTATACACTTTTATAAAACGAGTCCGGATAAAAATTTTGCGGGAGGACCCGCATAATTTCGTTACACTACTGGTAAGACAGTTTTGATACGCAACTGTCTTGTGTCATTCAATCGACTCATTGTGGCGCTATCTTAAATTTCATTGTTGATGGTTCATTTGTTTTGTAGGAATAGGTTTGCTCAGTTTATTGTAATATTTGGTGTAATGTTACTAATTTTGTGCATTACAATGGAAATAATTCCATGGAAACATAAGAAAGCTGCCGTTTTTTGAAAACTGTTAATACTCAAGTGCTATAATGCCTAGGAAATTCTCCTGATATAAATCCAATAGCAAATCTAAGATATAATGAAAAATAAACTCAGAAAATTGAAATGTGTCACAAAAATAAACCTTCTTGAGTCAGTTGTGCCTGGTTTTGTGATGAAGAAATCAAAAGACAATATTTAACTTTAGTAGAGTCAATGCCTAAGAGAATGAACTTATTAACAACAAAGGAGGACATTTAAATGATTAAGTACATGAAAAGTTAAAGTTTTGTGTGTTTTTGAATGTGAAAATAGTGTTCTAAAGAATAGCATGTGTTTGGATTAATTTGTTCGCTTCTGTAAATTGTATGGGGAAAGTAAAATTAAAAAAGTGAAGATAAACAATGTCCCAGCAGAAAATATGAAAAATTGATTAACTTCCAGCATATTATTTGATGTGGTTCTTTTTCACCTCATTCTTTAGCATTTATAAAGTAGACATCATTGTTCTGTATGCGTGTTATATAAGTATGGATATCAGATTCCATTAAGATATGAGATTTGCGTGCTGAAGAAGGTGAAGAAAATAAGCTGAAAAGAAGAAGAAAACAAGGAAGAAGAAAATAAGTAGAAAAATTGACAATAGTGTTGGCGTTTTTGTTGAAATCACTCAACAATTAATCATTAACATCATTTTATCACTACATAATCTAATAATGTGTACAGAGATGTCATGAGTTATCTGATTATGGTGTTTTGTAATTATTTGGTTAAATTAAAATAATCTCTGCCACTAAAACAATGATGAAATAGAGGAGATATTTACTCTCCCGAACCTACTTCCCAGATACAGAAGTTACGTAGCCCTGCTGGAATGAGTCTCGATTTAACGACAAAAAAAGTATTGTAGATGACTAATGGTTCCAAAAAGTGGATTTCCTTGTTTGAATTTTTTTAATTATCAAATACGTAGAGAAGTCAGAATCCACATTTTGTAAATCCTTAATAGCAAAAAAGTGTTTTCCCTTAGGTAAAGCGGAGGGACGGACACATGAATGGTCAAACAGCCGAACGAAAGGACGGACAGATGGGCAGTCGAACAGACGGACAGACAGAAGACAGGCATACCGCAGACGGAGAGACAGCTGACAAAAATACGGTAGATGGGCAGACAGAAAGACGGGCAGACAAGCACACGGGTGGAAGGGCAGATGGACATACAAGCAGAAGGTCAGACGGCCAGAATAGCAGATGGCCAAGAGAACAGAGCAGACGGCCAGAAGAGCAGTGGAGTTTTGCGTGGGCACAAAATCCCTTTGTGTGCCTCAGGACATGACCTCCAAAAGACCAGTGCACGCAGTGATGCCCACCACTCAGGGGAAAATGTATTTTAATTTAAATAAGATTACACACCACATTTTAATTAGTAAAAAGAGTTTATTATCGATCTGCCTATGCCTACGCCTTATGCCTGGATATTTATGCAATTAATTCTGAGACATCCGTAATAAGTAAAACAGTTTGAAACATATCGGTAGAGCCTCAGAGGGAAGTTTTTGTTAAAAATAATTTTTTCGGAGTTCGGAGACTGCAGAACAGGTATTTCTCTCAAAATCTTGGTAAGGATGTTTTGCGGCATTACTTAACTGTCTCGATACTACATGTACGAAAAAAATCGGGGTTAAATATTCCGTCATATAGCAACGAAACTTCAACTTGGTCACACACATTCTCTCCCAGGTTCTAGCATCATCTTAACATCGTAGCCAAGAAATGAGAGGTATTGTAAATTATCTCCCTTATAAGTATAATTTGAAACTCTTATATGTTCCTGAGTGCCTCTCTGTTTTAACCCATTAGAACCTATTGTTCCTAACGTTGAACAGTCAATTTAAAGTTTTTTCTCTTGTCTCAAATATTCTGTTGAGAATTTTATCTCTCCAATAGACGGAGACATCCTAAATGAAACGCACTTTTTTTTACAAGTAGGTGCTCAATAATTTATTTACATTACATATCGCTGTACTGAGTGAGTCTTCCGCGAGATATTAGTGACCTGGTAACATCATTCTTGAAATGTTGTCCAATAAAAAAAAAAAATGGTTTTCCCACTTTAAACTTTTTTTTCTTCTTGCAACGAATTTGTCCTTCAGCGCCGTGCTGCTAGACAAAATACGTAAAAAATAGAACATAAGAGATTCTGAACACGAGATAACACGGACAATTAAGAGAGCAATTTAACTGGATAACTACGAGCAAAGGAATATTTGTGAATCCGCTGAAAACTTCGACGAAGACATTTGGTCCCACGAGAACCAGCGAGAGTGGGAAAGATAGTGGCATCTTCGCACAACGGCTGTTGCCATTTTGTATGCAACGTGATACCTCAAATATTGTACCGATACGACATTTTGGCAACAACAGGGAGTTTTACGATCAAATGCGTTTGCCTTTCACTCATCTGTTTCCGCGTCTTTTTGTATGGAGGGGGTTACGTAGCAGAATTTATTTATATCTTTCAATCAAGTTTAAGAGCATTTATCCACTTTGTATAAAGTCAAAATGTAACTGAGATCAATGTGGTAATAAGTTATTTCGATCCAAGTATTCTAATAGTTTATGGCCTTCTATTGACAACAATGATCAGATTCCCAATGAAATAATATTAGAAGTAATCCATGGGGTTCTATCAATATTAGTAAGTCATCTTTCGAAATCGAATTGTCAAATTTATTTGACATTTTTGCATTGGAATTATTACAAAACCAGATAAAAAGTTGTAAGGTAGATGTATCGTAACATCTTCTACATTAGTTGTCAGGTCTAACGGTCTCGTTCGGCAATTCTTCAATCTCGAATTGACATAAGATGCCTTACGATTCTTATATGGTAAGTAACTATTGAATTAATTTATTGAACGTTATGGAAGCTCTAACAAATGTTATTTCAATAAAACCATCGGTAAATAATATCTACTGGCTAACGTAATTTCATGGCTACTCCTGCGCACCCTGCACTTCTTGCTCCTTTACAGATACTACTTCCTGTACTCTCTTCTCACTCTCCAGCATTAATCCAGATTATGCCCAGACTCCGATCTTTCCTTCTTTTCGTTGTTTTTTTGTGGCGCGCGCGCGCGCGTGTGTGTGTGTAAGCAGCAGGTGCGGCGCGCGGGGCGGGCGGGCAGGCAGCGCTCACCGAGAGAAAGGCCCGACGCTGCGAGCAGCGCCGGCCAGGGCAGCCGCTCCCACGGCAGCGTCTCCACGCCCGTGAAGTAGAGCGCGAGGCACAGCGGCCACAGCAGCGCCGCGTTCAGCAGCCCGATCAGCGAGAAGAACAGCGACACCTGCCCGTAGCTCGCCTCGCCGATCACCTTCTTGAACAGCACCTGCGAACGGGCGGCGCCTTCGAACTCGCTGCTTCACGAGAGAGAGGGAGAGCGAATGGCGCTACATAGAGTAAATGGTGAAACGGGCAACGGAAGCCTCGCCAACAGGCCGGGAAGGGGGACATACAGATGACTCAGAATAAATGTTTCAAACTTCTAGCGTCTGTAGAAGTATCGAAGATGACCACTTTTTGCCAACGAATACATAGTTGGAAATTTCATAATACGAAGTTACACGTATGTCATTTGACCTTGATTGTTAGGCAACTTCTCATGCACTAATGTTTGGTAGATTACATTCTGAAGAAGTCAAAGAGGTGTTGTGTACTATTGTGTGCTATACTCGGAAGGCAGCTGAGTTTTCGTTTCGTTCTGCGCGTTTTGTCTCGTGACAGCCAATAAACGGCAGCCAACTGACAGCCAACATCGCAAATTCCATCTCTGCATCTGTGTGCGCTGTCACCAGCCTTCCCAGCTGTCGCCGATAACAGCCGAAAACAAACGCATGAGGAGTTGCCTAATAACAGGAACAAATGTCGTACTTGTAACTTCTTTGTGTGAAATTTACGACCACAAGTTTATTGTTAAAAAGTGATCATTTTAATTCCTCTACATGTACTATAAGTTTGTAAAATTTATTCTTAATCATGCTGTAGAAAGGTATGGAAATAGGCAAAAGGGTGAAATTGTCAACAGAGCATAAGAATGACAAACGTTTACACAGAAAAGAGTGAGAGAAAAGATTACGGAAATTTTGCCCTTCAAATAAATTTAAAAAAGCTGAACGTAAAGAAAATTGAGGAGGAAGGAAGAGAAATAGATAAAAAAGAGTGGCAAAAGGTGAATTTGTTTACTTGATTCTTCAAGGAACAAAAGTTCTACAAATCATTTTTACAACGATTTTAAAATTTAGATGAAAATGTTTAACAAACCTTTGTAACAAATTCACTGCAAACTTTCAACTGATTGTCTTTTTGCAATATATTTAAATAAAAAATGAATACAATTAATAATGTACCACTGTTACTTTAGAACTACCACGCGAAGCTTGGACGTCATTCACGAAATTGGATTTGCACATCATACTATCACTATAATAAAAATTTACCAGAATTCAACAAAAGCGAAATTCAGAAAAACACGAATTACAACTTAATTTATTGATCCCTTTTTATCCTAAGCGATGGTATTAAAATGATGTCCTCCTGGTATGGATTTTTAAAGAACTGCAAAAACAGATACGTTTTTAACTACAGGATTACAATGAGACATCGAATTTTATTATTTCCTAACTTTTTATGACATTTATGCATATTCTGCTGATATTGTAAAGTAAAATAAATAGACATTATTGGCATGTTAATATTGAATTGTATTTTATATTGTTAAGTCACAAATGACACGGAAGAAGAATTACGAAAGCTCTAGCCGTGATATTCTAATGTCTGGATGAAATTTGCGTCATCCCTCTATCCCCACGTAACGAAATGTTACCAGAATTTGCCTGAAGTGAAATTCTGAAAACCACCAAATATTAAAAAGCAGTTTCGTTTTTTAGATCTCATTTTTGTTTTGTTTTTTTGCCTGACTGGTTCTTTTTATCAAATGAGAAAAAGCAATTATTTGCAGGTGATGGATTGAAACAGCAGCGTTCCACAGTTGCTGGCCTTACCTTATAGACAGCGGAGCCCGCGGCAGCGGACGCGGCGAGCACGACGCCACCTAGCGTGGGAGACCCCGTTATGCCGTCCATGTACGCCAGCAACGCGATGCCCGTGTCGCACAGGATGACCGCAACGATCTGCCAACAGAGTAGCGTTAGTCGTAGAGATACACCAATGACCTATTTGGCATTAACTTACACAGGAAAAAATAATTAAAATATAAATAACTTTGCAACGTTTGAGAAACACACAGGCATGTGATGTTCGGTTGTGTAATATCACACACGTTAATATTCTGTCTTCATTTTCTAAAACCGAATGGTGCAATGTACTCAATATCTCACACAGTTTTCAGAAAGGTTTTAACAAGCGCTTTTGGTGTTATTTTCCATTTAATAAACCTCATAACTACAATTAATATTTCATAAAAACTATTTTCAAGCTATAACGTGTCTACAAGATCTAGTAGTTGACGTAAATTGACGAAACATTGAAATGCATTTTAAAATGATTTAGAATTAGTCGTTTAACCTATATTTGCATTTTCTATTGCAAAAGATAACATTTTAGCAACATTATTTTCTTCATCGATAAAGAAACTAAAAGAAGGAGATCATTTGAACATTTCTCTAAAAAAAATGTTCTATCCAAAACAGTGAGCATTAATAACAATAATAAGAGGGATGAACTATTAAATGTTTCGCCACTGGATTCTTTGTGATTACGTTTTCGCTAGATTTGAAGTGAAAACAGGATATTGTTTCTCTCTCTCAAAAAAAAGGAGAACCGTTCTGACATTACTGGACAGTAACGAAATATGAAACAATGAAGGCATTCACTATCGGCTTCAAAAGAAATGCCGGGATTTTGAGGGTTGATGGACATTGTATTCTAATTGAAAATGTATTTGTAAATATTTCGTCCACACCTGCGTGGACATTGTCATAGCTCGGCCTCGGGCGAAGAGACAGAGTCGGCGGCTTACTGGTAACTGACCTATTCATTACTGAGGAGGCTCATCGCAGGTGTTGGCAAAATATCTACTAAATATCTACTAAAATATCTTCTTCATCAGAGCACAACCCATCAGCCCGAAAAAAACACGTTCATAACAATGTACTGAATTGCGAGAATAAAATATCGTGTGTTGTAAGCCTATTTACCAACAATATGGAATCCCTTGTCCCATTTCACGCTAATACTAGTCCTTGTTCCTACTAGAGGCCTGTTACTTGCGACATGTTCTATTGCTATTAATATTACATAGTGTCTCAGAATAATTGCTACAACATTTTACACATACTGACACAGCCAAGAGATTTTGTATACCAGTCAAACATCAATACACGATGGGTTGCCTACCAACCAGGGGCAAATGTCACATGTGTAACTTATTGGTAGATGTATGACGTTTCCAATTTTATGATGTACGACACATGTTAATTGGTAAAACGTGTTTATCTCCCACCCCTTACTGTCTCTTGAAGCATGTAACATTCACTCTGAGACAGCCTGTATAACCGGCGAAGCGACTCACCCTAACGCCGACGAACTGCTCGTGCAGGATGACCCAGGAGAGCAGGTAGACGCAGGAGACGTTGGTGGCGAACAGCGCCATGACGTCGGTGGCGAGCAGGATGCGCAGCGAGTGGATGTACATGTAGTTGGTGGCCACCCACAGCAAGCAGAACAGCCCGCAGCGGGTGAGGAAGCGCGCTGCACACACGAACACCACGTATGGGTACACGCATTCGACCTCGCGTCAGTTGGAAAACTTGTAAAGGAACGTGCTTGCCAAATGAACTCGTGGAAAGATTTCGGGTTCTAAAGGTCATTGTAACGACGTTGAGATACTCATGTGTAGGTACATGAATACAGCTGAGGTCCAAATATCTGTGGTACCGGGAGAGATGACGTAGGGCATCAACTGACGTCCCTGCAGTGCCTCTGACCGGGAGGTCCACTCCCGACGGTGGCAGGATTTTCGACACTAGCTTGTCAGCTATATCGAATTCAGTCGCTGTCTGGAGGAGAATTCTAGCTACCAGCTGCCCTGATCGGTAGTTTTACGAAATTTCTCTGATCAACACCAGGCGAATGCCAGAGCAGTACCCTAACAAACGGGCCACGGACCGCCCGCAATCTTTCCTCCTTTTTCTTGTACTATCCTCTCCCCTTACACACACACACACACACACACATACACACAGACACACTAACACGAACTACACAAGCACACATGCCGGGAGACCGGTCGGGAGCTTAGAATTTGTCCCGGCTGGGGCGGTGCCCAGCTGGTGGGAGATACCTGGTTGAGGAAAACCCCGCTAGCCTAGGGATGGTCGGCGGCGGATCTCGCCATACAGCAAGGGAAAGATCACCGCCACCTCCCTAGGAAAACATGCACTACATTTACGGAACTAATGACCCTGGTAGTTGACGTGGCCGGAATCACTAAAGCAATCAATCCCATTTCTGAGATGTCTTGAGTCGAATTTGGATGACGACCGAGTGATTCAGATGCTTGTCACTATTTGGTACAGGTTCTGTTTGCACTATCATCTAAATGTTTCAGGGGGTGTGTACTCGGACAGACACGTGGCTAACTATTCTAGTCAATGCCATTCTAATCACGTATTTTATGCGATTCAAGGATAGTTAATCTTTGTCGAACAGTTGAAAAGTAGAGTCAAGTAGGAAAATCTTGGCGATGGGTTAACCTCGAAAGGAGAATTTTTAATTTTCGAAATAAACGACTTATATACCAAGATTAATAATTTATTTTACATGTTAGGAAAATTAAAATACTTTGGTGATTGCGTTTGGTTCATTATCCAGAAAAAGTAGTGTTCGGTCCTTTATAAATAACAGAGAAGCTAACTGATTTTGCCAGATAAGTAAGGCGTCGGCATGCGGAAAGGAAGATGGTCTTGTGCTGGAATTGGCAGCGATGCAATGGAGACTGGTAAGCAAACTGGAGATCACGAAAAGGACTTCGGAGAAGACGCAATAGCCAAAATGAAGATTCATTGATAGCTATTTGACTCCCAATCTAGATAAACTGAGATAAAACGGATTATTGTAGCGAGTAATGAAATGCTTAGATCGGATGGATCGCGGATTATAGACGCTTGGGCGAGAAATTCACACGCAAAGACCATCTTGAGAGGATAGATGAGAGACAATTGCGTAAACGAAGTTACAATAGCTACGATTTGCCTCCTAGAGAATTGCTGAACAATCAGTTTATCGCATTGAGTAATTAGTTTTAATTATAGACACACATGTAGAAATACTCTGGGGGTAAATCCATCTATATACGTGATCGGAAACTCAACATTAGAACGGATTTGACGTTGAATAGTAAGAAAGCAAAACGTTCCTAATAAAATAATAAAACTAATGTATCTAAAACAATCAAATGCACTTACATAAAAAACAAATGCATTTTTACTCTTCAGGAAAGGAACACTATAACTATTGGGACTCAATATCTCGCTTCTTGGCCACGGAAACCAAGCAAAACGAATTAGACGAGACGTTTCCTTTGCAAAGTGAACAATGGTCTCTCCGCATGGCTCTGCAGGAGAGAGCTTGGCTCTTCGCAAGGGTCTGGCGGCGGCCACGTCTAGCCCAGCAATGGTCCCTCCTAGTCGCCACCACTATCAATAAGAAAGAATTGATTCCGGATGCAGCAACTTATGGACGTTAGTCCCGTAAGTGTAGTACATGCTATATTCCGGGAGGTGGTTCGTTTTCTCACCTAGTGGAATGTGAGATCAAGCGGCCAGTTACACGACGGCTTACGGGGTTTTCTCCCTGCCGATATATTCCATCAGCAAGGCACCACCCCAGTCGGGACAAGCTTTATCCTCCTGACATATCTGCCGACATTTGTGATAATGTAGTGCACGTAAGTATGTGTGTGTAAGGGGAGATGAGGGGAACAAGGATGAAGAACGAAATGATTGTGATGGCTTCCGCGGCCGGAGTTTGTATTATCTACGCTATCCGGGTATTGCTATCCGGTTTGTATTGTCTAGACTACCAGTAGAATAGCTCTGAAGAAGGCCACAAAATGTTGGCTGAAACGTTAGTCACGACAGAACCGCGGCTCGTCCAGGATAGCCTAGATAGTACAAGGATGAAAAAGAAAAAACATCGCGGTCCGTGGTTCGTTTTTAGGGTACTGTACTGCTCCTCCGCCCATCGGACCGAGAGCCCCGAGAGCGGACGGCGTGGGGGAGAAGGAGGTGGTCGATGAGGAGAAGAAGGAGGAAGAGAAGGAAGAGGAGGACAAGTAGGAGGAAGAGGAGGAGGGGATGGAGGAAGAGCGGGAGAGGAGGGGGAAGAAGGGGAAGAGGGTGAGGAGTGGTAGGAGTGGGAGGTGGGGGAGGAGTGGGAGGTGGGGGAGGAGGGAGAGGAGGAGGGAGGAGGGGGAGGAGGGGGAGGAGGGGGAGGGAGAGAGAGGAGGGGGAGGAGGGGGAGGAGAAGGGGGAGGAGGGGGAGGAGGGGAAGGAGGGGAGGATGGGAGGAGGGCTGAAGAGGGGAAGGAGGGGAAGGAGGGGAAGGAGGGGAAGGAGGGGGAGGAGGGGAGGAGGGGATGGAGGGGAGAGGGGAGGAGGGGAGGAGGGGGGAGGAGGAGGGGATTAGGAGAGGAGGAGGAGGAGGAGGGGGATTAGGAGAGAAGGAAGAGGAGGACAAGGAGGAGGAATAGGAAGAAGAGGAGGACGAGGAGGAGGCGACGGGCGGCGGGTGACAGTTCGAGGCGCCTCGGAGGACCGAGCATAAACCCGAGAGAGGGTCTCACGCGCCCCCGCTTTGCAATGCAATCGGTTTTCTCGATTGAGCGCTCTCGCTGACGCTGTGGAGCCCTCGGGGGAGAGACCCGTCGCTTTCGCCGCGCGGAGCTGCGCCCGCTGCACGGCCGCACCCCTCGCCCCACGCCCCTGCCCCGCTCCGGACTAGTCCCCCGGCGCGCTCTCATTTCCCTACAGCTCCACCGCGTAGAGTGCAACGCGAGTAGAACGCAGCTCTAACGAATATTTATGCTGACCCTGGGAGAGTCAATGGTTTTCTGAACGTTTGGCCTCTTGTTTTTTCAATTTTTTGGAACACGTAAGTTTGTTGTCCATATATTTGCAAAACATGAGCTATACACTACAACGCAATGGCATGAATATTCATGACCTCCTATGCATGAAAAGTTTGATTAGAGAAGTTATCGGAACTATACGAGTGGGTTGATGTTTGAGATAATGGAATTTTGTCTCTAAGTTACTCGTATTTTGATGCATTTTCAAATGTTTGCAAGTATGAAACATCCTTATATTAAAGAAAATAAAAATTTGTTACATAAATGATTTGCAAATTTATTGCGCAGAAAGTCGTGATGTAATTACATATATGAAACAAGAAATTTGTTTCGAATTTTTGCAGTTAAAAAATACACAAAAAAAAACAATGTTTGTTAAAAAAGTTTATACGTATTAATCGTTATATTTTATTTACAAAACATAAATAAAGTTCCAACAGAGTGCTCTCAGATGTTGAACCAACTAGAAAGACCTATTTTAAACAATGCAAGAACTGAACAAGGCACGGGGCTTGAAAGATAAACTTTGCCTTTTAACTCTTTATGATTTCGAGGAGCTAACGCATTTTGTTGACCGAATTCATAGTTTAACAAAAACTTTTTTCCAAAGTAATACTGAGATTCTTCCAAAATCGTTAACACCACAACAAACAACTTCCTATTCAAAATTAATCAAAATTAATTGAACACAAATTATTAAAAAAAATATAAAATAAAATATAAATAAAGATCCATCTACAAATAAAAGCAAAACTCACTACAGAAGTCCGCTTTCCAGTAAATGAGATTTAGGAGGGCGGTAATGTCTGTAAACTTTCGTCGAGGGAGAGTCGAGCGTAGTTAAAAACTGTCGCTTCCCAAAACGACGATCCGCCTCTGACACACTGCGGCCTCAGCGTTGAAAGCGTCCCGAGGGCAGCAAAGTTTGCAAGGCCCCCCTCCCCCCTCCCCCGACTCCGCAAGCACACGGGCGCAGGTGCACAGAGCGTTGGGCCGGCGTTCCGACGTCTAAGAGGGATTTCTCAGTACTAATCTTCAGTAGTAATTTTCATTGTAATCTCCAATGGAACCCCAACAGGTACATCAGGATCACTGGAATGTGCATACAGTTTTTTTTTGTGATGAAAAAAAACATGAGACCAGTATGATTGCCAATTCCTTTTATTGAGGGTAAATTAATTCTGAATAAAAGGTTAATGAGTCAGTTCCACAATGCGTTAATAGGATTACGACTCCCTGAATGTAAGGTTCTTGACAGTTTTCAAATGTCTGGGATTCTGCAGAGAATATTTTATTTGCAACCTCCACCATTTAATCTCTTACGAGTAAAAGCTCTCCGGGGAGTTTTTAGCGACTCGCCTCTTCCGTATTACTTCTATTTGCATGCATCCTATTTTCTGAAAGTCTTCTTTTCTCTCTAACAGGCCCTTTCTTTCGCATTCTTTCCCCCTGGGTCTCTCAGCTCCCAACGAACCAAATAACGAACTCTTTACAAATAAATTTTCTTTAATTTAAACTCTTATTAGCCATTTCTCTTCCCCTTATTTCTTCCCGCTTTCGGCTCTTCTTTTCTAGCATAAAGAAAAATAATTTATTATCAAGCGCTTAAAATACAGAAGTACTGCACGTTTACAATTGCAATAACACGAATTACACAACTTAACGACTTTCTAACTGCAGTTGAACATTTAATTTTTAAATCCCTCATTTTTCAGTATTTTTATTAGGGAAACAACAAGAAGTTCCAACCGGTATAGAATATAAGTTCATGTTGAAATATGTAAATATGTTTCTAAATACATACTTATTTATTCTCCTCCATTTTACGGAGTGCGATATTTTTACCGCGGATATTCGTTCGAATATCTATGGAATGAACAAGCTCAAATTTGCTGTTTTCTCATTTTAATATTTTAAACCTCATGCCTTATTACGATATTTATCTTATGTTTATAAATGTTTATTAACTAGATATCTCAGGGAAACTTTTTCTCGAGAAGTTTAATAGAGGAAATTTTAACTTCTGCAGAACTTTTCTTTTTTCTACCAGAATATTCCTCTAGAAATAAGAGCAAAGATAGCGACCCCATCCGCTGCGCTGTGGCATAACCCTTCGCGAAGCCGCTCGGCGCTCGCATGCAGATTCTTTTTCCGAGAAGCTCGCAGCAGCTGTCCCCTCGCCTCGCCCCCGCGCGGGTCTCCAGGGCATCGATCGGCGGCGCGTGGATGGGCGGGTGGCGGCGAGGTGCGAAGCTGCGGCCCGCGCGCCAGCCGGCCACTCACCCCGCCGCTCCCCCTCCCTTGCTCGCTCCACGGTACTCTCCACCGTCCTCGTCATTGTAATGGTCGCTGACTTTCCTGCCGCAGCTGAGACGCTAAGGTGAAGAACCGCCCGTCACCCCTGTCTCCCTAGCCCGCGCAATTACATCCAACGTCCCCGGGTCTCCCCCTTTCCGGCATCTTCTTTTCCCGCCAGTCATCTCAGTCGTGTCGGTTGCCAGAGTCGAGTCGATGTCGCCGTCACCATCCTCGATGCTGTTGACCCTGTTTGCCACGTCACTTCTCGCTACTCCGATCGCCCTCGCTGTCTGATCCCCAATGCTTCCCAATGAGCTGGCGACAATAACCACTCTTTCGCATTTATTCTTGACTGTTCTCTCCACTACTGATCCCGAAGCTTTCCTCTTTTCTTTCGTCCCTGACTGTACAACAATCCTCAGAACCCCTCTGACCATCTCTTCCCCTTCACCATTGCCACCCTCCTTTCCACTGTTGCCCTGTTCTTCCTGTTTCGCTGTCGACTTCTCCACGCATCTCACACTTCCTCTCTCTGTCTCTCTCGCTCGCGGCCTCTCTCCGCCGGCATCAGAGGCGCTCGTTGCGTCTCCGCCCGCCTCGTCCCATGCTGCGGCTGTCGGCCGGCCGCCCCGCCCACCCCTCCATCCCATCCTCTCCCCGCCCCGCACGTCCCCACTCCATCCTGCCCGGCTCCACCTCGCCCCTCCACGCCCCTCCGCTCCGTTCCGTTCCCTCCTCGCTCCGCCCTTCCCGCCCTTCCCGCCCTACGCCACCCTACCCCGCTCCATCCCATCCCATCCCATCCCCAACTGCGGCTGCCAGCCGGCCGCCCCGCCCTCCCCTCCCGCTCAGACCCATTCCGTGCCCGCCCCTCCATCCATCCTCTCCCCGCCTCGCACGTCCCCGCTCCATCTCGCCCCTCCGCTCCGTTTCCTCCTCGCGCCACCTTACCCCGTCCCGCCCCCCGCTGCGGCTGCCGGCCGGCCGCCCCGCCCTCCCCTCCCGCTCAGACCCATTCCGTGCCCACCCCTCCATCCCATCCTCTCCCCGCCCCGCACGACCCCACTCCATCCTGCCCGGCCCCACCTCGCCCCTCCACGCCCCTCCGCTCCGTTCCCTCCTCGCTCCGCCCTTCCCGCCCTACGCCACCCTACCCCGCCCCACCCCGCTGCGGCTGCCGGCCGGCCGCCCCACCCCATCCCTTCCCTGCCCCTCCATTCCATCTTCTCACCGCTCCGCCCTTTCCCGCTCCGTCCCGCCCCGCCTCGCCCCTCCGCACCGCACCGCACCACCCCTCCTCGCTTCGCCCTTCCCGCCCTACGCCACCCTACCCCCGCCCCGCCCCCCGCTGCGGCTGCCGGCCGGCCGCCGCGCCGCGCCGCGTTGGGCATGCAGCACGCGGAGGCCCCAGGGGCAGCGCATTGAGGGCGGAACGCGCCGCGCCGTTCATGGGGAAGCGACCGACCCGCGGCCACGAATCAACTGAATGGCAATTGCAGCCAGCCACTTTCGCCACTCGGTTAGGCGGCGCGTTCAGTATTCACACGGGACGCGCGCTGCGTTACTCGAGTTAGACCTCGTCTGCAGAAATTCATAGTTTGCATTTTTTCTTCATGCTAGGTTATAGCTTACTCTAATGAGAGGATATCCAGTTAATTCGTGATTTAAAAAAAAGTATGAAAATAATTTATTACAATTATAAATTTTAAAAAATTAATTGTGATATTTTTATGATCGCGAAAAAAATTATTGCAACATGTAGTACTATTTTATTTGCCAAGTGATATTGAGTTAAATAGTAAAACTAATGAAAATGAAGAACTCATGAGTTACAGCTGTATATTATAAGCGATTAAGATATTTATACTTCTTAAATTTTCGACATAGTGGGATGAAAGACTTAAATCCCACCTCAAGTGAATTTTGTTCTGGTATTGAGTAATACAGAGTCATTCAAATTTATTCAGCATACTAACAGCAGAATCTCATCCAATCAGAACTCGAGTTTTTAGAGTCGAATCCTCGCGGGGGGATTGTGAGCTCTTGTGTCTGTGGAGGGGCTTATACAGGACAGTTAAACTCACTGTTAATAGCTTAATGTTTGGAGTCGCAACGGGACGCTGTTTGCATGCGCGAGTGCATTGCGAATTTCGGCACCCTCCGAGGAACCGAGGTTCATTCGATCTACTGAAGGTTAGGGTTCACTAAGTCTGATAATCCTCTCGTGCAGAGACTGCCTCGCCGAGAAGGCAAATTCATTTACGCGACAACGGTACTCTAAAAAGTCTGAATTTCTCCTTCCCTTTTGCACAAGTTTGAATTGTCTATTCCTAATCTCGTTAAAGAATCTCTATATTATCACATTTTAATTAAGAGCTTAAGGGCGAATTTAATTCACTATACAACGATTTCTTTTGAGAGTAAAAAGAGGACAATTGTACAGCTAAAAACTAAGAGGCCATCCTTACGAGAAGTTGTTTTAGTAAATAGTCGCTCGCAAGAAGTGATAACTATTATACTGTTGTACTGTGTAGCAAGAACTTGATATTAAATGGAAAGAATACTTTGGTGTTTTAAAAACAAGGGAGCTCACAACTTTTCTGAAAAGAAGGTGAAAAGTTATGACAGGCTTTTGTTACGCAGTTCGGAAGAATTGTACGTAGGTAGATGGTGAAAGGCTATATTTTTTGGAGGGTAAGTTTATAGGACAGCCAAGCCCACAGAATTCTGTGTAAGGCGAAATTTCCAGAAAATGCTGTGAACAGTAGTATGTAACAGTAGCTGTGGTACGTGAGCTGAAAGTGAAATGAAATATAAATGGACCCGAAACCACATAAAAAAAATATGTTCTGACGGAAAAAAACAGATGTATTTCGTGTACGATAAAATGCTTCTCTATTTCATATTCACGTAGTTGTGCGCCATTGCATCGTCAGAAACAAAAATACTAAGAGTTACGCGGATAAGAGTACATTTTCGGAAAACGAGAAATGGAAATATTGTATAACTGAATAAACTTGTGAACAAAAGCGTAATAAAATTCACAGGCGAGTTGCGTTGTGTCGGGGGAGGGGATAGTCCCCACTTAGCAGCGAGGGAAATGGCATTGAGAAGGGGCTGCAGGGTTGTTGATCGCATTCAGCCATCGGGTCCGAAGTGCATGGCACAGGAGCTACGCGAATTCTCTCTCGCCTTCCGACCTTCGTATGAAACAGTATGTGCAAAGTCGGTGCGAATAGAATTAGAAAGCTATGTAAAAGGTTTAGTGATTTTAAGACCGTGGATAGCGTTATTGAAATTGCTGAAACTGTTTTTGCTGGGGACATAAAAATTCTTAAAACAATTGCAATGCAAAATGTAATGTTTGCGTACTGACACGCACCTAAGACAATTAGCAATGACTTCATTGGTACTTCAAGAAACATCGAAAACGTTTGGGTGAGGAAAATATATTATTTGAATTTAAGTATTTTTATTGTCAAAATATTATGACGGGTTATTATTATTATTATTATTATTATTATTATTATTATTATTATTATTATTATTATTATTATTATTATGTATAAAGCATAAGTATAAATTAGAAACAATGTAATAAACACTACGTTAATTAATGACACCATGAAATAATAAAGCCCAGATCGCTGATGCTCCTCAAGGGAACTCGTCAACGGGTCTGAGGCGTGCGCCAAACCGTTCTGAAGTGCACTCTCTTGTCCCACCCCACGAGCACCCCCTCTCCGCGGGATGATGCCGTTAGCTCGAAGCCCAGGTGCGAGCCGCGGCGAGCGCACGCGCTCTTTTAGGGCCAGTTAGGCAGGCGTGTTTCATCCTTTACGTCAAAATTATATAATCCTGAAGGAAGTTTAATTGCTACAGAACTGAATGCTCATGTATGACACCAAAATTTAGCAATATAAATAGTCATACGTTTGTCTCTAGCATGACCTAAAATCAGTAAAAGGTAAAAAATCAAGGGAGAAAAAGCATACAAATAATAAAGTATGGTGTATAATAAGATATTAACTCGAGCTCGTGAGATTAAATTATTAGCATCATCCCCAGGGAACAAAATATCTAAATAATGAAAGTATAGGCTTTCTCGGCTGGAATCATATTCTACTTGGTTGTCCGAGAGACGCTGCGTTCTTGACACAAATGCCAACGTTTCGGTCGTTATGCTGTGACCTTTCTCGCCCTTAGTAAGATAACAACTTGACATCCAAAACGTTGGCATCTGTGCCTAGGACTCAGCTTCTCACGGACAGCCAAGTGATTACTGATAAAGAGTCTAATTAAATCGCGTTATAAATATAACAAAATTTTGGAGTCCATTAGGTATTTAATAAAAGGAAAGCAAGGGCGCTGGTCGGGTATCCACTCACCGGCAGTGAAGCCCTTCTCCCGGAAGTGTCGCGCGCTCTCCTGCAGGATGGCCCCGCCGTGGCGGCAGCGGGCGCCCACCAGGCGGCACAGCAGGTACAGCGGGAAGAAGAGCGCCGTCCAGTTGGTGCAGAACCAGGTGGTGAAGAAGGGCGCGTTGTAGCCCGTGGCGACGGCCGGGCCGTGCAGGCGCAGGCGGCCCGCGCCGCTGCCCACGCCCACGCCGGCGCCGGCGCCCGGCCCCGGCCCCGGCCCCGGCCCGGGCCCCGGGCCCGGCCCCACGCCCACGCCGGCCACCGTCACGTTGGCGCCGCCGCCGCCGCCCAGCGGGCCCGGGTGGAAGTAGAGGTACTTGATGCAGTGCGTGGCGCCCACCCAGCTGGCCGTCACGCACACCGTCACGCACACGCCGCAGTAGATCTGGAGGCACGAGGAATGAGTTTAGACCGCACTTCTAATACTAACGCCTAAAAACGTCGTTAGTTTTATTTTTAGCTTTGAAGGCTAAGAGTTTAATTACAGAAGCACACACACACACAAAATTGTCAGGCTAGCGCGCAGACATACATAGAGAAACACGTGTCAAGTTCACGTGTCGAGTCTCACAACAACCCTCAAAAAAAAAAAAGTCATGATGTTTCTGCGATTTAAAAGAATAGAGGGTGGTGGCGCAATTGTGGCTTCAGATTTCGATTCTACGCGTCGAAATACATAGAGAAATTTGTGTCAAGTCTTCTGACCTTTTTTTTCTGTGCATGTGTTATTTAAGGTCATAATTTCCAAACAATATGAGGGGATAAAGAGGTAAATTAAATAAGGAAATTCTTGTTAATAGGGATATTAAGCGGATATTGTTTATTTGATTGAGGGGACTTATAATTTCATTTTGATTTACATTAATTAGAAAAGATTATAGTACTACGTGAGTAATAAAATACAGTAATTAGTATGCACAACATTATAATTAATACTGGATTTCTATTAAGGAATATCATGAATTTTAAATAATTGTACATTTGTAATTCAGCCTAGAAAAGTGTTTAACCTCCTAATGATATAAAATTGATTGAGATTAGAAATTTGTGTCGTTTAGTGACGCTTAAATGCTCCCACTTCCATCACTATTTTTAAGTGGCGGGAGGCTAATCGGGATGAGACTTGTCATGTATGGAGAGCTACTGTTCACCTGCATGACGAAACGTTTTTTTAAAAAGTCGTATCTTTTGTAAAGGGAGCTAATTTTGAAGTGAGGATATTTTGTCAGAGGTAGCATTTTACTTATAATTTTTTTAGGTTAAGGCTTATTTAATGTAAAGATAAGTCTTACCAGCCACGGAACTCTGGATCCCAGACATTATTTATTTTGCAGCGCTAAAACTATAATACAAAGCATTGCCCCTCATAAATACGTTCTGGATAAATACAAACTGGTTACCAGTACGTCCGAAGATTGATAAAACGTACAAGAACGTATAATTAAGTATACAATAAAAATTATTTTGAAATACCCCCATGGCGTTCAGAGGTATTCTCTTAAGAAAATGAGGCCAAAATGTGTAATCCACTACGCACGAGGCGGACCGTACTGGCGGTGAGTGGCGGGTTCGAGGGGATTCAGGCGCAGGAAGGCTCTGTGGGTGTATAGCGTGCGTACTCGCGCTCGCTTCGACCATCGCGTTCACATGCAAAGCAAGCGCATGGACACGGATCGACCCGACTCTAACTCAAGCCCCTCACGACTATTACTAATTACTCGCATTCCTTCACACGCCTATAGATGGCAACCGTATGTACGGAGGAACATGAATAGAATTGTCTACAACATAGCCAGGCTCTTGTAAGAAACAGCATAGTAGGAATCGCCTTTGAATGATTCCAGGCACACAATTTTCACATTGATACATTACTCGCCTTTGCAGAATACTGGAAATGATTTGCCTGCCTTGTAAATAACTCCTTTTGAATCCCACATTCTCTTAAACGAAAATTCGCAAATATTTCACTGAAGAACGCAATTATTTTATCAAAAAGCTTTCTGGCGGGAATAAAACCGAACACGCAACTTACGAAATAAGCATAGAATGAATGTGGAGTTTATAACACTAAAGAGCATATTGAATTTTACAAGAGTGTGCAACACTGTATTCACAACTAAGTAAGTGCGACTTTAAATATAATAATTAGTGTGCAAAATATTATACTTATTTATGTACTGTGGATTTACTGACGATCCCGAAACGTAGCAGATGATGCAATCTAACTGTCCTTTAGAAAGATGCCACTACGTGATAGTGTAGCGCATTAATATGCTGATGAATAATTAAAATGTAAATGAGCAAGAGATAAGGTTACACAACAATAATATCTGATGAAACCTTAAAATGCATATAAAACAAATTCTTTACACCAAGCTTTCGAAAACAGAATGTTTCGTAGAAAAGTACGTAACATGGAATATTTTTTTGGTTTTATAAAATTAGGGAGAAAATTTATTTTCAGAACGTTGGCGTTATTTACTATCAGCGTAGTATAAAATATTCGTGCAGTTTTTGCCAGCATTTTGAGGTAGGTAATATATCTTGAATGTTAAAATGTAAATTTATTGCTTTTGTTCTATTTTCTGGATGAATAATGTACCCTAAAATAAATAAGCACTTTTAAATTCTAACAGCATACTACACCGCAATGTTGCATGGATGAAAGGCCCATTAATCTTCAAACCTGGGAGGGAATATTCTACCTACCTCTCGTTAACAAAGCATTGGTTGATATTTTTTTTCTCGTTCAAGTTACCGATATTTATAGATGAAAATCACGGAATGAATATGATCACGTATTATTTATTTTTTGAAAATCACATACCTGAACGTATTTTTAAATTTAAAAATACATTCAGTGTTTAATGTAAGGCGAGGCATTTTACGGATGAAAGTAATCTGTTAAAATTCCTCTCTGAGAATATTTCATAGTTTCTTTAGGAGCAATGTAAATGTATTTTGTATAGACTTAAATGCGAAAGAGTTAAATAGGCAATTCCTGCAATCTGGTGGATGTGATTTTCTGCTTTCACGATTGATTATAATGCAACTTCTTTACCGCTTTTTCCTCAGTATCTGATTCTAAAGTAAGGGCATTAAAAGTTTGATATTGTTCAAGTTGTTACTTAGAACGCAATGGTTAGGTCGATAACAAACGAAGTGTAAGTAAAAGAATGTAGTTAAAACACACACTACAAATATACAATCGATGTAATTCTGTTTGTCCGAATCACTCGTGTTCTGTACAAATGTTTGTTGAAATGCATCTTATTTGGCAAATAATAACCAATCCATCAAGGTGACACTAAACTCTTAGGCATTGTATCACACAAGGAAAATAAAAAGCTAAATTGATTAAAATTGTCAAAACAGCTAACAAGTGCGTCATTCCGGAAATAAAGTTTCAAACACGTAAGCAAATCTTACGAAGGTATATTAGGCAGGAGATAGAAAATATCATTAGGAGAAACAACTACTGTTAGATTGATTGTTCAGAACTGTGATCAATTTATGTACTTTTCAAGTGTATATTTCTAGTTTATATAATCAAATTATATAAATTAAATATTATTAAATAAATTATATAAATAATTTGAAATATCAAATTATATAAATAAAAAATTACGAAGAAGAGAGGGAAGGAAGGAAGCCAACCGGAGAAAAACTAGGAGACGAAAAACAAATCAAGTTCGTGGAGTGGCCATCTGTTGGAGCACAGAGCGCTGCGCTAATCGGGAAAGGGGATGGAGGGGTGGGGAAGGGGAGGGAAGGGGAGGGGCGGGGCGGGGAGGGGAGGAGTTGGGGCGGGGTCTCACCTTGCGCGCCGACTTGGAGCAGCAGGTGTCGCGGCAGGAGCGCAGGCGGCCGAGCGCCCCGCCCGTGGACGGCGCCCCGGCCGACTCCGCGTCGCCCCCGCCGCCGCCGCTGCCCCCGCCGCCGCTCCCGGCCACTGCAACCACCACACCTCATTAGCAACCACGAGATATGCATGCCCCGTTTGGGGCGGTATAAATATCTAAGAAAGAATTGAAAGCAACCTGGTTCATAAGAAACGAACAAATATTATACGAACTAAGTATTCTTCCTTCAAAATTCTGAATCCTTCGTCTCTCTGATAGATTCTATACTTTTCTTTCTTCTTCTCCTGCTTATACATATTTTCAACTTGGGAAAACAGTTAATACTTTTCCGCGAATTAAATCACGATATTCAAAATATCTCTTACATCCTCCCTAGTTAACTTTGCTCCCTGTATCTATTATTTACTGTATACATTTTCATGTATTATGTTATATTTATAAACATCGTTTATCTTTAAGATCATTATGTCTCTCCAAAATCAAGCAAAAATACTTATACATGACAGTAGTACGTTCTGAGGTTACTTATTAAGTTTCTCCTCGTATTGTATTTGATTTTAATATAATGTTCATATCCTTGACACACAAAATTTTGTCGAACAAGGATCAATAAATAAATTAAAAAATAACCACGAGCCTCATTAACATGAAAAGTATAAAGTACAATGTGAGAAGAAAATGACCCTTATTTGAGATAAGAAAAAGAAAGAACAAAAATAGTGGGAAATGAACAGAGTGTGTAAACTTTAACGCACCAAATTGAAACGAGGACTTGAGATGACTGAAAAAAACATCAAATATTTTAAAATTCAAAATGCTGTATCAGACGTTTCTTAATTTTTGTATGAGCTCGTGTATAAGGCTTCCGCAAATACTCGCATATTATATGATTTGCCAAGGGTAGACATCCGCCACCATTATAGCTTGGAAACTTCAAAGCATTCGAAAATAAAAGCATTCTTGTCGTCAGCAACGTGCAGAGAAAATGTTTTTTGTGTTTTCTTTTGCTGTCGTCTGTAGTACCGTTCGCAGGCCTGACGGTCGTCGCCGTAGCCATAAGCCTATCCTTTCTGCAAGATCGTGTCGTTTGTGCCATAGCGAGGGGCTCACTCTAGAAAAGTGCAGATAAGAGAGGCGTTTCGAGCAGGGGTTTTTGCACATAGCAGGAATCACACCGCTCAATACAATAGTCCCGTGTAACGCCCGGGTGCGGTACAGTGCTGGGCGAAACTTTATACACATTTTTCTCTAGGGCTTTATCCAGCAGATAGCCGGTTACGCTTTCCGTGCCGACGTGGGACGCATATTCGACCCGGCACACTAGACACAAACGCCAATCGAAGAATCCAGTGTTGTTTTAACAACGCCTCGCTGCAAAAAAAGCAAAAATCTCATGCTGGCTGAGCTGTATCGACAGCTGTCACTCCGCCGCCGCCTCTAGGTTGTATTCTTATTGTCTATTTTTTACGGGTATAATACGCATTTAATTTTCGAATTTGTGTTGATATAAATCACAATGATATAATATGTTTTAGTCATTTTTGTATAAGAGAAAAGTGTACTCATAAATTTGGTACAAATCCGATTTTCATTAACACCTCAAAAAATATAAAATTGCAAATTCAAATCTCACATCCATTTTACTGAAGAGAGTTTTTTTTCTACAAAAGGCTGAAATATTAAATTGCAATGTAAATGCATATTACGTAAACGTTACTAATATTGCCAGAAAGTACATGTTGTAACACCTCTAGTTGAGGATGTAGTATAATCAATGAGTTCGAAATATGGCCAGAGTTATACAACACAATTTTTGCCGTCCAAATGAAACTTCTAATCGAGTAACACACCAATATTCTCTACTGCTTGGTTGGCTGGGAGCCAAGTAATATTTTGTCCTGGATATTTGAGTGGAGGTGTCTCAGGGGAAGTGGGAGGTCAGCCAACAGTTCGATACATGTTTATGGGGAGGATTGTATATCGGCTGCAAAAAAATATATAAATCAAATATAAATAATACATGGATATTTCATACGTGGTAGTGACCTCGTCTTAGTCTCGGCTTGCTTTTCGATACTGCATTTTCCGCTTCTCAGTTGCTGCCTATCGGCTCCTAAAATACATTTACGGTAACTATTTAGCAGCTAGTGTTTTTCATAGACATACGGACAGGTTTTGGCGTCAACCATTTTTTCAGTGTCAATGATTAAAAACGTGAATTCTGAGTGCAAGTGACTGAGGAGTAATTTACTACATAAGGAATTGACCTGGAGGAACAAGAATTGCCCCCGTTTTTGGCACCAGGAAACTTCAATTTGATTTATTCCGACGTAAAATTGCATTTTTGCAGTAGTATTTCTCATTTTTAATACTACGTACGTATTACGCGAAAACTTAAAAAAATAAAACACTAGCGTAGTATTGATTAGTGTGAAAGGCCCCTCCCACATTCTCTGGCGTTCAATTTTGAACAATCAGGAATCGTAGGTAGCGTAGGAGGAGGGGATACGAGCCTTGCCGATGCCGATAGGAAGACTGTACTCCAATTTGAATGTAGTGCCACTTGAGGGTCACGAGCTGTAAGGAGAAGGGGACATGAATGGAATCTGGAGCTCCAATACCAAAAACTTAAGTCGTATCAAAGCTTCCAATTGGAAGATAGGATTCCCCCTCTCCCTCCAGCTCGTGATATTGAAGTGCCACTATGGTTTCGTAGGAATATACGACAACAGAAATGATTCTTCTACAAGACTGCGACAAGAGAGACAGTTACGCTATCACAGATACATGTATTTGCTACCAGAGATATACGTTCCAGCGCTGAGAGGCACGTTCTCTCTCCGATAGCTGATACGTTTCCGCTCTGAGAGAAGCGTTTTTGCCATTCGAAACGGCAGCTACATTCCGTTCTTTGCGAGTACGCAACAGACAAAACAATTTCTTGAGCAGATGGGATCGCACTAGGAATGCAACATCGATGTTTTTATAAAATCTTCGATGGAATTTTCATCGATTTTTTGTAGCCAATGTTTGTAAACATTGATGTTTTGTGTTCTACGTTTTAGCACATAGATGAGGTACATGTACACAGTTGATAGTATTTAAATCTGTTTAACAATTTTTTTTCAAAACTGCTTCAATTTTTTTCTTTAATTTTTTCTCTCATATACATCAAGAGATGGTACAATAAATGGTGCTACTCCAATTTTCAGCGACCTCTCCGTATTTGCAAAAGATTGCTTGTTGAAAATATTGGGTTGAGACAATTACATTTTTAAGAATCGACTCTAGTTCGATCTTAACGGCGCTTCTTTAGCGTAGTGGTATGGTTGACGGTGAATTAACTCTGAAGACCTGAGTTCCAGACTCGCCGTGGAAAATAATGTTTGCTGTTTGAAAACACTTTTGCACTTTTAGGTAGAAGCATAATATATATGAGCAGTTAGAAATAACGCGAGAAAGTATATACTGTTGCAGTATCACTAGTTTAATTTTGAACATCGATATTTAGTTGGCAATATCTCTTCTATAGCCCACACCACACCGTAAATTTTTTCACGGAATAGAACTGTCGTAGGAGCGGTACACTTGTATTGTGCGCGAACCATTGCCGGTTAATGCGCTCGGAACACCTCCACATTCTGTTGCTTTTGTTTGATTAATTAGTGATTGCTTTTGTTTGATTGATTAATTAGTCAACTTGTAAGGTTATTAGTACCGTAAGTGTAGAACGTGTTTTATCGCGGGTGGTAGCGGTGATCTTCACCCGTTGGATGTCGAAATCCCGCAACGACTTACCGTCGGCTTCCAGGGATATTCCTCAACTAAGTAACTCCCATCTTTGCTATAGTATGAGCAAAGGACTAGAATGGTGAAGGAATGATCGCGTGCGGACTGTGGCCTGTTTGTTAGGGGGACTGCCCCGGTATTTGTCCGGTGTTGATCGGAGAATCCCCGGAGAACCACCAACCAGAGCAACTGACCGCTTAGAACTCTCCTCCAGACTGCGGTTGAACTCGACCTAGCTGACAAGCCAGTGTCGAAAGTCCCGTCACCGTCGGGACTCGAACCTAGATCCTCCCGAACAGGGCACTTCAGTGACATCAATTGCTGCACTTAGTGACCTCTCCCGGTACCAAGCTCGTGGACGGGTGGAAACCACAGCGCGGTACCGGAGTCGGAGGTCGCGTGTTCGATGCCCTCTTGGGGTGACCACGAGAACGTCTAGGGACGACAGATCGCCGGCGCGAGTCGCTGCGAGTCAGTCGCTGTGACCTGGAGAGCACCCTACGCCCTGCTATCGGTGAAGCTAGTCACCTGTACAAGAAGTTCCCCAAGTAACATTATATGTGGTGGTTAGTAGGGCTTCAACCAACCCATCACCCCCTACTGATAAATGCGGGCAATACTAAAAAGGGAGGTGTCATTAGAGTCTATGTCGTACCAGTCGCCTCTCTCTGACCCCGACGGATCATTTGATTTGTTGTTATTAGGGTTGCTAATTTTTCACGATTAATACATTGTATTGCCTTGTAATGCATCATTATATCATTCGTATACTCATAATCATCACCCACAAAATCATTCCAATTTTCATCACATGTTTATTTATAAAATTTCAAGTGTTTTGTTCATGCAATCACTTATCCGCCTGCTCGCAGCAGGCACAAAGAGGCAACCGCAAGTAACCTCGCCTCAAAAACATGCCTTCCATTGTTATAGAGAAAGATATGTACATTATATAATATTATTGAATTATTAATATTATTATTAAATTAATATTATTAATTTAATAATATTATTAAATTAATAATATTATTATTAATAATTACATAAAATGAAATTAGCCCGAGTATATTTCTTCTCAATAGTTTCCGGATAGGCAACTCGCAATACTCCGATGTAATGCAAGTAAATACGTTCACCATTTTATTTCTTCGGAGACAGGATGTAATATTTGGGAAATCCTAATAAGATATTAATTAATGATCCGATAATTATTTATCGGTTATAGCTGACTTAATTTTATTTAAATAACAAAATGTACTAAAAAAGAAACGTCTGTAATATAATAGTATGCATATAATAAAATTTATTATTTATCTTATCAACATTTTCTATGACCTGCAAAACGTTCCACCGTGAATGAAATATCAATGAAAATAGTGTTTTGGTTACTCTTAAGTTCACTTTCATTCGTTACATCTAGTTTTTTTTATTCCAGTTAAAAGTGCTATCAGGAGTAACTCGGAAACTGCGAGTCGTCGACACTTAAAACCCGGTTTATAAGAATCTGGGAACCTTAAGGCATGTTTCTGTATAACTAGTTGATAAATTGCGAGATATACTCGTACTTTTATGTCTCCCTGTATTAATAAATTATTATTCAATTTAAAAAATACTCATACACACTAATAGGCAACATGGGCAATTCACAGCTTGAACACCGAAGTTTGAATCCAGAATAAAGAAATTTTACAATTAAAACCTTGATTTAAACGGTGATTAATGCTTACATCTGTAGATTGTTAATGAAGAAATACAATTAAATTTAATTTTATTGAAGTGTTTTTGATCAAATTATATTTTTCTCTTTCAACGTAATTTTTTCTAGGTTCCTCTACACATTTATCTCAAAATAAATGTTAAAAATTATAGGGCATGTCAAGGAGTTATAAGGGTTCTAATGATCGAGTGGAGACACAAAGCCCGAGGGCCTTTGGCTCGAGCAATTGTTGTCGCACGAGATCAATAGAACCATTTAACGCCCATGGTACGTACACGGTTTTATCCTTTATCTAATATTATTGATTCAGATTTATTTATTCATAAATTAATAAGACGTTAGCTAGACTAGGTTTGTCTTTGTATATTTTTCTCTCATATTTCTTTGTCATAATTTCCTCCACAACAGAAAATTCATAGAAATTCAACAGTAAATTCATGCAGTTAATTCAATTAAGTTTCGTTTCTTAATATTGATTGGCAGTACATTAAAATACGAGCCTTCTGTGGACTCATGTTAAGGTTTATATAACAGCTGGAATGAATTGTGATGTAACAAACTTATGTAAGCCTCTACAAGGATTTCTGATATCAACATCTGTGAGCTTCTCTAATGTAAAATACAAACATCTTAGTTTAAAACAGGTTTTCACATAATGTTCTTCACAAAAGGATTAAAGCACATTTAGCATTTACAAAAAGATTAAAGCACATTTTATTTGGAATAAATTTATAGTTTTGAAAAATAAAAAATACTATGGATTAAAATTTTGCAAAGTTTGCCAGAATTACTAAAAAGACGCAATTTTGACATAATTTAATGATTAAATACTACCCAGAGAACATCGTGCACAAATACCTGATCATGAAAGATACCTGACATTTTTTAAGCCTCGTGACAATGTGCCATCACAACCGTAGGTAACTCTCTGAGCCACAAAGACCCATAGTCATGTATCGTGTCTCTTAACTTCCATGAAGCGCAGCCGAGGCCTTTTCCAAATAGTTGAATAAAAAACTAGTAAATTTCCTCCTTTTTTCTCATATGTACCTAGGGCTATCAAATTACGTAACACAATGTGAATTTATATTTAGGTACTTTCATAACTGAGCTAAGTTTCAAATATACCTTTCTCGAATATAAACAAGTTTCAATTATTTTCTTGTGTTATATGTTAATTCGTATATAAAAATTAAAATTAGCAATCAGTAATGCACATTTCATTCTGGTGTCACCCTTAGTTATAATAACGTATGTGCATTGTTATGTTTATACAAGTTATTACGTGATTTTGTCAAACATTTGATTAAAAGTAACATTTCTAATAAATTTTAACACATAAAATATTTTTCACAAAGCTAGAGATATATTTACAAATACACACAAATATAAATTAATTACCAATTTTGTTTGGGCTCATAGAACTAAAAACATTTTGTTTGAAATTTTAAAGAGTGAAATATTCAAAAATTAGCAAAATATGATAATGTTCAGAACTCTACAAAATAGGTTTTCAAAAGTAGCAAACTGCTCAAGAACAACATATAAAAATCTCTCTTATAACACTGCAACAAATTTTATTTTTACAAAAATGGTCTTCACGAATACCTTAATAAAATAGTTTAGATCATTGTATAAGGATACACAGCACAATAGTTCTGTACATTCCATAAATGTCAAGAAATTGTGCTGTTCAATATTTCAATACGTGAATAGCAAACATTTAATGGCGAGTGCTCTTTTTTTTTTTGAGCATTGCTGTCGCATGACGTCAGGTATCTCATAAACAGTGATGCACTGAATATGATAATTCAGTCGGTACGCACATTATGAGAGTTGGCAGAAAACACAATTATATGCATTATTAGTCAAAATCGAAACTGTTTAATTGTTTTTGGATTTTTTCCACGTTTTTAACGAAATCATAGACACCTCTCACATGTCCGGAGACTTCACAGTTTTTATAAATTTCTGCATATATTTTGGAAATTAATAATATAGTTATCAGAAAAACCATTTAAGATAGCTGGCATAAGCATTCACAATTCCGTACAATTGAATTCAAAACAGGGGAATCAGAAGAAGTTCATTGGTTGAGTAGCAGTGGAATAAAAAGTTTCGAATAAATATGAAATTCGAAAAGCTCGCGAAAAATATGTGAACATATTATTACGTAGTGTGATGTAAAACAATGATAACAGTGAAATAATAATTTTAATGAAAATTCGTTTTTAGGACTATTCACTTTTTAGCATATTGATGACATTTTAAAATAAAATATCTCTTCACTCATAATGTGTAGTAATCGCAATACAATATTTAGAATTAACTTGAAACGTAGTTTAGAGTTAAGGAATAACAAAGCAAATATAGATACCGCGAAATATTCTTCTTCCGTTCCCTGCCAGGATTGGATTCTGATTGGCTTTGACTCAAAAAAGATGCAAACTATCCATACGTTGGCAAGGGGATGCATGTGTGCATGCAGATAACTGCCGTCGACTGAGCGAAGAGATAGGATGCAGGCAATGGGGAACACGGTCACGTACGGAGAAATGATTATCTACCAAGGACGCTCTTATCCGGGTAAGACACGAACAACATTACGAAAGACGTAACCGGAGAGAGGCTATCCGAAAGCAAACGGTATTCGATATTTATCCTGAAGCGCACTTGTTCGTAGCCGTATTGCGAGGCAATTGAGACCTCAGCGGGTAGGAGCAGCGTACGACCGGCCAGCCGCTCTGTCCGTCGGAGCGGCGTCAGACACGCTAACCGGACGCTTTTAGCGGCGTCAGCGGCCCTGAGGTCGATATGGCCGGGCGGTGGCGGCGGCGGCGGCGGCTGCCGTTGGCCTCTAGGACTTGCGAGCTCGCGAGCCGGCCCCTCCGCCCCACCCGCGTCGGGCTCGCCGGCCGCTGATCGCGCACGCGAGGACGGCCTCCCGCGCGTTGCTGCGCCGCCGCTAGCGCAGGGGACGGAGAAATAAATTGAAGTAGCAAGCACAAGGCTTGGAATTTTCTCGTTTCCATCCATTCTGTGGTAAGGCATGAAGAATCATATTTTATGCAACATGACATCATTTTATCAATATCGTAATGAAACGGATATATTCAGAGCGGCCGTTGACCTAAAGAACAGCAAGCACCGTTCCTATTGATTTATTGATTCGCTGCATTATTCATTCTTCTTTTCGTTTGAAAGTGTGGGTCTCATTCCGAAAGATAATAGGAAGTATTCGAGTATATTTTCTTTGAACAGCATTTATCATTAACATCACATAAAAGTAATTGGGTAAATGTGAACAGGTATGTCTGATATTTGTACCATATATTTAATAACATTTTGAATTCTAGTGCGAAAGAAGGGATACAACAGACATTAGATCAGTTTAGTCGCGTGCCCGGTGTTACGCTCTACGCTTGGCAGTTGTCCAGAGAGGCCGCTGGCAAGCCTACGTGGGGGGAGGGGGGGCGGAAATGCTCTCCCGTGGCGGGACGGGTCTGCCCCCGTGCAGCCCGACTCTGCCGCTCCACTCTGGGGGAAAACAGGCTGCTCCGGATTTAGATTATAACGACTGTCAAAGGGGACAAGAAAATTATCTCTCTTGGAGTGACTGTGTATAGCAACATTATGTACAATGTTTTCTCTTCTACCTACGTTATTGATCTTTTGAAATTGCAGCACGTTCGGACGCAAAGCGATTTCCTGGTCTGCCAAACAACAGTGAAAGGCGAGTTTACCCCGTAGATGTTTGTAATATTTATTACGAGACGACTGTGTATAGCTATTTGTATACTGCGCCGACAAAAATGGGGATATTACCTTAATATGAACATTTTATACCGATATGATTATAATACTAATCACAAACAACTTCCAAAATGTTTTGATATTCCGCACGGAGAAAGAGGGCAACGGGTATGGAGCACGGAGAAAGAGGGATATTTTGCATAAGATTACGTTTGGTCCTATGATGACCTATCGCACAGCAGCTCCTATTTTCCAGAAACTAAATTAAGACTTCGTTTCACACTCATCTCGCAGAGTTGGATTGTGTGTCATTGGGAGAAAACCTCATTACTTTCCTAAAGGTCAATCTGGTCTATAGATGTGACAGCAATGTGAAGTGATGAAAGGTATTCCAATGCCGTTTTGCATGCAAACATGATTCCTTAGTAGAATTCACGATATTCATAAGCGCTGGTATTGGTACTTCTACGTAATCCATAATAAGGAGACATACTTTGATACTAGTAACTAAGTTTACATACGTATAATAACATTTTATACTACTTCTCTGTACCATCAACCTCGCAGACAGAGAATTACCAAGTAGTACATAAAATGTTCTTTTTTACCAAACATTCCGATTTTTGTCATATGGTACAACATGAAATCAAAGAACTGAAACATATGCATTTTTAATGAAGTCAACTAAAATTGTTAATAATATTTCCCACATCTCTCATGTTAGAAGACACTTATGACAAACATTAGACTATTAATACTAGAGTACATTATCGAATGAGTATGCTTTTTACTCCTCGATATTTTTGTGTGTATGGTACATAAGGTCTACTTATAAGTATTGTATGATTACGTGCAACAAATTTAGCACTCAACCACCATGCCGACATATCTGGTAAGGTAAATCAATAACTAGAACCATGTAATGATTTCGACGTTCGCGTCTTGGTAAAAGCGAGCTTTTCTATCCTCCACAGCATTTCTATCCACTGAGCGATGTATTTGCGACATGATGACCGCCGCCGTTGCCGCCCCCCACCCTCACCGGCGAATGACTTCAACATCCTCATCTTAGCCAAGGCATGCGATGCCATCCACTGGGCAGCGCGTTTGGGACACTGTCGCCACCGCCACGGCCACCGCTGGGAGCCCCGCCCCCTTGCATTGAGCGAGCTGGATTCGCGCCCCCGCGCCGCGCCGTCGCCGCCCGATCGAATGGCGGCCCCTTCCCGCCGCGCTGCACGCACGCCAGCCACGCCACTCCGCCGCGCCGCGCCGGCTGCCAGGCCCGGCAGGCCCGGCAGGCGCCGACGCGCCCGTATCAGCAGCGAGGGCGGCTCCTGTCGATCTTTTTTTCGGGGGGGTCAAATATTTTTGTTAAATAATAAACATATTTGTTATTATAGTGTATAAATTAAACCATACAAAATGATTTTTTTAAATAATTACATAATTTTATGTCATAAATATCTCCCTTATAAATAATAAAGGAAGGTAACAAACGAAAACTCTATGTCTTTTTTTTTGGGGGGGGGGGCATGGAGCCCATGCGACTGCCAAGAATCAGAAAAGTCTTGCACCTTAGGACGAGACAAGGTAGTCATTGACCACCCAAAATACAAGTAGATTATTGATATATCTAATTGTATATTTCTGAAGAATATATTTATTTCTGGTTCTTTTCAAAATACGCCCGTGAGCAAACAAAGGCCCAATTCCCATTGTTAACTCCATTACGTCTCTCGCGATCGACTTCCAATGCGTAGTGTATGTAAGAAATTATGCGTGTCATTTTCTAGTGCGTTAGTATTGTTTAATTAGTTGGGTTATACATAAACATATTACAATTATGCATGGTTTTAGTGTGCCAACCTATAAAGTTTTATAATGTTTGAGGTATCTGTTAGCATAGTAACTAAATTTGGGATCATCGCTTGCAAATGTATAAGTTGCACACTTGTTCTTTGTGTTTTTTTGCGAAACCACAATTTTATTCAATGTTTTCAAATCTGAGTCTTATGTTAAAATTGTGGTCATCTGTGGAAGATTCTTCGAATCACTGCTACTTCCCTGCCCTATTATTCCATCATTGCTTGGTCATCACTTATCATTTATCACATCTACATCATTATCTGACTATCAAATTAGCTATGACTGAAATGAGCAATATATTATGTACAGTGGATCATATGAAATACTACATTTTGTACGAATATACAATCGGCATTGTAAAATAAATGCGTTTGTTAGAAAAATTGAATTGACGCTAGAATCAGAATATTTTGGTGAAATATATACAGTTTTGGTATATATCTGGTGAAATATATACAGTTTTGATAGTAGATTTAACTTTGCCATATACTTTTGATTTCCGCCATTGTTCCGTTGAAAACTAATTAATTTGCACAGCATGTTATTAAATGGGAAAAAAGTACAAAACCTGTTCGGTTGGTATTCACATTTACAGGGTAATTAATGATGAGAATTTCCGTGTATTCTCACGAGAAATCATGTGAATATACGTTCGACAGTGAAAGCACATGTAAATAATTGAAAAACATACTTATATTTTTCATTGTACCTATTTTAGTAGTAAACAAGTTTAAATAAAGATTGAAATATGTACAATATTTAACACAAAGAAATGTGTACATTGCCAAATAACATGTTATAGAACATACAAACTAAAAGGTTTAAATTACAATTTTCGACTAAATCCTCAACATTATACATACACATGTATCTTATACATACATACACACACACACACACACACGCACACACACACACACACACACACACACACACATATATATATATATATATATATTTTTATATATTTCTATATATATATATATATATATATATATATATATATATATTTCTTTACTTTCATTCTTCGTGAAACCCATTCGTTGCTTGCATGATTGTTCAGGGAGGACAGATCCGGTCCTCTAATTACATACAGATCGCACACTCAGTAATCATCGATCAATAGGTTGCCGTCATGCCAAGAGATTTTGGAATGATTCTTCTTTGGTCCCTAGCTGACGGCTGGAGGAGGGATCTGGCCCCGTAACCAGTAGGCAGCTGTGGGTGCCGCTACACTCTGAACGCTGTGTAGGATCTGCTTTCAATTCTGACGGTTGGTGGCTAGGTCATTGGCGTCACCGTTGTCGAGGCGATAGCTATTCAGATCTTTTAGAAGGATTAGGATCTAGTTATATTACGGAAGGAACTTTTAATGCCCCCCCCATCACTCCACGAACACACATTAAAAGGTTCATGCCTTATGTGGGCTCACAATAAACAGCCTTAGTGTCCACGTATATGGATTCACCTTTTATACGCCACTGACTCACGGGGCCGAATCACTTGACCATGTTATTTGTAAACGTGTTAATACTCTTCAACATAATAATTTCATAAAATGAATAATATAATAGAAACCTAACTATTTATAAATGAGCTACCTTGAATGGGCATTGAAGCATTAAATATACGACTGGATTTGATAACATTAGCTTTCGCAGCAAAAACACAAAGAAAATTACTTTATTAATAAAATGTTTCAACATCGCATTTAATGAACAATTTTCTCGAAATTAACTAATTCAAAAAAAAAAGAAAAACGAAGACAGACTGACAAACAGATGGACGGTTTGGGAGACAGACGGACGGGCGGAGAGATCGACAGACGGCGGAGAGATCGACAGACGGCGGAGAGATCGACAGACTGTGGAGAGATTAATAGACGATTGGAGAGACAGACGATGGAACAGGTGAAAGAACAGACAGACACGGACGTTTTACCGTAAATTTCTCGCTATCAAGGATCCAAAACCGTGCATTTTAACAGCGTATTAGAGGAAATTATTACCTGTAAAAGGAACACGAATATCCAACTTTTGGAACCTACATTCAGGAACTCACAATTAGAGGTTTTCTGTCAAAAAATTGCCGTTTTTGCCGTTTTTGCCGCTTCATTACACAACTTTCTCTATACTACATAAGTAGCTTGCAATGAAATAAAAATTGAATTGGACAATAATGTCTAGCTTTCTTTATTTAATTTTCTGCTCAAATTACCTAGCCTTGTAAATTGGTGAGAATAAATGTGGTGTTTCTTACATTAGCAATGAGAACAAGGATACAATATTCAAAGAAAGACAAGAAATAAAGTGTTGAGTACACGCATCTTCAAAAGAATATAACACACTTAAGGGATTGTGTCCAGTCACCCTACAAACATAAATCCCAGTCACAAAGATTTCTTTAATTTAGGACATATTTATTACAATAGTAATTGGTGGCAAAAACATTTGTATTATTTACTACTGATATCGTATTACTACTAATGAATAACACACCTATAACGTGGATAACGACAATTTATTTGAAGCGTAAACAAGATGAATCCACTTTCGCGATACCAGGGCACCACAATATGAGTTTTTCTGGCGATAAATTGCCAATGTTTGCAGCAGCAATTACAGTACTTTCCTTTTACTATGTAACTACATAGTTTGACAAGAAAAAAATAATGGCTTATTTTTTATCAAAGCTGACAAAGCTGTTCTGAACACATCATGCTACACAACGAAGTATACGTACGCAAATACAAAATCACTTACATTCTCATTAATAATGCATTAATGAATTCTAAAATTCCGTTATAATCACGCCCGATCGCGTTCGCTTATCATGCATTATCGACAGAAAATAGATTAAAAATAGAATCTGTCAAATGGAGATTTCCGCTATCGGAAAACGAGCGCTTGTTTGTCGATCACTTGACGCGGAAGACTTCAATAAAACTCGCGCGGGTCCAGGGAGGCAGGGGCGAATAGAGCGCGGTTGAATCGCGTTCCACAGGCTTCCTATTGTGCGACCGGCGCCCGAACTCCCAGCGGTCATCCTGAAATGAATAGAGGAAGGATAACTAGCCCATTGTGCCCGCGACAAAGGTCCCCATAAACCTGGGACCGTCCGAGTCACAACGAGGGGAGGAGAGGGGAGATTTCGCGCCAGTGAAAGTAATAGTGGCAGAATAGCAGTGGAGGGAGGCAGCTATAAAGATGGCATTCTCGATAATGGGTTTCGATAGTCTCCTCACGCGATCGCGCGGCTTATCGATAATATGGACGAAGTATCTACCAATCTCTGGCAGAATCGAGATTGCAACTTAAATCGTTCGGCTCGTGTAATTTTGTTAGAAGATGGGGATGTTCTCTAAATCATACGTACCTTCATTGAATTCGTTTTGTAGATCTTTCAATCGCACATTCATACATAATGTATACCATCGTAGCTTTTGGGGATTGAAAAAAAAACCATTCACATCTCATGTATGAAGAGGCAAAGTTAGAATCCTTGAATGGAAGTCTCCAGAGAAGAAACGACATTTTTTAATGTTTTCAAATGCAGTACCCTATACAGGGTAGGAGGTAATATGTGGGACACCTCTGGGTGACACATAGAGGATCCTAAAAGAAGCAAAAATGTTCTTATTAACGTATGGTGCACCTCTCATAACTTCCAAATTACAGACACTACTTGATCATTAAATGTTTGTCTACTACAACCTTGCTTCATGGCGTTTTCAAATCACTAGCTAAGATTAACCCACTTGATGTATGGACTTGTAAATTACAATGCATATAAAGCATTACGTTTGTATGCTAAAAATGTGCCTATGAGAAATTTTCCAAACAAAAATACTTTCCAGAGAAAACAAACGTCTCGTAAGGACGGGATTTTCTTTTTAGAAAATATCATCAAATTGTGGAAGACCATTGAGTATCAGAATGCCCAATTTAGAAGAACGAGTCTTTCATCATATCGGGAACAATGATGGTAGCAGTATCAGAAGCATAGCAGGAACAGAGAATGTCAAGTCATGTCACGGTATGGAAAATCATACGAGAACAACTCCTGTATCCACACCATCTTCAAGGAGTGCAAGATCTTGGGGAAACTGTTTTTTTAGTGCTGTTTGAACTTGGTTACCGCCAATGTGTGCTGAGGAACAAACCTTTCTGTTCAACATTCTATTCACTGGCAAAGCAAAGTTTACCAAGAACAGAGTACATAAAACACACATATGGACATATGGACGGTCGTAAAGCCCTAGGCTGTTATAAAAACAAGACATCAACAACAGTTCAGTATTAATGTAAAGGCTAAAAGCGTAACTAAATCTTTCATTTTACACAGAGCACTCATTAATATCATTTTAAATTTTTAATGAAACATATAAATGTTTCGCTGGAAGTAGTTACACTACATTTTATTCAGAACACGTGGTTCATACATGATGGAGCATGACCTCATTTTTCTCGTCAAGCAAGAGCAATTTGAAACCAGTGCTTTCCATATAAATTGATAGGTCATGGGGCAGCTACATCATGATCTTTTCTATCACCTGATCTCAAGCCATTGTATTTTTACTTATAAGGACATTTAAATAACATATGTACTCAAGAACAGTGGCAAAGGTAATTATTCGCCAGCATGTTGAAAGATTTTGGCAAGTACAAGAGACACCTGGAGTATGGGAAAACGTAGGACAATCCACGATGTGGCGGTTTCAAGCTTGTGTTAGAGATAATGGTTGCTATTTTAAACATTTGCTGTAAAACCAATCTGGTTTGTAATTTGGAAAACGTGGGGAAAATACAGAATACTTTTATGAACTTTCTGACTTCTTTTGTAGTCCCCCATCCACACCTCAAAGATGTTCCTCAAATTAAGAAACAAAAAGGCAGGAGCGAGATTCTAGTAGGCTATCATGCAACAACAAAAAATGGTTCGTAATTTGGAAATTATAGGAAGCAGTCCACATGTTAATATAAAATTACTTGCTTCTTTTTGAGTCATATACACATCCACCAGACCCCTCGTGGCCGTGGTCGCTTTCCACGGTGTAACCCAGGGTTCGATTCCCGGTCAGGGCACAATAAACTGTGCGCTTTCCTTACAAATGTTCCAGTATACATTGCTGTGTGATGACGAGAAAGGGTGGAGAGATGTCTTCATGCTAACTACCCAAACCCGTCATCTCACGGCCGAGAGGCTGGACTACCGCTAATCGGCTTTTAAATAAAACTAATTATGAAATTAATAACTTTTTACGCTTAGAATAAAAGTTGTGTGGAATGGGGATTAAGAAGTTTCATTCATTATTGCATATTAGCTTAAGAAACCTAGCATTGCTAGGGGATATATTTACCAAGATTATCTATTTGATAGCTGGCCTATATGCTATTGAACAAGTTTTGCGTTAAGATGCTTCACCCCAACGCCCATAACAGCACTTTCTTTGCGTGTGTAGGTGAAACCAGTGGTGCTAAAAGAGCATATACTTTCTCGCCCGTACTTTCACGCTAAATTACGCGAAAAGTGCTCAAATTTTCAAAACACTCTGCATGACCTTATTTCACATATCTTTAAGAAAAAGTGTATTAATGGGAAAAAATCTCTATCTTCATAATTGTAGTTGTAGGGAGACGCCGAAAAAATAATTTTTTGCAATTTTCAAAAAATTAGTTTTTAACGAAAATGAGACCAGCACTGTTCTCTTAAACGTCCTTCACTATCCGATAACAAAATTTAATCAAAATCGGTGGAGCCATTTTTTTTGACAATTACATAACTTTCTCTCTACTGACCAAGCGGTAGAGAGAAAATAAAGAACGACGTATAATAAAATTTACAATTTTTATTGGAATATATTTTTATCTGTTAATATTAAATAGAAGTCCCCCGGGTTGATCTGATTTTCCACATCTATTACACAGGAAGTATATCTATTTTCACCTTGATCACTCTTTTCCATCTATTCTAAGACATCACCGCCTCACCCGGCCTTGCTCTATTTCAGACCCTAAAATTTCCGGTATACTTTATTAACTTTTTAACAAAATTAATTAACAAATATATGGGAATTACTAAAAGAAAAAAAATACTTTTATTCACATCTATGCTTTTTGTGGTTTCAAGTATCATACCAATACAAAAAAGTACACATCCCTATTATCATAGTCTCTCATCGTTTTATTATCAACATAAGTATTTACGAGTTCTTGATTCATGACTTTTTCCCATCAATTTCATATTTCGTATACACTTTATTGGATCAAGATGTTAATGTATTAAGATCAAGTTTCCTTTAATATCACGTATGGGGAGAAAAACTGACAAATGTTGGCATTCCCAAATAGAAACAGTTTACATTATGCAAATTTAATATAAAATAAACAGCCACTCACCAGGGGTAATATACATTTGGAAAAGTTGTTTCAATGTCTTATGCAATATTAATTAATCAATTCTTCTTTCACATGTTATACTCTCACTAAATTCTTCAGGACAACCCGTAGACATGTACTGTTGTCTGCTCTCTGTTCATTCGCTTGATATTTTGATTTTAAAAATGAGTAAGCTCGTATGGGCTATGCGTATTCGAAAGCAATTTTTGATAATTTTGTAAAAAACACATTTTGTGGAAGCATTTTGAATCGAACTACGCTGTTTGATTTTTGTTCGCTCAAAAGTACGTATTCGTGTTAAATTTGGGAGCGATCACTTCAGTAGTTTTAATTTTTTGTGACACATACCATTGTCGACAACTTCACTTTCACGTAATAGAAGATGAACTCACGGCCGACAAAAGGGTAAAAATTTTATATTTTTAAAACAAGGTGGTAAAATTCCAAATATAAAATTATTGCTTCTTTCATAACAGTATACAAATTTAATAATATTTTATCATATTTTGTAGTTAAATTACATTTATTTCCATAATTTATCAAAAATTAATCTATTACTTCAGAGAATATAAAAACTAGTGGTGTTAAAGAATGACACAGACTTTCTCGTAATAGATAGTTTCCTATTCTCTTCAACGACTAAAAAACTGTCTTGGAATAAGTATATCCATCCGTCATATTCAGTTATAACTCTTTTTCCGATTGTTCTTATATTAATGTTCTATTAAATTCTAAAGGGACGCTGGGCGTTAAGAGTATATGGTATCTTTTCATCCCTCTGTTTGGATACGTTATGTCGACATTGCAACACTTCAGTATTATGAAAATTCTGTTTATAATAGAGTGTGGTACGTACTATATCAATACGTCTTTTTTCAGTACTTTTTAACTGAAAAATGAAAGAACGCCGACCATTAAGAATAGAGATTTGGGACTAGAAAAAGACAACGTGTGATAACAGTGCAATGAAAATAAGATATTCTTACGATTTCGTATTAATTTGGCATTGAAATTTGCAGGGAGGCAGTGCTTCAAAAACGTCCATGGACATAACGCGCCTGGTCAATTAGATTTATACGGAATTTGAGTCTCCTCTCATAATGGGCGATAGCCATACCATATCAATCGGGCATAAAGAGTGAAAATGTCGTTCTGACATTATTTTCTCCCTCAAAATAATTCACCTACGTGTACTGTCACCTATGAGTGCTTGCACTTCGGCCACTTTCAGATTGTGATCCTATAGATAAATCATGCATGCAAGTTTTAACCGTTACGGTAATGGAAATATACTTTGAGGAAAATTATTCTTGTAGCATAAGCTTTAGAATATGTTTCAAATTGAACGACTGATATTTTTCGATCAAAGACATAAAATCAGAGGTAAATAACAAGCGAATGCGTAACCTTCTTTAAAATACTGATACTTTTGTTGAAAAGCAAAGTTTTCTACTGAAACGTGGAACGTAAAAAATTGTAAATTTACATACATTTTCTCCTAGATTAAATGTTCGTGATCTTTATTTCTGACAAATTCAGAGTTTGTCAAAAATTTAATTTCAAGAAAGGTGTGAAAGCATAAATATTTAATGATTACTCGTTGAAGCCGAGGATTATAGTTCAAACAGAAACTTTTAAAAATTACGAAAAAATCATATTTTTTTAGTCACGTTGCCTAATATCAGCCTTACCACCTTACGTCCTTTATTGGTCCTACGTGCCCCAATAAATAGTAACACGACTAACAAAATGAAATTTAATCTAAATTAATTAAAAATCAAAAATAACAGAACGTATTAAAGTTATATAACGATATTTCCAGTTTGAGTCAACATCAGTATTATTTTCACTGGCGTTCAAAATCGCTTTCCGAATGCAATAATTGCTCATCACTGTTTTTCAACATGTGAATTTAACTTAAATATCTTCATCATGTGATCAATATATACAAACTCGTTTTCATGAACAATGTTTATAGTTTTCGTTTCTGGATCTTTAAAGGACACTTTCTGCGTCTCATGAGCTCTCAAAAGGGATTACACCACCGAATTCTTGGCCTGAAATTTTTTTATCGAATCCCAAAATTTTACCTTACTCTACGTTTGGTCAGGAATTAAAATATAAAAATAAAATCTTTGAATAAGAGAATACAGTGTAATAAAATTTTATGTTTTACACACATTCACTGAAACACTCTTATGCAGAAAGCGTTTCAGTGTTTTTGGTAAATACAAAATATGAAAATATAAAAAAATTAAATGCAAGTTCCTCAATAACGTGTCAGCCTCGAAAAAACAAATCTGGATATAACCTCTAATAAAATATATTTTAAAATGATTGAGGGGAAGCTTGGCAAGTGAAAATGCATAATAAAATTCATTTAAGCAAGCAAGCACGTGAAAATTCATAAAATTAGATTTTATGTGCGTCAGGGCAGTATTCGTGACGAGAATACATCTATTCTTTCCTCCTCATTTCCTTCCAAAGTATAGGCGAGAAATATTCCTCTTTTTTGACATTATCTTTTATAGCACTTCACAGAACTCATATTGTGTAATTTATTTGCAGAGTTTAATTAATCTATGAAATTTATTACATGTTTTGTAAATACTAAAGAAACAATGGTACTTTATCTAATTTGCGTAAGGCAACGGAATTTCGAGTAGTATAGTTAGTAAACGATCATTCTCCGAAATTAACTACGGTTTGTACTACAGGAAACTTGCAGGAGTTTCGTAGCACTCCGAGTCTTCTGGTGAACTTCGCAAGTGCGTAGAAGCGATTATTCGAAGTTCCGAAGACTTTCGAAGAAGATGCTCCCATTTTCAACGCTTCTTTACGCTATCGCTTTTATAACATTACACGCTAGTTCATTTACTAGATAGGAGTTTCCGCAAACTCAAAATACAACTAAAAAAATAGATGCTCATCATCACTGAATGTTCTTAACATCTATCAGCTATCACTTAAATCCATCACAATAAAAGATAACAGTGCTTGATGAAGAATTTTCCATATGGGACCATGTGTTGAACCAAGACTTAGGAAATTGACATACTTGCACGTTATGAAGGCACATATGTAAAAAATTTTAAATTCAAAATTAAACTCGTAGTAATATATATATATATATATATATATATATATATATATATATATATATATATATATATAAAGGTTAGATGTTTAAATTTACAGGTTCTTTCTTTGGAATATAATATTTATTTCATAATGAATTTGTTTTAATGCGTTCATTAGCTTGCATTAATAAAGAACGCACGCTCTAATATTTCTTGTCTGAAGAAAGGCACCTTAAAATTTCTTCTCCGCGTTCTTGCTTGGAATATTTTGTGCATCGGAGAGTATTCGTTCCGAGTCTGTTAGCAAGACTGCTATTGATCTGCTCAATGTCGCATTTGAGCGCAGCGTTTCGTGACCGTTTGCCAGCGATGGGGCTCTGTACGAATGCGATTGTGAAAGCTTTGAACTAGGCCGACATTTCAAGAGATCTACGAGCACTCCACACCCTGTTCAGAGTCAAAATAGGAATCTACCAAGTCTTACACGGTTGTATTAATACTACAATGATTATCTGGAACCGTGCGAAAATTCTGAACCTTTTCTTTTTTTTTCTTTTTTTCAAAGTAAAAATAGCTTTTATTGGATCCCCACACAGAACGTTTACTCCCTGAATTGTATGTTAAAGCAATAGAGACTCGTAATTATTTCCCACATGTTCAACCCATGTTTCCAACGTGTACCTCCGCACCTCTCTCCACATGTGGCCCTTGCAGCCGCAGATAAAATGAGGACGACAACGTAGCCTGAAAGTGTAAATAGTGTTTACATGAGTTTAAGGGTTTATATGTGTGTGTGTTTATGATAGTGTGTATGTGTTGCACAGAGCAAATAATACACAGTTCGGTGTTAGAATAAGTTAGGATGTAAGACAAAGTATATTTAGATGACTTTTCGTAAGTATCTGGTTCGTAAGCTAGGGCGTAAGTGATCAATGTAAATATAATTTAAGAATAAATATGATTGCTATCCATTGCAACAACTACATGTTTCCCATTTGTTTTTCTATCTGTTTCCTCCTCCTGCCCTCAACATGTTCAGTGCGTGTTACCGTGCATTTTAATCAGAAAAGTAAACTGTAAATTCAATAAAATATTACAGAATTATTTTTTTGGCGATATGGTAGCGGGGAGTGAAGTGGTTCCCATGGCGAATTAAACGGAGCGTTCTGAATGGCCAGAGAATCTAGAAGAGAGGAAACTCCAAAAAGTAACCCAGAAGCGTTTATATATTATTTTACACAGTCACTAGAAAAAGTAGTTACTTTTAGAGCATGTACAGCGTGCTAAAAGTTCAATTTTCAGCTAAAATTGAGAGGATGCTCAAATGTTCAGATTAAACTGTGAACGCAACAAAGAAAACAAAATATTTCGCATCAGCTTTTACTGATCATAATGTAACATGGTGCTCAATTGGTAAATGATTTGAAAGCTTGAAAGTCAGTAAGGCTATCTATGAATAGTGTATGGCACACGTGGTGAAAGAGATTTTATTTTGCTCGAAGGATCGCGCCGCTCGACCTTTCGGCCTCATGTCTCAACCTTCCCTACTTGCAAAATAAAATGTCGCTTTTGCCTCTCGTGTCATAAATAACTAATTCGCAAAATGTGGTACTTTACAAACAAGTGGTGCTACAAAATGGCACATACTCTCTCGCACTAGCTAGTTTTCTAATCTCTAGTCTAAGTCTTACCCCATCCTCGTCCCAGCTGCTACCTATTGGCTCCAAAATGAAATTTTGTTCCATATTCTCAATTTTTCGCTCCCCTAATAGTATAATTGAAATGTATCTTTAATAACATTACATTTCTCTATGCATTTTTGATATTTTGGCAATTTAAGAATTTTTGAGAAGTTGTCGTAAGTGCTTTTCTGAAAATGCACAACTTTTAGATCATTTTCAAATGAAAAATTTTCATATTTCGACAAACTTCATAATACATTATTTGAGGTACTTGTTCTTACATATACAATAATGTTTCAAATCGAAAATAATGTAAATATTAACAATGTAAGCTATATATAATGAAAATTACATTTGAATTATTTTTGAAAAAGGTATTAATACATCAAAATAGCGTTTATGTCATGATATTCAGTGTGTTTAGTGCTATTCTAAATTTTTAAAAATTGCAGTCGTTTTTGATGAAATCGTGTTTCGCTTTTTTTAATATTGACCATATTTCCCAGAAAATTACGCAAAATCTATTCATATTTTGAAAATAAGTATACGTCATCATTTAAAACATAATTTTGAAGAACAGCTTTTATTCATAGGAAAAATCTCTCTCTTTAATGCTAGGTAGGAAGACGCCAAAAATTGAACTTGTGCAATCTTCGAAAATTCAGATATTTCAACGAACTGAGACCTGCACAGTTTTTATGCATCTTATATGCATAAAATATGCTATCCTTAGACAAAGTGTAATTAAAAAATTTGGAAGCATTTTTGAGAAAAAATGAAGATGTTCTTGAGGCTTCATGCGAAGAATTATCCCTAAAAATTAAAACACCTCTTTCAAACTCGAGGATGCGGTATCAGCCAGGTCTATTGGGAAATATAAATTTTGGTGAAAATCATGGTAACGGTTTAGCCGGTAATGTTCACAGACAGAGAGTCAGACGATGGACGGATAGGATGACAGCCGGACAGACGTTTTGCCGTGAATCATTTTTTCAGTATCAACGCCCCACAAACGTGGATTCTGACTGCACAATGTGGTAGAGGAAGTAATATATTACATATAGCAACAATAATCTATCTTTTGGCATCAGAAACTTACAATACGAATGTGTCTATCAAAAAGTCGCTGTTTATCGCTGCAGCACTTTGTCCATACTACGTATGTAGTATGCGAAAACGTAAAGTAGCACGCTTCACAATTGAACCCAACTACCAGCATTTCTGGTAACCCGTACCACGGGTTGAGGGAACCCTTCAAAAATGTGATAAAAAGTCCAAATGTATCTCATTTTGTGAAATACTGTATAAAAGTATCTCGTGCTCATAAAAGGACACACACGTGGTGTAAGACCCTAGAATTGATATTTTCCGAGTTTTGCGCGATGGTAATTTGTGATGTTGATCAAAGGGCAATGCGAATTGCCTCATATTTTAATCTACAACATAATTTCCTGTATCCTCGCGATTGTATAGTAAAAGAGCAAATAGAGCAAGACAGTAATCAGTTTCTTCATAATATAGCTTATGATTTAGAGATGTTCTGGGAAAAAGTCGGATAGGACGTCTCCTTAAGCAATACAAAATTATTTACCGACCGACTTATCATTATAACTCGGCAGAATTTGGTGTTATTGCAACGAAATCTAGTGATAAAATTTGCCGTTTTAATGGCGCAAACTTTTGTGGTTGGAGTGCATTTGGTGTTAGGAGCCAAGTTATTGAAGTGAGTTTGAAGAATTGGGGGTTTGCAAAATACAGCAACATCAGGTATGCTTCTCCAAATTTATTTCGAATAGCGGCTCTCGATTAGCTTTTGTGTGGTAAGGTTCAACCTTTCGCGAAGAAAGGAGGTGTATTTAAAAGAATTCTACTTTCCATTGTCACGTAGCCCTATCCTTTAAAAATGAAAGTGTCAGTTCAATTTGATGGGGAAATTCTTCAATGAAAGGAAAACAACACACTGAATTCTGTATACATTTTGTTTTTAAAATTATTAATGGAATATATTAGTTTCGTCGTTTCATTTTCGAGATGTAACTCCCTATCATTTAATAATTTTTTCTTAAAGAAAAATTCTGCACGCTCTTGATTTATTAAATGAGCAGTAATATATAACATTTTAAATAACTACTTCTGTAGGATAATGTAATAAATATTTACCTTCTAGCATCAGTATCACTGAAATGTTTATCTTCAAAGTTATATACTTTGGAGTAGTTGTGTCTATACATGAATTTCAGAGAGTTTTACTAGTGTAATAATCAATTAGATTTGTATTGCAACATATTAAACTTTAATATTATCTTGCTGGAGGGAGGGCGTGAGCACTGGTGTAAGAGCTACGACGACAGTTTACAGTAATTGCGTGAATAATTTTATTCCGGGAATGATCTAATATATAACGTTCAAAATCATAAATTATTTATAATATTACTGAAACCAGTAATTCTGCAAGTTAAACGTAATATAACTAAATTCTACAACAAATATAATAGTCATAATACGATGTTATAAAGATATTAGAAATCCTTGTATATTTGGAATGACCAGTCACGATCTACATTAAGTAACTTGATTTAATTGATGATGAGTTGTAATTCCACTGAATTGTATAAAGCAAACATTGGAACATAAGATGATCGTCTTATTGTGTGACGCAAAACATACAGTGGAAGATTCGGCTTTTATAAGATAATAGCCTATTTCACAGTCATATTGAAATCAAAAATGAAATAGAATGAATCCAAAAACATTTTGATCTGTTCATCGATACAATTACAAATTGAAAGTGAAAAAGAAATTTCGTTACGAGGACATATATAAATCTTATTTTAATAAGCAATGCTTGTGTTTTAGCATACGGCGTAATAAAAAATGACAAGTCTTCTCTTTGTTTTGAAGGAGCAGAAGAAAAACGTTACCGAAAAGCCTTTACGAGCAGCACGCGCGAGAGTGGAAACTTTCCCCTGAGTACACAGATGCGTGGCGGCGCAAAGGCCTTCGCCAGCGGACGCGCGATCGAAAACGCAAACGCAGCGCGGGGCCGCGCACGTGAGTTCGCAGGGGCACGGGCGCGTCCTCCCGGCCACGCCCCCTCCATTCTTCCTCCCCCCCCCATTCCCACTCCTCTCGAGCGGCGTGGCTGGCGGCGGCCGCGATGACAATGACGAATCACCCGCCTCCGCCTCTGACGTCACAGCGCCCCTCGCTGCCCCGCACGCGCGCGCCCACCCGGCCGGACCGCCCGCCCCCTTCCAACCCCTCGACGCCTAGATGCACACGCAGGGCAGACGGGACAAAGCGAACACCTGCGGCCTCGGTCCCTGCAGGCCGCTTTTTACTTTATTGTTCCGTTTGAATAATTGAGAAATGAGCGTACTTCGCCCTGGGATATGAATGTATGCGCTATCGACAATAAAAAAAAAAACACATAAAGTGCTCAAATAGAAATTCCAATATCGGCTTAGTAGTAGTCTAGCGGACCTAGCGGACTTTAGTCGTTTTTCACGCTGGACGTTTAATTACACGCCTAGCGTTTCAAAGCATTAAAATATTGACTTTGAAAGAGCGCGCTAATAGTTTGTTTTACAAAATTGGATGTCAATCTTTTTTAAATAGTTGAAAGTTGTGTTCTTTTTTAAGTAGAAATATTCTTTCAATAGCAGTTTTTAAAAAGACTTTTATTTATCAAATATGTGTTACATTCCATTTAAACAAAAAACTGTTTAATCCTAGTCATTGACACAATTTAAAACACATTACAGTATAGCATTTTATGCTGAACGTCTGAACGAGTTTTCGTGAAAGGTAAAAAAAAAATGTTTTGTTTCTTTGAAGAAAGTAAGATTTGTTTGCCTGAGAATTATCGATGAGATATACAAATGCGATTTTTTCTCATAAGCAAATTCTATTGAGAATAGTGCGTAAGCTTGGTGAAGCAGAGAGATATCAGTACTGCCTAACCAAAGAAATTAGTAAAGTGAAACTGAAGATTATAATTGAAACAAATATTGACGAAAATCTATTTCTATAAACTATTGAAGTTAGAGTGATGTCTTAAATAATTAGCATGTTCAGAAAACGTTCTAATCTTTTACGTGGGAACACGGTGGTAAGTCACGTTTTTCTTCGAAAGAAAGGAGAAGAGTACTTTAGATTGCAAACCATTACACTCTAACCACAAAATATTATGTAGTTGTATTATGACGGGACTGTATTGAAATACAAAAGAACATAGCAAAAAATACTGGCCTTGAGTGTTCATACATTTTGCTTGTCTGTTGATAACTTTGCTTTTGTACGTCAGTGTGTAGATTTCGATTGTTGTTTTCCAATCAAGTTGGAATACTTCACGGGTATTATACTGCAACCTATATTCAAGACAAGTTTCAAGACTCGAATAAGAACACATTGCGTGCCAACAACACTTGGAAATGCGACTTACTGCCTTTAACGCCCACCACTTTCGACACGAAGGAACAATTTACGAACATGAATACTGCAGCAACGAAAAGAAAAGAAGATCGATCAAATGACCAGCCCCATTCTGCTTGGGATAGCTGGTTGGATAGTCTAGCCCTAAAAATAAAAATAAAAATGTTCGGCACATTGTAGTTTCTATTGCTTTCAAGACTTTTGAAGATCAATCTCCTTGTCTCTAAAGAAAATTCTAAACTATTTTGCGTTTGTGAAGAACACAACACTGTTTTATGTGCAAAATAGAATGCTATTACAAGGAATTCTAATATAGGTTAAGCAGGATATTACAGGTGACACCACTAAAACAGTAACAATCAAGACAAACGTTTCTTTCTTAGGAAAAGAACACTAGTCTCGGAGATGCCAAAAAAGGAATAGCATGCATTCAGGACGCTAAATGTCTCTCCCTTCTTAATTATAAATAATAAATCTGCAGAAAAATAGAGTATTAGATAAACGTGGTATTTAAAACGTAGACACGCTCTTCAAGAGACTGATTTGAAAGAACGATCTATATATTTCAAGAGAAATGTTCTTCAAAAAGTAACGAAATTCTGAGAAACAGAGATGTGGAGGAGGTCATGTGGTGAACCAAACGTTGAGCGTGGTTTGTTCACATGGGCCCTCTGCAGTATATGACCCACTTCATTTCCTCTAATTGCGAGTTTTATCCAACATTTTTTTACCCTCTCACATGTTTAGAGGGCAATTTGTCATACCAGTATAAACGACACTATCTCTATTGTGCTCCAAGTTAACGTGCCGGCGTGTTCTTTACCGCTGAAGTTTTTACTACAAAAATGAAAAATATAATTAATTAATTAATTGTACAGAAAGACATTTTTAAACTCACATTCGTTCTCGCATTCGTTGGCTGCCATGACGAAGAAAACTTCTTTCTTCGTTGAGCAAGTTGTCGCGTCACCAGAAAGACGACTTTCGTCTACGAAAAAAACCTGCGCTCAACGATCGCACACATATCACCAAACGTCGGCACTTCACACCGCGAGTTCGTCCACGCAGGATGTTTTAACCGCTCTCCCGCGTGCACACACATCCACACTCGCACGATCACGCGCGCAGATCCGAATCAGAGGTGAGCAAGTTGCGAACACTGCATCGCGCTTCACATGGACGCTTCTGCCAGGCACGGCTCGGCCTGGCGCGGCGCGGCTTGGCGCTCTGTAACCAAATCCAGGGTTCGGATGTGTACGCTTGCTTGCAGCGAGGTTCGATATCTAATATCCGCGGGTGGGTGAGCGCGCGGGCGGGCGGGCGGGCGGGGGCGCGACAGCGGCCGCTCCGTGCAGCCCCTGCCGCGGGCGCCGCCCGCAGCCAAGTGAACGCTAGGCCGTGGCGGCGCACCCGCGGAGGCGCGGGTGTGGGTGTGGGTGGGGGTGGGGGGTGGCGGGGGCCGCGGAGCCGGTGGCGGGGGCGACTGCGGCGGTGCGAGGGTGGATGCACGACGTCGGAGGGGGGACTTGCTGGTGGGAGGGTGGTGCTTGGCGCGGTGAAGGTGAAGGTTAAGGTGGAAAATGTGGGTTGATGGGCTATCACTGTATTTTACGTGAGAATGTGCTTGGAGGAAAGGGGAATATAGATGAATAATTCGTCGAGGAAAGGGAGATCGTTGAGATTGGATAGAGTATGTCGCGAAGAGGTAGTATAGCTGCGACACGTGTTGGTTATGATTACTTCCTATTAGCAACGAAGACATGTCGGAGAGAAAGGAAGAATATAGGCGAAATATGTTAATTTATACAGTAACTGGCGGGGACGGAGCGGTAGGATAATGCCCGGGGCACAGGGCAATGAAAATAATGACAAAGGTTACAGACTTGTAAACAATTGGTGAGATTTAAGAAAATAATATCTCAAAAATGTTGCAAACTTCTAGAGCATGAGGGGAACACACATGCCACTTTTTCCAGTGTAGTGGGAAAAATCATAACATGAAGTTGTTCAAGAGACATTTGCCCCTGACTGGTAGGCAACCCACCATTCATTGATGAGTGTCAGCGCCCTGAAACCGTTTGGCGTCGAACGTAACCCGCCTAACACCAGTAAATGATGAGTTACTACACATCAGGGAAAATGCACATGTGTAACATTGTTTGGAATTTCCCACCACAAGTTCAATGGCAAAATTGATCATCTTCGATCCCCCTACATACCCTAGACATTTATTCTCAAACATTCCGTACATTCCCATTTCAGTAGAACGGGGAGAAGGTATGATGGGAAACTCCGGGGTCATCGCCAAGATCGCAGGGCGACGGGGGCGACGGGGGCGACGGGGGCGACGGGGGCGACGGGGGCGACGGGGGCGACGGGGGCGACGGGGGCGACGGGGGCGACGGGGGCGACGGGGGCGACGGGGGCGACGGGGGCGACGGGGGCGACGGGGGCGACGGGGGCGACGGGGGCGACGGGGGCGACGGGGGCGACGGGGGCGACGGGGGCGACGGGGGCGACGGGGGCGATGGGGGCGACGGGGGGTGGCAGGGAGCGGCCGCGGAACGGAGGCGCTGCGGGCCTCCCGCTTGGAGGCCAGCCAAGCCCCGCCTCGAACACGACAAGTGCTGTGAATGCTGGAATTGTATGCAGCGAACTGCGCGCAGACACGATCCTTCCCCTCTCCCTCCCGAATATGTTTTCCAATTATGGTTTATCGGATGTTCGAACCCCGTGGCCGGGCCGAGGTCGCCGTGTCGCTGGCCCCCAAATGTCCGCGTGTTCTTGCTTTTGATTCATCGTGTTCAGCAAATCGCGGACAATGCATTTCTCTCTGTCTTTGTCTACAGAAGCCCATAATTGTACTCGAACACATTACCTTCGCCATCAATAATACATAACTTCCTTTCATAACCAAGCGTTCGGCGTTCTTCAAATCTAAATCTTTCTTTACGATCGACATTTAACATTCACTTTCACCGCCCCGGAACAGAACACCCTCACCCCGACCGCTAGTCAGGATGGATTCAGTATCAATCGTCACGCTTCACCAGCGCATTTGGCACCAATTCGGATTCAGACTTCATACTATCTGGGCGATCGATCTCGTATATCTTGTGCGCGTGCTGGCGTGGCAGCCAGGAGCGGTAAGGGAACCAAGGCTCCGCCGGCGCGGAGCAGCTGCGAGGTTCCCACACGGCGCGCGGCGCGTCTGCACTCCGCGGTCGGCGGTGGCGGCGGTGGCGGCGGTGGCGGCGGTGGCGGCGGTGGCGGCGGTGGCGGCGGTGGCGGCGGTGGCGGCGGTGGCGGTGGCGGCGGCGGCGGCGGGTGGCGGCGGTGGCGGCGGTGGCGGCGGTGGCGGCGGTGGCGGCCGTGGCGGCGGTGGCGGCGGTGGCGGCGGGTGGCGGCGGCGGCGGCGGCGGTGGTGGCGGCGGCGGCGGCGGTGGCGGTGGCGGCGGCGGCGGCGGTGGCGGCGGTGGCGGTGGTGGCGGCGGTGGCGGCGGTGGCGGCGGCGGTGGCGGCGGCCCCGCAGAAAGCGAAAATGTTCCGGTAGCGTCCGCTGTGCTCCTGAGCCGCGCGAAAGAGCACCGGTGCCACCGTGAGAGAGACGAAGGAATTGACGTTTACCCGAGAGAGTCTAGCGGTGGACTACAGGGCGCCAGGAAAGTGTTTCTACAACGAGCCGAATCAGGGGCTCCAAAAAACTGCATTCATGTTCGTAGCAACTAGATCATTGGGAACAACACTTCCAGCATCTATTATGATTGTGGTGAGTACGAAATTTATATTTTAATTGGTTACAAACTGCAGTTTGTGCTACCAACATACTTTCTCTTAGCAGTTACTGGTGCCACTGCGGAGAAACTTTCCTGACGCAATGTATTTTCTCGTTTTATAAAATGGATGCGTAATACTCGAACTAAAATATTTGCAAATTGCAAATTATGTATTGCAAATTGTCCTCCACATACAATTCTTCAAACTTTTCGAGAAAGACTACAAAAAAAAAACGCTGGGGAATTGAATTTACAGTTTTGAAGATTTGTAATTACAGAACATTCACGGTTTGAATGATATAATTAGACAGAATATAATAAGAACAATTATTTATAAACGTACTTTTCTCTAATTGATGTAAGCATTTTATTAAAAAAATTTTTAAATTAAATAATTAAATAATTTAATAAATTTAATATTTATTACAATAGAAAAATTGTTATAATATTTTAACATGAGACAATCCAACTGGTTTTACAATATACTTATCCATTATTAAATCAATATTCTGGGCCTTAACTTGCATTTAACAATGAGGTTACATGTCAGCAAATACATCGATGGCTTTACAAACGTTGACTAAGTTATTTTGATCTTTTGATGAACGCAGATTGATATGTTTGAATCCATTCCATTATTTGTTTTTCATGGTTGTATCTGAGTCATACTTTAAAGATTTGATAATTCGGAATGAGCATATTTTATTCTAGTAGCATGTAACGACATGCTTCCTGCGTCGAATTTTCTTCCTAGTATTTAATGAATACAATGTTATTGTTAATCTACGTTGCAAGCTTGATGTTTTGTAATTTATTCTATCCTGGTTTCATTTGTTTTGCATTTTTCCAGTATATTTCAAAATATCTTCAGTAGTGAATGCTGTATTGTGAACATTGGTGGACATTTGTAAATCAGTTTTAGACATTATTTAATTGGCATCAATATTTATTAAGATATTAAATATTCTGGGGGATTCATAAAAAATCCAATTTATCGCTGCTTTATAAATCGTAAAATATTTCTTCATAATAAAAGTATTTATTTCATGTTTTGCACTGCTTTTGGATTCATGTTAGAGAATTTGATATCAAAATGTCATTTAAATAGTGAAGCAACTGCATACTTACATTTGATAAATGGAATGCATATTATAGACTTCTTTTGTACTTAGGTTACAGCGTCAAATTGTGTTACATCCAGAACAAGCTCTGTAAATGCACTGGAATTACTACAGCATTCAGAAGGCAGATATTCGGAGATTCGCAACACACCAGAGCCACAGTGCGCATACACATGTCAGGCGTTTCCGCGAAATGCACAGCAATCCACATCGCACGTGACGTCTCCCCTGCGGGGATGTGCTCCAGCCGTCAGCCAGATTTTCGCGTGCCACCCGCGCGCCGCTCCGCGCTGTTCCGTCGACAGCCTCGGTTCAACGCGCTTGGTTGTGTTCCTGCCCGCCTCGCGTCGCCCTTATCCCCACTTCCCTTCCCCACCTCCCGTTCCCCACCTCCCGTTCCCCACCTCCCGTTCCCCACCTACATTTTCCACCTCCCTTTTCCCACCTTCCCTTCTCACCCCTTCACCCTTCAGCACCCACGCCTTTCCACCCACCCCTTCCTACCTCCTTTCCCGACACTTCCAGCTTCCTAGACCTTTCTCCGATCCGCGTATTAACAGTTTCTGTCATACTTCTCCCTTTCGCTTTGTGCTATTTTCCCGCCCCCAATTATGCCTCTTTGACGTTCTCTCCTCCTCTCCTTTTCAACTCCAGCGGAGCTCGAGCGTCGGCACTCCCTTCACTTTGTTTGGAGCTGCCACGACCGCGGGCACAACAGCGGCGCCCGCCCCGCTGCGCACGACAGTCGTCCTCGCCCACGCATGCGGATGTAGCGCGGCCCCGCCCCGCGGCCATCTGTCTCCGGCAGGCCCTCCGCTCGCCCACCAGCAGACGCGCAGCGCCCGCACCCCCTCTCCCACTGGCAATAATTATCCCTCCCCCACAACGCGTCTGCCAGCCTCTGCCTCTTTCCTCTTTCGACATTTTCTCGCTCGAAGCATTGTCTTCAACTCTTTCACTTTCTACCTTCTCCGATTGTTTCGTATTTAAGTCTAGATGTTTTTTTTCTCCCAAACGTTTTGAGATGTTTTTTACTTCCTAATCCTTGTATTTCTAACATACTAAAATGTCATAAGAAAAGGAATCCTTGAGGGCATTGTAAGATTAAGCAAAGCAAATGAAGGATAGGCGACTGTGATTTAATTAAGCATTGGACATTACGATGATGTTACAAATGACTTCGCAGGGTTTGTCCAGAATGGCGCGCAGGATGAAACGCCAAACGCGTTGATCAGCGAAGGCGACGTAAATGGGTAGTTAGCTGAGCTTAATGACGATGCGAATGGGTTTAATTACGAGCAACCATGAGTACGCAGACTGAAAGCGCGTAGGTAGTAGTTTCGTTGCATGCGTGCGAGAGACTCCGGAGAATAATGTACACATCGTGATGAACATGCAAGTGTTTGAATGTTGCTGCAATGCAATGAATAAGCAGATCAGAAACATTTCGTCACGCAGGCAGTATTTGCATGACTGCTTGGGGCAACTAGGACGTAAGAAGTCAGCTGAACGTTTTGTCTCGGTATATAATGCCTGTTTGCATGATTATAAGTTACACATGTGGTCCTCATTTAATCGTACAAATCTCTTATCATTGTTTGAGATAATTTGCTGCAGTCGGTTTCCAGGAGAAATTTTTTTCTCTTTCAATGCAGTGCAAAAGTAGCGCGTGGCTCGCCGGAGCGCAGAGTATTGGAAGTGCGAGCCATTATTGAAAACAAAAATTTTCGATTGGAAACCGATTGCTCCAAACGTCTTCGAATAACGATAAGAATATACATAATTATTATTGGTATAATTAAAGCAGGGTTGTCCAATTGGCGGCCCACAGGCCGCATGCGGACGAGAACATCGTGCCCCTAGCGTACGCGCACGCGTCCTGCTGTAGTCAACGCCCCCTTTAATAAAAAACAACAAAAAAAACACGGAAAGATTGAATTTAAAGATTTTTTTAGTAAATTCAGAAATTAAAAATTATCCCAATTTGATTCACTGCGTACGACCTGATATCAAGCCGGTTCCATTCCCCCTCCCTCTTTTGAGAGCAGGCGGACAAACTGCCGAGATCAACATTACTGGGAAGTCAGGTGTGGATCGCCCGAGGAATGGAAATATGGCCCGTAACCATATGCAAGGTTTTAGTTGTCCTTGAGGTCTTGCAAGTTGGACATTACTGAGTTAAAGGATATCCTGTGTATAAAATCGGATTCCCATTGCATATAGCAGTCTAGTAGAAAACCGACGCAAGAAATGGAAGAGCCACAGCTTGTAAAATGCACAGTTCTTCTGTAGTGGCGGCCGGTGGGTAGTGAATTTGGAGGGGCGGCATGTGTTTACGAACTATCACATACATTTCACCTCCTCAAAATATTTCTTCGACTGAGAAAACTATGGTACGCTGTGTACAACAGATTTGCACCATTTAATCCTTGCCCAAGATATTTGTTGATAACGGAAGTAACAATTGTGCTCACACTAAAATAAGATATTTTAAAACGTATTTCCAGCAAACAAAACAGTAAATTTATGAAATCAGATGAAAGGGTCGGTATTCTTACCTCAGTTAATAGGCGCGGATCCTGCCTAACAAAACCCTAATAGCAACGCCCTGCCCCCACCCAACACCCAGTATCCCCACTCTTCCTCAAGCTTCCATTGCCTCGCATGCACTAGCTACGGACGGACTTGTGAAAGCCCACGATGCGACCTATTCTAAAACCATTTATCTTTCGCTTAAGAGGGCACACAATACTAAATTCTCAGTTCTCAAAAATGTGGTGGATGCACAAATTAAACGAGTCGATTTATTGCAAGTTTAGTACTTTCTACAGCTTTTCCCGAGATTGGCTTATCTGAGGAGGACGCTGCCCTAGAGCCCTTACGGAGCGGCCGTCACTGTCATGATGTAAAAACATAGAAAGATATACGATCAACTCTTGCAACATATTTGTGACAACTCGTCAATCCGCATCCTCCGGTGGCCGTGTTTAGGGGACACACTTGACTACTACTGTGACAACGTATTGCCTGAAGAGAGAAAAAATGATACTGACATTATTGGATTCTTAATATCACGGGTTAAACGATCTACGCATCAGTCGCATTACATTATGTTTTCTGGTTGTGTTACAACTAGTATGCCCGCGGATTTGAAGGTGTTCTTCTGTATTATAGTTGGTGCTATTACATATGAGTACTTCCATTAGTAATAATAATAACAGTAAAAATAATAATGTTTGTTCACATCGAGTGTTTATAATTATTCTGAAAATAGTTTACTACCTCTTAACTTGTTTAGAGGTATTAAACTAAAAGTAAAACTAATGTTAAAAGTAAACTAATTGTTTGGAGAACTCCCTATTCACCAAGAATGAAGTCACAATTAGTCTGTACCCACCTATCAAGCGCTTCAACTTGTCAACTTACAATACAAAGACAAACGAGGAGAAGGATAATTCTATTGGCAAATATCACATAATATTAAACATTCTCTATCTAATTAGTGAGTTATTTACCTATCTAATGACACAGCGGCCAGTTAACCGTTCTTACAGATGCGTTGCTATTAAACTTTCTCCTACGAAATTTTTAATTTAGAATTCCTCTAAAAGTGTCTGACCGTCAACGTTTTTTGAATGTGCAAAAACGCTTTGATTTTAGTTTCACTTTCATTTGAGTGAATATCAGGCCCTTTGTGCATTCTACTTTATTTTCATAATAATCACATCAAATTACATCTTCTCCAAAGACAATTTGATTGCTATTACACTTCCGCTTATCAACAAAGGTCTTTACAAAGCATTTAACACTTACTCCTTTGTTTACCAACCGTCTCACGCTGCTGTTGTGAGAGTTATCCGAACGCGCGTTTGCCAGTCCATGCGCCTCTGCCGTAACCTTTTGTTCCCTTTATGTGCGTGCGTGCACATTCACAAGTATTATGTTCTCTCCCGGCTTCTTATCACAGTTGTTTTTCTGCTGATAGTTTGCTGTTGACCGGCTTTCAACAGAATTTGCAAAAACGTCCTTTTCGTTGCGGCAAAGAGGGACAAAACTTCCACCTTCTCTTAAACGTATCAAACTTACATGCGTTGCTCGTGGTACTGCATTTTTACCTATGATTATTATAGAAAGAAGTGAATTGCATGTGGCAGACTTGGGTAGCCGAAATAGTTAACAGTCACATGCCAAGGGGAGGGGGTGTTATCACAAAGTTTATGAATCAGATTATGAAGTGTTTTTGATCTTCCCAAACATCTCATACAATATTAAGTTTTCATGATATCAAATTATCATTTCTTTATTGATTGAATGTATGCATTCATGCGAAGTAGGTAAAAAAGTATTTCTGCCCTATTCCTTATTCGTACTTAATCTTCTCAGTACACCCCAAAATGTGCATTTTGCGCGGCGTTAAGACAACAGGATTTACAAGGTTTTGCAACAGGATTTGAAACAGTTTTGATATTGACTGAAAAAATGTAAGTATTTGATAATGTTAATAGGATTTTCTCATGCCTAATATTGCGATTACATTCCTATACTCAGTGCATGGATGCATACGACACAGTTGACGCTGTATAAATGAGGAAGAAAGAAGCTTTATTTTTACGTGTGCCATGTAGACCAGTTTTCACGGGTGCCACACAGCCCACTGTTTCTGCTTTAGGACCCCGTTTTCAACACACTCATGATTTAGTCTCACGAATCTGCCATCACAATTTTTGTTCCTATCACTCTCTACCGGTCTCCACCACAAAGTGTTAGCTGAAGACCGAGCTTGAAAATGTAATACAAGTAAATTCATTCGAATAGAATTAGTGGTATTCGTATAAAGGCAATTTAAGTAAATGCACTATGCAATGTCTCATCTTGACCCCGCCTTCCTAGTGCTTCTTTTTATTAAATATTCAAAGTTTAATGTATCTTAAACAGTATTCTCTTAAATTTAGGTTAAGTAATTACAACAAAATTCGACAATAATTGACAGTTTTGTAAAAGTTCATTTTAAATAATAAATAAACACACCAGTGAATGTTACTGCACGAACTTGTGCGGAAGTTGCAACTAAATCAAGCTGAGTTTATGGATGTTCAGGTGTAAAAGTATGCGATTATGTTAATTAACAAATATTGTATTTATTTTTAAGTAAAATTTTCTATTAAATGAATCACATTATAATATAAAGGGATATTTTTATAAGTCATTTAACAAAAAACGTAACTTTAATTGAAGTAGTTTAGAATTGCTTCTGCAATATTCTTCCGCGATACAACTTTACATCGCGAAAATCATTATGTATCCACTCAGACTACTCCTATCCGTTCCTTCATGCAATTCAATCCGCCTGTTCTTTTTCACATTATTATAAAACATTCATTAGATTTACTAATTGCCCTTTCTGTGGTCGATTTTTCCGTCCGCATTATTCTACGTTTAAGAGAAATGACAGCAATGTGCAACATGTGCAACTCATGTTAAAAAATGTTTCTTTTAATTTCTGTGCAAATAGTGAACTAATAACGAACGCACACATTTCTTTTTAATTTCTGTCACAAGTCATACCATTTTGCGTTTTCTTGGGAAGATATCGTGAACCATCAGTAAAACTTGAAGGTAGTATTACTAACTAGCCAACGTATGTGTTTCAAGTGAGGATTTAATGTATAATTGAATTACATGTCTATTGGAAATTCTCGCAACTGAAGGTCAAACAGAAGGTCGTGTTATGACTGTAAAATGGGTTCGAGTTAAGTCAATGTAAGAAGAAGATATGCAAAGAAAATATATACTCTCCCTGGTAAATAAATCAACTTGGAAAAGAAACGAGAAGTTGTGTCTCAGCTGTTTTAATGAAAATTATGGCCACCGTTTGATAAGAAAGTATCCAGAAAGAGATGTTAACCATGATCGTTTATAACGGTTTTTTTGGTTTAACTACTTCTCATTTATCTTTAAATATTAGCGGCTAGCATGGTGCATGGTGCTATACATCATAATATTCTAGTATAAACGATAAAAACAAATGTGAAAACAGCACTCAAATCCACGAGGTACTTTATTTTTAGCGGACAAACAAACAACAAACGCGAACGAGAACTACGTTTAATATTATGTATATACACAACAAAGTAATAGTAAAACCGCTCGATAAAATACCTCTTTATTTTATTCGTTCACCCACTTAAATTAAGAATTTCTGGATATTCTCTTCTATTCGAATTTTAATTTGTGTGAATGGAGTAAATACCTTATTTGGTAAGCATTATATACAGAAATAATTCAGTAACAAGTTTTGTTTTTTAGTAGTGTAGTTGAAATAAACTAGTATCCATCAAATTTATCGATATATTAGTATTAGAGAATAAGTTTCTATTATCGTTACGAAGAGAGTGTAAACTCTCCCTGATAAATAAGCCTACTTGGAAAAGAAACGAGAAGTTTCTCTCCCAGCAGTTTTAACGAAAATGATGACCATCCTTTGATAATAAAGTATGTCATAATTCAGGGTGGTTTGCCATTATGTCTCGCACAAAGAAGAAATTTCTCTCCGCACGATACAGAAACCTGCAAAAACGACCGTTGGCACATCGTTCAAAAGTGCTTCGAATAAAGGCCTTATCTAGGTCTCGAGGCTGTAGAGAGGTTGATCGATATTGCATGAATTGATATATTTGCTACAATTCTTAAATTTTATATAAATTTAAATCGTCTGTAGGCACACCGTAAATAAAAGTCGCATACATTAAAATAATCATTGATAGAATGTTTAGATCTCAGTATTTTTTCACGTGATATTATGGAAGAGCATCTTCAGTACGTTGAGTTAATGAGTAGTAAGTAGATAATATATATTCCATTTACTATTCTGCAGAATTGAATCTCATTGTGTTGTTTGATTGTCTATTGACTCGGTTGTGGGAAGCTGTTGTGAGAAATCAAAAACCCAGTCAACAATACACAATTTATGACGCTATATTGCGGAGCAGTTACAAATAATGCGAGAAAGTATATGCACAATGATTGTATCATCACAACTAGTTTTAAACGTATAGGTTTGTATAGGGTATTCTCACAGTTTATTGTGAGAATACTTTTTATTGTTAATGTTGATGTGAAGATGAAAAAAAGACTTAAATTTACTATATGCAGAAAATTGTTTGGATATCAATAAGCTTACACTGAAATGTATGATATAAATGTGAGAAATTAATGTTTATAAATGATAGGTAGAAGATATCTAACTCTCAATTAAATTCTAGGACTGTTATTTTTACTTTGTATGGACTTAAAATAGCAATTAAAATGATCTTTCTGCATTTGTTCAATATACACCAAGTGTCAGGGGTCGGTATATCTTTTAAGATTCTTTTACGGAGACAGTTTCAGAGAAGAGAGAATACCCTCTTTTCTCGATTTCATCACAATATCTTCCAGAACATTACACATACTCAGAAGTGAAGTCTTCGTGTCCTATTTTTCGCCATCACTTAGCGTCACTTCCCGTTCATTGACGTCAGCTATAATCATCAGAACCTGTAAAGAAAACAGGAGACTGCTGCCTTCCCTAACGAACTCGATTAAACTATACATAATTGATGAGCGACTCCATTAAGTACACCTAAATTTAATAATTATTTTGGATTAGTGTAGTTTCTCTACTTCACAATATTATCCAATCAATAGGCTTTGTTATGTGGAAGAATAATTAATTAAGCTTTCTATTTCACTCTCAGTATACGTACGATTTAGTGAGAAGAATTGATAACAATACTGAAGGTTGTAAAATAAGTTTCCCTATTTTTTCTTTACAACCACCTGATCTAATCTCCAGTTAGCACTCTAGGCACATTTATTGCGGTGTGGTGGCAGAGCTTACCCTTCCATAGCATGCGACTCCTGCGTGTTCGCCATTACTGCACCATCTGCCATGGAGCTAGCGCTTGACAGCGTATCCACTTGTTAACTCCGTTGTCTTATTCATTTTTTCATAGTTCAAAATGAAACGTCTATCGATATGTATCACCAGTTAGTATGTGTTTATGATGAAGGATGCATGAGCATTCAAATGGTCAGCCGATGGCGTTCATGGAAGCTGGGAGGACGGAAAAATGACGAGCGCGCCGGCAGGCCCGTTAATGCTACAGACAATACGGCCACTGTTCCAGTTGGGAAAGTGTTGGACGAAGATCAACGCGTCATCATTAATGACATAATGGTTTGACTATCTCCTGTATGGAAATTGGACGCTCTTATATTGAGACGATCCTGTCGGATGACTTGCATTGTCAAAACTTCTGTGCAAGATGGGTCCCACGTTTGCTTGCTGACGCTCACCACGAATCTAGGCGCGAGATTTCCCTGAAAAGCATTAAGGAGACGGTGATCAACAGCTTTCCCGCATTGTCACTGGAGATGAAATCTGGGTGCATCATTCAAATCCAGAGACAACAGGAGGAACAGAAACCTGGAGATCATGCACTAATAAGGCGAAGACTTCAGCCTCTGCTGTCAAAGTTATAGCTACAGTGTTTTGGGACTGCAAGGGAGTTTTACTGATTGACTACCTTCCCCGACGCACTGTAGTCACAGCTAAGAGGTACTGCGACCTTACGAACCTCAGAGCTGCAATCAAACGAAAACGTCACGGACTTCTGTCTCGGAAAATGTTGCTCTTTCATGACAACGCGCGCCCCCAGTAGCTCGAAGGACTCAAGATTCTCTGCAGAACGTCAAATGGGAACTTTCCCCCAACCCCATATTCTACACAACCCAAAACATTTTCGGTTATAGGCCCGGTCCCACCAACGATTATATTTTTACGGACATTTTTATGGAACATGAAGCAAAAGTGCTTACTTAAAGAAAGGGCACTAAATTTAGCCTCCTTAAGAGAATGTATTTTGTAATTTTAATTTCCATTATCTTAATATATTTCTCGTTTTATTTTGTTCAGTATTTATTACAGCAACAAGCAAGAATGTGAAAGATATTCAGTTTGCCACTCTACATCAAACTGAATCACTCTTCAATTAATGAAACACCTCAAGTGTATGCATTTTTGTTTGTAATGTTAAAGAATAATAAATACCTGCGCGTTCGGCGTAGCGACTTGAGTTTCACATAAAATGTTTCAGTCCAGAAATAAATCATGAAAGCCCGCAAAGGACTTCTTCGAAATCACAAACTTCGGAAGCGAAGAACAAAAAATGTCGAACTATGTAATTAAGAATCAAGTTAATACATTGCCATGTCGTTCCTGAAAAGGTTCAAATTTATATTTTGTAAGAGATTTTTGTCATTTACAAACAAATTTTTACTCACTACTTTATGGAAAAAGTTGAGTACTAATTACTCGTAAAATTACTTCCTAAACGACAAGAAAACTATTCCCGAATTTTACGACAAAAGTTATTTGTATCTCTTCACAGCTGACGACCTCTGCGGTTATTCACTTTTGCCCTCATAACTTCGTAATGCGCAACCGACTTTCCAGCGAACAATCCGTTTCTCCATTTCCGCGAGCACGCACTTTCGGACGCGAATAACGCCAAGCGAACGACCACGATCCGCGCGGCACTTGTCCGCGCTGCCGCCCTCGCGCGTAATTAAAACCCCATCCGTCAGCGGCGCTGCGGCGAGAGCAGGGCGAGAGCGGTGGCGAGGGCGGGGGGCGAGAGCAGGGGGCGAGAGCAGGGAGCGAGAGCGGGGGGCGAGAGCGGGGGGCGAGAGCGGGGGGCGAGAGCGGGGGGGCGAGAGCGGGGGACGAGAACGGGGGGCGAGAGCGGGGGGCGAGAGCGGGGGGCGAGAGCGGGGGGGCGAGAGCGGGGGGCGAGAGCGGGGGGCGAGAGCGGGGGGGCGAGAGCGGGGGGCGAGAGCGGGGGGGCGAGAGCGGGGGGCGAGAGCGGGGGCGAGAGCGGGGGTCGATAGCGGGGGTCGAGAGCGGGGGCCGAGAGCGGGGGGCGAGAGCGGGGGGACGAGAGCGGGGGGCGAGAGCGGGGGGCGAGAGCGGGGGGCGAGAGCGGGGGGCGAGAGCGGGGGGGCGAGAGCGGGGGGCGAGAGCGGGGGGGCGAGAGCGGGGGGCGAGAGCGGGGGGCGAGAGCGGGGGGCGAGAGCGGGGGGCGAGAGAGGGGGGCGAGAGCGGGGGGTGAGAGCGGGGGGCGAGAGCGGGGGGCGAGAGCGGCGGGCGAGAGCGGGGGCGAGAGCGGGGGGCGAGAGCGGGGGCGAGAGCGGGGGCGAGAGCGGGGGCGAGAGCGGGGGGCGAGAGCGGGGGCGAGAGCCGGGCGAGAGCGGGGGCGAGAGCGGGGGCGAGAGCGGGGGGCGAGAGCGGGGGCGAGAGCGGGGGGCGAGAGCGGGGGCGAGAGCGGGGGCGAGAGCGGGGGCGAGAGCGGGGGCGAGAGCGGGGGCGAGAGCGGGGGCGAGAGCGGGGGCGAGAGCGGGGGCGAGAGCGGGGGCGAGAGCGGGGGCGAGAGCAGGGGCGAGAGCGGGGGGCGAGAGCGGGGGCGAGAGCGGGGGCGAGAGCGGGGGGCGAGAGCGGAGGCGAGAGCGGGGGGCGAGAGCGGGAGCGGGGTCAAGTGCGGAGGCGAGAGTGAGAGCGAGAGCGGGGGCGCAGGGCGCGTTGGGAGCGAGGAGCCAGGCGTGGAGAGGAGAGGGGCTGATAGTAATCGGAGCCCCAGACGCGTGGGAGTCGCCAGCTGAAGCAACTCGCGGTGCAGAAGACGCTTCGGGCGACGACTGGATCAGATGCTGTGATGTTGGCGATCATTTGATGCGAACGGTTGTGGCTGAGATCAGAGATGGCGCACGTGCAAGAGGCGTGGCCGTTACCATACCAATCATTATGATGAGACGTGGAAAGGAATTATTTTATTGAAGAAACTACTGAATACTTTTCTGATATTCCAGTTAAAACTTAAGTGATTATATTATTAGCAGGTTAAGCACAATAAAAAAACAAATTATTATAAATGCATAATCGACAATACAGTAGCGTACAGTTCTAATTACGAGCGTCAACGTCTTTCTCTGGAAATCGGAAGGAGGCATTACTCAATTACGATGCTCTGGTTTCACTTCTGCAATTCACTTGTATTTTCAATAGACGTGATGACAGTCCTAGACTGAACAGAAACAACTGGTCCTATGGCGAGACATTGGTCTTACAGGAAACCTGCGAGTCCACGGGAAACCTATTAGAGGAAAACAAGGCAGGAGAGGGACACGAGCCAAAGCGAGGGTTGCATAATTTGTGCAAAGCGGCGGAGACTACGAATCGGGGCAAAACCCGTGGTTGTGTTTCATCCCACGAGAGGATTGAGGAAACTGTGGGTAGTACGGTATAATGGGGCAAAGTCCGACGAGAGGACGGGGTAGGGGTTGAAGGGAGAAGCGGTATAAGAGACGGGGCGGGGCGCCGGCGGTTCTGCGGCGGAAGTGCGGGGGTGCCCGGGGAGAGGCAGGAGGTGAGGGGAAGCCACGTGGGCGGAGAAAGTTGGCCCGCTGGGGCGTGAACCACGGCGGAGTTAGCGACGCCGGAATGCCGAACTTCTCCAATGGAGATCGCCGGGCGCTCCGGAGGAGGAGGAGTGCGGCCTTGGAAGGCACGCATCACTCTCCCACGGAGATGACTCGAGTGGCAGTTGGAACTTGATAATGAGAATAATGTGCGACTCTGGGCATTGTTTCTTTCCTCGCTTACATTATTCATTTTAAAACCTTTACATAAAGTCGGAAAATTGAAAATGTTGTAATATCTTAGCGAGAATAAGGCCTGATCTACAATGCTCGTTTTAAAAGAGTTCCTATTTTCTAAATTCACAACTAAAAAAATAATTGAATCGGTACAAAGAAAGGTTCGATGTCACATTTTGCTGGTTTTGAGTTAATGGTGGGAAACAGTTCTTAAAATGTAAATTCAATTTTCTACAAATAAAAGGTCATTGTCCGTAACCTCTGACGTCTATACAGTGTCCTTTAACTATTAATGTTAAATAAACTATCAATATCCGAAACTAATAACCTTTTTGCTTGAAATTTGCTTGAAAATTGGAAGCTCATTGACATCGAAACGTTTTTGTTTTCTCCGATTCAATAACTGATAATATTTTGCGAGTTGTATTTTCTGTGTCTTTATACGTAGAGTTGTTTACAACAATAAAAGAGTGTGCATATTATCTACACATAAACCAAAAGAAAAGAAAGAGATGGGAGTATAAGAACAGAAATAAGAGAAACAGAAGGATAATAAAAGCCAGAGAGAGAGAGAGAGAGAGAGAGAGAGAGAGAGAGAGAGAGAGAGAGAGAAGGACAAATAGAGGGGCTGAGTAAAAATGGCGACAAAGAGGCATATGAATAGTGTTTTGGAGGGAAGAAAAGGGAAAGGGAAAGTGACAGAGAGGCTTGCTGCCCGGGCGCGAACGTGGCCGGAGGCATGCCGACGGCCGCAAGGGAGAACGATCGGGCGATCCAGAAACTTCGGAATCTAGGGCAAGCGAATTGCATTCTTGATGAAGAGACACGTTATGAGCTACCGGACTCAGTATGACGGAAATGGAATATTTGACTAAAGGACATTCATCACCTACTTAATAATTCAAGTGAATGATCAAGGGGTCCTTTTAAATATCCACGATAATTAATGTAGAAACACGTAGTGCTACAACAACTCATACTTTTCTCCATTATTTATAACTTTGCGATTTTTCAAAGTTCAGAGAGTTAAACAAAAGTGAGCCCCGCGCCATTCTTTTAATCATCCCTTCTTCAATCCATGAAAAAATTAAGAAAAAAACTTTTTTATTTTATTTTTTGAGAAAAAAATGTTACATTTTTTAAATTGCCTCTATGTCGCGCTGGCACAAAAACTACTATTTTTTTCGAATAACTGAACATAAACGTATTTGAAGATATTTCTATAAGGAACAGATTTCATTATGGAAAGGTCTTCAATATGGTAGCTGCAGTAAGACACCTCAAAAAATTGCACTTCTGGAATTTTCGGAAAATCAGGAATACCAACCAACATGAAATCTGCACTATTCTCTTAAATGGTCCTTACGATATCCGACGACAAAATTTGATCACAACATTTGGAGCAATTTTTGAAAAAAAATGAAAATGTTTGTGTTGCTTTTTGTATAGTCCCCTCAAAAATCAAAATAGCCGATTAGAAATCCCAATCTGGAGTTCATTGAGATCGATTAGGGAATATCAATTTTGAAGAAAATCGGTTGAACGGTTTAGGCGCTAGCGTTGACCACAGACAGACAAACGTTTTGCCGTCAATCGATTTTTCAGTATCAGATACCTACAAAACATGGATTCTAGCTACACCATGTGATAGAAGAATTTTCTCTATATTTAGCAAGCGGGTTTATCCATTTTTTCGTTACCAGGGCCCGCCAATATGAGTTTTCTGTCGAAAATTCGCCGTTTTTCGGTGCACGATTACATAACTTTCCCTTCTTACGAAGTACCTTCGTAAGAACGAGAAAGTAAACTAGTGGTGCTACAGAATGACACAGACTTTCCCGTATTAGTGTTCTATTTTCTTTGGTCTCGACTAGCTATTCGAACTTGCCACATACTCTTGCCAGCTGCCATCTCTCGCCGCCCAAAGTACATTTTTTTAAATATTTTCTTAACTTTTCGGTTTCTTAATATTAGAATGTAAGTACGGAATGGAAATGGAAATACTCGTATTATTTTAAGAATATTAAATAACTGTAAAACATCGACCGAAATGGCAATTTCCTTTGAAAAATTTGGAGCCGTCTTAAAGAAAATGGCGCTCAAACGCTGCAGTACATTCGAAATTTGGGGAACTTTAACTCACAAATACAATAGTGTTTACAAATTGCTGGAAACGTGCATATTACCTGCGTGAGAGATCTTTAGAAAATTACATTTGTGTAGCTTTTGAAAATAAAGCAACAGAAATACAAAGATATGAACTTTACCTCATATTAAAGAGTGCAATTAGTACTATGCTTTCGATCATAGGTGCACTCACAAAACCAGGCCGCTTGCTCCGACGCCCTATACCCCAGCCCCCGGCGTCGTCAGCCCCATTGACTCGCTTCAGCCTCAGAGGCGGTTTCCACTGTGTAGCGAGCCTCAACAGGGCGCGCTGCACAGCCGCGCAGACGCGCCAACTTTAAATTACTTTATGTATCCATAACAGGGAGGAGTTAATTAAACCATATTTTTGCCTAAAATGAAAGGTTGTATCAGGGATGTCACTCAATGACACATCCAGTGACCTTGCGCACGGCCGCGCGCGCTTGACATGCTCAATGGGCGTATCAGATGCGCCTTGGCCAGTCTTGAACAATATTTGTCGGAGACGACTAACTATAAAAATTATTTTTTTCATTTATTTATTATTTATTGTATTTGAGTATAATTCCTATTATATTGCTGCTAATGTTGAATATAAAAATGTAAACTCCTTTCATTCAAAATTAACACCACAATAACTATAAATCAATTTCCACTTTTGTGACTCTCACGACTGTACAATGTCCCTGCGAGTAACGCCAATATAATTATTCATCTAGTCTGATACTCAAACTTCTTTATTACACCATATCACCTGGGATCTATACAAATCAATATGAAATTTAATTTTCGTTAATCAAGTTTTCTAGATAGCTTTCTAACCTCCCTTTCATATCCAAGAATGTCTTTAATTAATCACGAAATCATTTGAATGTCACCTAATTGTATTCAAAGTAAAATTTTTATGTAACTTTTTAGGAATTTTGTTGTGAAGCTTTCATTTCAGAAAATAATTACAGAGTTTTCAATAAACTGTGCAACATTTTCTCATCAAGAAATCATAACGTACTAATTGAAAATATCAACAATTTTGTGAAAGAGAATTACATTTTGTTCAATAAACTAATTAATAATAGTAATAATAATAATAATAATAATAATAATAATAATAATACAATAATAATATCCGAATAAGATCCCCTTAAGGGCAAGGGTTTTCTGCCTTTTGCAGGGAATGCTGAATGAAGTGGTAGGGTGATAGAACGAGGATGATGGTGGGAGGTGGCAGATGGGGTGGTGGGAGGGATCATGCTAGTTCTGTATGCAACTTATGACTGAGGGAAACCACGAAAAACCCCTACCAGGATGGCCGGTCCGGAGATCGAACCCGGATCTACCAATTGCGAAGTTAGTGCGCTACGCACTGAGCCACTTCGCTCAGTCAATTAACAAATATTACCCCTCAAATATTTCAAGTGCTGTTCGCCGAGGTCAGTAAAGCCTCTGCTAAGAACAAATATTGTATATTCGAATTCTTGGCTAAACTGAGTTATTGTTAAAATGTACTTCTCTATAATTTGTTCTTCCAGTTTAATGGTTGTATTAAGGATGGGATCTTTTTTATGTAAGATATTTTTTTCATAATTTACTACATTGAAAATGTTATCTACAGAATACATTTACTCAGTACTTGTAAAAAGTAGCAATGAAATGAATTCTTCAATAACTTGGGAATCCACTATGAAACGTTTAAATCCCGATTACCTAATTTGTGCTCGGTTTCAGATACGACTCCTGGACTTCGCACGGGAGAACGAAACCTCAACGTTTTTAATGTTTTTTTCACATAGTTTTTAATAATTGCAAAATTTCAAATAGAATTTAAGATTTTTTGGAATACATGAGCGAACATAACAGATGTTAGCTCTTTAAATGTCGATTTCTTTTATTTATTTTATCAAGGCACATGCTATCATAATACCATATACATCGTATGCAGGTTATAAACTCCTTTGATATATAACATTATTTTAAATACATTAAATTCTCAGAAAAAAGGCAAAAGCTAAAACAATACATTTCAATAAAAGAAAAAGAATTATACAAAGTCATGAAATCAATTCCCCTACGAAATTTTGTTTTTCTGTGTTATTTGGTGAGAATATACGCCCTTTAATGGTAATTATCTCGAAACCATAATTGAAATAGTTGAATTTATGTGTACGAAGCTCAGTAGTAATTATTAAACTTTGAGCACACAAACGGCCATGCAACTTTCGGCACACAAACGAAAGCCCACATTTTTTTTATAATTTACACCTAACCTCTGATGCACGATTATAAGCCCTTTTTGGAACAAATTCCGTCTAAGCTTGTGTAATTTTGAGTTAGGCGAGTACGAGATACAATAATGTCACCCATTAATTGTGTCGTTCACGGCCAAAAAGCACCGAAATCAAAATGCATTTAATTGACTCAATAGTACTTCACTGCGCTCATAGTGCGCAGCACTGACCAGGCCAGTCCTGAGGCGATATCATAAAGGGTGTCCATGGAGGCAACTTCGAAATTTCGATAATAAACTCTTAAAATACTTTTAAGCATATTGTGTCTAATATACATCTTGGATATTCCGAATGGCTGAGCCGCAACAAGCACACAAAAATTGGTTTGAAAAAATACTAACATATTGTTTTGAAATATAATTGCAATTCAGAAGCATATAAACACCCCAGAAACATGTACGAATAAATTTTTTGTTATTTACAAAAGAAATGAATATATTTGTTCAGAAATAAAAATAAACACAGAAATAAAAAAAGTACCCAATTTACATAATTTAACTGCCAAAAAGCGAAATCGGAAGCTACGAGATCAGCTAGTTCTGTCTCCACGAGGAAAATTGAAAAAAGAAAAATGTGCAGAAATAAACTACAAGCAGGCCATAAGCAAGATGGTGGTTGATGTGTGTAGTGTTTTAATAAGATTCTAAAGCATGTATGTGCCGACAACGTAATTGTTGTATTCCAGGAAACCGGATTGCTGATTGATGTAGACGATACAGTTTCAACACGCCCCCGGTTCCAAAACATCTTAATTCACTCCCAAAACTCATAAAAAGCTATTTAGAAGCCTTAGCCGTAGCGTTTACAATTATACTTTCCTAATGGCAATGGTTTTTGCCAAATCCAACCCAACTAAGAAATGTATTATTTTATCAACATATGTACCAAATGTCCTTAAAGTTTCACCCAGTAATCACCAACCATTAATCTGTACCAACTTACTTGAAATCTGCAAAGAGACAACTAACATGTTTATTCAACCTGTGGTGATCCATATTACAAATAACAGAAGCAAGAATCCCAATTAGCAAATTACCTGTCCCTATGTTGCTTATTGACTTTAAAGTCAAAAAAATTCTCTTACGCTATTAAGAAGTACCTGAAGTTTACTGGCAGAATCATAAAGAAGATATAGTCAAACCAACGGAATCCTGAACAAGTAACCCTTTCAAGCATTAGATCAGGCCGTATCAAATTTTCTCATAGCAATATACGGGAAAAAATGCCTAACCCGGTAGGTTTCTCTTGCAATTTCCCGCTAAACATTAATCACATTCTCCAGGAATGTCCTCGATATAATTCCATCAGATCCCAATTTTTTGATACATAAAATTTTAATTCTATTCTAAGTGATGATACATACCAAAGCAATGTAATAAAATTTTGTATCGAAATAGGTGTTTTGGATATTGTATTTATGTAACATCGTACCCCTTTCTGTAAAAATTATCAGTGATGTAATTTTAAGGTTTATGTTTTATGTTTTTGTATCCATAATCATTGTAATATAACCTCAATATTGTAAAAACTTAATATTGTTAATGTAAAGTATTGTATTTATTTAGTCACTAATAACCTAGATGTTGATGCGACTTAAAATAAATTAAATTTAAAAAAGTCTTAACCATTTCATAACCCTCCCCCATGTTCCTACATACATCAGTAGGGAGGATCACAAACACAAAATAAATTTAAGACTGCAGAGGACGGATGTTGGAAAATTTTCTTTCACAAATCGAACGATAACGGAATGGAATAGATTGCCTGCAAAAACGTTTGAACCCTTTCCTCGAAGCGTTCAACAGCTTAGAAAATTAATTTAGGATATTACTAAGTAAATGAGGGACTTAACTGAGAATAGTAGGTTATAGAGCGATTCTTAAGCGATATATTGTGAAGTGGTTATATTATTATTATTATTATTATTATTATTATTATTACATAATTTGCATGTTAGTTATATTATCTTATTTATGTAATTAGCTGCCATCGGTTTATACCCATTTGCAGTTTAAATAAATATTTATCTTTATTTAATGGCTTTGCCTAACGTGTAGATTTTTTTATAGCTAGGTGGTACGGCGAGTTGTCAGCGTTTTGTTTCCCTCCAGCGCTCGGGAATTCCTCCCTCTCCAACAGTCGCTGACTGCCGCGCGAAAATAATTACTGCTGTGCCACCGTCGCAATCCGCCACCACGCTGGGGAGCGGCGCGGCGCGTCGCATCGCGCAAAACTCCTTTGTCCCCCGAGTGGAGGCGGTCGCTCATTAGTATGCCAAGGTCACGCCTATGAATTCCAAGCGAGGCGTCGGCGCGCGACGGAGCACGTGATGTGAGTGACGCACGAGATACCGAAGGAGCACGTGGCGCCATGGCGTCCCCGTAATTGGGGAAGGAAAAGTCCGTGATGGAACTCTTTGTGTGTTAACAAACAAAAACTCATATTCTCAAAGAGAATTTATGAATATACGAGAGCAAAGTACATTTCAATATCTCGATAATAGCAATTTAAAAAAAAAATTATTTTGTTTTTCTATCTCACGAAACACTTACTGAACATAGACGTGTGTTTAGACCAGTATTGAGCGAATTAGTCTCAATATCTATTATTTACTATCGATGAGTAATAATTAAAGTAACCGCATTACATTTTGAAAAAGTTAGACTTGAAATAAATTCTAAAGTAAAAATGTGTAAGTATTCTACAACAATTCTCCCAAAATTGAAGGCTCAACACTTTAAATTAACCAAAACATCCTACATTTAATGAAACAAAATATAGCTATTTTTAAATTAAAACGTGAGTAATTCAAATATAACGTAATATGAATAGTTAATTAATACGCATAATTTATTGTCCATTTTTAAATAAATGTAAAACACCATAATTTTATAACTAAACCCTAGAGAGGAGGGAAAAAGTAGTGTAGCATTTTGTATTTGCACTTTGCGAGGCACCATTTGGCACCGGGAGCAAACATGATGTAGTACTCAGACCACTCACCTTCCGCCATTCAAAGCGGGCTTCAAGTTCCCTGTCGATTCGCGTGGAATTTATTGCAGACAAAGGGTGTTGGCGGCAAGTTTTCGTTTTTCCTGCCTTTTATTTCACTAGCGTTGCAATTCATATTGACTTTCCATCATTCATTAATATATTCCAGTTATGTGCATAAAGCTTGTGCAGAAGCATCATTATACAGAATGGACAATATATCTAATCTGGTTCGAATACGTAAGTATCTTGATTATGATTTTTTCTGTAAATATTGAACTAACATTTAGCTAAAAAATTTAAATTAATTATTTTTTTACATTAATTAAAAAAATACTTCTGTGCATCATTAATCGGACTGTACATATAATACAGGTTCATTCGGTTCATTCTGGAAAAGCAGTGCATTCTTAGAAGAGAAGAGTTTTCTTGAGGCTGATAACTTCATTTATAAGTCTGTGTTTTTGCGTTCTTTAATTTCATTCAGAGAGAGAAACCGGTTACACTACAATCAACGGTTGAATCTTTTAGATGCCCTTCACATCCAACACTGTTTGACATTTCCAAAGAGCTGATGGAGCGGGAACGCAAGAATCGATTTTTCTTTCATTTTTCGTCCAACCTAGTCCTGGGCGTTGTAATTGGAAACTAGTAATTAGGTCAGACTACTAATTCTTTTATCGTTTCACTGAACGTAATTCCGCTATCGTCCCTACAGTCCAGCTGGCATTGTTTTCTACGGCCTCGACCAGACATGTGGCAGAATGTTGACGTTCTTTGTCCTTTACAGAAGTTCCCCCTGTTAGTTTTTACGACACTCCCGACGCGGACATGAACCCTTCATTACCCAGCTGTCCGCCCGCGAGCTCGTTCAAATCGAGGCGCAACGCAACGTCACCGGAAGGTTTTACAGGAGGCACTCTTCTTCTACGAGGTATCCGCTTGATAACATACAACTCGATACAAGTTTAGCATCACGGCCCCAGAACACGCCGCCGAATTAACCTTTTTACTTGGCATTAAGGGCGCCAACTGGGCGCGGAGGGCGGGGGTAGGGGTGGGGGTGGGGGTGGGGGGAGAGGGGCGATGAGAGGACGAGCGGGCCGCGCCCAATTCGCGTGACGTCACTTGGCGCCGCACCAAGAGCGACCGAGGCCGCCGCCGCCGCGCAATTAGCGCTGATGAAGTCCAATTTAACAGGGCGCGAACTCGACGAGTGCGATTCTGATTCGACCTTTCCCGGGCGAGTGGATGCGGAGCTGGCGGTGACGCCGCCGAGAGGGATGGAAAGAATGGAGGAACGAGGCGGGAGAGGAACTAGGGGAAAAGCCAAGGGTTGGGAATTGAGATTGGAGCGTACGGAGGATGAGTAAACAAGGGAGAAAGTGAGGCAAGGAAAATGTAAGTACAGTGGAAGACGTGAGGATTGATTGATTGATTGATTGATTACTAGGGATCCCGAGCGCGACAACGTCTAAGGTCATTAGTACGTATGTATAGTGCATGGTTTTTGTTCGGGAGGTGGCGGTGATTTTTCTCCCGCTGGATGGCGAGATCCATCCCCAACCTACCTGTAGACTAGCGGGGTATTCTCAACCAGGCATCTCTCACCAGCCAGGCACCACCCCAGCCGGGACGAGCTCTAAGCTCCCGCCCGCTCTTCCGACATGTTGGTAGTGTAATACATGTACTTAAGTAAGTGTGTAAGTAAGGGGTAGGATACAACAACGATTGGGAATGAAAGATCGCGCGCGGTCTATGGCCCGTTTGTTACGGTACTGCTCCGGCATTCGCCTGGTATTTAACGGAGAAACCACGGAAAACTACCGATCAGAGCTGGCGGCCGCGAGAATTCTCCTCCAGAGAGCGACTGAATTCGACCTAGCTGACAAGCTAGTGTCGAAAATCCTGCCACCGTCGGAAGTGGAATTCCAGGAACTTCCGATCAAAGGGACTGCACTGACATCAGTTGATGCCCTAAGCCACCTCTCCCGATGGAAGACGTGAGGACGAAGTAAGTAAGAGAACAGAGTAAAAGTAAATAGGGTGAGGAGAGTCAATAGAGGAAGGGTGTAAACGAGCTGTTAGTGAATGGATGAGTTCGCTAACGAATTTGCAAGGAGAAGGGTATAGGATGTTGGGTACGTGGGTGTGCAAAAGAGCAGAGAGACAGGCAGGCGGTTGATTGAGGTGGGTGGAGGGTTGGGTGGGGTGGGGTGGTTGGAAGTGGCTGGGCGAATTAAAAGGTGTCAGGGTGGTGGGAGGTCGATCTCTCGTGCAAGTGGCTGCTCATTGCACGGCATCGCCTCGTTGGTCGTTGCCGCCTCATGACCTTTCCCCACAGCATACTGCTGTCCAAACAGAACCGGGGGTGGCATGCTTGCTGTCGGCCCAACATTTACACCACAAACGAAGGAAGAGAGAAATTAAATAGGTTGAAGAGACCCAAAGGTGATTGTGGTTACTGATCGCGTGAGAATTAATAAGTCTCTAGCAATAAAATTAAACATTATTCGCGCTGATGTGTCGAAATATGAATATAAGCACTTATAACACACAAGTATTTCTCTATGTCTTCATTGCGTTTAATACGGTAACCATATGATCCTCTTTTCCTCCATGATTTGATAGTTTCTTATAAATCTAAAATCAACTTAAATTATATGGTTTCAATATTCTTTTATCATAAATTTCGAATATATAGTTCATATTCATAAAGTTTGGATATTCAGCAACACATAACACAGCCATACATATACACGAAAAATTGTATTCGTGTCTAGGGATAAGACCATATTTTCTATGTTTTGGCGTCGCAAAAATCCGAATCCGGTGTCCATTTTACTCTATCTCAGTAGGTTTTTGACGTAACTTCAAAAAATATAAAATAAAAAAGATATTTCGAATTTCTATAAATTGAGGGGTCAGACCACGTTATCTATATGCTTTTGAGGTCGCTGAAACCGAATCGAAGTCCAATTTACTTCATCACATCAGTTTTTTCATATAACCTCAAAAACGGTTTTAAAAACCTATGTCTTCTTGAGAAGGCTAGTGATCTGTCACCAATGATATACGCAATCTACCTTACTACAACTTGATGAGTGTTGTTTCGCCAGGGGCCAATGCCACCTCTATCAATTGTAATTGATCTTAATTGGAAAATCTGATGTGATGAAGTTAAATGGACTTTAGATTCGGTTTTAGCGACCCCAAAACATATAGGTAACATGTTTTGACCCCTGTGTTGGAAATATCTTTCATTTTGATATTTTTTAAGGTTATGTCAAAAATCTGATGTGATACCGGATTCGGATTTAGCGAACCCAAAAACATATAGAAAACATTGTCCCTTCTCCAGACACGAACACATTTTTTTGTATATCTGTGTAATTCTTAATCTTCAAAAACACGTTTACAAAAATTTCATCTCTCGTTTTCCTGGACATAATAAAGAATTGTTAGTTTCAAGAAATAGATTCTTTAAAAGTTACTCCAAACAATTATTGTATACAATTTCTCATCTTATTCTTTTTTATTGACGAAAACTTTTACTACTATTCATCCATGAAATAATGCTAAAATTGGGTGTCCGCTGAAATATCTTTCGAGAACTTGTCTAAACACTTCAACAAAAAACACACACCGAGTATCCTGGCATCACTTCTTTCATTCGTTTTTCCACCCTTCTGAAAAGGCAAAGAACGACATAACTTTCCTGACGTGAGTGAAGTAACAGACAGCGAATGTGACTAAGACTATTCTCTTCTTTTAGGAGGTGTGTCCAACAAAGGGCTCGAACGTCTAGAAAGATGAGAGGCGCCGTGACAAAAGAAGAAAGTCGGGATTCTTTTTGTAAAAAGACTTAGAAAGATAAAGGCTTTGATAAAAGACTTTGATAGATAAAGTTCCTTGTTGGAGTAACAATTGGTTTTGGGAGCATACGAATAATATTGGTGAATATAGCCCTGAAGCCTTAAGTGAAATGGGTAGTGAAAAATCAGGATAGAAAATAAAAACAAAATTTTGTGCTTTCTTTTTTATAATTTTTTTTGTTTATCTGAAGTTAAGATGAATAAGAACATTAGCTTGCTTCACGAAATATTGCGCGAGTTAAAAGCAGTTATCCAGTCATCCACTTTCAAAATAATTTTGCAGACCAAATTTATGGATGCACGAGGTGGTTGTATTTCCTTTCTGATTAAATTCAATGCAATTTATTAAAACCCTTTTTTAAAACGGATCCAAATTTTTTCTGTAATTTTATTCACGGATAGAAAAGTAAGCTTAAAAATAGTCCATATTCGTTCAGCTATATGCATTTATCAACATTGCCAAATAAATAATGCCAAAAAATACGTTAAGTTGTTGTAGCATAACTAGTTTTATTATTTCACTCCCCAAATAGGTTGTCTCCCCTTTTTAAAGCATTATATTTGCGGTTAATTTGGCTGCTTGTAATAATGTTATCGGCTCTATCGATATCTCAAACGCTTTCGTAATTGAATGTAACGTGTCAGTTATTATCTTACACATTTTATTCCCATTGAACCAGTTCAATAAGCAAGTCCGTGGTCCAATTTCAGCAGCTCATCCAGAAACTGTGGAAATATAACGCTGCACAATACCTATAGAGCAACTATACCTATTTGAAAAATATATTTTTAACGTTTAAAATTAAAAGTTTCAATTACAAATTTCTTCTACTCACAGTAGCAGAGCACAAAAGTTATGACACACAAAGAAAACAATAATCTTTCCTCTAAAGTGACTATTATTCACTTGGAAACTGATTAACAAAATTATTTAGAGTTAGCAATGGAACTAACATAATATCCAATCGCTCTTCTGCAGAGAAATGTGGTACAATGTAGGCAACTGTCAAAATTAGGCAACTTTCCCCTATATTAGAGAAAATGGTCGATAGAACACTAATTAAATATCTTTCTTTGTTATTTGTGGTATTGTTCAATTCAAGAGAACACACTTTAATGTTTCCAACTTTTTTCGTCTACGTAAGTTAAAAACTCTCTTAATAAAGCTTTAAAGACTCAAAGACTATACAGCGCATCTTCTTTAGAAAGGAATAACCTTTAGCCTTTGCTTTACAAAAGAAGACGAGGAGTTTTAGGGAAGCAGCCAGAAAGATACGGAAAAGATCAGCGACATGCTGATGCAATGAACGGAGAACAGGCGAATGAATGGACGTTGAAGGAAGATAAAAGTACAAATGCCATGGAAACAGTTAAAAGAATGAAGATGTCTCATTATCTATATAGTATAATGACAATGGAAGCGTGTTTATACGGGTTATTTTCCAAAAATTATAGCTCTTAATTACTGCGCAAAGAGACAATTACAGATGTTAATAAGAAGAAAGTCGTTTCTCAGGAACGTAGTGAGGCAGAAAAAAGGCAATGCTGTAGAACTGGCAGTAAAAACGTGATTAGGAATCGTAGAGTAGGTAACAACTTAATCCAACGAATAAATTATTAAATATATTTACCCTAATTATCATGTACTATACAAAACACACATGATCACTCTAATAACAAACTCTGCATTTTCAAAAAATGCAAAAGTTAGATATAATTCGAGAAAATATGTGATGTAGCAGTACTAGTTTTAAAGTGTGAACTGTTAATTGTGAAATTGAAAATAGAAATGTTTATGCACGGGCGGGCACGGGCGGGCACGGGCGGGCACGGGCGGGCACGGGCGGGCACGGGCGGGCACGGGCGGGCACGGGCGGGCACGGGCGGGCACGGGCGAAGGAGAGGGGGCGGGGGCAACGTCGTCGCGGGCGCGTCTTGCGTCCGGCCGGCCGAGATGCGCCTCTTGCAGATCAATACACGCGCCGTCCCACGGCGCCCGCCCCCACCCCCTGTCTCCCGCCCGCCCACTTCATCGCCGCCTGTCACCGCCCGGCCCATCGCGCACATCGCCTCCGTCGCGCTGCCAGCGGGGGTCTCGTCGGGGCTCTTCTTGCGACGCCGTTCGCGCCCCATTCATTCGCGTTTGTTGGAGGCGCCTTCCAAAGGACACCCGATATTACGACTGTCCTCTGCGTTGAATGCGGCCTCCCAGTCGCCGCGTCACTTTACAAACTGTTGGCGGTGCTGCGAGGGGTTTATGGTGCTATCGCGAGGCATTTGGCGGACATCCCGCAATACTTGTGCAAAACACACGGCACTTTGGTCTATTCTCTGTGTATTTGCAACAAAAATATATATGTATAATTAATATGCTTCTATGAGGGTTATTACAAATATTGATACTGGGTGTTGTTAATAATTATTAATACCCCCATTTATTGATATTTAGACACTATAAGATGTTGACGACGATTAACATTTTCAAAATAGTCTTAGAATCTCTCATTGACATAAAGTATTAAGTCGTGAATCAAAAGAACGCTTAACAGATATAATGAAATGCTAGGGTAACTTAACGGCATCTGAAGAAATCTGCTCGCAAACATTTTGACATTCGGAGTGATTTCAATGACAATCCTGGTCTTGTTGCTTGAAGCCTGACATTATTTTTCAGTATTCATAGGCACGAACTATTAAATTTATCTTTTTATGGATCTACATATTAGCATAATATGAAAGGGAATTAAGTGCGGGGCCAGTACTAAATATGCAAACATTTTTCTTAATTGTACTTATTTTGCAAGGACTAGCAGCGACATAAACGGGTATATTACAGCATCAATAAACAAATATATTAAGTGTGCCTGCTAAGTATGAATACCCCTTTTCCGGGACACTTTTTTAAAAATATCTCAGATACACAGAAGTGAAATGTGCTTTTTTTATATTCAAAAACGTGTTGCCAGCCGTAGTTCAGACTACTTACAATAGACTAAAAATTAAGATTACATGGAAAGTAAAATAAATTAAAGAAGTAAATAAAACATTCTGGAATCTTATCGGGGAACTTAACGTGTACTTATTAGGTTGGCAACAAAACAGTGGAAACAAAAGCTCGTTTGTGCATTGAAACGGAGTGCGAGAGCGTAGGAACGAGACTATGCTCTGATAAGCAGAGAGAAAAAACAACAAATATTAGCACTTCTCTTGTACTCTTTGTCTGCATAGTCAACAACCCGAGAGCTGATTGGATGAACGCAGCCGTAGAGTGCAATAATAATGAAGCGTACTAGACAATTTGGAGATAGTGAGGTATTTTGTCACCCCTTTCCTTATCTATCAAGACAGTACTAAAGCTCCAACAGACCCTAGGAGAAACTTTCACAGCCTTTAATAGCGCAAATGCCATTATTCAGCCCTTCATACACTCTCAGCACATTCCCTAGCCACAACTACAAACACAAAGATATTTTTGCGGTAGCTACAAATTGTTCTTGCTGCCCATGGATATGAACTCGTGCTCTTGTTCATTGAAATCGTGCACATCAGTCATGATCAACGCCGGATCTGAACTCGCTTCAACTTTCCATATGTCTGAACTTTTCACCTCTCACTTGAATATCTCAATTATTATATATTAGCCGATGTAACCAACTACATAAATTGTTGTGCAATGTATGTGTATTAAAACATCTTACAAACCAAAGACAATTAAAATCGGAAAGGAGACGACTTGGAATCTTATCGGGCAACTTAACTACACATTTACGCAATAAAAAAAGCGGCAGAAGTCCCGTTGCTTCTGCGAACCGGACAGTGCTGGAATCCGGTGCGGATGGCAGCGATTCCTTGGAAAGCGAGTGTCTTGGGCGCACCGCCAGGGCACGGCGTCTCGGCCGAGGGCGGCCAGGGGAAGGGTGGCAAGGGGGGAAGGGAGGAGAAAAGAAGGGCGCCACACGCCGCCGAAAGGGCGTGGAGGAACTGATCGAAAACGCTTGATCCGACTCCGGCTTACGAAAGCGAATCCGAGAGGCAACTGCTTCAGACGAGCTTACGGCGGCCGAACGGCTTAACGGTATCCTATTTGGAGCGGAATTACTTGGCCGGACTACTCGGTCGGCAGTAAACGCGGCAAGGCGTGCGGCGACGGAATTACGAAAAAAAGGTAGAAAATAGAAGTTATTCAAGCGAATAATACGATTTTTTCAGTTTAATTTATAAAAGCTATTTGGCCAATGTATGTTGTTTGTTTTCTCAACCAATTTCTGGGACGATATTTTATTATAACATTCAACATTTAATGTGCCTTGAATTAAAGCATAAATTCTGTGTAAAGTTTTGGTTTAATATTTGTATAAATGGGTCATTGAATTACGCAAGACTGGTCAAAATATTATAGGAATAACTGCTCTTCCAAGGAAACCTCGACTTCTATGATAGTAACCTGACAAAAATTGTGTCTCTCTCAGTGATTTCTCTAAGTGAATTGATGTCGTCTAGTATTTGCTTATGAGTTATTAACAAGAAAATTGAATATTTGAAGTGGTAAGTGGTAAAAGTTTGATCACATCGTATTTGTAATGTTCCAGACTGTTTGATAATATATTTTATTACAAACCATCACTTCCCTGTGCCAATTAGACCACCCAAGGCATCAGTCTTCGTGATCGCAGAGAGTCATTCGTGCACTCGAGGAGTGAGTGGTTTCCTGATCCCTGAGGTCGTTTGGGCCCCCGCGGGGTGTGCGCGCAAGGCTAAACCACCATGCCCCGCAGGGCGCCGAGGAGAGGAGCAGCAATGCTAACGAACCTGGGACGTCAGACGTGTCCCCGCTGCGAGGCTCAGCTATCGGTAGAAGAGAGAGAATGAAGAGGCAGAGGCAGACGAAAGGACGTCTAGGAGAAGCAAGTGAAGGGAAAGGGAGAAAGGGCGGAAAGGGAGTAACTCGCCGACCTCCTCTGCAAGGGGACGAAAAGTGCAGCGTGGGCGCGTGTAGACTGTGATATATCGGCGGCAGCAGGTGTGCCGAGACGGAGTTTGCGGAGCGCTGTAGCGGTCTGGAAGAAGGGGGACGCTTAAGATGGAGGGGGAAACCGTGTAGACAGGCAGGTGGAACGCTGGCTGAATAAGAGATGTTGGCGAACGAAAGTGTATAGGCGCTGGGATTCGAAGAGGGAAGGCATTGATTTAGGTCTTCTAGCGACAGAAAAAAAAGCATTCACTTGTTTTTCACGAGACGAAAGTTTCTGGTCGTGTTGTCATGCATTGATTTTTTCAATCTCTTTTGCGGAATATTACAATATTATCAATTCTTTGCAAATACATATGGAACACACACTTCATTAAAGTATACACTAAACATAGAACTAACAAATGTCTTCGAAAATGTATTGCCAAATTTCCTTAAATTCAACAGTTTATTGAACAATAATACCCTAAATTTATTTATCCTTGGGTCATACGTATGAAATTGAGAAGATCTGAGTAAAAAAAGTAATGGAAGCCCCCGAGAAGAAAAATTGAACGAATGTAATTGGGTATTCAAGAGTTTTTCGTTTGTACTCCACCTACAAATGAGCAAATATACCAGTACACCGTGAAGCAAATGTATTAGTGATTCGGAATGCGACAAAACGAGGGGAGGTCATTAGTAGGTTTAACAGAAAGAAGTAACTTGAGCACCTCAGTAGCCACGTTTTTTTTATTCCAATTAGCCTACCCCGAGAAACAAAGTGTCTCTGAGGATTTACAACCTGCGCGCCGTATTCTGTTTTTCCGACGCTTGTCGGAAACTCTCAAGATCGGTGAGGTGGTAACCATACGAGGATAGGTAATGGGTGTAATGCTTGGACCCCGATGTCGGCGAATGGGAAGAGAATAGGGAAGAAATATCACGCGCAGTCCGCAGCCTATATTCTATGGTGCTGCTCTGGTATTCTCCTGGAAGAGATCAAAAGAACCACGAAAATCTGATCAGAGCAGTTAGCCTTGTAAATTGTGTAAGGCAGGTGCCACAAAGTCGTTGATATTAAATTATCATTGAAAATTTCGAAAGGTAGGAATTAAATGAGATTACGACGAAAGGTAAAAAAAGTGAGCTTGAACGCACAGGCAGCTAAAAGAGCTGTTTGACATGCATACGTCATTGTATGGAAATTCATTTAATTTCATTTGAACGAAAAGAGTTAAAACATAAGCGAATGAAAAAATAGCAAAAAAGCAAAGGAAACGGAAAGGTTTGTGTAGAACTGAGGAAATTAAAAAAAAAGAAAAACCTTCGAATCAGAAACCGAGAATTAATTAAAAGATCACTATAAAAGTTAATCAAAAACAAGTAAAAAAACAATAAATCAATTTAGAAAGTCGGTCAGATAATAATCAGCAAAGGTAATTTATTAACCCAAAAGCGAAAGGAGACGCAGGGCCCAACTAGAACCGAGCGAGTGAAAATGGCAGCGACCTGTGGACAATCAAACTCCTCTATCTGCGGGGCATGAATTCCGTGTCGACAACAAAGGCTGCCCGGCAGGGGTGGAAAGGGGTGGTGGGCGGGCGGCGGGCGGGGAGGGCCAACGCGTGGCGAGGCAAGTGGCGGGCGGGCGGGGGGACGAGTGGATGGGTGGGTGGGCGTGTAAGGGGGCGAAACGCACCGCGTCCGCGGTCGCGGCTGCAGTATTGATCTCGTGAAGCTCGGCCCGCACCGCCGCCGCCCGCCGGCCCGCCCGCCGGCCCGCGAGCGTAATTAAAGTAACGCTCGGCGCCCGGGCGCGTCGCCGCCGCGCGGTCACGTCTCCTGCCGGCCCGGCCGCCCGACGCCACGCGACGCGGCGCCAGTGCGCGCGCTTCGACGGCGGGACATCGGGAGGGAAGGGGACGAGCGGGGCGCCCCAATGCGGGGCGACTGGGCCTGCGAGCTAATGCTGGCTGCGCGTGGTGAGATGACCCGGGAGCTAACGACCAACGAATGAGGAACCAACGTGGCACGTCTACGCGCGGGTGAAATAGTGTTGGAGAATCGGACTACGCAGTAAAAGAGCAGGAGTGTGGACTGAATGTAAGCAGCGGGAAGTGAACTTAAGGTACTGTTGGACAACCGGGGGCAAGGTTAATAAATAAGTTAAACGATACAGATAATGAAAAGCTGATGATAATAAGTTAACGATTACTGACTAAATAGAAACAATAAAGAGGAGGCAACTGGCTAATTGCACTTCCGATACAATCTAGATAATTGAGAAGAATTAGGCCTGGGAATGAATATATTTCAAACTGTATTGCAAATAGAATTTTACAGATAAAGAATTCAATAAATTGCCTCGTAAATATGGTAAGGAGTAATGGGGGAGCGACACGAGAACTTTCCAGACGTGAATTAAAAATTTCAGACCCAGGGGAGGGGAAAAAATAAAAAGAAACCAACAAATAATTCGGCAAGAATGTAAAAAATAGACTATGAGATCACTGAGACAATGTTACACGTGAATAATTAGGGGGTAACAACAAAACACAAGTGCAAGGATTTGGATGATGTAGAAAAGACTACCGGGCATTCTGAAAGCTAGAAAAAAAACATTCAATGGAAAATAAAATAAAAAAAAAATGTAAATGCGGTCAAACTAAAAAAACACATTTCAGTGTCAGTAGTCCCAAAACGTGCATTTTATTTAAAATGCCGACAACGAGTTTTGCATCATTACATAACTTTCTCTATACTACGAATAAAGAACGTAAAAATAAGAAGAATGATATTACTGGAGTGAAAAGAATGAAAGAGAAGAACACATCGTGCAGAATAAAAATGGAGATGACGTACGAAGCGTCGACAGTACAGATTGCTGGGTGGGATTGTTTGCCCCGTGGGGACTGCGGTGTCAGCGGTGACTCCTAGGTGTGCGGCGGGCGACCGCCAATGAGAGTCGCTGGCGAGGGTGGTCCAAGAGAGAGGAGAGATGTGCAGATCCGGGAGAGAGAACCAGAGACGGAAGGAAAATGTAATATGATGAAGGGCGACCCTGCCAGCTATGCAGAGTGCTCAGGCAGGCAGGCAGGGAGGAAAATAAAGTGATGTGCGAGAGAGATAGCGCAGCCACACTGCAGAGTTCACAGTTTGTTCACAGAGAGAGAGAGAGGGAGAGGGACAGGGACAGAGAGAAGGAAAAACGTAGAGGAGTGGTATATGACCCGCTGCGTTAGAAGCTGAGTAAAATAAACGTTGGTGGAAGAGAGCAGCGCTGTTCGCTAGGGACAGGGAGGAAATAACAGAAAAGCATCGTTCACTAACTGTTCAAACATTACACGAAATATGTTACAGAAAGTGAGAGAAGCATAGAGTTCAGTAGTATTATGCCAAGCTTTAGTGCTCTCCAGTATTGGAATTTCTTTTTCCAAGAGTAATGTTATCAAATCATGATAAAACAGAAGTACCGGAAGAGATGGGTCAGGGCATGAACTAATGTCAACGCAGTTCTTCTGACTGGGAGATCCTAGGTTTGAGAGCCGACGGTGCCAGGATTTTCGACACTAGCTTATCAGCTAGGTCGAATTCAGTTGCTGTCTGGATGAGAATTCTAGCGGCCGGCTGCTCTGATCGGTAGTTCTCCGTGGTTTCTCCAATCAATATCAGACAAATTCAGGAGCAATACACTAACAAACAGACCATGGAGCGCGCGTGATCGTACCTTCCTCTTCTTTGTCCTATCATCGCCCCTTACACTAACATGCACTACACTACCGCATACGCCGGGAGACCGGTCGAAGCGTAGAGCTCTTCCCGGCTGGGGCGGTGTCCCGCTGGTGGGAGATATTTAGTTGGGGAACCGCTAGCCGACGGTAGGTCGCCATACAACGGTGGAAAGATCACAGCCACCTCCCGAGAAAAAAACATGAAATACACGTACGACTAATAAACTTTGTAGTTGACGTGCTTGAAATCACTAAGAATCAATCAATCGATAAAAATGAAGTCTATATTTTGTAAATTTCTTCGATATTTTGTCGCAGGTATATATTTATTATATTCATTGACGATTCAACAAAAAAACTAGACAACTATATATTACGTATTTGTTACAATAATATTTGTAAATTTTCCTTCAAACCATATTCATCTTGGATCTCTTCTATTAGTTTCAATAAGTATTCACAACTCTTACGAGTAAATGTTTCAACCCAGTATTACATTGTCAGTTTTATTTAACTTAAATTTTGAGTTGTTAAATAGAGTCCCTTTGCGTTCAATCCTGAATGTTAACATGAAAAAAGTAAACTTTTTTTAAGAGAAATACTGATTCGTATTTCCAGCGACACATTTAAAATTAAGAGTTGGATAGAACATGAAACTAAATAATCAAAGTTCATTTGGAATGTAATATATACCCAGGCTTTGGAGAAGACATTTGTTAAATAGAAATGTTAAATATGGTATGTTAACAAATATGCCAACATTGAGGTGAGACGAAATGTAATTTTTTTAAAATATAAATTCCGATTTCACTAGCTAATAATATTTTCGCAGGAAATGTACCACGTTGTGGACAAAAATGTTAAATGGGCTATACCACCTACACGCTGGTAGGTAAGGATGTCCATAAGAGCTGAGAAAAATAATGGTTTTACTTGTTTAAATGAATTTACAATTAAAGAATACTTTTACATTAAACTTAATTCAACCATGGACATGCACAGGCAAATAAATTTCTTTCCATTTCTATAGTACCAATGCATCTTCTAAAATAATAACTAAGGATGACCTTTAGATTGCATTTGAAAACCGTGATTTACTGATCCGGTACATTCCAGATATTACCCGCTAAAACAGTTTTCGTTGTATTAAACTCATCGAAAAGCCCTCGCGGTTTAGCTCTTTTGTCAGCGTGCTTGCTTTCTATGACGCGACCCCGGGTTCAATTCGTAGTCGGACAAGATTATTCAGTGCGTTTTCCTTGCAATATCCCAGTATATGTTGTTGTGATTTGTGTCGCCAATGATAAAACTCACTTCTCGGGTCTCCTTAAACCCATGACTGCGAGATCGGGACGCTGCTGGTAGGCATTGGCCCGCTTGCGGACTGCCGCACCAAGTACAGAAACTGCTCGAAATGAGCTTCGCAGTGCAACTTTTATCACATACAGATGAAGTAGGAACTATCACTGTTTGGTCAAATATTAAGTTTACGGACAGTTCTGCACTGTTGCATCTTTATATCCAACAATGCCTTTCTCGTCTATAAATTGTCCTGGACGAAAAATTGCCATGAATGTATATGTGTCGCTGACGTTTGGAACATATGAAGCTGTGCAAAATGAATTCATAAGTTCAATAAGCAAGCAAAGTTACGAGACCGCTGATATCAACAGAAGAAACAGTATTGATAAAATTGTTACAAAATTATTTATTTCGGACGAAATGTCTTATTACTCGTACATTGAGTGTTATATTTTGTTGATTTTGACAATGATTATCTTTAAGAAGTTTGCGTTAATCGTTATTCCCGTTCTAGGAAAAAAATATTTAACGTGAAAAAATGATTAAAAATCCAACCTAAACAATGATACAATTTAAAATAAATAAAATTATATTATTATTATTATTATATAAACTATTTCTAAAAGTCATTCTAAAATAATCTTATATAATTAGGCCACTGGCTGGAAAACAGTTGGTTTAATAGAGCTCGCCTTGAAATTAATTAAACAAAACATTCTCATAATATACTAAAATTTCGGCAGACATTTCATCTTAACTATTCCTTCACCACCCATATAATAAACCAAGCAATATCTTGTGCAATAAAAAAATGGACGCAAATTCATTTTCCGTTTCAGACGTCGGCATTTACTTGCTAGAACTGAATCAGGAGCCGTCGATCACGCTAAAGAAAGCACAATTTGTCGAGCGCATGTTGTATCGCGGATGTTGGCCGCAGCGCAGGTCCGGGAGCAGCGGCAAATAGCGACAACGGCTACAACGGCGGATGGAACGGTGACAACGGCGACAACTGACCGCGGCAACGGCGTCAACGGCGGCAACGGCGACAACAGCGATAACGGCGACAACGGAGCAACATCAGCAACGGCGGTAACGGTGACAACGACGGTAACGGTGACAACGGCGGCAACGGTAACAACGGCGAAAACGGCGACAACGGCGGCAACGGTAACAACGGCGGCAACGGTAACAACGGCGAAAACGGCGACAATGGTGACAACGGCGACAACGGCGGCAACGGCGACGACGGCAACGGAGACAACAGCAACGGCAACAAGAACAACAACGGCTACAACGGCGACAACAGCGGTAACGGTGATAACGGCAACGGTGATAACGGCAACGGTGATAACGGCAACGGTGATAACGGCAACGGTGATAACGGCAACGGTGATAACGGCAACGGTGATAACGGCAACGGTGACCACGGTGGTGGCGCGAGGAGGCGGCGGTGGTGCGACGGACACGTCGTCGAGTGCGTGGGCGGCGGCGTGGGCAGCGGCGAAGTGCCGCAAGCGCTGATTGATGATGCGGTCCATCCGGCCGCCTGGCTGCGCGCCGTCGCTCCCTTTCACCGCTCGTGTGAAGAGCGTGCGCGCCCCTTGAGGCTCCGCGCGAGCGCAGCCCCTCGCGCTCTCCCACTCGTCTTTCTACGGAGGTTCGTTTGCGCATCGCGATGATTAAAGGATCTCTCTGCGCGCGATCGCCGGGAAGAGATAAAACGGAACGTGCAACATTTCATTCATTACATGCCCTGAACGAGTGCGTTATCAGGTACATTTGGGGCGGAGAAATTTTGGACTAATACCACAATAATATAAGGTGCTGGTGTCACAAAGACGCTTAGGTAACATTCTGACCTCTCATCCGCTCTGTTGACTGTACGTAACGTTTGCAGCTAAAATCGATGCGAATTTTGTTCTGCATTGATTTGGGATCTGTATCTGCGGACAAGTGTCTCAGATTTGTAGCTCTTGGTGAATGTTTCGGATTCACGAAATAGAGGGCGTATCAAGAGCCATCGAGTGTTAAGGAGACAATCATGAAATGTAAACGTAGCAGTACAGCAATCCAGGTTCATTGTGATGCATTTAACACACTGGGTTTAAATTAACACACAAAACCGTGGGTAGTATTACAACAAAAAGGAAGCCCCCGTTGGCGTCACACACTTGCACACAATGCCACGCATGGGCGCTAAAACTCTTCAATGGGTATTGGACACACTTTTTGCTGGAAGCGAGGAGTCCCATTCTTTGCATCGTACTAATGGCCGTGTCCGCATCTGTCGCATTCCACAAAAGAACACGCCATTATTTATGTCAGTGTATGGTGAGCTTTCTCTTGGTGGCCCTCCGAGCTATTGCAAATCGTAATTCAAAATTTGAGTAGTATAAGGAAAGACCAGTGTTTTAGCCTTCTCAACCAATCCTTACCTCCAGGATAGGTTTTCCAACAATTCGACATAGCAACACAACCGCATACCAGGACACTGAGCACAGGCCACTCCAAAATGGTTGGAAGAACACGGCAAATAATAATCCGCTCTACTTTGAAAACCAAATATAATTGAGTATATCTTTATGGCACATATGAAATGGTAAACACTAGATCGAACCATGCGGGATGTTCCCATTTCTCCAAAAAATATGTACAGATTAAACAAGTTTCTGTAGAGGATGCAACGCGAGTTGAAAAAGGACACATAGCTATATCGGCAATCTGCCGATTTCTGAGAGCTGCGTACGGCCGCAAAGGATGTGCAACGGTCAACGGAAGTTAATACTAATTAAATGATAGGCCAATATATAGTGCTCCCTTCGAAAATATTTATAATTATACTTGGTCTGAAAATATATCAAAATATATCTCAGACAGAATACAAGTGTTTCTAAAATATTTGAGTAAAATATATTTTAACTTCAGTATAGAAGTGATGAACAAACAAAAGTATTTTCTTGTATATTTGTGATATTTCCAAATATAGTTTAGAAAATATCACCGATGTTAAAGTATTGTAATAATTTTGAGTTTCTTTTTATCTTAGTTTTTTTTAGAATTCGAACATTTGAAGTGGCGTAACACGCCAACATTTGACATTTTATCAGCATTTATGGTTTACAATAATTGTTGGAGTAAAAACGTCTGTTTTTTCAGAAAGCGTAATGTTTCTGGCAATTCATTTTGTCATACAAACAAGAAAGAAATGACTCAGAGTAAAATATGATAGACTACAAAATGCCAATTTAAATCATTATTTTTCGCCAGTGAAATTAAGTATATCTCTTCTAGGAAAGCTGATAGGAATATTACGATTGACAGCTGTATATCTATAACACACAGAGAGGAAGCATATCCCCTGACAGCCGGTCACATTGAGACGCTTATTCGACCATACACTAGACACCAGCGCACACTTGCGGGCTCCTTTGATCTGGAGTCAACAGAACGCGAGGCCCTCCGCGATAACACATACTACATGAGAGACAAGGGAAAGCAACCATACCAGAAGCGGGACTAGAACCCACTACCCTTCTGACAAGCGCTGAGTTGGTGCACACTCTTAGCCACCTCAGCCATCCAGGTCGTCATCTTTTATATATATATATATATATATATATATATATATATATATATATATATACATACATATAATTAAGTTTCTAAATGTTCAAACTCCACTACAGAAAGCAATATAGAGAAGAGAGTGCAGTAAGTGACTGCCTTATTGTTTTCACTTTCTCATATACGTACGTATATAAGGAGTAATATACGTAATATAGAGAACGTTATGCATTGATATTTGTGCTTAATTTTGAAACTAAAATCTGAGGCAATAATACATCCACCCAGTAAATGTACTTTAGATATTACGTAAATACTTGCCGAACCCTTGCAACCATAGTGTACAAAAGAAATAGAAGAAATATTACAACCCAAAAGAACTACATATACACTTTACGAAAAATCAAAATCATCAAAAACATTATTTTATGACGACGAGTACTTATTCTCAAAGACTAAAGAAATAATAATGGTATACAAATTAAAATATTGTTCTGTTTCAAAATTACAACATTTTCTGTATATTACGTAAGTAGTAAGCGAGAAGGTAAAATATACAGTGAAAAACAAAAAAATAGCTTAAGTGGATAATGTTTGGATAAACACTTCCTACATAAATGTCAATTTTTTTCTTTAACTATAGATACGAACATTTTCACATCAAACATATAATCACATAAGTTTTTTAAATTCATTTAGTAAAATGTATTTTCAACCTTCAACATTACAATTAATTACTGAAAGAGAACACTTAAGAAACAATAGCCTTACTAAAATGTACACGTTGTATATCCTTCTGCAGAGTCAAGCTGTATGATCTTGACCACTGAATTTGAACTTTCAACACAGAATTTATTGGTGCACGCACGAGTTTTTAACCATTTTACTTCTCGTGTATTGTCGTTCAGTAAAAAAACCACGCGACAAAACTGGTACGTAACATTATTCTAAACAACTAACTCCCTCCCATTACAGATGTTCGCGAGGTACGCACGTTTCCAGTACAAAGGCAGCTTTCAAATCCCAATAGCAGCGCTCCAGTGAGTCTTGTTTATTTCTATTCCAACGTCTTTGAGGAAAACAGGAGAGGAGGGCGTCTGCGAGAACGAAAGGAAGAGTGGGGGGCCGGCAAGTGAATCCGGCACGGGCGACGCTGATTGATGGGCGATGGGAGAGCGATGGCGGCGGTCGTCCTCGCCCCCTCCCCGTCCCCGTCTCCGTCCTCGCTCTCGAGGTCGCGCAGGCGCAGCGTCGGACGGCGCCCGAGGTAACGAAGCCATTAACGTAATGCGCCGCTCGGAGGCGCCAGCGCGTGCCAGGACGCCGCCTACAGCTCGGGGGCGAGGATCACTCCGCCTGCCACGGGGCGGAGCACAGCACGCCGGACACGGCTGGTTTGACTGGCGTCGGCTGAGATGGGTTGAAACAGTTGCCTCAGAGTCTTTCACCAGGAGATCCTACGAGTCAGACCGCGAGAGATGGCTCATCAACTGATGTCACTGCAGTCCCTCTGACCGGGAAGTCTTAGGCGATGGCAGGATTTTCGGCACTAGCATTCTAGTTAGGTCGAATGTAGCCGTCTGGGGAGAATTCTAGTGGCCGGCTGCTCTGATCGGTAGTTTTACGTGGTTTCTCCGATCAATACCAGGCGAATGCCGGAGCAGTAACCTAACAAACGGGCCACGGACCCCGCGCGATCTCACCTCCCTCTTCCTTGTCCTATCCTCACCTTTACAGACACTCTTACACTAACACGCACTACTCTTCCATACATGCTGGAAGATCCGTCAGGAGGTAAGAGCTTGTCCCGGCTGGGGCGGGGCCACACTGGTGGGAGACACCTGGTTGGGAGAAACCCCACTAGCTGACAGTAGGTCGGCGCCGGATCTCGTCATACAGTGGGGGAAAAATCATCGCCATCTCTCGAGCAAAAACATGCGTTACACTTACGGGACTAATGACCGTGATAGTTGTCGTGCCCGGAATCACTAAACAATCAATCTGTCAAATATTAGAAGTCCGAACGGAGGTAGACTTTCGATTTAAGCACACCTCAGCGGGTGGCACAGGGGGTCAACTGATGTCATTGCAGTTCCTCTGATATGGATGTTGAGTCCCGACGCTGGTAGGATGGTCGACACTAGCTAGATAGCTAAGTAGAGTTTAGTCGCTGTCTAGGGGAAACCCCGCAAGCCGATGTGTAGGTCGGTGCCGGATCTCACCATCCAGCGGACAAAGAGAGGCGCGACCTCCTATAATAAAATATGCACTACACCTGCGTTACTAATGATTATCAGTTGATGCGATCGGAAACACGAAATAATGGACTCCATCTGCATATCCAGGTCAAGGAGAGGAAAATTTCTCTGACCAGCTGCTGCAATCTGTATCGAGTGAATGCCGGAGCAGAACATTAAGAAATAGGCTAAGAATCGGGCGTAATCTCCCCTTGCTCATCATTTTCTTCTCTGCTTCCCTCTCTCTCACGCACACATGCACACACACACACGGTTAACACATTTGTGCCGAAACAGACTATAGGCAATTAATTTCCCGCCCAGTTTAGGCGCTCCAAGGTGTTAAATCGATTATGGTTGCGCTATTGTGAATTTTCCGTGCTTTCCCATAAAACTTCCGCTAGCTCCAGCCAGCATCGTCACGGCGAAGAATCTTGGGATCTGTCGCCCCCTGGTTGGGACTACGTCAGGAAGAGGAGTTGTACCCCTGTCGTCGCCACCGGCGGCGGCGGCGTCGCGTGGCGCGGCGTGGCGTGGCGTGGCGTGGCGTGGCCCGGCGTGGCGCGGCGTGGTGTGGCGTGGTGTGGCGTGGTGTGGCGTGGTGTGGCGTGGCGTGGTGTGGCGTGGTGTGATGTGGTCTGAGGTGGTGTGACGTGGCTATGGATAGCGTGGCGTGATGTCACATGGTGTGGTGTGGCTATGGATTGCGACTCTACCATTGTGGAGAGTCAAGTTGTAGATGTTTTTGCCCCTCAACTGTCAGTGTGCCGATGCGGCAGTGAGCTAAGAGAGTTTTTAGTGCATATAGGAGAGAGTTTTAACTCATTTGCCGTTTTTGTTATTGGAGGTTGTTAATTATTCTTTGTAATGTTTAGATAATTAATAGCTAGTTTCGGTTTTGCGGCCAATGAAATGTCTTCAGAAAATAATTGCGATGTTTGTTCTCGTTGGAATAATGTTCATATTCAATTGTGTTTACCTTTCATATGTTTTTGAAACTGTTGGAAGAAGTTCACACTTACCTATTCACACACACAGACACACATTTACGCGCGCTACACTACCGTAAGCATCAAGAGACAAGACAAAAGCTTTAAAAGTTGTTCTAGCGGGAGGAGGGTGAAACCACAAGGTTAGTAATGACCATAGCAATTGACGCACACGGAATTACTAAATAATAAATCAATCAATGCACAGGGTAGAATATAAGGAATGTGCAGGTAAGGTAAGGTTAATAGGATTTGCCGCTCAATCTCCACCGCCACCCACAACTACTCGTACATAAAATGAGGGGACACGTTACATCCATTTCAAATAATAGTATGATGTATATATTTTTTGGCTTTCTTCTGTTTATAAAATATATTTAAAAACAATATTTAAAATTAATTTAGGCGTCAATCTGGAAAACATGGAAATTTTATAAAAATAACATATTCAATATTTAAATATGAGAAGAACGGACATTTGAAGAATTAGAAAAGAGCAGGAAAAATATTAACAGGAACTGGGATTTAGATGTGAAGAACATCCAACTCCTGAATCTACTGTGCTGAGAGTGAACGCACTTGACGAAAGCTGACAGGTAGGCAACCCGCGGTACTCTGTATATCGAACACCTAATGTGATGCATTTCTATACCTACTAAATAATTGCACCAGTGATTCCGAAGCATGGTGATGACAACAAAAGTATATCCAATAACATTTAAATAATTCTGACCTATTCAGAACACAGGCAGTGGGTATAATTTAAGGTTTCATCTTTCAATTAATTCGATGATGTGTATCTTCGTTCTTAGTTTGTTCTCTCTTCTGTAGATACATTTATTAACTTAAGCCACGTAATAAAATATAAACATAGCATAAAATGCATTAGAAACATAAGATGTTCATCGTTGAGACTAATATTCAATGAATTTTGCAAAATAAAATGTAATTCTATTTACAAGGGCAAGTGGCAAATGTTCAGAAGCAAGTGGTATGGAAAGATGTAGCAGTGCCAACAACTTTAAGAAAAAATGGTGTTATTTCCTAATAAATTATGTTGTTTTCTTTTAAAAGAACTCCTGTATGTTGTTTACAGAGCCACATTTTGGAAAAGCAAATTCATTTGCATCATGCTGAGGTTTTGATTGTTTGACAGAACTTATTACAATGACACTATATGTTTGACAAATTTAATACAGATTTAGAATTTTTTAAGGAAATGTCTGTAGGCAATATCAATAAGTTAATATAATTACATTATTACCAGAATATTTTTAAAACTTTATTCATTTCATTTATATCACCGTTCAGTAAAGATTGTCAAAACATTTGAAAATCCTCCTTGATAGGAAGTATATGAGTAAAGCCAACATTTCAAAATAATTTTCCTTTTATTATGACTAATTAACTGACAAGATTACACAATTTCTTACCAATTATTTCACTTGTTGGAATGCTTTTGAAAGTGTATTTTTCTATTTGTCCTCTTGATCTTATTATTATGACATGGTATTCTTATAAACACAGTGAAAATTCTAGAAGAAGATGTGTGTTTTAAAAGAGGCTGTGTTGTTTCTTATATATACATAAATTATTCAGATTAATTCAGATCAATAAACTCATTGAATCTATTGATTCAATAAAATAGATTATGATAATACAGCCCATAAAGCAGAAACAAATACAGATATAGGGAATTTTAGGGCGTGTCGTGATTTGAAAAACAATTCTAAATGTAAATAATGGTTTCTCAAACGATTATGACTCTCAACAACCTTTCACTTTCACAAATGAAAGAAATTACACGTCAATCCGTAAGACGAATGGAAACGGCACAAATAAAAGATCAAAGGTTGTGACTCGTTGAAAAATATATCGTGCTGCATGATGTTGAGAAACAATGTAGTTTTGCTCCATCAATCATCTTAAGTAGTTCGAAAATAATTTATAAACTATTCATAACCCAATGATTCGTTGAACAAATTTGAACTCTAAGTGCCATTAATAAAATTATCGGATTTTATTGTGTAAAGCACAACAAGGAAAGAAACTTTTGCACTTTAAATATAAATAATACATGCGTTCAGAAAACAGACAAAATAACCACGCAAATATTTGACACGAAAAAAATAGAAAAAGAATTGTTAAAATATAAAAAGAATAGTGAAAACAATATAACTCTGAACGAAAAGGATCCAACATATCAAAAAAAGGCGTATGCGTTTTCGTGTCCAAGCTATGACGTGAAACCGCCGCAAACGTATGGAAAATAACCACTAATGTATTTGCAGATAGAGCACGAGATACAATGATTAGCAATGCAAAGAGAACTGATATATCTTTACCGACCTCCACTCCAAATACAGTATTCAATGAAAATAAACTAGAGAAAAAAACGAATTTAAATCTGGTCGTGATTACTGATGGCTGCATGAAATCGCAAATCTTCTGTTCGCTCCGAGAGCGCCATGGAACGCTGCCAGAGGCCCCGCTTTAATGGCTGTCAGGACGCGCAATCATCTAGCAGAATGAATTGTGCTGATTATAAGTGGAGGGTAGTAATGGGCGCCTTTCTGACTTTCAATCAATACAGCATGAGAACAAGTGAGGAATTTGTTTTTATATCTAGAGAATAAAAGCCATAACTAACTACTCGAGTTCATAAAAGAGAAAGTCCGCACAAAATAGACCTAATACAAACTTAAAGATTAGTAAATGCTAAAAATAATCTGAAAGAATATTCTAGGAAACAAGATTCTCTATAGATAAGTTAATATTAAAGCAACACATTAGAACATGGCCCTACATTGTTTATCTAAAGTACATGAAAATAATATACTAAATATTTCCTCAAAATATATTTCATCGTGTACTATAAGGTGTAGTTTTACGAATTATTGCTACAAATTTCTTTAAAAAGGGCGGAATTCAACGATGTGGGAGATGAGAACTAGTAGTATTAAGGAAATTATTTAAATTCCGAAATGAAGAATATATTAAATTCTCAATTGAACATTCAACAAAATCTTTTCAAATGGAAAAGAGCTTGTTTACTCATATTTTCACCAATTTCAGTTTGCAAGTAATGACATGAGGCTTTCGTTCTTGTACGATTTCAGTAAATGTCGAACGCGACAGTAAATAAAACTCACATATGACAATGCCCTTTATTTTGTTTAGTTAATATAGTAGATATAACCGTATAATTTAACAAAAAGGAATTGTGTTCTGACTCCATTCGTTTTAAGACTCGAATAAACGGAAGTATAAATCAACTGAAAAAGTACAGGCCGTGATCCGTCATATCAAAATCTTCCCAATGGATCGATTACGTTGTTATTCATAGGAAATAATATTGAGAAATGACATTACCAATAAATTTATTTTCAGGAGATAAATTATATAAACTGGAAACAAATATAGAGCAATTGTGTGCACGCAATTTCAAACGCAAAATTAATATGGATACATATTAGGACACAAAATGAGTCTAAACTTCAAAGAAACAAGATTCCATGGCATTGAGGCATCAGGCTCGGTAACGAAACCACATCTTTATTCTAAAGTATTATCTTAAGTAAAGAATGCCACACGACACGTATAAAAAGTTGGGCATTAATAGCGGGGCAACGCATCAAATAAATCGTGGCAATGTCAAGAGAGATAATGCAAGCCAGAAGTTTCCCCTGCTTCAAACTTCCCGGAGGGAGCTCAAGCGCGCGTTCTCGAGCGACGGTGGCGGTGGCGGCGGCCCTCCGCTGGGAATCGCCCGCCGCCCGCCACCCGCCTCCCTCCCCCAGCCCCCGCCCCCGCCCCCCGCCGCCCACCGCTGTCAGCCGCTGCCCGCCACCGCCGGCCACCGCACGCCACTATCCGCCACTGTCTGCCACTGTCTGTCACTGCTCTCCACCGCCCGCCAACGCCCGCCAACGCCCGCTACTGCCCGCCGCCATCACCACCGCCGCCATCGCAATCGCCGCTTCCGCCGCCAACGTCACAGCCGCCATCACCATCGCCATTGCTGCTGCCGCCGTCGTCACCGCCATCTCCACCACCACCGCTGCCGCCACCGCCGCCGCCGCCCTCCGCCTGCACTGCGGCGCGCTGCAGGTGGCGCCGGTCAACCACGCGGGAGACAGCGTCGCGCGCCCCGCCCTTTCCGCGACCTCCTACTTTCCCCGCCTCTGCGACAATCCGCCCCTCCACGCCCGCGCCCAGTGCGTCAAGCGCCCCTTTGACGCGGGGTAATGAGCGATCGCCTTTGAGTCTCTGCTGTCAACCGTCAGATAGGGCCTCGACTGTAAAGGAGTTGTATGAGAACTTTCCGTTTGAACCCCTTCAGAGTTCTCTCAATACTCCGGCGTCTCTGATGAAATTTTTACGTCCGTGGAATGTAATCGACGTGGAAAAATCTGTTCTTAGTGATACAAAATTGAAATATTCTCCTTCGCAAATGCCAAAAATTGGAAAAATTGGAACATCAGAATACGATAATGCCAATGGAATTATAAGTGTGAGAAGTTCTTTGCGAATAAAATTTAAATGTTATTTTTAACTAGGAAATTGTTTTTCCTTTTTCTCTTTAAATGAATAAATCGTGTACCCCATATGCTTTGTATAAAAAACATACTACGTGATGTTTCGGACACTCAAATGCAGAGCTACTTTCTGGGTCAGCTTGTGGTGAAAGTATTTTGGGAACGCACACGGCCATGCGGTCGAGCGATGTTCATTTGTCACGCGTCCCATTTAATAGAGCGATACTGAAATTGTTTTGCGACCCGTCAAAAAGAATCTGTATTAGTGGGACTAATGTGCACTCAACACGAGCATCAAAACGGATGTGGTGAGGTTGATATGCTGTCAAAATTCTTTTCTCATTTGGAAACGATCCAAATACGCTAATTTTCTGAATTGTGTGACTTTAAAAGTCAACTTGGTATTTAAACACCAGAGTATGAATGTATTTTTTATTTAAATCATTTCATATTTAGCTTACATTATTGTTTTTTTAGATACTTGTGTAGTGTTTCATTTTTTATCTGGTTGTGTACACAACATTTCAATAAATGTCTATTATGTATTTCTTTTCGTGGTCGCAAACAATTATTCAATAAATGAGAAGTATAATACGTAATAATAACTGAAAAGAAAAAATACATATACTCAGTGTCACAAGCTCCTAGAGAAAACTATAAGGCAACAGATTGTACAACTACAATACTAACCACGTTGAAATCTTACCATAGCGTTTCAATATCTTGAGAGAAACTAGTGTAAGACAGTTACTTTTTCAAACAAATATTAGTCATTTGACCATTTTTTAGTATTCTGCAATATATTCGGATATAATTTTAATTTACCCGTCATTACAATGCGATATCTTTGCCACGTAAACGTAGTAAGGTGAGAAAGCAGAATGGAGCTATAAAGGTAACGAACGAGCATGTTTCGTTCCGTTGCACATGCACGTGTTTCGGGTTGCATACACAATCGTCGTATTCTCTCTTACCGAGTAAGCTGCAAAGCTCGTAGATACCATTATTTTTTTTAATGTTCCTTTGCATTTGAAGGATAGAAAACATATTTGTGCTTTTGGTTAAATATCTGCATTAAACATGGTGTGTTTTTATCAACTGTATATTAGTGTATCAACAGTCTCAGCGACATCCTAAGCAACGGTGCCAGTAAAGAGAAGAGTCCAATAGAATGCAAACGCTGCGCCCTATAAGTAGAATATACGCATTTGCAAAATAGAGAAAAAGATAAATATTACTTTCCAAACCGGTTTGAGTCTTCTTATCCATCATATATTCGATAGTTATTCGGAAAGGAATTCAAATTTAACAAACATGTCGTAAGCTTCGAGAATGGAGTGGTCACAAATTAGTACAAAGATTGGCAGATTACGAGTATGAGGATACGTGTGCAGATTCGCTGTGGCACAGCTCTTCTCAATTTTTCCTGCACTTCCGAGTTTTAAATAATCCTTGATCCTGGGCTGTACTGAATCTCATTCCACCCTGCTCGCGCACTCCGTTCGTCCCTTCCTACTCGCCAAACCGCCTCGCCAAACCGCCTCGCCAAACCGCCTCGCCAAACCGCCTCGCCAAACCGCCTCGCCAAACCGCCTCGCCAAACCGCCTCGCCAAATCGCCTCGCCAAACCGCCTCGCCAAACCGCCTCGCCCCGCCCCGCCTCTCCCCGCCTCGCCCCGCCTCGCCCCGCCTCGCCCCACTCCGCTCCGCCCCGCTCCGCCCCGGCGCAACGCGTCTCGCGCCACGCGCCGCGCTCAGCAGCCCGGACGGGCAACGGCGTGGCGACGCAGGGCATTGCCCCCGTGCCGGCCCCTCCCCGCCCACGGCCCTGCGCGTCGGCCACCAATTCCCACCGCCGCACCGCGCCCTGAATCGACTACGCCTTGTTATGTCTACGGGCCACTCCGCTGCAACGCCCATCTTCAGAGGCACAACCTTGCTCCCTAAGTATTCCAGTTGAGTCCACTTTGTTCTTTAAACAACTGGAGATATTCTTCAACCAATAATGCGAAATTCATAATGCTTCAGAATGAAAAATTGGTGGTATTCTTATAAAAAATATTAAACTTAATGGTGTCGTCAGAAAGAGATACAAATTATTAAAAACTACAATTAATAAAGTAGGGGATGGCCGCCGCGATCATATTGGATTCAGGAGATTAAAAGAGCAATGTGAGAAAGAAATCTTAATGAGGAAGAAACCAAAGCAGGACACATTGGAGGCTTAAATACGTGTTGCAGGAATTGTAGGTCGATGATGATTATATTATTAATATTTTTCTACCACGTTCAAGTTATTTTAGACAAAAAGTTATTAGAAATTGAATATTGAAAAAATACGATGTAAGGTACTACGAAATTAGAAAATAGTTCTCTAGAGCAAAAAGCAGTGTAATAAAAATTTCCAGAAAATCATTAGTTCCTTTTCACATCTGAGAACACAATATATATTTTAAAACCCTGCTTTGATTCTAAAATCACAAAAGAATTGTCAAGTACCCCTATATAAATGAAACATTGTGAGGGCGGCGAGGGCGTGGCAGGCGGTGGCGACAGGGGGCAGCGATGAAGGCGAAGGAGAGGAGGGGGTGGTGGGGGAGAGGCGGAAATGGCGAGAGCAAAGGCAGGAAATGCAGCGGTGAGGGCGAGGGCGGGGGAGGCTGAGGCGAAGGCACAGGAGGCGGCGTCGAGGGCAGGGGCTTGGTGGCGAGGGAGGAGGCGGCGGCGGCGGCGGAAGGGAGGGTGGCGGAGACGGCGGTGGAGGCGAAGGCGGCGGGGTGGGTGGAGGAGGCAGCGACGATAGAGGAGGCAGCAGAGAGGGTGGAGGAGGCAGTTGCGAGGGCGGGGGGAGGGCGGCAGCGAAAGCGAGGGAGGGGCATCGAGGGCGAGGACGGGGGCGGCGAAGGCGGGGAGTAGTGGCGAGGGCGGGGGGGACGGCACCGTGGGCGGTGGCAAGGGCGGGGAAGGGAGAGGATATGGCGGGGGAGGCGGTGAGGGCAGGGGAGGGGGTGAGGGCGTGGGGAGGCGGCGGCGATGGCGGGAGGGGCGGTGAGGCAGTGGTGGCGGTGAGGCAGTGGTGGCGATGAAGCAGTGGGGGCGGTGAGGGGGGCAGGCGGCGAGAGAGAGAGAGAGAGGCGGTGAGAGCGGGAGCGGCGACGAGGGCGGTGGTCGGCGGCGTGGGTGGGGGCTGGTGCTGAGAGCGGGGGCGAGGTCGGCGAGGGGGCGGCGAGAGTGGGGGAGGCGGTGGCGAGAGCGGCGGGGGGCGGCGGAGAGAGTGGGGGAGGCGGGGTCAGAGGTGGCAAAACGCCCGCTGCGAGGGGACCCGCCCCCGCTCGAAAGTGGGTCACGCGACGTCCGCCCTTCCGCGAGCAGCGCTCTATTAAATATTTCGCTACGCCCTATTAATTGCGTGCAGGGGGCGCGCGCTTCGCCCCTTTACGAAGGGAAACGAAAGCACTTAACGTTCGCCACGAGACTTCGCCGATAAAGAGAGCCTGCCACACGGCCTTCTGAAGCAGCCTAGCATCTGACAATCAAAGTTTTAATGGCGGCGCTCTGCACAAGAATGGGAAGTGGATGTTCCCGGGACTCGCGCTAGAGGCGCAGTTGGACCGATAGTGGGGAAGTTGGGTGCAGCTCTCTGGTGCGAGCACTTTCTTGCGGTCTCGCGCAATGTTATGGACGGGTTCCAAACTGATTTGTTGAAGAAAGAGACGTATTGGTTATTTCTTTAAATTCTTCTTTTCCACAGTTCCCGCTTCTTCCTATATTACGATAATAATTCATGCCCGTCAAGGTCGCGCCTACAAAATGGAAAGTATTAGAACTTTATGAGACTATATATTGATTACACAGTCTAGTACCTGAACCGTATCAGCGCATAACTTCCAAATATTACCTGTTTGCAAGAGTATTGTGAGATTATGAAAAGTTGATCAACCGCTAAGAACGATTATTAAAAGTTTTGTGTCAAATGCATTGTGTGCATTTAAATGATTAACTAAAGCAAACGATAGAAAATTTTCGTCAGTATAATTTGATCTTTGAATGACTTAAGGAAAGGTCGGGTGGTATCGGCCACCTTAGCTTTAAATATGGTTTCTTAATTAAGGTTAGTTAAAATTATTCGTAAGAGAGAGAATATGTAACTTCCACCTCTAACTAGCACACTATCAAAACTGTTTGGTTTGAAAGTAAAATGATACGTTTATTTGGAGATAGTAAAAATCGTCGACAATTTACATGTCTGAAAAGTGGAAGGTGGCATCAGGCAACTAAAGAAATAATGGTAAAATAATTATAATTGTGTTATTGTGCTATTCACCAAAGATACGCTCCATATTGAGACAAATATTACATTGCAATATACGAGGGTTGCCTTTTATATTTCAGGATTAGAGAACAAAAACAAATATTAATAATCGAAAATCATTTTATTGTTTTCAAAATATTCCCTATGAAGATCTATACACTTTTGCATGCGTTTGAACCAATTGTTGAAGAGCTTTTGCCACTCTGATTGAGATATCTCCAAAACATGCATTCTGAATGCAGCAAGCGCTTCTTCAGGTGTCGAAAAAACGTTGACCTCTCAGTTTGTTTTTTACGTACGGGAATAAAAAGAAGTTATTCGGTGTCAAGTCAGGACAATACGGCGGATGACTCATCAAATCGATGTTTTGGGTGCTCAAAAATGCAATTGTTTGAGCCGATGTGTGAGAGCTCGCATTGTCGTGGTGAAGAGTGATCCGTCTTCGGCGGTTGGTTTTCCTGATTTCTTGGAAAACGGCTGGCAAACAAATCGTTGTGTACCACTCAGAAATGACTGTTATGCGTTGTTATAGTGGTACGATTGCGACATGTCCAGTTTTTTTTTCGAAAAAACAGGCGACCATCTGTTTGGAAGTGCTTCGTGCGCGAACAACTTTTGTTGGATTTTGCTCATCTTGAAACACCCATACAGTCGACTGCTGTTTACTTTCGGGCTCATACGCGTAAATCCACAGTTCATCACCTGTAATGATGTCATAGACGTGTTTTGAAGCACCAGGATCGTATTTTTTGAGCATTTCTTTCGACCAATCGACACGAGCCATTTTTTGAGCGATTGACAAATTGTGTGGGGTCCAACGCAAACAAATTTTTTTGACAGTCAAATGTTCATGCAACATTAAATGTATGCTGGCCCCACTAATGCCTAAGATTGTCTCAATCTCACGTTAGGTCGCATGACGATCTTGCAATATCAGTTCACGCACAGCATCAATGGTTTTCGGAACAACAACTGATTTTGGACGACCTTCGCGAAATTCGTCTTGGAGTGAACTACGACCACGATTGAATTCACCATACCATCGATAAACACTGGTCCTTGATGGAGCTTCATCGCCAAAAATTGAATTAAGTTCATCTATGCACTGTTGCTGAGTTAATCCACGTCGAAAGTTGTACGACGATAATCGCACGAAAATGTTCACGATTTAATTCCATTTTTGGGCCAAGATGAATCTTTTAGGTTACTGTAAACAACACAAATAGCGCTCGTATGTCAAAACGTTCTGATCGCGTATAACCTCAAAACATCCAACTTTACGATAGAGCTGTCAGTTGCCAGATTGCAACACCGGGGTTGCCAAATCCCGAAACATAAAAGGCAACCTTCGTACAAAGAAAACATTTGTATTTGGTTATATGAGAAAAGAACCGTTCTTGAAATAAAAAACAAAAGCGGACATTGCATGAGTCTCGTGAGTAACATTGAACTTTTATGTTCAGTTTATAGCTTCACAACTACATTTTTGAAGGGTTTTTCTTTTGAAATGACCTTTAAATGGCTATTTTCGTATTATTTTCTCCCATTTCTCACGAATTTTACCCTTAGAGTTCTGAAACACGGACAAAATCCACGTTAGCATTCGAATACTACCTCTTAACAACCTTACTCACAAAATGAGGAAAAATAAAGAGAAGGCGAAGAAGTAACTATCCGGTATCATCGAAATATCTTGTCCGACACCACCGGAACAACCCTCAACCTTAAGAAGAATGCAACACAGATATAAATTGTACAAACGACATTGTTCTGCTGTAAAGCAACAAATACACCTTAGGAAACATATTAGTCATACTATATATATTATATATATATATATATATATATATATATATATATATATATATTGAAACACATAATGTGTTTCCTTACACTAATTAGAACATTAGCGTAAGTAATCAGTATATATTTTGGACTGCGCGGTACGTACGTCAAGCGCGGCGAACAACGATGGGAACTAGCAACGGTCGCTACCGCCGCCGTTGCCGCCGCCGCGAGGACAGCGTGAGAATGTCGGTTACGAACTGGGCAGCGAACGGCGAAGATTTCAGCCGTTAGGACAGTCGCGGAGAAGTGGCCGGTAGGTACGGACGTGTGGCGAAGAGCTCGCCGTTAGTGCATGGACAAAGGGAACATGCGGTGTATTTTGTAAGTAGTAGCAACTGTAAAACAATAGATACGTAAAGTAGAGATCGAGAATGTTATTAGGATGAGAGATCAGCGACGAGAGAACAATCGATCGCGCTTGTATTATTTATCGACGGTAAGATTAACACCGGAATTGTGTGGTGCGGGACTGAGGCCAGCACGTGTAGTAGCCGTGGGTTAAGTGATTACATCCAGCGACGGAAGATAATCAGAGTGAGATGCAACACCGAGGTACCAGGAGCCGAATCAGGAAGGATTCACAAGGTCACCAGCCGAGGCGATCGCCACGACATCAGCCGCCGACGACGCCCAGCCGCTGCGAAGGTCGGCGACCCCTGCCGACACGAGCCGTGCTCCAAGCATCGAAGGTATTGGTCGGGGCCCCGAAGGTATGATAATATGTATTACACCTAATCTTGGTACCAAGGCAGAGTGTATAAATGTTGTTAGATCATGTAATTAACAAATCTGGTTTGTGAATAAATGCTGTTCATGATTGTACTTCATTTATTAATTAACTTTCCTAATGCTATACCAACTTATCGTAGGGACCCATTCACGGAAAAGATACCCTCCTTTAGTAATTTCTTGCAGTGAAAATACCCGGCATCACTAGGTATGTCACAATATATATATATATATATCATAAACAATTAAAATCCTAAATTATAAAGCTGAAAAGGTATCTTCGTACTCTGGACAACATACAAAAAACGTAATACGTGTCGCAATAACCAAACTAATTGATTTACTCTCCCAAAATGGAGTTTGCAAAGCTAACTTGTTTCTAGGAACACTCTGACAGTATGACACCACCAGTGCCCAGAGCCTTAAACTACTTTTGTTCGATACCACCCGCTGTCCGATATGACCCGACCTTCCCCTACGCAACATAATTCCTGTTAGAAACTCGAACATGCAGTATGTGCGCATATTTGCAGAAAACTAGTTTTGTGCCTTTAAAAGCATGATTTAACGAAGTCGTTTATATAATATTTTTGGTTTCTTGTAATTGATATTTTATCACATATTTCACTGCATATAGTACCATTCACTCACTAGATATAGCGTCAAATATTTCACTGTTAAATGATGATACGTTATATAAAAACCTGATGCGATGCAACCAAATGATTTGGATATTTAAGGTCACCACTCCAAAATTAGCACTAAACGCCTCTTCATTTTACTCACAATTTTTTAAAATTTTATTAAAAGTAAATTTTGTTTTAATTCAATTAAATTCACAACAATGTACAATTGCACATTTAAGTTTGGTATTACAAAGAGGCTATTGGCTGAATGAAACTAGATTTAATCAGGTGCTCGTTTCCTAATGGCAGGCCATTTATGTCCAATAACACCGCTTTTCTCTTTCTTCAGATTCGGGTTGTCGAGTATCCACTGTATTATACGCGCACGTTTTCCTTAGCCTCAGAATACCTACCCCCACTTCTTTACTAACATTAGCTGCATTGAAAATAAATGTTAACGACGAGCGTTTTTGATCAAATCCTATTACCAGAAATATTTCCTCCCGCACAGTAGCAACTATTTTGCAAATGGAAAAGATCTTCAGATTTAATATACTAATCCTGTCGTCGAAATCCCCCAGTTCTCTCGCATCTAGTGAGATGGGAGCTAAAAAATGTGCGCAGAGAGTTCTGTCCCTTCCCTTCCACTAAAAATCTGAGTCCACTTCAGTAGCTAGCTACTTGTCTGTTCGGAAGACGTCGCGTCCTAGGCACAGGTGCCAACGTTTCGGCCGCCATTCTGCGACCTTTCTCAGGGCAAAATGATCGCAGAATGCCGGTCGAAACGTTTGCACCTGTACTTAGGACGCGGCGTCTCCCAGGCAATCAAGTAGCTACTGACTTCGGTCGCGGAAACCTACGCTCTCGTCTAAGTCCACCTCCCTCTCAATTGCGCATCTTGGGCCCCGGAGCCAAGGGAACGCCAAACGAACGGCGCCGCCGAGTGGTAGCGGCGGCTTTGTCTGCGAGGCCCGCCATTGACGCCCAATGGGGCTTCAAAGTCTCTCCGCGGAGGAACAGCGCCTCTGCGCCTGGGCGGCGCCAAGTGCCGCTGCGCTCGTGTTGATCGCCCCCGCCCCCCGCCCACCCACCCCTCTCCCCGCCATTAAATACGTTCACTGGCGCCGCCAACGTACTTGGCTTGGCCGCGGTGCCGTTCCCGGCAGATATTCTAGTCATGCGAGCCGTTGCACTGACGGTGATAAACTTGCAGGCTGTGACACGAGCGCTTAAGGGGAATATCGCGTGAAGCGATTACAAAATTATTGCAGCCTTATTCTGAATGTAGCTACTTTGGAATAATCGATTTGGTTGAAAATAGACAACGACTATATAGGCAGTACTTGAAATGAAATACATGATATGATGGACCCTGACACTCGATTCACGCGATTCTTGAAAACTAAAACAGGGACAGTTTTCTGATTGTAGTCACAATTTACTTACCTAACTGATTCAGAACACACTTATTGTGTTTTGAAATTGTTTTCGGAATAGCGATATACTTGTAAATTCCACTTCATGTGTTTTTTTTATCATTATATATTCTAATATATACATTGCATTTAAAAAAATCGATATTCATGAAGTACATTTATTTTAACTAGAAAAGGTATGAGCTCAAAAATATCTCAACAGCAATGTAATATTGATGTTTATTGATATTTATATTAGATTCCATATGCTTCCACCGGCAGAATTAATCAGGCAGAAAAAAAAAACATCGATGGTGCGATACCACAACCCATCACGGAAAAACAAAATGTGACTCCGGAACTCAGGAGAACAACCGACAGGAGTGACGTGCACATGTAACCCTGAATCCACATTCGTTGCCATTGATCGCGCCGGGGAGCTGTCAGGCGCCACAGATGGCACGAGAATTACGCCCTCATTCATTTACAGGCCGCATTCCACAAAAGGGAGAAAGAAAGGGAGAGCGAAAAAAATCTGTACAAAAAGAAAATATTTGTTGTAAAAAATGTGCTCTGTTTAGTATTGTCTGTTTAGTATTGTCTGTTTAGTATTGTCTGTTTAGTATTGTCTGTTTAGTATTGTCTGTTTAGTATTGTCAATCTTTCTAAAGAGAAAATTCTAAACACAATCCCAGAAATGTGTTTATAATATCGTTAAGGGAAAATGCATTAATTTACGATACCGTAACAAATTAAATTGCGAAGATTAAGGAATATTAAGAATATGTCCGGCGGCTTACCAGCCCAGATCATGGATCCTCTGATAGCAAACATAGTTGTGTGTGCATACTGATAGGATGGTTATTGGCAAATTGTATCATGTGATAACTTTTAAAACTTACAATTAGAAATTGTTACTATATAATGGTTGAGTAAATGTAATCATTAATCTGTAGACAGACAAATGAAGAAAATAGCATCTTAAACTACTTTAGATAAAATTCGTATGCTACACTGAAAAGAAGTACGTGACCTATTGTATGTACACACTAACACGCAATTCTCTTTAATGTAGATTAGACAAAGTTTTATCAGCACAGTAAAGCAAAAACAAACTAGGAAGAGCTGAAAGAAACTCTTTCGTTATTCCGTAGCACGAAAGGCCCCAACACTCAAAAAATGGCGTGCGTGGTACCTCTGGTAACTATTTTCCTACAAAATTGTAACACTGAAAATCTTCCATCACAAAGACGAACAAAGTTCTGGCTGGCAGAATGAAAATGAATCATTTCCATCTGAATATCGCAGGATGTTACATAATTCATGCCTACCTCATTCAATGCGTACAGCACGCGAAGCATTCATCACGGTAACGCCTCTCTCTTGTAGTTTGTAAAGATAATTATAAAATATATTCTTTGAACATTTAAAAATGGCCAATATTACACAATGTATAACAAAATATTCCAGGATAGTTAATTAAAGAAACAAAATCGAATTAACTCAATATATGTCATAAGAACTGTGAACACAGTTTGAGTAATGAATTCTCATTAGAAACCGAATAATAAAGATAACATATTCCTATATCGACATTGCTTGCTCTAGCGAACTCAACAGTAGGAGTGTTTTATATTACTTTATTCTGCATTACGTGCTATGCACACATCCGAAAGCATATTTCCCAGATATCAAATGAATAATTTCATTCACAAAATGAAGAGTTCAGAAGACGTTCATTCAATATGGACGGCATCTTTCCTTGAAATGCGATATGAAGCATCGCCGCATATTCATTTTTCATAATAGAATTGTTTCTGTAACCTGTACCGCCATCTGACAACCTTTATGTGTCCTTGCTACAAAAGGCACATAAAATAAGTTTCAGAATTGTTTCGGAGGAAACCTTAAAATACTTGTTTTACATGGTTAAATTGTAAAGTTTAGAAATATCTACAGAAGAGATTTTGAGGCTGAAAAGAAAACTATTTTAACTGACTTTTTAACTATTTTTATCGTAAATAAATAAATAACCAAACACAGAAATATGGAGGAAGTAACGAAACGCTACTCTGAGAATGCTGTTGCTTCGAAAAATAAGTCCAACCTAAGCTAATATTCGATGTTGACGAATGTTATAAGTACATAAATGATGACCCTGCATTCACAAGACAACAAATGTGACTAATAATCTTTAGTCTGAAGTCAGATTAATGGTAGACGACTTTTCAACCATAGATAGTACACTTTTTCATGTATATGCAGAAAGTAAGATTGTATGTTTACAATTTTTAGTACGGCAAGTTCTTAAAAATAAATATTAGCATTAACGACCAACATACCCGTTAATATAATATCGTTGATAAAACGGTTATACTCTACACTATTCTACGGACGTCTCATTCTCCGGGTAATATATTATCGTTCACAAAACATCAACAGCATTGCGTGGACGTGTGACTCACCGGAGTCGCTGTGCTGCAGCGAGGCGATGCCGCCGGCGCCGCCCGCGCCGCCGCCGCCGCCGCCGGCCGAGCCCCCCGTGACGAAGGGCCCGTTGGGCACGTTGGGCGGGCGCGGGGGCCCGTCCTCCGTGGTGACGACGACGCTGGGCGCCCCCACGGGCGCGCGCCCGGGCCCCCCGCCGCCCCCGCCGGCGCCGCCGCTGGCGCGCGGGTTGAAGATGGTGGCGAGGTCCCCGCTCCCGCCGCTCCCGCGGCTGCCGCCGCTGCCTCCGCTGCCCCGCATGGCCCCGGCGGCCGCGGCAAGCCCGCTACGCTCGCCTCACCTCATGGCCGCCGCCGCCGCCGCCACCGCTGCTGCAGCTGGAACACGACACCGGCCGCTTGTAAAGAAACGCCCCTGGCGGACAAAAGGGGCTTCAAAATTGGAGCAACATTAACGTCCAAACAGTAAGGCTGGGCCAAATATGGTCACGTAAGTTTAGCAACTCCTACAATTTTTTAACGGTTTAAGTTGTTGCAATGTAATTTTCAGAGAAGGACATGAGGAAATAGGGCTAGTTTATACATATATTCATTTTCATTTCATCACTTATATTTGACGAGATATTGAGATAATATTTTTTTTAATACAACTACAATACATATTTTTTTAGTCCATCATGACGACCGTGAAAAGACCAACCAAATGATATACATATTGTTGTATGTTAGATAAGCATTTTTTAAGTAATTTGGAATGTTTGCGACTCATGTTTAACGGATATTGTAACGCCCCGAGCACCCGTTAGCAGGGAGAGCGCTGCGTGACATTGGGAGGTGGACTGTTACATTCAAAATATACAGTAAATACGAGTTGCAAAAATATCAGAATTACTCGAAAAAACGTTTATCTAACATATAACAAATAATATTATTTGAGTCTTCTTTTTACGCTCGCCCTGATAGGCTAAAACATGTATATTCCCATTTGAAAGAAGTTGAACAAAGTTACCTCAATATTTCGTAAAAAACAAGTGATAAAATTCAAACAAATACATTCATCAATTAGCCCCATTTCCTCATGCGCTTCCGTGAAAACCGCATTGCAATATCTTCAACCGTTCACAAATTACAGGAGGTACTAAAGTTACGTGGCTTACCTGTATACTCCCGTTATATCCCAAGGACAAGAAAAGTGACAAACATAGTGTGTTTACATACAATTTGCTTCTACTCTAATTCTGGTCCATAGAAAATCAAGCGTTTCGGTACTGAAAAAATTACGAGTATATCCACATAGTCAAGTTGTAACGTAGAGTTAGTTGCTGAGAAAAATGACGTTACACCGAAGTGAACTGAAACATAATTTATAGAATAAAACTATTAACACTGCGCATAGTTAAAAAACATAGACTATAGGACTATCAAATTATGAATGAAATTTAAGTTTGTATGTGAAGTATGCTTCGCTTATGTTTACATCTTAAAAGACATGAGATCTGTTTAGTAGCTTTCAATCTCAAGTTTAGTTAAATGTTTGACAAATTGTTTTTAATACATAATAGAAACAGTCATGGAATTTTAGTTTCGTTTACTTGGCATACCCAACAATCCCAGTCATAGAACAGCGGACTCCCAATGCGGCCAGAGCACGGAATAGTCTTTTGTTACATTCCAAAGAGTCGGACATTTCCCGCTGCTGGAGGCTTCGGCCATTTATTTGTTTTCCTTGTTCTTGCATTCTTCTAGGCACGATTAACATACTTTGTAATTTTCGCTACTTCGGCTTTACTGGTCCATTCACTTAAATTATTTATATTTTGGAGCAGTCATAAAGCATATTAACTGTTTGGCATACGAGGCTCGTATTTCCAATAACAACTGAAAGAAGTGTCAAGGTTTTACGTCAAATATAAGATTACATGTAGACTAAAAACACAAAATTATGTATTTTGATGAAGCATTATCACTTCTCACGTGGACACTTTTTCCAAACAGTGATTTGCAAACCACATTCCAAACAGTGATTTACAAAAGCAGAACTCCTTGCTAACGTCTTCTCTTATTTGTGCCCCCTCCTCTAGCAGAGGGCAGCGCTCTCTACGCTACTCTCTCGGGACTTGCCTGGTTTCCCGGCTTCTCTTCTAGAAGGCAGCACCAGAACGAGGATAATAGAGATGAACCCCGGCCGCCTCCGAGGAAATGTTTTAATATAACCTTCGGCGCACTGAAGATAAGCCCTTTACTTATTTTGTGTAACAAAAAAGGCCCTTCAAGAAGAGAATGGCGTCTAACAGAAAATAAAATCCTAGTATTGCTAACATACACACTGTTGTAAGCAAATCAAATTTGCATTATAGGTACAAACATGTACAAAGGAAATGAAATCCAGTCATTATTGAAAGAAAAAAAAAATGTGTTGATCATCTTAAATTTGGTACGTAATAAAAATTAAGTAACACAGGATAGAAGGCATTAGGACCACGAGTAATTGTTGTTGCATGTACAACTTAAAATTATTTTTTATATCACTGCAGTTTCTTTTGTAATGATATTTCATTCGTGTGCTGGACGACCGATGCAAAGGAAAAATTCATTTACATTTCAACCAATCCCAGATGGTTATCACCCAGCAATAATCGAATTTTCCTTCAATGTAATTTACGATGACGTGCATTTGTTTTCCTTTCAATCAATTAGGTTTACTCTGTGAATATGTACACTGGAATAGTCTTTGAAAACAAACAAGCCGCATAAATATCAAGCAATATGAAGCGTTTTGTTGATCTACATTTTCGATTTACATTTATCGTGTCCCAAATGGTACTAGCTGGTATTCAAGGACAGGAACTTTTTAAAATAACTCGACTTTCCACCACAATAGCATTCAAAGTTATCTACAGATAGAACCTTCATTCAGTAACGCTGAACGAATCCAGACTTTCTGCTCCGAGATCCATATTATAGACATAAGTTTTCTTGAGCCCCCATTCCGCTAAAAGTGGGAAGAGCGGAGAAATTAGTTACGATGGTCTCCATAGTTTTCAAGTACTACCAACAACTGCAAAATCAGATGGATCATATCAAAGATGTTTAAGTAACATACACATCATCGGATTTTGTACTCGTCGCATAGTTTGTGTTTTATCTTCTAAATTGCGGGTCTTCTTGGTCCCGTCTATGCAGCAGCCCGTTTTAATAATTGAGAAATGTCGTGTAGTAAAGATTTTTTCCTTTCGAACTGAGAGACCTCCGCAACTCTTGCAATTATTTTCCACTTTTCTCAATGAAAAATATCGCCTGCCTGACTGGCCAGTCAGCCGCCGCCCCGAACACTGCGCCCGCGACCCTGCCGCCACTGAGGATGTCCACCGCAGACGTGGACGAAACGTTTGGCCCAACAATGCCAACTAGACCACGGCCTACCAGCCCGGAAAATCTATCTTCTATTGACTCCGGCCGTGAAAGCCTACGATACTATATATCGCGAGCATTATTTGGAAGCAGGTCAAGGGAGATCCTCAGAGGGGCCATGACCTACGTCTGCCACTTCCACTATTTGTGAACAAGTATTTAAACTGTGAAAACCAGGAATCACGATATCCGCTTTGCACTGCGTCAGGCGGCCTGAAGCACGCAGCAAATGATATAATCTCTTAACTTTATTGTGTAATTTTAGTATAGGTTCATTGTATAATAGTTATTAAAGCAGTCAGCGCAATGTTGAAATGCGAAAATGAAATTAAGGATTCAGTAATTATTAATTATTAATTAAGTAAGGTTAAATAATGAAGAGTCATCGTTCTTACGATTAGATATACTATAATTGCGGTGCCGAGAAGACTCGAAGGTAGGTGACGTGAAAGAGCAACAAAAACAAAGCAAAATTTTAAAACGTTGAACATGGATGAATCAGACATGGATTTAACCTTCAATAGTACGAGAAAAGTCAGGAATGTTAACACCTCTAAACTTCCATTAGCTTTTAGTAGTCGTAGAAAAATAACTGAATATAACTTGATGTAAGAGTACTAAAATACTCACGGAAGTTTACAACATTCGCCCTTTCCCGACTCGTAACGTACGTATGCTAGTGCATTAATAACGTTTCATAATACACTATTTATATACGTACACAGCAGAGGCAGGTAGACAGCTTGCAATATTAATTTACGAAGAAGGAAACGTGACATAGCATTAACTCAAAAGTTGAATGTCACATTTCTGGAAAGTTATTAAGTCTGTAATAACTTTCCGAACTCCTCTCTGGACTCCTAACGTGGACTCGTCCAAATATCTTACCTCTACTCTTATATATGACTTTCTAAACCAATGCCATAAATAACTACACCCTTCCAGTAAAAATGCTCCGTCTCTTCCCGCAATGATGCCCTATAATATTCGAGCAATTGGGAAACGGGCTTCATTAACGATCTCCCCCCCCCCTCCATGTGGGAATCGAATCGCAGCGGACCGGGCGTCTACAGAGTGTGCTATAGATACGCGCGTCAACACTGGGCTGTTCATCACCCGTCGGCCACCCGATAGGCGGCGCTGCGCAACCACTGTCCGCCACTGGCAGGGGGTGGCCCGACATCGCTCAACTCTGGCCGCGCGCGAGGCGAGGCAGCTCCTGGGCGCCCTATTATTCATTAGCAGTATCGAGCGCCGGGGAAGGGAGGGGGGGGGGCGCTGAGGGCGGTCACGTTGCCGACGGCGGTTGCGGGAGCGCTGGCCATGCAGAGGCGGTGCAACGGCAAACACGGTGATAATGATTAGGGGAGGGGTTATGTTGGGAGCGGTGCAGGTGGATGTAAAGGAAGGTCATGAGAGAGCAGGGGCCATGATGGTGGGGAGGCGGAGGTGAAGGTAGTTGGGGTGGAGAGGATTGCGGAACAGACTGAATGATTGATTGTTTGATTTGTGATTCCGGGCGCGTCAACTGCTACGGCTATTGCCCCGTAAGTGTAATGCATAGTTTTCTCGTGTAAGGTGGCGGTGATCTTTCCTCGCTGGATGGCAAGTTCCAGCACCAACTTACCATCAACTAGCGGGATTTTCCTCAACCAGGTATCTCCCACTAGTGGGGAACTGCCCTGCCGAGTCAAGCTTTAAGCTCCAGACTAGTTTCCCGACATGTGGTAGTGTAGTGAATGAAGGTGGAAATGTACGTACTTACGTTCACATGGGGAGCGAAAAGACAAGGAAAAGGAAAGAAAGACCGTGCGCGATTCTTGGCCTTTTTGTTAGAGCACTAAACTACCAATCGGGGCAGCCGGCCGCTAGAATTATTCTCCAGGCAACGACTGAATTCTACCAAAAATATTGTCACAGCCGTCACACGATCCCTAGAACCAGTGTCAGAGGCACTTCGGTGATGTCCATTGATGCCCTGAGCTACCTTAGACGGTGAAGGTGATGGGGAAGAAAATGGTGGTGTAGAGGTGGACGTACAGGCTACGGTGATATATAGTGCTGGTAGTAGCAGTGGTGGTGGTATTAGCGGTCGTGTTAGAAGTCGTCGAGTAGGTAGTCGTGGAGTTGGTGATGATGGTGTTTGTGGTATTATGTTTGTTGTTATTGCTGCTGCTGTGGAGGTCATGGTGGCGTATGTGATGATCATGGGATAGTGGCGGTCATGGTGATGGTGCATGTGGTGATGGTAATCGAGATATTTTCATGGAACTTGCTGCGACATCAAAAGTTGTATTTTTGCGCCTTTTTCACTCTGTTTCGCCAATGTCTATCGGTCGGTAGTTAGGAAAGGAGAATCTGTCACATATAGTGAATGTGGGATTGTTAATTAGAATATAAATTATTCAACAGAATCCAAAAGGAAGAAAGACGCGCATTTCTAACGATTACTCGTGTGCAAGAGCGACGATGGCGCTCTATCCACTTCATTTCAATAATTTGGTTGCAAATTATAATTTGCGACCAAATTATTGAAATGAAGTGGATATGATGAACATGTCGATGGCAGTATGTAACATGGCACCTTCAGTACAATATAGAAATGGAATATGCGATGCAGGTTCATATAGATGGGCAACATGAGAAAATTTGATAATTGAAACGATAACGCAAGAAGCATCCGTAGAGGGTGGGGGTTGGGGGCTGGAGGACGATGACGAGCGAGGAGGAGGACGAGCATTGTAAGGTCGCTGAGCGCATTTGCACCCGGCGAGGGCGGCGAGGGCGGCGAGGGCGGCGAGGGCGGCGAGGGCGCAAGAGCAATGAGTCTGTCAAGGGTGTCTCCTGGTTGTGGTGCCGGCCACGCAGCGGACAGAGATGGAAGGCCTTCGTGAGCGAACGCGGGTCGGCAGCCAGCAGCGGGCGGATGGCCACGGCCGCAGCCCAGAATAGTCGAGGTCAGGGTCACGCTACTTCTGGCCACGCGCGACGCCCTTCTCTTGCAACGGGATTACTGCCGCCGCCACTTCCGGAAGTCGCTTTCAGTGCGCTTCGAACAATATTAGACAGCGCCACGCGCACTGTAAACATTCACGGAAACAGTTGCGAAGCATACAATACACTTAGGAGCACAGTCTGATGGCTCGTAAGTCACGGCGCTGCTCACATATCACATAGAGAACGGGAGGTAATTAATTAGTTCCTAACGCATGAGAGGTCTCAAGTAAATGGATGATCTTATAAAATTGAACACAGACAAATAAATGGTAGAAATGACTTAAAACGAAACTTAAAACCAAACTTGATGTTTGATGGGAACGGTTAGTAATCTTAATGGAAACCGGTGTAAAGTATTACTTACCAATACTTCCGAAAGTATTACTGACCAAAATTCGACAAATAGAAATATTGTAAAATGGTATAGTAACTCTCTTTTTCAAACCAGCTTAGGTGGCTTAGGGCATTTAATGTCGCTGCAGTGCCTCTGATCGGGGTTTTCTAGAGTTCGTGTCTCGACGGTTCATGATTGTCGACACTAGCTATATCGACTTTGGCCGCAGGAGAATTCTGGCGGTCGGCTGCTCTGATCGGAATTTTCCCGTGGTTATCAACACCAGGCTAATGCTGGAAAAGTACCCTAACAAGCGGGTCATGGATTGCACCTGGTCTTTCCTTTCCCTTCATTGTTCTATCCTCACCCCTTCTTTACACATACACGCACTACACACATCAGTCTGATTCTTAGAGCTTGCTTCAGGATGGACGGTATCCCGCTGGGGGGAGATACCTGGATAGTAAAACCCAAGGAAGCCGACATGTGCGTCAGCGCTGGATCTCAGTATCCACAGTAGTAAGAACACAAAAGTGTAGTGCATGTTTTTATTATGGGCCACATCCCATAATAAAAACATGCACTACACTTACTTAGACAAATGAGTATAATAATTAATGCACCTGGAAACAGGAACCATTGAATCATTTACTGCAAATATCTTCCAATAACCTTTAATCGTAATTTTTTCCTTACTCCTCAACAGATCTATTATAGTAATTGTTTTCTAATTACTGTATATAGTTAGAAATGTTTATAATATCTACAGGTACCACTGGGGTCAACTTATATTGAGGATATAAAGTTTGTAACTAGTTTTTACTGCACCTATCCGTCGACAAAATAACCTACTCCGAGAGTTCAAAAAGATTTCCTCAAATCAGTCTCTTCCTGTCCATGAGGTAATTATGCCTGTACATCGCAGACTCAAGTCCAGATCCCCTCCTCTTGTTACCGCTAAACGGCTCCTTGAGGAGGCGTATGATGGCATCGCTGCATGGAAGAGAGGATGGATCGATAGTGCCCCAACTGCATGGCACCCCCTACTGGACCCCAATTCACCGCCTCCCGGTTTCCAACTGCCGAGGAAGCTCTGGGTTACTCTCAACAGAGTCCGCACGGGGCATGGACGATGCGGAGCTAACCTTACCAAGTGGGGTTTCAGTACCAATCCTGCCTGTGACTGCGGTGCCTCTCTACAAACTACTGAACACATTACTTTCGATTGTCCCAGCCGTGCCTTTGGTGGTACCAGGGAAGACTTTCTAAGAGCAACTCCCGAAGCGGTGCTCTGGTTGGAGCAGCTCGATGTCCGGCTGTAAACCTGTGTAGTGACGTTCCAAAAGTGCAGTCAAATTTTAGATTCTAGACTTGAACTTTTGTTACAAAAGTGCAGTATTTGTTGTTTCATTGTTCTTTGTTTATATTGTTTTGTTCATATTTAAATGTGTATTTCATGTTGTAATTTTTGTCGATGTAAATGCGATCTCACAAGTGAATGCCATAAGAAAATAAATAAATAAACTGAACCTATTTTTCGAAACCCTTGGAAGACTACCCGAGGCCACCAAAAACAAATAAATATTTTTAAAAAAGTAATAAATAATCTCATTTCAATATAAAAGAGTAGAAGAGAATCTTGTGTTTTGCATCCAACCATCTAACTGAATATAAACATTTTACAACCAGCAAGGCAACCTAAGTAAAAGGAACATTTAATGAGTTCTAGCAGCCTGGTGTTCAAATAGCCTTAGAACGAGGCCACTACGAAACTTGTAGTAGCGCACTCGCATTCCACCGAAAGCCCGCCAGCGGCCGTCGCCCCTGCACGGCCCATCAGCACGCGCCGTCAGCAGTCGGCCGCCCGCCCCCCCCTAAATGGCTGGCGCGAGCGCCACGGGGGCTGTGAGAGGGCACTGCGGCCGCGGCAGCGACCCGACGCGACGCCGAGAGGACGGTGTGGTGCGCGCTGGACGACGTGGGGCGTGGCGTGGCGCGCTGTGCAGGGCGGGGCGAGGCGGGGCGGGGAAAGGGGCGGGGCGGGGAAAGGGGCGGGGCGGAGCTGGAATGGGCTTGGCGGAGCGGTACAGGAGCGGACAGGGCGGGGTGACGGGAGGGCCGGGAAAGGGCGGGGGGCGGGGCAACGCGGGGAAGGTCACGGCGGGGCGGGGCGGGCCGGGGCGGCGAGGCACGAGGCTGGGCAAGGCCCTACGAGACGGAATGCAGCACGTCTCCCCGGCGTTGTAAGATGCTCCACGGCAGCCGAGGCGCGATGGCGGAGGGACGTGAGATGAGCCATTCCAGCGAAACTGACTTTTCATTTGCAAGAAAAATTACTTTTTGAATTTTATTTACTAGTCTAGCGGTTGGAAATAATACACTAAATGACTTGTAGGCAAGTGGATAGATGGTACCCACTAAAATTTAAGAATATATTGTACCTTTTCAAATTATTTAAGCAATTTTTCGTAATGTAGAAATCAAGAGTTCAATATTAACATACTTTACAATGCTTTCCTTATCTGAAACGTAAGACACAAGCATCAAATTACTGTTTTTTTTCCAAATTATGAAAAGTGAAAACAATTACTCACCCTGCAAGCAAAATTATCATCTACCGAGTATCTAAATTGTATTTAAAAGGTTTTTTTTCTTCTTATCAATATAAGGTACGAGTCAAATGCAATGACCCGGATGCGAGTCTGTGACCTCTGGAGGCTGCCCTCAGGAACTGGTCACGGCGGGCGCGACCTCATGGCGCATGAAAATGAGGCTGCAATCGCAGGGCTGCCGCCTGCGTAATTAATGATGGGAGTTGGAGCTGTTCCCGTCATGAACTCCAAATCGCGTAGAGGTACATAAATGCCGACAAATAATTGGAGATTACATCGGAGCGATGTGTGAAATATTGATGGTGTGTCATTAGCCATGAGCGTAAAGCAATTAACTTTCTAATGCGTCTAATTAAACTATAATCTAAAAAATTGCTCGCCCATATACGCAGAAAGTTGATGACTATTACTCTTCCGAAGTCTGGTTCATCAGTATCTTCAGGCTTGTTAGGGTAATTGGTCGAGCATAATGGATATAAATTAATGCAGTTGATTTAAAAGTATTGTAAAGTTTCTACAATACGCACATGTTTTATATCATTCACTTATTTAAAATTCATGAATTAATCTTGTTTATAAAATTACTGGTATGAATATTTTTATATTAATGAGCGTACTCTTATGAGAAGTGTATTAACGACAATGAACAATAACTCTATTCTTCCTGTTTGCAATGCTTTTTATTTTGTTATGAACTTACAGATAAATGTAAATTTTGTTGAACTTTTTCATAATTCTTTGTTAATACTTAACTTAAAAACACTAATGTCATGAGACTAAATTATTCAAAAACATGTAGAATGTCTCTTTTCCAAATTTTTCGTTGTACGTCAATAAAACGAAATAACTATACTCTAGGATACTGTCCAAAGTAAATCATTATTATGTTTTTAGACATCTCCCAAAATTCATACGTACATAATACTTTATACACCCAATACATTAGAAGTTTTCTCACGGTAATTTCTATTGGCTATTTCTGTTTTCTCGCCGGATGCATTAAGTAGTATTATAGTTATTTAATTTACTAACCAGGATCAAACTAAATGATTATCAATGACGTATTTTAATAATATTTCTACAATTGTAAAGTGGTGGCAATTTATTAAGGGATGTCGCTTCCCCTCTGCAGAGTCTGCACTTGACATATTCCTCTCTCGGTAAACAAACGCTAAAGATGAACGATGGCTATTAGTGTGCACAAAAGGAGAGACACGATAATGAATATTGGGGAGCCCATGAAAACATTGGACCGTGGAAATTCATTGTTCCACAAAAACAATAACGAAAAATAACACACGAATTTAGATACGCAAACTCTATGCACAGATGTATTTATAAAACAAAACCCATTTACTGTTCCCTGCGTCTGCCATCATAGCGTACCGCAGGAAAGCAAGAGCAGGGAGGTGCCCACGCAGCAGCGCCGCCGCGTGTGGGAGAAGGCCCGGCGGCGGCGGCGCGAAGGCGGGCGCGGCGCCTCGCAAAGGGAACGGAACGCAGTGAATCATTCAGAGGAGGCGCGAGCGACGCGGGCGACGTGGCGCGAGATCGATCGGCCCGGCGGGTGGTGGATGGGTGGGTGGACGGGCCGGGGGCGCCCACTCACAACCGCCGCCGCCGCGCGGCGCGGAGCGGCACTCGACCCGCACTGCCCCGGCGCGACGCGGCGCGGCGATCCCACATAGGGGCCGGCGCGCCCGCCGCGCAGCGCTGCAGTGTCAAAATTCTGCAGTGATCGACTAACGGAACGGAACAGAAGCCAGGGTGTGCGCTTGAATGGTCTGCCTGTCTCTTAAATGAAACTCTTTGTCCATATTTATTTGTTCCGGACGTCTTCTGGTATGTTGCGACCCCTCTCCCCCGTACAGGGACGGGGATTGGGTGGTGAAGTGACGCGTTGTTTGGTTTGGGAGCTTGAGGATGGGGGAAAGGGAGGGGAAATGATTTGGGAGGGTATGGGATGGGATGTACAGGTAAAACAGCACTGATCAAAATGTGCAGCAGGGGCAATTAGAAAAAAACATAATTCTACAACCACATTAACCACTTAAAATAAATTATGCACGGATGTCGTTATTCCATTCAACTTTCTGCAAACAGAAAGATTTGAGTAAAATCTGAGACAACTCGACAGAACGAACAAACACCGTGTGTATTATTAGAAAACGTATGTTACACTAAAAAAACACAAGAGAACAAGTGTGTAGGATATCTATAAATATCAGCATCCAAAACGCGTTCTACTGCGTTTGTGATCCATCTACATTTATACTAAATGTGGAAAGTACATCATCAGGTGATAATCAGGTGATAAGACTGTGGTTTTGCTATTATTACTAGCCTGTTCACATATCTTAGTAGGGCAAAGGCCTATTACATTGTAAGGCATTTTAAATAAGCTAGATAGCTTGTTAGTTGCTATTTTAGTATTATTTTCTGTGCATTTCCTTTTTTAAAAAAATATTCTGAAAACAAGTTGTTGAAATTAAATCCTTGTGGTTTTTACAGCTTGAAAAATCTAATTACAGTATGCAAATACATAAAAATCACTCTTCTTATAAATTAATTACTATCTGCTCATTCTTAAGAGGAAATGCAAGAAAGTGACATTAAACCTTTAATTGAAACAAGAAACCAACTCGTTCTTGCTCTCTCAACTCATGAATACGCAATTAATTCCATCCATTGGAAGCTTTCAAAGTTGATTCGAGGGCCTACAAAGAGGATTGGTTCTCTCTCTACAGGAGTAGAGCAGCGGACTTTGGCGCCTCAGACGCTACCCACTCGCCGATTCTCGGCTGAATCGATAATGGCTCATTCACTAGATTCACCTCCCTTTATAGTCGCTTAAAGCCTGGCACGTCCGGGGTCTGGAAATGCGGCTACTAGCGGACACGTTAGGCCGAGCACGCCAGCGAAAGAATGGGACTCGGTCATGTCACACGAACGCAGCGGATCCAATAGTGCCGAGCTCCGCCACAACAGGTGCATTACTATAATGATCAGCTTTCGCGCTGCGCTGCGCTGGGCGGTTGCGTGGCAAAGAGTGCGGAGCCAGGAAGAGAAAAATGAAGTAAATAAAGATGTAAGAGAATAATGATCATGAAAATGACGAAGCGCAGGATAAAGGAGACATGTAATTAAACAGGGAAAGTTCCAGGAAGAAAATATGCATGTATAAAGCGATAATAAAATGAAATGTAAGATAACATTTTAAATACCGGCGTGGAAGTGAAGTCAATAAATGGAAAATTTTGATGAACATATTTTATTGAATGGAATTGCAGTATTCTGAATAATACTTATTCTATTCTTTTATCAGAATTGTTAGGAGAAAATAAATTCGATACGTTGGAAGGGGACGGGATATATATATCTGCATTACTAGAATGATCAGCTTTTGCACTGGGCTGGGGTGACTGTCTAGAGGCGAAGACAGGAAGAGGGAAATGATGTAATAAAGGGAATAAAGAGAGCAGAGAAAATTATGAAGGGAATGACAAATAATACGTTTCGGGAGTCATGTAATGAAGAAGGAAAAGATCCGGTAAGAAAAAGTGCATGTACAAAGTGATAATAAAACGCAATTAATGAGAACATTAGAAAAACCATTAAATTCATGAAGATATTAGAAAAATGCGCGTAAAAGTGAAGTCGATAAATGCATAGTTTTATGCATATTTTCAGTTCAAAACTGTAGTTGTCTAATTCCTACTTAGTCTTACCGGACGTATGATTATTATAAGGGAAAGAATACGTACGTTGGGGGGTACGGAATAGAGGATCATGTAGAACAGTCTTCGTTATTGATATATTACCAGCATCATTTACGAATTATAATTAGGGAATGGATGGAATAAACGGTATGAGTTATATCTAATACGAGAAAGACAGGAAACCGAACGAGATAATTCAATGATGAGAAACAAGTTATGTTTAAATATGACAGTTTAATTCAATTTTTAAATTTTGATTCGAAATTGTTTATTTAAATTATTTATTTTAAAAATCAATTTTGAGTATGATAACGATTTGGAGCTGAAAGTGGTTAATTGCTAGGCATATTATTTTAACCATCCGGGTCGAGCCGCGTCTCTGTCGTGGTGGCTGACGTTTTGGTCATCATATCGTGGCTTTCCTTAGGGCTAGACTGCTCAATTGCTACATATACTCATGACGAATGAAATGTTTAAAAATATGTACAGTAGTCGCGACTGTTAGTTTCGATAGAGATACCGGTGGTGAGAGGGTGATTGTGGAGGTGGTGTGGGTGTTGATGGCTGTTATAATTGCTAAGACATTGGTCATTTTGAGAGTAAAAGGTTTATTAATTGAAATGAGTAGCAAACATCGAAAGATGGTTGAGTTGGTGACGGCAGTTGCCCGTTAGTTAATTAATTGATTAATAGTGATTACGGGCACATCAACTGCTAAGGTCATTAGCCCTGTAAGCATAGGTCATGTTTTTGCTTGGGAGTTGCCTCTGATCTTGCCCCGTTGATCCAACACCGGTCCGTTTGTTAGGGTACTGCTCCGTTATTCACCTGATATTGAAGGGAAAAACCTCGGAAAACTAGCGATCAGAACAGCCGGTCTCAAGAATTCTCCTCCAGCCAGCGACAGAACTCGACCTTGCCATGTAGCCAGAGTCGAAAATCCTGCCATTGTCGGGACTCGAAACTTACGACTTCGCCGTCAGAGGCACGGCAGTGACATTAGTCGACGCCGAGAACCACCTCTCCCGGTGGAAGTTGGCTGTGGACACAACCCAATGACCGGCGGGATGAGCGTTTGACAACGGCAGCGTCAGTGCCCAATGCAAAGCTGGGTGAGAGCTCCGCAGACCATCGAGGGGCGGCGCAATCGGCAAATGCGACACCGCACGGGACCGGAGCACGCGAAATGTCAAAGCGGCGGGGCGGGGCGTAGGGCGGGGCGCGTGGTGGGGCGCGTGGCGGGCGCGGGACACATGGCGGGGCAGGGGCGGGGGCGGGGGCGGGGCGGGGACGCGGCGGTGTGGACGGGTGCGGGGTGTGGCTCGGGGTGGGGCGCGTGGCGGGGCGCGTGGCGGGGGGCAGGGCGGGGGACGGGGCGGGGGGCGGGGCGCGAGGCGGGTCGCTGGGTGGGGTACGGGGCGGGGCACTGGGCGGGGCGGGCTCAAAGGAGGCGCCGCCGTTTGGAAGCGATTGCGCCTTTGAGGCGATTCCCAGAAGGCACCCCTCTCCACGCCCCCTCCTTGTCTCCGCCTCCGACACCGCCCCCCGCCGACACGCCTGACGCTTCAGCCACGCCGCCGCCGCGCAGCACAACTACACAGATCGGCGCCTTTCAATTCGCTGATGGCCTCAGCTGGGGCTCGGCCTAAATCAATGTGAGGTTACACTCAAGGTCGATTCAAAGGCTGCGATGGGGCTCTTGGGGATCATGGATGAGGGATTCGACAATTACCAAACTTTGACATTAGTAGGTGGTGAATGCAATGGACGTCTTACTTAGGCACTTGCATAACATCAAAAGTTTCTAACATTCAAAACTATTCTTAGAAGAATCTCTGTGAGAGATATCAAATTATAATTAATCGTAACAAAACTATGGTAGTTTCAAATGTCATGTGTGGTTGAAATGTCTTTTTCCACTTTGTAGTAAGCAAAGGAAGAGCGAATCCTTATGAAAGAGATGTTAATGGATCCTTTGCATACTAAATAATGAAATATCATACAAATATACTCGACTACAATAAGAGCTTGTGGTGCTACAACAGCACTTTCTTTATTACAACAGCATGTACTACAACTGCAAGATTTGTAACAATTACATAATATTATAATACTAATTCAACATCCATTTGTGTAATTTTTGAATAATTGTAATATTACATCAAATTAACGTGTATGTAATGTTATTCAGTACATTTAACTCTATCAATTCAAAAACTTTAGAGAAATATTTGGAGCTGTTTTGAGAAAATATTGTTTTTAAAAATGCATTGATTTCGCGTAAAATCACGCAAAACTACTAATATTTTTGAAAAATTGTACAAAATGTCATTTAAAGATGTAATTTTAACCCTTTCCGACCAAGTGGCTACAACTGTGTACACGAATTTCTTATGGTTGTAGCTGAAGTCAATTCAGCAATGCAATCGCCTCACTTACTTTCAGTTGTCTAAAGTACAAGATATTTCCTGTGATTGTCATATGTTTTCCACTGTTTATTTTTATAATCGTGTTTCAAAATTAATGGTGCGTTTCCCCTGGTACCGATAACACATTGTTTGAATGATTGTTACTTATCCGATACTTTCTTTATTTCCCCAACATCTGATATTCAATATAAGTTTTAATAAAAAACATCTCAGTTCAGTTGAATTCTAAACTGAAAAGTTTCCACCGGGTTCCTACGTAAGCAAGTAATTGGTTTCGGTACGTTTCAAACAAATGGCAAATAGCTTGTTGCTCATGCAAATGTCAAGTATCATACTTCATTGATATAATCGTACGGGCCCTAACACTCGTATTAAAATGTACGATAAAGAAGTTCTAATGGAGAAAAAGTAAGTTCCAAAATATGTGAAATCTTTGAAAGAAGATCTGTAGATTATAGACATATATTTCGATAATAATGATAACTGATCGCTCTGCTGTTGAAATTTTTATGTTGCTCATTCTCCGGTATTCTTAAATGTAAAGTAGTCAAAAATAAATTCTAGTGCTAGGTTTCATCTAAAAATGATGCAGCAATCATATTCGATGCTGATGATGAAACTCATTCATGTTTTAAATTGTTTTGCTACTTTTGAAAAGGTCATCCTATTTTTCAGCAACGTATTTTTGTGATGAATTTATCACAAAAAAATTATTTCAACCAATTCCTACATTTCATCGAACCAGATAGTTTTAACCTTTTGATGCAGAATATCCGCTTGACGCCTAACTTCTCAGGAATAAAGGCGTGCATTTGAGATTGATATAGAATCGTCTGGTTCACAGACGAAAGCTATTTTCTCGAACTCATTATTCAGAAAATAACTTGCATAGTCACGACTTGGCGTGACTTTGAACGCTGAGAAATAAAATTGTCTAGGTTTTAAATCGCGAGATTGACGGACTTGAATTTCCTTAGAATTAATGATTTCGTTGAAATTAGCCACTAATTTTACAAGAAAAAAAGTTCAAAAAGAGCAATCAGAGTTTGTTACAAGCATTTGAAATTCAGCAAAGCTGAACTTCAGACACTAAATATTGATAATTATGTAATTAAATATTGATCTTATTATATATTATATATTGATCTTTTTATATTAAATATTGATCTTCCCCCACAGGGTGGCGAGATCCGATGCCGATCTGCCCGTCGGCAAACGGAGATTTCTCGACAGTTACCTCCCACCAGCAGGGCACCACCTATTCGTGAGAAGCTCTGAGCCCCCACCCTCCCCGCATGTGTGGTAGTAAAGTGTGTGTAATATAAGTGTAAGTGTAAGTGTAAGTGTAAGTAAGGGGTGAGGATAGGACAAGAAAGAGGAAGGGAAGATCGCGCGCGGTCCGCGTGTCCGTTTGTCAGGGAACTGCTCCCTCGTTCACCTGGTATTGATCGGAGAAGCCACGAAAATTTACCGATCAGAGCAGCTGGCTGCTAGAATTCCCCTCCAGACGAGTAAAGTCGACCCAGCTATCTAGCTAGTGTCCAAAATCCTGCCACCGTCGAGGCTCAATCCTAGGACCTTCGGAACAGAGGCACTGCAGTGACACCAATTGATGCCCTGAGCTACTTTTCCCGGTAGTCATGTCTGTGTAGTGAATGTTTTGTCCCTGTAGGTAGCAATGTTCTTCTCCCGCTGGTGGAGGAATCTGGATACCACGTGGACAAGTTCTTAGTTACCGACTGGTCTATCGAAAGGCGTGGTAATGTAGTATTTGTTAAGTTTACGTGTGTGAAAGTGGAGAGGATTCGGAAATGGAGAGGGAGGGCAGATCGCGCGCGGTCCGTGGTTTGTTAGGGTTCTGTTTTGGCATTCTCCTGGTATTGAACGGACAAACCACGGAAGTCTACCAATCTTCGCAAGCGGTCCATAGAATTCTCCTTTAGACAGCGGCTGAATTTAAATGCTGTTAGCGAAACCTTTCGCATGCCAAAATAAATGTTTTCAGATTTTTTGTGTGTTTCTATCGTAATTTCATTAAATCACAATGAGAACCACTTCTCATATATTATTTTCTTCCTATTCTTACATATTTCTTTTTGTTAATATATTCATAAATTCTCATAATCACTAAAATATTTTTCGTTGGCTGTAATAGTTAGTCGGCTAAAAAAATCAGGTGTTGAGATAAATGAGTTTAAGGTTTCACCTTATATTGAAATGCATCATATTTGCATTCACACTTCCACCATTTGCTGATGGAATACTGTACTGAAAAATATGCTTCTGCTGTTGCTGGAAAGTAGACCAATCTGGAATTCTTGAGAGCGCATTAACTCCAAATTTGTATTTTTTTTGGTTTTTCGTAAATTGCATCCCACGAGTTAATATAATAAACGAATGGCGCAGCACAAATGAGAAGCTACGAAAGCAAGCAGAGTTTTTCGCATGCCCAACGATATCTCCGAACTTCCGTTCCCCGCGGCTCCGGCGGCGTAGCCTAAGCCGCCACGCTCTGGCGTGCGGTGAAGCCCCACGTTTTCGTTTCGATGGCGGACACGCTAAGCTGCCACAACGCGACGCGCCCTCACGCCAAACTCCCACCCCCTTTCCCCCTTACGGCGCTGCAGACTTCATAAGGCGATATTAACCGCTTCACGGAATTCTAGTTTGGCAAGCGCCGCACCGCGCCGCGCTCATCACGCGACAGGGCCCGGACTGCGGCGCGGCGCTGGGGCAGGCCGGAAGGGGCGCGGCCGAAATGGCGAGTGTGTGGAAGCGAAGGAAGGGGCGCAGGGTAGAGCCAAGGTAACGAGTAGGCGCAAGCGAGTTAAGGGGCGAGGGTGAGGAAGTGATATAAGGAGAAAGAAAGGGGGAGCAAAAGCGAGCTTGTCGATATAGGAGAAATTTAGTTTGCGAAAAATACAGTACCACAGTTGATGACAAATAGTTAGGCGATGAAAGCAAAAACATAGGCGAGAAGGAATTCAAGGTGTGAAGACGGAATACTGGTGGGAAGAGGAGGAGACCAAAACACATAATATGTTAACATAATGTGCAAATCAGTGAGACGTGAAACATACTGATGACAAACGTGCATAATGTAACACTGATGTGATTGGATTTTCATCTCTGTTGTTCTTTATATTTTTTAATATATTTTATCATTAGCATTATTATTTATATTATATTTATATTATCATTATTTTTTATTATTATTATTTGGATTATTATCATCATTATTTGTATTTCAATAACGTATTCAATTCATATATAAAGTGTGCATTCAAATTGCATGTAATATGTACGTTGAGCTGAACGAGTCTCAAGTTTTGAACATGAAATTTTGAGATAGAATGTGCCACGCAAAGAAGAAGGATGAAAAGAATAATAAGACAAAATTAATAGCAGGTAGAGAGAGAAGAAAAATTAATAAAGCACAGAAGCAGAAGCGGAAAAATTTGGAAAGCGATTTCCTAGTTTTGAAAAAACAAACAATTAGAGAATCGATATCCGATATCGAGAATCGTTATCCGATATATGATGATTTTAAATAATCAAGATTTTAATAATGTAATCTTTGGAAACTTATTAGTTATGCCCGACTTCTATGTTTTTTTATATTTATATAACTTACATGAGCCGACGTACGGGGTAGGTAAGTTTGAAAAACTATTCTTTCCTTTAAGAACACAATATTATTTCTGTGCGGAGTTTATATATTAGTGAAAAATCAGCATTTTCGTTGTGATAAGACGATTGCATTTATTGGTTCTTTCTGCTTACTTATGTATGACCTTAAATAAATCATTGATTTGGCATGCCATTGAATTGAACCTTACTTGAAATAATTAAGGTAAGTAAAAGGCCTTTATTTAGAGAAGGATTATTGTCTGTTACTTTCTATGCAAAGTATTGTTTGACTGTCTTGAACGATGTCTTCTTTTATTGAGAATCAAATTTATGAAGGTGATATTTTCTCCATAGCCCGCGTTGTTCAAGTCCAAGATCTTCCGCGAAGATCCCCATCTTCCACCAACAATCTTCTAGCTTGATGTCAACGTCTCGTTTACGTTGTTATCCTCAGTTCAATGTTAAGTAGCTCATAATATTTACATAACTATTATCAATGTCTCACGTGGACATACCTGCTGAAGACTAAGTTTAATTACTGTAAATGCTCTATCTATCCTTACATGTGCTCGCGTCCGCGATCAAATGCTTTCTTTTTAAATCTTGACCCTTGTGCCAATTGTCAACTTTTTTCAATTGTTTACCAATATGGCTACACAATGTTTTCTTTGTGAATAATAGACACTACTATTGTATTTTCGTTCTCGGGATCTAATACTTCGACTGAGTCACTATACTTTTTTTTAATAATCCAATCGAGATATCTGAGTATGACTCAGTATGTGCTGATGATAAGAGGAGTTAATAGACATGAAGTATTAGATATACGTTGAAAACGAGAGATGAAATAAATTGTTATTAAAGAAAAAGAAACAATAATCCTACAATATAATCACTAACTAAAATTAGGTATATATCTCTAATTACATCTCTAAATGTTTATTTCATACATATCTACCAAATTTGAAATACTAATTGTTCACTTCACGTTCAGAAGGCAAAATATTTCAAGTAATGTTTACTTAGAAATCGTGTCGTTTGTCACAATACAGCTTTTCAATATACATAATTGAACATTCAAACGAAATTAAGTAAATTGGAACTAGTGAAGTCAAAAAAATGTACTGACTTCTCGTTCTAGTTAGTTTCTTTATATCTTTAGTCTGGGCTATGTTTTCGGTTTTGCCCCACCCTCTTCTCAATTGCCAAAAGACATTTTTCACGTTTTCGGGTCCTTAATAAAATTAAAATATGACTTTAAAAATATTATAAAAGGGTAAATTCTGGTCATATGTGAACATTTTCATTAAAACCGTAGTCTTTTTAAGGAAATGTTTGAGCGTCCCTAAAAATGCGCAATTTAAGTTCATTTTCACTCAATACTTTCGAGTTATCGTCAAACGTATGACGGCTGCGAACTGGCTGCAGGCATAAAACGCTATGCATGATCCGTTTGGTTCGTGATGACGCGTGGAGACAACAGCCATGAACGAATTATGAGATGGCAATTGTGTTGTCAGTCTAGTTGACAAGAGCGTCTATTATAGAGTAGAAATTTTTAAAACTGAAAATTCATGTGAAAAAATAGTGTTATCTACGATTAAAATTGCAGCTGTTCGTATTATTGAGGTATATAAGGTAGGTATGAAATATTCTTGATGTTTCGGAAGAAGGACATTCCCCTTTGTATTTTATGTACGCATGATCAGGCGTATACTAAGGATCATGCCACGTGGATTTGAGATTTTACGTCTTTCCGCATAAGTTATTTCTCAATACTATTTAGGAATCTGGATACCATCTTGCCGTATTCTACGTGCTGTATCTGGATATCTTCCTGCCGAAGTTCACTTTTTTATTCAAAACTCTGGAGCTGCTTGTGCTGCCGCATAACTATTTGAACTCTCTTACGTGTTTTATGAATATTCCTTGGAGTTCCGGGTTTGGGCACATTGGCTTCTTAATATTTGGTAATGCTTTTGTCTTACTCGTGAAGATCTTCATGACGCATTTTTTACTGCTTATGTTTAAAGTATATCATTCATAAATTGTTTTCAGAACAGGTAGGTAGAGATGTATCGGCATGATAGACTTCGTTGATCTTTTTACTTTCCATTGTGTATTGCATCCCATTTTAAGTTCTAAAGGGGGTTTATCATTTCTTTCATTGAAATATTGAAGAGAACGAGCTCTATGTCAACTGTAATTTATTTGTTTCTAAAGTTTGGTTTTCACTTTTGGATTGTTGATTGAACTAAAAATGTTGATATAAGTGGATATAAAAATAATTCCCCTTTTGTTCTTCGGTAAATTTTGCCATTTTCGCCGTTTTCATATACTCCAAAATTTATCTTCTTTGATTTGGGACGGTTCTCCATTCCAGATTTTGTGCCCTCCCCCTCAAAAGCCGAATTGCTTGACGTTTCTTTAATTTGTCTCATTTTGCTGTTCAAATCGTTTCTAACCACTTTATAATATTCATATTCAGATGTGAATCCTAGTCTCGTAAATTTCTCATATACTTATCTCTTTCTGTTGTCATCTCCTTCACATTGTCACAGAACTAAGACCATTCTAACAAAATGAATAACTTTTACAGTTCGTTGAGTTTCTTCATCAACTTGAAAATACATTATTCCGTACTTGTATTTTTAACTTCTCAAACCTAAATGTAGTTCTAATGACTTGTCCAGTTGTGAAAGAAGTGAGCGAGTTCTATCATAATAATTCTGTCGTAATAAATAAAAAGATTATACTGGTGCGTTCCATTAATTACTTGTTATACTTCTCTGTTCAATAAAAGACACTCATTTTATTGCAGTTAATAATTTCATCAACTTTATTTTAGCTTGAATATAAGGGAGTAAAGCAATTGTCTGATTTGATCAATACAATACTCCTCTCATCAAAAATAACTTGTATTTTTCCGTGAAATGAAGATGTATACTTAATATATTGGAAATACAATAGACAAGTTTTAAGTCTTGAAAAAGACACTACTATAACTTCCACTTCTGGTAGCCAGCAGCAACACAGAGGGCATTATATCTTAGCTTCGCGAGTGGTCTAACACAATTCCAGCAATTTTACAAATAAATCATTCTTTTTTAAAGTTCCCCTTTGTACATGAATAGTGAACAATTTTATATGTAACATATTTCCTACACGCTTGCAACGCAGTGTGTATGGTAGAGGGGACAGGTCGCCTCTAAACATCCCCCCGAGAGATGCAGCAGCCGAAGGGGAAGCGGCGCTGGGGTCAGGGGGCGCGGGGGCGGGGGCGGGAGCCGGCACGCGGCGCGGCCCACGTGACGCGTTGGTCGCGTGCCAGGTCGTCGCGTGAGCGGTTGGCGCGTCCCGCGAAGGCGCGTCCCGCGGCCCTCAACGAGCGGCCCCGCCCCCGCCCCCACCCCCGCCCCCGCGAAGCACACTGGGCCACACGCAGCCAAAAGGCGCGCAAAACACAAAACGGAAAACCCTGTTAACACGGAATGGACAGCTTCTGAAGATAAACGAGTGCTGCATATGTCAATACAAAGCCATGTATTATGGGTATTTATGTTGTTTTGTGTAATTGATTGATGTTCAGACGATAAATTGGTGAAACAAAAATTGCGTATTTTTATGAAATTTCACAAGAAGGTACACTTCAAAAATGAATTAAACTTTTTAAGGTACAAAAGAGCTAATATTTTGCATGAAATGGGTAAATAGAAAATAGTATAAAAATCGACGCAGTATATAATACCTCGTTATACAATTCTTCAAAGAAAACAGAAATTATAAATAAATAGTTTAAAAACATAACTTATTCATTTTTTCTATAGACTTTTTTCAGGATGAAATGGTGATTGAAATATATGAGACGCTTAAAACAAGAATGAGTAATCACTCATTTTTCATGAGGCTATAACAAACTTTACTCTCTAGAGATAGAGTTGCCAAATGAACGAACTCGATCAATAGCAATCAGACGGTGGCCAACAGGACCGCACCAGGTGAGAAACCAGCTCATCAGCTGGAAGCAGAGTATGCTATACCATCATCTTGTATTGAGGTTGTGACCGGGAAGACCCACTCTGGTTCTAAAAATCTCATATTACCGTTTGAAATTCTTGGTTCGGAATCATGGAAAATCTATTGAACGTGTGCCCACTGTGACCCTGCACTCTCCCCTCCGCCGCTCAGATCACTCTGCCCCACACGACCCCACGTCCAACTCTCGCCTCGTCTAAGCTGGCGGGTTGCAAGCGGTGAGCAGATTGCTTCACAAAGGGGCAATTTCCTTTAGACCGCATGGGGCTTTATCTTCAGGTAAAAGGATTTGGAAATGTCACGTTACGAGCGAACGCGATGAATCACAGGTGGTTGACTAATGCGTTTCGTTATAAAACAATAAGTGGAAAGCGTTTTGGAAATTACAGAAATCGGGCGCAATCCTGAAAAGCAACGCTTCAGTCGGGGAGGAACACTATCGCATTTGTAAGGATCCGCGAATCTTGGCGCCTGTAGACTTCATTCCGCATGTGCCTCGAGGGTCGAAGACCAACACCATTCTGATATCCCGAAATACGAATGGGGGAGGAGGTCTGATCCCAGAATAAATTATAAAGTAACTGAAGTAAATTTTATTTCTTTAAGAACTACTCGTATATGTATTTAGCAATCTATTACAATTATTTTCTGCACGTTTATGTTAATATATTGTCAATTTTTAAGATGTAACAAACGCATTTGAACATTTCTGTACCTGCCGTTATTTGCAGGAGGTTATAGATGGCAATCCCCTTTTCTGAAGACTAATTCTATATTTACAATGTTCTTCTGATTGTATAACAGTTAACTAAATTGATAGACATTGAAATATCGTTGTAACGTGTTTATGGGCAGGACTGGCTGAAAGAAAACACTAGAGGTTTCACGAAGCGAGTTCTAATGGAGTCGGTTTCGGTTTTTTCTAAACTTTCACAGACGAATACGTCACTAATGGTTGAGTAAGGTTATAATAAAAAAAGTTCTAAACGCTGCAACGTAACTCTTCACCTACACAAAGAGGTGTAAAACTGCGCTGCGGTCCATCGTTGCCCCCCTCCCCATTGGTATGCTACTGTTAACCAACCCCCTCCTACCCATTCTTTTGTCTATCTCTTCTCGCTCTTCTTCTCTACTAGATGCTATCCTTCGTCCCACCGCTGCTCTCATTCGCGCCCTACACCATCGCTTCGGGGCCTGCAGGCGCAACCTCCGCGCCCCTGACCCATCCTGGCCGCTTCGACTTCCACTCTAGGATCGCCGCCGCGCGCCGCCTCCGCCCCGCGCCGCGTGGAGTGGCGGAGCGTGGCGCGGGCGGGGCGGGGCGGGGCGGGGCGGGGCGGGGCTGGAGGCCGCGTGCGTACGCCTGGCGCTGAGCCTGCTCGTGTGGGCGCGGCGCCCGCGGCCGCAGGGGGAGCGACGCCCGCGCACCGCCCGCACGTGAATGGCGGCGGCCCGGAGCGCAGCGTGGCCCTCAGGGGGGGGGGGGTATTGGAAAGGGCTGTGGTGACAAAAAAAAACTGCCGATAAAAACTTGAAAAGTCGGGAGTGTAAAGGAAGAAAGAATAAAACTGACAAAGAACACAGAAGGAAAGATATCAAGAAAAAGGAGAACATAAGGAAGAACCAAACCTTCGTTGTGTAAACGAGAGAGAGAAACACGCCTAAAAAATATGATGAAAAAGAAACAATCAGGCAGGTGGAAAGAAATATTTATTGGAAGACAGGAAAAGAAAAGTAGTAAGCACATGAAAGAGATGTAAGGAGAAGAATAACGTGAGTAAACAATTGTTGGAAGAATCAATGAAAGAATACTAAATAAAAGAAGAAAATATTGAAACATAAAAAAGTGTGACGAGCACTCAAAGCAAGAAGATGAAAATTAGAGAACCTAGAAGGAAGGCAGAGGAAAAGTAAATACTAAGTAAAAACGATGGAAAAATCAATCAGGGATAAAAATAAAGGAAGGAATGAAAAGGAAAATAGAATAAATAGTAATGATCAGAATAACGTAAATGGGAAACATTAGAGGTGAGAATAAAAATGCTGTTAAGAAAGAAAATTGAAAAAATCTAGAAAAAAACATTGAAATCTGAAAAATAGAAAATATTGTAGTAAATTCAGGAACGAATCTAGAAGAAATAACGAATGTTGCGTTAGAGTACAGAAGTAAAAGATAAATATCCGATAACTGTGAACACAAAGAAGAGGAGTAAGAAATAAACAACATGAAACGTAAAAAGAAAGCAGTGAAACAATTCAGGGTTAAAAGAGAGGATAAGGAAGTTCAAAAAGAGAAAGAAAGAGACGTAAAGGCAGCGAGATATATAAAAAGGGAACCATTGTATATAACCAGCAGAAGAAAAAATATGAAACAATTCATTAAACACAAAGAGGAAGAAAAACAGATGAAGAAAGGAATGTAAAAAAAGAGAAGGAAGAATAGGTCAGGGGAAGTGGCTAGTGGGATGCGACTAGCAAAAATAAAACAATTAAATAAAAACGCCAGAAGAAGAAAACTATTAATAATGCAAAAGGAAGCGAAGGAGGGAGAAGAAGATGAAGATGAATAGGAGAAGGACGAAGAGGTGGGAGAGGTGTGTGGGCACCGTGTGACGCAGTGCGAGTGGCGCAGGACGTGGAGGCGGAGCCGGAAGTGAAGGTGGAAGGGGAAGTGGAGGTGGAGATGGAAGTGGAGTGGGAGCTGAAAGTGGAGATGGAGGTGGAAGTGGAAGTGGAGATGAAGGGCAGCGTCGTAAAGGTAGGGCCCGAGCGGAATTCGCCCGCGGAGGGGCCGATAAAACGCCAGAGGAACATCGCGATAAAAGACAAAATTATCGTTAAATTTTATGCCGCACCGGAATATTACAAAACCTGCATATCTCTGTTTCCACTCACATCACGTGTCCCCAAAATTAAATTATTGGAAAGTGATAATTCCGAGATTGCACACGGAAATATGTCTTTATTCTATTTTTATGGTTTGTTGTGGCATATTTATAGGACAGTACTCAAGATAACCAGGAAAAGGGTCAAGGAGAGCCATGCACTTTAGTTTGTAAGTTATACCTATTTACAAGTTTTTTTGATAATTTTCAGGTGTTCTATCTAAATGAGTTTAACTCGTAATAAGTCTAGCTTGTTTGTAAATCATGAATTTTACAAATCTATATTTATGAAATTATTTCATAATAAACGAATATAGGCAGATTTTTTAATTTTCTTTAAGAAAGTAATTTTATTTTTATATCATTTAATAAAACGTTTCAAAGCGAGAAAATATGTGAGAAACTGTTTTCCAAATCAGAGTATCCACAGGTGGAGTAAACTGGGGTGAATCATACTTCGAATAACTGAGCACGGAATTTCTCGGAAAGCGTAGACATATTAAAGGAAAAGCTATACGCATGTGACCCAATTCTTGAAGGTGCCGTGAGTGAAGTTCTTGAAAAGAAAGACTTAACGAACGAAGTACCTCACGCAAATGCAAATCATGAAATAAACAAGATTGTTTTAAAAAAGTATCGTTTGACCGAAAGTTTATTTGCATAAATTGCATACGTTGCCTTAAAACTCAGAAAATATGCATTAAGCAAAGTCATAAAATCAAAACAATGAAACATCACAAACTTACAGTTTCTCATAAAAGTAATATAACCAACCAAAATGAATCAATCGTCTTATATTAGGGTTCATACTATAAAATGACATTTAAATCGTAAAATTATAGTTTAAATAATACGTTTTAGGAAACCCACTACTGCAGGAAATAGAATACATTTACATAGTAATTATTATATTTTTATGAAAAAAATCGACTCTCCGAGTAGGTTCTATGTGTATTGCCGAAACCCTCAAAGATGGGAATGGGAATTCTGTCGATGCAAGCTTCACGTGCTTTGCTGAATCAAGTGCTTTTGAAGGACGTCTCACAAATAAACAAAGGGCAGAAAGCTAATATTTACACAGCCGCAACCACTTTTAGTCACGTCACATTCTTTCCCTCTGTTAGCCGTCATGAAAGGTCAAAACATCTGAATACAGACACAAAAATCCTTCATGCACAGATTTCCAAAAATCACTGTTAATACAAGGCATATAACAAATCGTCAAGAAAATGTTCGAGAAGGTGACAGCTTAAACAACAGCCGCCAATTGGAATGCATTTATTCTCCAAATCCTGAACGTTTGCTGTTGTATTCAAGATATATGAACACAGTCGGAAATAAACTTAATCTCGTAGAGAAAACTCAAAAATAAATATAAAGAGGTAGGACCGAAAATAAGTACGACCTTGAGCCGGTGTCTTCTTTTCAAAATCAGGATAAGAGAATGCAGCTCATTAAGAAGTGGGGTTTATTCATTTTCACAAAAAAAAATTAAGAACTGCAAGCCTAGAGTAGTTTCAAGCGTTGGCCCTCGCAACGAGGCGAGAGGCGCAACACGGGGTCAGGCGAGCGGCGGAGGTCACGGACCGCGGCGCGGGAGGCTGGGGGGAGGGGGCGGCGGGCGACTCACCCACCTGGGAGCAACAGGAAGAGCAGCAGGCGCAGCAAGGGGCGGCGGGCGGCGCCGTCCGCGGGCCTGGCCGGGCCGGGCCTCCCTCAGGCTCCGGCGTCGGCGTCAGCTGACAGCCCGAGGAGCGCCGCACTGCCGGGCCCCTGGCGGCCTGGTCCACCTCGACGCCCAGCCGCCGCCGGGTTGCGCCACACCGCGCGCGGGAGTGCCCAGCCACCGCCACCGCCGCCGCGGCGCCAGCCCCCCAGCCGCCCCCGGCCGCGGCCCCGGCCCCGGCCCTGCCCCGGCCGCCGCCGCCTCCCCGGCGATCGATCGGCCCGCGCAGCGCGCCTGCGCCGCCGCTCCCACCGCCGCCCTCGCCGCCGCCTCCGCCGCCGGTTCGCGGCTTCGCGCCGGAGGCTGCGGCGACGAACGAGGCGCAGGCGGCCGCCGATTCTTCTTCTCCGCGCGGCCTCCCCTGCTCCGCCCGTCTTCGCGGTTTCCAACCTGCGCTCTTGATGAGCTCACTGCTCGCCTTTGTTTCGCCCCCTGCCCAACCCGAAGTTTCGGCTTAATTAGTTTCGTTTCCCCTCACTATTTCCTTCGCTGCTTTAAAATGTATATTTCTTCATTATCTGATGCTAGTATTTCGTGTTATGAAAAGATTTATTATTCAAAAGCTTTGGTTTCACAAATATCCAGGTGGCAAGTCAGACAAATCCACAAGAGAATGATTCCGGGGGGACTCGAAAAAGAGGAGGAAAGAAAGTGGGACATTAGATAAATGAGATCGAGAGAGAACGTCATGGAAAGAGGGAAGGGATAGAGGGAGGAAGAACGAGAGATGCAGGCGTGACGAAGTATCTGAGACGTAGAGGAACCAGCGAACGATAAAGACAATTATAGGAATTATAATCGCCTGGAAAGCTTTTCGACTTGAAGAGGGAGATTTATTGCCAGCTTAAACTGTTTACACCAATATTTCAATTCTGTTAATGCATTTCCTCTCCTAAGACTAATGAAAAGATATTGCCTTTCCCAGATTATATTATTTTCATATAAATTACTTTTTTGCTTTCTTTCACATCAATAAAAATGGCGTAATGTTTTACCACAGATCTGAGCAGTATTTTACAAGGCAAATGAAAATCAGAATAAAGGTCCCTGACTCTTTAATTTCTCGGATTAAATAATGTTTTCTGTCAGTTATATTCATGAATACTATTTCGAATTGGGTTTTGAATATAATTACTAACTAAATAATAATCATATATAATAATATGTTTCATGATGTATCATATTTCCTTACTTTTTACAATAGTCTCCAACTACATGTCTCTTAAACGACAAGAGAACAATGGTTCTTAATTATGACTGAGTAGGAAATCTAGTGGGAAAAAAATCATTCTTACACATATCAGAACTCATCACTTTTTTGGGGAGGAGGGGAATCTGTGCATTAACTTTTTAAAAATCTAACTTTTAGAACAGATTTTATTAACGAAAAATCACTATCAATATTGTCGTTTGCATTGTTATTTTTTGCAAATTTTGAAAAAAAATATTTTATCGAAAATGGAATCTTTGCCGTTTAAAACTATATTGCTTTGTTGTATTTGAGAAAAAAATTAAACATTCAGAGCCTTTTTGAGAAAGTATTTTTTGAAAAAGTGCTTATATTATTTCATGCAGCTTACGAGAAAACTACTCATATTTACGAGAAATAGAACATGACTATTTAAAAGCTATCTTTGAAGAACACATTTCACTTTAAACATTTCTATTTTCAATATTGTAGGTGTAGAAAGGTACCAAAAAAATTGAACTTTTGCAATTTTCAAAAATTCAGCTAATGCATTGAAAATGCATTATATACAATTTTAAGTGTGCTTTGCTCAATCGAAGGAATTAATTTTTTTTTAAATGTAGTCATTTTCAGAAAAAATTGAAACTGTTGAGGCTTTATGTAAAGTACCCGTTTCAAATTCGCATAACCTCCAATTGATAGAGGAATGTGAATTTTGGAGAAAAGCCGCTAGAAGTCTCCAGACTGAGGTTGAATTCCATTTAGATATCCAGCTATTGCCTTAAATCCTCCACTATGGCGACTAGAACCCTAGGAACTCCAGGCCAAGGACGGAGCAGGCACACCCGCGTTGAAGCAGAGCAATCGCAGCCAGTCAGTTGGCCAGAGACGAGCGTTGAGCAACGGAAGAGTCGCGGCGTCAGCCAGGCGGCGCGCAGTGCAGGCGCGTGCCCCGAGACAGCACGCGAGGCGGAAGCAAACAAACAGAAGCCCCCCACCCCCAACGCGCGTCAATTCTCGGCAGCGCCCTCTCTCCTCCACTGCCGCCCCGCCCCTTCTTCTCTCCTTCCTCCCCTCCCCTCCTCTCCCCACCCAGCTACGACCTGCGCCTGGGAGCTTACCGCGCGGACCAGCATTCCGTACTCAGCCGGGTGATTCCCCACCGCTCCGCACTCCCCCTAGGCCCACATTTCTCCTCTCAGCCTTTGACCCGCATCATCTCCCAGTAGCCTGTGATCTCACCGAGCTATCCCCCACTCCACGTCACCACAGCTCCCCGCAAACCTTGCTTTACACTAAAATTTCCGTTAGCCCTTTTGCGCTCCGCTATAACCCTCTCCCCACACCTTCTAGCCTGAATTCCTTGTTCCAACCTGCTTTCAACTGTTTCGTCTGAGATCTCTCCGCTGTCCTTCCTTCGTTGCCACTCCGCTACGCTCTCTTCGCTCGCAAGTATTCCCGTTCTACTCCACGTTCCTTGATCAGCCTCGTTTCGCCTTCCCCCACCCCAGGAGCCCGCGTAGCATCAGCGGGTGCGCCGCCCCGCAGCGCCAGAAGCCGGTCGACATCGCGGACGCCGCTCCGTTCTAATAGGCTCAAGAGCGCTCCGGCGGCCTGGAAGCCGCACCCCTGCGCCGCGTCAGCCCCCCCTCCCTCCCAGCCCCACCCCCACACGGCCATGGGGCCGAGACGCCACGGGCAGCGCTTCGAGACCCGACCAACAAGGGAATGCTCAAGGTCGACGTGTCGAAACATGTCTTGAATTTTATACACGGGTGTGGATGTATGACCACTTGTGAATAAACGTTTGTGTGTGCAATTTAATATATGGAAAGTGCACACACAAAGTTTCAGCCGTTCGTAAGCACTGGAAGCATTAAAAAATATTATACCTGTTTTTTTATCGTGCAAGTTGCTGTAAGATTATGTATACCTGGATGTGATTGCACACTGACCTCACTGATTTCGAATTATTATCGCTTAAATGGTAAAAAAAACTTTCTAGTTAAGGTGTTCACCCCTAAATTGTGCTAAATAAAGTGCGGAATTCAGAAGGTTGAAGTCATTAACTTCAGAAATCTTGAGATTATTATTTCATTAATTTTTTGTTAGTTTACGTCTTATTGAGATGAGGTTCACGTTAATAATGAAAGGGTAAAAGTTCGCCTACTTCAGTAGTGCACTATTATTATTGCTATTATCAATTTTGACAATTATCTACGTTACTAATTTCCTATGCACAAGAAATTGGAAAAATAATAAGCAGCCTCAGCCCATGAGAGAGGTTTTATTAGAAACCCAAGAACTCGGAACAAAACCAGAAACGATAAGAACATTTCCATTTCGAATGAAATATGCAAACATTTTATTGTGTTATTCCCCTTATTCTCGTTGTGCGTGCCGACTGAATTATCATCCTCATTATGATTCAGCTGACGTCATGACACAGTAAGGCTTTAAGGAAGACGCCGCCGGTCATTAAATATTTGCTATTAAAGTGTTGAGTTACGGAACATTTTTTATATTCTTGGTTGTATACACACCAGTTTTGTTATATTGTACTAATTTTTATGTTATTGCAGTATTATTGAAAGTGGAGAGTTTATTTTAAAGTGGAAAGTTTAAAATAGATCTATTAATTTTATTAAATTGAAATTATATTTAACAACAGGTGGATATGATATTATTCAGTTTTCAATACTTATGTCTGGAGTACATCCTGGGTAGTATAATTCGTCAAAGGTTTTAAAGAAGAAATGTACGTCCATCTTTTTTTTAATTTGGAACATTTTACAATTCTTTAATGTTCTTTAACATTCTTTAATGAACTAGTCATCTTACCAAGTTTCAATTGATGAAGTAAATTAACATGGTTCAGTTTTTATTCCAACAACGAGATGGCCAAGGACGTAACCGACAACTGAACGATCGAAAACGCACGGCAGAAGAAGTATCAAAGCCGTGAGACTTTCTAAACCTCTTCGTATAAAGAACAAAATCGCATTCGGCAAAAAGACGGGAAATTATTTTAGTAATTTGTTTGTACTTGGCGCGTCGGCTCGTGTGCGGGCCATGGCCTACCAGCGGCGTCCCGGCCTCAAAATAAATTATATTACTACAAGATATTTCAAACACAATATTAAACATTCATCAAATATTTAATTGACACGTGGTACTTACAAAGGTATTTCAATACTCCCTCTCAGTCAACGATCGTATTTGAAACATATGTACATTCTTCTCTAAAAGAAGACTATTTTCGATTTCCATTACACTTCAGTCGCAAAAGTATCCATTTCCATTCCATAGTGATAGTGTTGTTGTCGAATTATGATTAAAAGATTTTGGAAATCACTGCCGTTCGTCCGAAGGGAAGTAAGTCGAGAGTTCACTGTTCGCTCCGTGCAGGGTAGTCTCGCCTCTGCATTCCTGGAATGGCAAAGGAAAACGACTTCTTCAGAGTTTGTTATCAAAAGCGTTCATCTGTCTCTTGTTTATACACTGTTCAATTAACTTGCATGTATGTTTATCAGGTGGTCCATAAATAAATTAATTATAACGACCAACATATTGTAAAATTTATAAATGAAATAATTTCAAAATTAAAAAGTGACGTTTCGTAACTTCGATGTTCTTTCAGGGATGTCTAATATGGAAGGTCTCAATAAATAATTTCAGATAAAGTTTCTTGAAAACTCAACCGTTTTCTGAGAAAACTAGTTCAAAATTCTGCATTTTCAAAAACACTCAATCGCCATTCTCACAAAAACGGCTCCAATTTTTTTCTTCAAACTCTTTGAACGGATAGTGCTAATCGCACTCTTTAATATAATGCAAAGTTCATTTTGAGGTAATACTTTTTACTTGCTCAAAAATTATACAAATGCAATTTATTTGAAAAATCTCTCACGCCGTTTATATGCACATTTCCCGTAATCTGTAAACTCTGTTGTACTTGTGAGTTAATGTGCTTAAAATGGCTTTGAATGAAGTTCATCGAAAGCTCAAAAATTTTCTGTGAAAAGGAGCTTCAGATTTTAAATTTACACTAGCGCTTAAACGCCATTTTCTTAAAAACAGCTCCAATTTTTCATATTAATTTGCCATGTAGGCCGAGATTTTACTGTTCTTGAATATTATTAAAATAATATTTCCATTCTACAATTAGGATACCGAAAATTAAGAAAAGGTTTTTAAAAAAGTACTTTGGGCGGCAATAGATGGCAGCCGGCAACAGTATGTGGAAAGTCTTAGTGGCTCTCCGAGACTCAAGGAAATAGAAAACCAATACGAGAAAGTCTGTGCCATTCTGTTGCACCACTAGTTTATATGACGACATAGTTTCACTTAGCAAAGTATGGCATACTTACTTATGTTACACTCGGGTCAAGCATCTATTTTAATCATGTGATCGACGACGTAGCACGTCGTTTACGGCGAACGGTACGTAAACTCGTCCAATACAATCATACACCAGTTACATCTTTCTATGTAGCGCGTCCATTTTGCCCACGTTTCGCACTTGCGCAGGCTCACCCGCTTCGTGTGCTCGCAGACGGAGCCGCAGCGCTTGCACACGGTGGAGGAGGAGGAGGAGGAGGACGAGTGGCTGGAGTCGAACGACGCCTTGTCCGTGGTGCAGGGCGGCGGCGGCGGCGGCGTGGTGGGCGTCGGCGGCGTCGTGGGAATCTGCGGCGCCAGCGCTATCGGCGTCACCGTCCCCACCTCCTGGCAAACACAGTGGCATGACCACGCCACACCCTTGTCTCCTGTGCACATAGTAGCGCATCCTATGGTATTCTGAGAGCGCAGACCCATGAAATGTCATCCAGAGGAAACGTACCCTAGAACTGAGTTTGTAAGTATATACCATAAACTCGTCTTTTAAACTTGTCGATCGAACAGCACTCCATTCTAAATGGGCGAATAACACTGCCCTCTAAACAAATTATTTTTTTTAAAACGCATATATCCCCTACTCCGTCTACCTCAAGTTGAGGCTCAGCCAATGTAAGAAAAATCCCAAAATATATGCCTCGATCTGAACTTTGTAACCAAATATACGCCTTTTCGGATGTATTCCGTGTATAGAAAAAATCTGTTTTATACATCTCTCACCCCATATGCGCGTCAGTTAATATTGACGAGAAACTACATTCTAAACGTGTAAACAACACTGTCTTCGAAACAATTCTGAGATGTCTTTAAACACGCAAAACGCACCCTTCTCCATCTACCTCACCTTTAGGCTCAGCCAATGTAAGTACTGTAGAACCCCAGTAAACCGAACTAATTGGGGGTGTGGTGTGTTCGGATTATCCCCCAAAATGTACCGTTCTTATACCAATATATCTATAGGATTACCAGACAATGCAACCTAACGTGCGATGTGATAAAATGGCCACGTGGCATAGCTATCGCATTATCAATCAGATTCCATTCCTTGCGGCAAAAGAAGATACCGGTTTTGCAAGTTCCTCTACGTGATAATTACTGCCACATCAACATGTGATATTCACAGCAGTTCAACAAACGTTTCATTTCGACAACTTCCATTGCAATAATTAGTTGTTGAGTTGTACAGTAATCAAAAAATCCCTTCTCTACACTACAGATTCCCCTTTTTCTCTCTCTAATTTCTGCTACATAAACATGTGATAGTTTAACAAACGTAGTTCAACAAACTTTTCATTCAACAACACTGTCTTCGAAATAATTATGAGATGTTTTTAAACACCCATAACGCACCCTTCTCCATCTACCTCACCTTTAGTGTCAGCCAATGTAAGTACTGTAGAGTTCCATCATAAAATCCGTTTTCTTCACTACAAATACGCATTTTATTTATTTTGTTTATTTTTTCTTCTAATTTCTGCTACATAAACATGTGATATACCCCGTAGTCCAACAAACGTTTTATTTCGACTTGTATTTAAATAATTAGTTGTTCAGTTCTACAGTAATCATAAAATCCGTTCTCTACACTACAAATACACATTTTATTTATTTTATTATTTTTTCCTCTAATTTCTGCTACATAAACGTGAGATATACACCACAGTACAACAAACGTTTCATTTCAACAACTTGCATTTGTTTGCGCAAATTATTCAGTTCTGCAGTAATCATAAAATCCCTTCTCTACACTACAGATTCCCCTTTTTTCTTCTAATTTCTGCTACATGAACATGTGATAGTTTAACAAACGTAGTTCAACAAACTTTTCATTCAACAACACTTATTCGAAATAATTCTGAGATGTTTTTAAACACTCATAACGCATCCTTTAGGCTCAGCCAATGTAAGTACTGTAGAGTCACAACATAAAATCCGTTCTCTACACTACAAATACGCCTTTTATTTATTTTGTTCATTTGTTCCGCACCTGGTCGAGGAGGTGCTGCGCGGAGGCGACGCGCGCGGACGCCTCCTCGACGAGCGTCTTGCTGCGCGCCGCCGCCTTGGCCGCCGCCTTGTGCGCCGCCGCGTCCTCCTCGAGGAAGCGCCTGCCCGCGGGCGTCTCGAAGTAGGGCGGGCCGCGCCCCAGGCGCAGCAGCGCGCGCAGCTCCTGCACCTGCTGCGCCTCGCGGTCGCGCTTCGCCGCCGCGTGCCCGCGCTTCGCCCCCGTCAGCACCGAGAATTGCTGCGCGCGCACACGCGTTAGCTTTGCTTCGTCAGGCGCTCTCGGAACCAGATACACAACACTTAAACACGTTTTTATTGTACACCAGCATTATAAACTACCTTTTCTGTTGCAAGAAATCGTTCATGAGAGGCATTTTACGGCACGAATGACGACGCATTAGCATTTTACGACACGTATTCAGCCAATCGCAATGAGAGATCGTGGGCGGTGGCGGTAAATGGAACAGCCGACCACTGTTTTCCTTCTCAGATGTCAAATACCCATGTCGTCATAAGTTGTTTCGCAAAATTAAATTTGATTCTCTTATAAAATTATAATGCAGTTATACAAAAAAAAATTGAAATTTTGTTATAATGTTGCGTTATAGAATTCGTACAAAATTGAAAACTCGCATCTAACGTCTCTCGGTTTTAAAACATGTACTCGTGCAATAAAGCTTAACATTATAAACGAATTGCTTAAACTACAATTTCTGCCAACCTTGATGACCAAGGTGGCTCAGAGCGTGTACCGATTCAGCACTTCGGTGCCAAGGTTCGCGAGTTTGACTCCCGCCTTGGGCATGGTTGTTTGTCCATTGTCTCTCGTGCATGTGTTGTCGCGGTTGTTAATGCGTTCCATCGGGACATATAAAGGCTAACCGGCTGTGGGCTGCATAAAGCCCTAGGGGAAAAACTTTTTTAATTGGACTAAAAAATGTGGCTTACAGCTGAAGCCCTTAAAATGTGAAACCGAAATGTTTAACCTGCGAAGAACAAAAATCCCTCCCTATTTAAAAATAAATAATTACCCGAGTGCATGGGCCCCTTCGAATAAACCAATTATTTACCTAAGCGTTCTCCTGGATATTCGTCTCAAATTACATTATTCACAGACTGAATAAAACCTATTGAGATCTACTCAAATTATGTCCCCTAATTAATAGAAAATCATCTCTAAAACTAGAAAATTCTCTGCTTCTCTGAGAATTAGTTTTAAGACCCTCAATAACTTATACTGCCCCAATCTAGGAAGGTGCCGTTCCTTCCGTTCTGAAACCCTTTCAAAACTTTCCAAACTAAAGTTCTACGCACAATTACCAATGCCCCTCGGAAAATAACCAACAGACAACTACATAGAAAACTGGACATAAAACCAATAATCAATTTATTTCCTTACTGTCGTTCAAAGTCTTTACTAACCTCCAAACTGCCCCATGCACCAGTCACTTTAACGTAGATAAAAGCAGCTCCAACAAGAATCAAATCTCGTCTCCCAAAGATCTGTTTCGACCCCCATAACCTAAAGAAATAATTGTCTCACCTTTAGCTATATATCGTTCTATCCTCTTATCTTCAATTTCATAAAATCAACTACAGCCATCATAGAGGTACGCAGTGAGGAAGTCTTCGCTCAGAAATAGGGGTGTAGTAAGCTAATTTGCCGTTCATCGTGCCTTCCAGCCACTGTAGTGCATCCATGTATTATATTATATAAATAAAATCTAACACTCACCTGTAAAGTACTGCTAACACTACCATTGGTCTGGTTAAATAAATTTTTAAAAGATATTAAGTGTGGGATCTTCCAGATTCATTAAAAAACACTACCCTCCTACACCATAGTAAAAAAACACTTTTACTATGGTACTATTTTTAGACAACCCTACTGACTTTCATTTTTGGTTCAAGTATACAAATTACTTAATGATACATTACAATCAGAAGTAGCTGATGCAGTCAGACGAAATTATCATGTTTTCTTTGTAACCTTCACAAATTTATCTGAACACATGAGCATCGTCTTACTTTCAGCACTAGTGCTAAAAATTGAACTTTTAGAACGCTATGCAAGCTCTGAAAAAGAGAATTTTACAAGTGGCTGTCTAAAGAAAGCTATTTGTAAATGATGAAAGCGAAAAGCATCCTTTTCATTAAAGACAATCCTAAGGAAAGACTTGTCGTTTTATAACAAACCATGGTCATAAAACCTCGTAAGAATAGTAATGCTGGATACGAAATTAATCCTCGGTCCAACATAAAAGAGATTTAAGGATAAAAAAAGATGTTTGCAGTTTATGGCATATTTGAGGAAACAGGCGCACATGCAAGCCCATAAACCTATTTCGCCGGACCGCATTTTACTATCGTGCATTACTCGGAAACTATGAGTCCTAAGCCTTTTAAACTACGTATTCGTGTCTCTTTAAAGAACATGAGTTAATTTTTTATGCCGCAATTTACAAAATGAGACATTTTTAGGTGTTCTATTACGTTTTCGGTAGAGTCTCTCACTCTCTAATATGGGTAGCCACAAACGCTGAAAGCTGGGTTCCAATTTAATCCATTTTCACATTTAAAACAATATTTTTATTAAGTTAAAATGATTGCATGGATCAAGTACGTTAACATTAATTTATAAAAGAGAAATTAATAATTTTATTTTGTCAACAATTTTAATGACGAAGCCATACAAGTTACAACCTTTCGGGATTTGTTTTATCACTTCAAATAAAACTGGATAAACTGATTGATTAGTGATTCCATTCACTGCTAATATTATCAGTCCCGTAAGTGTAGTTTATGTTGTAACAGATACATAAAAATAAGCGAGAGTTGAAGTATTTAGATTATCGAAAATTTACTTTAATGTTCATCTCAATACCATCTTTTTTTCTTCCTCTGGCTTTTTCCAGCTTCAGAGAACGTCAATTTTGACTATCCGCGCCGGATACTCACTATATCCCACATGGGGACACATATTAACCTTTACACTAGACACTGGCACACTGACGCACTGGCTCCTCGGTCAGAAAACTCACAAGGCCTTCCGCGACAACACTCCTACACGAAAGACAAGGGACAAACAACCATGCCCACGGTATGGACTCGGCACACGCTGTAGCCGCCTCGGTCCTCCAGGTCGTTCATCACTACAACGTATATAATTGGCAGTGTTTCCTTTTTAATGGAGTGCGTCGGCGCAATGGTGTTGCGGGGGCGCACCTGGAAGAGGTTCTCCTCGCTGACGGACATGCTGATGGAGGTGCGCCGGTGCGTGGCGAGGCGGTAGAGGTTGAGCGCGGCGGGCGAGGACGTCTTCTCCTGCCAGCTCGGCCGCACCATGGAGAGGCGCGCCTGCCGCTTGGTCAGGCGCCGATGCTCCACGTGCGACAGGTCGCAGCGCGCCTCCTCCCGCATCTCCAGCCGCTGCGCCGACCGCTCGCGCAACTGCTCACACACGCACACACACAATGCAAGAAAAACAACAATCCCAATACATGTCAGCGAAGATCCCAAACTATTGATCTATTGATTCTAGAAAGTAAAATTTAGTTCCCATTACGAAAAATGTAGCCGCGAAGAAAATACTTCAAAATTTATCCTCTGAACGCTTTTTTTGTTGCAATGGGTAATGCATTTAAGACAGATTGAGAGCCGGTATTTTGGGGGAGCGAGAGAGGAGGGGGAGATGAGAGGTAGAGGAGAGAGGAGGGGAGAGGAGAAACGACCGGAGAGGAGAGAGGGGATGAGAGGAGAGAGAAGTACAGAGAGAAGAGAAGAGAGGAAAGGAGAAAGGAGAGGAGAGACGAGGAGAGAGGAAAGCACAGATGAGGGATAGAAAATATGGGCATGGAGGAAAGGAGAAAGATAGGGGGTAGGGGAGAAAGACACGAGAGGGACACAAGACAGACGACAAAGGAGAGAGAGAGAGAGAGAGAGAGAGAGAGAGAGAGAGAGAGAGACAGAGAGAGGCCGCTGAAATGTATCAATAATATTTTAGGTATACTGATTTTCATGTGTAGATCACTAGAGTAACATTTCTGTTTTAACTTAGAAAAGAAGAGATGCTGAAAATTATGGAATTCGAAGTGAGTCGATGATGTGTTCTGATGAATTGTGAAATGCAAAAAAGCAATAAAAAATTATAAATTTGCATGTATGAAGTGCATAAACGTTGTGAAAGAAATTTGGCTGATGTCATATTGAACGCACATTGAAGGCTCAAGTAGCGACCTGACAAATGTTACGCGGCACGCATCATCTCGTCCCTGCTGCAGACAGAGGGTGATGAGGGGGAGAGGAGAACGAGAGGAGAGAAAACATAGAGGAAGAGGAACGGGAGAGGGGAGAGAGGGGACGGGGAGGGAGAGGAGTGAGAGAGAATAGGGAGAGAAGAGGGAGAGGAAAGGATGAGGAGATGGAGAGGAGGAGAGAGGAAAGGGGGAAGAGAGGAAAGGAAGGGGAGAGGTAAGGAGAGAGGGAGCGGAGAGCCGAGAGGGCGCACGCACTATCTCCTCGCTGCCGCAGACGGAGGGTGATGAGAGGGAAAGGAGAGGAGAGAAAAAATAGAGGAAGAGGATAGGGAGAGGGGAGAGAGATAGAGGACGGGGAGGTAGATGTGTGGGAGAGGAGAGGGAGAGGAGAAGAGAGGAAAGGGAGAAGAGAGGAAAGGAGAGAGGGAGAGAGGAGGGGGAGCGGAGAGTCGAGAGGGCGCACGCACTATCTCCTCGCTGTCGCAGACGGCGACGGCGATTGCCTCGACGGCGGAGCGCACGGCGCGTCGCAGGCGCATGCGGCGCGGCACCATCTCCTTGAGCATGTCGACGAGCAGCGGGTCGGGCACCTCCATGCCCGGGTGCGCCGTCAGGTCTTCGTCGTCGTCGCTGCTGCTGCCGCTGTCCTGCTGGTGCGACGCGCTGCGCTCCAGTTGGCCCCGGAGCTGCTCGCGCGCCGACTTGGGGAACGGGTGGAACCAGCTGGGCGGCACGCCGTACGTCGAGCGCAGGGGCTGCTCGGCGCCCCCGCCGGCGCCCGCGCCCACGCCCTCGCCCGCGCCGTCGCCCGCCTGCCTGCCCGACGCCACCACCGCCTTCGAGCTGGACGTGGCCGCCGCCGCCGCCGCGGCCACCGCGCGCGCGCGCTTGCGGAACTCGTAGGAGCTGAGGCGCAGCGGCGGCAGCGGCAGCAGCCAGCGCTCCGACTCGCTCAGCAGCGGCCGCAGCGACACGTGGTACGACAGGTCCGGACGCTGCGCACGCCCACCACGGAAGTTATCAAACAAAAAACTTGATTCGCTTCAATTCAATGATGCCGTATTTTGATGATTAAATGATGCCGTCTGACCACGCGATTTTCGTTACGATCTTTTCACCTTTTAACGGAGAAAGAAGGTATCACTCAGCCAACGAAACAGGTGATTTGAAGATACTTCTCATAGGAGTATAGCTCAGAGGCTTCTCATTGGCTTCAGGATCTTTTCCACGCAGTTAATCTACAACATGGGACAGACGGGTTTACGTCTCCTCAGAAAGAAGGCATTGATTTCTTTGGTTCCTAAAATCAGCGGCTTCGATCAGTTTTGATCCCGCAAATTTAGTTACAACAGCCCGATACGTTGACGTTACACCATTCAAATCGCTGCAGCATCAACCAGGGATGTCATGTAGGGCAAAATTCCACCAAATGGGCGGAAAAAAGGTGACGACTTGATGGAAAAAATAAAATTTTGTGGGACTACGGCCAATGCGCGAAACTTGTTGCTTCCGAAAGGATTTTGGGCGATGCCATGGTTTTTCACTTAAATCATCAATAATACCTACCTTTTCCTAAAAATTGTCCATGTATTGCTGTCTTGTGAAAATATGTTCTACGTACAGGAGTTTTAGCCCTGAAACTCTTGCAATGTAAAGCTATTATGAAAATGTGTCAGAGACTTTTTTTTATTCTTACTTAAACTTGTAATTGTATCTTCCTTCTCCTAAAAATTTTATAAATATTGATGGTTTGAGATAGGCTTTATGCATAAAGGTGTTTAGTTTAAAACATCTGGTGAAAATGCTGCTATTTGGATATAACCAGCCCCAGTGTCGGAGCTCGCTTTTTCACCTCTCACCATTTTCACCTGTCAGTCATTTAGCAGAATAGAGCGGATATTTTATACCCCCTATGACGTATTTTCACAGAACGGATCTGACAACCCTGGCGTCAGGGGATGCACTGAGTAAAGTGTATTGTAGATTTACTTACTTTTCCATTTATTCACATATACAACTGTCAGAAAAAAATTATCTTTACATTTTTGTCATTTACGTAGATACTTAAGGTAGAAATACTTTACATTGCCAACGTCTAATCATACCTTACTCTACGAGTATTTCATACTAAATCAAACCTACTGCACCTCACAACTCCTCACAACACATCACTTTAGATTTAGGGGCGGGGCGGGGCGGGGCGGGGCGCACCTTGACGACGACCTGCGACATGTAGATGCTGCGCCGGTCCTCCTCGGTGCGCGCGATGAGGCGGCGCAGCGCGTCGGCCGTGTGCAGCTCCAGCCCCGTGAGGTCGCGGTGCACCAGGAAGTAGCGCGCGTTCTCCGAGAACACCACGTGCTCGCCCGGCCCGCGCCGCCGGTACGACGACTGGCCCGAGTACTGCACGTCGAAGCTGCGCCCCACGCCGTCCACGGTGCTGCACAGCACCTGCAACGCCGTCGCCCCGCCCCGCCTCGCCTCGCCTCGCCTCGCCTCGCCTCGGCCGCCACCGGCGCGCACAAAGGAGCAGTGTAGAATTGCAGTTTGCTCTGGCAAACGCCTTTGTGTATGAACGAACAGTTAGAGACGGTTGGGAAAGAGATGATGACGCACGAGAAATATCGTGGACGAACTACTATTCAAGTAATTCGAAACCAGTATATAGGGGTAATAATTACACAGACGTTGTGATTTGGAAGAGAAACGGTCCCATTTTGTATTATTGTATTCCCAATATATCTTAGACGTCTCGAATGAGCACAGTTAGCACAGACAATTTGTCTTCTGCGAGTTTTCATCAACGAGCATACTCGTTTGATTGGCTGGATGGAAACGCTGTTTGCTCAGATCAACGGGGACAAATGTAAGTACTTCAAAGTAGGGCAAGTGTGCAAAAACCAAGCTAAATAAAATGAAAATTCATGCTATCTAAATTATGTAATAAGTTGACCCAAAGGCCAATTAAAGAGCTAGTGCCTCTTTTCTAAAAGTTGGGTTAGAATTAAAAGAATTTTGAAGCCTTTCATTCATGACAAGAATGTTTGTCTTTTGTCTTTCATTTACATTGTGCTGCCAAGTGAGGATTTGCATTGGTTCTATGCCGCTGGCGCGTTAATTGTATTGTACTACCTGGTAGATTAATGTAAGAGAATGCTCTATCCTGAGGTAGTATAATGATGTTTTACGGCATTTTTTTTCTTTCAAGATAAAGGAAATCCCGCGAATCTGTAAGAATGAATTAGAAGAGAGCAGAAATGAAAGTTTCTATTTCATCATTTTTATTGTGACATACCATAAATCTCCCAAAGCATTTAATAAAGGGAAATATGCATAAAACGTATGATTACTTTAGAATCTGATGCATAGAAATAGTCTAAACCAAGAAATACACGTCGTCAGAACAACGTGTCAACAAACTTCGTGTTCCATGCTTGCAGGACTGAACGCGATTTTCTTGTGCGAAGCATGGCCCCGGGACATAATGTTGAATAAATGACAAGACGGCTCTGAAAATCGAGGTTCCACAATTTTTTAGGAGGGGCCAGTCTATCTCTTGACAGCAACCGAAGTAGGCGTTTCTAAATACAAGAAATAACGTATGAAATTTGTGAATGTAAGAAGTAAAGATAATTCAAAACATTAATGAGCTCAAAGGCTAAAAAATTTAAATCTGTAGAATAAATGTTAACTTTTAATAATCAATGTAAGTAAGAAGGTTGATAATGTGTAGAAGTTGCCATCAGATTTTTATTAACAGGATAATACAGCAGAACTTCCAAGAATTGCGCCTCTGTACAGTCACACGTTCACATATAATATTAAAATAAGGTAAAGCGTAATACGTCCTACACAAGTTGGTAAAGTCAAGGTAATGTTTGAAAATTAATTGATATTGCAATAAATAAAATATTAACCGGCAACATAAAAAGTCAAATTAAATCAGGAAAATCGTAAACCACCAATAAAGACATTTATTTATTTTATTAACATTTATTTATTTTAAACCATCTCAAACGGCTGCCCACCGTGGGACAGAATAAAATAAATAATTAATTAGTAGAAGTTAGTTAAAGAACACCCCACTTCATGTATATATCTCAATACTGGCTTTCACTACGATTTAATTGTTTATGTACTATGAAAAATAAATAAATAAACAAACAAATAAACAAACAAATAAACAAACAAACAAACAAACAAACAAACAAACAGATAGATAGATAGATAGATAGATAGATAGATAGATAGATAGATAGATAGATAGATAGATAGATAGGTAAATAAATAAATAAACGGCCTTTGCGTACGTACCTGGTCCATGGCGAGAGGAGGCGGGACGCCCAGGAAGGCGATGTCGATGTCGTTGCGACACAGCAGCTCGCCCGACTCCTTGAGGTGGTGCTTCATGTGGATCTCTTCGGCGCCCACCTCCAGCGTCACGGTCGTGTCACCCAGGTCGTGCATGTCGCCTGGCATTTGCACGTGGTACGTCCCGTCCGGGAAGACTTGCACGGTGGCATCGGGAATCTTCAACTCCACGATGCCGGTCGTGTCGTCAAACTCCTAGGATGTCAACATTTCATTTGTAATGTTTATAGTAATGCTACATTTTACGTAGTAACAATAGAATTTTGGTGATTACAGAAAAAAATTAACTCCGCCTGGGTCTGCTTGCAGGCACTGCCGGTCCCAAGCCCGGATAAAGGAGGAGGGTCTTTTCACTAGTATGGCAATGCTTCCACTTACTTTTGCCATACTTCTTTTAACTGTCCTATTTTGGTCACTCTCGACCCCTTGTATTTTGCGACCCCGATGCTATTAGGTTGCGAGGGCTAGGGAGTCTTTCCTTTCTGATCTTCTACTTTCTGTAAACTACTAATCTTTTTCTATCTTCTTATAGATCCTGTTCTTATGCTTCTTAATGGGGGGACAGACCTCAGAGCTGAAGTGAAAGCAATCTGTCTAGGGAGAAAACCTTATACAAATCCTGCGAGTTTGGGAGCAGTGAGGTGGCAGCCCCACTACCAAACTTTCCCTGCGCAGCGTTCGTAGCGCGGCCAGGGGAGATTCTTATTACTGGCTCACTCATTGATTGTAAACAAGGAAATCCTTTGGTAACGACATTGGCAAAGTTAAAGGACAAACGTCTTGGTATATCAGAACATGTCAATATAGGAACTTGGAATGTACGAGGCATAGCTAACAAAGAATACGAATTGCTAAGAGACGTCAGGAGTGCTAAACTCGATTTGGTTATGTTATCTGAAACTAAAAAGAAGCAGAGGGGAACATGTGATTTGGGAAACTATACATTAATTTATAGCGGTGTACCTATCGAAAATAGAGCAGTAGCAGGAACAGCTATTCTAATAAATGAGAAATGGAGAAATAGGATAACTTCTTACAGTTGGATAAATGAAAGAATTGTAACATGCAGATTCAAAATAGCTAGAGGATATATGAGTATTATATCAGTGTATGCTCCTGAAGAGGGTAGAAAAGAAGAATCTGATAAATTTTATGAAAGCCTACAAAGTGTACTAGATTCCACAAATAAAAATGATTATATAGTCATAGGAGGAGATATGAATGCTAGGATAGGACAACAGCCCATTAAGGAAATAATTGGAACAAACGGAGAAGTAGTAATTAATCAAAATGGAAAAGTGTTACGTGATTTTGTGAATTTTAACTCATTACGAATAGAAAATACGTTCTTTAGACATAAAGATATCCATAAATTTACATGGGTGAACAGAGGGTACAGATCAATAATTGACTATTTAATTGCAAATGAAAAGATGGGAAAACTATTTCAGGACGTGAGAGTGATGAGAGGAATGGATATAAATTCAGATCATTTCCTAGTAAGAGGGAAAGTAATCCTTAAAACTAAATGGGCAAGGACAACACGCAAAAAGACCACAATAAAGGAAACAGTGTGGAAAACTAACCTATTAGAAGACCCTAGCATCAGAAATTTATTTCAATCACGCATAAGACTATATATGCTAAAGGAACCCATCAGCACGAATATTGAATTAGAATGGCAGAAGCTAACCCAACTGATAGAAAGTGTAGCTTTTGAAACCTTAGGGAAAAGGAATAAATATAAGCCAAAAAAGGGACTTAATGTGTGGAATGAAGAATTGAAACGTGCAGTTCAAAGAAAGAAGGAGTCATATCTACAGTGGCTCATGACGAAAACTCCTGAGACATTGGAAGAATATAAAATACAAAGAAGAGAAACAAAAAAAATAGTAAAAGCTGCACACAAGGAAAGCTGGGAAAGATACATTTCTAACATAGAAAGAGATGTACATTGTCGCCAATATACTGCTTACAAAATTATGAAACACCTAAACAGAGAAGAAAAAGACGCAGCAAATTTAGATCTTCTAGATAGAGAAGAATGGATTAAGTTCTGTAAACATCTGTGGACAAAAGAAGAGGGAGAAGATGTAAATGATGAAGAGGAGGAAAATAACAGATGTATATCAGAAATTGATAAAATAGAATTCAATGAACTTCAAGAAGTCTTGCAAAGTTGTAAAAACAGAAAAGCTCCTGGCTCAGACAATTTAAATATAGAACTATTTAAATATCTACCAGAAGAAGCCAAAAATAGGCTTCAAGATTTTCTAAATCAATGCTGGCAACAAAAAAGAATACCAATGGAATGGAAGAAAGCAGTAGTAATACCCATTTTTAAAGGAGGACCAAGAACGGACTGCGAAAATTATAGAGGTATAAGTCTTCTGAATACGGCATATAAAATATATGGGAAGATAATAGCAAATAGATTGAGAAACATTGTAGACAGTATATTACTTGAAGAACAAACAGGTTTCCGGAAAGGAAGATCCTGCTCGGATAATATCTTTATATTAAAACAAATAATAGAAAAAAGAAGAGAATACAATCTAAAGACCTACATAGTCTTTATTGATTACAGTAAAGCATTCGATAGTGTACACAGAGGAAAACTATGGAAAATTATGGAAAAAAGAGGAATACCATTGCACTTGATCGAAGTTATAAGAAATATATACCTAGGAACACAGATAAACATAAAACTAAAATCTGGAATTATTGCCCAAGGAAATATTAATAAAGGGGTCAGACAAGGGTGTTGTATTTCACCTATACTTTTTAATCTATATCTAGACAATGCTGTGAGAGAATGGAAACAACAGATCATGAAACTTAATATAGAAGACAATTTTAAAGGAACAAATTTTATTAAAACTTTTATGTTTGCTGACGACCAGATTTTAGTTGCAGATAAAGAAGATAATCTGCAAAGGGCACTATATGAACTATATAAAATAACAAAGCAATATAATCTAAGTATATCTACAAATAAAACCAAATCCATGGCATTCCAAGGCTCACAACCTTTAAGATGTAAATTCATATTAGAAAACAAAATTATTGAACAGGTTAATACCTTTAGATTTCTAGGATGTGACGTATCATATCTCGGCGAAGTTGATATTGTAAGGAAGATAGAAAGATTCAATATGATGTGTGGCACCATCAAAACAGCGCTCAAAGGAAAGGTCCGTAAAGACACAATGCTAAAGTTTTATAAAGTTATGGCAGTGCCTTGCGGACTTTACGGAAGCGAAAACTGGACTATGAACTCCAGAACACACAGTAGACTTCAAGCAGCCGAGATGAGATTTTTAAGATCAGTCCTGGGAGTAACAAGAATGGACAGATTAAAAAACGAGACCATCCGGAAAAATATAGGAATTTACAACTTAAACGAAAAAATTAAGGAATACAGAGAACAATGGAAAAAACACCTCGAAAGAATGGAAGACGACCGTATTCCAAAGCAAGTGCTTCAGTACATCCCTAAAGGAAGAAGAAGCGTTGGTAGACCCAGGAGAAGATGGTTAGATCAAGGAGGCGCAACGGACCAACCGGTCTAATGCTTGAGGGAGAAGAAGAAGAAGACAGAAAAAAATTAAGGGATGGATCCGAAATCAAGTCGTTATAATATCTTGATCAATCTTTCACCGTTCGTTTAAAAAATACTTGCTTTACTACTTGCCCTCGGATATTACTTAATATTTTTTGTGAAAGACCTTTTCATGTCAAATTCAGCCGAAATACGTTTCATCAATAAATTTTCTGGAGTGACACACCGCGCCATTCCTTGATCAACAGACTAAACTCACTTCACAATTCCGTCGGTTCATCAAGTTATCCACGGCTGCGAACACATAGAGGTCATTATAATCGCTAGTGACAAATAAGTGACGAATTAGAAACAATATTACAAAACATGATACACATTAACAAATGACATGAAAGTTTAGGTATACAAGAAAACAAAATAACTACCAATAACTGTCAAGAGACATACCAGTGTTTTGGAATGTATCTTAACGAAAGAAGGGATTAAAAAGCAAATTATAATAAAAAGATAACTACTGTAGCTTTCAGCACATTTCGAATCTAGACTCACACTGTAGTCACAAATTTCTAGAAATATTTTAACCCCAAAACCTTTTAAATTGTAATACCGTAATAACCCTCTACTAAGTAATTTCCATACACCGAATCTGCTGTAATGATTTCACACTCAATTCCATCGTATTTCAAAGTATGCCGCACAAGACACACACATATGTTGCATTGTCATCAACAATCTGCAAAATATTACAAAGACAGGAAGATTAAAGCTTCAGCTCAGCATTAAGATTTTTTTAAAGTGTTGGTGCAATTCGCGACCACTCGTTCACAATATTTTATGAATGTTCCGGAATGGGCGAAAGAAAATATTTTAGTTCGCCAGTGTTTCGGAATGTATTATTCCTTCATTAGGGCTATGAAAGCAGACTATATTTAGCGAGTACAATGAAACAGTTTTGGAACAATAACACTTTAAAAATTACACTAGCAGTTCTACAGAATGGCACAGACTTTACCTTATTAGTTTTCCTTTGATCTTGGCTCGCAATTCGGACTTGCCACATACTATTGCCAGCTGCCATTTATCGAAAGTTTCTTAATTTTTCGATTTCATAATAGTAGAACGAAAATATTATTTTACGAATATTAAAACACAGCAAAAGCCCACCCTAAATGGCAATTTTCTTTGAAGAATTTGGAGCTGCTTTTAACAAAATGGCATTTAAGCGCTATTGTAAATGCAAAATTTGAACGTCCTTTCATAGACAACTATTGAGTTTCCGAAAAACTTCATAGAAATTCATTTCAAGCAATTGCAGTCACAAATTCAATAGTGTTTACAAATCGCCGGAAACGTGCACATTAAAAGCGTGGGAGTCTTTTCAAGAAAATTACATTTGTGTAATGTTTGAAGAAAAAAAGGATACAGAAAAATTAATTCTACGTCATCTTAAACAATGCAGTTAGCATTATACGTTCGCAAAGTTTAAAGAAAAAAAAATTGAAGTGTTTCTGAGAAAATGGCGTTTGAGCTTTTCTAAAAATGCGGAACTTTGAGCTCATTTTAAAAGAAAACGCTTGAATTTAGAGAAACTTTATCTAGCATTATTTAAAGTACTTGTACTCATAAGTAAATTAAGGTAAAGAAATTGCCGTTAAAATAAACACAAACGACGTGAGTTACAAAATTACATTTTTGTAATTTTTGAAAAAAATAAAAATAGAGCAATATGGCGTTTACGTCGTCGTATAGAGTGCATTTAATACTATCTCTACCAAAAGTTTAAAGAAATAATTTGGAGACTTTTTGAGAAAATCTAGTTTTTGTAATTTTTTTAAAATTGCATATTTTACTCGCAATACTGCGCGAAAACTACCAGTTTTATATGATTGCAAATTAAAATAACAAGTAATTAGGAATATCATGTGTGGTTATAAAATGGAAGGAGATCTGTCATAGCTAAGTCGTGATAGTGTCCCCATATCTAAAGGGAAATAATTTGAAATGTGCTGAAGGATGAACATGTCTAATGCCAATAATTATTATACTCGTATGTTTACATGCTGGACAACATTTTCAACATTTTAAATATACGTCATTCATGACAAGAGTGGATGAGACTACTAAATATGTTTTGTTTAATAAGTGTGAATGTTCAAATGCTAGATTATTTTGTGTTGTTATTATTTCTATCCATTTCCATTTATGTGTTATGTAAACTGTTGATAATATGAGATGCGAATATATTTCATCATTTCGCAGTAAAGACGTAATAACATTAATCATAGGCTGAACTAAAATGACTCTTATGATTATGAATACTAGTAATAATCTTTGTTTCCCGTCGTTAATTTTTAAATTCATTAAAAACTAGTCCCTCCTACAAAGCGAGATAGTCAAGTCACTTTCCTATAAATTTCTACTATATACATAAAACTTGTATTTATAATTATGGGAGTTAAGAGAGATGAATAGTTAAGCTGACGTTCGAAATATTTAATATTTTACAAAATAAACAGAAAGATGGATAATGAACATTACTTTTAAATAAATACATAATATGTAATATAAAGTGATGTGTTGTGAGAAGTTGTGAGGTGCAGTGGGTTTGATTTAGTATGAAATACTCGTAGAGTAAGGTATGTTTAGACGTTGGCAAAGTAAAATATTTCTACCTTAAGTATCTACGTAAATTACTAAAATGTAAAGATAGTTTTTCTAACAGTTGTATATGTGAATTAATGAATAAAAAGATGAATAAATGAATTGCTTACAAACACTAGTTCCGTGAAAGCTACAAATGCTCTCACAGTGGAAATTACAAACAATTCATCTTGAATAATAATCCTTCACCACCTCTTGCAATATCCGCAATGCGACACAATACTCATCTGTATGGTAATGAGTTACCTTCTCGTTTGCTAATAAATTAGTACAACTAATCTCCCTCGTCGTAAGCTGATGATCCAATAATTTGTCTACTCAATCAGAGAGCACAAAGTTAACTACTGTGTCTCGTTATTCCTAAATTGCTTGCTGATTTAAAATATGGCTAGGAATCAGGAGAGAGAGAGAGAGAGAGAGAGAGAGAGAGAGAGAGAGAGAGAGAGAGAGAGAATGTGTGTAACATCACTCTATGGAGAGAATCTAGTGCACTCACACAGTCGTAAACACGCTAGCGTACGTACGAAAGAGTACATCAATGAATCAACTGTTTACGCATAAAAGTCCGAAAAATAAGTAAACTTAAGGGTTTAAAAATCGGACAGAGCAATAGCCAGGTGTTTTATAGATGTGTTTTGATGACCCAGACTTTTATACATGTGTTACATCCAAATTGTTTCCATATCTTCTCAAATGTGTGAATTATATGTCAAGTTAACATACAAGTTATTTTCATCTCTCTTTCACAAGCATTATGAGGGAGCAAATAATTAAATTAGATATTTTGTAGGGGGTTGATCGTTATTTTAATTAGAGGTTGCTCCGGATTCGCCGAATGCCGCATGTGTGGAGGCGTCTTTATGCGAAACGGTACCCGAGCTCTTTGACCGTTCCGCATAAGATACAGTGTTAATCTACGACTCATGTAACTTGTCGCGCGTCAACGCAACGCTCATGTGACGCGGGCCTCAGCGTGCAGTTGGCTGAATGCGCGAGCGGCTGCGGCTGCGGCTGCGGCCGTGGGCGTACCACGGTGGCGTAGTTGCGGTGCTCGATGCGATAGGCGGAGTGGAGGACCTCGAAGTGGTCGAAGCAAGTGACGGAGCTGCCCGAGCGGCCCAGCACGGCGTTGCGCGCGGCGCGCTCGGCGTCGGCCAGCAGGCGCAGGTGCTCGGGCGGCAGCAGCGGGTGCGCGGACGGCGACGCGCCCTCCTCCTCGATGGCCGACAGCCCCTCGGGCGGCGACGCCACCGACACGCGCTTCGCCACGCCCCCGGCCGACCCACCCCCGCCGCCGCGCCCGCGCGACCGCGGCGCACCTGCGGGCACGCCCGGCGCTCATTTCCTCTCGCTGGGCGGGAAACCGCGGCAATATTACTCCCGTAAGAATAGTTCATGTTACCGAGAGAGATGGCTCAGACCATCAACTTATGTAACTGCAGCACATCGGACCGGTAGGTTCTAGGGTTCCACTACCGACGGTGGCAGCATTTTCGACACTGGCTAGATAGCAGGGCCGAGTTAAATTGCTGTCTGGAGGAGAATTCTAGCGACCGTCTGCTCTGATCAAGTGTTTTCCGTGGTTTCTCCAATCAATACCAGGCGAATGCCGGAGCAGTACGCTAAGAAACGGGGCACGAACCGCGCGCAATCTTTCCTTCTACTTCCATGTCCTATCCTCTCCCCTTAAAGACACACCTACACTTACATGTGCTACAGTTCCACACATGCCATGAGCTCAGAGCTTGTTCCGGATGGGGCAATGTCCCGCATGTGGGAGATTCCTGGTAAGGGGAAACACCGACTGTAGGTTGGCGCTGGATCTCGACACCTAGCGGGACGATCACTGCCACGACCTCCCGCGTTAAAACATGCACTATATTTTCAGGAATAATAACCTTAGCTGTTGACGTGCCCGGAATTACTAACCAATCAATATAATGCATGTTGTTGCCACAGGAGGTAGCGGTGTTCTTTCTCCGTTGGTCGGCGCCGACCTACATGTTCTCTCCTATCCAGGTATCTCTCACCAATGCGGCATCGCCCCAACCGAATCATCCTCTAACCTTCCGGCTAGTCTTCCAGCGTGTGTGGAAGTGAAACTGTGTGTAAGGGGTGAGGATGTCAAAAGGCAGAGGAAGGAAAGATCCTGCGCGGTCCGTGGTCCGTTTGTTAGGGTACTGCCCCGGCAATCGCCTAGTGATGATCGGAGAAACCATGGAAAACTGCCGATCAGAGCCGCCGGTCGCTAGAATTGTCCTCCACACTGTGGCTAGATTCGTCCTAGTTATGAAGCTAGTGTAGATAATATTGCCACCATCGGGACTACAATCCTAACCCCTCCAGGTCATAGAATTGCAGTGACATTAGTTGATTTAAGCCACCACAGGACTGCCTGCCGCCTTCAACCTTTCTCAAACGAGGATTTTCGTGCCATTTTAACAGTGTTAACCGAGGAGGAAACGAAGTTATATCACGGAAAATTCAATAGAGAATTCATATTTTTACAATAAATGCCGTAACATTTTTTGTTAATCAGATTTAACATCAATTCTAGATTTGTTACATTTTTGGCAACTTTACTTACAGTATAGATACTGTGGTATAACTTCGATGAAGAGTTCATTATAATGTGCTCGTAAACTCCTGCTGCCCGTAACCTTAAAGAACTTTCCGAAATCACAATATCAAGAAGGCTAAGGAAGTATAAATGCATGCCATAATAATTCTACGTGCCAAAAAGCTAAATTTTTGCGATTTTTTCAAGTAGTTAACAGTTGCACTCTAATAGAAGGAATCAACGACAGACCCCTGCGCAATTGTAACACATGAAGTAACCGTGCACTGTCTCGTGGTTAACTCACGACTGTCAGGTATCGAAGGGCGTTATTATCAACAGCTTCCATCAATTTTCTTTAACATTCTAGGTCATATCTTCAAAGGAGAATGGCTGTCTTATGGTAGGGTCCTTGCGTGTAAGGGTTACATTCATCTCGCACGGCGGTAGTCAGACAACTGATTCCACATTGCTCTCTCTGCTAACAGAGACACTTAAAGAAACATCTATTTTTTGTGAACATAAACTAGCACTGCATTTCTTTCACGCGACAAATAAAAATCATGTGATCCCATAATATTTCTTTTCTTGTCCTTATTCTTGCCCTATTCTGTGTCCCCCCGGATAGAAGTGAAAGAACAGAAAAAAGTTCAAAATGGCCTTGCCGTACCTAAAAAACTTACAATATCTGAATACAAACTAGACCAAAATGATTTTAATATATCTATAATTCCGTGTATAAGTATTTCTTAAATATAAAAGAACATTATTTAATTATTTCGCAATTTATTCAGGGGCCACCTCAGACCCCTCGGATACCGGAATGGCATTTGTAAGCGACTGTTAACCAAGAAACAACTTCTCAAGATAATAAGATTGTATATCATAATTAGAAAATAATAAAAGATAATTACATGTTTGTTTGGGAAAAATGAGTTACCCCAGTTCGTAAACGAAGGGTTAACACTCGCGCGGAGTATTTGGATACAACAAAAAAAGGTTTCTCAGGCACACGATCCCGTGCGTCGCACAATTTCCGGGAAGAATACGTATAGACCTTCATCAGAGTTTACAAAGTGTTTATTGACTTTCACTGAATTAGGTAGATATGCAAAGTAATTCCCAGATGAATTTTTAATTAATGCTCTAGTACTCACGCGACCTCTCTGTACTTCAAAGTCTACTATTTCCGTGTAGTTACTTCTGGAACACGATGCGCATGCAAGCGAATTTATTCACTCTTCAATTACGCTGTAAAAACAGCTTTACAGAGTCGCTTGAGGGATCTACATACCCCACACGAGCATTTATGTAACTAACGATTTATTTAATTGTGAAGGCGTAATGGTAACTCTGCACTCGCCCTACACCCGGAATTGTCTTATTCGCGGAGTAGGTAGTGATAATCAACGACCTCGGAATGATCTCGATCGATGTAAAGGCTTCCCTGGAAACAGTTGGAATTCGAGTGTAAATTGTTATGTAACCAACGTTGTATTGAGAATTTTAGCTACCACAACACATTTTAATTTTTATTTGATACCCAAATTGGGACATATTCACAGAATCTATTGTTGGTACAAATATTAGATGATCTTATTGAATTGTACAGGACCTATTGTCTGCAGTCTTTTCTCTTATTTCTTACTTTTCTAGTTGTCTATATGTGGAGTATACAAAGAAAATAAAAAAGCTCCGCTTGAGAAAAGTCTTTCACACAGGTCACAGGGGAAGCAGAGGGTTAAGCGTACTTTTCGCGAACAAGCAGCACTCGCGAGCCTCGCTACGATTGGTGGCAACTCTGTCGCCGCTGTATCCCATTGTGCGAACAATGACGCAAATACTAGCAGTTGCGACAGAATTGTGGCGGCAGAATTGCGACGAGGAAAGTGCTACTTTTATTTGGGAACGGATTGTAATCGATGCCAGGCAACGTCCTCAAACGAAACTTGCCTGTAAGCGACTAGCATACGTGCCGTTTAAGGGTGTTATCGACGCTCAAGCGACATTTGCAACCTTAGCTTTCACCGGTCGTAAATATGTCGTCTCGCATTGTTCTCACTCTCAAAGACGTGTTGGAACAATGCCACGGAGACATACGGTACCTCAGGAAAGTCTCTCCGCACAGCGATCGCGCCGGTGAGAGTGCTAGCAACAGACATTACGTTGGTATCACGAGAACCAGACAGCCTCGGACCGTCCAAGGGGGATGGGAGTGCAGAAGCAGCGGGGGGAGGGGGGAGAGATGGCGGGACGCATGCGACACTAGCGCGGTGCACGGCAGCAAAGCTGAGGGTGGAACCGGAGGCGGCGACAGGCTCTGTTTTGGATCGGTGCGGACAGACTTTCCCGGCGCGCTGTGTTTACAACTGGTACAAACCAGAATTACAAACCTCTCTGCAGAGTGGTTGAGGCTCATTACACGATACATGCTAGCCGCTTGACGATAGACGGTCCACTGCCCATGATTCAAAGGATTAGTGGACGTGTACGAGGACAGACAAATTTGTCAGGGCGATAATGGGTTGACCGTAATAGAATACAAATGGCACCGCAGAAGATGATTATACAATATGCAAAAAATATTTGAAAATGTAAACGTGTCTGAGATTAAACCAAGTAAAAAATATCACATTCACACATTTTTACAGTCAGGCAGTTATAAGACGTTTTGACTAACTGCCGTAGACGGATTACATTGTAATGAATTAAATTAAATGGGAAATAAACGGAAAGTGAACTAGTTGAACATTTGATTTGCACGTGTTACTGTTTTCTAAGCAGTTATTTCAAATCATAATCCAAATATGAGTCAAATGTTTGCATTCAATGACATAAATATAAAATCCATTTTTCTGTTATTTCAAAAAGATGAATGAGAAAGAGGTATTTTCAATGACATTTACGGACTAATGTTAATAACACAGTTGAATAAATTATAAAAAACATCAACGTGAGGGCGATGATTTTGTGAGTTCCTAATATTGAAAATCAATTAGACTTATAAATACGAACCTCCGTCTGCCGTAGTTCATCAGGACTTATTATGACTAAGACTATATAATTGTGTTAACATTTAATTTTAGTTGTTTCATTCACAGTCACGTTTTATATTTTTAAATATTTTTTAGTTTTTAGTTTTAGAACATAAAAAGTATTTACTGATACCAATTTCGGAATATCAGCGTAATCAACAATGTAAGGTCCGTAATAAAAATGTTTATTGAAGAGCAAGATATTGTTAGACTTATACTATTCTTAACAAATAATTTAGTTTTCCTTTGAAATGGCAAAATATTCTCTTGTTTTCTCGGCGTTCGTCTTGTTCCTTATGCACGAATTATGCAATGTTTCTCTCTGTTTAGAGATTTTTCTCTTTAGAATTTAATCGTTTTCTTCTTTTAGGATAGGCAATAGCATTCACTCCACACTTCTATGCAGGCATTGTTTTTTACAGTTCTTTTTACGAACAAACATGCGAACGAACATTCGAACGATCTTGTTTTGCGAACATACATACACAATTCGAGCCAATCAAATTATTCGCAGAGGCGTTCACGCAGGTAAAAATTGACGTTACATTTATTTTAGTACGGACTGCAATAAATATTTAACTCTTAACGGTAAACAGATATTACTTTCTCCGATTATTTGTAATTTTGCTATTTCGAAAATTCAGAGTATCAAGCAAATCAGTCTTGAGTCATTTTTATAAGAGAACTTGACACTATCCGATAAAAAAATTAAAGGAAAAAGGTGGTGGATAAAATATTGTTTTTAAAATTGTTCATATATCATGCAAAATTACGTGAAAACTACTCATATTTTGAAGAACTTGTACATAACCTCATTTAAAGATATAAGTTTGCAGAACAGATTTCATTGGAACTCTTCAATACTGCAATCGTAGAAAGACTTCGAAAAAATATTAAACGTTTGCAACTTTCCAAAATCTAGAGAATTCAACAAAACCCAGAGTTATGCCTTCGTCTATCCGATAAAAAAATTAATAAAAAAATTTGACGTTGTTTGTGAGAAAAAAAATTGAAAATTATCTTTAGACTTCATGTAAAGTACCCCCAAGAATCAAAATATCCGTTTCAAATTCGAAGTGCCGCGACATCAGTAACATCGATCGGCAAATTTCAATTTTTCGTGAAAAATCCTACGGACCGTTTAGATGCTATTGTTGTTGACGGACAAAAAGAGAAAGATTGCAGGATATGTACACGGTTATATGTACACAGACGGAGTGATATTTCACCGTCATCAACTTTTCAGTATCAAGGGCCAATAAAATGTGAATTTTAGCCACACGTGTTAGAGGAAGTAATTCACTATGTATTGGAGCACGTTTTATCCACTTTTTTGGTAGCACCATTCACAAATACGTTTTTCTATCACAATGAGTAGTACGCAACCAAGATTATTAAGAGAAAAACTCTCTCTGAAAGGCTGAATTTGCAAATAACCTTGTAGACTGGTGATGACGGCAAAGCCATCGAAAGCAGGTTCTCTTAATAAATCTAGGTTAACTAAGATGACTTCCATTATTTCATCCTTGAATAATGGCAATACCACCTTATCAGTATTCTCACAAATCACATCCCGGTAGTTTAGGCAGCGATATTTTGCGAATTAAGCGATTGCGATATTTCGTGGCTTGTCTGGAAACGTAGAGTGCTCCCGATACGTTCATCGTTATGGCCGTTGCCAGGGCAGCAGCTATCCTACGAATATCGCAAGACGGAGTGGGGGAGTATAATTGACCGCACTCTGGCGTTAATGCAGATTCCAGTACAGTCCTGGGGGCATAGGAAGCAAATTTACGAGCCCAATCCCGAGACTTTTACCTATTTGGTAATCTGCAGCGGTGCTTGACGACTCCATAGTGCACAAAAGCATCCTGTATCTTTCGCGCTGTCCGCAGTGTCAGATCCACTCGATGTGTAGAAAACTCGCCTCTCGTATAAACGAAGCTTTAGCTACTCTCGTATAAAGGAAGCTTAATTCGAGATACCCACAGAACCCACAGAAGACACAAAACGGCTGTGTAACAACGGCCTCTCATTGTCCGGCCCGCAATCAAACCAAACGATAAATAAATAAATAAATAAATAAATAAATAAATAAATAAATAAATAAATAAATAAATAAATAAATAAATAAATAAATAAATAAATAAATAAATAAATAAATAAATAAATAAATAAATAAATAAATAAATAAACAAATAAATAAATAAATAAATAAATAAATAAATAAATAAATAAATAAATAAATAAATAAATAAATAAATAAATAAATAAATAAATAAATAAATAAATAAATAAATAAATAAATAAATAAATAAATAAATAAATAAAATAGTGTTGGTAGGCGCGCTTACTAGGCGTGTCCTGCAGGGTGGGGTAGGTGGACGCGGGGGTGAGCGCGGTGTAGATCTGCATGGCGGGGATGATGCGCGGCACGGGCTGCTGCTGCTGGGCCGTCCAGGAGCGCGACTGCAGCGGCGCGTTTGCGTCGGTGAAGTGCGCGGTGTGGGGCGCGGCGGCGACCGGGGTGGGCACGGTGGCCGGGCGCGCGGGCCGCGTCTCGGACGCCACGGGCGTGGGCGGGCCGGGCGTCGTGCGCGTGCTGACGGCGGCCGACGCGATGGCCGACGGGGTGGACGTGGCCGGCGACGCGCGCGACGACACGATGCTGCGCAGCACGCTCGACCCGCCCGCGGTCAGCGCGCTCAGCGACCCCACCATCGACGCGCCCTCCGACGACTCTGCGCCGCACGCCGTTCAGCGGGTAAACACGGCACGCGTGCGGCCACGGCGAGGCTCGGGAGTCGCACGCGGCTCTTGACACCGATACTTCCTGGGCCTTTTGTTAGACAGCGCTTTGAGCGTGAGTGAGTCTGTATTTTGAAGGTAAGAATTATCAGTCGGAGGTGATCTCATGTAAACATCGCAGCGCTTCGTCTGCAATTGTAAAGTAAACGAGTAAAACTAGCGAGTGTTGATATTTTCTTGTGTGCAGCTGTTGTGTGCTGTTTCAGTACTGTTGTTGTCTGGAGTCTGAATAATTACGATGCTGTCTAAGCAGCGTAAATATAAAGAGGAGTATCGAGTTTTTAATACAAGCTGGGAGGAATAATTTATTTTTGTAGAAAGACACGGTAAGCCAAGTCTTTTGTGTCAAATAACTTTTTCACAGTTCAATGTCGGTAATCTAAGACTGTATCACGACACTAGCCACAATAGTTTCAATAAAGAATTTCTTGTTGGCTCTCAGAGACTTCGGGGTTCTCTCAAACTGAAATCACGAAAGAAAAACAAATGGTTAGAGTAGGGTTAGGTCAACTTTTGCCAAGGAAGCAGATTTGACAAGTGAAGTTGGCTTCATCTTGGCATTTAATATTGCACAAGCAAAAGAGCTTTACATAGAGGGGGAGGTTATTATACGAACATGGCACAAGTTATTTCTGTTTTAGAACCCGAAAATAAGAAACTGCAGAAACTAATCAACAAAATGCCCGCAGCTAGATACACAATACAGAAACGAGATCCTGTTATTTGTCAGGATATTTTAAATAATTTACAAACCAACTTTAAGCTGGCTCTCGACGAGTCTACTGACATTAAAGATAAACCACACCTAGCCACATTAGTGAGGTCGGAACCAAAGGACTTCGAGTTGGTAAAACAACTCTTAGACCACGTAACATTGAAGGGAACTACTCCCTGGATGAAGTTTTATAGATAAAATCAGTGCCTATCGATAATACTGTCAGCACTGCTACCGATTGTGCACCATCTATGACTGGCACGAAACAAGGACTTACTGGGCTTTTAAATGCTGACACATTATTTCCTGAGTTTCTACCTGTATATTGTATTATTCACAGAGGACATTTAGCAGCAAAATATTCGATTTCAAATTTTAGAAGAATGTTCCACAAAAAAAATACCCACTAAAAAGAGTGTGGTAAGACTCTTATCACAATCTTTGGTACTACTTATGTGTGTAAACCACTCTACTCAACGATCAAATTAATTAAATCTAAATGCAGGTATGAACTACCTGATAAACATTTAAGTGAACATCTGCGAACTGTTCTTACTAATTATCAGCCACATTTCAAAACAACTTACAACAAAAATGAATTCTCGAAAAAGCACTTATGAAAAGAAAAATTGCATTCCTTCAGGTGTTTCTGAATAATAATGTCCTGTATACTGTAAAGAAATGTTCTTTCATTTGTTATAAAATGAAAAAAAAATGTGTCTTCATTTTAGAAACCATATTATAAATATCCCTTCACAATGTAGCTAACTTCGAATTTTTGTGGCTCCCAAAACTCATGGTAGTGTCCAACGCTGCTACGGGGCTTTCGAGCGCAGGAGCGCTTACTTTTGCGAACCCTGCGCGAGGGCTGCGGCGCCGGCGGCGGGCCCGAGGTGATTTGCGTGCCGTCGGGGAAGGACACGACGAGGTCGCCGTTGGGCTTGAAGAGGGCCACGGTCCCGTCGCCGCGCCGCTTGAGCGTCTCGTTCACCTCGTAGTCGGTGTGCGTGCGCACGATGTAGATGCCCGTGGGCGTCCACGTGGCCGGCGCGTCGCCCGCGCCCATCTGCACCTCCCAGCGCTGCCCGTCGGGCTGCACCGTCTCCAGCGACACCACGCGACGCTGCGCCCGCAATGGAGACGGGCTTAGCGGAGATAAACAGCTTGTGGCAATATAGGATAACGTTGGTAGCGCCTTACGGCTAAATGCATCGAAAAATACTTGTAGGAAAATACAATAGATCGCAGCACAATCACAGGGGAATTTACTGATAACGTCTGAACCAATGGTCCGATTTTCGATCTGTAAACGGCATTTGACGTCTTTTTAAAATAGAATTTACGCTACGATGACCTTTTTTCCAAAAATCCAGCAAAAACGCAAATTTGAAATTAGTTCTCAAACTTCCAAGAACAAATTAAAAAATGTGGGCTTATGCGCGATGGCGACATACTTCCTGAATCGAACGCCGAGACAATCATGCAAATCGGACGAATAGGAGCGTCGTAAAGTGAAATTTACAAAAACACCTCGCCCCTCCCCCTTTCCTTCTGCGCCATTGCGTCATCCACTCGCCCGTTGTGGGCCCTCTGTCAGCGCGGCGGCACGGCCAGGCCCGGAGGCGTGCGACCAGTCCCGACGGAGTGGGCGGGACTTGCGGGACACGCAAGCCACAGTCATTTTATGCATTCGTCACTTTGCATCTCAATCTATTTTCCACGGATATCAAACTAGAGGTGCTATACTACTATTACAGACCGAGGTACATAACTATCTTTTTCACATATTTTCGTCTTCCTTCGAATACCATCTTAAAATTGTTTGAGGCATTACTCATATTCATGCAATTGTGTTAATTGTACAATCTCGGCTGTCCCCCTTCTTTGATAATGGAGTAATTATAGTGCGTTGCAAATCTGTTGGTCACTCTTTCCTTTTCAATATCACATTGCATAATTGTGTCAGTTTCGCCAAATTTCTTCCACTGTATTTTTGAATAGTTCGATTGGAATATTATCTACAGCCGGGAACTTCCCATTTTTCAGTTGTTTTGTCGCCTAATTCATTTCTTCGATCTCAGGTTCTTATTCGTAATCATCTATATTTATCCATTACTCTATTTGTAAATCCTTCTTATATAACTTCTTCGTGTATTCTTCCCATCTTTTTGTGATCTCTTTTTTTGTTGTATTTATTTTGTCGTTCTCGTTCTTAACATTCGGCATTGTTGGTTTACACTCCGTGGTCATATTTCGGATGACCTGGAAAATTTCTTAAGATCTCCATTTGTTATTATGTTCCTCCACTTCTTCGCTTTTTTCTTGAATAAACTTTTCTTTATCTTGTCTTGGTCTGGGCTGGAATCCCCGTAGAATTTTCTGACTTTCGTCTGGTCATTTGCTTTCTTTGCAGAGAAATATAATGTTTGAAAAGTAAGCAATATAAGGGCTCCGTTGTACATAATAATAATAATAATAATAATAATAATAATAATAATAATAATAATAGGCACGCGTATGGAGTAAAAACCAAAGTATGTACACTATAGTATTGCTTATATCGTACTATATAATCCATCGAATCTTCACTTCGATGTCTGTGTTTCCAAGATTTTGTGAAACATCTTTATATTTCACGGAGAAAATCTTGAATTATCTCTGAGGCTCTGATTCAGTCTGTCGATTGTGGAAACTATTGAGCAGGTTGTTGCTCCGAATGCATCGGGCGGTTTTCTTCGCGGGCATCTTTCTTCGCCACCTGCCACAAAGGACTAGGGCACGAACGAGCCTGGACTCGGGTAAAGTGACCGTGAGGGAAGGGGCCCGGGATTTCCAAGTCCGATATGGCACTGGGACAGTGGTTCGCAAATAGACAACGTGGAGAATGCACAAACCAAGTTCACTGGTCGGCTCGCTTACTCGGTGTTTTTCTCCGCTTTACACTTCCTGCTCCAAGTCCACCTGTCTACTGCGTCTGTTCATCCCCGAGCCACCTCATTCTTATAGTTGGGAGCTGACTCGATTGCGAGGCTGAGGAATGCGCTCAATGTTCTTGGAAGCTGCCCTCCCCCTCCCCGCCTAATCTGAAACTACTAGCTGTGTCAAATATATTACGCCAAGTATCCATAGGCAAGAATTAAAACATCATACGAGAATAAGGAAAACAAATAAGCAATAAGTGGATGTCATCAATGTGGAATTTTTTAACTTCACAATATGGCATTTTCTTACCAGGAGTACTCAAGGCTGCCCCGCCAGCTTCAAATCCTTCTTTCGTAATTGATGTCACAGTTCGAATAGATACTTCAGTATAGTTTACTACCTGAAAATTGCTGTTATGCAGCGTGTGTTGAAGAACGCCCGAATTCTTTTCTTTGTCACATTTCTTAATAACGAGACGTATATTTTCCCTAGCTTAACTGTGTATTGTGTGGCCTTTACTACGAACAGAAGCCATACCGTTCCACCAAAAGTCACAAACCAAATTAAAATTAACACGCTATACACTTGTGCTACGAACAAGAAGCAAACAACATGTCACTCACTCATTGAGTTCATGTCTTCTCAGAACAAGAAACATTCTATATTAGATGAAGTGATATTGAACCTCATACAATGTTGTCAGAGCAGATATACTATTTCCTCGACTGCTCGCGTAGGTGGCAAATTGCAAAACACGTCAATATGCCTAATACTTACACTGTATACTTAAGCGAACTCTTTAGTTTAAACTTCGTATGTACGACAGATGACAGTAATTTTAAATATGTGGTTTATTTGAGTTTTGGAAATATATTTATTTGTGAAATGTAATTGAATTTTCCTCACTATTCAAGAGAGATTATTGTTAAATTGCCGCCTTGCAAAAGATGAGGCGTCAAAAATCGTTACATTGCTGTGAACACTTTTCAGGTTTTCAGCGTCAAAGTAATATGCTGAGACCGCAAAGTGTGAAAGTGACTTTTAGATTGTACTATCTTAGGTACAAAAACTTCGATTTATAGAGGAATATACTGCACTGTAATTCAAGTACAAAATGGTCAATGAATTAAGCGTTTATAAACATTTCTTTCAATAAAACTGCACCACTCTTCAGTGCAAGAAATCGCAGAGAGAGCCATTCATTTTTCAATTATTATTCTTTTCATGTCACAAAAATAATGTACAAACTTTCAGAATTACGTTGGTGAGTCACAAAAGCTTTGTGTTATCTCTTTTTATCTGCCTGTTAGTCTGTACAACAGAAATTGCATGTCTGTCATAGCGATTCCCGTCTCACAGGTCTACCCTTGATTTCGGTACTTTTGAATCAATGTGAATAGAAATAATAATAATAATAATAATAATAATAATAATAACAATAATAAACAAAAATTACACTCTAGATAACTGCGGCTACATGCATAAAAAGAGCCAAGAAATTCAAAATTATAATTTACTTTTAGTTTACGAGATAAAACTTTCCCCGATGTTACCAGTAATTGTATATCGCGTCATGAAAATTCCAGTCTCCTCCTCATCACTTCGCCTCTGTCCCTGAAGCGGTGCCGTGGGAGACGCCAGATTTGCGCAGGATCTGCGTTCGCTGCCGATGACATACGAGGGTCTCTGTGTTATCGCCTTCCGCTTACGGAGTTAGGTGAGGTGTCACAGCAGGAGCGGATCCAGCCGATCATTTTTCGGGAGGTGTATACTTTTGTATACCTATATTTATGTAAATAATAAATGTATTTGTTTTTATATTTTATACTATTTAGAGATTCACCAGAAGACACTATATTTTGAGTAATGCATCAAAACAATTTTAAGATGGTATTCGAAGGAAGACGGAAATATGTGAAAAAGATAGTAATGTACTACTATTACAGACAGTTTACCTCGGTCTGTAATAGTAGTATAGCATCTCTAGTTTGATATCCGTGGAAAATAGATTGAGATGCAAAGTGACGAACGCATAAACCGACTGTGTCTTGCGTGTCCCGCAAGTCCCGCCTGCTCCGTCGGGGCTGGTCGCACGCCGTCGGGTCTGGTCGAACGCCGCCGGGCCTGGCCGTGCCGCCGCGCTGACAGAGGGCCCACAACGGGCGGGTGGGTGACGCAAAGGCGCAGAAGGGCAAGGGGGGTGAGGTGTTTTCGTAAATTTCTCTTTACGACGCTCCTATTCGTCCGATTTGCATGATTGTCACGGCGTTCGATTCAGAAAGCATGTCGCCATCGCCCTATTAGCCCACATTTTTTAATTCGTTCTCGGAAGTTTGAGAACTAATTTCAAATTCGCGTTTTTGCTAGATTTTTGAAAAAAGGTCATTGTAGCGTAAATTCTATTTTAAAAGGGCGTCAAATGCCGTTTACAGATCGAAAATCGGACCATATGTTCAGACGTTATCGGTAAAGTAAATTTTACTTATTTTGGTGCTGCCACGTGGTGGCTACAAATTGTACTAGTGTCGGGACATTTAGCCTTAAAGCTTGTGCAGCTATCACACGGCGTTTTCCTGCATTGTTTCCCCCAAACATTAACGGTGAAACAGGTCATATGAACGAAATCAAGAGACTCATTGATTGATTAGTGATTCTCAGCGTGGCAACTTCTAGCGTCAATAGTCCCGTTAGTGCGGCGTGTTTTAACGAGGGAGGTGATCTTCCCGCACTGGATGGCGAGATCCAGAGTCTACCTATCAGTCGGTTTGGGAGGTTTTCACCACCAGGTATCTCCCCTTAGCGGGGCACCGATACAGCCGGGACAAGCTCTAAGCTCCCGACTGGTCTTCCGACGTGTGTGGTAATGTGATGCATGTAAGGGTAAGTGTAAGGGTGAGGATAGGACAAGGAATGGGAAGGAGAGGTTGCGCACGGTCCGTGCCCCGTTTGTTAGGGTGCTGCTTTGGCCTGAAGTTGATTGGAGATGCCAGATAAAACTATCAATCAGAGCAGCCCATCGCTAAAATTATCCTCCTGATAGCGACTGAACTCTATGAAGCTATCTAGCTAGTTTCGGAAATCCTTCTATCGACCAGACTCGAACCCTAGAAACTGCCGATCAAAGGCACTGTAGTGACATCAATTGATTCCCTGAACCTCTTTAGCCAGTACGCCTCCGGAATTTATGGATGACTATGTGACCGTCCGATGTGTTGTAGATACAGAATGAATAGATTCCTTCTCAAGGAATTTGAAGAAATCGTACGACGACATCATGTGTCGGAGCGGATGTTGATGTCTTAACGTCCTTTGAGTGCATGGGTTAAAATCCCTGTGGCTTCGTACGCTGTTTGCTCAAATGTGAAGTGACGATAAAAAATACTTCGCAGTTTCACATACGTTAAGCACCATATGATGATACATTTTCTACCGTTTCACTTTTTCATCGTAATTGCTTCTTTTGGGTAAAGAAACAAATATTCTTTTTTCGTCTCAGGTGTTTACTGCTCTCCGTAGAGCAGAGGAAAAGAATTGAAAAGTGTTACAGCGTGATGTCAATATGGACCAAAGTTTAGGAAATACTAATCTATGCAGTATTCTATAACGGATGCATAAATAAGGCATGAAGAGCTTCAAAAGGTGAATATTGAAAGCTTTCTCACTTAGAAAGCCTCAGAACGTTCTTAACTCACCACTGGCGCTCGTCTTAGAAACGAATGTAACCTAGCACTTCTTTAACTTGAAATTATCGCCAGGAACTTAAAATTAGGACCATACCCACAATAGCTTTACAAGTTAATGAGGCTTACTATGGAAGCTCTCTTAACGTAGCATGCCTACCACTTATATCCGCCTGATTATTCCACGACTAAGATTGGGACGACACGTGAGCCAGATTGAGAAGTCTAGTCATCATAACCTTCGGTGGTGCCAAAATTATTCAATGATAATAACACCTCATTAACAGTCTAAGGGCACAAACAGGACGTGATTCGGCAGGACGGGGTGCGTCGCTAAGCCAAGCGTCCGGGTCAGCGAGAGGCAGCATTGCGTCGCACCGCGCCACTTGCTCTGTGTATTGTACGAGGATATTGAAGTACGTTTCCGGGCGGACACCAACTATTATCACCTTAAAAGGTGATTATATTATATCCTGGATGCGGCGGAGTTCCTCTCCCGCTCGATCCGGCGCCGACCTACACATGGACTTTGGAGGAGTGGGTATTCCTCCTGCTGGTATGTCCCCGAACGAAGCACCGTCCCAGACGAGAAAATCTATAATATGTCGCCACATGTGTGGTGGTAGTAGCTGTGTAGATGGCGTTTAAAATCCCCCAATGTGTGGCCTCGAACCCCAGATCTTCCCGGTCAGAGACACACCATCGGTTACATATGTTGTCACGGAGCTCTGTCAGCCTGGTCGCTCGCTGTGTCTATGCCAACGATCTAGAATATACTACATAGAGTGGCTGAAGCGCCACCATCTTTGAAGCAAATTGAAGCCTTGTTTTTTTGCTGTCAAAGCAGTACCCTCTGGGAAACACAGTATTCCATCATTACGTTTGGCGCTGGTTACGGACGGTTACACCGCCCCTCGTGTGGATTGACTTCAAAAATCCATAGCGGCCACTAGTTCGGCGAGCCTCCACCAAGAGCGCTGAAAGCACAGGGACAGCCCCTCTCCGTAGCGTATTCCAGCTGGTTGGTGTACGCACCCGGAAGCCGGGCGCGAACGCAGACTCCTCCTCGGAGCGGCGCGGCGCGAAGCGGCGCGTGGACGGGGCGATGGTGACGCTGTGGGCGGCCGACGCCGCTTGCGAGGGCGTGGTCGCCGGCGAGGCGCCCGCCGCGGGCGGGGACGAAATTCTCGACCTGCGGCGGCCGCCCGGCTGCTCCTTGCCGCGCTTCTTGCCGCCCGCCGCCCCCGCCGTCGTGTCCGACCTGCGAGCGCCGCGCCCGTCACACCCCCGGTGCGAAACGCGCAGGCAGAGAGCAGGGCAGGGAACGGCGAAGCGGGGGAGGAATCAAGCGGGGAAAAAATTGAATCACTACAGAGGAGGGAAAGAAGAAATTTATTTTATACGGATACGTTATTACTTGAGAGCGTAGGCTTCCGCGGCCGGAGTCAGTATTTACTAGGCTGTCCGGGTGACGCCGCGTCCACGGCGAAGGTGCCGACGTTTTAGTCGCCATTCTGCGACCTTCCTCAGACGTTACGCCCTGAGGAAGGTCGCAGAATGGCGACCGAAACGTCGGCACCTTCGCTATGGACGCGGCGTCACCCGGACAGCCTAGTAAATACGTTATTACTTGTTATAGCCTTTGCAACGGAGCTCGATATACACTGCATAGCTTACCTCGATCGAGAGGATCGTGGTTACGAGGGGAATACAAAAACAGTTAAATGGTGCTACACGTTCTCTTATGGAGGGAATTATGAGAGGAAATTATGGGAGGGAAATATGAAATGACAAACCGAGACAAGTTAACCACTATTTTATGAGTAAATAAGGCGATCTGAATCATGAAAAATACGTGAAAAAAATAATATATGTACTCGGTTTAAGGACCTTTTTGTCGCCAATCGAACATTGGAAACCTTATAATACCCTTGGTGCATAAATAACTATTAAAATTTGAAAACGAGATTGTCACTTAGAGAGAAGAGTTAGAAGTACAAAAACGACTACTAATAAACATGTAGTTTCTTGCTAGTCGCAGTACCCCGAGGTGGCGAGAAATTTGTGTAACCTCTGTTCAAAGAGTTCTTCTTTTAAATCCCCACCACCCGTATTTTGAACTTATAATACCTGCATAGAAAAAAGTAATAATTAAATATGCCACTCGTATATTAACTGCAATGTCTAAGTTAGTAAAAGAAGTCGGGGGGATGCGTTATCAATAATGTGAGAAATCTAGCTGGACTAGGAAAATGACGTGAGCTTGAAGCTGTTCCTTTCTTGAGAAATATGTATTAAAAGAGTAAAATATTACCAAGATGCCATATTTTTATCAGCAGAGTGCGTGGAAATAAATAATGAATAAAATTGAACCTGAAGAATTCTTACGCAGACAGTGAATTCGTTTTTATTTACAACTTTGCGGATAGCATATTCTATACATAACCACTATTTACTTGTAAGATACCTATCGATTGTAACAAACAGTCTAGAAGTACCTTATTTTTGTGTGTGAAAAGTCCTCCATAGGCAGGTGGAACTTATCACCTCATTCTCTTTCTTTGAAACCATGCAAGTCTAATTTTCTTCAATTTTCATATTATAAATAAAACTCAGTGAAAAATCTAAATAAGAGATTTTCTGCCGAAAGTTCTCAGTTTTCCGGTGCACGATTACATAACCTTACGAAATAAATGCAAGAAAGTAAAAATCCGAATTTCACGATCTCGGAACTCTGCGTACAATATCTGAGGAAGATGGAGCAATTTGAAAAACTCGCGTGCTCGAATAATCTCATATAAAGAGATTTACTGTCTCATAATTAACTAACTCATAATAATAATAATAATAATAATAATAATAATAATAATAACGTTCCGTCAAGAGACTGGTTTCATTTCCCCTAACTGGTAATATACTGAATAGCAAAGAAACTGGTACAGCCTTACGTATTCACATAATCTAGAATCAATCAGAATACGGCCCTCAGGTCGGCATCAACTGTATAAAACAACCGGGGCCTGGCACAGTTATTAGATCGGCTGCTGCTTTTACAATGGCAGGTTATCACGATTTAAGTGAGTTGTTTTATAGTCGGCGCAAGAGAGATGGGGAATTGCATCTCCGAGGTCGCGATGAAATTTGGATTTTTCCGCGAAGGACCATTTTATAACTGTACCGTGAATATCGGGAACATGGTAAAACATCAAACTTCTGGCATCGCTGCGGCCGCAAAAAGATCGTGCAAGAAAAGGACCGTCTACGACTGAGGAGAATCATCACACCTAACAGAAGAGCAACTTTTCCGCAAATTGATGCATATTTCAATTCTGGGCCATCAACAAGTGTCAGCGTGCGAACCATTGAACGAGACATTATCGATATGGGGTTTTGGAGCCGATATGGAGTTTCGAACCTTTGATGGCTACACGACACAAGGCTTCACGCCTCGCCTGGGACTGTCAACAACGACATTGGACTGTTGAGACTGGAAACACGTTGCCTAGTCTGTTGAGTCTAGTTTCACATTGTTTCGACGTATACGAGTATGGCGACAACCTCATGAATCCATGAACCCTGCATGTCAATAGGGAACAGTTCAAGCTGGTAAAGGCTCTGTTATGTTATGGGGCGTGTGAAGTTGGAGTGATATGGAACCCCCTACCTAAAGATACGACTCTGACAAGTAACACGTACGTAAGCATCCTGTCTGGTCACCTGCACCCATTCATGTCCATTGTGCATCCTGACGGACCTGGGCAATTCCAGCAGGACAATGCGACAGCTCACACATCCAGAATTGCTACAAAGTGACTCCAGGTACATTCTTCGGAATTTAAACACTTCTTCTGGCCCCCTAAATACCAAGACATGAACATTATGGAGCATATCTGGAAGGCCTTGCAACGTCCTGTTGAAAAGAGATCACCACCTCATACTCTTACGATTATGGACAGCCTTGCAGTATTCATGGTGTTAAGTGCCTTCAGTATTACTTCAGACATTAGTCTAGTCCATGCCACTTCTGCGTGCTCGCGGGGGCCTTACACGATATTAGGCAGGTGTATCGGTTTCTTTGGCTCTTCAGTGTAGTTTCATCTGCCATTCACTTTCCTTCTCTGTAGTACAAAACACCGTATTTAGCTCTACGTACTTTGCAAAGAAAGTGAAGGAGATGTGTAAAAGACGAAAGGGGGGGTACCTGGAGGGCGCGGCGGAGGTCGTGGGGTCGGCGGACTCGGGCACCGGGGTCATGCCCGCGCCGAACAGCGGCGGGTCGTACGCCGTGGAGATGACGACGGCGCCGTTGGGCGTCATGGAGCACGTGCGGTTCTGCTTGCGCATGAACTTGAGCACCGTGCCGTCGTGCAGGTAGCAGCGCCGCAGCTCCTCCATGATGTCGGTGCACTCGGGGCCCTGCGGCCGACCACGGTCCCTCGTTACGCATTGGGAGATACACTCACGCGTCGGCGAGTCTCTCTCTCTCTTTGTCTCTCACTCTTTGTCTCTCTCTCTTTGTCTCTCACTCTTTGTCTCTCACTCTTTGTCTCTCACTCTTTGTCTCTCACTCTTTGTCTCTCACTCTTTGTCTCTCACTCTTTGTCTCTCTCTGTGTCTCTCTGTCTCTCTCTCTCTCTCTCTCTGCCTCCCTGTCTCTCTCTGTTTCTCTGTGTGTGTGTCTCTCTCTGTCTGTATGTGTCTCATTCTGTCTCTCTCGGTCTCGGTCTCTCTCTCTCTCTCTCTCTCTCTCTCTCTCTCTCTCTCTCAAGTGATCAATGTCGTGTGAAGAAATGCACTTCATCCGTAGTGGTGTCAAATGAGTAAAATATAACAACTCATTTTAACAAAACAGTCTACTACTCCGTTCTTTCTTTTCGAGAGCAAATGGCAAATGGAAAAGAACGTAGGTACCTTGCTGACGTATCTCTGGCGGATGTAGACGGGCCGGTTGGGCTTCTTGACGGTCTCCACCAGCAGCCCCGACGGCCACGACATGCGAAGCCGGAAGGCGAACGTGTCGTCCACGCTGCACACACGGCACGTGCGCCTCCAGCCGCCGCCTGCTGCGGCAAGCTCAGCGGCGAATTACGAGGGGCGGCATGTACCCGTATGTCCCCAAGAGCTTGAGTTTTATAGAAAGGAATTGTGTGCAAATACAGTGCCTCTGCTTGACGAAACCTACACTTCTGGCCGCCACGTCTTCTCATGGCAAAATAAAGGAAGATTTACTACGGCTTCTTTATTGAAAGTTCACGATTTGGGCGTTTTTTGTTGTTGAGTGTATTGCTTGTAGGTGTATGACATTAAAGTGTCCTTCACTTGTTGGGCACAAAATTTGCACGAAGTAAGTTGTACAACGAAGCCACAAAAGTATTGTAAGCAGAAGAGGGATAATTTACTTAAAATTTTGGGTACCTAATGTATATTTAGATTTATATTAAAATAATAAATATTAAAAATTGACGTTCGTAAATGTCAACTCAGTTTAGTCCAGATTTATTACTTACATTCTGTAGGAACTTCTAAAGATGTAGTATATTACTTTAAAATGTATTAAAACAGTTATGACAAATTCGCTAAAATATTTGTTTATTTGCATATAGAATTTTGCTGAGATCGCGGATTGGTTTCAAATTATTATTAAACCCAACATTTACGTAGAGATGACATTTTAATTTAATATTTTAATAATGAATATTAATAATCAAAACTGAATTCAAAATAGTTTTTAAAAATCAAGCCCCAGTGAGAAGAAAATAAAAAAAAATAATTTGTACTTCGAGCAAGCAAATTTAATATTCTTTAAATTAGTCTAGATAATAGACTAAACTCATCATGCTTTAAATATTACGCCCCTCTTACATAAACTTGGATCAGATTCATCATTACGCGAACATTCTGTTATTGCCCACAGAAAACATGGCGATTCCCCTTTCAAAAAGCTTTAAATTTGGCGGGCCAATCGCCACTCTATAATTCCTACTATTCTATTTAATAAGTAGTTCGAACTATCACATACATTTCACATCTTCGAAATATTTCTTGAACGAGGAAAACTATAGTATGCAGTGGGCGACCAATTTGCACACATCGGGATTTTAATCCTTGTCTCAGACAACTTGTACTTTGATTACGGAAGATACAGTTGTGCCTTCGCGGAAATAAGAGATATTTTTGAAAATATTTCCAGAAAAAAAAATCAGTAATTTACGAAATCAGATGAAAGGGTCGGTAATCTAGCTTAGTAAATAGGAGCGGACTCTGCCGAACAAAACCCTAAGAGCAGCACGCTGTCTCCATTCTATTCCCAGTACCCCCAGTCTTCCTCAAGCATCCAATGCTTTGCAAGCACCAGCTACGGACGGACTCGCGATAAACTACGACACGACACATTCCAAAATCATTTATTTTTCGCTGTATCGGGCACATATAACTAAATTTGTTCTCAAAAATAGCGCCGGTGGTATGCGCAAATTAAACGAGTTGATTTAGTACTTTACAAGTTTAATACTTTCTACAACTCTTCCCGAGGCTGGGGTTGGTTAGGGTTCCCGAGGTTTTCTGGCGAGGGCGCCGCCCTAGAACCCTTAAGGGGCATCCGCCACTGGTCAAACTCTCCACTGTCAGGAGGGGGGCGCTAAATTGGGCAACGTCGCCCTTCTGGCGCCATTTCGGCCGTTCCGGCGGAAAACATGAAGTGCTACCATTCAAGATCCAACGATTTAAATAATTTCGAGATTTCGCTCAATAGATATCTCTAGCTATCTAAATGTTTCACGATTATTTTCTAGCACAAAAATGCACACAATGACAGTTAAGAGATTCTGCAGGCATTTGGGCACTAGAGGAGCCGCTAGAAATGTCCTCCAGACAACGACTGAATTACACCTAACGTTAGCTTTAGATTTTTTAGATACGTTAACGTTTGATTTCAACTTCAATTGAATTGTGAGAAAGTGTTTCATACCTTGTCGTAAACACATTGTTGGTTTCTTAACGATAAAGAGACTTCTAAAAACGGTTGTTCTCGAAAAGTGTAAGACCTCACATACTTTCGTGTGTGTTTCTAGCATGCTCGAGGAAAAAGAGGACACGAGTTAATGGAGCTCCTGCGCTGCTTCGCGCCGTGCTCCGTCGCGGCGTTCGGAAAGAAACCCTGAGAGACGCTATCGGGGTTAGCGGCTGAGGACGCTCTTGAGAAAGACCGGAGGGGGCGACGGGGCCCAGCCATGACCCGCCGCTGGAACCCTTTCTTACGCAGCGGGGGCCCCTCCGCCCGAATCCAGGCCAAGAGGCCCCGCCCTTGACCCACCAGCCCCTTCCTTCCCCGCCCCGCCTGGCCCTGTCCTGGCCCGGCCCCGCCCCGCCCCGCCCCGCCCCAACACGCCACGCCACGCACACGCCTCGTCAGCATGGAAGTCGTGACGCGAGATCAGGATCAAGGCTTAAGGAAGGCGACACGGCGGCCCATACGCACCCCGCAATTCGTCTTCGTTTGGACGCGGCTTCCGCGGCTCAGCCCTGGGCCAATGGACTTTCCAAACATTTTTCTCTGTTGTGTGAAATATCATGACGGTAGGTCTTTGCGGTGACGCCTTGAATCTTTTTTTTCTAGTTAAAATTAGTACCCACGAATTACATTTATGAATATTTTTACATGTACGTGCAGATTCTTTAAACTGCTTTTCAATCTACCCTTCCATATGTATAAGGAAGTAATTTATTCTGTCATGTCCTTTATTCCACTTCATGTCTGTGTTAAATTTCAATTAACTTTCGCCTTATTTTAAAAAGCGTGAGCTGGAAAATTGATCAATTTTTTTTCATTCAATTATATTAATGAATGCCAACAATTTTTAAAAGAAAAAAGTGAATCTCGAAAACGCACTATTCTCAGAAGAATTATGTGACTTCGATTCACAAACGTTTATGTTCCGACCTATTTACATATTGCTGTTATAAAAATAATGTATAATTATAGATCTTTCCTTGCTTACTCTTATAAATTTGAGCAGTAACAAAAGCTAAATCAAACGTGATGTTGCATTATGTGCTTTGCAATTACTTTGCAGCACACATTGCAATATGTGCTTTACTAGATGTTTATAATTTAGTAAATCACTATTGGCAGAGATAGTAGCCGCCATAAATTAAAATGATAAATATTTGATTATAATAATCTCTTTTGAAGCATACGAATCCACATGTCTCTGTAGACATACACGATGTCCTACATGAATTGACTTACATTAGACGACTTTAATCGGAGTCGCCGATCACGCAAACACTAGTTGATTACACAAAATTTTTATTTCATGTGGATTTCGTGACTATTTTTTTTAAGAAATTGACAGTGCCAGTGACGTGACTTGACGTGGCGTGACCTGACACGACAAATAATGCAGACGCACGTGAAGCGAGTTTAGAGCGTGACATTCAGAGCGATTCGCTTTCATGTTTCTGAGTTTAATAAACGAATACTAATCAACTCTACAATCGTTGAGTTGGCCTTTATTGATTAGTTTCAAATTGTCAAATGAATGCACTATTCAATGCAATTTGATTTATTAGTCAAAGAACACATTAAAAACCGTACGTGACGCAAGGGAAAGAGGAACCATCTGCGCAGCTTTCTTGAGCGCCAGAATCCCTTCCTAACATTTTATCTATAAACAGTTCAATGATGAATATAAGTGTTAAGAAAATTTAGTTATTTTAATATAGCACTAAAAGTTCATACAACATTACGATTGTTTTAATAGCAACGGAAAACTGAAAATTAATAGCAATTAGTAACGGACATGACATTCAGTCTAATGGAAAATACCAAAAAACTAGGCTTGTTATAGCATACGAGTACATATATTTTCGGAAGATGTTTTTTGTTTTGTGGTTTTTAAAACTGCTGTAAATTATATACAATACAATACATTAAATATTATTTTGCCCCACTAGTTGGCTTAATTAATGCAAGAACGATACAAAATAGCGTACTTAAAATACATTTAGATCAATATACAGTTATGAATCACTAATTAGCATGGGAATTTCCGTGATACCAAACGTTCTTTGCAATGAAACGGAATTTTCACCGCTAAGGAATAAAGTTTTTATTCGGCACAAAATATTTAACTTTCAGCACGTCATTTAAATATAGTAATGTATAAAATATACACTTATATATATATATATATATATATATATATATATATATATATATAAATCTTTGTTTTAAAAGTAGAAACAGGATCGTATTGGATTCCAACTTTAAACGGCCAGCACCTGAAATGTGCGATACAATAGGGAAAACTGTCGTACCTAGGGACACTTTTCATGTTTATTTTTTTCTCTTGTTTCAGATATGAAATTGTTGATGTAGATCTTTTGAAATGCTACACATCTAAGCATATTTATGTAATAATATTTTAATAACATTTTATAAAGTTCTTTTAGAGAAAATGTGTTTGTGTACACTGTGTCCCTAGGTATATCGCTCCTGGGAACAATATAGGAAAAGTGAGAAAAAACTACAACTGAATAATGAATGTTCTTTTTTCATGGAGAGAATATTTAACCTAGATTGTAATAAATAATATGTAAAGGAAATAAATATTTTTGCTGCCCTTATTTACTATCATAATACACGGGTTAGTTCTGGAGCTTATGTTCTGTCCTCTACGTCAACTTCATAAGATGTAACAACACAATTTTTTAAACTTGGATTATTCCTTTCTTACTGCTAATACTACTGCTGCAGCAGCATCAGTAGCAGTAGAAGTAGCAAGCAGCAGTAGTAGAAGCAGGATCAGCATTAGCAGTAGTAACACACTTATGGGCTTTTGTACCGATAATTTTTAATTAACTATCTTTTCTTAATATTATAACGGGTGGTACACGAAACGGAGCCACCTTCCGCGAGCGAATGAACGCAAGTAGGGAAAATGAGTAAAGTAAAGCTTCTTCAATGCCAATGTCAATATAGTTGACTTATTGTAGTTTATTGTTGCAAAATTGTTACAAATATATAAACTATTATCAGTAAAAAAGTTGTGAAGTCTTTGTTCAGAAAAAGGGCCCAGAGATGTGCATTTTCTTCAACAATATCGAACCGTGATCGCCGCATTTATCCATTAGTGACTTTTATCGCGAGAAAGAGAAAAGACTTTCGCACATGATCCAGGGACAAAAGATGGATTGAAGAACGATATTCGGAATGAAAATTTAAGATTTGATATCACAGATTTGCGAAAAAGATATGATCAGAAGTTAAGACTCACCTAATGAATTCAAGAATCACCACCTATTAAAAAAATGTGATACTTTATTTAACAATGTAAAGGTCAAGAAATAAAATACCATTTCATTGCTTTTTTTTTGTTATTGGGTTGCTGTTTGTGTCTGCTCACGGAGAAGCAGTCGTTCGTGCGCGACCTGCAGGATGTCTCAGAACAAATGTTAGAAACGTCTAGAGCATCAAGAGGAGTAGAAACCTCTTGCCAATGAGCGTATAGTGGGAAATGGTACATAACTCAGTTATATGAACGGATCACGTGCCTTAGATGTTGAGGCAATCTCATATTCACAAATGTTCTGCAAGTACTTTAAATCTCCTTCACTCGCCATAGAGTGACCTGTCGAACATCTGTACATAACGAGGTTCCTATAATTCAGAAGGAAATATAACATGTAACAATGCATTGTCGTTAAATGCCAATCCCTTGACAAAACGTAAACTATTTTGACCTTCTCTACAAACCGTAGAAGTTTGTAACATTCATTACATGTAGAGCGGGTTCCGCTTTGCGGGCGCGCGCCGCGGAGCGAGACTCACCGCGCCTTGAAGGCGGCGTCCTCGCACGCGGTGGAGGTGTCGGAGGAGGTGGCCGAGGGCGTCCACGTGGTGGAGGAGGTGTTGGTGGCGGGCGAGGTGGGGGGCGCGCCGGGCGGCGGCGAGTGCAGGCGCGTGAAGGGCGGGCTGTCGCGCGTGCGGCCGAACGCCATCACCACGCCGTTGGACAGCGTCAGGTGGAAGTTGAAGAAGCGCGCCCGCTGCTGCGACTCGGCGCGCACTTCGTGGTGCAACGTCAGCGTGTGTCCGCCCTGCGTTATCTACAGACCGACAAAAGGCAAGCGCTTTATTCATTGGATGTTTTAGTGTAGTTTTAAATGTATTAATTGATTCATTATCTTCGGGCGAGTCAAATACTGTAGTAATTATTCCCGTAACTGTAGTGCACATTAAATATCTGGAGTTGCCAGAGTTCCTCCCCCGCTGTCTCCTGCGCGTGAGATTCAGCGCTGAGCCACAAGATGATTCGCAGGTTTCCCTTTCTAGATATCTCCTCTATCGGGGTGACGCACCAAGGACAGGACAAGCTCTCAGCTCTCTACTGCTCTCCCGATATAGGCATTTGCTAGAAAAGAATGAGATGTAAGTGTGCCTGTGATTACTGGGAGAAGGTATGGCATGGATGTGACACGAAAGATTGCGTGCGGTAGCGTTTGATAAGAGACTGCTCCAACATTTTGCGTGGTATTGATCGGAGAAATCACGAAAAAGTACCAATAAGTGCAACCGACCGCTAGAATTCTCCTCCAGACAGTGGTTGAATTCGACCTATGTACTTATGCATTCAAAATTTGCCACCATCAGGTCTCGAACACTAGAATCTCAGGGTAAGCGACACAGTAGAGGCAACGGGAATGATGTCACACTCAGTGCGAATTAATGGATGCATTTATCCATCAAATCTAATGAATATTAAAGAATGATGCATATTAGTAAATCTAAAATGAATTGTCAAGAAGCGCCGTAATATTTCGTTCATCATTACTCTTCATCCCAATTTGCATGGAATACCTGAAAATTTACACGCTAAAATGTATAGACCTAACCTTTCGGTTACAAACAATTGAAACATGCGGTCGTAAAACGTGCCACTGAGCAAATTGGGCAGAAGAGGCAAAGAAAAAAACTCTATACCATGCGTCATTCACTTCAACTGAGCAAAACACTACGAATCCGAGCGGGTTACCGTAACGGATTGGATCACAACGGGTCAGGGCAGAATGGAATGGCCAAAATATACACAAATTTATTTTTTAACTGACACGTTATCGGTTGTTATTGATTCGGAGTTCCATATACGTTGTTATAACTTGCCTAGATCGACAGGATCGTGGTTACGAGGAGAATATGGTAAGTTGAATGAAGCTACATATTCTCTCGAGAGAAATGTGAGAGGACATAAGGAAGTGAGATATGAAATATCAGATGAAAATCAAGATATGACAAACCACGTCAAGGTAACATCTAATTATTAGTAAAGAGGTAAATCTGAAACATGAAAACTACGTAAAAAATCCAGCGGGGACAAAAATCCTTCGGGCCAAAGGTACTCCGGTTTTTACTCACCACTCGATCATTAGAAACCTTTTAATGCCCCTGGTGCAATAGATAGTAATTACTATTTCAATTTTACACTATACATTCCATTCGTTTTCCTGTCTAATAAAGGATTGCGACAATAAATGGACGAGCGACGTCGGTTAGTTCCGTTAAATTTATATATCAGATTTAACGAGGAAATAAATCGTTTTCACTCAACTTTCCCATTCTCGATGATTCTCAAAATAAATTGATAAAACTGTTGGTCGAAAATTACGCGATGTAAAATTGGTACACCGTGGATCGAATGTATTGTCACGAGTGAAACACAAAGAAAGCACACTTCTCATATATTCATATAAAAATTGTGTGTTTTAAATGGCGTAATTTACGAAAGAAAATTTCAGAAATTTATTTTGACAAAAATAATTTTTTAAATTTGCAAAATACACGCAGCAGGCATCGGACAAATTACTCAGGTGATTGACAACCTTAGAGAAATGCCCGGCGGACGCGTTGTAAATTCCTCCACACTCAACCACTGTCGAAATAATTCCCCATGTGTAATTTCAACAGTGTAGTATCACTGGCAGCTCGGTGGATGAGGGGTTAGCTTAATGGCCTCTGAATCCCCAGTTCGATGTCGGCCGTGGCTTGCCTTGTGGGTGGATTTTCGAAGGGCGGAAATCTCAAGGCCCCTAGATCCGCGTCGGAGCTAGGTTTCCAAGGAAGCCTGGGTCGAAAAAGAGGCTGGCATCCACCTGCTTTGAATATCCTCTCAGGGGCACGCGATCTATGTACTACTACTAATAGCACTGGGAATTCGGTTAAGATGATTCTTACAGATTTTTTTTTACCTCGGAATACCGTGCAAATCCTACCGAACAGGAAGCTCTGCCAGCGGGGGCGGGCGCACCTTGATGGCGACGTTCTTGGCGCGGTGCAGCCAGTCGTCCACGTCGACGCTGACGGCGCAGCCGTCGGCGCAGGCGAAGCGCCGCGTGTCGGAGAGCAGCTGCCAGCGGCGCGCGCCCAGCTCGAAGCCCGGCAGCGTCGGGTCGCGCGGCAGCCGCGACCCGCCCTCCTCGTCCGCCTCGTACGCCAGCGGCACCTCGCTCACGTCCTGCGCCGTGTCCTGGCCCTGCGACCCGCGGCTGCCGCCACCCGTCCCGCCCCGCCCGCTTTCAGTCCCTGTTTTCGTTTTGGGCGCATAGCGCTCTCCTATTGTATTCCGTAACTGCAGTCATTCTTGGAACTCTCTGGTGCTTTTTACTTTCTCGGTACCGCTTACAGAGTAGAGAGAAAGTTATGTAAGGATACGGGGGAAAACAGCGAATTTTTAACAGAAAAGCTCGTATTAGAGGTCCCCTCTGGTCAAGAAAAAGTGAATAAATCCAGTTGCTAAGTTTATAAAAATCCTCTAATACACGGTGTACCCAGAATCCATGTTTTGTGGCTCCTTAATACCGAAAAAGTGAATGACGAAAAAATGTCTGTCCGTCTGTCAACAATGCTAGCGGTGTAACCGTTCAGCTGATTTTCTTCTAGTTTGATATTCCCCAATCGATCTGGCTGATATCGCGGCTTCTTGAATTTGAAACCGAAATTTCAATTTTCGGAGGTACTTTACATGGAGCTCCTGGGACATTAAAAAAAGTTAAGAATCAGGTACGACAGAAAAACATTGCTAGTCGAGGTACCTGCTCGACTTGCCGGCCTTCTTCCTCTCGTCCCCTTGTGTCTTCTCCTTGCTCTTGGTGGCGTCCGCGTCGTCGGCGTCCTTGGGCAGCTTGTGTTTGGAGGAGTGCTTGGCGCTCTTGTCGGACTTGCTGGACGTCTTGTGCAGGGCCTGCGTCGAGGTGCCCGGGTCGGTGGCGCCCGGCGTCTCCGAGTGCTCCCCCACCTCCGCGCGGCTCTTGGCGAACGTGCGCCGGTCGCGCTCTCGCCGCACCTGCCGCGGGGGGATGGGAGGGGGGGTCAGGTTCACGCGACGAGAGAGATGACACCGTCTTCCATTTCCTTCTCTGTGGTGTCAATGAGGCCCATTGATATCATGAGGTCCTATGTGGGTTTGTATGGCACAGCAGTGCTTCCCTCTGAGTACGCTTTGATTGCCTCCTGTTAACTTGTGTCTACCTCGACAGTTGACAAGTGCACTCGGTATATAGGGGCCCGTGAACTGCATCGATAAAAACCACGCAAGTATTCACCTCTGTAGCCGCCTTAACTTTCTAAGTGATTTCTAAATCCTTAATACTCACCACCAACGCCAAAAAGCACGCCTTTGAAAAGAGAATTTACTTACAATGTTCGGGAAGGTTTGGTCAGTTCACCTCCAGTAGACCGAGGCACGTCGTATGACACCTCCTTGCCCAGTATAGGCGACCGGACATGTGCACACACAGATACGCATACTCTATTTCTATTAGTTGGTATTACATCAGACGTCCCTCAGAGTTAATTCTCACTTTGTAATGCTTATTATGTAGTATGAAAAAAGGAAGTATACAGCTGGCACATATTCATTGCGTAATTAATACCAAGTAAACGAAAATTCAAATTACACGACAGTTGAAGTACCTAGCGAAGCACATCTACATGAAGCCGAACTTCCTGATCTTTTGAAGCTAAACTTTCTGAACCTGAACTTCTTTCTAAACACGAAATTCCGGACTAAAAACATTCCACTAACATTCCAAAACTTCCACTAACAAGGCCATCATAATGGACATTGCCGCAAGAAGTCGCCAAGGTCACAGAGGCTGTACTCGGCGGGGTCGACGACCTAAAATATACACATTAAGGCGTGTGACACTCGCCGATGTGTTCCTCACGAACAAGGCCATCTTAATGGACTTGGGCCGCAAGACGTCGTCGACGGCAAAGAACCTGAAATCGGTTGGGTCGACGACCTAAAAATATACATATTGAGTCACGTGACACTCACCGACGTGTTCCCCACGAACAAGGCCATCTTAATGGACTTGGGCCGCAAGAAGTCGTCGAGGGCGAAGAGGCTGAACTCGGCCGGGTCGACAAGGGCGTCGTCGACGGCGGCGGCGGCGGTGGCGCCCGAGGCGGCGGCGCGCGCGCCGGACGCCGATTCGGTGGAGGCGGCGGAGACGAGGCGCTTGCCGCTGCCGCGCCCGGGGGGGAACTTGGTCATCTTGCGGCGCGACATGGCCTCCCGCAGGGCGCGCGTGTGCCGCCGCCGCTCCTCCCGCTCCTCCTCCGCCGCCAGCCACCGCTGCGCCTCGTCCATCACGCAGTCGTGGAAGTCGCGCAGCCCCACCTGCACCCACGCCCAACGAGTCAGTACGGATGGTGGGTGGGCGCGTCAACTGCTAAAGTCATTAGTTACGTAAGTGTAGTACATGTTTTATCGCGGTGAGGAGGCGGCGACCTTCCCCTGCTGGGTGGCGAGGTCCGGCGGCGACCTACCTGGCAGCTACCGGAGTTTTCCCCAACCAGATATTTCCCACCTGCCCGGCACTGCCCCAGCTGGGCAAGCTCTAAGTTCCTCACTGGTCTCACGCCATGTGTGGTAGTGTACTGCAAGTGTGTGTAAAATGGGGTGCGAAAGAGAAACAAATTATCTCTTGCAATACGTCACCCACTTGTTAGGTTACTTCTCAGGTATTCGCCTGGTGTTGATCGGAGACACCACGGAAAACTACCGATCGGCCAGCCGTTAGAGATCTCCTCCAGTCAGCGACTGACCTTGACCTAGATATGGCGCTAGTGTCGAAAAACCTACCATCTGAACTCGAACCCTAGAACCTCCTGGTAGTAACAGTGCAGTGACCTCAATTGATGACCTGAGCCACCTAAGTCGGTCCAAATGAACGAAGACATGTAGTCTTCGTAGTAGTACATGTAGTGTTCACTAACAGAAGATATTTAGCACATAATCTTTTCGCATATAGTCAGTGACTACGTTTTGGGTACGTGATCCACCGACCACCGGCCGAATGTCCACAGTTGGAGTGATTTATGTCCAAACTTAGCTTCCCATTCTGCCCAGAAACTATGTAAGAGAGCTTGTTACTTTTTGAACTACTTAGTCAAAGGGATAAATGGTGAAAAAACATTTCGAAATTTTAATCTGTTTTAAATTGAAACAGATCAGAACGTCTGATATTTCCCCAATTAATTTAATAGTGTACATGCAAAAATAGAGTATACATTGAACAAAACGAAAGACAATATTAACAGTATCTGCTATTGTGAGACATTGCCTTCCAAATGTGCCTTAAGCGATTCAGTAAAATTTTAGAAAACCTCAAAGAGGACTCGTAGGTTAAGGTAAACTGATCTAATGAAAGTAAAGCGGTACGAAAAAAGACTAAATAATAATGTGGGACGAAAATGGTACAAAAGCAATAAAGACCAGTCTGCAAGGAACCAACAATAACCGACCAAGGAATTAAACAATTGCAAACATTTACGAGTCATATTGCGCATTAAGATTACTGCTGAGCGCGCATGAAGATGAGGGAGTGCGCAGACCCACCTCTGAAGAAGGCAGGGACACGTTCGCTCGCCAATGCCACAGGCCGTCGTGGTCGACCGGGTCGTGCGCGCGGATCAGTAGCACGTCCGTCGGCCGGAAGTACTGGCAGTCGAAGCACTGCTTCTCCACCTGCGACACACGATACCCTTCTCCTCTCACTTGCCTCTCAAGGCTTTGTGAATGATCCAACAGAGATGTGGACTCTCGATATTCATGCGATAAAAGTGGCAACTCTTTCATGTTGAAAATTCGGTCCAGAATAGTAAACTTTGGAAAATCTTGCCGATATATTCCGTTAATTTTTTTCATACAGAATTCTTGTTGGCCTTGTTAAATCCACCGCCTTTAAAATATTGTTTTCGATGGATGTGGTTCTCTTTGAGAGAATAATTTGCAGAGTAGGTCTTAAAGGGGTTACTTGAAAAAAAATGTTGATATTATTCGGACTGGCATTAAAGAGTAATTTCCTATTTTCAATCATACATTTTCGATGTGTAAGCCTTTCTTTGGAGATGAGATAAATTACAAATTTGGTATTGTACTTTTCTATTTAATTTTTCGTGTGCGATATTTCAAATATAAGAAAAGCTAGAAATGGGAAAACATTAGACGGTACAAAGACGTAATCAGTGAACATTTATTTTCAGTGTTGGGTTTTCAACTACTTAAATTAGTTTAGATGTATTTGGATTAGGATAATGGTTGATTGATTAGTGATTCCAGGCTAATGCCATTATTCACGTAACTGTTGTGGATGGGGAGATTCGGCGCCGACCTACCTTGACGGGAGTGGCAGGACGTGACGGGGCGGGTCGTGACGGGGTGTGTCGTGACGGGGCGAGTCGTGACGGAGCGGGGCGGGGCGGGGAAGAGCGGGGCGGGGCGGGCGGGGCGGGGCGGGGCGGGGCGGGGCGGGGTGTGACGGGGTGTGGCGGGGCAGGGCGGCGCGGGACGTGACGGAGCGGTTGCGGGGCAGAGCGCACCTGCGCCTGGAAGAGCTGCTGCAGCAGGATGTTGGGGCTGAGCTCGCGCGCGTAGCGGTGCGCCTCCAGCGCGAAGGGCGCGCCGGGCGGGTCGGGCGTCTCCAGCGCGTTCTGCCCGCTCAGCCGCCGCTGCACCTGCGACGCCGACGCGTTGCTCAGGCTGACGTTGTCACTCGACGGCTGCGTCTGACCCGCCGACTGCGGCTGCTGCGCTTGCGCCGCCGGGGCCTGCCCTTCCTGGTGCCGCGTGCCCAGGTCGATGCTCGCCAGGTAGTCCGGGCTTTCCATGGTGGCCTCCACGAAGCGGAGCACGTCGCTCGGGGTGTGCAACTCATCGATGGTCGGCGCCTTCTGCCACGACTGACGGTACTGCAAGGAGGCGACGGCTGCCCGTTATTCGGCCAGTGTTGGGACAAAGAATACCATTTTTAATTACGCACTTCTCTTTCGTTTCCCCTTTAAGCACAAGATAGTATAATGTATTTCCCCACAACTATTTGGGCTTGGTGCTGGGTATGTTGACATGGAGCGTTGAGTACACGTACAAGGTATTTTTATCAATAAATCCTACACGGCTGTTTAATTACTCTGTGCATTTTCTCTTAAAATGTTTAAGATTAAGTATCTGGTTTACCTTTAGCGATAAGACACTTACTGACTTGCATTTCTATAATAGCTTTGTCAGTTGTTGACGAACAGAAGGTTCTGCAATAAATTTATAAAGAAAAAAATGAGGGATAATGAAAACGACATATAATATACAATTTTAATAAGTTTTAAATTGGTTACGTATACTTTGCTAATAAAATGTAGGTCATCCAAAAATTAAGTAATACCAATATAGATGTCCCTATTTTTGTATTTTACCCTAATACAATTTTCATTACTATTAATTAACGGCCATGTCCTAGACGGTAAAATAAAATTTAATGTGCTGTACAAATGGACCTAGTCTACCACAAGCCCATTTTACGTACTTAGAACCATATTTTTAGCTCCAAACTGCTCAAGCGCACCTTTACAACAAACACTCTACCGGCTGGGGTCATCCCGACCTTCAGGTGCAGTCACATGGCGCCTACCACGAATCCCTATTCCATCGCTTGCTGCGGCCCGCGGGTCATTATATTCAGTATTCTGGATTTCCAATTGTGGTCCGCAGGTCCCTAACAGCTTGGTCCGGTATTAGCGAAATGGGGGACACATGACAGCTCATACAGTAGATATCGTCAGATGTGACCTGGATTGGATGTCAGTTGCGAGTGCAACCTGACTTTACAGCCTCTCTCCCGCCCGGCCTCACCTCGGAGTACTCGCCGGAATCCTCGTCGACGAGCGACCACACGTCGTCCCAGCGCTCTCCGTCGTCTCCGTTGGCTTGCTCGGCAGCGTTGCCGCCGCCGCCGCTCCAGCGCTCACGGACCCCGCCCGCCTTCCCCGCCATCCCGGCTGGGGCGGGGCCCGGGGCCGAGGCCGGGGCCGGGGCAGGGGCCGGCCGGGCCTCTGCCGAAGAGGCGCTGGAGGCGGAGGTGGTGGTGCTGGAGGCGGAGGTGGCGGCGCTGGACGGGGTGGCGGCTGCGGGGGTGGACCCGGAGGTGCCGCTGCTCCGGCTCGTCACGTCCGACGACAGCACCGGCGTGTGGGGCCGCGGCGGAGGCGGAGGGGGCGCCTTGCCGCAACGAAGACCCAGGAACGCCACCTGTGACAGCGGACGCCCGCCGCGAATCTTGCGATACTTCAAGTTTTGGTAATCCGGTCGACTGTGATTGTACTCTTATCAATTAGGATTTGTCGATATTGCAGTATTGATGCTAAAATCATAGTATCAACTCTGACAAAAACAATTTATTCATTAATATAATCATTGTGACTTAATATATAAAATAATATAGGGATAAAATGGAAATATTAAATTATTATGTAAGAAATAATAAATATCAAAGATGAAAAATTTGAGTGATTTGTGCAAGACTAAAAATGTAAACGAAATGTGAATAATCAATATGCAGCGTTTTCAAACATTTCTATAGATAGGGAGTAGCGTGACACAAAAAAGTAATCGGAATAAACAAAAACAGATTTCATTTTCGAATTCGGGGTCCAAGTCTTAGCTAAGCAAAAAACGCAGGTTCTTTGTTGCAAAAATGCTGTTGACCGAGGGACGAATTCCCTTAGCGTCACATGAGAACGTCCCGTAGTCGGAATCGGCTGTCCGGGAGACGCCACGTCTTAGGAACAGGTGCCAACGTTTCACCCGCCTTTCTACGACATTCCTCAGGGAGAAAAAAAATAGAAAAACATCGCCCTGAGGAAGGCCGCAGAACGGCGGCCGACACACGCTGGCACCTTCGCCTAGGACGACCAAGGACTTCCAGCAGTTCCCAGTCCCCTGGCGTCGTCTTCCTCACAACACCCAGACGGAAGCGCCGCGCGCGGAGCGGCCGTACGCACCATCTCGAGCAGCAGCGTGGCGGAGGAGGCGTGCACGCCGTGCGAGGCACGCAGGCGGTCGGTGAGCAGGGCGACGAAGTGGCGCAGCGGGTCGCCGGGCGTCTTGGAGGCCGGGCGCGGCAGCTCGTCCCACAGGCGCGCCTCCGCCATGTTGCCCAGCACCTCCACGGCGCCCGTCGCCGGGAAGCACACGTGGAAGGCGCGCATCAGCACCGTGTCGCCCTCCACCACCACCAGCGGGTCCGCGAACTTCACCTTGCCGCCCGACAGCGCCGACTGGCCGTACCTGCACCCATGGACTCGTGTGCATACATTTGGATTGAACGTATGCATAATGTGTATGAAATTATGCATTCGCCTTCACGACCTGAAGACATGTACTATGTACTGAAGGTTATGTGCATTAATGTATATTATGTTTGTAAAGTCCTGTACTGAAACTTTCTTAGAAATGTCTTTCCTAGGAATGTACTTTCTAGGAATGCATTTACTATGAAGGTATTTACTACGATTGTCTTTACTAGGTGCGTCTACACTACGTCCACCTTTACAATATCTAGTATAATTCTGTTTCCTACTGTGCATGTCTATACCTTGCAGTCCTACGTTTGTTTATTACGTCTATCTCTACCATATATTTATATGCTATCCATGTGTGTGTGCATGGCACATATGTATTACATATACTTTTGTGCTATTCACGTGTGTATAACGTACATCTGCGCTATGCATATATGTATAACGTGTCCTTACGTGTTATACACATGTGTATTACGTACCCTTATGAGCTACGCAAGAGAGAATTACGTATGTCTGTACCATGACTAGTCCCTTGCCGAGTGCCTGGATGAATGTCGAATGGGCACATTGCTTAAAAATTAAAGTTAATTACGCTGCCCCTGGTAGTTCCCCTTTTTAACGAACAAGTAACCACTCTTACTGCTGAATGATCTTGTCCAAGAACATCTCTAATTCGCTCTTGACGACGTCGACCAAGGAGAGGTCAGCGAAACTGGGGGAGCGGCTGGTGATCTCGCTCTCGCGAACCGTCTCGCTCAGCCAGTACTCCACCTGCAGCACAGCGACGTTCCACTGCTTCACTGACAACGTGAGTAAAGTTTGGCCATCTACTTGCTAAAGATTTAAACTAGCGTCAGATTCCAACTCAGGACTCACGAAACTCTTATTTTTGAGCTTCTCGTGTCTGCTGTGAACTACTTACAAGGCACAACAACTTGCAGATGCTTGAAACTCCTCGGTACGTGAGGAAATCATAAATATGCGACAAAACAATATGGAGGAAGTACCTAAGTATAATATACAACTACTTTCATCGCCGAAACAAGACTTCCGGTTCATTATACATATCCCATGCCGTCGATTATTTGATTTATTGATTGGTGATTCCTGACGCGTCGACTGATAAGGTCATTAGTTCCCTAATTATAGAGCTTTTTTTATCGCGGGAGGGGGCAATGCCATCCCCTGCTGGAGGGTGAAATAAGACGCCCACTTACACGTCGGTTTGCTGGGTTTCCCCCCACCAGGTCTTTGTCACCAGCGAGGCTCCGTCCCAGCCGGGACAAGCTCTAAGCTCTCAACTAGTCTCCCGACATGTGTGGTTGTGTAGTCGATGTAAGGGGTGACGATAAGAGGAAGATCAAATGGCGCGCGGTCCGTGGCTTATTTGTTAGAGTACCGCTCCGTCAAAGCAGCAAGCCGTTAGAATCCTCCTGCAGCCAGCCTAGCTATCTGGCTAACGTCGAAACCCCTGCCTCCGCCGGGAGTGTCATCCTAGGTCCCGTCTGCGGAGAAGGGGCGCGGGGGCGGGGGGGGCGGGGGCGGGGGGGCGGGGGCGGGGGGGGCGGGGGCGGGGGGGGCGGGGGCGGGGGCGGGCGCACCTGCTGCAGCATGGCCCTGAGGCGCAGCGGCACGTCGTCGCTCTCGGAGGGCAGCGCGCGCATCGCGGAGTGGTAGAGCGAGGCGCCGCGCTGCGAGTCGGCGATGCGCGGCAGGTGCGTGGGCAGCGACAGCGACGACGTCAGCATGCGCTCGCAGTACGCCTTCTTCAGCAGCTCCGTCGTCTGCGCACGGCCGCCGCCGGCTCAGCTCACAAACACTGGCACGTCACTCGCTTTCGTCAACAGAAAGTGACGGTTTTGTACGGTTTGTAGGGCGCCAGCCACAGAAAATCCCGTGAAACGGCTATTCTTATTTAGAGAAAGGAATTACCCCTCTGATCTGCAAACGAACAGATGTAAAATGAAAAATGTAGTTTGTAGATTATAAAAGTATTATAATCAATCTGTTATCAAGTTTGTAGGTTATGAAAAAAATTGCAGTCGCACGATCTTTTATGTTTCGCGCATGCAATCCGCGACGTATGTTAGCATTGCGCATAACTCACATACAACACCAATTAGACGGTTCATACGCGTTTTTCGAGTCCTGGATTCTTTTATTTTTTACTCGTATGTTATTGCCTTTGATACACATACACTGCATAATTTACCAGGATCGTGAGGATAATGGTTACGAGGGAAATGTTCTCTTATGGAGAGAATTATGAAAGGGAATTATGTTAGGGAAATATGAGAAGACAAACCGACTCACATTAACAACTATTTAATGAGTAAATAAGTCAATCTGAATCATTAAAATTACGCAAAAGCTAAATTAATGTACGTACCACGGATGTTGACTGGTTCTAACGATCTCTGGCGACAAAAAGCCCTCATACCAAAGGCTCTCGGACTTATTGTCGCCCTTCAAACATTAGTACCCTTATAACGCTCTTCGTGCAAAAATAACTATTACCTTTACCCTAGGTATTATCTGAATCCCAGATACCTATTACCTTTATCCTAGACAAAATAAGCTAAAACTGCACGTACTTACCCTCCCGTATTTTCACGCAAAATTACGCGAAAAGTTGTTCTCAAATTTTCTACAAAAATTAGTACTAAAAATTGTACATGGCCTTATCTCATAATCCATCTTTAATAAACATATTTCATTAAGAAAAAAATCCGTATCATTAATGTTTTAGTTGCGGAACCGGTCAGATGGCCGAGATCGTTGGGGAAGCAGTGCCGTAGGGGTCTCGGACCAGAAGACCGCGGTTACGAGTCCCGTCTCGGGCATAGGTGTATTTGTGTATGTCTATATGAGTCTTTTCATCCCTCACTATCATCATCATCATCATCATCATCATCATCTCATTGTCCATACCCCCAGGGCTAACAACTTTGGGGGATAAAAATCGGAATTTAGGTAAAATGCTTATCCCCCACCTGAAAGGTACGTACGTACTGCATGTATCCACTGCAGGATGCACGCGTGGTCGGAGTTGGCCTATACGCAGAAACAGATTATAGAACGACGCCAAAAAATTTTGAACTCTTGAAATTTTCAAAAAAATCTGGGTTTTCAACGAACATGAGACCTGCACCATTCTTATAAACGTTCTCTACACTATACGACAACAAAATTTAATTAAAAACGACGGAGCCATTTTTTTGAAAATTTTGAAAATATCCCAAGTACTTTCCAAAATAAAAATATCGCTTTCAAATTCAAGGATCCGCGATATCAGCCAGATCGATTGGCGAATATCAACTTTGGAGAAAATTGGCGAAATCTTTTAACCGCTAAAAAGAAAGATTACATAAAAAGAAAGATTTAATTTAAAAAATGGCCCGTATCCGAGCACTTGTGTCTAATGAGTATCTATTGTAAATATGAGTGAATGTAAGAGACTATTTGCTTGTACTCGTATTGTGTTATAATGTGTTTTGTTTTAGTAGACGTTTTATTTGTTAATAGAGGAAAGAAAATACGAAAAGGTTGCATTAAATAAACAATGGTGCCACTATTGCACTACTGGAACAAATGAAATTTCATGTTCTTATTGAAAAACAAAAAGTATTTGTAAGATCGAGCCGTCAATTTCAATTTCACTGATTTAAATAATTTTATCTACCATAAACTCGTATGAGCGGGGGGGACCCTGATATCCAATAGGAATATAGCAAGCATGGAGTAAACATTATTGTTATAAAGGAATAAAAGAAATTGAGCTTGCCAATAGTAATTGAAATAAATATAAATTATATATAGTTATAAATTTAAATACATTGAAATTATTAAAGAGGTATTTCAAAATAAAACTCTAAACAGGGCTAAATTGACTTTACAAAAAGGCTAAAATAATGTTTATAAAATCCTAAAAATCCGGGACTTAGTCATTAAAATTATCTCATCAATTTCAGCCATTTAGGATATTGTGTATTTGGAGTCACGCATTGCAATGATCAATTGTAAAATGTGTGCTCTACATGTATCTCGTCTCATCAAAAATATTGAATGTATTTCCATAACTAAATGTAACCGGAAACCCACCGGCAGATTGTACTTCTCCCCTATACTCCACATTCAGCTTATTTATTTATTTATTTATTTATTAACAAAAATAAGTCAAATGAAATCATCTTCCGTTGTTAATACTGTTCGAAACAGAAAACTTCCTTCCCCTTCCCCTTATCTGGCAATGCATGCGAATTCGAGAAAACTAGAGAAGTTGCCCGCGGCGAGGGTTCTGGCTAAATCCGATTGAAGTAACAAATTCCAATTAGAATTTCTAATAACAAGACCTTAATGTGATTCGCCTTAAAATTGCCGAATAAATTCATTACTAACACTTTTTAGAAGCTCATTCTTATACAATTGCTCATTTATATTATGAATATTATTTTCTTGAATAAATAGAGAATTTTAGACTTAATATTTACTTTACTAATATCAACCAATGTGTATGCACTGTGAGTGTTAAAAATATAGACAAGGTGCATCGACACGATAAAAAGAGAATATTCGTCTCACTATGAAAATACTTACAGCAATATCATACACTACAGTCGCCATTTCATCGTAAAGGTATGGTTTAATCATCTCATCAGACATGTTGACAATCTGTGAACATATTTTAGAAACATTTGTTTATACTAATATGAATTTTTTATACCATAAAAATGGAAATTTAAATAAAAGAGTGAAAAATAATTTGGACTCAATTGGAATCTTCCTCCTCAACGATATAATACATGGTTTATAAAATTTAACAAAACAGCAGATACAGTGTCAAAATATTTCATTATTATGCCTGATACAAAAACCATAAATACAATATGCTTGGTTTTCAAGGCACCAGTACGTTAAATTTATAATTTTCATAACAAAATTGTTATTATAAAGGGACGATGGAGAAAATTAAAAGAGAAAAATCTCTTACAAATTGAGAGATATGGAAGGATTATAAAAATGGAGATATTACTAAGAAACACTGATACAGTTGATACTAAAACGAGAGACACTAAATACAATAATTACGAATAATTTATTTCGTACCATTCGAGGTATAACAAGTGACATTAGTGTCACATCCTTGAGACTGTCATAGTATACAGGGTTCCACAGCATCTGCTCGAACTCTGGCCAGAAATTCTGAACTTCTATGGCAGCTTGGGATACTACGACGTTAGTCGGAGCAACTGGAATTACAGTTTTTGTTGCCTGAAAAGTAATACACTGAAAGTAATAACTAAGAAAGAAAATAGAAAACGTCAACTAAAAACGATGTGAATATCTGAGAAAATCACTTCTACACAAAGTCGAAAAGAGTCGAGTAAACTATACTTTTATTTTCACTTCCGTTCTCTACCTATTACTCTAGCACTTATTTCTTCTCCTCGTAAATCATTTACCACTTCATCAGTCATCCTTCGTCACAACTAAAATCTTTACCATTGAACAATGAATTTATGTAGCTTCGACCGTCCCCAAACGTAAGAAACCATGTAAAATGTTTGTGTGTAATAAATTATTATTACACCATATTAATAAAATATTTTCAACGTTATAGTTGTGTGTGCAGTTATATTAATTTGCAATTAACGATTTATGTTGATACGATATTCAACGTGAATAATACATTCTTTAATATATCTTTCATTTATTGTGCGTTACTTCTCTCCGAACTCGTAGCAACTTTTAAATTTCTCATGAGGTATTTTGGTTATGTGTTGCTTGACAACAATACGAATACAACGAATATCTTAAATGTTGGACAAAAAAATTTAAGAGACTTGTTTATTTGGGCATTTTCTCTCCTCCTCCTTTCTTTCTCTCTCTTTCTCTCAATGTCTCTACACACACATTCTTTTGAGGCGTTAACTCTTAAATAATAAATATCTCCGACAGTAAATCTACATTTTCATTATTGTGTTTTTCCCTTCTGTACCTTTTTACAAATTTTCGGTATCAACTAAGACAGTTTCACATTTGCTTAATCAGTTTCAAGAAGTGAACTTACTGAAAATATCAAGTGCGACATTACCGATATTCTAGAGCAGGTGGTATCCCCGCATGAGTACGCAAAATATTTACGCGCTTTCATTTTGATTATAAACCCTCCGCTGGGCACCTTGAAAAAGTACATCGGATAGCCACTTGTGGCTTTTAAGGTCCCCAGTCTTATTGTTTTAATATAATGCTATTGAGCAAAGAAATATATTCGCAAATAGAGATAGAAATGAAACCATTAACGTATTTATTTCATAATTGGTTTTTTTATTTTTTTTATTTACCCATTCTACGGTCAGGACTTTGACAACACGATTATCCTGGTTTATATAGCTTTGTTGATTTAGTTGATTTCACAAATAAACTTGGCCATTCAATGGGAAGAAATTATCAGAGTCACAAGATCATCAAAGTTTAATTCTGTACTAGTAAGGTTTGCTTTTCATATACTGAAGGACAAGGCACATGCCTGTGTATCCAATTAAATAATCGTCGACTGTAATATTGTAGCGTAAAATATATATTAATTACAGTCCCTGAATAAATATTTTGAAGATATTTTTTCTTAGGTGTCTAATTTGTTATCAAATTGTAAACAAACGAGTAATTGATTGAAATATTTTATGTCATAGTTGAAAAACCGATCTAGCAATTTCTACATTCCAAATATTCTGATAAATCTTGACGTCCAAATCGTTACTATGCTCCAGTAGATATCAATAACTCAATATAAGCCTCTAATTATATTTCAACCATTTCCTTCCACAATTTAGGTGCTTTCCTGATAGGCTCGTTTGGTTTCCCTATTTATTTCTCTCACAGTAATAGAAAAAAGATTCGGTGTTAGGACAAGCTCTAGAATACTTCTCAGTGAAAATCAACATTCTACTTTTGGTCCATCTCTATTTCGCGATGAAATTTGCTATGGTCTAGGAATTTCACTACTCCATTTCTTTCAAATTGAATTGTTTCATTACTCAGAGATTCGAAGAACTCTATCTCATCGATGCAGTCATCTTTATAATCATCGTCTTCCACGTTGGGTTCACTTTCTTCATCTCTGTTCGATGCACTGGCGGATACAGGGGGGGGGGGGCATTGGGGCCATGCCCCCTCCTCCCCAAAAGACCTGAATGTTTCGTTTACCTTCCTTTATTCAGCACCTTTTTTATATTTATTTTCTAATTATGTAATTATTGAACCAATACCATTGTATAGAATCATATCTGCAGTACATAAATAATACGCAATATAATAACAAATATGGTTATTATATAACAAAAATCTGCTATGACCCTCCCCTCAAATGATCGGCTGCATTACCTTCTGTCTTAAAGGCAAATCTTATCATCACTATAGTCAGAAGTAGACCTATGTTCATTATCACTCATCTCGACCAAACATATGTTGTAAAATTACGAGATCCTTCATCAGTAGGAAATGTTTTTTATCATAGTGTTGGAATTCCAAACTTTTCCCTCGCCTATACTTCAATAATTATTTTATAACAAAACAGTTGCGTTAATATAATTTATCATTTCGATCTTTATCCAATTTTTGAAAATACAGAGAGTGTGACGAAAATGGGACCAGCACCACTTTCTTCACCGTTCTTTGTTACATACATAAAAAAATTAAAAATTGGTGCGATTTTTGAAAAACTGATTGTTTAAAACTTAAAAATTGACCGCGTTAGTCGCAAAATGTACTCCTATTTTCGAAATATTGCAATGACCTTATTTGAATATGTTTCTGATAAACACTGTTCATTCAGAAAAAAATCTTCACAACTGTAATTGTACGAAGATGCTAAAAAAATAGAATTTTTGCAACTTTCAAAATCAAAAATTTCAACGAAAATGAGACCTGCATTGTTGCTTTAAACGTCCTTTGGGCTGTCCAAGAACACAATTTAATAAAAAAATGTGAACCCATTTTTTTTTAGTTTGAAAATGTCCCAGCGGCTTGAGGTAAAGTACCCTCCAAATTTAAAATATCATTTTGAAATCCAAGGAGCCGTGGCATCCGCGAGATGGAATGGGGGTCACCAGTTTTGGTAAAAATTCTGCTCACGATTTATCCGCTAGTGTTATTAAGAGAGAGACTTTTTGCCGCCCCTCTATTTTTTGGTAAAAGGGGCCACAAAACGTAGATTCTGACTACAAAACGTGCTAGATGAAATAATTTTCTATATGAAGGGGCAAGAGTTAATCACTTTTTCGTTGCCAGAGCTCGGCCATAAGAGCTTTTCTGTCGAAAAATCGTCGGTGTCCCTCCGCAGCATTAAAATACTTTCTCTATACTGCGTAGGCAGTACCGAAAACGCCAAAGAAACGAATCTCCTGCGCACGTGGAGGGTTGCCGGCGCGCTCACCCAGTCGCCCGACTTGACCGAGACGTGCGCGGCCTGCGCCGCCGCCTCCGCCGCCTCCCGCTCCGCGCGCTCCTGCGCCACGCGCTGCCCCTGGCTCACGTACAGCCACGACCGGCACGTCGTCCGCACGTCGCCCACGCGCGTCGCGGCCGACTCGATGGCGTCGTCCTGCGCACGCGCACGCTCGCTCACTCACTCAACACATGCGAAAGCGGGAAGGCGCAGAACCCCGGCTGCTCTAACGTCCGCAAAACATGATTCTACATATTTGTTATGAAAAATAAAAGATGTTTGTTATTCCCCCGCAAACTGATTGTTCTTAGAATCTAAATTATAAAAGGGTTTACATGCTTGTGTAACAACGCGATATTTATGGAGTGTTCAAATCTGATTATAATAATAGCCACATATAGGTTCAAAAAAGATAAAACCATATTTCAATTAACACGAAACATTCATAGAGACTTTTACTATAATTATTTGTTTTATTGGCTTCTGTATAGATAAATAATTGGTCAAATTTACGCAGCCTACTGGCTCCCAAGAACTTGACATAGTAAAGTCGGTCAATCCCAAGCTCCCCAAGCGAGGGACTGAACGCAAGACCTGGTCGTTCTCCTCGACTAATCATGAGGTCGTGATCACAAAGACACCCAACCATTAGCGACCCATGCGTGGTAAAGTTAGCGATACCCGATCCTTCTACTTCGAGCAAAACTGAGTCTGAACTTGTTTTCACAAATCCACCCATCCGCTAGCTCCCCATGCTTAGGATGGGAGAACGAGACCGAATTGGTGGCATGATCGGGTTGTTCTCTTCGTTGGCTAGAACACCTTATCCTCAACTCGTGATCGCAAATCCACACTGCGAGCTCCCCATGCGAGGGAGTGAGAGAGCGAGACCTGGTCGTTCTCCTCCATGACGCAAACACCTTATTTTAAACTCGTGATCGCAAATCCACCCAACCGCTAGCTCCCCACGCTTAAGCAGGAAAGTGAGACCGAATTGTTGGCAAGATCGGGTCGTCCTCCTCGATGGCGAGAACACCTTATCCTCAACTCGAGATCGCAAATCCACCCTGCGAGCTCCCCATGCGAGGGAGTGAGAGAGCGAGACCTGGTCGTTCTCCTCCATGACGCGAACACTATATTCTCAAGTCGTGATCGCAAATCCACCCAACCGCTAGCTCCCCATGCTTAAGCGGGAAAGTGAGACCGAATTGTTGGCAAGATCGGGTCGTTCTCCTCGATGGTGAGAACACCTTATCCACAACTCGTGATCGCGAATCCACCCATTCGCCAGCTCCCCAGGCGAGGGAGTGAGAGAGCGAGACCTGGTCGTCCTCCTCGATGACGATGACGAGCGAGCGCAGGGGCACGCCTGCGCGCAGGAGCTCTCCCGGCAGCTGCGCGCAATGGAAGCCCACGAGCACCACGTAGATGTCCGGTCCATCCTCCGGCTGGTCCTCGATGGCGTCCAGCTTGCTCACCAGGCAGCCGCGCTTGCGCAGCCGCGTGCGCTCCTTCTCGCCGTCCACCAGCGTGTTCAGGATGGGCTGCGCCACCGACAACCAGCTCACGAAAGGCCTTTAGGCCGCTTTTTAACAACTTAAGTCATGTAGCGACCACTGTGATTGTTTTACCTGTAAGGGTAACTCTAGGCAAAGCACGCAAGGACCATATTAACACACACAAACATCCTGTATAAGGCGGGATTTGAGCCCGTGACCTTTCAAACCGAGGCAGCTACGGCCCTTCAGCCTTACCAATCTCGGCTATCCAGGCCGGTACCAAAATTATTTTATTTACGTCTTGTAGTGATTTGTTAATTCATTACAATAGGTTTTAATGGATTTTCACATATTAATGGATTAATAAGACTAGGTTTGCAATGTGTACCTCGGTTTATGTATCAGGGAATAAAATCGATTATAATGTATTCGGATTGCTTTTTTCTGATAGCAATATGCTGACCATTTCAAATCAAATTGCCTTGAAAGGCCTACATGGTCAATATGGGAATACTGAGCATTGAACTTTAAAGGCAAAAGTATCAAATTGATAAGCTTAATTTACAGATATTCTTTTGTAATTTCAGATATAGTAACTTCAATTGGAAAACGAATAATTTTGAACCCCTTCTCTCTTAAATTAAGGTGCAATGTTGGTACGTACTATCGTTAATGGGGTAAGGTGAAATCTGTCGATCGGGAATTTAGTGCATGAATGAAAACTGACATGTATACCCAATAAACTTATTGGGCTTTTGAGGTCAAATTAATGTATGTTATTGGTATCATTTCAATGAATCTACAATATTTGTATGTAAACGAATTGAAGAAATATTTTCCTATCAAAAGTACTTCTGGTGGTTTAAGTACAATCCCACCCTTGAAAATCACTTTTAGTGAGAAGAGGAATGAAAACTTAGATGGTTTGCATTTCTAACCTGGAATATGTAACAACAAACAGACCTACCCTTTCAATTACATGGTCCAGGCAGCCATGCATCAGATGTGATACACACCTTTTATAAATCAAAGTAAACAATGTAAAATGCAGCTTCTCGTAATATCTGGTTCGTTGTTTCGTACTTATTCAGCTATTGAAAAGGAAAGATGGTTGGGTATCATTGCAGGTAGTTTCCAGTAAACGCCCAAGCTATGCAACCTGCTATACAGCAATGTCTAACATAGCGATACATCGCAGGAGAGAGTTTTCTCAACATTGAGAAAGAAGGAACTTAATTAGTAGATTTAAAGTTGAATCATTTGTTAGTACAAAACATTTAACATATTTTCTTGTAAAATCTATTAAGAGTTCCTTCAGAAGAAGTATGTTTCGATAACCTTTTCCAGCGCCGTGTCATTACGATGAGCTGCAGCCCGCTTGCCACAGCACTTCAGCCGTCATGCTGGTATCTACACCAAACGATCTTTAGTTTCAACATCGATTATAACATGAATTTCATATCCAACCCTGGTCCATCAAACTCATACCAACCACAATTTGCGTCATTTCATCCCTGAGGCGAAACTCTCAAATGGACATCTCGCCCAGAAGTGTCAATTTAACACAGGACGTAATATTACAAAATTACCTATATACAAGGCTTCCCAAGATTGTCATGATAGGCCTTTGTTTAAGCATCTTTATTCATGATTTATATGTATGCATTTCAAACGCTTCTTATTAATTGCTCTTGTAAGCTAAAGTTTTTTTTTAACCGATGACAGTTATGGAAGTAATCTGATTTACCGCATTATTCATCGTCCATGTAAAATCTTGGTTATGAACTTTATATTCCGTAACACGAAGTATTGCAACATTTTCCTGTATAAATTGTATTTTCCTATTTCTCTTACAATTTTAATGTTTTGTAGCTGATATAGGATCCCCCGATTTCACTATTCCTAATTTGAAGAGAAACTGAATGGAAGAATTCTAATAAAGTGCAATTTCACATAAATTAATAGATTATTCTACCACTACGTATATTTTCCTTCGGAGTATGTCTTAATTTACTATTATTTCTCTTTGGAAATACTGAATCAACTCACGGTAATAAATAGGAGGTATTACATCAAAACATTGCTTTTCTCGTTGACTAATGCAAGTACGTATATTTCGACACACATTCGCTAAAGCAGCTATAACTGCAGAATGTGATCAAACAAACTTGACAGATTGGATGGAATACTGCATTACGCTGCAAATTTGCCACTTAGTAGCTATGGAAAAAAATTGAACAAGTAAATGTTTGGGGGAACAAGTAAATGTTTATATCTCTATTTTGGTTTGACTTTCAATTACTTACTGCCCCAAGCACTTCATAAACATCAATAACAGTATATACTCGTATAACACGAGTATTCACGCTTTCAAAAAAATCGAGATATTAACATTTACTGCTGTCGCTGGTGTGGCATATCTCGTTTCTGCTCCAATCCCTTCAATTGGTACTATTATGTTATTGGCTGTTTTAATCATCTCAAAAAATTAATGCAAGTCGATAACGTCATATCATGTACAAACGTGACTTCGATATAAAAAATGTATTAATTCATTATCCACTACCGAACAAACATATCTACGACAGCTTCCTGGCATATATTTAAGCCGTACAAGGGCGTTTAGGCTCACCTTGGCGGAGTACGAGGATTTATAATCATCGTCAGAAATTATAATTATTCTGTGGAATTTTTCTTCTAGCCTTTTGGCTATAATGACACACGACGTCTGGTGGAGAGTGGCGAATTCCGGAGGGGAAGACGGAAGCCATGGCCACCAGTCAATACTTTTCTAATTTTATTCAATTTATTCAAAATATTTTCCTTAGGCAGATTTCATCCCATGCATTCAATGCAGTATTAGAATAATGAATATACTCTTCCTTCGTTATCTTTAAAGTTGAAGGTAACAGAACAATTTCTAATTCAAAAAATATTTATAATATGTCTGTACTGAAACAGGCCTCACAAACCGCAATCCCATATGCGCCCCTGGGTGGAACGCTGTAGGAGAGGGCGGTGGAGTTGTCGGCACCGTGCCAGATTGATTGATCAGAGATTACGATATGTCAACGGACAAATCCGCCAGGTCCCGTAAGTATGGTGCATGTTTTTATTGTGGGAGGTTCTGTTATCTTTCTCCGCGGGTTGGTGAGATCCAGCGCCAATCTACAAGTGCGCTAACAGGGATTACCCCTATCAAATATCTCTCACCAGAGTCGCATCGCCCCCAGCCGGTACACGCTCTAAGCTTGCGACTGGTTTCCCGGCATAAGAGATAGTGTAGTGCATGTGTGTTTGTAAGTAATCGGTGATGACAGGACAGGGAATGGTATGGAAATATCTCGAGCGGTCCGGTCTCCTCCAGACAGCAGACGAACCCGAGCTATCTGCCTAGGTAGCGTCAAAGGTCCCGCTGTGCCGTCGCCGCACCTTGTCGGAGTAGAAGAAGTCGCTGGAGGAGTCGAGCTTGAGCTTGGCCTGCGCCTCGGAGTTGCGGCGGCGCAGCTCGTCGAGGCGGAAGCGCAGCAGCTCGAGGCGCAGCAGCTGCGCCATGAGCGTGGGCGGGACGTCGCCCACCCCGCGCAGCAGCTGGCTCGCCTCCTCCCACGGCGTCAGCGGCTCCATCTCCACCTCCGCGCCCGCGCCCACGCCCAGCGACGCCATCGTCCGCGCACCGCCGTCCATCACGCTGCGCGTCGATATCTTGGGCGTGGCCACGCTCGACTTGGAGGACTGCCCCTGGCGCGCCTCCGTCACGCGCTTGGGGATCTGCTTGGGCGAAGGCGCCGTTGCTCGTGGACGTGAAGTTTACAGAAAGCATTGGAATAGATATCTGGCTAGTTGGATAACAAGACTCAGGGGTTTACAATACTCATAAGACAGCATGCTTGTTTTTTTTCTTTTCTTTTAGAGACTATATTGTTCTGTGTGTCTCCGTTCGCGAAGAAATATCTAAAAGAAGAAAATACCTAACTAACTTGGGACGGTAATTTGCTTCGGTAGACGGTACCCTGGACGGTAATTTGCTTCTTAAGTGTTTTAATTGAAACTTGGAAGATTACTCTTGGTTCGTCGGCAGTATTCAATGCGTTTGAGTTTACAATATATATATATATATATATATATATATATATATATATATATATATATATATATATATATATATATATACACACAATTGATACACTACACTACAATTGATATACTACAATTGAACTAATGTTACTACAATTACTACAATTGAACACTACAATTGAACTAATGTTACTACAATTGAACTAATTAGGTGGAAACAGTTTTACGACAAAAAATATTGACTTACAAAATAATTTATTAACTAAAGGTTTGATAATTTTAACTCTAGACGTGATAACTAAAACGTACCCACTGGCTTATATTTTTACAGAAAACATCCCTTTCGTAGTCTAACGAGACCAGCTCCTAGCAGTATAATATTTACTCTTTGGGCATGCATAAACTCAATATTGAATAAACTCGGTGGTTACTGCATAAACCTTGTGAAAATTCATATGGATAAGTAAAAAAGATCCGTTAAAAAATCGTTTTACCCATTCAAGCGAAGTGTTGTTTATTGTATTTGTTTTCTTAACGTATGCGAATGTCTTGAGACCTGCCAGTACATTTTACCCACTTAATAGTATTCAGGTACATAGAGGCTCCGACTGATAGTAAATAGAGTTTAATTAATTTGCTTAAGAAGTTGATTAGCTATACTGTGAAAGCTACGTCAGTGTTTAGTTAATATATCTAGTGTCTTAATTGTTTTAGTGATATTATAATAAATATACCACAAATTTACGTTTTTCTTGTAGAAAATGTTAACTTTTGAAATGAGTAAATTTCACTAATCACTAGTCCTAAAAGATAAATTTATGCACAATTAATAGAATTATTTAAGGGCATACGATTAGGTGGAAATAAGTTGAAAAATGTTATTTAATAATAATTATTGTTACGTTGTTTTTAATAAATTCTCCTTAAAACTTCCCTCCACATCTTCAGTATTACAGTTTTGTTTTTAAGCATACTAGACAGAATTGCCACACGAGACGTTTTGTTTGCCCACTCAAGTCACTGCCCACCCCACCCACCCTACGCAACACGAAAAGATGTCGGCGTACGAGCCGCATACCTACCCGCCTAAACCCTTGAATGGGAAAACACTTGTTCCTACAAGAAAGTTGCTGCAGCTTCTGATCTGTCTCTCACCTTCTCCTCTGCTGTCTTGACGTGCCAGCTCTTGAAAGGAGTCAAAGGCACGCGGTTGCCAAATTGCCAAAACAAGAACATGTTCTACCAACATGGCTGGAGAGTTAAAGTAAATCCCCAGTATTCTGCCCTTCTTTGACTGTCTGTAGTTAAAGGATTCTATAACCCATTAAAAATAGTTATTTATGCAACAAGTCCTTGACGAGTTACATAAAATGTTTTCCAGTTATTAAAAATTAACATTTAACACTTGGAACAAGGGGACAAAATGAGCCATGAGGGCAATCAGAAAATGTGGGACAAGTGATACTAATGAGACATGGGGAACAAAATTGACGAAAAGTAATCAAAAGACAATGGGTCAAGTTGTACAAAAGGGACATATTTGTGAACACTGGTAAAATCTAAACCCGGGATCCTCTAAAATATTTTTAATGGACTCTCGACCATTTTAATGGCCGTTGCTACGCACGCGTTCTTAAAGCGTGGTTTAGATGGTTGCTAAGGAGCTAAGCGCGAGTTTACCCACGTAAATTACAAAACAATAAAAAAGGTCTTTATGGGAGGGGGCTTGCCTCGCGGACGCGCGTCTGCTTGATGGTGGTGATGATCTGGTCGCGCGTGATGCAGACCACGCAGCGCCTCCGGCCCGCCAGCAGGGCCTCCTGCAGGAGCCGCGTGTAGCGCAGGTAGTCGCTAGAGCCCTCCACCACCATCACCACCACGCAGCGCCACTCGTCGTTCTCCAGCTCGTTCTCGTCGGGGCCCATCTGCGAGAGGCGCTTGCCCAGCCCTGCGAGGCAGCGGACGCGTGGGCGGCTGGCGGGGCCAGCGAGGCTTCAAGGGATTTGGCAAGGTATACAGAGAATGCGAAACTTGAAGGGATTCGAAATTCGAAGGGATTCGAAGTTTGAGGGGAATATGAAACATGAAGGGATTCGAAGTTTGAAGGGAATATCAAACTCGAAAAGATTTGCGAAGTTTGCAGGGAATATAAAAATTGAAGGGATTTGTGGTGTTCGCAAGAAATGAAAAACACGAAGCGATGCAAGGTTTGTGAAAATAAGGTTTCAAAGGTCTTGCGATATTAGTAAGGCTTATGAGACTTAAGGGGATGACGAGACTGGGGCAGCTAGCAAAGTTGAAGAGTTTTTTATGCTCGCTTTGCTTCCGATTGATTGGTGATTTCAGGAGCGTTAACTGCCACGGTCATAAGTCCCATAAATGTAGTGCACTTTTTTAATCGCAAGATGTAGCGTCGATCTTCCCCCACTGAATGACGAGATCTGACCCCAAACTAGCAGTCGGCCAGCAGTTTTCCCCAACCAAGTATCTCCCACCAGCGTAGCATAACCCTAGCCGGGACAAGCTCTAAGCTCCCGACTGCTCTCCTGGGATTTGTGGTAGTGTACTGCACGAAACTAAAGGGTGAGCATAGGAATGGGAAGATCGCGAGCGGTCTTGTCTTTTAAGTTAGGGTATTGCTCCGGCATTAGGCTGGTGCTGAACAGAGAAACCACGGAAAACTATCGATCAGAAAACCGGCCGGAAGAATTCTCCTCCACACAACAGTTGAAATCGACCTAGCCATTTACCTTGTGTGGAAAATGACACCGTGGTCCCTAGGACATACCGATCGAAGGTACTGTACAGTTGTTGTTCTGGATCGGTTAAGCTGCTTCAATTACTAACTTTTCTCCAAGATACTTTATTGCTTCGACGGAAAAATCCGTGAAAACAAAGCACACCACATTGAAGTGGTGCATAGTATGGCAAAACCAGACTGTAGCCGTAGACGCTGTGTGCGCCGCCGGGAGTAAAAATTGAATGATTGGTATGTTAAGGGGAACTTACGTGCCACTTATGAATAAGTTTGCTTGTTTCCTCCTCTGACCAACTTTTTGACGAGTGTATATGCATTTTGTTAGAATTACAATGTCTGACTTGAACTTGCATGGTCAACTATTTCCTTCTGGTTAAATGTAAGAATAATTTTAATTTCATTAAATTAATACTAAACCTCAAATATTCTATTGTTATTTTTAATACACGATTAGTCCTAAATACATTATCAGTAACGTCATTAATTCTAATTGCGAGACACCATTATTACAAATCTCTTTAATTTTATAAAAATTACGCTGTCAAAGGTTATATCACAAAAGAGATAATTTTTTAATCAATCAAACTAGTAGGCACAATAAACATTAATATATGAACATAAACGTAGGCAAATATTGAGATATCGCTCTTGTATTATTTAAGAAAAAACATGAGATAAAAACTCACACAAATTAATGTAGTATATCCTCGGAACTATTTAATGTTTGCCCAATTAAGATCCTTTACTACGTATCTTTCATGGATATCAGGTCTCACTAAAACGAGAAATTTATTCTTTCCAACGCAAAGGCATTGCATCTTGATATGTTAAAGCTGATAGTAGGGCGAGTGACGTATTGAAATATTAGTATGTGTTAGAAGCTGATAGCGAAGAAAGCTAAAACCCCTTCATATTCGTCTTAGGCTACAGGAAATATCTATATTTCCTAGGGGGGCGAGCATTCCCGAACACTGTCAATATTTTTTTCTTTACTTGCAGGCTTAATATGGCTTCTGAATTATCATCATCGTCATAGTTTTCAAAGTCGTCATTTTATATGAATTCCATGTTTTGTTCTCAAATAAGCCAAATAAATTCCTTGATGAAATGCCTAAACACACTACCCATATTCAAATTCAACTACTATATTGAAAAAGCACTTTTTTTCCACATACTTATTGTACTATTCCTCTTGATCATAACCTCAATTTCTTAGTAGACAAGTTTACAACTTGTATTCTGCTCTTATTTATTTAGTACCGTATAGTACAAGCGCTTGATAATTAATTAGAGTAAACTGAAGCTGTATCAACCAAAGACCTAATAATACATACCATTAGCTCGCGACTTTTTGTCATTGGCTGAGGACGGGGCAGACAATTTATTCTTCTTCTTATCTTCCCCAGACTTCGTCTCTGTTTTTGATTTAGTTTTCGCCATTGTTCTTACTGGAAACTATCATTTAAAACACGAACTATCCCAAGTTCTCACAATGTCTTCTCACTCGCTTGTCCAGTTAAGATACAGGAGTACTCTTATTCCACCTTTCATTTGTTTTCAAAGAAGACAGTTTTTTTCAACGCCACAGCGTTCAAAATATATTGCGTATGAAAAATAATTTTTCCAGCACAATGATCAAAAAAATATTGTAGTATATTGTAGTCACATTATGTAATTCGCATTAAATGCAATTATTAATATTATTATTATAATAATACATAAATACTTCAAATTGTTTTAACCCGAATTAATGAAAAATAAAGTACCGAAATATGGTACTGGTATTCATACCATTATGCACATCTAAATTCAACAAACCTCTAATACCTGCTAAAGAGATTTTATGAGAAATGTATCTATTTCTCAATTCTCCTCACAGAGGAAACATGAGAAATGATACGGAAGCAATTTTAAATGAAAGGTATTAATTTTTAAATCCATGCGCCAATGTCCATGAGTACCAGTGAAATTCCTAATGTAAACAAACGTAAAATCACAAATAGCACAAAAAATTTAGAGAAGTCTGATGTTTTGTATATGAAAATCAAATCCCTTTAAATTCATAAAACATAATTCCATTCTACGTAAAATATGCTAGGAAAATATGACAGTTTTATGCAGTTTACAAGAAATATTCGTTACAATACCCCGCAAGTGTACTACTGCTCGATAGGGAATTACCTCTAACACACTGTCACATTGACACATTTGTCAAAGAGATTTAGAATGAAAACCTGAAGTTCGCAGATTACGGCCTAAGTGGGAAATCAAAGTACGCAGCGACACACTTTCCCATCAACTCCGAAAAGACTCGTCTTATGTCTTTAAAACTAAGTTCTCGTGTTCCGGAAGGCACAAGAATTATGTTTTGCGAGCTGTAATCTACCAAGTGAGACCTATTTTTATGACCATTACATTTTTGCTCACCTCTTAGCCCGGTTTGCCAGAGCCGCTGGACATTGGATTCCGGTGTGAAGCTATTTTCATTTTGAAAATCTTGATTTACAAAGCGGTTCGCACGGGTCGAGATTAAAAGATTTATTGTTTCCGGGCGTGTCAACGGCTAAGTTCCCGTAAGTGTAGGCATGTTTTACTGGCGGTTAGCCCTCGCTGGAAATCGAGATCCAGAGCCGAACTATCTCAGTTGGCGGAGGTTTTCTCCAGCCAGGAACCGTCACAGCGAGGACAAGCTCTAAGCCCCTGACTAGTCTCATGGCACGAGTTGTAGTGTACTGCATGTAAGAGGTGAGGATAGGTGAAGGAAAGATCGCGCGCAGTCCGTGGCCACTTTGTTAGGGAGCTTCTTCGGCATTCGCCTGGTGTGCATTGGGGAAACCACGGAAAACTATCGATCACCTCCGACCTAGCTATGTACGTATGCAGTGTCGAAAATTCTGATGCTGTCGGGGATTCGATCGTAAGGCTTCAGCTGGTCAGAATTTATTAAGTACGAAAATATCACATATTGAGATTTAAAAATGGACTTTCGCCACTACTCAATTGTATCATTAATCAGCAATCGGAATGTTCTAATACTGATGGAATTATACTCTTGAAACTTACACACTCTCTTTAATATTACCTGGCAGTAATATCACAAAAACTCAAGTGTTGTGTTTCTTTCAAAATGTTAAAACACTACTGGCAGCTCACTAACTTGAGAAAATAATGGAGTTTTTACAAGTATTTTATTTTCGTAAACCGATAAAAATCCAAAACATTGTGGACTTCCATTTGGATTCTACAAGTCTAACTTTCTCTCCTACAAGGTTTCAAGTACAAAACGTGTTGCTTCACACTTTAGTCCTTAAAGCAGAATGGATAAGAGTGATTTTCGTTGACAGACCTCCTAAGGTATCATGAATTTCGCATAGGAGTGTTATCAGACGACAATGAAACATTATCGAATAAATATTTGTAATTCCAGATTAACTTTCGGGAAATTTGTAATTTCTATGCAATATTTTATTTTACGATATGTCAGCAACTTGTTTTAATTCACTCTTAGCTCATTTAACAAAGGTGTAACTCAGAAATATTATTTCATTTCAAATTCTCATTTATATTAGTGAATTATAGATGAGTTGTGTCAAGTTCTCAAAATAATGTTATTCATTGTATAACTAATTTAGTCGCTTGAATCTCTGTTGTGTTTAACAGATTGACGGTTGATCGTATGTATTTAATACACGAGTCGAGTGAACAGTAAAAACAAATTATGAACCTGGATTTCGTATAATATCATTTCCAGCGCAAAATATTTATCTGAAATCGGAGTCCGCGCCATCGCAGTCTTACAAATGAAATTCGAGATACGTCGAGAGGTCGCTTCATAGAATCGGTCGAAACAGTTGTTCCTGCGTTGCTAAGGCAACGATAACACGCCGTTCGCACGCGAGCGCGTTGAGGAAGAGACGTCCGAGATGGCGGAAAGGATAGCTCCGTCCGAAAGCACGCTCGTCAAGTATGACAATCCTGTTCTCGTAACAAAACACGAGAAGAGGCCCTCGAAGGTAAGACAGCATCGTCAGTTGCAAGTTTATGTTTCTCTGGCTTACATTTACCTCACTTAATGTAGACTCCCCTACCCTATTGCACTCGCTATGCACGTTTCCTTGCACCAATGCACTAAAATTTGTCTTAGTTAACTGTATAAATATTCGTGCTGATGCCTAAGATCTATTGTAATTGCCTGAAAGAAACCGACCGACCGGATTTAGTTCCCAAAGACGTTTTTGGATGTGTCGTAAATATCGCACACGTTTATATTTCAACAGGTTTCGAAGAAGTTTTCTATAATCCTTCGTTTGAATTATCCATTAATAAATAAACCACATCAATAGTCGTACCATCAGTAGAAAATAGGTTATACGTCCGAAAATAAAGTGAACAAATTTATTCAACAAGTTTTTTCGTGTTGTTGATGCATCTTAACGTTTACTGTAACGTGGCACTCTAAACCATTAGTTTTGATTTACATCAGAATCATCATTCGTGGTAGAATTACTATGATAAAATAATTTTCCCCAAATATTGAGAGCACATCTTAATAAATACCAGTGCTTTTCATTATAATGCGTCAGTTCCTAACACACAAGAGTACAGGAATCAGCAAACCAACTGTTTATTATAGCGATACCGAAAACCAATTATTTGTACCTAGAAGCAAAAAAGTAACATTAGCAACAGTATATGCATGAAACTGCACGTAGTTATAACACACTCTACTCGATTACTCTACTGGAAGATGCTTGTAATTTAGTATATCGGTTCATTAAGCTTTTTCAGAAACAAAATATTACTTTAGCATTTATTAACTCGTGAAAATGTTCTCTCCCAGGTTTTCACAGCAACTTAACTGATTCTTTCTGGAGATTAATGGGAAATGTATATAAAATTACCATTGAATATATTAAACACACCGGGCTCCCTCATGTGCTGTAACCACAAAACACAAAAAATTAAGTAGTGCAATTTTATGTAATCTTAGGAAATGTAAACAAGGCTTTTTATCACAAACACTCTAATTTAAAAAATCTATCTTCACTAGTTCGAAATACATTATTTCAATTTAGAGATTATGAATTCATCTACCATTTCTAAAGGAACTATTATACAAATCAATTCGAATTTCTAAAAAAACGGCGAAACTCAATCCCTTCCAGTAAGATTTTAAACATTCCACACCAGCAGATGATTTTAGTTTAATATCCAATATAATAGGGGACCCTATGGTGTTACTCCCAATTCGAATTAATCTCTCACAAAACGATTATCATACATAGTACTGTAATCTGTGGGTTTGAAAATAGTTACATTTGCCCAGCCCACAAAAAGTGTTAAAATGTCCTGAAAACATTTTGTTCAATAGGTAAAATTTACTAAATAGTCAAAAAGGGTACTTTAAGGAAATTAGAAAAAAGACAATTATTGAAAACATAACTGGGAGAGAAACTATTCCCGTAAGACACTGCATTACAGTGTTCAGCCCAGGTGTGACGCACGTTCGTACGGTGAGTGAGCACGGCATGTGAGCATGCCTCCCCGTCAGCACGTCACCACGGCAACGCGACGCCGCGACGGCGCGGCGGCGCGCCCTCACGTCTGCACGAGTGCACCGGCGGCGCGGGCGGGGCGCTGGGGCGCCGGCTAACCGGCCCGCGCAGTCGCAGGTGAAACAGCAACAACAGCAACAGCAGCAGCAGCCCCAGTGGCAGCGGCAGCGCCAGCAGCAGCAGCGGCGGCGGCGGTCGGGGACGCCGAGCACGAGCGCGAGTGCGAGTGCGAGCGCGAGCGGGCTCAGCCTGCCGGCGCTGCCTCAGCCGCGCGGCGCGCGTGCCCCGCAGAAGTCGGCGTCGGCGGGCGGGCCGGCCGCGTCGGCGTCGGCGGCGCCGCTGCCGGCCGGCGCGCAGGACATCCCGGGCCTGCTGCGCCAGGGCGATGCGCACCGCGAGACGGACGAGATCCTCAACGCCATCCTGCCGCCCCGCGAGTGGGAGGAGGACGGGCAGCTTTGGCGGCAGAGCGTGAGTGCACCCGCCCACCCACCACATCACATCCCAAAAGCCCTCTTGGCCAGTGTCACAACACGATTTTTCTAGGGGACGGTGAGGGTCTCTACGTGAAATGTTAGCTTGATGTTTGTTAAAATTATATTCTACAATTTTTATTAGATGATTATTTAATTTTGCAACAAAATGAGTGGGAGGTTGATAGATAAAGCAAAGAAATCTTGGCGACACTGTTGGCAACGAATGGTATTGAATTACATTCAATACATATTCAGCGTTTCTAAGCACATTGTCCACGAATGCATTGAAAGTCAAGATTTTGCTTGTTAAGTGGGTTTAACACATGCCAGGTAAGTCATGGTGTCGTATCCGAAGTAGTCTGAAGAAAGGAGATTTGCTCAATAATTACAAGTCCCTTAAAATTATTATTTCACATAACCGATACAGAAGTCAGTAAACACAGACGGTTTGATAGCACAGAAACTTGGGAGAGAGCGCCCAAGTACGCAGTCAAAAAGTATGTATGTTGCAATCCGGAGTAAGGCATTAATGGTTTCAGTTGTGTTTCGATCACGGGGATCATCACCAGCCCCTGAAGTATTACCTCTATATCCTAATCCTTGTAAACCCCTTGTCGTGCTCAAAACAATGAGCGTAATTCTACTGGTTCCTTACATCCAGAACAACGGAACGAGAACGTAGATGAGACATGGACCGCAAGGGTCACACGTACATGACCAAGATTGACATGATGAGTAGGTTCGGAAAGTAAGAGGGAGTCGTCTTTCGGGAACTCTAGTTATCACGAGGGCTGCCATGGGCTAATGGGTGTCTTGGGAGCCGATAGATTACAGCCGTGAAGGGGGTACTGCGAAACCACAAATTAGACTCTGAAGAAAACGGAACCAATACAAAAAAGTCAATGCCATTCTGTAGCACAAGTTTCAAAATGAGATTAATTCACTCAAAATTACATGAAAAGCACTCATATTTTAAACACACAACTCATGATTTTATTTAAAGATGTAATTTTAAAGATCCATTGTCTTTAAAAAACTAGTGGTGCTACAGAATGGCACAGATTTGCTCTAGCTGGTTAGCTCCTTAGTTCCTTTAGTCTAGGCTAGCTTTTCGGTATTGCACCAGTCTCTTCCCAGCTACTATCTACCGGCGCCTAAATACAGGTTTTCACATTTTCTCAATTTTTTCGGTCTTCTAATAGAATTGAAATAAGATTAAAAATATTACAGAAGAGTAAAACCTGGACCTATGTGCAAATTATCCTTAACAATTTTGAATTCGTTTTTGAGAAAATGTCGTTTCTGAAAGGCACAAATTTGAGCTTGTTTATTGAAAACTTAAGAGTTTTTCAGAAACATCATTAGAAATCATTTGAAACACTTGTACTCACAAGTGAAATATGTATAAAAACACACGTACTGTAAATATCAATGACGTGGAACGACTAATAATTAAAAAACATTTGTATAACTTTTGAAGAATCAAAAGAGTAAATCAAAATGGCGTTTATGTCATTGTATTTTATCGCCGCGCTTAGTGTTACCCGTTCAAAAAGTGTAAAGAAATAAATTTGAACTTTTTTGAATGTCGAAAAATCACCGTTTCTTGCTGCAGCTTTATAATACTTTTTCTATATACGTAAGTAGTACGCGAGACAGTAAAAATATATGTATCTTCACTTTGATTATTTTCTGGAATGTAGTTGCTGGATGGGGAAAAATTAAAATTGGCTACTTGATTTTAAAATTGCCCTTATCTCACTCAAACGAAAATGTCTGTATTATACTTGCAAGAAAATGACTAAATTTCAAAATCAGTGGTTCTTCGACAGAACACACATTCTCGAATAACGCAACATTATAATACCACAGAAACCTGCAAGTGTTTCAACCAGCAAACATTTTTTTCTCCGCTCTGGAATCCGAACTCAGGTCTTTAGAGTTACCAGTCATTTTACCTCATCACCACAAGCCTTGACAAATCTACCTTCCCGGCGCTTAAAAAAGTTGAACATTTGAATTCATACACATTATTTCAAGATCGAGAACTGTTTGAGACATGGCCATGGACGTTTTTAGGTGTTAAGTCCACATCCTTGATATCGAAAAATTGATTTGACAAAACTTTTATAAAAAATTTGCGAACATTTTTGAGAAATGTTATTTGGTTTGGGTATAATCTGTTTAACGTGTTAGAGGAAGTAATTAAGAACATCTTGGAGCATGCTTTATCCACTTCTTTAGTAAGAGGCCCCACAACACGGATTTTTCTATCGAAAATTCGCCGTTTTTTCCCGCAGCATTTCAATACTTTCTCTAGGCTGTATATTTCGTAAGTAGAATGCGAAAAAATATAATTATATACCTTCTGTGTTTTACTTTCCTGTATACATACGTATATACTGAGTATAGGGAAAGCTATGTAATGCTGCGGAAAATCGATTTTGAGACCAACGGAAATACAAGTTTTGGAAATACCCCAAAACTGATACTGAAAAAGTATTTTTTCCAAACGTCCGTCCGTCTAGTGTAAGTGAACAGCACTAGGGCCTAAAACATGCGTAGGATTTTTTCCAAATTGAAGAAACCCCTGTCTATTTGGACAGTGTCGAAGCACTGCAATTTTGAAAATCATTCATTAGTTTTTTGGGTACTTTACATGAAACCCCTGGGACATTTTAAAAATTTTCTCAGAAATGGCTCAATTTTTTCTTTAAATTTCTTGTAAGAGTACAGTAAAATGAACTTATAAAGGTTGCATAGGTCCGATTTTCACGGTTAACTCTAAATATTCGAATATTTCAAAAGTTTGAATTTTTTTGGGGGGGGGATCTTCCTATAACTACAAAATTAAATATTGTTATTTCCATTGTTGTCCATAATTTGTTATTTCATTAAGGTCATGTATATTTTCTGGAAAAGGTCAATGGTTTTCGCGCAAAATTAGGTACAATTTGTGCCATTTTAAAAAATTACAAAAACAAGATTGTCTCAAAAAGGGTCAAAATTTTTGCTTTACTTTAGGTAGAAATTTTGAGCTAGTTTTGACAGAAAACGGTTGAATTTCGAGAAAATTTATGACATTATTTAAAGCACATGTGCACATAAATATAATAATGGGAACAAATTGACGCTAAATATTAACGACGTGAGAGAAGTTAAAAAATTAAATTTTTGAAAAACACAAAAGAACAATATGAAGTTTATGTCACCTTACAGAGTACATTTAGCACTACCCCTACCAAAAGTTCAAAGAAAACATAGAGTCAGTTTTGAGATAACTTTTTTTTAATATTTGAAATTTGCACATATTGCACACAATATTGCGCGAAAACTACTAAAATTTTCAAAAAATGTACAGTACCTTAATGAAAGATGTCACAATGGAGAACAAATTTTATATCAAGGAAAAATCTAGATCTTCAATTCTGCAGTTGTAGGAAGATACCGAAAAAAATCACTTTTGAAATTTTCTAAAATTCACAGTTAACGGTGAAAATGGTCCTATGCCACCTTTATAAGTCTTTGTTACTCTATTCTTCAAAGAAATTTAAAGAAAAAAAATTTGGAGCCGGTTTTGAGCAATTTTGAAAATGTCCGGGACACTTTATGTGAAGTAACCCCCAATTTTAAAGATTTTTTTTTCAAAATCTTAAAGATTTGACTTGAGGCAGATCGATACGTGTTTCTTCAATCTGAAAAAAAATAATCGTACTCGTGGTTTAGGCGCTAGTAGTGTTCGCAGACACCGGACGGACGTTTCGATGAAAACACTTTTTTGGTATCAGGGAACCCCAAAACGTATATTAACGTTGAAAACTCGAAATCGATTTTCTGCAGCATTACATAACTTTCCTTATACTACGTAAATTACTCCGTATACGGGAATTTAAAAAAAGCAAGCACTTTCTTTCATTATTTGTGACGGTTACATAATGTAATACTTCTTGCACGCACAAAATGTTAAAACCCGAACATTTTTCTTGTCCACGCCAAGTTTCGAAGTCATCTACTTAAGATTTAGAAAGCTAACCTCAACTGTGGCAAACTTCTCAATACATATTACTACTTTCCGGAAGCTTTAAAGTAATGTTAAACAGGGGCAACTCACATTTACAAAATCAATTACTCATTTAAATATCTAATTAAGAAGGACAGATTTTTTTAGGAAAATAGAGATACTTCAACAGTACACACTTTCTCCCATTAATATGTAACTAAGCAATTTTCAAAAATTGAGAAAGTTCAACGAAAATTAAATCTGCGCCATTTTCATAATCGTACTTATTTTTAAGAAAGAAATTTGAAGAAAAAATGGGGAGCCGTTTTTGAGACCATTTTTGATTTCCTAAATTGTATGCAATATTACGCCAAAACTACTCATTTTCGGAATATTGAGCATGATCTTGTTTAAAGATATCATTGGAGAACACACTATATTAAGCAAAAATCTCCATCTTCAATATTGTATTGTAGAAGTCGCCGAAAAAAAAAAAAATCGAAAATTCAGAAAGTTCAATAAAAATGATACCTACTTCATTTTCTTTCTTTGCTCTATTCACTTTTCACATCAGGACTTCACAATAAGATTTTCTGAGGAAAATACACCACTTTCCGGTGCTGCACGATAATTCTCTCTCTTTACTAAGTACATTGAAAGCAAGAAAGTAATATTCTCCCATTAAATTCGGAGCATTTATGAAAATGCGCAAATTGGAGCTCAATTTCACAGAAAAATTTTATTATCGAGAAACCTCATCTCATAACTTTTGAAGTACTCGTACTTACAAATGCAATATAACAGCTATTTAATTGGCTGTCCGGGTGACGCCACTTTCATGGCGAAGGTGCCGACGTTTCGGCTATCATTCTGCGATCTTCCTAAGGGCGTAATGCGTATTATTCAGTGCATTTAGCGGATAGATGGACGTATTGAAAAAAAATCGTTATCAGGAAACCCCAAAATATTTATTTATTAAAATCTCTACATCGATTATTTTACATAACTTTCTCTTAAAAAATTCTCACATTAAATACTCCGATGTACATATACTACCAGAAAGTAGAAAAAACGTAAATGGAATGAAATATGAAAAGTCTGTTACATTTGCAGTAAGTATGTGCTCTTATAGTACCACTAGTTTCATTTGCCATTACCCGACATCACCGTCAGGCCCCGAAAAATGCAACAAATGCGGGACGATTACCAGCCTCCAAGCAGAACTCCGCTTTTTGGTTTCACGGCACAACTCCGAGGCAACTGTGCCACTGCTGCGGAAGTATCTCACGGTCCGTTGGGAAAAAGTCAATGCAGCGCTGTTCATTTGCAGGAGGGGCGCGAGTTGTTGCTTTTATGACCCGAGGCACATTATTCCGAAGGGAAACAACAGTTTTGCAACAAAGCGCGAGCTTCCAACCCGTGGGGCATTCGCGATGCCACTGCATTATTCTCGGACGCAACGTAGCAATCGCAAAAATCTCAAGACACTCCGATTTATTCGTCGACATCTTCATTAATGCAGGTCCACTGAGAACCTAGCTCGTACTAAAAGGTCTAAGTTCCCCAAAAAGAGATGAAAATGAGGATTCATGTACGAAATAAGAATGGAGGAATGCGTTGAAAGATATGTTTCCAAGTGGATTAACGGGCCCACTTAATCATTTGACGATAGACTTTGATGGATGTGAAATGGCAATAACTATGTCGTGCAGTTCAAGTTTTCTGTTTTCATGAGTTTCAAAGTTTCACATTTCAATACATGCGGAAGTTTGTGTAAGATCGTAAGTGGGAAGACTCGTTGAATTATTATTGTCTTTTCATTTTAAAATGCCCCTAGGTTTGCTCATGGCCAGCGTGCTAGCTTTTCTCGGTGCGAATAGAGCTGTAACTTACCATTACAGTCGTCTCGGTCACTAGAGCTGTGTGACGAAAGAAAAGCTCAGCCCGTCCAATTAAACTAGTTACGGTGATGGAAATTCGTCAGGCTCGCCTCATGTCTCCCTCACCCCCAGGCGTGGATAATAAATTAAAACAGAGTCCAGGCCTGGGAATACCGCTAGCTGGCAAATCTCGGATTAATCCTACCCTAAAATGCCAAATACACACATACATACATATTTTCGACTGAATTCTGACCTGAGATTACGTACCCAATAGTATTATAAGAATAAATGAAAGTCTTTATTTCATAAGTAATCTTTCATGACACCACTTTGTGCAAATTTGAAAAGGGGAAATTGACTCTTTCCTAATCACTATCCTGCAAAGTCAAGCATATAAGTAAATAGTGTTAATTTTAGAGAATAGATAATGTAATGAGGTTTTTTGTGGCAAGTTATTCTGAGAATTTCAAACTGTCGTTTCGCACGTTCCATTGTTTTATTGCATCCTGATAACTCTTAAAATATTATCGCACACAAAGAGCGAGATATTCGAATCAACAATTTCATAAATTTGCAAAAATTTTGCGAAACTGCTCATATTTAAAAAAATGAACACTACTTTATTTAAATATCAAATTTTCAAGAAATCATTTCATTAAGTAAAAAATCTGTACTATGAATATTGTAGTTTTGCAATGTTTTTTTTGTTGCAATTCTTGAAAGTTTAGAGTTCACCGAAAATGGGACTTCTAGCTGTGGAAAAAATATAAAGAAAAAAATTTAAGCAGTCTTTGAGGAAATGCTTTCTTTATCTATTACATTAATTTCACACAGAAATTACGCGAAAATACAATTTAAAAAAAATTGTCCACGGTATTTTTAAAGATCTATTTTTAGAACAAATTTTATCGAAGCCTAAAAAAATCTACCTTCAAAAGTGTACTTTGACGATGTTAATTTTTTGCAGTTTTGGAAAATACAGTGTTAGCGGAAACTGGACCAGCACCGCTTTTTATACCGTCCTTAGATACATATAAAGAGAAAATTTAAAGAATAAATTAGAGCAAATTTTGACAAAATAATTGTTTAAAAATTGCCTAATATTTCACTGAAAATTACGCGAAAACTTTTTTGAAAATATTTTGATAATGTTATCATATCATTTTGGACCCCCCCCCCAATCAAAATCTCGGTTTCAAACTCGCAGGACCTCGAGTTTGTTCCGATCGATCGAGGAATATAAATTTTTACGAAAAGTGTCTGAAGTGTTTAGGCGCTAGCGTTGACCACAGACACACACGTGTTTCCGTCAATTGACTTTTCGGTATCAAGGACCCACAAAACGAATTCTAACGTAAAAGAGAAAGTAATTTACTAAACGGAACACAATTTATTCATTTTTTCCATATCAGAGCCTCGCAATAAAAGTTTTTGTATCGAAAAATCGCCGACTTCCGGCGCACGAAAACAATTCTTTATCATCTTACAAAGTAAGGCGAGAAAGTAAAAGTAATAGAAAAAGGGACTGGGACAATAACCAAAACACCCGAGAATGGTAGAGGGTAGGATGAAAGCGTGGAACCGTGTTGCATCCTGCGCAGGTCTCCAATACCCCAGCGACCCGCCTAGATGTCATCAACCTCCAGGAGCAACTGGACATGCGGCTGCAGCAGCGGCAGGCGCGTGAGACCGGCATCTGCCCCGTGCGCCGCCAGCTCTACACCCAATGCTTTGGTGAGGCCGCATCTTCCTGGCCCGCGCCCACGCCCCGACCGGGGTGTTATCATGAATATCTCTGGCAAAGGCTAGGGCCTCCCGGAGTTTTAGTTTAAATCAGAATTTTAAAATTAATTTGCGCACAGAATGAAGTGTGGAGGGGGAAATTCCACGCAAGCTGGCGCCGGATCTCACCATCCGACGATGAAGAAATCACAGCCACGACCCGGGAGAAATATTCTCTACGCTATCAGAACAAATGGTCGCCATTCACGAATTCATTGCCTATTAACTTATACAACTATTCAACACGAAAAAATAAAGACGCATTTACTTAGATACAAGCCATTCTTAATCTCAACATACCTCACTTACTACTTACTCTATAATTCTAATTAAACCAAATATTTTCTTGCTACGGGTATAAGTTGCAGACTATGTTGAGAAGGCTCAGAAAATCTTGATTGACTGACGTTTACGAGCATCACAACTGCTCTAGTCATTAGTCTAGCTAGTATAGTGGTTTTATCCTATGAGGTGGTGGTGATTCTTCTCTCGCTAGATGGTGAGGTCCGACGCCAGCCTACGTCGGCTGGCGGAGAATTCCTCCACCCAAGTATCTCCCTCAGCGAGGCAAGTTGTGAGCTCCCGACATGTTGGTAATGTAGTGCGTGTAAGTGTGTGTGTGTGTGTGTGTGTGAGGGAAGATGATGGGGCAGGAAGAGAACGGAAAGATCGTACACGGTATGTAGCCAAGGTGCTACGGTTCTTCTCCGACGTTCGCCTGGTTTTGATCGGAGAAACCACGGGAAACTTCCAATCACAATCGCCAGGTGCTAGAATTATCCTCCAGACAACGGGTGAATTCGACTTAGCTACCGTATAGCCAGTGTCGAAAATCAACCAGTCGCCACTCGAACCCTATGATCGGTCCCTCCGGACCCCAGTCGGCCACTCGAATCAATGACGCTGCAGAGTCCCAAATTATCTCACTTTCTTCCTTATACTTGTTTACCTACTTGTGGTTTTGAAGTTGTAAAATCTTATCTGTCAAGAAGTAACAACATTAATAACTTTTCCAAATGTGTACATACCAACCAGGAGAGTCCTCCTTCAAAATGATGCAGGGAACTCCATCCAAGACTGGATCTTTACTTTCAACATACAGCATTTTTTCTAGGAATTAATACACATTTTATTATATACATTACATGCTCAATTTTAAATCATGTGTTTAATAAGGCACGTCCAAATCAGATATTTTCTATGTTAGGCAGAAAAAAGATATGGGTTAAGCATTAACTTAACTTTTCAAAATTTACCAACAAAATTATATCCAAAAATGCCTCTGCTTTAGATTAAAAAAAGAAATCCAATAACAACAAAAAGAGTATTGAAATATTATTTCTGCAAAGAGTTTTTTTTTTGAACTTGCGAGCACTAAGTTGACATACATTACAATTAAATTGCTTGATGCTTTCCGGGCGCATCACCTGCGCCCAAGTTGCAAGGGGTGAAGCGCATCATGTGACGCAGAGGCCGTCGGGCGGTGGCGCCCATTGCTGCAGATGAGCTCATCCGGCAGGTGACCATCAACTGCGCCGAGCGGGGGCTGCTGCTGCTGCGCGTGCGAGACGAGATCCGCATGACCATCGCCGCCTACCAGACCCTCTACGAGAGCAGCATCGCCTTCGGCATGCGCAAGGCACTCATGGTCAGTTGCGCCCAGCTCTTCACTCGTTCGCCACATCAAATTCAAAAACTAGTGGTGTCACAGAATGGCACAGACGTTCTCGTACTAGTTAGTTTACTAATTTCTTTTGTCCGGGCTAACCATACGGACGTGCCCCATCCTTTTACCAGCCGCCATCTATCGCCGCCTAAAGTCTATAATTTTTTTGGAATTTTCTCATTTTTTCCGTTTTCTAATGGTATATTCGAAATATTACTTGACTATTAAAAAGAGTATAACCTCGCCCTATATAGAAATTTCCGTTCAAAACTTTGGAGCCGTTTGTATGAAAATATCGTTTAAGCCTTACTGTCAAAGCGAAATTTGAAGCTCTTTTTCACAGAAAACTTTTCAGTTTTCGAAAAACTTTATTGAAAGTCATTTAAAGCACTTTACTCACAAATGAATTAATGTATACAAATCGCTGGAAATGAGCATGTGAAAGGTGTGAGAGATCTTTAAAAAAAGTTTTGTGTAATTTTTGCAAAAACAAAAGTATACAACAAAATTAACTTTACGAGTATGCCATTTCAAAGAGTGCAGTTAACACTATCCGTTCGAAAAGTTTGAAGAAAATATTTGGAGCCGTTCTTGAGAAAAAATCCACATTTTGACATTCTTCTTGAACGAATTTTCACTGAGGTAACAAAAGCCATGGAATAGATTGCGTCGGACCTCGCTTTGCTCGGCGAAGTGCAGCACACTTGGCATGGACTCAACAAGTCGTAGGAAGTCCCCTGCAGAAATATAGAGCCATGCTGCCTCTGTAACCCTCCATAATTGCGAAAGTGTTGCCGGTGCAGGATTTTTTGCACGAACTGACTTCTCAATTATGTCCCATAAATGATAGATGGTATTCATGGCGGGCGATCTTGGTGGCCAAATCATTCGCTCAAATTGTCCAGAATGTTCTTCAAACCAATCACAAACAATTGTGACCCGGTGCATAGCTATCCATGAAAATTCCATCGTTGTTTGGGAATGTGAAGTCCACGAATGACTGTAAATGGACTCCAATAGATGAACATAATTTCCAGTCGATGATTGGATCAATTGGAAAAGAGAACCCAGTCCATTCCATGTAAGAACAGTCCACACCATTATGGAGCCACCACTAGCTTGCACGGAACCTTGGTAGCCAACTTGGGTTCATGGATTCGTTGGGTCTGCCACTCTCGAACCCTACCATCAGCTATACCAACTGAAATGAGGACTCATCTGACCAAGCCACGGTTTTCCAGTCTAAGGTCCCAGCGATATGATCATAGGACCAGGAGAGACGCTGTAGGCGATATCGTCTTGTTTAGCAAAGGCACTTGAGTCTGTGTTCTGCTGTCGTAGCCCATTAGAGACGAATTTCGCCGCACTGTCCTCACATAAGTTCATCGTACGTGCCACATTGATTTCTGTGGTTATTTCACGCAGTGTTGATTGACTGTTAGCAATGACAACTCTTACGCCAACGGCGATGCTCTCGGTCATTAAGTGACGGGTGAAGAAAATCGAAGCAGTGTTAGTTACGGACCGGAAAGCATTCCGTTTCCAAAATATTTGATTAGGGGACGTGAACTTCAACTGGAGAAGACAAATAACTACTTTGGGAGACGAGAGCTGCGGACAAGGCAGCAAAGACATGCTCCAATACCTCCAAATTAATACCAAATGTGGGAGGCCCAAGTAATGCGATCTAGTAGAATGATCTCTTGTTAATCCCCAAATGCAGTATGAAGTCCTAGTGTAGGTTGATAAATTCGGGAAAGCTTGCGTGTGATCAAAGAACGCGCAAGTACAAAGGAGTTTGGCCCTGAGAATAGTGTAAGCTTACCGCACGGTCTCTGTCAGCGCAGTAAGCGTTCCGGCCTTGCCCGGTTTTACATACACGCACGTCTTGGAGGCCCCAGGGCTGATCTATTTTTTTCTTTTCTTTTTTTTTAAGCGGAGAGTACATCTCTATATATGTCAACTTTTAGTAACATAGACATTTTTTTGGAGCAGGGGCTCCACCACTGAGATCTGCTTGGGGGCCCCGCGGACCGTAAATACGACCCTGGTTCTGGCTAGTGCCTCCCCTGCCTATAGATCTGATGGCGAGACAAAGGAAAGCGACTACGACGAAGAGAAGACACTCGCTGACCCCTTTCGCGACGGACATCTGCATAGGACGAAAGACATCAAGAAAACGGTACATGCGTCTCTCCAGGCAGAACGAGAAGAGAGAGACCAAAGGAAGACTCACCTTTCTTTAAGAAGATACCGCGTATCTAAGCGGTTCAACAAAGGCCAAGGGAAGATAAATTGCTACATTTCCCAAGTGCTCCCTGGTAGCTTTCAATCTTGTCTGTTTAGATTTAAGAGAACAGTCGGCCCCAAATAATAATTTTGTGGGTACGAAGATGCTGGTGTAATTATACAATATCTAATCGCATAGCATGAGATACTCTGAGAAGAAAATTTAACGAAGCCTTGAACGTGTACATCTCCCCATTTAATATGCTACAGCTTATGCTCAAATCAAATACATGGTAGAGCACAACCTCATTTTCATCATGAAAAGAAAAGAATAACAGCTCCGTTTTTAAGATGAAGCAATAGCTCACCTACCTGCCTGTCTCTCCATGAAGTAATGTCTCGCTACGGTTTCCGTGGAGAGAGGCGTGGGTACAAGAGAGGTTTTCTTGGATGAGAGTTCCACATACCAGGAATGGTCCAACTTATCCCTGTCTGTGCATAAATCATTTTCCCCATTGCAAAAAGATAATAATTCAATAATAATAAGTTACACATTTGTATTACTCGTAAGAAACAGCTATACAGGTTGAGTCAAGTAACTTTAGCATATCCTGTAACTTTTGAACGGTTGAAGTTATTGCAATGCAATTTTCTCGTAAGTGCATGACGGAATGGGGCGAATTGATACGTGTATTTCCTTATATCAGGACATAAAATTAATGTCTGTTCTGAAAGGCATTGTACTAAAGTGAAAAGTCCATCCTCTACTAATAACTCTACATTAACAGTCTAGTATCTCCACTTTTTTATTTCTTTGAATTTTCTAAGTCGTTATACAACACTTCTCTCAGCATGTCTTGTACGAGGGCCAAAATAAGGTGTCGTCCTCTCCTTTGCCTTTTGCCAGTGTAAAGCATTTTAAATTATTTTGTACTACAATTTGCACATTGGCTAAAAGTAAACTTTTCATACTTTCCAACAGAAAACAATGCATGCATATAGAAGTGTTTCACTTGAGCAATTCACAAATAAAACCTTGTAATTAAATTAATATGTATGTATTGCACAATTTTTGATATCCATTATATTTCCCTTTTATTGCCATTTTAATATGAATACATACTCAGCGACAGATTGGTGCAAAAGGCTCTGAAAATTATCCAAATAAGGGGTCCCTAGTAATGTTGAAATATTAAAGCTCTGTAATGAAAATTAACAATATTTGCACTTTTAAAAAAATAGTTTTTTAATTATTGAACTATTATAAAATTTTGTTTAGAAGATCACTGAGAGAGCCTATCCAGATTGTGGGATTGAGCACATCCTTACTCTGCTTATGCATCAATCTATCCCAGTATATTCTAAATTTTGCAACTGCTTTCAACTACTCACATAGTCGTTTTATTGTCATTTTAATATGAACATGGGAAATGTACGTTTTTTGATTTATCTCAAAGGTAAGTAAATTATTTATTAATTTTAGTCTCTTTTTTCCAGTCTGAACAAGGCAAAGCAGATCTTGAAACTACGGTCGGGACACTGGTAAAACAGAAGAGTGAATTTGAGCGTCAAGTAGTAGAATTACGAGCTAAAGCTGAACAAATTGAACGGAGAGCAAAGGAATTACAACAAGCAGAGGAGAAGAAACATGCAGAGGAGATTGATTTCTTCAAGAGAACTAATCAACAACTCAAGGTATTAGCAACATGGCACTTAAATAACTTATTTACTATTTATAAATTTTGTCTTATTTAAAATTTTACTTTTAACTTAATTTTTTTTACTTACAATATTTCCAAAAAAATTAAACTGAGCTGTAAGTCATTTCTTTTCTATTTCAGTCACAACTGGAAGGAATTATTGCACCCAAGAAATAGAAAAATCTATCAATATGTCTCATTCAAGTGTCAAATATTTCAATTTCACAACCAAGGGGCATGGCAATCTTTTCCTATAAATATGCAGGCATTCCTGGATGTGACTCTGGCATGATGAATATGCTTGAAGATAACTAAATGACAGCTGAAGTGCAAGCTAAACGTCAATAACTTCAAAATGTTGTGATATCAATGGAGAGGGCAGAATAAATACACCGTATTAGTCAAGTATAGATATATAATTTATAAAAGGACAACAAATTTGAAACTGTCACTGTATGTTCTTGCAATCCCAACACCATGGACCAAGATGAGGCACAGCAGTTTAGAAGTACAAGTCGCAACAAAACAGTACAATTACACATACTCTATTTTCACTCGTACCTTCTTCAATACTGTAAGATAATTGTTACTTTTCTAATTACAACGTTTAAAAAATGAATCTTATGATGCACTCATATTCACATATATTCATTCACTCACACATGCATACAAGTCTACTACTGTACAGTATCTAATTCAGTCATGTGTCAAGAATGATTCACTGCTAACTAGCAAACAGCATAAATAGATGAACCAATGTATTCCACTCGAGCAAACAAGTGGATAGCATGTAACATGATACAATAACTTAGAATAGCACCACTGTTGCCACAACATCTATCAATCCAGTTTTAAAATAATACAGTAAATTCTTAATTTTACAAATACAAAACAACTGTCACAAATTTCTACATCTGACATGTTAGTGTAAGTCCACCTGGTGTTGATTGCAAATTAGCTACAACAAGCAATGATTAAATCAATTTACAACATTTCATAAAATGAGCTCAGCAGATATGCTGCTGCCATCTATTGCACTGCCTTATGAAAGCAGTAACCAGTAAAAGGATTCTAACATGTAATCACACACAAGAAAATAGCAGGAATCATCAGAGATATAAAATGTTTTTCACTTATCATACACAATGTTATTTCTTTATAAAATCAATTTATGTTTTGTCTCATCCACAAAGTAAATAGACTGCTGAATGATGATGAGGCAAATGGAATTTTTACCTACTCTGGGCAGAACATTTTGCTCTAATTGCTGCTTCTGCCAAGAGTAAGAACACTAACACAAAAGAGTAGTATTAAAGGCTTCAGAAGCCATCACTCACTCTCTTGCACCCATCATACAATATGAATTTACTTTGCTCAACTTAATTCTAGGTGAATGTTGCATTTGTACATTTATATTCCTTATTGAAAATATACACAGTTCTTTGTTAAATAACTCTATATGCATAAGAAACAAAATAAAAATCCACAAAACCCTCAAACCTTAATGTCTGTGATGCATCTTGACAGATTCAGAAGTTAAAAAGAAAAAACTGCATCAAAAATAGGTACATTTATATATTACTCCAAAAAGATATAAAAGTAGGACTTTACAAGAGAAGTTTGCTGTAGATCATAATCATAATAAGCAATTTGTTTATAATGGAAACACAATTACACGTTCCCAACTGTAAACAAAGACAATGTCTCCGACATTCTTACATGATATGGGCTAACAGCAAGCCTCTCAAAAGGTGATGTTTCTGACTTGCCACAATAATACCACCAATCACAAACAGTGGTCAGCTGAACTGTTCACTACTGCTGTTCCAACACTACTCGATTCAGTTTTCCAATTACAAAGGAAACCATTAGAATGGATGTTAACTGGATATCTAGCTTATCAATAGGAATGTCATAAACTGTAATACTTCACTTTGTTGTAATTCAGTCAAAATATAATGTGAAACAGATCGCAAATGACATTCTAGGAATATCATAGTACAGAGGAAAGAATAAAATTTCTCTTTATCACCACTGCTCAATTAGGAAAATATGATTTCATGAATTCAACTAATCATTTTTTTTTTTTTAACTGTACATTTATGGCAAATTTTTTCTTAACCTGTTTACAAATTTACGCAGAAGAAACAAGTTTCAATTCCTGACTGCACTGGAATCAATAACAAATGTGCACTGCCAAAGCAGGGCAAAAGGAATAACAAGCTCATTGCTTGACTTGTGGCATGATATTCCTTACCCTGAGAATGACACTCGCACAAACACACTACACACATGAAAAGGACTGCAATCTAATGACGACCTTTCTTTGACTTCTTGCGACGTCTTCGACGATTACTGCCTGGTTCTTCTGAAGGGGTGGGAGAGACAGGGGTGGTAGGGGGAGAATCATGATCTCCATCTTCCTCGTCACCTTCACCATTTAGTTCTCCGCCATCAGGAGCAGATAATTCAAGGGAGATAATCTTCTCCTTCAAAGTCTCCACCTGTACAAGGTATGGTGTCAAAGGGAAATCAGGTTAGGGCAATATACTTCAATTTCCTCTACAATTTCTCACTATCTTCCAACTGCTTTTTTTAAAAAGTTTTCAACAAGCTGAACAAGTGTAAATATCCATGAGAAAAACAAATAAACATTTTTACATTAAATGGTTTCTTTCCTTCACACTAATATATCTCTTTTCCAATTTTGAAATGAAACTTCAGAACATAACATTACGCTACATCTAACTATTAAAGCAGGTACATTCAACTTTTTTGTAATAAACTAAGACAAAGGTTAGTCAAAAATACATCAATAAAGCATATTTTAATCATTATCATGTTAGTTGATTGTAGTTAGTTTTAAAAAATTGTATCATTCCATGCACAATAAATGCAGATCAAGCCCTACCAAAAAATCTGCATGCAAAAGTTACTAGCAATTGTGTCCACTATTTCTACTAAAAAAATACTAAAGGACAATAGTTATCTAAATTGCCTTGAAAGAAATTGATTTTGGAAGATAAATTAAAAATACATGCACTCAAAAAAGGAAAGTTCAAAAGGTGCTGATCGACAGGGAGAGGTTAAGGTTCTCAAAAATCTTTCTTGCACTACAAATCCTGCAAATAGAAGAAAGAATATGGTTCCTAAATGCATAAAACAGAAAAATCAAAGACCAAAATGCAAAATTCAAAATAACAAATCCAAATCTGCAAACCAAAACCAAAGCATTTGAACACAACATATAAAGGACAAACATGCAGAGGCCACTCAAATCACCACAAGGTAATATTTGGATACAATAATGGACTAAAGGAGATCAATAAGGTAGAGGGAGAGAAAATTGACGTGCGAAAAGAATATCTTACTTCAAATGAAACTCTGAAATTTTGCAAGAGGAATATCTAGAAGACATTTTCCTACATGAGTGCAATTTTGTGTTCTGTGATACTCAATAATAAGGGACATTACTAAAGTACATTTAGCACTGACATTCACACAGGCCTTCAAAATGTACTTTAAAAATGTCCAGTGTCACTTGTCTTACGATGTTCTGTGATTGTTAGTAAAACCTGACTAGACACAAGTACCTCTTTTTCAATCAGCTTTTCTACGTATTCAACGGTGCGGACACGCAACTCGCCCGTTTGCTCGTCAACAAACTCCTCTGTGCGGCGGGTGACTGTTTCTCCCACCACGCGCTCAGACTCGCGCACCTTGGTGGCTCCCTCCTTGGCACGCACCGCCAGCTTAGGAAAATCATCACTAGAGGGCCGGAGGGGGGCCACACAGCGGGGCTGAAGGGCAGAGCAGGGGGGTTACAATAGGGAGCCCATTTGGGACAAACAAGTGCATTGGCGAGAACATACAGGATGAGGTGATCAGTGTGGACATGTCTCTTCATGCTACTCTGTTTACAACTGGAGGGAGCAACTGATAGGAACTAAACAATTGTTAAAATACTGAACACTTTAGAAAAATTATAATCTGATGAGTTTAAACCATCCCACAACAGGCATTGCAAGTGTGCCTGGGATACATGGAGGAATGACTCCACAATTTCTGTAAAAAATATTCCCAAGCAAGATGAAGCTTGTTGCCTTAATAATACAACTTCACCATAGAAACCAAGCACCAGTGAGGACATGCCCTACACTGATCAACTCATTCCAAACCACACAGGCACTACATATTTCACTGAGACACAACCACACCCAGGGTAGGTAGGACTCTCAATAGCTCCCCATTTCCCACATTCAGTCTCTGATTGTTCAGTCACATTTCGGATTTCTGCAAGACTAAGATCAGGGATTGCAGGTGGGCATATACTTCCGAGCATTCACATATATATTACACCAACCACGTATACAACCAGACCCTACATTCCTTTGTTCCAACCACAGGCTGCAAAAAACACTAAACTGTACAGTGACTAAACTGAAAAAACAAGCACACAATTGCTTCAACAAAATAAATTATCAGTGCCAAAAAGCCTGCCTATGTATGTCTAATATTAATATTCTAACGCACAAATTCAAATTAGTTGTGACACTACATTCTACAGAGAAATAGATCACAAACTGATGAATTATCCAAATATAAATATGTAGTGAATGCAACTATTAGGTATCTACTTATGGTGAAAATATACATCATTACTCACAAGTTAATATTATGCGGGATCTGAAATTTGAATAAAGTAGTGCTCACACATCGTGATTAATGTATTACCAATGCAAATGAAAGTATTAGTAATTCTTTTACGATCAGTTAAGTCAATTAGGCATTCAACAACAGTAAACTGTTATTTGTATCCGACATCAAAATTAAAATTGGTTGCAATTATCATAGTATGTGACCACATACCCCCAAGTTCGAGCTGGTTAGGAGACATTGTATCAAAATTTAAGGCCGCCTACCTGATTATTTTCTTGATCAGTGGTGCCATTCTTAGTAGGTATTGGGGCAGATTCACCTTCTGGGCTCTTAGAATCTATCATTTCACTCATTTTCTTGATAACCATCTGTGCTTGTAGAGCATCCTACAAACACACAGAAAACTAGGTCTGGATCCTAAATTTTAACCCAATTTTTTGTTATAACAACGTCATTACTGTCACACACATTTTTGTTTCTATCATTTATGCATCAAGTCAAATTAAACATTTTGAAAAAAAAAAAAAAAATTGTTATATTGTCATTACAAAACAAAATTACTTATTTCAAATATATCTTTGCTATATAATGTTTTGTGTTCATTATTAACCACTTGTTTCTCTGATTCAACAGATATGTTGAGGTATCCAATAGAAAAAAAAGAAGAAAAAAAAGATTAACAATGAATTTACCACAATGATATTTCCATGAGATGTTGCCACACATGATAATATTATTTTAAGTGAATCTATACAAACACACTGGAATTTAGTTATTAGCTTCAAGTTACACTTGATTATTTCCTGCTCTGATGCAAATATCAGTTTAACTTAAGAAATAGTAACTACCCCCCTACTGCCTTGTCCCCTGCTTCCAGACCATGAAGCAAACAGACAGGACTACATACAAATAGTCACAATAAACAATAGCTTGCTTACAACCAAAATTAAACAATAAAAATATTTCACAAACTTAGCACTGTACAATTCACATACATTTGGAAGACAAAACAGTACAAAAGCCAAAACAACACCATAAAAATTAAAAGAACCCATTATAATAAAACACAACAAGAAGCTTCTCAGATTTATCACAGACCATTATTAAATGAGCAATTTTGCACATGTTTCACAAGTAAATCTATACAAAAAGAAATTAAAAGTAATTGAAATAAAATTTATAAAATAAATTAATTTTTTATTGACTAAATGAATATTACGTGTTGTGACCTTCAGGTCTAATGAAACAGGTGGTACAAGGTTAACACTAGACCAATAATTATTTATAATTGAAAATAAATTAATTATTTCTTGGTACCTCAAGGGAAATGCAATTAAAATTTCCTTTACCTGTTCCAATGATTTTAACCGTGCCTGTCGCCATGCAGCTCGTTTTTCAGCACGCAAAGCTCTAGCCTCTGCAGGGGAGAGTTCCTTTTCATCTTCATCAGTAAGAAGACCCTGAAATTCATTGACATCTCCACTTCAATTCACTGACATTTAATACATTCCCAAACATTTTCCACTCATTTTGTATATTTTAAAAAAGCAATTTGGAACTCACAAGTACTAAAGTTGCACAACACTAGTTTACTAACATTTTAGGTACTGGTAATTATTTTTAATCTGATTTATTCCATTTCCCCACAAGGACAGAAAACAATTTTCAATACCTTTTGTCGCTCTCTCATGCCAGAAGTATATCAATTATTGTTCTGCGATTACGAAATAAATATGACAAAACAGATTTTAGAAATCAGGGACACACTAATACACTGAAAAGACCATTTAGGAAGTCATACACAAGATTAAATAGTTGTATTTAACCATAAGTTTAACATCTATCATCTGCAAGCAGCTGAAATACATAATTGCTGAGTGTATTATATGAGTTTGAAATAAAACTGAATGGCTATTTCAAAATCAATACTTTGTTCATGAGATGAAATGCAGATGAAAATATTCTATAGATCTATCTAAACAGTTTATGGAACTGGGAGTGCAGATATAAAATGGAATGAAATTCAGAAAAGAGTAAATCTCACTATTTTCAAAATATCTTGCATCCCCTATTATAACATTTTCATACACTCATACAATTTGAACAAAAGAAAATAAAGTGTACTATTATTTACTATCACTTTTAAAATACACCTACCTCCTGGGCCATTCTTTCCTTTAATCGTCGTTCTGCCTTTGCAGTTCGAACCACACCTGGGATGGAAGTAGCTGGCCTATTACACATAAGATTTGTCAGTAAGGGAAGTGTATTGGTTTTATTAAAGAATTGGAAGGGGAGAGAAGAGAAAAGAAAAGGAAAGGTAAGTGAGAATCACACACACTCACACACACAGACACACGCACATATAATTAAAAAGTGAAAAGTTAAGAAATCTTTCTTAACATTTAGGAACATATAAGAATGACTAAGTCACAAACCACCTACCCACTAGGTCTGGGTTCCTCATCATCATCTTCATTATCATCCTCTTCATCTAACTGTGCCCAAGATTGAAGTTCATCTCTACTCAAAGATGCAATTTTCTTCTCTAGAAAAATCAATTCAGAGGTTACAAATTCTAATAACTGAAAACTAACTCAACACCTAACCACAAAATAGTTCATCATATGCTTACCTTCTTCTTGTTTCATTCTTTCAACTTCATCTTTACTTAAAAAGCTAAAGGCTTTCTCTGAAATGAAATTTTTTTAGATGAAATATTTGATGTTTTTTACATTTTTATATTAACTGAAACTTTTGTTTAATTGTGTTTTCTTAATGAATGATACATAAGTAATGACTGTACTTTACCTGATTTTGGTGAAGGTTGATGTTGCTCCACCATTGCTTTTTCAAAGAATTTCATTCTATCACTGACTGAAGACTTTATAGGGGGTGGTGCTGCAGCCTACAATATACAAAACTTATTAATCCCAGATCTCCATTTCTTTTCTCCTTTTTTAAACTGAATTACGAAAGAATTCCTTCTCCATACAGCAGTAGCTTTTTTAAAATAAATAATTTAGAAAGAACAAACTAACTACTAAATTTCAAAACTACTACAGTTTCTAGAAATACTCAATTTTGCTTCACCTGGAATAACAGAATACAATTATCAGCATAGTTTCACAAGTTAGCATTAAAATTGTGAACAGGTGAACTTTACCTATAGAATGTTGCCAAATATATACGTATTATGCTTATTTTCATGCAAGAGAAAGAATCATTCCATCCTCCACCAGTTGCCATTCACAAAATTCCCAACTAATAGTACAGGAGAAGACTGCTCTAAATGTTAATATTGTAAATACTCATTTTAAATTCATAATGAAAACATCAAAGTAAAACTTTTTTAAAAATCATGCTATAATTATCCATTGAAAAGTATAACAAAAACGAATTTTGACATCAAGAAACTATTTGTTTTACTTCCTCCTCAGAGGAATACTAAACTGATTTAAACAATTTTGTTCACATACAACAGGGGTCTCCAAACCATGAGGGATAAAATAAGGAAGATAGAGGGAACTTGAAATAAGGATACCTTTCTCATCATGTACAAGAGAAAAGAAAAATGTCAACCCAAATGCATATAATACAAATAATTTTTGAATGAAAATGAAAACGAAAGCAAAGCATAAAATTTGATGATTGGAATGCTGCAGCGGGTGAGATTGACAGCTGGGCCGACCGGGATGGGGTGAAAGGGGTGAGTGGGGTGAGTGGGGGCGGGGGAGGCGTTGAAGACCCCTGCTGCAGGCGCGCGTCGGAGAGGCGGCGCGGCCTCACCCACCTCGGCCGGGCTGCTCCTGCGCCCCGGCGGCCGCGCGCCCGGGATGCGGCTGCGCCCTATGGGGTCCAGCAGATCCTCCGAGGAGGAGTACGCGTCGGGCTCGTCTGCGAGGGGCGGCGGGGCGGGGGACGGAGGCAGCGTGGAGTACCGGCTGTACAACGGTTGCGTAGGAAACGGGGCGGCGGAGGGGACTCCCGCTGCGGCTGCTGCTGCCGCCGCCGCGGGCGGACTCGCGGAGCCCAAGCCCCCCGCCACCAGTGGCCGTTGGGGCTTGGGGCTCCACGACGTCTGCACGGGCAGCGGCCCTACGGCGGGAGCCGGCTGCCCTCCGGCGGCGGAGGCGGCGGCGGCGGGCGAGAACGGTGGGGGTGCGGGCGGTGGGGGGTACGAGGGGGCGGCCGCGGCGAAGGTGACGGCACGTACCACGGGGGGAGGCGGAGGGGGAGGAGAGTAAGGACGGGGCGCCAGCGGAGGGTGCGACAAGGTCCAAGCGGTGGGGGGCGGGGGCGCCGCGGGCAGAGGCGGCGGGCTGTCGGGAGGGGGCGTGGACGGCGGGGAGGGCGGCGCGCGCGCATACTGATGATGCTGCAGCGGGGACGGGTAGAAGTGCGCGGGAGCTGGGGCGTAGCGTGCGGGGAGGAAGTTGGGAGGGGTGCTTGCGGCGGAGGTGGGCGTGGGCGGCGGGGTGAAAGGCGGCGGGTGCCCGGAGGCAGCCGAACGCGCCGTGGGCGGGGGCGGGGGCGGGGGCGGGGGTGGGGCGTGCGGGGAGGGCGCAACGTGCTGCGCGGGCAGCGTGGCGTACGCGCTTGAGCCGTGCATGCGTGGCGGCTCGTGGCGCGGCAACGTGGCGGCGGGCGCGATCGGGGAGTGAGGGGTGCTCAGAGCCGGGGGCCTCTGACTGCCGGAGACGGGCTGCGGGGAAACAGCAGGAACACACCATGCCAGGATTAGTCTCCACTCGCCACACAGCACCATCAAGAAAAGTCAATTTGTATTACTACATTACGTACATTACTGGAAAGGAAAATATTTTCACATCCTGAGAAATTAATATTTTGGTTAGTTTATAAATATTTCAAGTGTTAATAATACTTATATGACATCCATAGGGAAGTTTTTAATGAAGTCAATGTAAGATGTGTGTTCAAACATGATAGATCACCTTACAGCACGAAATATTAAAGTAAACTGTCTTGCATTAACATCTGCAACTAAAATTTTGTTATGTCATATAAGTATTCTCCTTTCGTCTGCTTTCATGAAGGAAAAAAAAAAGGCATAAGCTAAATATTTTGAAAAGTACATCAATTAAATATGAAGCAAAAATGAAGGGACATTACATGAAAGCAAAATAAAGGAGAATAAGGGGCCCCACACAACCATAGATGAGTAACTGAAAGAAAAAAAAATGTCAAATAAAAAGTGTGAGAGGAAGTTCTCAAGACGTTAACAAATTATTTTGCTCTTACAACAACTACAAAATATGTCTAGGTTAGTCCTCAGAGTAATGCACCAACTTAGTAAAATATGTTTCAGGAGCAGCCAAACAAAGAAAAATCCCACAAGCAAAACAGCAAGGCACCTTCAAAAAGGCCTCAATTAAAGAAACTATGTATTACATCGATATTGTAAAATTTGTTTAATGTTTTGTTTGTTTGTTTGTTTGTTTGTACGTTGTTTTTTTTTTATTTCTCCTACCTTGGAGTATGCATGAACAGAAATTAGGATGAAATATTAATAGTAATAATAATAAATATATTTTTTTTTTACATTTTAGGTAAAGTACAAATAACAAGTAAGACATCAGGCTTAACATTTTGTCATTGTAAAATAATTCATAGAGAAATAACTAGGACATTTATCAAAATTCTAAGAAACATTAAAGTCATCTGACTACCAGTGCACAATGCAGGGGCTTGCCTTTCTACGCAAGGCAAACACAACTTCAACTCCGACTGGTTCAGTACAGGGCACAATTTTGCAGTAGATTGCATTAAAGGTACAATAACTTTAGATGTCTTTGTTTATGTGAATTATTAGGAAGTATGGTGATGAGCGAGTCATAATGGTCCCTGACATCAAATTGATGCTACATTTTATTCAGATGCAAGATTACCATCAATCACTAATTCATTATAGTGTAACAAAATAATTCTTCTTTAGAAAAGTAAATAAATAAATTTGAAGGGAAAGAAATCTCACATTAGTGAATTCTAATTTTGTAATTAATGGACAATAATACAGTTTACAGACACGTAACCTAGTTTTCATTGTCTTAGGAGACCTACAGCAGTTGTAACCGAGATTAAGATCATACTACCCTGACTGAACCAGCATACTGCGATTCGTCCATCCCACCCAACTAATTCCGTTCCCAGAGTGTCACAACGCTTCAGAAGCAACAGAACGTGAATTCTAAAAGAAGCCAATTCAAAGCCTAAATGAAGTTTTACACAAACATCTTTCAAAGGAGCTGAAAGTTGCAATTATAAAACATAACACGGAAAATATTTTGTAAGATGCACTAAATTAAATGCTATGTATCAGATCATAGTTTGAATATAAAATAATCCATATTTTATGTAAATCACAAATGATAATGGGATTAACATACATTGTATCAAGAGAGCCTATTAACGCAGTGAATTATTTTTTTACTAATAATTTTTACGGGATTGTTACTTCTGAAACACTGTGGCTTGCTTCTTAAAATGCTGTACAAAATACTAGTGATCACTCTATAATCATATGAAAAATGGTAACAAATCTAAGAATCTAGAAATCAGCTTTCAAAACAGGCCATGTATATTACAAAAATACACAAGAAATAACTGTGGCAACTGTATGTAGTAAATGCTTGTTCCTGTGTCGCAACCAGAGGAAAAAGAAGAAAATAAATAAATAAATGAGCACCACCATATGGTACTCCCTGTTCATTCTCCTTTCACACTCCTAGATACAGCTACAATTCATACAGGGCTTTATCTTGAATTTTTATGAAAATGCAATATTACACTTTAATGGAACTACAATTTTTAAGAATTTTGGACCCTTAGCAATTTGTATTTCAATTCATTAATACCCATGCAACATTATTTTTCTGTTGCTCAAATCTGTAGACTGACAGTAGTTTTCATTTTCCAATATTTTTCAGCAGAATATATTCAGTGCTGTAAGCAGTAGCAGGTATGCTACTGATGAATAAAATGAAATACATCAGATTACAACATGAAGGCAAACCGAATTCAGAACGCTAAACAAAACTAGTGAAGGTGTTTAATCTAAAACTATGAACTGTAATTGAATACCAAATCAAAATATGGAAACTTAATTTCCAGCTAAATTCAACTGTCAAATAACAAAAGAGCCCTTCAGTTTCTGATATGTTCATTCTATCCTTTATGATATATTTTCTTCAGTAATAATAATCTCAACAACAACAACGTATAGAATCTGTTAGAATGTCAACTTTGCTAAAATCATTATTTCAAGGAAGAATACCCTGAATCAAGGAAATCAGAATCCTTATTCCTTGGCAATTTTTATGAAACAGAAGTAAACTACAAATGAAAGAGTTGACTACGAGAAAGAATGACAGTTCTCGCTACCAAAACCATTCTCATTGTTCAAGTTTCAGTAATTCTGCAAGTCATTATATGATTTTGCAAGGCCACCACAACAAATAATATCTTTGAGCAACTGCCTGCAGCAAAACCTTTGTCCACCCACTGAAATACAACAGTTTGGTTATGTCCAATATATAAAGATATAAAAAAGAACCAATCACTTGTTCAAAAAAATAAATGAATATTTTCATAAATACCTATTAAAACTTATTCAAGAAAAATAAAATTCAGCTGATCCTCATCTGCCTAAGAACTGTTAGAAAGTAAGATATTGTAATAATACTAACAAAAGAATAATATCTGGTTTACTGATTTGGATGACTTAATAAAGTGAAATGCATGAAATAATGCAAAGTCTGAATTCTGCAGGCTAGCATATGATCACAATTTCTTTGTGCAGTGACAGATCATTATGACAAACAATAACAACCGATGAAGCAACATCAATAATTTGAAATGTGCGAAACCATTTCACACTCCCTGCCCATCATGAAAATTACAAATTCGATGATGAATTTTTAAGAAACAATGCCATTGGTGAAACAATCATGATATGGACCATTAAAGAGATGACCTATTCTTCAAAGTAGCTGACTATAAAACCAAATCATCAAATTCAAGTTAGCATGAAGAGGAGTAAGAAAAATTAATACAGAACTGATTCAATGAGGCACAGCAGGATTTCTACATCACTCCTGTAAGTATGCTCACATTTCAATTTAAATATGTATCACGTTTTTCAAATTTGTTGCAAATTTACATATTTGAAACATGTGTTATGTAAGTTATAGCCCTGTTACTCATATTTACAAAATCTTAACTCTCTGAACAGCATAAGCAGGAATTTTAGTTTGAACATCAAACATGTACATCTCAATTTAAGCATATAACACTATGCTATATCTCTAATTACAGATATCACTACACACTTGTGACAATGAAATTAGCAATTACATTTTGGAAAGGGTAATGAGAGACAAGTCAGTGACCAAATGCTGGTAATTTCCCTTCATGATAAATGTTCAAATCCTGCTTCTGCTGTCCATAATACATTAAGAAGGTGGAAGGTATGCAGAAATCTTGGTACAAAATTACACGATAAGAGAGGAGTCACCTTACATTGGTCAAGATTCATACAGCTGTATATACTAACCAAACAATGGAAACACCAAGACCTGTGGTGAAGATTACAATGAAGTAATGTCTTGAACACACAGACAAGCAACAGTTTCATTTAAGTAATATATGAACTATTTTTGAGAAATACGAGTCTTTCATGAAGTAGTCCAATTCCTCCAAGTAGGCACAGACTCATTTAAAAAAAGTATACAACTTAATTTGTTCCCTCTACTCAATTCCCATATACACTTATTTATATACTGTTCTACACATATACTCTTTCATACAACATAAATATTTCTGTTAAAAAATGAATAAAAAATCACATAATATGATAGGGACATCAAACTGCACATCCAAACATGCTTTCCACAAATTTTAAGAGTAGAATGCATAATATTCTAGGTAATACTTTGACATGGACATGTACATGTTGATATAATTTGTATATGAAGCACTTGCTCTTACCATCGCAAATCCATAGATTAGGAATATAAATAATTTATTTGATCAATTATTGTCACTTGTAATATATGCAACATGTACCAAGAATTGTAATGCAAAAGCCTCTTTTAACCAGCACTGTTCTTCCTGTTCCATCCACAATAAACTATGCAGCTATATGAGAAAAATACACAAACAAAGACTCCACAAGAAATCAAGAATTAACACATGCAACTTGTAAACAATCCAGTAAGGAATTTCAGGACTAAAAATCATACCAGGATACTAAGGCAAGTCTCACATTAGGGATCAAGACATTTGAACCATACAAAGACTGCAGTTCCCTATCATAATATGTATGACTGCAAATGGATGGGACAAAGAAATGCACACCATAACAGGCTGTGCTGGACAGAGGCTCAGGACCTAAAGCACTTTTTTCAACTTTTCAGCACAATCCAAGTGGTGAAATGTGTAGAAATTATCTTATTTCAAAATGAATAGTTCAATGCACATACAAGAACTGACACACTTGTTATAATACATCAGAATTCTCTTAAAAGTCCTTACTTACAATTTCCACATAGAAACAACTCCATAAAATGGAGAATTGGTCAATGCACTACAAAATGGGAATGAAATTCACAATGAACATGACAGTCTTCCCATAACTACTTCACACAGCTCACTTGGCAGGATGATTCTTCATGTACACAAGATTCTCTGCACCCTGAAAGGATGCAACTGCTTTCAGCTTCTTTATGCTCCATAGAAATTGGCAGCTCATTTCACAGGCTGTCCCTATACACACATACACTGTTCTTCTTGCACAATCAGACTAGATACCCCTTCTCCTTGTTTTTATATACAAGCCTAACATTAATGATGGGAAGAGTTCTGGAAAGAGCATAAATTACATCAATCATTCCTATTGCTCACAGTATCATTTCCTTTACATCTTTAGAATTGGTTTATTAAGCAAAACTATGTTAATGATACTAAAGAGATCCAGTATTACATATAATACTTCATTTAGTTTCAATTTAACATTCACACACTGCAACACTTCATTAGAGAGTTGTTAAATAAGAGATAATTTATACCAGGTTAATTAAGGTATTCTACTTTCAAATATTACTGAAACCAATATGTTTTCAGCTATATAACAAATGAATTAGTTAATTTGCAGGTACCTGTATATCCCAAAGAAAAACCTTTGACTGAAGTGCCTTCTGCAATTGTTTTAATTAGTTTTATTGTTACAAGTTTCAAAGTATTTTCCAACTCATTTTAAATAATAATAATAATAATAATAATAATAATAATAATAATAATAATAATAATATATTATTATTATTATTATTATTATTATTATTATTAGAAAATAATAATGTAGACGTGCTTTCCACAACCCTTAAAAATTGTAAAATGCAATTTCATAAGCAAACAAAGGACATAATGACACAAACTGAAAATGGGTAATATTTTATTAAGAAGTTAATGTAAAGCTTCTATAAAAAATTGTTGCATTCTTGTAGAATGTAGAAAAAATGTCTACAATAAACCGGTTTCTTTATACATCCTATTTGAACACTGCAACATTTTAACATGAATAACTGAATACACTGGCAGTGAGAAATTTGAAAGTAAGAATACCTAATGAACACTAAACTTATCATTTTACTTATTTTTGTTTCTACTGCATGTGTACTAAATTCTGATTATATTTATACCTTGCTCTCTTCCTTATTTTTAAAATTGAATATTTTAAATAGAAAATTGAAATTGTGTACCCATGACTATTGTGTTATACTACCCACAAATTGTACAAAATCAAATTATTTATCAATATTCTCATATATGACAAAAAAATAAAATAGGACATTAAAATCGCCATTATTTTATAAGGACTTTTGCATTCAAATAAGACTTTTGAGTTATTATATTCTCTGTGGCAACTGCAACCCAAAATCAAGACTCTTAGGCTTACATACTCTTGTGAATTATCATTTCAGTATGGTGAAAGATTTAAATGAAAACTCATGCCACTCACTAGACAGCTTTCTTTCTCACCTTAAAAGAGAGCAGCTTCTTTTTTATGAAATGGTCTTCCAGGCATTCTTTCATCATAAAATAACAACCATTTTAACAGTCCCATTCATTTAACAATCATCTCAAAATAATTGCACAACAAAATGTCTAAAACTATTGACTAAAAAACAACAACAACTCAAGATAAGCCTTTTTATCTTAAGGAAACACTCACATAGCATGCAAGTGATAATGAATAACAGTCTCAGACACAAACTTCATAAAGCAAGTGATGAATTTACTTACATATACATCAAGACACTAGCTTTCCATACTAATATCAATCTGAAGAAAAGTGTTTTTTTCAAAATTACTACATGGCAAGTGTTTTCTTTACATCTCAACTGAATTTTGGCCTTGATAAAGAATAAATAAAAATACACTATAATTATTATAAAAAAAATCCAATATTATTATGTCCAATGATGACATTTTACTTTTATGATTGTTGTGCCCTTTATCTCCTTTTCTCTCTCCCCCCATAAAAATGTTACAAATGTTCAAAAAGAATCTCATCCTGAAGATTACGGTGTGAGAAATGTTTCTATGAGGCCTTTGGCTACAATATTTTAGTCTTTAATGCCTTAGGACACTTTATTGAGGAGTTATTTAATGATACAGATTCAAAAAATCCTGCTAGGGTGTTGTGATTTGCATTTGACATAAATACATAGTTTTGTTCTACAGCGCCATCTAGTGAATTTTTCCGATATTTAAATAGTTATTCTGCTATTCAGGGCATTTTACATATATACACAAACTAGAATTTCATATTTCAAACAACTTTTTTTGTACAAATGCAGTGAACAAATTTATGATTGTTCTCACTGGAATGAGTAATGATTTGATCACTTGTCAATAGGTAGGGATTACTGCCTTCTACGTTAAGGTCTTATGACAAAAACAGACATAAAATAGAATTTTGTAATAATATTTTGTTCAGTATACCCATTACTTTGAAAAGTTCGTTTAACTTAATAGACAGTTTCAATTTATTAAAATAAAAAGTATTTGAAAATATTTCTATTATTTGAGCCATGGTTATTTGCAATATTTCTCTCAGAACAGAAGTCAGTCCTATAAATATGTATAAATTTTGCGTATTAATGTTCAATGAGATCATTGTTATATATAGAACATAGCTGTACAATGAAATAAACAGTCATTTTATTTAATAACATTTCAGTAGAAGAGGTCACAAATGATGTCTTCTGAAAATCCCTCTCTTTTATACTTTGTATCAAATATAATTTTAACTTCTGTGATGAGAAGTTTGATAACTCTGGAGATTACTTTTATTCAAAGAAAAAGGAGTTTCATTTTAAAGCGCTAGTATATTGATGGGCCAAAATTGGTGAATATTTTGCCACACAATACACGACAACTATAATACACCATACAAAAATTGTTTTTGTAAATGCTGAAGCAATCAATAAAATCATATTTCTGCTCAAATAAGTTGGAAGTCATTTTTAAAAAGTTAAATTTACTTAATGCACTCATACTTTTGACATCCCTTGATTATTTTGTTTTGTCCAAGACTGTGGGGAGACAGTAGACACACATCACCAACTGTTGTATGCATACAAGGGAAGCTATTCATGCAATAACACTGATCACATTTAATATGTTCCTAACCATACCATTACTGAACATGCAAACACTTTTAGCAGAAGCATAAATGATACATTACCCAATAGAGAATTCATATAATACCACTATTGCTTATTACAATGTTTAAAAACATTCATCTTGAGAAACAAATAATTTGTAATTACTGCCCAAAGTTAATATTTCAAAATTTGAATCCTATCAGTGAAATGGCTTTTATATGAGTTACAAAGGCAGAGGTAGAAGTACAGAATGTTTTATTTTCTTATTATAACTATAAAATTTCACACTATATATAATCATTACTATCGGTAATGAACTCTTCAATTACTAAAACTATTTCATGCACTAATTCTGAGAGTAAAGAAAAAGATATACAGGATTCAGAAAATTAATTTTCACCACAGCAAATAATAAAATGATAAAAAAGAATGGTTACTCATTTCCATTTTCAAGAATTGATACTGTATATCATGTCTTTATAGACATGATATATCAATACTTTAAATTTCCAATTTCGGTAAGATTCATGCATTAGATTTACTTCGTAACGATAAAACTAAACAAAAACTTAAAAAATCATTGTTTTAATAACTGAACTTGAATTAGCAGGTTCATCACCATTTTAACGTAAATTAAAAAATTCATTTAATACACAGATACATGCACATTGATAAGAAAAAAGTTAACAGTGTAACTAATCTAATTTAACTGACCAATAAAACAAAAGAAATAAAAAATCATTTTAAAATTAAATATGTGCATGGTTTAATTCCCCAAAATTTGTTGATTTATTTTGCAAAACATATCTTCAGAGAAAAGTTCACAGTCACACAATAAGTTCCTATTATTGAAAATATTACAATTAACAAATACTAGTGTTCAACTTATAAGGTTTTTTTTGCTTCTCACTATATCTGCTACTGACATTCATCGTACTTCCATGAACATGAAATTACTAATTCATATAAAATAACCATTTAAAGTTCCCAAATATTTTGAGATATCTTAAATCACATTTCAACCTATATATTGTACATTGGAGAAAAATGATAATCCTGGAATGAATCTTACCAATAAAAATTACATACCAAATTTATATTTTAATATCTATAAAAATCTGAATTTTTATCAACTTTTCATAACGGGTTGGCCTTTCTCTGGGTTATCGCTTGATTCGCACAATGTTCAATTCATTTCCATCTCTTAGATAAAATTATTTAATCACTTTTTGAAACACTGTATCTGTTATGTTCATTCAGATGCATAAATCATATGCCTTACTTAACTTCTGACTTTTCTCAACAAAATATGCATGCAGAAGAAATAATCAATACCATGCAATTCACAAATCTGAACAAACAAAAAAATCTCATTTACACATGTATGTTACACATCAAACGAATTTGTTCATTTGTAGATCACCGAACTGTTAGAGATATACATTTGCCTTTCAGAAAGTTATTTAAGTCACACATAAGCTATCAACAGCCAATAACAGAGAAAACAAACTTGAACCTGCGGAGTAGTATTGCTTGTTCATGCTGATATACTGCATTAAATTTTATTATTCTAAAGACAATACAATTAATGAAATCAAGGAAATTTACCCTTATTTAGGTCAGAAATATTAAGAAAACATTGTTTGCTTTGACTCATTATGAACAATATAAAGAAGAGTAACTTCAAATTTGCTAACACAAAATTCACAGATTTGAACCAAATAAACAACAAATAACCAATTAATAAACTAATTAACCAATTAATAAACTAATTAATAAAACACACGGGTGAGTATGTATGATTGTGGTACTAATAAAATGAAAATCTAATACAGTTTGTACAAACTTCATTACCTCCCAAGTAGTGTAATTGCAATTTATTCCAATTTTCTGAGGTATACTAAGGAATAGCCCAATAACACGCATGTAACGTCATCTCCCACATAAAAATTATTACTTTTATATTATTGTTCATTTGAAAGTCAAAAATCCTTCTTGACTAAATGCATTCCATTATAGAGAAAATTGGCAATGATAACATTCACATGCTGAACAATGATGTTACACTACATTTATTAAATAGTTAAACAGATGAATAACTGAGCGTCAAAAAAAAGTTATTTACATTATATGAGGTTGAAATTTATTTGCTATTTACACATTAAACTATATCTATATTATAACATAGCAGCTTTGGTGATATTAACAGCATTGTGATTGACAATGAATACACTTTCTGTACAAATTTTTGTCAAAAGAACTTTAGTGTAGGTAACAAAACTATGCTTATTTAGTACAGCAAAATTACATTAAATATTTTGATGCTGGTGAGTAATAATTAATCATTCCACAAACGAACATCGTAATATTTGGTATTATTATATTTATAAAACACACTAAACCCATCAATAGAATTAGAAGAAGAAAAAAAAAAAACAATATTTGCTTTTGAATAATAAATTTCTCTTCACCAATTGCAGAGCATATTCACAAGTAAAATAAAAAACAAAAACAAAAAAGGAAACAAACTCATACAAAGTTGGAGTTTGCTATTGACGAGCATTTGAATGACAATTTAGAGAACATTTAAATAACAATTTCAAGACATTACATGAAGAAAAGAAATACGGCAATGACATTGGAAGATCATCACTGACATTAAACTCATGACTAAGAAAAACATTCAGACTCAGAAATCAAAAATTACACTCTGGAATAATAATCTAGTTGTTTTTTCTACACCTAGAACATAGACGAGTAAATATTTATGAAAATCTTTTAAAACTATTGTTGATATGCTCTGACAAACATCTGATCTAGATCAGAGGAGGTGAACGGGTGGGCTGATTATCTCTGAGAGATATTGAGAACTCAAGCCTCCTCAAAGAGCTATTTACATGCAGGTAAGCGAGGCAGTGGACATGCCAAGCATGAGAGCAAACCAGACAAACCTGTGGGACCAGTGGGCAGGGAGGCTGCCGGCAATCATGAGGCCTAGTGAAGAAGCAACACACATGAGTCTGGACTCTGTAACCCCAAAACTATTCTTTCCCAGATTGTTCATCTTCTGAACAATGCCTGATGTACAAAATTCTACTTCATTACAAATCTTAAGTGTAGTTCATAAAATGTACATGTCAGAGCAATCCAAGAAAACACCATAGCTGAGTTGCCAACACAGGGTGGGCAAAGGAAGTTCTACAAACAAAATTCTAATAGATGATATATGAATATTGTAAAAATTCATTCTTGTTTTGACTAAAACAACAAAAAATAGCTATAATTGGCATTCAAAACAATTAAAGAATCAGCATTGGCATCAAGAAGCCAATAAGGCTCTTTTGGTCAAAAAGGGTACATTGACTACAGTGTCCTGGTCAATTGATTGCACATCTAGACAAACACATGCTTTCTAGTGTACTCCTCCTAAACAATGTAATCTGAAATACAATCAACATTGACTACACTGGTTTCTAGGAGTCAATCATATGCAGGAACAGCTTTCTTTTGGAATATGCAGTTGGAAGTTTCATATCTGTAATAAGGGGTAAAAACACACATGGCAAAAAAGTACAAAAACATAATTCTTATTGACTGACCAAAAGAGGAAGTGTTACAGAAAGAAGCCAGCCTATATTAAATTACAATGCACTTATGAAAATGGTAAGCATAGCGATAATATTTATGAAAATATTTACAGCAAAAAAGCCAATTCTAAATTAACAATACATCCTCGTACAATAAATATTAAGTAATATGAAATATCAGTGGAGAAAGAAAAAGATAAATGGTAGAAAGAAAGAGAGAAAGAAAAATGGAGAAAATAAAGAGGAAGACGGAAGGACGGCATTTTAGACATATTTTTAGTTAATTTAATTGCATACTAACCAAAAGTATGTACTTGTATTTTGTTTAAAAATTAATGACTTAACAACAAAAATGTATCAGCTAATGACTTTGCCAACTAGTCATTGATTATGACCTTTTTATGAAAGTATCAAGCATGCTAATAATCTGTCCAATCAGGCACTTAAAAAAGCTGGCTGCTTCCTGAGTACATGAACACTGTACTAAGACTGTGGCTGTACAGCCTGGAGATTAGGCAAGTGAGTGGATAATGGACTTACCGTGCTGGTCTGAGGAGGTGAAGGCTGCTGCTGAGGTGGCTGTGGCTGCTGTTGCTGCTGTGGTGGCTGTTGTGGTGGCTGTTGTGGTGGTTGTTGCTGCTGCAATTGCTGTTGCCCCTGGGGAGCTAGGGTATGCTTACTCATAACAATTGTTGTTGTCTTTGTTAAATCAGATTTTGGTCCACCAGGTGATTTGGGAACAGTCATTTCTGTTGGACTACTTGGTTTGTTAACTAGAAGTTCAGCAGCTCGCACAACATCAAGAACCTATATAAAAAATAATAGACATAATAATAACAACAACAACAACAACAATAATAATAATAATAATAATAATAATAATAATAATAATAATAATAAATTAGTCGGCCCCGTGGCGCAGACGGTTGCGGCAGCCGTCGTCTGTGCCGATGAGGCTGCAGGTTCGAGTCCTGCGTACACATGGTCATATTTGCGATTGTCCCTTCACCTATCATCATCATCCTATCATCTCATAACTCACACTACAAGGCATAACAACCTTGTGGTAATCCAAGGATACAGCTGAAAAGCTGATCCTGGAAGAATTGCACACGTTAATCGTGTAGTGTGGTCAGTAACGGCCTATACGCCAATAATAATAATAATAATAATAATAATAATAATAATAATAATAATAATAATAATAATAATAATAAATTAGACAGTAGCATTAAGAAATCTTTGTCTTTCAGATTATTTGAACCAATTTGTACCAATTCACAGATTACTCATAAAACATACTCTTTTAAATTACCAAGTTCGCAGCTTGTACTTCATTATATAGTTAGATTAAGTGTGCTTTTGTGCAGTGTGTTTATCGTGAAGACTGTAATGGGGAGATTCAACTCGAGTGAGTGAGTGAGTGAGAGTGAGTGAGTGAGAGTGAGTGAGTGAGTGAGTGAGTGTGAGTGAGTGAGTGAGTGAGTGAGTGAGTGTGTGTGTGTGTGTGTGTGTGGAGAGAGAGATATATATATGAAACGAATTGATAGCTAATGGGCACAACTGCCCTGCAGTAACATCACACAGTCGAAGGGAGAACCTTTTAAGGCATTTTTAGTCAATAGCCACCAAGCTACCCCAGCCTCATTTGCCGATTGTTTACTACACTCCGTGAAGTCACAGAGGTTAAGCAAATTCGAGACTTGCAGGTTCCCAGTTGGGTGAACAGTTAGGAACCTCAAGATCTAACAGTGCTGAGCCCCTGGCCGAAGGGATGAAAGGCACTGACTGACTGATGATACTTGACAAAGATAGTAATGGAGGATTACTCCATGGAAAGAGCTCAACGCCCAACAAGAGTTCAAGAGACGCATTGCGTCATCAATGAATGCCATCTACACTACTTACACACACTACAGTGAAGATGGCTTTGGTCACGTACGAGTATTCATGTGTTATTGGCCAAAAAAAAGCAGAGGTAAGTTCCTTCATTCATCACATGAAGTCACTGAAGTTCATTTGAGCAGATTCATTTCTTAGTTTTTTGTACTACCCTATCGTGCCTCCAACACCAGAGCTGGCTCTCCTTCTTAGTCTTCATGGTGTGTATTTTATATCTGGGCTGTACTCTAATATTTTGCTGAATTGCAAATTATCACTGCTTCCTAAGGCTATTCAATTTCTTGAAAACAAATTGTAAATGACAAGCATTGGCTTTTTGTTCCATGAAGTATCAGTGGGACTCCTTGTTTCATTATTTGTGGCTGTCTTCAAACAGGTGCTGATTTAAATTAACACACCAAAATATCCTTCTCTAATTCTTTGCTGAATATATTAGTATAGTGAAAGGTGCAGGAAATATTTGAAACAATTTTCTAGGGCTAATAAAGCTTCACGTAAATACGAAGCAAAATCCACCAATAAATGTGAGAAAAACAAGTTTCAACAAAAAACTGAACATAAAATGTTCCACAAGTGAGAATAGTGATGAACAAAAAGATTTAGGAAACAAGCAAACAATAGCAACAGTACTTAAAAAGTGAACATGACATGACAGAAGATTTATAAACATTAATGAAGTTAGACAAATGTTTCATTGTCAGAAATACATTAAAATACAGTAGCATTTTCAGTCCATCATATGTAAGTTGCTTATTTACTAGTGATAATGATATCTTCTCCCTCAAATCAAAAGTATTGTAACCACAACAATTCTTAAACAGACAACACAGAACAGACAGAGAACTCTCTCTAAGTTTTTGCTTTTTTTTCTCTTCCCGTAATTGCTAGAATTCTAAAATTAATATCACAATAAATTTGTGAACTTCGGTCTTAAATAAAAATACAGAGTAAACTCTTCATAACAAACTTCTTTCTAATGAAAAAAATGACAAATATGAAGATGCTACTCAAGCTCTCTCCACTAAATAGAAACTCTCCAAAACAAAAGAAAGTCCCTTGAGTTTCATTGTGAACAGTCTACATTGTACATTGAAAAATTGAATGGCATAATAAACAGTTCCTTTTTCAATTACCAGACTTCAATTTCTTTTCATATCCATTTTTTGTCATATTCACTATGACTTCATAACAACTAATTACTATGACTTTACAAAAAAAAAACAAAAAAAACAACAACAACAAATAGTACCTTTTCCCCTGTAGATTTTGCCGTGGCTGGTACTAGTTGTTGCTGCTGCTGTTGCTGTTGTTGTAATGCCAACTCCTGTTCTCGCCGTTCTCTCTCTTCTTGTTCCCACTGCACCAGCTCTTGACGCATTTCTTGCTCCTGCAATATTTGTTTACAACTCAGTTAGGTGAACTTGCAATTTAACTCCCTGAATAAAGTCATATAAATTTCTCTCACCTTTTGTATAGTAGCCGAGTCTTCATCTTCTCGATCAAGACTTGACACACTTTGGGATACAGACCTAGTTTCATGAGTAAGCTGACCTTGATCCTGAAGTCTTTCAACTTCAGCCTTGTCATACCCTAAAAACAATACATTTAATATTACAGTAGCACAAAAATTAAAACGTGTTTGAAAGAAATTTATCATTGAAAATTATTTGAAAAAATTATTTTTATGAAATAAAAACAGCAATTAAAAACACCAATTAACTGCCATAACTTTCAAATTGTACTAAGTAACCAAAACACAAAAAACACTAACCTTTACACACCACAAGACGTATGTCATTCCCACTAGAACGCAATGCATTTACAGCCTCTTGGTGGGATGCACCCAAGAGAGAAGTGCCATTGACTTCAAGAAGTCTCATACCAACTTTCAGTCTACCATCCCTGCGAGCTGCTCCACCTGAATTTATCTTGGAAATAAAAACTCCTTCATCATTGCGATCCAGGGGATTTCCTCTTTGGCCTCGAAGGCCTCCCTTGATATGCATACCCAATTTTTCATCAGCAGCTTTTACAATACGCAACTCCTGTAAAGATGGTAACCATCACAAATAAATTAATTGTATACAAAATCATTATGAAGAAAATAAAGCAATTAAATTATCTCTAACGTAGTATTAATGAAAAAACACAAGTAAACATTCAAATATTATGCACTAACTTCTTTAATGATGGTGAACAAAATTTCACCCAAAGTAAATGCAAATATATATTCAAAATTATATCTAAAGAGGGCCAGTTAGGGTTAATATGATTTAGCAAAAAAATTGAGCTAATGTGATACATGCAAATAATAGGAAATATATTCTTTTTTATATTTCTTGATGATTGTCTGTATTACTTTTCTTGATGTAAGTAGAACAGATAATGTTAGTATGAATTAAATAAAGTGAAATTTTGAAAATTGATGGTCTTAAAGTAAATTTGGAAACTTGCATCAAGAAAAAGAAATATATTGTAATATTAAAGACTGTCTAGCGGTAACTCAAAATGTCGCAGTATTTGGGCACAGCAAAAGATAAAAAATGAAAAAAGTACTGTTCAGACACTACACCCTAAGGTGTCTCACTATAGCACGCTCGTCGTTTCCCAATGAAAATTTAGACAGAGACATCAAGCCGTATCACTTTAGCTCCATCAGGTTTGATACACACTTGATTTTTTAAGAGTTGTGGTAGGTCTTAAATTATTGTTCACTTTGTATACATTTTTAGCACCAAAAGGCACATATTCAGTATGTTTTCCATGGATTTGCTGCACATGGTACAGAAGATAAGGTCAAAAGTTTGCTTTTCTGCATCCAGTGCCAGTCCTAGACAATTTTGGGCCTTGGGCAATGCTCAAGCATGGCCCCCTTCCCACGAAAAAATTAAAAGTGTGAATGTTGTATCTGGAAACTATATGAGTTGTTTTATTTCAACAAATTAAAATAAATAAATAAATTTAATCCAGAAAAAGGTTTTGGAAATATATTTTAAATAATAGTTCTAAGTAAAAGCATTTAGTGATCAAATTTCCACAGTGCGCATAAAACGCTAAACATTTTTGCTGTGTTTAGTTAGTGTTTAATAAAATCACTTGTAAAATAGATCAAATAATAAATATGAAACTCAGTAGAACCTATTTTAAAGTTAGCTTTATCCGATTCATTCCATAGAGTACTACCTTATAAGAAATGACTATAATTAACTATTTTAGGTAAAAATAATTGAAAAATTGTAAGAAATATCAGACTACACTAATGACTTAAAAAATTACAATACAAATATTCTCGAGTTCTATTTTCATTTTCAATTTTTTTACTATTTTTTTTTTCACATTAAGCCCCTTGACTTACAGGGTCTTAGGCAAATGCCCAGTCTGCACATGCCTAGCAACGGCACTGTCTATATCGTAATAGCCGTGATTGACCCTAATTTCAAAAAAATTCATTATTTGGAGATGTACAAATTTTCAATAAATTCACAATTACTATTCTAAACTATTTGCTTTCCTAGTGCAGAATTACTCAAGTGATGATGCAGTATTTTAAAACTCTTTTAAAATCTACTTTAACTACAGTTATTACAATAATGATAACAAAAAATACAAATAAATAATGAAAAGCTTAAGAAAATAATTGACAAACTTTAGACTTTTAAGCTCCAATTCTCGAAAAACATCAATACAATACAGCAAATTGAAGAAGACAAGAGATCCTCGTTGAATAAATTCAGACTAAAAAGCTATTCATGAAAACCTTTCTAAAACTACATTATTGATGAGCAAATAATGCATCCTAATACCTAAATGTGAAACTGAGCAACAACAAGAAGCAGCAACAAAGTCATTATCTACTTACAGTGATGGTCAGATATTCAACCTCGAGCAGCTTGCGAGAACCAAAACAGATTTGTTTCAGAAACACTACAAACTGGTGAGACTTAGAACTGTGGCCCATTTCTACGCTCTCTACTCACTATTTGTACATTAAAACAAGCATTTATTCTCAGCAAATACTAGTGGAAACAATATTATATTGTAATGCTACATGCTTACAAATGCCGTTTGTAAACATTTCAAACTGCAATTATAATTCCTACATTTCATACCAATTTTCCCATGAACTAGTTTGAAACTAAATAAATGCAAATGATCAGTGATACAGGTATTGTACTACAGAAATACGAAAGATATTTAAATAAATCTAAGTGAACTATTCAAGAAAGGAGTGAATCAAATAGTTTCAGGAAAAAACATATCACTCACCTGGTAACCCTCAGGCAATGGGTCATGCTGGACAGTAAGCTGAATTTCATCTCCAGGTTGTAGTAACCTCTGAACTGCTTCTCCATGAGTGTATCCAACAATTTCTTCACCATTTACCTTCAATAACCTGTCTCCGGCACGTAATTTACCTGATCGAGCTGCCAGTCCACCAGGGACCACCTAAAAGGTAAGAGGACATTTTTTCTTCAATAGGATTGTCATTTATTAAAGGAGGACCTTATAATCATCTCATTCTGAAATATTATTTACCTAGCATATGGCTTGGTTTATGGGGAAATGGTAAAACAACAAAAAACAGAAAGAAAAAAAGTCTCCCCATGGTTTACGTGTTAACATTGCTCTCAGACAGACAAACATTTTGCTGTGAAACATTTTTTTAGAATAAAAAACCCACAAAACATATATTTTGACAAAAAAAATATTAGGAGAAGTAATTCACTACATTATAAGAGCAAGAACAATCCAGATTTTTGTCGTCAGGAATCCACAAAACGAGATTTTCTGTTAAAAAATTGTGGTTCTGCACTTCAATATTATATAACTTTCTCTATACACCATAGTAGTACGCAAGGAAAAAAAACATACACTGCGAAATGAAAATTATACTTACAAAGGAACTATTTTACCCAAACATTCTAAATAAAATATTTAAGTGAGGATTAAAAAAATACCCGAAAATATGAATTGAAAGTGTACATCATGAGGAAAACATTCATATTAAAGAAATATTTAAAAAACATAAAGAATAGCACTTTATACCTGACAATAAATGCCTGTGAACTGAGCATTTTGACTTTTTCTCAGCTATTGCAATTAAAAAACTTTCTTTTCAATAATTAATTTACATGTTCAGACATTTAAAAAATAATTATTAAATAATGGATGTATACTGCGTCTTAGGATTAATAAAATCCATTAACCACTACAGAATGTGATGAATAATGTCTTTTTGAAAGTTGAATAATTAAATAAATGAACTACCAATCTGAATAATGCATGCAATTTTAAATATTTCAGTATTCATCAAAGTTTCACAGATTCATTGATCATATTCACTACTTCACAGATTACACAAGCGTAATTGCAGGAAGAGCAAAATCTTACATGCGAGATGAAGATACCAGGCTGGTCACCTCCAAATGGCGTGCATGCATGATCGGAACCTCCGATGATGCTGAAGCCTAAGGATCCTCCCTCCTTCAACAGTGTCACCTCCTGGGAAAAGAAGAACATTGTGCACTAGCTATAAATGATATTATCCATGTTTTCAAAATTTGAAACAAAATTGTGATCACTTGAATGCATTATAAATTTTCTAATTTTCAAACATCTCAATTTACATTAATGATGGGAAATATTCATTATTAAACTGATTTTTTTTAATACCCTTTCACATGAGTTACACTGTATTTTAGCAAAGGAACATTACTCTTCCAAGAAATACACATGAACTTACAAGTTGCCTCCTAAGCACTCTAGCACTCATGTCTGCATTTAAAATACTGCCACTCTTCAAATACACTGTGCCTTCCTTTGACACTATACGTGTGGGCAGTGAAGCACTTTCCTGCCTGTCACCCCACTTGACCCCAAAAGGCCAAAAGCATAAGAAGCATGACTCAGCCATGAAGTGGCCCACAATGAAGCTCTTGTTCTCTTCAATGAGCTTTCTTTTGTTTATTCAAGGTCATCAATTGAACAAATTGTACACAATAAATAAAGAGCAGACAGGAATTTCTACTATTGCAAATGAACAGAATGCTTAACTTTACAATTCTGTTAGTTTCTTCATTAGAAAGGCAATTGAATTAGCAGAAAAACTCAAAAGTGTAACTATCAGAATTAAATAAGAAAATCATGTTCCACTTTTAGAAAACTCATTTATGGATTAAAATATGATTAAATTGAATATCTATTTAACTGTACGTCTACAACATTAGTAAAATATAGTGCTTAAAAAAAGCTGGAAAAATTTAACTCAAATTTATTCCCTCATATTTTAAAAAAGATATTTTCTCAGGCTTATTATTCACAAAATATGATGCCATTGCAATAAAGTAATAAACTAAATTACAAACACTGCATAAGGGTGACTAACCAGAGAATTTAGCTGGCTCAACCTCAGCAGATTATTGAATATAGTGTGGCATGCTTCTAAGCACAGTGGATTATGTGGACTACATTGAAAAATGTAAAGCAAATATCAATCATTTCCAAAATCCCAAGCAAGAATTATTGGTTCTGAGACTACCACTGGCAAGAAATATAAGTGTGCAAAAATTGAAAGCATTTGTTTGCTTGCCTGATTAACACAATATGAAAACCTCCTCTTATTACCAGGAAAAGGAGTGATACAAATCATAATAACAATACAGAAAGATCTTAGTAGATACCCACTGGGCAAAACATGAAAAGCATATTTAGCAGAGTGACAATGATGCAAGGGGACAAAATAAATATACAATTTCTTCCGTTATACAAATGCTTGAATAAGAATATTATAATAGCAAGTAAAAATTGCTTTGATTTCTTGTTCTACCAACAATGGGTATTACTGTTATACCTGACATCCCAAACCAGACTGACTGCATCAGCTGTGCAACAATCCATGCAATAAACTCTCTGAGGACCTTACTAGACAATGACATCACAACGACATAAATCTAACCAACAGCTTTGTACACTTCAACATGAAAACATTAACATATCCTCAGAAAGTTTCCAACGCAAATTTTGCAATTTTTAGTATCCAAAGACAAAATCTCCATAAATCAAGACAATTCTATATGGAGTAATTTGTCCTAGAATACTGTTTTCTCCCTACCTGTCTGATGAGCCAAGAGATTTCAGCAATACGCACACAAACAAACAGCATTACAACATACAAGCAACCATTTCAGTTCACAATCTTACAAAAGCCACACAAAACCAAAAATAAAAAGAACGTGAATGATGAATGATTGATCCATCAAGAAAGGAAAGAGATGCTGTTAAGAATAGCTTAAACTCTGGTTAAAAAAAAAACAACAACAAAAACTAAGGATAATACATCTGAATTTTGGCCAATATGAACAATTTTTTCCTCCTCCACATTCTAAGACAAATGGTACAAAGGAAGTGCAGGACTTTCTCCAAAAATTTACATTCGTATTTCCCCATGCAATGATTTTTCTTTCTGTGCAACTATTTACGAAACTACAGTGGTTTTGCAAAGGCTATACAGGTAAGTGGTTGAGGACCATTAGTAACTCTGAATAGTTTCTCAAGCATTGTGACAATTCTTCCTCAAAAACCAACAGTGCAAAGATTGAAAATCCTCATAAATTGAGAATACATCATTAACCCATGCAGCATTCTTAATTTCTACAAGTGCTTTCTCACAAACAAAGTAATTCAATATTCACATGTTAGTCATTCATCTACAAAATCTCTTTATTCTTTGTTATGGAGGGGTTTAATAACAAATCTATATTAGAGGCAGTGTGTAACACAGGTTAGTAATTAAACAAAACCAAATTTTTTTAAAGTATGCATAAAACAATAATATATTGGGAAAATTAAAAGGAAATAATCAGGCCACACAATTGTGGATAGGAAAACAATTCATTAAATATTCCAGAACTGATTCTGCCCCTGATGACTGAAACCTTGGACATATCTTCTCGGCTTCAAATTCAAATTTTGGAAACCACTGGACAACATTGAAAGCAAATAATATTAAATTTACAAGACATGTCAACACATCAGGAATGAATAATATATCAAACATTTCCTTAATTTTATAAAAGCAGTTATGTTTGAAAAATTAATATTAAACTCTTCTTCTAATTTTGGAACAAATTAGACTCCATGTTCTAAAGTGATTAAGTATTTTGCTAAAAGAAGTAATTTACTGAACATAATCCAGGGTAAGAGCTACAGTCAGAGCAGCACGTTAACTTTCACAGAATACACGCATAAAAGGCCCATGTGTTTCACTGTATTTATAAACACTCTCATCGAGGAACTGAACCCTTCCCCTCCTGGTTCCCAAAACCGCATTGATTCAGAATCAGTCAAATGTCTGTAGCTCTTCCCGAGGTCTTGGTTTCAGTCTGAACAGCAGCAGGTCAGCAGTTTGGACTAACCTCAATGATGACTGGCTGCACCAACTTGTTGTCTGTGACCCGTGTCACAACAGTCTCGGTGAAGGTGCTCTTAGTGATGGTTTCAGTGACTTTACCAAGCGCAGTAGGGGTAGGGCCAAATTGCACATCCCCCATGCCGGACTCTGGATGCTTGATTGTCACAACCACAGTGGGTCCCCCAGCGTCAGCTGCCGTAGAATTAGAGGGTTGAAGGAAGTGGGCGGGAATCATGGCTTGAAACTCTTCATTTGTGATAGGCTTCGGCAATACCTGTGTTGCTGGGTCAGATGAACTCTCCGAGCTCACTGGGGAAGGTGCAGTTTTCTGTCCATCAGACATGGTCGAAGTCGTAAGTCGTCTGGGGGCAGGTTTAGGAGGCTGCACCCCTGATCGCGTGGTGCTAGTGTCCGACACTACACTCTTCTTGTCACTGTCCCCACTGACACTGCTGGCATCTGAAGGCATCACCATTATGGGATCGTTTCGTAGTCCTGGGAGTTTGCCGTATGGTGCAGTAGATGTCGTGGTAGTTGTGGTAGTTGTTACTGCTGCGGGTGTTTGACGATAACCTGGAGTGTAGCCTGGTCGATTGGCCAAGTAACTGGCCGCTGAGTAGAGGCCCGTGTAAGGGCGAGGTGCACCGAAGACTCGGGGTGACCGCTCCGAAGCACCAGGGGACGGGGAGGGGGATGGGGACGAGCCAAGAGATTCGCGTGGCACGCGCACCTCACGCTCCACCACAAGCCTCACGAACCTCTCCAGGCCTGTCAGCATGGACACGGCCTGGTCATGGCGAGCACCTTCCATGTCCACACCATTGATCTGCGGGTAACAGCAGAGCACTGCTCAGCACATGGCTCTCTGGGGTCCTGCAAGGCTGCTCTGAGCAGCTTTTGAATGCTTACAGAACAAATCACCTTCAAAGAGGTGTTCTACAGTCTAACTACTGGTGCTAATTTTATACATATTTACACTCATTTTATTTTTATATTTCATTTATGATGAAAGTGAATATATGTAAAACTTATTATTGATGCTATTCATTTCATGAAATATAAAGGCAAATTCATATAGCAATTCATTCAATTTCAAACAAAAAATTATATTCTTTTAACTCCAAAAATATGCAGGTTAATGGTTTGAAAAAAAGTATTTCCATTACACAACTTGAAATTAATTTCTTATACATTTTTGAAGTAACAGAATGTTACTGAAATTCATATTCCAAGGATATGAACTGAACTTTTCTTTTCAAAGATGATGAAAAGGTTCTGATAATAAAGGGAACAGTGCAGCATAGGTAAGTATGATAGAAAGAATCGTTTTCCTTTTGTCATTTTCTCTACACTAAGTAACATAATAAAAAATTTAAGAAAGTAATGCATGTTTAATTAAATTGAATTTTATACGCATAACAATGTTTTACCATCTCAATAATGTTTGGTTAACACAAGGAAAATCACAAATTAAAAATTTTCAGAACTAGATAATTAATGCTTTCACTATGCTATCACTATATTGTTTTAGTAGGTAAGTGGGATATTCCACCAAGTTAATAATGAGTCTTGCTTAACACCTGGCATGCAGGTTATTGGGCTTTTCTCCTTTCCCAGAGGGTTAAGCTAGCACATGGCCTCATGTCACTCCAAAGGGCAGGCATTTCCTCTCCGCTTATATGGAGGAGCAGGCACACTAACTACATGTCAAGGTGCGGCATGCATTAACTGTGCTGGAGGAAGCCTAGAGCATATGAGAAAAATGGGATAATCGCACGAATACCTACTTCTCAGGCTAATCTATCAGATATCTTATGAAAGTCCTTTGAAGCTCTAGGAAAGAGTTCATAATTCTAATCAGGTAGTTACTTGGATATCATATGGCCATGACGGTGGAGAAGTCAGCACAGCACTAGCAACATTCAACTGAAGGAGAAATGCCGGGGACTCTTGACAGAAGCTGTATCGGAATTAGGCTGCACGTGGAAGAAAGAGACAGACATATGCCGACGTAGGACACACAAAAAACCACAAGGACGGAAGCCCCCAAGCACAGCAATTAACAAGGCTGGGGCAATTGAGTAAGAATAATGTCATTCAATAATATTTACTGGTGGAAGTACTTTGGCAATTATTGTTCTATTTGAAGTGCCCCAGCCCTGTAGATGCTTGTCATCAGTACAAAATATATAACACTCACCGATACAACACGATCACCTACACATAGTTTCCCATCCTTTTCAGCAGCTCCTCCTTCAGTAATTCGAGATATGAATATTGCCTGCACAATGAAATTCAATGACACACTTCAATATTCATTAGAGTACTTCAATCTGAGCAGAGAGAAGTGGGGTCATGAAGGAGAAATAATGAAAAGGGCAAGATGAAATAGCGAAGAATAATTGAAAATACAACATATAAAGATTAGGATGGCATGAGAGGAATTAAGAATTGACTAGGGTAATTAAAAATAGGTTTGAATAAAACTGTTCTTCAACTTACTTATGTGTAATTTAAAAGCAATCTATGTGGTTGAAATACAAACTTACATCTGAGTTGTCTTTGAAAGGTGGAGAGCCTTTTCCTCCAGCTATACTGAATCCAAGACCATTTTGGTCTCGAATCAGGGTAGTATGTACAGGTTGTTTCTTAATTTCTAGATCATGACCATTAGTTGCACCAGTAGGTAGAGGATCTGGTACCTTCTTGGCTACCTGGGGCTGTAATAGAATTGTAGTGTGAGTAACACTGGTAAACAGGCAAACAGAAAGAAAACATAATTCACCAAGTTCAGTACAAATTGAAAATGTTCAGTAAGAAATGTTGACACACTTTTGAAACTAAAGAAAATAATGGATTAATTAGTAGTTTTATACAAAATTTCAAAAAACAAAACATTTTGTGATCATAAAAAAGGACAAAATTTTAAGCAATATACAGAAAATCACATCCTTTCAATTCACAAAACACCAGTCATTTTATGACCTCACCTTAGCCCTATTTTCCATGTCCTGATGAGGCCCACCAGGCATGTGAGTCTGACTTTCAAAACCTGAGGTAGCTGATACATGAGATGCTTGGCTGGGGGCACGACTTGGCCCCAGGCTCGAGCACGCTGAGTCAGCTCCAGTCCCAGCAGGTCGAAATGTGGGAGTGGAACTAGGTGAGGGCGAGGCGGCGTTTTCACTGCCAGGCTGAGGGCATGGGACAGGGTCACCACACAAAGGGCACAAGAACACACAAGTTGCCAAACGATTTTATCTTTTTGTGTTTTTTAGAATAATTATAAGTAATCAAATATTAGTGACAATCTTGTAGTTTTGATAATATTTTGTTAGAAACTGTTAAAAATGTTTCAAGGCAGAAACAATGCCATAACCTTTGCATATCAAGCTGCTCAATACCTCACAAATAGAGACCAAATTATATTTTAGTTTAAATTAAAGTTGAATGACACTGTTTTCTAAACAGTAAAATACAACAAAACATATTGCAAACAACCACTGCTTTTCTTAATTCAAAATTAAGATGTCCCATTGAATATTCTATAAAGTCTAACACCAGAAATGAAAATGAAGTAGTGAAATAATAACATAACATGCACTGAACAAGAATCCCTCGTTTAAGGAAAAGATTACTATAAAAACTGATTCAATTATTTTGAATGGTGTGTATGCAAGTTTGAAAAAGTTTGCCACTATAGATTTCTCAAGACCGATAAATTTTTTCTTTTGAGATTGTTAGAGGACTATTGTACACTAAATGGCAACTGAAAAATTAACAAGAAAGTTGTAAACTCAAACACAATAAACAGGCACATACAAAATAAGGAAGGCATTTCCCTATATCAGATACAGTCATACTAAAAGGAATTTCATGCATTTTTTTCTTAAGCTTTTCTACACATCCATATTTACCTTGCTAGTCACAGCAACAAGGCGAGTCACTTCTCGGGTGACCACCAGCACCAATTTATTTCCAGCTGCCTTAAGCACTTCAACAGCATCATAATGATCAGCTGCCTCAACTGATACACCATTGACTGACAAAACCTTGTCACCTACTCGCAGTCCTGCCAGATCTGCAGGTCCTCCTTCTGATACTCTTGAGATGAATATGCCCTCATCATCGCCCTTGAAAGGTGTGGAGCCACGACCACCCGCAATGGAAAGGCCCAAGCCAACTGGTGTACGCTCAATGTGAATTTCATACTGTTCTTCCTGAACCTCAATATTGGCATCAAGGTCTGCAACAATTTCGTTAATTTTATTATTAGTAGGGTTTCTTTAGAATATTTGATATAAATAACACCAACAACTGCATGAACCAAACACATTCCTCATTTGCATTACCTCATTCAGTCAAGTCATAAATTCTCCAATGAAAGCATTATTATAAAAATTCTGTATAAAATAATGTCATTGTTAATCTTCTGTGAACACTTTAAATTAGTAACTCTTTCTTCATTTTCACATAAGGCAGGCATTTACATATAAAATCAGTAAAAAAATTACAAAGTGTCTGTTTATTTGTTGTGGCTTATGCTGACTTAAATTGTTATGATTTTTTACTAGAATTTATGTTAGAAATTTTAAAATCTCAACAGATTTGCTCAGTTTTCTGGGACATTAAAATATCAGCAATGCAAAAAAAGAACAAAACAATACAATGTGGTGTGTTTCTAACACTCAGACCTCACACTGAGAGCCACTGAAATTTTCAAAATTTTATTTCGCATTTTTGTAAAATGTACATGAACGCCTTCAATAAATAAATACAGGGTTTTTTCTTTTCTTTTTTCTTTTTCTTTTTTTTTTTTTTTTCCAGTAACAATATTAAAGGAAGTCTCTTGGTCATTTTTGATTGAAATGACTGTAAATCATAGCGATATATCAGCACGATTTGTATACTTGACTTTTACCTGAAAAAGTAAAGCCTCTGATAAGAGACATTATAAAAACAATACAGTTAACTTGTACTTACCTCTCTGCATAACTTTCATGTTCCACTTATTCTTCATGTCCTGATTTTGGTTCCCAAAACCAACGGTAGAATTTGAGGCACCATACTCCCAATTTGTCCCTAGTTCTGCATCATTATAGTCAAGTGGAATATCACTATCCTTTTCCAAAGTGCCATAATCAGATTCCTGCTTTTTCTCTTTTGATTTATCATGTTTTTTGAACCAACTTTTTTTTTTTGTTCCCTGATCAGTTAAATCTGCATTGTTTTCATTTTTAACTTTTGTTTTCTTGCCAGATTTTTCTTTCTTGGGTGCCTTCTTATCTCGAGTACTATCTGCAAGTGAAGAAGCTGAAACAGAATCTTGAAAACTAAATTCTTCCTGCTTTTTAGATTTTTTCTCTTTTTTGTGCTTCTTTTCCTTTGTAGTTTTTTCACATTGTTCATTCTCTTGATCTGAGGTAACTGTAATAGTAGATGCCATAGAAACAGGTTCTTGTACATTATTCTCAGAGCTGGTTTTTGACTTTTTGCCAAAAAAGAATTTCCCTTTCTTTAGAGAGTTCTCTCTTTTCATTGTTTTTATTTCTTCACTTACAATTGAAACTGAAATAGCTGTATTGGAATCCGAAACACTATCGTCTTCAATATAAGTGTTTTTGTCTTTTATTTGTGGATTTTCCACCTTTTCGTTCCTATCAATTGTTGAAACAGCTGTGATGGTAGCATTTGACACACTTTTCTTTACAGTAGATTTTTTGCCAAAGAATGATTTGTCTTTCTTTTTTGTTTTACCAATAGTTCCTCCTTTTTCACTAGTATCATCAACAGAAGTAACACTAGAAACTGTTTCAGAAGTACTTTTATTATTGGTTTCTTTGGATTTCTTGCCAAATGTAAACTTCTCCTTCTTTAATGATTTATTTCCTTTTTCGTCCAAACTGATAACAGGGGAAATTGAATCTGATTCAACATTATCTGTTTTCTTCAACAAAACAGACTCTTTCTTTTCTTTCCTTGCAGATCTCCTTGCATTGTCATTTCTATTAAACACTGCATCTGAATAAGGATTAGGAGAAATGGGATCAGTTAATTGTTCAACAGAATTTGATTCCAACATTTTACTGAGTTTTTCTTCTTCCTTATTCTTTTTCTTGCTTAAGTTACTTTTGCTGGTATTATCAATAGTGGCATTAGACAAGGATGCCATTGATGCCGAATCGTTAACAACAGAACTGTCATCATGATCCTTCAAAACTTTTGATTTATTTCTCGATGAGAATTTTAATCTCCAAGATGATCTTTCCTTTACCCCACGTTTTAATGCATTTGCTTCAAAAGCAGACATATTATCATCACTTAAATTGTTTCGTGGATCTACATCTTGCACTTTCACAGCTGAAATATCTTCATTCTTCTGTTTTCCCCTATCAGATGATTTTTGTTTTCTACTTGCTGATAGGATTTCAGTCGACTTGCTATGTTTTCTATTTTTACCAAGAGAAAAAAGGGAAGCAAATTTCTCAGCTTCTTTAGATAAAGATTCACTACTCTTGTTAATATTTTTGTTTTCTTTTGCCAATTGTGTACCTTCATTATTTTCTGAATTAAACACATGAGGAACTGATGTAGATGTTAATTCTTTTGGTACCAACGACCCTTTTCTTTCTAAGTTTTCTTTTGAAGAAAAACGCCCACTGAAATTTCTATCAAAAGATCTTGACGGAGTAGGAGTTGAAGATGAAGAAGTATCTGAGCTTCCTGATACCCAAATGTTTGAATTTATAGGGGATAACTCCTTAGATTTATCACTTTCCTTTGATTTTAATTGCTGCTTCTTTTCTTCTCTCGAATCAATGGTACTTGATGGTGAATAAGTAGTTGATGTTCCAATGGATAACAGATCACCTTCACTTTTCACTAAATATTTATTCATAACCACATTTTCATTTTCTGCTGTTGCACTAGTTGTGCCAATGGCCACATTTGGTGCTGCAGAATAGCGATTCTGATTAGGCCTTGGCCTACGTCTTTGAAATAATGACTGCCACATTTTGTTATGCTTCACAGAGTCTCTGAGTGATTATGAACTATAGATGCCTTCCCTGTCCTAAATCTCTTACAAATGGTTATACTAAGTTTAAGCTTAAAGATAAATTCTTGTTATCAGCCTAAACAAACTTACAGGGCTGAGTCACTGTACCTTGGCTATGTTCCCCAATAGATTCTGGTGGTGTAGAGTAAAAGGAAGCTTTATCAGTATCATCCTCTCTCCGCTTGTTCATCGCCTGTAAGCAATCACAACAGATAAGAGAAATGTCAGATAAGCGCTGAGAGATAAACTTTCGTAGAATAAATGGTTTCTGGTAAAAACAAGTTTTAGGAAAATTTGATAAGAGAAACATCACATTGTTTTATTACTTTCACTTTTGGAAATTATTCCTATATAACACCTAAGGAATTTTGCAAAAAATGAAACCTTCTTTTCTTTTAATTCATACTTTTGTTTAGTTGTGTTGTTTTAATACTACTAGATAATGATAAACCATTCACAAAACAACCACTAAACAACTTTTCATTACAATCATTTAAATTTTAATGGGCAAATAAATATCAACTTCCACAAATTTCATTTATGGTAATGATTTACTTAGAAAAACCCTGCAATAAAAACTAAAAAAGCTTCAAGTTTAGGGTAATACATTTTTTATTCTCCTTTTAAAAAGTTTAAAATAGTTTTCAAGAAGCAGATATTGCAATAAAGGAAAACTCTTATCCCCCCCCCTTCTGTAAGTCTTTTATCCAACATGGGGATGGGGAGAGAGAGAGACCTACAAAGGTGCTTAAAAACTCATTTGATTTGTGTGATTTGGTAGCCTTCAAGGCACTATATAATGATTAAATTAGAAGTAACTATCACAATTACAATTCTGTCTTTCTAGTACAATATGCACTATTATGACTAGATTCATCTGATTGGTAATAATAAAGCATTATTTTTAATAAAACAAACATTTTTTATGAGAATTTCTATCACACATTTTCATGTTCTGTGCCAAGGATGGATGAGTAGGGCAATGAATTTGAATTAATTTTTTTTATCATGAACTTGCTTTGCAGAAATAATTTCTTTTAATATGAAAATCGTGCCAGGGGCACCACACTAAGCTAGTTACTAATATTAAGCTCATAGTGTTGATTTTGGTCAAAGATCTCTGTAGAAAAGAAAAAGTCGGTTAATGATTTCTTGCCTGCTGCTTAATCCAAGTACAGTCTTATTATTGAAAATATTAACTAGGTTATAATCAAGATACACTTCTGTGAGACATGCAAAATTATAGGTTACAACCTTTCAAAGTTGTACAAATTTAAGATGCAAAGTATATACATTTTAAAAAATTGACAACATCCCACCAATGAAATAATTTAATTTGTAGATCCCAAGTACAGAACAATGATCTTCAGAAATAATTAATAAATGTCAATCTATGACATTTTACTTGGGAAATTAAGGACTGCTTCATACATGAATCAAACCACTTTAGGAGTTAAAGAGAAAAAAGAAAGAGGAAAAAATTGAATTATGAATTCAAAAATCATAGTCTTCCAAGAAACAAAGACAGAGAGAACATGCATATTTGAGGTGTAATTTTAATACCAGGTTTGAAACCAATATTTGTGCATGCTTATTCATGAATACTATGATTTTTCTTAATATAATAATTTGAGCATTTGTGATAATTGATGGTAGTGAAAATTTTGCGTCTAGATTTGAATGCATGAAATAATGAAACAGATGAACATTAATCCACAATTTAAATTATTGACCAACCTCATAATTTTTATTTATGTATCTAATAATAATAATAATAATAATAATAATAATAATAATAATAATAATAATAACAACAACAACAACAACCTAATATTTTTTTTTATTTTTATGTTGACTGAAATTTCCAATTTTTGACCTTAATTTTAAATGACAAACTATGTATGGCATAATCCTGAATGTCAATTCCAAACTTCCCAAAAACTCCCTAATAACTTCCCAAAATTGTTTTCCTGCTGTTTGGCAAAAATGAATGCAATACTGACTAGCATTTATGCAAAAGTATCAATCTTTCTGAATCATTTAGTATCCCAACGATTAACACGAACAAGAAAATCATTACAATGGCTATTAGTATTATCAATACACATTACTTTAAGGCATGGTATTTATTTACCATAATCATTATTTAAATGATGTACTTACTGAAAGGTGTTAAAGATCTATTTGCAGTATCATTGTAAGTCAAATTTATATTACAAGCAGCTTGAAAACAATATCTTACGGCAAAGGTCAAAAGTAAAGGACTCCCCTGAGGTGAAGGTAGCGGACCCGAAATGGGCACCTTACTAATGATCTTATGTCGCTCAGTTCCATGGTGGAAACAAAGGCCCTGACCTGTGGGCTACAACTGCTGGTGGTGACTCGCAATAGTTTGCTTTAGTTTCAAACTAGGTGTTACTTGATATTCCGTAGGATGAAGTTCCGTAGGAGTGGCAGAGAAAAGCGATCGGTTTCACTAGTTGTTTGCGCCATCCCGCTTCCGAAACCATCTCATATGTTATTAGGTGAGTAAAAGGGTCTTTGGAGAGTGAGACGATATTCCACCAGTGCTGGAGGCATCGAACCATGCCAACACTGCATTACCATACTTAGATACAGAGGATAATGCAGAATCAAGTATTGAGAGAGCACGAACTCTGGAAAAGGATCTAGAGAAACTACTAATAAATAAGTACAAAGCAAGCAATTGAAAATAATTTATTTTTTAAGGACAAATAAAGGTATTGAAATTTTCAGTTCATGCTATTAATGTATTTTGCCGTATCTCTACATTAATAAAATCAAATGTTATGGAAAAATTTGATTTCATTTTGACATCATCGGATATAGTGAACCAAAAATTTTAGTCCTCAGAAGTTTACTATAATGACAGTATCTGGTTGTAGGAAGAGATGCCAATGTGACAGATGAGAATGAAAATCCTGCCAGAATGTGACCTAGCTAGGTGCTCAAAAGCAGCAAATGGTGGTAGTATACAAGATATTTAGAGCAGCATATCAAAGTGGAAAGTAGCTATAAGGTAATTGCATCCCTTAAAATTGAATCAAAGTATGAGGAAGTGTGTTAAGAGAAAAATATATACGAATTTCAGAGAGATTACTGGTCATCTGAGATTACTGATCATGTTGGCATGCCACATATGGGTCAGAAGTTTGGGAAATAATGGGACGTAAATGTATCCTCACTATGCACATGTTTTGTTGAACTCTCCTTTTGCTTGTATTGGTAGGAGTAGAGGTAAGGGTGGGATACTATTTTATTAGCAATGCAGAAAAATCAAACCTGCAGTTTGTTTGTCGCTGCAAATAAGTTTTCAATAACTCAGGAACAAAAACATCTAGTTTTTCAAATGTTGCTAATCTTGCACTTTTTTAAATTTAAATTTTATTTATCTATCTTTAACTTTTACTCATCTGTAAACTATTTACAGTTAAAATGATGGGAAGGGATTCTGGAACTCAAAAAAACTTGCGTAGATGATCTTCTCCACCATATTTCACATAGAGTTTTTACGGTTTTTTGACTATTTAGTCATGGGAAAAATACTTGCAGTATATCTACTACTACATTAATTAAACACCTCCACTCATTCTGCAATCTGCCATGCCTCAACACACCCACTTCACCCAACTGTGACCTGCATTGTCCAATAGCAATACTGATGCGTTGTCAATTCAACTAAATTAAAAAAAAAATTTTTTGGAGTAACATCTTTAATTCCTCCCCCCCTTTCTTTCCAGCCATGCAAAATTGGAGCTATCATTCTAGTGGTTTCCACAGAGTTTGTGGAACATACATACACATTAAGTACATGGATACTCTTTTACTTAATTGAAGATGAGGTTCAATGAGAATAACAAAACTGACAATTTATAACCACACTTGACACCAGCAGAACTGTGTTACATTGATTAAATATTCCCTGTCAACTCCCAACTGACAATGTTGTTGATAGCATTAAAACGGGGTAATCAATAAAGACCAAAAAAATATTTTTCTAGTGAAACTTTAATCTTTAAATATTGCTATGAACTTTCCAAAACCTTTGAACGGTCATATTTGGTTACACTCCACAGTGTTTCAGGTACTTAAAAAGCACAGTAGAAAATTACAAATTTCTATAAAATAAAAATTTCAGTTCACATTGTTAAAAAAAAACAACTAACATGATGCCCAAAACATTGCAAATTCAATTCACCAAATCAAAACGAGGTTTACATATCTGTTTTGCACAAAAGATATTTGCAAAATAAATTATGCACCAAAGAAAACATGAATTTCAAAGAACTGAATACTGATTCTAACAAGAAAGTTAATTAAAGATATGTAATAATGAAACATTGCAATGACATATACCCACTGCATTCATTAGTGTCTCTAAATAAAGAATTTGTTAGGCATGTTACATAAATAAGCTTTAGGTTTAACATGGGAATAATCATGATTAACTTTCTCTCTCTCCATTCCACAAGATGGCTGCTATCTAGCCATACCCAGAATGTTTTTCAGTTTCCCTATTTTTCCAATCCTGTTGTGAACATTTGTAAGTGATCAAGCTTGGGCAAGACCCACTGAGGATGGGAAAAGTGATTTCCTGAAAGTTAACTCTGGGTAATAATTAATAAAATTATTATACTTTTTGTGGACAATTATTCCCTTCTCCCATTATGGATTACCAAAAGATATCTGCTGCTACCACCATGGAATTTTTATGTCCAAATACTTAAAAGTCAATTTAATGAACATTTTTAAGCTGTTGAATGGGTCAATAAAAGTAACCACTAACAATTAATAGTGAGTACATAAAAGTAATGTAATTAAATATCACTGGCCACGTATATAATGAACATTTACTTGTGTGCACAAAGAAACACGTTTCCTGTTTTGAGTTAAGCCATATATACTACTTCTCTTCCCTGGATCAGTCTTAATTTTTTCTTACTTCTTCCCATCCAAAGCTTCAATTTTCTTACAAAATTATGAAGAGAAACATTGTTCTGCTATTTAGGATGTTTAACTATACTTCCCACTGACAATGCAGTTGGAAGAGCTTTATACGAAGTTTTGTCTTCACATTTTCCAAGTGTCAGGTTAAATTCTTATTGTTATTTGAAGATAGATTCTATGATGACAAGAGGGGGTCAATACAACTGTATGTTTTGCACTTTAAAAGCTTGTAATGCTTAAAAACAACAGTAATGAAGCAACAGAATATTACCTCATTTATAGTTTCAATATCATTATTCACATTTACAACACATCTAAAGAAGTGTTAACATTTGCTGATACAAAAACTTACTTGCAAAAAATTTAACATATAATGTTTGAAGGTCTTTTTTTTTCCATCAGAATCATGAAATACACAGATAATTAATGTTCAATGTTTTATTGACAATTTATTGTTATTATTTTTCTAACATATTCCAGCATTTCTTACCGTTTCTCCACGCATTTTGATGTAAAACTGAACTTGCATCATTTGGCAACTCAATAATTTTATAGTCAAAACTATTTGCAAGAAAGCCACACATTCCCTATGCTTCCTCCTCTAAGGTCTGACAAATACTGAGCCTCCAGCTTTATATAACTAGCTGTTCAGTAGTGTGTGCAGCCTGGATGGTGATGTCACACTGGCCATGAAGCATTGCTAAAGCGACACACATCCTAGTGACCTTCACTGCCACCCACCTCAACCAGGGCACACACACATATACACACACCTTCAATGAGGTGATGTCATTGTCCACATGGGCCAGAGGTGACAGGCATCATAACAGTCCCAATGCTTCCTCATTCTTATAAGGAAGATTGTGCAAGTAGAGAAAACATAAACATAAGTTTGTGACCTGTCAGCAGGTCATTAAATAAATTAACATACAAATGTAAAGTGCTGTTCTTTTTCACACGAATTGCAACAGTACTGGAAGTCCCAACATCCAATAAATTTAATGGTAAAGAAGTAGCAAGTGGTAATAAGTAGTAAATAAGATTTTTTTTAAAGTGAGAAAATCATGGAGAGTGGAAAAAACTAAAATAAAATAATATGGTATAAAAATTGAAAATGGAATAGTGCACCCAAAGTATAACAAAAATTATCATACACTTACAAGCTATCTCAAGAATAATATCAAAAAAAAAATTAATATTTTTTTAAATTTTAATAGAAAATTGAAAATATTGTCACATTATCAACAAAACATAATAACCTCAAAAGAATTCCAGTTAATACTCACTTCCTCATACTAAAAAAATAAATAAAATTCAAAAAATTATTGGACAATTGTAATTGCTCCAATTAAAATAAAAGAACATTTTATATCTAAGCCTATAAGACAACTATAATATTATTCCATTATGTTTCATGATTTACTGATAAGTATTTGAGTTGCAGAAGCAATGGTTTAAACAAGTTCTAAAGGTTATAAGAAGTACAATAGCTACCTGTGCAATTATAGAAGCCACTTTATTGTGATCTAGCTGAGCATTGATGCGTTTGTTTTTCAAATGGTGGGGAGTGTCTCTTCGATGAAGACGATTGGGTCGAGATCCTGTACTCACTGCTTCTGTGCCTACTTGAAACCCAACATGCCTTTCGCCTTCATCCTGCAAAGAATTATGACTTTCCTCAAAAAAATATGATAATATAAAATCAACTAAGAACATTATTGTTTTTTCATGAAAATATTTTATTCCAGTAGCCCAATTGCAAGAAAAATTATTACTAATCATTTCTGAAGGGTCAATATATTTATTTCTTAATTTTTTTTTTTTTTTTTTTTTTTTTTTTTTTTTTTTTTTTTTTTTTTTTTTTTTTTTTTTTTTTTTTTTTTACAGTACACCTATTAGTTATACTTTTGTAAAGACAATCACGGAGGTTCAAGTTTTAAGAGTGATTAAATAATGTTAACCCATGCTACTGAGCACTTTACCTCCTAACTGGGCATGAAGATGTAACTTGTCATGTGGATTTTCTGGACCTTTTTTGGCTCAATGAATTTATACATCCTTTTGCTATGAAAACTCAGCTACTTTGGCCGTAAGTGGGCGGATTGTGATAAATTGTGATCACAATAAATTATTGTATAGGGTAGGAAGAGATAAGAAGTCATAGCCTTGCTCTATTGGGTGGGTCAAGAAGATTTGTTCTCGCATAATTGTATCAGTTGCGACAAGTACGTCCAACATAAAACCAAATTAATTCCCCTTTCATGAGCTGCCTTTTAAACTGGAAAATTCACAGGTTAACATGTTAATGAATTCATAATAAAATGGATTCTAATTTTCTTGAGAGAAACAACATAATAAATTGGGCAGCTCAAAAACACTCCAAAATCAGTAAATCCTATGAAGATGGTGCAAATTATTTAAAACTCTAAAATACTATTTCTTAATTACAAGGGACAAATTGATGAGAGACAAAAGATTGTTGTTATGAACACCATATGTTTGGCTGCAAAAATGGGTTGACTTAACCAGAAACTGGATTTATATGCACTAATAATCTCCAAAATATATATGTATTCAAGCAGTAAAATCTGAAAATTTACACAAAAATATGCCAAGTATACTAATCCATCATAAAACAGTTTCATTTATTTTGAAGAAAAGCATTAGTTAGTTTTCGATATGGAATATTAGCCATTTAACAGTAAGCATTGGAATCACATTTGAAAATAATTTTGAGAACCCCTTAGCAGCCACCTTCATGGACTGAGAAGGGGCATTTACAGTTTGATTGGTGTTTCTGGGCATGTAAACTACTATGGTTATTAGTACTGCATGTGCAATGGAGGTTACATCTTCTTTTGTGGTGTTTCTCCTCCAGGTATCTCTCTTAGCTGGGCATTGTCTTAGCTGGTAGAAGCTCTGGTTTTCTCACATGTGTGGTAGTGGAAATATGCCTTTAATTGAGTGTGTGCATGGACGCTAGCATGCATACACACATGCGTGTGTGTGTGTGTGTGTGTGTGCACACATGTCCCTGTTAGTGTGTGTGAACATGCTTGTGTGTGTGCACACGTGTATGTGTGCGTGTGTGTGTGTGCGCGCGTGTGTGCATGCAAGCGCATAAGTGCATGTAAGTGTGAATGAAAGTGCGTGCGTGTGTATTTGTATATGCATGTGTATAAGAGAAAAGGAGGGAAAGATTGCATGCAGTTCTTGGCCTGTTTGATAGGCTACTGCACAAGCCTAATCTGGATTGGAGAAATCATGAAAAAACACTCAGAGCAACCGGCTGCTAGAATTCTTCTCCAGACAGAGGCTGAATTTGAGCCAACTATGTAGCTAACGCTGAAAGTCCACCACTCAAACCTTACGAATCGCTGCTGTCGCAACAGTATTGGAACTAAACTAACTTAGCCATATGTGAAGTTTCTCTTCATTCAAGTATAGAATATTCTTACCTATGCAGTCCTTGTTTCTCTAAAAAAAATAATTACAGAATCCCAAAATACTCTAAAAACTTCCAATTTTCCCTGGCATTGGTTATAATAATTTACTCTGAAAATTTAAACACCATTATCTTCTTTCATTACAAAAATAAAGAGGTAGAATAATCAAAAAGATATCGACCTTGCCACATAACTACCCTAAGCTTTAGCGTTAAGTTCTTGAAAGAAAGTTAATTTGTGTCTTAACAAGAAGTAATAAATTCATATCTATTCGATAAATAAACATTTTAATTCACCCAAGTACAAAGAAAATTACTTAAGGCCTACTCTTACATCTTCATCTTCATCCTCATCTTCGCTTTGTTGTCGTAGTTCTACACCATCTTCACTGGGAACATCGTTGCTACCGGTGATTTCATGGGGTTGGATACCCACCACAGGTTGCTGGGGCTGTGCTTGTTGGGGTGGAGGAGGAGATGGTGGCACATCCTGCAGTCGTGGCTGCTCTACTTCTTGCATTACCACTTGCTTCACTTGCGGGGGTGCAGGTGGAGTAGGTAATTGTTGCTGGGTTGCAGGAAGTGGATTTTGGTCAGGCATCTGTAACAACAAAATGCTGATTTATTACATATCTGAATCACAAAAAGTACTATTCTAAATAAGAAATTCATTATTTAGTGAAAAAAGAAACTGCTCCTACCTGTCGAGATTCATTAACCTTCTCAGATTGATCTAAGCAATTACTTTCTTCAGTAGATGGCATACTTTGGTCCCCATCCGGTCTTGAAATATCCTACAGAATCCGTGCAATTAATATACAAAATAGTGATATAAATTGAAATGGATCTTTTTGTTACTTATATATATTGATTTTAGATTTCCAAAAATTGAATATTTCCAATAATTTATGGTGATATCTAATTCATAACAATTTAAGAATAAGAATACATTACCCCATCTTCGTTTGTTGTTCTGCTATCTGCAGTTTTTCCTTTCCCAAACTTCTGATACTTTGCTTTCAATTCTCTGGGATGTGGTGTATTTTGCCGCACAAATGGTGTCTGCTAGAAAAAAATTGAACAATAATGTACTGAATAACTTTAACAGTAGTTTAAATTACCTAAAAAATATTTCTAAGCACTAACTACACACCTCTCGGTTAACATCATCTCTATCCAAATCATCAGGAAATTTAACTGATGTGGTTCGGGAGCCATCTCTGCGTTCATCCCAATGGTCCTCGTCATCACTGTCCCGATCGCGATGGTGATCTGGTGAGGACACAGAAGCCATGTTAGCTTCCTCACTCGCTGCACTTTCAGCTTCATCCAGTCTCTCCCCACTAAACTTATTACCACAACGATACAAGCGGCCATCATAAAAAGCGTCTAAAACAGAAAAGAGAGAGGGGGAAGGGACCAGGGACAACACAAAACATGAGCAAGCATTGCAGAAGAGAAGAAAAACGTGTCAAGCAGACATATAAGATACAAAATCCACATGCAAAGCACCAAGCTGCTTCACTGAGTGATGGTGCATATGCAATCTTTCATTGTTCTCCTTCATACATGCAAATAACTAATATTATTGAACTCAAATTTTAGGAAATACTTAAAAAAATAAGTAGCACTTTAGGAGATTGAATGCTTTTCTGTTGTTCTCACTATCTCACTACTACAGAATTAAAAGATATATAAATAAATCAGTATAAATGATTTGTTAATAGGGCATTGACATCATTAGAATAAATGTACTCAGTGCCTCAAGAATTAGAAATTTTATATACAAAAGAAATATTTTGCACAATGTTAAAAGTAAATGAATCTCCCAGAAAAAGCTATGCAACCTAATTTTTGATTGTAACATAGACCATAGATACAAATATTCATCCCATTCCGAATTTATACCAAAGCAATGCATTTTGTTGCATTGTTTTAACTATAGTTTTAGATTCCACATACATTATTTGTAATTGCTGTATTGACTCTTGTTTTCAATTTTAAATTGTCTACAGGATACAAATATTTCAAATACTGAATGCAATTTATTTCATTCTGTAATCATGCAAGTATCTCAGGCAAAGAAACATTAACACACCCAAGCATAAGAACACAAAAAGCAAATAAAATAGGAACGAAAGAAAGAAAGAACAAAAGAAAGAAAAAAAGAAAGAACAAAAGAAAGAACGAAAGAAAGAACAAAAGACAGAAAGGTCGCAAGAAAGAACAAAAGAAAGGTCGAAAGAAAGAAAGGAAGGTAGAAAGAACGAAAGAAAAAATTAAAGAAAGAAAAATCGAAAGAAAAAATGAAAGAAAGAAAGAAAGAAAGAAAGAAATGAAGAAAATAAGAGGAAAAAACAAACAGAAATCAGAAGCTCAAACCCAGATAAAACAGGCAAGATGAAAACATGCTTATATACAAAGCACAGGACAACTGTATAGTATAAGAAGTGTATACATTTCGTTAACGACAAATTAAGAAGGTAATTACTGGGAAACAAGGAATAATAACACACAAATCGAAATTAATTGTCCTACAGTCCTCCAGCAGCATGCATCTGTAAGAAACTTGAAATAAATTTTAAGTATTCTATTATATAATTAATTCAGATTCACTTAATGTTCATTAAACAATAAAAATTAAAATTAAATTAAAAATACGGAAGACAAAGAATGAGAATACAGAAGAAAAGTGATGATTAACACTTCTTGATACATGTTAAAAGAGAAATATTCATGCATATTACTCTTAAATGTAAATTGCAAACTGAACAATTACTATTGCAAACTGAAAATTATATAATGCAACAACAAAAAGGAAACTTATTAAAAAAAATCAGACACCGCTTTACTATCAAGAGACTGCAATGAAGATGTGGATATCCCAAGGATCAAACCCTGAAATGATATTATGAGTAAGTAACCAAAAGAAACACATTAAATATATCCAGTTCAAACCATGTGAAACATTTCTACAAAAAAAATCTTATGAAAATGACATTTTGAAACAATGCACGTCATATATCCTTCTAAACTTTTGTAAAAACCAGAAAGCATAAATAGAATCCTAATGCTTCTATTTGTACATTTTGTTAAGAAAGATATATTTTCTTACTGTCTTCACAAATCCTGAGCTCAAGAGAAAAGAATCAAGATTTTTTTACATTGTTCTCTGCTAGTAATATTACTATGAAGTCAACTGTTTTGAAATATTTAATTTCCCCAAAATAAAAAAAAATAATGATTAAGTTTCTTTCTGAGCTGTGATTGGCTTTCACCTTTTTACGTATTTATCACATTCAACTTGACATGTTAAAGATATTTTTTAATTTAATACACTTTTAAATATGAACTAATACTTTTACAGAGAAGCAATGATGAAGATCAAGAGTACGAAAAACAGCAGTAATGCCTAGACTATAAAACAAAAAGATACAACACTGTCCCAAACAGAACTTCTATTGCAACAATTAGTGTTGTTAATTTCATCAATATTTTAAAATGATCAGTTTCAGGTACCTGATTTGTTACAAATATTTGGGACTAGAGCCAAATCAATGTTGATATGCCCAAGGTAAAACCAAAAGAGCAAATTGTGGAGTAAAAAAATCATGTGCTGTTTTGAAGTTGAATTCTGATGAAAGGAAGCGAGATAAGGTTCATTAAAATTATAGATGCTTCTAGTGTTAACAAAAAATAATGGAATATCTTGCTACATCTTTATTAGTTTAGTTGATAGTTTAATTTGATGAAATTAATCACAGTCAATTGCGATATAAGCAACAGAAGTTCTCAATTATCATGGCTCTGTAGACAGGCAAGGTTATTCATTTTGTAACTGTTACCACACCCCATACAATTTTGTATCAACACTGTAAGCAAATTCTACAAGGAGGGGTCCAGTCTAATTTTTAAAGCACACAGTTCATGCCATTCAAATACAGTCAATTTCAAGATAAGTAAATACAGCATACAATTGTGTTTTTATTATTATGAATATCAAGTGCATGTCTTTAAAAAACATATTCATTAAATATCAATAACAAGGAGAAAATTAAAAAAAAAAAAAAAAAAAAAAGAGAGCGTACTTTTCTTTATTATTTTCCAGAGATTTTGAAGAATGTTTATCTTCAAAGTGAGCCTAGTTGAAATAAAATGTAGGAATTCACTTCAATAATAGTCACATTTAAAGAGCATGTCAAGAGACCAATGTTAATTTCAGAAAAGATACTATGTGTGTGGCAATTAAAATGAAATAACATATATTCAGATGTAACCAATCAAAATAGTTGGTCAAAAACAAACTTCTCAAAGAGTTGAAGTAGTAGTACATTCAAGCAGCAGATGAAACACTATCTTTAAAATTTGTTCATTTTGACAGTTTTAAGGCACTTATTTTATCTTTACACAAAATTGATATTTTGCATAAAAAGAATCCCACAATCTGCAAATTATTAGAATTAAAGAATTATTCCTCAAGTTTATGTACAGTATATTCCATACCTGGAAGTGTGTCAGGATGATATTCCAACTGAGGCAACAAGAAACATGTAAGAACCTGTTCACCAGTCTGTTCATCTACATCCGTTTGGAAATTTAACATGGGTTGGGCCTGGTTTTCTGATAACCAAACAGCTTTTAGATTGAGATTGGTCAATGAGAATGGCAGGTACTGCAGCCTAAACATTCCAGTAAATATTTTTAATGCAAAACAAATTTTTAATTTTAAAATAACAGAAATGTGTGGAAAGCTTAAGAGAAATATTTAATTTGTTGGTTACATTCAGATATACATGTAATGCTTACCTATTGCCTGATACATCTAGTACATGAAGTTCACAACAATTGCCCACTTCTGGAGGTAAATAAGTTAACCTATTTTCCCTGAGTGAAAGCACACCTAACTGAGATAAGCGACCAATTTCTGCTGGTAATCGTTGCAGACTATTTCTGTCCACATTTAGATTTGTTAAATGCACAAGACTACCCAGTGAAACAGGTAATTCCATGAGAAAGTTTTCTGTCAATATCAATTCTTGGAGACTTTCACACCTAAAACATAAATTATAAGTTGAGTTTCTTCTTGTATAAATAATTATAATTGAAAAAATTAAGGTTAACAACAAGAAACTTACTTTCCAATATTAGGATTGAGGGAGGCAAGTCTATTCTGATCCACTTTCAGTATTGTAAGACGAGACAATCGCCCCAAACCGTCTGGAAGAGCCTCAATCATGTTCTGAGAGAGATGGAGATCAGTGAGACTTTCCAAACCACCCAACTGTTCTGGAAGGTCTTCCAGTCTGTTCTCTGATACATCCAGGCATGTCAGCTGACGCAGTTGCCCAATTTCCTGATATTAGGAAAGGCATTGCATTAACCACAATACATTCAAAGATTCTCTTTTGAGAAATCAAAATAATATTTAAGGGAAGGAAAAAAGAAAAAAAGAACAAAAGAAGAAGAAGAAGAAGAAGAAAAAAAAGAAGGAAAAAAAAAGAAAAAGAAAAAAACACCCTAACACTCAAAAAATAAATGCAGTAATAAGAGGCCATTCAATATAATGCTGAGAGAGGAGAGAGAAAGAGAGAGGGAAAGGGAGAGAGAACTTGAAATTAGAAATGTATGTTAAAATTATTCCAAATTGTATCATGTGATAAAATTTGAAAAATTATTTCAATATCTATATTAAATTTCATCCAATTTTTAATGAAATTGCTTTTGTTTAACTTAGGAAGTATGGTGGATTTGAAATAGAATGTTTATCTTTTTAGGTATTCGGGGGAAGTGGGAGGAGAGAAAAGAAGAAGGAAGATGTTACAAAATGGAGAATCGGAGAGAGGAGGAGCAAAAGGAAAAGGAGGGGGGGGGGGGATGTGTGCACACTTGCGTGCACCCCCCACACACACACACACAATCTTATCATTGTATTTTTTGTATCATCCCTTGAACATAATTTTGAATAAATTGAGAAAAAACTAACTCATTCTCTTCTTGGAAACTGATCAATACTCACAGGTGGCAAATGTTGTAGTTGATTATGATCCAGCCACAGCTCCAGAAGAGATGGCAATTTGCCAATATGGTGTGGCTGTAAGCAGCAAGATGAAAATTTATTAATTTTCAGCGTCATACCCTACGATTACTGACACACTAAATTACTGACATTTTAGTCTGCAATATAATACTAACCAGTTCCTCTATCTCATTATCACCAAGATCTAAACGCTCTAGCTTAGTAAGTTGAGAAAGAGACTCTGGCAGAGACTTCAACAAGTTCTCACGCAGTTCCAGTGACTGGAGACTCACGAGACTGCAATAAAGATAGCATGATCATCACACACTCATGATATGAGAAGAATTTCATTCACAGGCACTTTGTAAGCTGGGTAAATTACTTTAGTAATCACTTATTCAATTTATAGCATAATACGCAAACCAAACAAGATATAGAATAATTTCTCATAGTGCTATTATTTTAGATTTATTTAAATTTAGATTTTAGATGGGCAAAATAATAGCACACTACCAAACTTACCTTCCGAAGTCTGGTGGAAGACTAGTAAGAGACATATCATTCAATCCTAGAACTGTCAGGTTCCGTAGCTGCACAAATCCTGGAGGTAACCTGTAATTGGAAAAATAACAATACACAACAGAACACTCCATTTTAATCTAATGACTTTATTATAAAACACATTCTCTATGAAAATTGTAGTTGAAGTTTAAGAATAATCACCAAAACAAAACCCAATGTCAAATAATACTAATTTTGTACTAAGTATTTGAAACTCAAGAGGCATTGTTGGAATAGATTACAAATTTACGTCACTTATTGAGAACTTATGAGAAATCTTTAACCTCCAGATAAAGTATTTTATTCTAAGAATGAAGAACCATCTTCTCCAATGAGTTCTACCAACTGTTTAAAGTATCTTAAGGATGATAAAATAATAACAATAATAACAATAATAATAATAATAATAATAATAATAATTATAATAATAATAATAATAATAATAATAATAATAATAATAATAATAATAATAATAATAATAATAATAATAATAATAATGTCGGCCCCGTGGCGCAGACAGTTGCGGCAGCCGTCGTCTGTGCCGAGGAGGCTGCAGGTTCGAGTCCTGCGTAGACATGGTCGTATTTGTGTGATTGTCCCTTCACCTATCATCATCCTTTCATCTCATAATTCGCACTTCAAGGCGTAACAACCTTGTTGTAATCCAAGGATACAGCTGAAAAGCTGATCCTGGAAGAATTACACACGTTAATCGTGTAGCGTGGTCAGTAATGGCCTATAAGCTAATAATAATAATAATAATAATAATAATAATAATAATAATATGTTCTTTGTTACTAAATTTTATTAACACAATGGCTATTGTGAGAGTACAACACAATTTAGCTCTACTTCTTTCATAAATAAAAAGTACTGTAAGAATACACTCACAGTGGTTTCACACATATTTAGCTGCCCATTTGTGTTCAACCTTTTGTTTTAAATGTAATATCAAAATAAACAATGATTTTTGGAATACTAATCAAAGGGCTTGGTCATAAAACATGATAATCCTCAAAGTTGTAGTTTTTATGATACTATATTTTTTATGCTACTATCTTTATTGGTAGTGTCATGCCTAAATCGTTCAATTTATGTATCACAATTGCACCTTCCCCCTGCTACTTTGTTCAATACAAGAGTATTGAACTGTGAATATTGATCATGTATATTCCTTCACAATACACGAGTGACTACTACTTCACCAGATTCTATAACCCCTACTTTTCTTCATTATAAATCCATAATTTTATCAATGTATATGTTCATATATCACGGCCTCAGAACGGTGAAATTATAAGTGATTATTTTGACAAAAAATTATGTTCTGACATGTTTGAACTCCCGAATGTGAGATCAACAGCGTGAGAAATTTGTTTTAGATTATTATATTACAAATCACCCCTGTAAAAAAACTTCAGACCTCAAATCAGACCTGTAAAAAATGACAGATTCATCTGCAGTTTTACCTATTTTTATTAAACACCTCCAAACATTATAAATGCTCTCCTGTAAAATTTGGTCCAAGTTTGATGTCATTTTGAAGCCATCATGATGTCACAATGATAACATGACTAGATGTTATAGGAATAAAGTAATATTTAAGTTGCCATTATTGACAAGACTTAAAACCAAATTTAGACAATTTTATATAATAAAGTAAATTACATTTCTTTGTAAGTATTATGGTCTTAATGACAGAAATAGCCTACCTTGGTATTGGATTGCTGCTGAAGTCTGCAACTTGCAATGAGCGCAAGTTTTTAATATTTTCAGGAATGTCAGGAATGTCTGCAAGTAAGAATAAAAACAATTAATTAAACACAGATTTATAAAACAACAACAAAAACAACACAACTGAAAATAAGCATATCAAACAAACTAAACAACGAATTAAATTTACAATTACTGAGTCTGAATTACTAATATGTTCTGTTTTCATCTCAGCTTGTATACATCTCACTCTCACGCTTGTGAATAATTACAAATGAGTACATTATCATCTGTTAGACACATTTTTTTATATGTATCTTTATATAAATAAAAGGGAATGTGTGTATGAGTGCTGAGGTCTAGGTGTGTATGTGTGCTGTGTATGAGGGCATGGCCTAGTGGTAGGAGTGGAGCCTGAGGTGTGGAATGCTATTTTGTAAGTAATACATAATATCAAATCTGCAGTTTGTAATGAAAATACGTGTTACTGGGAATCGAAAATTTCTCGTTTTCAAATGTTTTAGCCACGTTTTATCGGAACTTTTATTCATCATTCAACTAAAAGGATGGGGAAGGGATTCTGAACTTCAAGAAAAAACCTGCACAGCATACAGATTATATTTCTCACGTGTAGAGTGCTCTTTACTTTTCCATATACCTATGTATATATGGAGTAATATATGTAGTATAGGGAAAGTTATGAATTGCTGCGGAAAATCGATTTCGAAATTTCGTCGGAAATACACTATTTAGGATCCCTTGATACATGTGTGTGTATGTGTGTGTTTTTTGTGTGTGTGTGTGCGCCCGCGCGCGTGTGTGTGTGTGTGATTTTCCCTCCCAAAACATCCGTCTGTCAGTTGTCTGTGAACTACTAGCACCCAAACCATGGGTAGGATTATTTCCAAATTGAAAAAACTCCTGTCCATCTGACTCGAGTCGAAACTTTGAGATTTTGAAAATCGTTCTCAAAAATGTGCATGAAGCCCTCTGGACATTTTCAAAATTGTCTCAAAACTGATCCAATTTTTCCCTTAAATAATACATGTAATCATATGGTAACATACACTTATAAACGTGGCACTGATCCGATTTTCACGGTTAACTCTTAATTTTAGAAAATTTCAAAAGTATGAATCTTTTTTGGCGTCTTCCTACAACTACAAAATTAAAGATAGAGAGTTTTTCCTTCAAATAAAATTTGTTCTCTATAGTGAGTTCTTTCATTAAGGTCATTTGAGAATGTTTTTTTGAGAATTTTGGTAGTCTTCGCGCAACATGTGCAATTTAAAAAAATCACAAGAACAAGTTTTTCTCAAAATCGGCTTCAATTTTTTTCTTTAAACTTTTGGCAGGGTTAGTGCTAAATCTACTCTATAAAATGGCGTATTGCTCAAATATTTTGTTGTTTTCTTTTCAAAAATTATAAAAATGTTTTTTTACTTGACTCATGTCGTTAATATTTATATTAGCGGTAATTTGTTAACATTATTGTGTTTATGAGTACATGTGCTGCAAATAATGTCTAAGTTTCTCGAAAACACTAGCGTTTTCTATGATAACTAGCTCAAAATTCAGCATTTTCAGAAAAGCTCAAACGTCATTTTCTCAAAAACAGCTACTAATTTTTTCTTCAAACATTTCGAACGGATAGTGCTAATTGCACTCTTTAATATGACGTGAAACTGATTTCAGTATATATATATATATATATATATATATATATATATATATATATATATATATATATATATATAATTTTTTTTGTTTGAAAAATTATACAAATGTACATTTTTTGAAAGATCTCTCACGCCCTTGATATGCACATTTCCAGCAATTTATAAACACTATTATATTTGTGAGTTAATGTACTTAAAATGGGTACCAAATTACGATATTCGAATACTCTATAATATTTCCGCTCTACATTTAGGAAACAGAAAAATTAAGATAAAGTCAAAAAATGTACTTTCGGCAGCGATAGATGGCAGCAGGCAAGTTCGAGTAGCTAACCGAGACCAAAGGAAATATAAAACAAATATGGGAAAGTCTGTGCCATTCTGTATAGCACCACTAGTTTTAAATTATATTTTTAAATCAAAATTAAATCACTAATAACAAGGAGAAGAGCAGCTGAAGGGCATGGAAAAATCACTTCTCTAAGACGTTTAATGTCAAAATAATTGATAATCTATCTGTACTGGTGCAACAGTCCTCGCATACGCCTTGGCCTACCAGCAGCGACCCGGCCTTGCGGCCAAGGGTTAAGGCCCATTCACAATGCAAACATAAGCATAAGCATGGCGTTAACATAAAAGGATTACGTCCATAAGCGGACTCATTCACAATGTGTTCGCATAAGCATAACACGTAAGACGTTAACTTAAAAGCTTGCAAGCTTCTGTGCTTATCCTTAAGTTAGACTTAAGAAATAAACAAATCACAGTACAAATCAAAATCGACACCAACTCAAATTCGAGAATCGAAAGAGGAGCGAAGTCGATAGACGCCATATGGGCCATGGACAGAGTCCATATCTCAAATTTGATTCTCACATCCAACCAATAGTAAAGTAGAATGCCTCACAGCCAATAGAAACTCTTCTTTTGCTTACGTTTATGTTAGACATTGTGAATACTTCAGTCTATCACTTATGTTAATGTTTACGTCTACGCGTTATGCGTATGTTTACGTTTGCATTGTGAGTGGGCCTTTAAGGGGTCCTTTTGTCTAGCCTGAAGATATCCCTACGCCGTATTCTAGTCTTCTCAACCTGAGAAGTGGGTTTTCTCATCGTCACACAGCAACATCTGGGACATTGCAAGGAAAACGCACACTATAATCTTGACCGACCGGAATTCGAACCCGGGGTCGCGTCATGAAAAATAATTGATACCAAATGCAAAGACCTTTGAATTTTTGCATTAAATTATTTACATATGCATTTAAACAGACAGAAATAAAAATCTACAGAAAGAAGTTGTCTAATACAACATTGTAAATTTCTAAAGATTAATATTTCATAATTAAGTTCTCAAATCTCGACGTCAAAAAATTTGGTAGTAACTCTTTTTTCTTCAGTTGTTTGCTCGATCACAAACCCATGGATCGGTAGCATTATCACAGAGTATTGTGAAATTTGTTGTCAATAAAATATTCAACTAGAAATGAAAGGCAACGAGTTTGAGTGCCATGTAAGACATGAATGTTCTCTTCAAGTGTTTGTGCTTAGTTGATTTGTTGATCATACCATTATGCATCACCTCTGAACATCATCTTATTTACAATAACTCATATCATGCACCACCTCACCTGAAGTCCCTCAGAAAGTGGAAGACAAAGACAAACCACCCTTATCTGCCAAGAAAAGGGGAGGACAAAGGATGGTCAGAAAAAGACGAGCTCCAAAATACAGGAGAAATCTCCACCTCACGAATAAGCAACACATGCAAAGTCAACAAAGATCATACTACTGGAAAGTAATCACACACATTTGATACTGCCTGCTAAATGGCTTTCATCACTAACTTGTTCATTATCAAGTGTTCAATTTTAAATACGAAGAAAGAATACTCAGGTCATTATGTGATTTCATTGAATGAATTTATGATCATTGAAATGAGTTGGGATTTGTTAACAATTTTGAATGCAAAAAATACAGTTGCAGAGAATAAATTTAGACTTCATGGGTATCGTTTGGGTTATTCCTTCCAAAGAACCTGTACTAAGAATCTGTCATCACAAATGCATTAATTAATTTAAAATGTTACGTACGGAGAACAACAAATCAAAACAAAACAAAACAAAAAACACTACAACCCAAGATCCACGAACCTAATGTTGGGATGAATAACAGGGCTGCCGAGGGGGGAGAGGTAGAGGTGGCGGGGGAGAGCCTTTGCGAAACCGCCGTTCGAAGAGTAACGACGTCCCTCGTTCGTCCTGCGAAATTTCGCGCGCGCTTCGACGAGCCACGGAGGCGACGGCGGAGCCGGGGCTCTTTTCGTTCTTCCGCCTGCCCGGAACCCGGGCGGGCGACGCGCATCGCCGCTAATGAAGCTAATTACTCGAGAGAGGCGCGGCCTTGCCGCGCACCGGAAATAGCGACGACGGCGCTGGCAGGGGCGGTTACAGGGCCGTCATACAAACGGAAGGCTGGCTGGTTAAAAAAAACAAAAATGCAACTCCCTGGAAAGATTAACGGTTCCCATCCGACAGCTAGTAACAATTTACTTTTGGAAAAATCAATTAATACAATGCATATCCACAAATAAATTCAAACGTGAGGAGCTTGTTACCACGATTTGATTTGAAATAAATAAAAAAGAACCGACTACTACATTAAAAAACGAACGAAACTATCCTACGGTAATAAAGCATTCGCTAAAATACGTTTCAAAACCACTTGGGCATTCCTATCATGCAAGCGAAATTCTATGGTCCCGGATAGTTAAAGGACTACCAAACCTTCGCTCTCTGACGAATACCCGCTCAAAGAAAGCATAATAGAAAATTCCTCATTCGAATACTTCATATTCACTTCGACTCTCAGAGCTAAAAGCGGAGGGGCATCTTTTCGAGTAAAGAGTGGGCGGGCCGGCTGCCGCTGCCGCCTCCGCGCCGCGGATAACTGTAGCGGCGCGGCGTGGAAGCGGGCGGTGAGACGGTCTGGCCCTGAAACCACCGCCACGCGGGTGAACGAACGTGCGGCTGCCGCCCCGGCTGAAACAATGCCCATAGAGCTCGTAATACTCCCAAACTCACGAGGTTCTGCCCTCCTTTTTTGTTTCTCCTAGCACGAAGAGCCCAGTCGAAACGCAGACAAGGCGTTCGGATTTTGTTTGTTTTGCTTTGTTTCTTATATTTAAAAGTTAAACTGAAAGAACGGTTCGTCTGCAAACGGCATTCTGTTTGCAGTTATTTATTCTGCACCGTTTACTGTCAGGCAATAATTACAGAATACTATTAAAAATAAATAAATAACGCAGTGAAAAAGCATTCCTTGGAGTTAAAGTCTCCAAAACACCCTAATTTCTCTTTCCTGCTCAAATTACACTACATGATTTCAGTGTTCCTTTTACTGGAAATAAAATATCTTATACTTCCGCCGATTCAATGGCCAGCCCGACATCGTCAAATGCACGTGGTGGATTCGCAATGGGTCTTAGCTCCAGCCAGACATCTACAGCTCATTACGTTTTCACAATGGGATGAGAAGTAAAGCTACTCACACAATTTATGATCGTCTTCCTTATTTCTTCAAGGTCGCAACTGAAATTATCAGTCATTCAAAATAAAACCCTGGAGTCGATAAATAAGTGAGGATCATCACCTGTACCCAAATGCCACTTAGGTGTACATTTTATTTCCAGACGACGCATCGGTCATCATCAAAACCATATTTCGATGTGCGATTCCTTTTTCATCTACAATAAATTTGCGCCAAGAACCTTCTCGTCAAAAATTATGAGAACTCACAACCTGTACAAAAACTGACTGGCAGAACAATCACTGGAACTGTTACGTTGACTCGTTTCAAAACGCTTATGCCTTTTGCTGAAGCGAGCCGATGTGCTTTAAATGAGAAAACTGACGTCACACGCTCATGGAGTGCAAAGTCAGTAGGGTTCGCCAAAGGACCATGAGGACCCCGTGACGTAAGCGAGGTGTTTGTTAATGCTGCGGTCAGCGGCGAGCACCAGCTGGAAGTCGACACAGCAGAAACAAAACGCAAGCGCTACGCATTCTCTACAGGATAGGACGCGTAATGCAACGACTCAAAATAAAACGTCCCGCAAAAGAACTGACCTCTATTCGAGAGTTACATCAAGCTCCAGTTAATTAGAGAGTAAGTATATACAAGGCATTAAATAGAAACCGGTATAAAATTCAATTTAATTATTTTTCATATTTTACTGCAAACATTTTGTTAAATAATCTCTTTATTTTAAATTATCGAGTATTTTCAGAAATGGAAAAGTCGATAGAAAACTCGTATTGTGACGCCCTGGTACAGAAAAAGTGGATAAATTTTGTTCCCATGAGTAGTAAATTCGTTTACGGAAAAACGTCCACCTGTCCGTTTATCTGCAAAGAACACTAGTGCCCAAATGTGAATATTGCGATTTTTAGAAACATTCCTTAAATTTCGCAAGTACTTTACACGGAGCCCTTACAACATTTTAAAAATCGTCTCACTTTTTTCTTTAAATTTCTTGTTATAATAATAGAGTGAAACATAGAGTGAAAAATAAAGATCGCGTAGATCTGTTAACTCAGAATTTTCGATAACTGCATAAGTTTGAATTAGTTAGGCGCCTTCCTACAATTATAATATTAAAGACAGCAATTATTCCTTCAAATTAAATTTGTTTCTCACAATTTTTTCTTTAATGTCATGCAATGTTTTTTGAAAATTTGAGTATTTTCCGTAAATTTAAACGAGATGTGGGCAATATTAGAAACAAGATTTTTTCTAAACATCTCCCAATTTTTTTTATTAAAATTTTTTTATACGTATAGTGGTAAATGCACTAATTTTATGTATTCTTTTGATTATTAAAAATTACGCCAATGTAAAGTTTTTTTATACACCTCTCACGGCTTTAATGTTTATGTTTTATTAAACACATTATTGCATTTGTGAGTACAGGTGCTTTAAATTATTTTTGTGAACTTTCTCAAAAACACGAAAGTTTTCTGTGAGAATATCCTCAAAGTTGGCCATTTTCGGAAACGGTCAAACGATATTTTTTCACGGATGGCTTAAAATTTTCAATGAGAATTTCCATATAGGATCGTATTTTAATCTCTTTAATATTTCTGAAGTCATGATTCAATTCTAATAAAGAGACTGAAAAATTGAGAAAAATATGAAACAATGTCTTTTTTGCGCCGGTAAATAGTAGCTGGGGAAGGAAGGGGGAAAATATTGAAAATGTAGCCTACACTAAAGAAATTATAAAACTAACTAATGCGAGAAAGCCTATGCCATTCTCTAGCACTATTAGATATTAGCCCGATTAATATAACGCTCAAAACGTTACAAGTTCAATAACAATAATAATAATAATAATAATAATAATAATAATAATAATAATAATAATAATAATAATAAACAACCGAGCGAAGTGGCTCAGTGCGTAGCGAGCTGACTTCGCAGTCGGGAGGCCGGGGTTCGATCTTTGGACTGGCCATCCTGACTGGGGTATAGGTTCGTACGCTTCCGCGGCCGGAGTCAATGTATTCTTGGCTATCCGGGATGAACCGGCTGAGCAGCAGTGTAGCTCTGAAGAAGGCCACAGCAAGATGGCCAAAACGTCAGTACAATTGACCGAGACGCGGCTCATCCCGGATAGCCAACAATACATCCTGACTGGGGTTTTCGTGGTTTCCCTCGGTCATATAGGCGAATTCCAAAAGTCCCGTTAATCTCTTCGGGATAGAATATAACTGAGCCTCGGAAGAGAACGTGTAGCGTGGTCAGAAATGGCCGATACGCGAATAATAATAATAATAATAATAATAATAATAATAATAATAATAAACATAAACACAATAAACATTTGGAACCATTTTAGAGAAAATTTTGAAAATTCCCCAGCGGATTCATGTAAAGTACATCCAAAATTCAAAGTGGGTTTTTCAAAATCTCAGAGCTTCGTGTCGGGCCAGATCAAACGGTGGAATATTCATTTTGGAAAAAAATCTACGAATAATTTGGGCACTAGCGTTGTTTACAGAAGCTCCAGACAGACGGAAAAACCGACGAACGGATTTAGTTTCTCTATGTCAGGAGACTCCCAAAAGCAAGTCTTTTCGTTGAAATCTCGAAATTGATGTTCCGCAGCATTACATAAATTTCTCAATACTACGTATATTACTGCGCGTATATGTATGTATATGAGAATATACAGAATGGCACATACTTTATCGTTCTAATAAATTGTCTAATTTCTTTGGTCTGAACTAGCTTTCCTTTTTTTGCCTCACCTCTTCACAGCTGTTATCTATAGACACTGAAGGTACATTTTTTCCACATTTTCTCAATTTTTCTGTCACCAAATAGTTGCACTGAAATTACTACTAAAGTACACCATTACTTTACCGCTCTAGTGTGGTAATGAAGTACAGTACTACACTAGGGCGGTAAAGTACTTCATTACGAAACTGACTATAATAGCTTAATTTTTGATTTTACCAAACCAAAGTGGATAAAATAACAAAACCTCGTTCTATATGGAAAGTTTCATTGAAACATTTGGTGCCTTTTTTTGCTTCCTCAAAAATGTTGTTTAAGGGAATTCTATAAATGCGAAATTTGATGCTCTTTTTCCCAGAAAACGCTTGAGTTTTCGAGAAAGTTCATTTACAATCACTTCGAGCTCTTCTACTCACAAATGCAATAATGTATGCAAATCGATGTTAAAATCAAATTATTAATGGCGTGAAATATATTTTAAAAAAATTACGTGTCTAAGTTTTGAATTACATGTCATATTATTTAGCCAATTAATACTATCCGTTCAAAAAAACAACATTGGAGCTGGAACATTCGAGAAAATAACGTTTGAGTTTTTGAAAACGCGGAATTTTAAGCTCATTTTCACAGAAAAATCTTGGGTTTTCTAGAAACTTTATATCATTTGGAGCACATGTACTAACAAATACAATAATCCGGTAATATTAACGACGTGAGAGAAGTAAAAAATACAATGTATTTTGTGACAAAGAATACAACAAAATGGCGTTTATGTTATATGTTATAGTACATTTATCAATATCCCAAACGTGTCTTTCCGCTGAAATCGACTTTCCGCAGCATAATATAACGTTTTCTTTATTATGAATATTAATCCGTAGTACGTACACGAGAAAATAAAAACTTACGTTTCTCAACCTAAAGCTGTAATATTTGTCAAAAAATTTGACTTACTTAACGGTGGGAACATATTTACATGCAATACTGATCTTTATGATAACAACACACGTCGTAGAAATCACATTCATAAGTGTCAGTATCAACATTCACTACTAGAAATCCACATACAATACTTTACATGTACGCTACTTTACAACGCATTGCCAGAGGACATTAAACAACTGAAGTCGGTATACAAATTTAAGTTAAAAGTAAAATATTTTCTGCTGCATAACTGTTTTCATACAATTAGAGACTATACTGATCAACAACAAGAAAAATAATGTTTATTTAACAAAACAGTGATATATTTTTAATTAGTATTTTAATATAAAAGTAATTAATTTTTTTTAAATAATTTTTTTACACTCTTAATATGCCTGTAACAAATAATGTACCTCAGCTCGAGGTCAATGACCCCCATCTCCATCAGGTTTTTGTCCAGTTTCCCCTGATATATTGAGCAAATGCTGAGATGGCCCCTTGTTTTCGTTCTGGACGTAAATGTAGCTTCACTATGCGCACGTTTTGTTGAATTTTCCTTTTGCTTGTAGTGGTAGGAGGTAAGGGCGAGTTACTATTTTGTTAGCAATGTAGAAAATGAAATATGCAGTTCGTTTACCATAGTAAAAACGTTTTCTATAACTCGGGAACGAAAATGTCTAGTTTTTCAAATGTCGCTAATCTCGCGCTTTTTTTTAAATTTTATATTTATTTATTCATATATCTTTAACTTTTGCTCATCTTTCAACTATTTATAGTTCAAATGACGGGAAGGGATTCTATATAACTCAAGAAAACGTGCGCAGATTATCTTCTCTCCCATACGTAACATTGTTTTTTACTGTTTTTGACTAAACAAATAAATCTAAAGCCACATGAACTTTGACTTTTTTCCTGGACTGCCGATAGCACAAGACAAATCGGTCGTCCGGCAGCGCGCGCGCGCTGCACTGGTCGTCGGAAGTACCGCACGCGCCCCCAGCGGTGCAAGTGGCGCGCCGACGCGCCGGCGGAACGGAAACGCAAAAAAGAATTCGTCCGGAGAGAGGAAGAGTGTTGCGCGGGGGGTCGTTACGCATGCGGAGAGCGCGCGCGTTTCCCAACCGCGGCTCGGCTCCGCGCCGCGCAATCGGCCTCCGCGGGGTGAATGCGCTATGCAAATACGGCGCCCCGGAGAAACAATGGGCGGCAGCGGAGGTGCGAGAGGCCCCATCCTAGCCAGGGCACGGGCCGGAAAAGACGACGGCCGTCGACGCGCGGACGGACTGACCCACCCGGCCGGCCGAGTGCCGTTAGGACGGGCAGTGGCTGAGGAGAATACGTTCCTGGACTTCGATTTATTTACAATAGTACATGACGTTTAATCAGCTGTTACCGTGTCATACAATCAGGGGCTTGAACGTCACTATAGTGACGTTACTATAGTGTCGAATCGGGTCGCGAATAATGTCGAACGTCACTATAGTGACGATCAAGGTCCCCAACAGAATGACACCGTAACAGCTGACGTCAAGTGCCACTATAAATAAATCTTGAGTATACGAGAGCTCGGTTTAGGTGCTTTCAAATGATCGTGTTGAATGTTCGGACGGGGCTAGTCATTCCAGGTCATGCGAGTTCATCCTTACCAGTCAGGATAAACTGGTTAGTTCAATGGTCTACCATTCGACAGATGTCATTCAATTACTGGTTATCATAGATTCAAACATCTGCGGCAAAGAGCAAGGTGATTTATTTCACTCGGATTAACACTTCTCCAACGATTTCGGGATTTTTTGTTACAATAAATCGCTTGGGCACTTAGCTTACTGCTACAGCAGTGAGATACCGTTTTTCAGAGATACATATTTGATCATTTAGGAAAGCTAGCTCCGCCGGCATATACGTAATACGCAAAAAAATCGAACAATTCACTGCGTCTCCGACATTTTATCGTAAAGTTCGGGAAAGTGAACCACGATAGAAACTTTATTATTATTATTATTATTATTATTATTATTATTATTATTATTATTATTATTATTATTATTATTATTAAAACTCATGGTTATAGGATATTCTGGCCACAAATGTGTTTCCGATAGAACGCCTTCATAAGCAATCAAAAATTAAAACCATCCAATTGCTAGAAAATGTGATGTAGTGGAACACCATCTACCGGTAGAATTCGGTAGTTTGCGCGACGCGCAATTCGGTTTCCCAGCCTTACTGACAGCAAAATTGGTCTTGCATGTTTTTGCAGAAGTCGGTTCCACGCCCGGAACTCGACATCAACGGAGGCAGAAGGGCAAAATATTCCTTACCGCGATGCGCCCTAGGGATGTACAACGATGGCGACTACAGAAAATCTATTGAAGTTGAAATGAAAACGTACTGTTAGGTTAAAATCACTGTCCATTAACAAAACAAAACAAAAATACTTATTGCGAAGAACGTGTATCATAGTACAAAATTATTTTGTAAAAAAAAAGAAAGAAAGAAAATGAGGAAAGGATATACAAATATACAAAAGGTGACCGACAGGTGAGGACAACCCTAAAGAGATATGACCAATCTCCCTGCTCCAAAGGCAGAGGATTGAAAGTTGCCCGTACTGGCGGGCTGCGCGCACGTACGATGCCTGGGAACCCAATTGACTCAATCGTCCACGCACACGCGGTTGGATTCCGAGAACAAAGTGTGTCAAAATGACTATAACAGATTCCAGAAAAACTAAGTTTGATTTCTTCATGGGGCATGGCAATTATTACAAATCTCAAAACTCAAATCTAAAATTAATACCGAAAATTTCATCTACTGGACCCTTCAGTCGACCTGAAATCGCTTCCCGATTCGATAGAGGATTCGGCGTCTATCTTCGCCCCGTCTGTCAACATTTCATTCGCAGCAAAATACTTCATGTTCTAGTTACATAAATAACTACAAAAGTAATGTGCCTTAGCGAGAAAACCTTTCCAAACAAATGAATCCAACAGTTAAATTGCAATACTTTTTCTATACTCCGCTAGCAGTCAGCGAGAAAAAAAAAGGTCACCAAGTTACGGACCCGCCGATGGAGAGTTAATTGCGAGTTACATACACGACCGCTCGAAGGAATTCAATTAAGTGCTTACAAATGGGACGGGGATCCACAAAAAAGTAGCGGCGTTCTAATCACTATAACTTGGTATGTATCTGGACAAAACGAATCCCTGACAAGTAATACTTCGCAATTTCATTCCTCTATTGTTTCATTCCTTTACTTGCAGTTCTCATTGACATCGACATAATAATAATAATAATAATAATAATAATAATAATAATAATAATAATATTTCAGTGGGGTAAGTAACTTTTAGGAAATAAAATATTATCCCCAATAAAACATAAAATAACTTTATCGCTTTCACATCTTGCAAAAGTGATAGATCGAAAAAATTAATATTGGGAATTATCTGCAACTCTAGTCGCAATATTTTTCGACCCTATTTGAACTTGAAATTATCTTATACAGATATAAAATGGCACCCTTGTAACATAATACGAAGCTAAAGAGTGATCATATTTCACACAATCACACAATCTAAAAGTTCATATTCGTTATTCAGAGAGTTCTGGAATGTGACGAAACGTGGGAATTTGTCGAAGGACTCGTGAGATGCACATACAATTCTCCTGTTGGCAAGCGTTAACCACCTTTAAGTGAAAAGTTACGTTTTGCTTCACCACCAGCCGCAAAACCGGTAGGCGTTAAGGAGCAAGTTAAAAATGCAGGAATGTAGACGACAGAGGTCTCTATGCAGATTCCGGATGGCACAGCGCAAGGAGGTCACATCGTTCAGAGGAGCACCCGGTGCAGAGATATCGATACCATCAAAGGAAGGATGAGTTAATTTCTCCTAAAAAGACAGGATTAAAACCAACAAGAACATAGGTGTTTATGTTTCCACTAACCATCTTCTTGAGTCATCAAACGTAATGCAAACCACTTGAAAAATGATATTAAGTCGGATGTTAAGCCGGGCATTATCTTCAATAAGTCCCAAATATTTTTATATTTATTTTTGTTACGAAGATTTTTAGAATTTTATTCCATTCAAGTGCCCCATTCTCGGTCCGTTTAGAGAGCTACTTCACCAGCGGTTTGTAATATATGCTGTTCATGGAATCGCATTCAACCGGTTTTCAGATTCTGCTAAGATTTCAAAGTCGTATCGACAATTAGGAAAATATACAGAAAGCTGCTTCAAAACATTCTGCATCGTCAGCTTTTACATAGCTTTGCAACAGGATAACTCGTGCTATGAAAGATGACTTCCGAGTTACATCAGATTTTGTAATAATCCTCAGTCAGTACTTAAAAAATCCAAAAGATGTTCTCTTTAGTAAATATCGACGTTTCTTCACATAGTGGCGCCGTGAATTCTGGGAACAGCACGATAGAGCCCATCAGTACTAGGTGCAATTCTAGAGTCATACAGAAAGTGAATGAATTCGGCCACACACCATCTGCCTCGCGGTGGGGGAGGAGAAGATAAACAACTTCGTTGTATAACGCTGGTAGAGGATTGGAAACGTCCACCTACTTGTCCGAGTATCTTGACGATACCCACATCGTTAATGTCGAGGGGGCGTAGTGCAGAGCGTGTGGGCGTGTGATTGGCACTTCGGTCCCACGAAAGTCCCCATGAGGGAATGGAAACTCCCCACCTGCTGCTCGGTTTCTGGGAATATCCACGTCGTTAGTCAAGGGAACCTCGAGGCGATAAGGGAGGGAGAGTTGCTGGGGTGAGGGCGGGGGGGGGGGGGGGGGGCGCTGGCGCGCAGAGACACGGTACGCCCCTTTAAGTTGGACATGGCCCTGAACTAGGGGAAATTGAGAAGGGATGTGTCCCCGATCTGAGGGATGAGTACACCTTTTCCATCTACCAAATCTCAAACTTCTCTCTAGAGGAGCGCCCGACCGAGAGTTTTGAAAGCCAAGTACGAAACCGGATGTTTAATATAAGGTGTGCGTGCCCTTCGAAGGGGTGGGGGTGGGGGTGGGGGTGGGGTAGATTACGGCAAAATGTGAATGTCATTATTAGAGTTCAACATTTTACACATTATTTTAACAATTTCGGTCTCGCACATGGGATTTTTTTTAGTATCAAAAACGAAGCGGTACGTAAATGAAACTAACCAACATGCTGAACAGAGTCTTTATACATAAAAAGAAGAAAAAAGGATAGCTAAATTCATTTCCAGATCCACAGGGACTCTTGGTTCTAGCGTTTAGAAGATAGTTTCATTAGAAAAAACAAAAAAACATTTGACCAACATTATGATCATCGCAGCTCTTTACCTCTCCGTTAGAAAAGCGGAATTACGGTCCAGCAATAGCAATGGCGCGAACGAGGGCAACGGAGAGGCGGAGATATGATAGCGGCGTAACAGAAGGAAATGACCGGATGATGCCGCTAGTTGCGATCGCGCGGAGGGGGGATGGTGAAGTAAACGGCGGGGCGGGGGCGAGAGCAGAGCGGCTCTCCTCTGGCATTCTTCCGCGCTGAGAGAGGGCGAAGGCTGGACTGATGCGTGCCGCCTGGACGAAATTACAGGGGGTGGGTGGGTGAAGAGGGCCCCGCTGCGGCAACTTCACGCCTGCCGCCACGCCGCCGCTAATAGGAGGAGCCGGCCGGCGGCGGCGGCGGCGGCGGCGGCGGCGAAGGCGGAGGAGGAGGAGGACTACTTCCGAGAGCTCTCGCGCCGATTTGCTGGGGCCGGCGTAACGGGTTTTCCGAGGGGCGCAGACACGGAAATCGAAATATGCAGAGTATTCGCTCGTGTTCCGACGAAAGGTAATATTGCAGACTCGCGCGCGTTTCTGCTTCAATGACCTTCGCGTAATCGCGACTCGACCTTAATGCAACGGGATTCCAAGGAAGGAATTTCAGAGCATTATTTCCAGAAAGCTTTTATGCACTCATGATAAATCGAATACGAAAATTACAAAACAGATTGTTCCATTATTTTACCTTGCGAGTTTCCTACACTTGAATAAAGAATTATTGTTGTTGGTACTTTAATAGGAAAACGTAAATTATTAAATGTTACAAAGAGTAGAAAAACAACAACAAAAAAACAAACAATAATTGAAATTATACAAACGACTGATCATTTTATTGTATAATTGTCACGATATTCACGACCTAATTCTTATGGTTCAAAAGCATTTGAATTTTAAGTACATTTCAATTAATTTAATTAATGCTAAATATTTACTACTACAGCGCTCCTAAACGCCAACCGGTGGTTATAAGAGCATTTTTGCTATGAGAAGCAAAACCGTTAGAACTCGGCTGCATATGCCCCGTAAACTTCAGTGCGGACCAACAACCGTTTGCTTTACACCGACCTCTCCCTCTGACATAACCACAGGCAAATAGCAGCGAAGCACGATTTTAGATGAAGATTCGAACCGACCAAAGCCATGTGTACACCCTGGCCAGGAGTATACAATGCCTTAGCGATCACGGCTAATAGACATCTGGGATTCAGGAATGGAAAAATAATTGGTTTTATGTTTCGTTTAGGATGTCTACATCTATAGAAGAAATAAAATTCGCAAATTTTTGTCCAGACAACGCCCCTGCGCCGTTGCCGGAATTTTCGTAACCAGATGGTAACGCTGGGCACTAATGGGCAACTATTCTTTTGCAGTAGAAGAACCCAAAAGTTTCTAGATGGTTTCGAGATTTCTCAACGGCGGCGGCGGTCACCATCTCAGCATCCGATTTCGAAAAGCAGCGCCCTATCTTTCCCCACGGGAAGCGGCTGCGAGCATCGAGCGGCGAGATCGTGCCCGGGCATCCCGTCGCCACCCCCCCCCCTCTCTCTCCACCTGCTGCAACACCGGCGAGCGGAGACGGCCCGCGCCCGCTGGTGCCGTCTGCCCATGCCTTTCGCTTCTTTTTTGACACAGTTTGATCCACGTACGAAATACGTGGCTACTAACCATAAAATTATAAAGACTGTTCTAAAGTCTAACAACGTAACTTCTCCAACATTTACAAACTGTCCAAGGAAAAGGACCAAATATATCAAAGTCATTTATAATTAATGAGTAATTAGATAATTTTAGATCTACTGAAGCTTCAACATATACAAGGTGCGTGAGAAAAGAAATGAGACTGGTAACACTGCGGGCGATCTGGCAACGTTGTGTCTAACAGCCTGTGCTAGACCGTTTTGTTTATCCCTTCCACATCCTCAGTCCGAGTTACAACTCCGTACAAATAACACATTATTTTTGACAGCGCCATCAGTGAAGTTGTGTTTTTGTTGTGTGTTAGAGAAATGGAGCATCGGAATTTAGAGCAACGTTGTGCAATAAAGTTTTGTGTTAAACTTGGTTAATCCGCGAGTGTGACTTTTGAAAAGTTGAAACAGGCCTATGGGGAACATTGCTTATCAAGGGCACAAGTTTTTCGCTGGCACAAATCATTTTTGGAAGGTCGAGAACACGTTGAAGATGACCCTCGCTCAGGGAGACCTTCAACTTCAAAAACTGACGAAAACGTTGAACGTGTGAGGGCTCTTGTGAGATCAGACTGCCGTTTAACAATAAGGATGATCAGTGAACAGTTAAATTTAAACACTTTCACCGTACATCAAGTTTTGGCAGACGATTTGAACATGCGAAAGATTTGTGTTAAAATGGTGCCGAAAAAACTCACAACTGAACAGAAGGACAATCGAAAAAACGTGTGCGCTGATCTTCTTGAGAGGATTGCCAATGACCAAGAATTCTTCAATTGTGTGATCACAGGTAATGAATCGTGGATATTTGAGTACGATCCTGAAACGAAGCGGCAAAGCGAAGAGTGGCACACTCCGTCACCTCCTCGGCCGAAGAAATGTCGAATGAGCAAATCGAAGATCAAGACCATGCTGATTTGTTTTTTTGTCAGTAAGGGAATCGTGCACAAAGAATTTGTTCCACCAGGACAAACTGTCAACCAAATGTTTTATAAAAGTGTCCTTGAAAGGCTCAGGAAAAGAGTGATTCGTGTGAGACCACACATTGCAGACAAGTGGATGCTTCATCATGACAATGCCCCGTGTCACACGGCCATTTCCATCAGTGAATTTTTGACCTCAAAACTCATTACTGTTGTTCCTCAACCCCCATATTCACCTGATTTGAGTCCTTGTGACTTTTTCCTTTTCCCTAAATTGAAACATGTCCTAAAAGGACGGCATTTTGGAACTCTGGAGAACATTCAAAAGACCGTGACCGACCAGTTAAAACCCATTCCAGTTGAAGACTTTCAGCGCTGCTACAAAGAGTGGGAACAACGACTCCGCCGGTGTATAGCTGCCCAAGGGAACTACTTTGAAGGGGATCATATTGTTGTTTGAAAAAAATAAAAAAAAATAGTTAGTATAAAATCAGTCTCATTACTTTTCTAACACACCTTGTAAATAAAAAGTGATAGGGGAATTTCCTTTTTCCGAAATTTGTTATTAAGCTTCCTTTGCCCTATTATATTTGACGTATTTTTATAACAAATATTACACTTCCTGGATCAATGTTGGAAATATTAATTCAAATCAGTACATAAATCACATGCTCCCATATCGTTTCGTATCGTGCACATAATCTAAACACAAAACAAAGCAAGATATTTTGTAACTAAAAGCTTCTGCGACAATTTTTCAAAACATGCTTACTACCTACTTCATTTTTACCTCATCATCGATTCCTGCAATTAATTTTCATAAGAGTAAATTCATCAAATGCATATTTTCGTATTACAAGGAGTACGGAATTAATACGCTCAGTAACACGGGAGAAATCCGAGTATTTCGATAGGATTGTGGAATAAAATTGAAGATGCTGGTCAAGCATGTTACACTCAACTTCTGAAAATTATAATGGATACATACTGAAACTATGATTAGACATAACTATTATGTAAATATAATTAAGTCATGAATATAATTGGATGGTTAGAGAAAAGTCCACACTATATTATTTTAAAATCAAATATTTGCCGTTTTTTACTAAAATAATTCTAATATTTTTTTAATCTATAGAAATATCAAACCTATCTCTACAGCTATTCTACTCGAGACACGGCTCGAGTTCGTCAACCTTACTCCGTTTCCGAACATACAGCACACACAAACGACGAGATCGCTTTGTGTTGTGCCTCCTGACAGCAGCAGTTCGGGACATGCGCCAGAGACAACACGGAAAACTTAAATTTACGTTTGTTAGATTTCCATCGCCTTTTAGTTCGTAACAGCTTAAACGTCTGGGGGACGAGAATAGTGTTCGTAAGGAGTTTTTACACTGGCAGTTGCAACTGCAGGAGAAAGGCAATAACAATCAGACAAATAAGAGACCATTTTGTGCAAGAGCAGTGGCAAATATGCTCTTGTTCGGCGCTAATGACCATTGCAATTTTTCCAGTAAAAGATCGATCGGTAACAAAAGAAGCCTAGTTCGTAATTCAATATACACAAATACCAATGTACTGTAAATTAAAATAAGTTAACGATTTTTGTTCGTTTAAGATACGCAGTCTACTTTCTGACAGCGCAGACATAGAAGTTTCCTGAAATGGAAATGCTAGTTATTTTGTTATTCATGTGATCTTTTAAAAGGACAATATTCGACAAAATAATTAAAATTGTCAATACGCGATGGAGAATATTTCCTTTCAGTGGATTCGCCTTTTCTTAAGAAACTGCAAGACTACAGTAATGAGTACACAAAGCAATAACGGCATTCATATCTCTTCAGAATAATTCTATATTCCTTAGTGTGGAATGTTTGCTCGTCATGTCAGAGCAAAACCTTTTTATTAATAAAGAACGCTGATTTATTTATTTATTTACGTCAAAAGCAGTTAAAACTGTGTATGACGTGCTATGTGGAGAAGTTAATTTGAAGTTACATTTATGTCCAGAAGAAAAACAACGGGTCATCTCAGCATTTGCTCGAGGATCAGGGAAAGTGGACGAAAACCTGATCGAGATGGGGGCCACTGACCCAAAAGCTGGAGTACAATACTTGTTACAGGTTCTTTACAATTATACAATCCAAATGGTATAAAATACATTAAATGTCATTGTTAAAATTAATATTATTTTCCTTTTGGATGCTATGTATAGTCTCTAATTGTATAGAAACAGTTGTGCAACAGAAAATATTATACTTGGGACAAACTTTTGTATCGAATTTAATAGTTTTATGTCATCTGGAAAGGTGTTGTAAAATAATGTACATGTATTATATGTGAATTTTTTGTAGTGAGCTGTTGATACTGTCACCTGATGAATATGATTACTACGTCGAGTGTTGTAGTTATAGACAACGGCGTTTGCTGAAAATATATTGCCGCCCTTAAGTAAGTCATTTTTGACAAAAACCACTGATTCATATATGAAGAGACAAGATAATGGTAAAATGCCTAGATGAATAAAGAGAGGCTTACCAGAATGGGGTGGGATTTACTTATTATTCGTACAATTCGTTTTTGTAATCTAAAAGTCTGGGAACTTAAAGATGTATTTCCCCACAATATTATGCCATATCTCAGGCGGGAATGAGCATTCGCGAAATATACACAACGAGAAGTGTGTAGGCTGACTGAAAGAATTCTGAAAGCGTAGCATATAGAACTTAATTTAGTGTTCAATTCATAAGGTTTAACTGAATTGAAAGACCTAAAAATTTTGTTACCGTAACATCAGTCAATAGCACACCGTTCAATTTCAGTGAAGTGCAGAGCTATTTATTTGTAATGGAAAACTGCATTGAAACAGTTCTATTTTCATTTACTATTAATTTGTTATTACGGAACCAATTTGAAACATCTGCGATTGTACTATTTACTGTTTCTTTATTGCAAAGAATATTCTCATCATCCGCAAAGAGAACTGTTTTTCCGTTTCTAATCATCGAGGGCATATCGTTTACGTACAGTACGAAGAGAATATGACCTAAAATCGACATCCCTCCACATGCAATTGGCAAAGAATCAGAAAGGTGTGTACATAGTGTTCCATTATACCAGTAAGATATTTCTCCTCTCTGAGATCGTTGTTTAAGGTACGAACATAACCAATCTAGAGCAACACCACGAATTCCATACGAAGGTAATTTTGAGAGTAAAATGTTATGACCAATGACGTCAAAGGCTTATTGATTTATGTCACAGTTGCATTCATCGGCTACAAATTAGAGTTAAAACCATAAGTGGCGTGTTTCTATTCATTTGTACAGAGGCGTCCCCAACACAGCCTTGGTTCGAAGAAATAGTAACTCGCCGGAACAACTTGTAGTCTTTTGGTCATAACATTGCACTCGCAAACTGGCGCATTCAGTCACTACACAAATGCATAACTCCCAATTCAAACTCAAACTAGATTTGGGCTAACGGTTTCCATACTTAGACGTGCAATTTTCTCCAGAACATACTCAATGTGTCATGAGCATAGAGCAAATATTTTAATGTCACAAGCTACTATCTAATCCCATGAATATGACTGCCATAAAAACACAAATCAGCATGTAAATAAAACGATACCCAGAGCAAAACTTCAATGCGCAAGTGACTTTACATAATGATAATAGTTAATACAAGTGCACTGTGTAACGTAGAGTTCAAGTGGCTCAGATGTCAAGTTTAGGAACACGAACGTATATTACTACGGTTACGTATCAGAGTGTTAGTTTTCGTGTTTAGATACCAATTTAGTTTCATTTCCCCATAATTGTCAGGGAGCTTTGCTAGTGCTCGAACTATCCATAGTATTCAATGAATATTGTTGGTTGTAAAAGCACCAATGTCAACAAAATATTAATACAAACCTAAAGTTGCTTCAAAATATAATTTTTGGTACTACTATTTACAGATTTTGGATATACGTAAATCCGAATATTATAATTTTTAAAGTTGATTATTAATTTTCAATACTATTTAAATTGCTAATTTAAAAATAAAAGACGAGATAGTTGATACCACACACTTCCAGGAAGGGATTTCACATTGATGCGACTTCTTCAGATCCTACCGATAACTACTTGGAATTTATTTAAAAAGAAAATAGTGTTGAGTTTATACACCCTAATATACGAAGAGCAATGCATGTACTAGTAAATAGAAACATTCCGTTCGTTATTGAGCGATCCGTGCCCGGCAAGGTCCAGGATCGTGAACGATATACGATACCGTGATCAGTTCGACGTCGTCTCGTGCATGACCCCGGGATTTTATGGCTAAAAGAAATCGATACATTGAAAGCCCTCGTACCGCAGGCGACCTTCAACGCACTGGGTAAAAAGAGTCGGCCACCGCAGCGGCCGGATACGGAGCGAGTCAGCGGTCTTAGCAGACCGCGCGCCGCATCTCGAATGACCGTGTGCGCTACCGTCATGTCGCCGCTCCCAGAAAGCAGAGAGCTGCACTTCCGTTCGGCGCCGCCTGGGCTGGGTGCGAATGCATGCGAGCTTCCCCGGGAGGAGCAGGGCCGGGCGACCGAGGTTGGGAAAGGGCTGTGCAGGATAGTTCTTGGAAGACAAGTGCTGTTCCCTTGGCCACTGGCCCCTGCCCATGTCACAAAATCTCCGAAAAGGCTACTCGCATGAAATACTAATGTCGCAAGACTACGATAAATTCAAAGTATGCAATACATAATCGAATCATACACAATTATGAATTTGACATAAAACTAGACACTTTGTATTCCGTTTTCAGTGAATCTCTTATATCTCTCTTTTTATCTTATTTAGGATCTAAAAAATTAGATCTTTAAAAATGTTATGTACAATTAAAACCATAACTAATAGTCTTCAATTCAAGTTATTGCAAAATATAGGGAAACAAAATTCTGAAAAACCGCTCTAAATTTTGTTGTAGGTTTTTTTTTTCTTTCCCACAGATAGAAGAAGGATGATTAAAAACAGAAGTTTTCATTTCGTTGAACTCTGTGAAACTTATAAAAATTCAGAAGGTTAGAAATAATGTTAAAAAGGTATATGTACTGTTTCAGCAATACTAGTTTACATATCAGTAGGACCATGCAAACCAATACCACACTCTTGACAGGAGAATCGAGAGCAAGAAGAGTTTCAATTATCATTTTTTTCAATCCCAGATTCAAGAGCAGATTTCCTAAGCCCTTGTACTGCCTGGAGAGTGCTAAACATCCTAACGGTCTTTCTGCGACTACTGGAATAAAGTCTAGAGTGAATTTGCTTTTGGCGGTTGGAGAAGTGCGACTTATAAACACAAAGCACGTTTCTCATCTACGTCTTTTTATACTCGCAACGTATGCGAAGAATTATCGCACTCCGCATGTGTTTAATTATCCCTCTTCCGTTTCTATGTTCTGTAACCAAAGAGCCGCACGAGGCCGCAATGAGAACACCGTGCAGGAAATGCCAAAGACGGCGAGTCTGCCGCTTCCGGTGGCTTCTTGTCCTGCTTTACCTTTGAAGAACACGTCTCTTTACGGCGGCCGTAAAGTCATCTCGGAATGAATCCGCGGGCAAAACAAAGGCGATCACAGTGGCGACAGCAGCTCTAGGAAACGGCGAGGGAGACAATACGAGCACAAAGGCGTGGAAAGATTAAGAACACAACAATGAAGAGACGAGGACAGGAGTGGATCGCGACAGAAACTAAACGCAACAATAAAGAGTAAGAATTCTGCATTTTCACAACAGCCACCACACAAACATACACACACAAACGCGCGCTCACAAAATAAAGTGAAGATCAAGATGAGTAAAAAGAAGATTAATACAAAAAAGAAGAGAAAGAGGGCCGAGAAGTGAACATACACCTACGTTTGGGTAGGTAATGAAAGTTGAGGTGTAATCGATCACGGTTTCCCAAGAAAGACATTTTAACAGTCAAATTGTTGGCAGAGAGGTAAGTAAAGACAAATAACAGGGAACGATAAAAATAAAAGAGAAACAACTGAGATCAGAATAGTAAAAAGGGAGAACCCTAAAGCTACTATTGAAGAAATAGGAAAAAACCTTTTTACACCAATACCACACTGGTGAGTTGAGAGAGCACAAGATTACATGAAGAAACAGGACCGGTGCTGCCTGAAGGCCCAACAGTCGCTCTGGCTGGTCGGGGCCGCAGGCAGTTCCGTGGAGGTCCAGAGCAAGTCACCCTCGAGCTGGTAGGAGGTGCCGCGAGAAAAAAGCCTTAATGAAACGGCCGGTGCGGCGTGGACGGGAGATGGCGACAGTGGAGAGGAGACGGACGCGGGGGGAAAAGATATCCTGGCGGCGAAGGCGCGAGAAGTTAAAGAAGTACGAGCGAAGTCTGAAACTTGCGGAAGCAGAGGGAGTGACGATGAATACGGAACGGATTTTAATGAAATTACATTATTTTCCTTTTCAGCTTAGAACAATGCCTTTTAGTATATACATTAATTTTATGTTAAAACAAAACGAAATGACCCATTTTAAATGACTTCCTTTTTGCATTTTTCGTTAATTTCGACTACTTTTTTAATATTTTTTTTTTATTTTTTATTATTTTTTTACGTTTTCCCATCATTTTCAAAGCATTTTATGGATTACTATCGAATATTATGGAATCAGAACATCGAATATCATTTTAATAGTACTTGATTCAAATAATATTTACGAGATGCAACAAATGTACTCCACAGAATTCCTGAGTAGCGTATTCGATTTCTTCTCTCAGACATTGTAATGCCAGCCGTTACGGGTATGTACTTCAAGATTCCTCTGATGCTTATCAGCGACATTATCGGTTCCGCCGATTCCGCGATATTTAAAGACAAATTTCATGGTAAAGAACAGTCTAAACTAAAAGTCTGCAAGCAGAGTTCACTTGAACGAAACGAAGAAACCTCTATTACATCGATAACATATTCAATAGCTTGAGTTGTTCATCTGAAATGGTTTTGATAAAAAAAATACGTCATTTTACTTTGTTTTTAGAGCATTTTAAAAACATTTCAAGTGCATTTATTGATTATTCTTAGCGATGTTTTAGGACATCAAAATCCGCCCCCTAGTGATGAAGATGCGGCGTTGGCGTCGTTGGTGACTGCGGAGATGAGAGCGGCGGCAGTGGTGACGCGGGAGGTTCCCGCGGGCGGGGCGGGGCGGAGCGGAGCGGAGCGGAGCGGCACTCGGCGTTCCGCTCGGCTTCGCGCGTCCGGGGACGGGGAGCGCTGCCGCCGCCGAGAGCCTTACCGCGACGGCGAACCCGTTATGGCCGCCGCCGCCGCCGCCGCCCCCGCCCCGAGCTCCCGCAAACGACGACCGGGATTTCAAGAGGCTCAAGTGTCAGTGGAAACCAGGGCCTCACGACTAAACGCAGGCAATTATCAGGATACCACGCACATTTGTCAATCGCTAGTACTCAAAATAATGCGCCAGAAGACACTTTTTTTTGAAGTTGATGGTTGTGAACGTTGGAGAAATTGTGACACGCTCTGAATAAAATTCGAATGTAATATCGTACCTGTTTTAGATTTTTTTCTAAGTATAATAAGTAGATGGTCAAAAGGAAGTTGTATTGTATTTATTATCTACACGTATGGTTTTTATAATGACTACGTAGCAAAATTACTTTTAAATCCCTTCAAGGATTTTTTACCGTTACGTTGTTTAGTCAGTCTATTTCATTTTATGACGTTAGAAGGATGTATAGGTAAAACAAAACTATTTAGTAGAGAATGAAATATTACAGTAAGCTCTTCAGAGAGCAGAGAGGACAGGTAATATGTTCAAATAGAAAGTTCCTTAGAATACTATCATTTACGTACGAGGGCGTCTGTCCATGTCTTCCGCGTGTGTGAATGTGGTACATCCACTTCCATACACAACGGCATTTTCTGGTCATTCCCGTACTGTTCATTCTGAAAGACAGTGGTCAAATGCTACTTATTTACTTGCCCCCAAATGTCTCATCTCTTTATGAGGCCTGCTAAGAATTCCAAATTTTCTTTCAGGGCAATCTTCTTCTCAGGTTTGAAACTTGTTTGTAGTTCTTCTGTAACTGGCATTCTCATCTTCAATGCGGTATGTTACTCCTGCACCTCATCGAAGTTACATCCGACTTTCGAGTGCTTCGAAGATATGGCCCAAGACGTTGCGCACTATACAGCCACGGTTCCGACAATCCAAAGGACTACTTGAATAATAATCGGCGAGCAATGTATTACCGTCCTAAATTTATCTACAGAGTTAAAGGAGCCCTCAAGGTATTCTAAAAAGCATCTGCTTCAAAATGAATTTTCATGGATCCTTTCATATATTCGCCCGAATGTTATAGAAATTTTGTAATAGGATAGTATCCCTCCGTTTTAGAATGACGCACTGCACAGGTCATTGATATTGTTCCTGGACGAAAGAAACGGAGACTAATTCGTCGGGACACAAATACGTCCAAAAAAACTTATTTTGTAGCCACGATATTACGAAGAAATGAAACAAAACTATTTTCTGAAAAGCAAATATTGTTTCGTACAATTTATAAGATGCCGTAGACGGAAAACATGTCAATGTTCTGGTTCAAATGTACCCGAAAGTCGCACAGGATTTTTTTATTTTATTTTGAAATGAAATTGACTATTTTATATTCTGTGCAATTCAATGGCAATGGTTCATGTATTTCTGTTTGTATATAACAGCTTAGGAATATTAGATTGTTTACCCATGTACAGTCCAAGGCGAATTTGTTGTAATGCGGTTCATAGCATATTCATTTGACGTTGAGCAGCAGTTTGCAGGTAATTTCACTTTCGAAACAACGATATACATAGTGTGGGATTTTCGCGCGACCTAAGAATTATATATTATGAAACCCCATTAACCTTGTTCCGCCTCTGGCCAGACAATATAAATAGCATAACAAACGAGTTATTGTCGCTTCTACACAGAAAGCAAATGTCGATTAATATTATGGAATAATTTGGGCACCTGTATTCCACTCAAGAACAATATCATACAGCACATACAACGGAAATTGCCATTGAACACAGCACATCTCCCACAGTTTCCTTTCTCGGCGATAAACGATGAAGTAAGCAAACACAGCGCGAAACCGTCATATAAACAGCGCGTTATTCTCTCGCCGGCATTACCTTTACAAAACGACTCCGGAGTTTATACGGCTGCCAAGCGCCAACACGCCGACACGGTCGCTAGTTCCCCTGCGCAAACCAAACGTGCGTGGCGAGCTGCCGGGCGAGCGGGCGGGCCGCGCGGAACCGCGGCGGTAGGCGGAAGAGCAGGACGTGGGCGAGTGGGCTGTGGGGTGGGAGGCGCGGCAGGTGGAGGAGCGGGCGGTGGTGAGCCCGCGTGGGAGGTGGAGGACGGGCCGACGGAGCGAGATGTTGCCTGAGCGTGGGCGGGCGGACCGGTCCGCAAGACGGGGGTGGCAGGGAAGCCAAGTCGATGGCGCGGCGCGGCGCGGGGCGGGGCGGAGCGAGGGTGGCGGACGAAGGAGGCGGCAGGGGAGGCGTGGCACGTTAGCGTAGGCGGCGCACGTAGCGGGCGACGGAGCGAGTGCGTGGTGGGAGTCTGGTGGGCGACGGGGTCCATGCGGCATGGAAACAGAGGAAGCTTCGGAGAGGTTGTGCGTTGAGCGGGTGAAGATGCAAAGGGGAGAGCGGAAGGCTTCGCAATGGTCGCGACCAGCATTTACGGTGGAGGAGACGGAAACAAACAACGCAACGAGGAAATCCAGCGTCGGAGACGGGTTGCGATGCGATGTACGAGGCGAGGGTCAGATTGTGGCCGGGGAGCGGCGGGCTGGTGGAGGGAGCGCCTCGCGGCGCGGCGCGGCGCGGCGCGGCGCGGCGCGGCGCGGCGCGGCGTGGCGGCGTGCTTGGCGGGTCGCCGAACCCGTGCACTACCACGGACGCCCGCGCGCTGGCCGGGGCCTTGGGATCGACCCGAACCGCGGACTTCGGAGCGTTGATCCCCGACGAAGCGTTCCGCCAAGCCTTCTATTCCTCCTCTGAAGCTCGTCGTTCCCTGCTCCTTTGGAGTGATTGTTAGACGCTTGCATTCTTCTATACGCTCTCATCGCATCTCCTCTTACATTCGACAGAGGGTCTTCAAAGAGAATACTTAACGCTTTGAAAGGAAATGAAACGCACGTATAAGGAGGCTGAACAAATAACGAACGACTTGTTCGTTTCCTTGCAGACACTTTCCTGAAAATATTACGCTAATAATCGTACGCGTGGCGTCCAACATTTTAGACTCCTAAGTACATTGCCATAAGGCCTTGTAATTTGACATTTGAACGTGCTTGGCACGCATTCAGCACGGATAGTGCTTACAAAAATAAATCGACACATTGACACAATAGTGAATTGAAGTGTACGATTCCAAGGGATAGATTTGATATTTTACATTTAAAGAGTGGTAAGAGGTCTAACCAATGCTTCGCGTTAATAAACCATGTAACTTCGATTCTCATGCGCAGCCGTAAGGCAATAGATACGACCATGGATCTAGAAGAAGGAAATGGACTCACAATAAGAACAAGAGTCACGGGATGGAATTAGGAATTTCGCATGCCTAGATTCCAATGAAAAGGCTGGCTAACAAGTAGAGTTTACAATATAATTAATGATGCTACAGTATCGCATACTTTCTCGTATTATTCCTAAATTTGCAATTTTTGAACATTCAGAGAGCCCTGACATTTTTCTGGGCAAATAGCTTGATCTATTAGGGGGGATAGGTTCTTGAGAATAAAAAGCATTAACTCCAAGCCAAAATCAAATGAACACTAGGTGTTGTTTTTTTTTAAAAAAAAAAAAAAAAAATCTACATGGCCGTTTTTTAAGATAGGAATTCATTTAAATCAGAAATCTCTATCTTCAGTATTGTACTTTTACAATGTTAAAATTTCGCAATTTTCGAAAATACGGAAAGTTTGTTAAATATGCAAATAGCAATAATTTTTATATCGTCATTTAATATATACACGAGGAGAAAATTTAGAGAAATTAGTTCTTTAAGGAAATGTTTAAAAATTGTCTATATTTCACGCAAAAGTACTCTTATTTGCGAAAAATTGTATATAACAGTAGAATACATGTCTTTGAAGAACAGATTTTATCAAGGAAAACACCTATATTTTCAATCTTGTGGTTGCACGAAGACTCCGAAAATAATTGAACTTTTGAAATTTTCCATAAAGCAGGGATTTCAACGATTCATTCTTTAATGTGTTCTTTGCGGTATCCAAGAACAAAGTTTAATTCCAAAATTTTGGGCTATTTTATTTTTAGAAACTTTTGAAAATGTTGAAGGTTTATGCAAAGTACCCCCCCCCACCCACCAAACAATCCATTTATAATTCACAGAGCCCCGAATTCTTTTAAATCCACCGTTTATTATAAATGTTTGAGAAAATCGATACAACGGTTTATGCGTTAGCGTTGACGAGCTGGACATTTTGCCGTCGTCCGTTTTTCGGTATAAAGGACCCAGAAAGCATGGATTATGACCACACGTGTTAGAGGAAGTAATATACTATTTTGAGGAACAAGATTTATCCGCATTTTCGTTATTAGGGTCCGGAAATGAATATTTCTGTGAATAGAAAGAAAAGGAGACAAAATAACAACCTTAATTACCATTAAAGATCCACTATGACTATATATATATATATATATATATATATATATATATATATATATATATATATAGAGAGAGAGAGAGAGAGAGAGAGAGAGAGAGAGAGACAGACAGACAGACAGAGAGAGTAAACCATTGCTCCACTTGCAAAATTATATATTAATAGCAAAACAATGTAATCATGCGCTACCAAAACCGGATGAAGAACAAACGGCTTATCCAAGACGACGACGGAGGATAACAGTGATGATGTGTTGGACGGCGGCCAAGGGGGAGGGGAGGGGGGGGGGGTTGGCAGTCCGCAGTGCGGAAACAGTCGCGTCGCCTGGGTCGCAAGGCGCGGGCTCCACTTAATTCCGCTATCCGCTATGTCGTCTCCGTCGCCGCAGCGTTGCTTCGTTGTCGGCGCAGTGTTTACTGCCAACAGTCTTGGAGTACTCATTTCCCTCCCGAGAACGAATGGTCTCCCACACAGAAAATTCAGAAACTGTCAAAAAGCGTGGCGTACAGTTTTTGACAATAATTAAATATCCTATTCGTATTTATCTACGTCGTGGGGTTCATTAGCTGTATTTGGAGACCTCAATGAATTTACGATTCGTTAAAGTCCGAACATGCAACTGAAAATATGGTATATAGTAATATATAGTGGCACAGTCATTAACATTTTCTGAAACGGGTGGCATATTATTAACTTTTAATGCAATACAAAGAATAGCGAAATAATAATAATAATAATAATAATAATAATAATAATAATAATAATAATATAATGCTATTGCGTACATAAATAATGAAGTAGATACTGAACGAATCACTGCAAATTATATAACCAACTTCAATCAGCTTATATTACTTTGACAGTTTTAGCAGCGATCTTGAAGTAGAAGAAAAAGAAAAAGAAGAAGAAAACAAAGAAAGAAAAAAGAAAGATAATGTCAACGCATGTATATTTTACATCATGCCCCTAAAGAAATTCAGTATACATTGCTTAAAAATTCTTCTCAATGAATTGATTTGCCTTAAATATTTTAAGTATTAGCTTAATAAACAATAATGTGGTCAGACTCCAGTGCACCAGTCCGCAAAGTCCACCGCACCAGTCCAGTCTGAAAATTTACAGAACATTTACTAATGTATACGAAATAAGAAAACAAAATATTGTAATTGTTCGCAAGCAATGTTTCATGGACTATATAAAATTTCACGTCCATGACAGTTCTCTGATGCAAGATTGCAATTAATACCAGAACGGGATGGAAAGCAAACGGTTTATCCTCGCACACCTCCCCGTCCCCAACACAACACAACTGCCATTTGAAGTCTTTATCACCGGCGTCGGCCACGGAATAAACAACATCGTAATTGCATTATGAAGAATTCGAGAAAATCGTCGCAAAGGAAGAGGGGGGCTGTCGCGTTTATATAATTACGCTAAAACGAAGGTGACAGACTGGCAGCCGATCTGCAAGGGGGCCCCATCCTACTTCCACCGCGCTCCCACCTCCTCATTTAATTAAACAGGAAGTATCAATAACGTTTTAGGAAGTGTCTCATGTCCACTCTTTTAGAGTACTCGTATTACCATTCAATGGAAAGGTAGTTCTGGAAGATTTCCAAGACTAAGTTTAAGTTGAAATCACAAGCAAATGCCGAAAGAACGTCTGCATTACAATTGTTTCCAAAACACAAACACTTAACAGACTTCTGCTGCGATTCGCATGACCTCAAAGTTTAGAGACTTTGAGTTATTAAAATGTATTCATAATTGTGCTTATTTCTTTTAAATTACAGGACAAAATTATACATTATTACATCCTCGCATACTACATACGTAGTCACAAGCAAGTTTTATTTCAGGCCGCGACGAACACGGTGATTTTTAGGCAAACATATTCGTAATCTAAGTCCCTGATTCCAAAAATATGGATAATTGAGGTTCCTAAATGTAGCAAATTGCTTCATCTAACACGTTTTTCACTCGGAATACACGTTTTGTGTTTCCTCGACCCAGAAAGATTGTTTACGAGAAAATGCCTGCCCGGCTGTCAACAACGCTAGTGGGTAATCCGTAAGGATTTTCTCCAAAATTGATATCCTTCAATCGATCTAGCTGATGTCGCGGCCCCTTGAATTTGAAATCGATATTTAGATTCTGGGAATACTTCATACGAAGCCTTAGGACATTCTTATTTTTTTCTCAAAAAATTATTGCAAATGTTTGGATTTTTTTTCACTTGGTTAGATCAAAACTGGCTTATAAAAAAGACGCAGGAGCGTTTTTCATTAAAATCTCTGAATTTCTGAAAATTGCAAACGTTTAAAATTATTTTGACATCTTTCCACAACTGCGATATTGAAGATAAGACATTTTTCTTTTGTATGAAATTTGTTCTTCAACATCTCAGTATTTTTTCATTAAATGAAGGCAGTTTTAAAAACAAAATTTTCTCAAAAACGGATCATAATTATTTTAAAAACTTTTTTGTAGGAAGTGCAAAATACACTAAATAACATAATAACATTTTTAATAAATTACACATGTAATGTGTTTGCATTTCTCTCTCAGAAGCAATATAGGGGAGCTGCACAAATGAGAATAATTAAAATTAGAGAATTCAAACTGGCTCTGTAAGTGCAATATACATTCAACAGCAACAAATTACTCTAATGAATGATAATTAAGCAAAGAAGTAGCAACAATATAGCACAGAAAGCACGCATCTCCTTTCAAAGTAATAAAATAAGAACATTATGTTTTACGTGGCGATTTACAAAGATGTTGAATAGGGTGAAGGATTCTTTCGTACATGCGTTTACCACACCGGACACGATCTCTATTACTCAGCTACTGATAAAGAACCGAGAAAAAACTTACTCTGCTTACGGCAGCCTTATTTCTGAAGATAAGAGTACGTTAAGCTACGAAAGGGACTGAGCACGTATTCTGCATTCTGCTCACTATCGCCAAAACATCCTGTTTCACTTCATAGATCTTTTGTAAATAAATATTTTCCGCGAAATATCATTAATTTTTTAAAAACATTACATTGAATAAAAAGGTCATGAATACCAAAAATAGTTTTATACCTTTTATTTCCATCAAGATGTTCTTTTCGTGAAGCACATTTACCTGGACGAAGGGCCCTCCATGCTATATTTCACGCGCCACTGGCCTCCGCGTCGCGTCGCATCGCAGTATCGCCGAGCTCTGGGAGCAGCGTTGCCCCGCCCCTGCTGACGCAACTCGGAAGTCCGGAAGTGCTATCCGACAGCGCACAATGATGGGGCCGACGGCGGCCGTGGAGGCTGCGGCGGCGGCGGTGGCGTCACGCATAATGCCTGTGTATCAGACGCCCAAATTCGCGTCCAACTAATTTGCATCTGCAGCCGAATACGCCCGGAAGCCTGGTATTCGGATACGAACTGGACGTGATGTGTGTAGAGAAGAGTTCGATAGAACAGAGTCGACATGACAACGAACCGTGATATTCTTTGTAGTCTAAACTCAAATTCTCATTTTATGCAATGTTTCTGCTCTAAATGATAATACATTGTAAATAAAAGAGGTATTCAGGAAATAAATATTTATTAAAATTGTGTTACTTTGTGTCTTAGGATTTTTGTAATTGTTTCCCATTGTTAGTAAATCGCAAGAGCAAAATATGTCATTTAGATGCATCTGAATGTCAAATAAATTCCACTCCATTACATACGCGGGAAGACTCAGAACACTGGCCTTCCCTCCATACGCATTTACCTTAATTGAATATCAATGAAAATCATACGATATGTGTTATATTGCTCGTAAAAAAAACCGCCTTATTTTCGCGGAGCATTAGATAACTTTCTCTCTATCGCGGCAGCGGTGGCTAGAAACTAAAAATATTTACTCGCTAGATACCTTACTTAAATTTTTCGACATCGCACAATTTAAAAGGCTTTTCTTTATAAAACATCCGTATCACCTTTTACAAATTTCCCTCGATGTCTCATTGGATGAATATTTTCCAGCAGCAGCCACTCTAAAAAACACAGGGCCATATTCCAAATCCGTACTTACTATACGAACACTCTACAACCACTATAATACTCTCTTCGTTTCATGGTGTTCGACACTATTTACATCTAAGAACGTTAATTACTTAGTAAGAGGAACCGCAAACCAACTACTCTCCTGTTAGAACTACCATATCTTCGACATTTCCCCATGAAAGGATATCGAAGTGACGGAAGAAAGCTGTCATTAAGGTCCTTCGACGATCGTCTCGCCATTCAGCAAGGACGTACCCTCGCTCCACCAGCCATTACAGCGTCAGGCTATCGATCAATCGAAGGCTCTTTTTCCCGTCGAGAGGACCCGACGTAATCGAAGTCTCCAGCTGAGGACTTTCAAAGTGAAGCGGGGGAAGGGACGTTAAATTTGTCTAACACACAGAAGTGTTTTACGGAACGTCAACGAACACTTTTTATGCTCTGTTAGATGAATAAAGACATTCGAAAACATCCGTGAATAGTGAAGGTCATGATTCTAGAACACATGATCGAATTCCAATATTTCCTTAAAATAGTACTTATATGCAGTTAACAATACACTAAAACACTATTGATATCTTTTGACATGCATTCGATTTTAAAAACGCTGAATTATGTAATTTTAAAATATGAACTAATTCCAACAATGTTACAATATTTCATCATGCAATTGCGCTCTTTAATCTATATTTTATTAGGAAATATCTTCAAAGATTTCTTTTGGAAAGTTAAATGTTTGGAGCCTCCGCATATTTTATACAGAAATAAAGTTTATTGCTAACATGTTATTGATTGTAATATCATTCCGATATTTTTATTTTCACTTAAGCAAGATCATGGCTGACTCGTGTGCCAATATAACAATATCAATTTAACACCGCGCACATTCATCGCCGGGAGTTATCAAGAAAATAAATTGAAATAGCACAGAACTTTCCTCTTTCAACATAATAATATTGATTTTCAATTGCGAAACTACGTTACGTAATCCATTTTCCCCTCCGAAGCGTTCATTAAACACTATCGGAAGGCAACTGGAACTACCCGAAGTCCCTTTGCTAGTGTATCAGTGTTATGAAAACTAAACGTATACTAAGCTTTGAAACGCAGAATAGAAACATAGTGTAACGAATATTGCATCACCTGCCGAAGTCGCTGCGCGTGGATTGCGTCATCTGCCGCCGCCCCTTCCCTTCCCCCCGAACTAGACGGTTCCGGACTATTCGCGAGCCGCGGGGAAATGCCGAGAATGTGCCGGGTGCCTGGGGACAGGTCGCCGGGCAGGTATAAATGCGCCGCTGCCGGCGGCCGCGAAGTGAGTTAGCAGAAGTCAGTTAGAAGAAGTGAGTAGAAGTCAGTAGTGAGCAGTAAGACGTCAGTCCGCCAGTGTGTCCGAAGTGGAAGCTGTACTGGGAAGTGTATATTGCGGTGAAGAGTGGTGCAGTGGTTGAACAGCAGTCAGCAGTCTGAAGTCTGCAGTGGAAGCTGAGCTGTGAAGGGTGCATCGCGGTAAGCAGTGGTGCAGTGGGGAAACAGCAGTCAGCAGTTTGAAGTCTGCAGTGGAAGCTGAGCTGTGAAGTGGGCATCGCGGTAAACAGCAGTGCAGTGGACCCTGGTGTGCGCAGTGAAGTGTGGTCTGCGCAAGGAATTGTGGTCTGCGCAGGGGAATTGTGGTCTGTGCAGGGAATTGGGGTCAAGTGCAGTGGACCGTGGACAGTGCATGGACTGACTGATACTGTAGAAGAAGAGAACTGTTTAAATAAATTGTGTGTAAGAAGTGAACTGTGTAAATAAATCAAGAGAACGGAGTCGTGTGTAACAGTGTAAATAATTAAGTGTAATATATCTGTAAATAGACCAAGTAGATTTTAGTGTATAATTGTTCACGAATAAACGTAATTGTTTTAAATATTGTGTTGGTTTCAATTCACCACGAGAAACGTTACAATAGTATGTGGCAATAGATGGGATGTCACATGTAGAGAAAAATGTACCTGTGATATTCGACACAATTACAATGTAACATTAGCTAAAAATATATTTAAAAATTTGTTTATTTACTTAACTTACATTCATTTTCTCAACTTTTTTCTCGGAGTCTTAATTGGAATGTCCGCCCAACTAAACGTGTTCAAAATCCATAAAATATTTCATTACTTACGAACAGCAGATTACAAACAAATTTGGATTCGATGAAAACTGCCTCAGAACTCCTGATTCACTTACCTGAAACGGAAAAGACAAAATAATTAATACCAAAACCACTCAAGCTATATGAAAATATAGAAGTATATGATAGAGGGACTGTACTTCATAGAATATCGCGTATGTTTAAGGTATGCTATCGTAACTTCGTGAGCATGGCGGCCAGTTAGTTAGCTTTGCTCATGGGGTTCAAATAGTGGAAATTCTGAGTGGAATTTGCGGTAAATATAGGAGGGTATCTCTGGGTTCTCCCGTTTACTCTACTTCTCGTTTCAACACCAACTTGATCTTCATGTTCATTACACATTACATATTAATTACATCAACGGTCATTTGTATCTTCTACATCGTATCTCGTTGTATAAGGCGTGCTAAAACACCCGAATGCGAGTGGAGACACGTCGAGATTCTGGCTGCGGAACAACAGCCATTGTGCCGTCTCCAGGTAAATTCAAGCAATTCGTTAAAATAATATGCTTAACTTAAGAAATTCACTTTCAAAATTTTTAAAAGCATTGTTATGTTTTATCATATTGAGGTGAAGATGAGTAATTGTCGCAGTCATACCTAACCAATTTCAATTGCCATTCCCAATAAAAACACTCAATGATAAATGTCATATTACAATATAAATAAATGCACATCACTGAAATCATTACATACCGTTACAATTGAATCGACGTGAAATGATTCAAGACTGAGACGCGCAGTATTGTGTAAACGAGTATACTTTTGAAAATTGACCGATGGATTATTGAAGGAATAACAAGAACTCGCAAACGATGAAGGTTTCTTTTTACAAAACAAATATTAAAAATAACTACTTTCCAAAACATTTTCGAAATGCTCTATAGAAACTCATACGTCCATAACGTTTCCAATAATAATAATTTTCGGTAGGATTCCCTCGCGAGCGAGGAGCCCTGAAAGGCCGCGAAGGCCGTGTGTTCTTTGCCCACCCCAAAAAGGGGCCGCGGCGGCCTCACTTCGGCGGAGCACGCGTGCACAGCGCACGCCCATTATTCACGCCACACGACGCGACTTCACGCTGACGACGGCCCTGGCCTTCGGCACGGCACCAGGCGACGTCGTCGTAGCGCCGCGCGAGGGCCACCGTCGCCGTACGACTTCTATTCCCATCTCCTCCATTTTCGACACTTTACTCTTTAACACCCCTCCCCGGGGTTCGATTCTCGAGCTACGCCAAAAAAAAAAAAAAAAAAAAAAAAAAAAAAAAAAAAAAAAAAAAAAAAAAAAAAAAGTAACTTTGCTTTAAAACGACTCCGTTTCTGTAGCTGTGTGGCGAAGAAAAGCGCAGGCAGGCGGAGTTTGCTAGTTGCGGCGAGGGAAATGTGTCATGTTCGCCGCTTATCCCCCACGCGAGCGCCCAGGTACGGGAGACACTGTTAGCTAGCCGGCAAAGTCGGACAATCGGCCCAAAATGACAAAGACATATTCTTTATACATCGCGTGGGGCGGAGGGGGGGGGGCTGCATCTTGGCCCCGTATCTGAAAGCTCTGACGGGAATTAGAAACTGACTTTTTTAAAAAAGCAGCACGTTTTAATTACGACGCAGATCTCCTTAAAAGTTTTATTATCTTACTAAATTCTCGAAATTCCTTCGTTTAAAAGGCCTCTTGTAATCAGGTCTCAAAAGGAATTCAAAAGTGATGCAAAGATCTGTGGCAAAGATTTTAATTCGCGGAAGTAGCAACTCTTTTCCGACCAATGATAGTTAACCTAGTTCCTTGTGTTCAACTTGTCCAACTTCAACCAGGATTCAACAACGCTTGTATAGATGTCTATCTGAGCACACTTGACTCTGCAAAGCATCAGAATTAGACGGGTTGCTTTAAATGAAATACCACGGTTTCCACACAGCAGAAAATTCGACAAGGCAGACAGTGTAATAAATAATACAACTCATCTTTCCAACTAACTCTGCTACACCAGCACATAGTTCATCGCGTTATTTATAAGGGGTTCGCAATTTATCATAGGTGCTTTAGAAATTGCCACGAATGCTTTAGAAATTGTTGATATATTCCCGACTCGCGAAGCAAGGAGAGGATTTCTCTGAGAATTTCAAAGGACGAGTGGTATTTAATAGCACTATTCCATGAGTGAAATTATGACAGAGTTCTAAAATGCGCCAAATATTGAAAATAACCAAAAGCGTATTTTAAAATTAGAGGTTATGTAAAGTACATACGCTGTTTATTGGACATCGATATAGCGATCGATGTATAACGCCTCCAAAGATAGATGAATCACAGTCTATGATTGGCCAATAGGTAGGTAGAAGCAAAATTCGCCTAAATTGATTTTCAAGAAGTCGAGAAAATAGTGAAGTCGCTCAAACCCAATTCGTAATTCATAAAACAATGGTTATCCTTGCAAATCCGACACATGCTATCAATAATGAAAACTCAAGAAAGATGTTGAAAACGTATACACCTTTCACACGACACATTTTATTTTGCCTATACTGATTGTCATTAAGTTAAAAAATAGTGGAGCCACTCAAACCAAATCCATAAGACAAACGATATAATGACAACATAAGTTTAAAATAGCTTTTAAAGACGTTAGTCTATTTTTCAATCACGTAATACATTTCTTTTACAACTGCTTGCTTCCACCAAATATATAAGCTATTGTACGATTTGAACTTAGAGCGAACTGAGTTCGATCAGCTGGGACCCGGTTTTCTAATCGGGAGTTTCAATTTCAAAAATTTAGTCGTAGCGGAGTTACTGATTGGATAACCGCATTTCTGCTGATCAGAAGTCAATTCACTCTATATTTAATTTGGAGTACAGCTCCAGTGCGCCCCGTCCTTAAATTGTAACATTCGTTTAAAACACGTGAATATCGCTCTACCAATATCTTATCTTCATCCTCAGTCGTATGTCTACAAATACATATGAATCTCATAACAAATAATCCCAATTTTCAATTTGGCTTATGAGAAGTGCGAAAATTGTTTGACTAAGAGTGACTGAAGATATTCGTTAATCTTTGTATGTAGGCCATTTACGAGTAACAAGGACAGAATTATAAACTTTCTCTACTACGTATTTATTCCGTGTAAACTAGTATACGAAAAAATACAAACCTTATGCCATTTTAATTCTGTATTATCGACATACTTTCGGAATATGTAGTTTAACATTTTGTTCAAATCTTTCTCTTATATAAAAACCACTACGAAAATAATACCTTGCACTGAAAAAAGGTTTGCACAATAATTAGTACATCTTCATTGTAAGAATATTATCATCAATATCATATTATAGACATACACTTCTCATTCAAATTCCGAGGAATAAAAATATTGGACGGTGATGAAATTCATGACGTATCTAAAGCCGTCATGTCTAAAATTTGTTATAGACATTATTGTCAGACCCTTTTACAAGCAGCAGACAAAATTTCGAAGTAGGAGGAACTTCGGTTTTCCTAGAACACTGCGGCCTCGCAACATTCGGTTCTCTTCGCGAACCTCGACTCGACACGATTCTTTTTTTGCACCATGTGGGAAAACACAAACAAACAAGACGCTGCTTTCTGCATGTGGCGGAACGTACAACACCGGTGGGAAGTGGCGAGAAGAACTTTGGTGGAAGGAAGAATGATAAAAACTAAAGGAGAGTGATAAATAACGTGGGTCAGGATATGGAAATGTTACAAGAATTTACCAAATGACGGACGAGAAACGATAATACGTCAAAGAAAAATTAAGTAATAACGTATAATATACAAAATAACATACTAAAATGTAAAAGGAAAAGTCTCTGTGGTCAATCAGCAGAAACTACAGAAGTTCTGAAAGATGAAAGATCTAAATAATACTAGAGGTAGCAAGACGCAGCGGAACTGCGGGAGTCTTAACATTAACACTAAGAGATGAACAGACGATGAAATCACACAAAACAGCAGAGCCCAGAAAAGAGCACGAAGAAACAGTTGGACGCGACTATACACCAGAACGACACAAATGATGGAAGAGGTGCAGACAACACAGACAGCAGGGTTAGAGGAGACGGAGCGACGAAGAGCCGTGGTAAAGCGTCGGGTAGGCATGGCTTTGACGCGGCGAAGGCGGAGGAGAGAGTGAGGACACGAGCGAGGGCAGTGGCGCAGGCCGCGTCGGCGTCGGCGTCGGCGGCTACGGCCCACCAGCAGAGCAGGGGCCCGAAATAGCGCCCGCGCGGAAGTCGGCGCTTGTTTTAGCAGCCTTTGAGGGTAATTGGCGAAAATACGCCCGCAGCTTCCCGCGTGAGGCCGGCCCACGCAGCGATTCTTGCAAGCGCCCCGCCCCGCACGGGCCTGGGAAAAATAATGGGAGTCTGCCCGCGTCGAGAGGTCATTTCACCGGCAACCAAGTCCAATTTACGTTTCGGGCTTCAAATCTCAGGCTGTTTAAAGGAAAAGCATTGGTCGTAAAAAGGTTAACAACAACTTTTCCGGGACATCTAACACTCTACCACACAAAACGTCCCGGATAGTAATGATTATTTCGTGACTTTCAGTGGCATACTTTTTTAACCCGAAGTGAAAAGACAATTTTCTGATTACGTACTGCAATAACACAACGAAGTAAAATCGTTTATAATTCCGACGTTGCGACAAAAAATCTAAAACATTTTTGAAAAATAATAAATGGATGTCATATCGATATTTTTGATCCTCTTCTTACAGAAATACGGTACCCTGGTACAAGCACTTACCACTTTTTTAATCAACATCTCAACAAAAACAGCATTGCATTCGTTTCGTAGTGACGGGTTGTAAATATGTAGCAGTTCAGGAGAAAATACATTTTTAACAGAAAGAACAGTACTGGATTGAAATATTTCGAATTGTGATTCCATGAAAAACTGAATAAAGCAAAGCTTTAGAACAAAGAGCGGCGTAAATAAACAATTTTCAAGAATGTATTCAGATGATATTGTTAAATACACAAGCAGAATTGTTGAAGAATCTTTGTGAAAAGGAAAAGCGAATTCGCTGAACGCTGGAGATGGATTAAGCAACTGAGAAGACCGATTGCTGTTCTTCATTAATCTTCCCAGCGACGTTCGACTTCCCGTTCGTAATTCCGCGTGGTCAGTTTTGCCGCCGCAGACGTGTAGATTAGTTTGTGGAACGCGCGCGATGTGGTAACGTGTTCCTCTCCATTCGAGTTGGCTCACACCCAATTGGACGCAGCCTCTCCGATTCGTTGCCTCTCCAGTGCTGTCGAACGTATGCCAGCTACGGGAAAATATTCGCGGAAGAAAAAAAAGTTCGCATTCTGTTTTGCGAGCCATACATTATTTTCTACAAAGTACGTTCTACGGAAAAACTTACATTTTTTCCTCTTTACCTCACGTACATTACAATGACAGATTCGGAATTGGCTCATTTCATACAAATTTAGGATTTGCAAGTTCTTTGCAAATCTGATTTTTTTATACAAGATCTACTCAAAGTTTTCGTCTAAGTGCACAAATACTACATAATACATAATACTAAAATAATAATCTGATGTGGCCATCGACTGCAGTGAAACGGTATGTACCTATGTTCTTAAAAAAAGTTGTAATAAATGAAGAAAAAAAACAACAACACATTTTTTATCAATTTCCTGGAGACTGTACAACCATTTTCTATACACCATCTCCATACACTTATTCTAGCATGCAAATGAAGTCGCACCAATCTGCATATTGGTATTGTGGTATTGGTATAATTATTTCATTACAATCTTAAGTTGATGTCGTAGATGAACTTGTAAAATCAATCTAACATTTTCACGAATTCTTGGAGCACCTCATTCAAGCATTTAAAGACACGTGGAATGAAAATCTCCAGGTAATAATGCGAGCCAGAATAATTGGAACAAGAAATTAACATTACATTCCCATCTGACAAAGGTTGTTTCGGTATCACAGATAAACCAGAGGAGCTTCCAGAATGGCGTTTATACGTATCGAGTTTATACGTATCTGCAACCCAAAGGAGATTTAGTTCGGGCTTGGTCAACGAACCCTCATCTAATATTTGAATGACTGGTGTTTTCTATAACAAAAAGTAATACACAAACGAGAAAATCGCACGTAGGTAGCCTAATCATATCCTGGTCATACCATTATGATTTAAAGGTTATTTAATTATATTTTAATTATTCCCCTCATTGATTAAACAAATAAAAATTAATCGGTGGCATAGGATACAGATAAAAAGAAAAAAACAGCAACAAAGATTATCTTTTGTTTCACCCAACTCCTGAGCTGTCAAGAATAAAAGATGAGTGTGCATTATTAATTTACGCTCATCTGTAATTGAATTACATTTTATTGCATATACATCTGTGTAATTTTATTGCATATACGATAATATTAGGTTACCTTAGCAAACATGGTCCAGACTCATGACAGTCGTACTTTCAAGTAAGAATGTCGTAGTGAGAGTGGGGAGCGGCAGAGAGATGATGCACGAACTAATATTTGCCATAGAAATGGACGCAGCGTAGCATCTCTGCGTCAGGTAGCAGTTGACTGAAAGTGTGCGTTAGCTCTGTTTGGGAGGGGGGGGGGGGACAAAATTATACTCTACACGTACAGAACATTTTCTGTGTACGTACATTCCATGCTTGTAAACTTGTTACGTGTGTAACCTTTATTCGGATGAAATTTTTCCGAAGTTAATTATTACCAAAATACGTTTAATTTAGTTATCTGAAATATTCACTCATTCGAAGTTTATTTAGCTCTTTCGTTTCTTCGTGCAATCATTATTTTATATATTTTAAAATTATTTATTTAATGGCATCCATATTCACAATACGACTTTAGACGAGTTGTGGTGTAAACATTTTTTTAATGAGTTATACTTGGTATTTTGGGAAGCCTAATAATACTATCATTTTCAGGAGCTTTGGTAATATTCTGAGCTTATTAGCAGTTTCAATGACCAAGAAAGGCAAGAAGAGCTCGTATAGTTGCTTCACTGCCTGTATTTCACAGAATTTGCGACGAAGTGGGGATCTACATTACGCTTAAATCTGTCGGCTTTCGAAGCAATTATACGCTACGATTATATATAACTTTATGCAATAAAGGAAACGGTCTTTTAAAATATTTTCAAAAGATGAACCGTACAACCCAAATGTTACCGTCATCTACAAATGAAACCGACACTTTTACCGATGATCAGTTGACTGCTCTCATGAATCGCATCTAGCATTGCAAATGTGGAAATGACGCGAGATACATTTGACTGTTTCTCCATAGACTAAAGTGTAGAGAGGAAAACAATTGGAATCACCTCAACACGAAATCGAATTTTCTGTAAAAATCCGTGAAACCTGTGTTTAACGTTCTTTTGAGCTGAAACCCTGCACACACGTCAGGCTTAAGATCTTGGTGCTATTCCTAAGTGGGCTAAAATTGGTGTAGGTAGAGATGAGATACATGCTCAATTTTGAACCCGAATATCGGGATGTACACGTAGTTGGATGGATGTGGTACGTGTAACTGTCAGTTTTCAGCTCAAAAGCTTCTTAGAAGCTTTTGAGCTGAAACCTGGTAAATACATCGAGGGTAAGGTCTAGTTACGCCGCTCCGGAGATCGTTAGATATTTTAATTTTGGGGCAGTTCTTTGCAGGAAGCCCCTATGACATGAACATATTCTAGAAAATGGCTGAAACGTTTTTTGATATTTTGACTCGAATAGAATAAAGTCCATTTAAATGTTTGATATACTTTTGATTTTCATTAAAATCGGACTTTCTAAAATTGCAAAATCTTTATATTAAAAAAAATACTTAAGCTTTCGTTGAAAAAGAAATTTGAACTTTTCACTCAACGAAATTTTGTGATTTTTACTTGAAATGGAAGGTAGTAGACTGCAAGTGTTTTATGCCTTGATATTATTAACAGGTTAAGGTAAATTTAGTATAACCACTAAATTTTAATAAAATCATAAACTTAACAAAATGATCACCTATCTGCCGCGATTTGTTCATTATTTCATTACGTGACTTGCAATCTATCTATTGAAATCATTCATGTCCAGCTATCGACTAATAATTATTTCACATTATTTCATTGGTTAAAATTGCCATATGGCGACAAAATAATAAGTGGTGCATGTCATTTATAAGGAACAGCAGGATTTCTTCGCCATATTTCCATGCAACATATATGTAGAGAACTTGGTAAATAGAAAAATTTCCATTACATTTTTAGAAACGTGTTGAACTCTGGTCACAGAGACGTAATTTTAATGATTCATAATGTACCCTCATTTCATTCGTATTCAAGGTTAAACTCTGAACAACATGAAACAATTTTTTGCTGGATTTTCTATTTGCATTATAGTGAATATGTAGAACTTTTCTACAGCCAGATCCACATATATACATACATGTAAAAAAATGTGACCTGCCGAACATCTGGACATATGGAGTTGCCTAAACACCAGGAGCAAATGACAAACTCGCGTACGGAACAAATCATGTGAAAATAGCGTTTGTAGACATTTACGCTTTTGAAAATTACTCGGCGATGGATTGTTGTAGCTTTATAACTAAAATGCATTGAATTTCGTAAACTCTGGCATACAAATCAAAGATTTATATACTAATATGTTTGTATTTGGGTAACACTGGCAACTAAAAATATAAAAAGAGAGGAAACAAATTTCGATATTCAAACAGTCTTTATTTAAGAAAGAGTGTCGCAGGCTCAATTTTGTCTGTGAATTTTCAGTGCAGTTACTTTCCGTAAACTATCAATAATAAGTAGCGTACCAGTTAATACACCCTTTCTGGATTTTTTTCTTCAAATTTTTAAGTATATCTGTTAGAGGATAAAGAAAAAAATTCAAATTTGCACCCGTAGAATGTCGCTATGATACCAAACTTTAACTTTGAGATTGAACCCAAAGTAAGATGTAAAATTTGTGTATTAACACGAAAAATGCATATCCGCATTGCGGGGTAGTGGTGACGGAGTAATCACATTATTTTCCAGCCATTTTGAACTTAAATCTTTTTGTTTCAAAATAATTAATAACACATAAATAAATACTGCCTAATATAGAATTGTTGTTGCGCACAATTTACTAATTTCGTAACTTTGGATATACATGTTGATTTCCAGCGGTGTACACATACGTATTTCTAAAAGCAAACCGCCAACGAGGGAGAGTTTGAACATGCGTTAAGTGGTACCTGGCTATTCAAGTGAGTAAGATCTGTACAAAATGTTTATAGAATACTCTTACACCCACCCGTGTATCGCGTTTTTAGATTTGCTCAAACGAATGCGCAAATTACAAAATAAAAAAATCCATGACACAGGATGTAATTCGACATTTACAGCAACCCACGAACGGGTAAACAAGCGAAACATTTGGCCCTTGATCTTAAAAAGAAAGGCGACCATCGATCATGTAGCGTGAAATGCCCTTCCGCGGCCTGTCAGGGAGCCCAGGGGAGCAGACCTCCCTTCCATCCCGCCACCACACGCGAGACGAGGGTCTCCAAACGTAATTGGCCGCAATTATTTTCCGCGGCCGTTCGCTGCGAGCGCAGCTCCTGCGCCAGTGCCGCCGCCTTCCTCGCACGCGCCGCGCATTCTCCGCGCTGCAGCAGCATAAAACTTGGCGAAGGCCGTAACTTGGTATTTCGTAGGTCGCTCGAGGCGAAAATAGGCAGCTCTCTACTTCTGCGGCGCAGTTCTTTACAGTCCACTGACAAAAAACGCACTGAAGTGCCGATTTAGAAATGCATCACCATTTGAATATAATATGAAAACGTCAATCTCACGTGCGTTTATTACTAGAAAAAAGCGAAAATGGTTGGAAAACAGCAGCAATAAAAATTCTCCGCTTTTTGGTACTTGTGGTTTTCACTACAATGTTATTTTGATACTGCTTTTCACAACAATTTGTTTTAATACATTCACCTATTTTTCTCCACTACAAAACTAAATAAATTGAAACTACAGCGTACATTCGTATTAGCAGACTTTCTTAAATATGAAACGAGTCACGTTAGCATGAAGTGATCTTTAGTCTTTTTAGTCACAAGAACTCGGCACTCTTTGCACATCGGATTCAATGAAGGAGAAGATTGGGAACTGTCCCAGTGACAGGTGTGAAATCGATTTGCGAACGCTCTTTCAGGCATAATGCGCGACACTACACAAGAAAATAACCAATTTTAGCACACGTCTTGATAGTGATAAACATTAAATAGGGACTGAAATTATATTTCCTAACACTTTGTTTATTTTTAAACATAGGGTATACCTGGGACATGAGCAAATCGAAAACTGAGTATTCTCTGATAGATATGTAAAAGAAACTTAAGCTGAACCATTAACACATGAGCCACAATTTCTATTTCCCAGCAGTCATAATTAACTGCAAACACTGGATGCAAACTTCTTAATTTATTTATTTTTTGTTTTATTTTATTATATTATTATTTTTTGCTGGTTCTTCTGTTACCTGGAAACATCTGCACCACACATCACGCGAAATCGATATTTTATACCGCCACCGTTACGCGCCCTAACCAGTGCCACGAAATGTACGTCATGTTGCTTTCAGGAAAATCAACACTTTCTAACCTTATTCTCCGATACGTCACTCGATTCTCCTGAGAACCAACAAAAACACACTGCCTATTGAAACTACTCGCGTTGACCCATTCAAAAGGTGTAAATGCTGCAGGGCCCAGAGTGACTGCAAGGCAAAGGGAAGTAAAAAGAATCAGAACGATAAAGTTTAAAGCGTCCAGAAGGATGAAGAGAGCCTCTATGAAGCGGCGTGAAGTGATGTAGCATAACTGTTCAACGCTTCGAAATAGTTAGCGGATAAAGTAGGTAGCTAAAGCAGGAGCATCACGTTAGTGCCGAGGAAGCAGATGCTAGTAAACCAACTGTACTCGCGGGAGGACGAGATTCTAACGACCGAACGTTGGCACGTTTACGAGTGCTGCGTTAACACTGGCATTGCACGTCTACTTCACAGGAAGTATAATACGTGGCCTCTTCAAATAACGCACTCTGCCATACGAACCACGTCGTTTTCATTAGCATTTTTATGAATTACATTATTTTACAACGCGAGAAATGTCCTGCAACTCTGCGAACAGCTGCAATATGTAAAAGTAACCACATGAAGAACGTCACTTCTTTCCTTTCGTTTTTTCTTCAGTGGAAAACATCTCCATGTTCGCCCCACAGTCTTCAGATTAAAGTGATAACATCGCAATAATCGAAATTGTATTTGTGAGTTCCAAAAACCTTAGTTACACCCCTTATGTTTACGAAATTGCGAGTTTTACTACTAATTACTCGTAGATATAAAAGTAGTGCATCCTTATTACGGAGCCTTCATGCAACTATTTTGTAACCTCCCGGGTTTATTACACTTCACAATTTAAAAGCTTCTCTAGTGAATAACAGATTCAACAATTCAGGGTGACGCCCGCTGTCTGCACGTCCTTGTTTTTTCTAGAGGTGTGGAGCCACGTGTAGAAACCGCAAGAGCTCTCGAGGCTGTGGCCTTCGGTGCCACCCACCGACCCAATGCTCCGGTGGCGCACATCGGTGATTCATCGGGACGCTTGGTTCGCATGTTTTCTACTCCAGCACTTTCCTCCGCGGGCTGCAGGAGTCACTGAATATCTGTAGTGTGTAGTGTGTACCCGATGGATGATTCATACCCTGCTGATTCCAAGTATGAGACGCATTCATCAATTCCCATAAGTCTACTCAAGGACATCTAAAAACAGTAAATCTCGTAACATAAGCCCATTATATCGCCGATAAGTTCATTAGATCATAATCCTAAAATAATCAAATAAATCTCGTAAGAGCAATGAATTTCACAACTAAAGCATTACAGCTACTGTTACAATAGATCATTTGATAATTTGAGATTAATTCTGACTGGTTGAGAGCCTCCCTCCCTCTAGACCCTGGAAGTTATACCACTTGCAGTGTCACCTTGCACGTTTCCATATAAACGTACAGTGCGACCGCACTCTCGGGCCAATAAGTACTTCATTGTAAAAACGCATCATGGGTTTCCGGTGTAACAATTTTCTGACATTCCACAATGTGGCAAAAATATTTCTCCATACAACCATGGACTTGTTTTCAAAACGCCAAATTAACGTAGTTGTCACGCAGAAATAATTCGAGAAAAAGCATTTCGCAAGCCGTTGACGCACACTGTGAGTACTCGTATTTTCATGGGACAGAGGAGGCGGTTCCTTTGAGTAAGCGTAAACGGATTTCGTACGACCAGGATAGATTGCTCAACCTCATGGCGGCAGCGGTGTTACAGCTCGGCTCTATTCACTGCATGTAATGAAATGAGGGAAGGGAAAGGAAAGCGTAGGAATGTGAACGACGGCATCATGGCTTAATTCAATCTCCCATTCACACAAATGCAATCCAACGTTTCAGTTTACTACCAGAGGAAAAGCCATTCACGTAAATTGATTAAAGAATGGCAATAGAAATCTGGGTTTCATACTCGCTTTGGGATTGCGTATTAAATTACGACATTAATTTATACGGAAGGATACAAAAAGATTACGGTTCATATTTCGATATTAATAACATTTGACAAAGAAATAATTACAGAGTTGGCTTTCTAAAATGATATTATTTATAACTAAAAAGTCACTATAACGTAACTATTACTTCAGTAAGGTTGGTTCATCTCATTACACGTCATCAGACACACACTCTCTATATAATGAACAACAAATTACTAGGGCATTTCAATTTTTTTATAAACATTTACATTATTTATTCAAGAGACAACTACATATATAGAAATTAAAATAAAAATATCTATCGTTTCAAAGTTAATCATAGCTTTACAGTGTTGCAACATTGATGTTTTCGGTCACGTCAACTGTTATGATTAATTCCGTTAGGGTAGTGAATGTAATATCCTTGGAGGTGGCGGAGCTCCTCTCCCACTGGATGGTGAAATTCGGAGCCAACCATCACATACGCTTGCCTCTCATTTCCTCTTCCCGTATCCCCCCCCCCTCAGCCGGGCACCGTCCCCGTCGGGACGAACTCCAAGCTCCCGACTGGTCTACAGGGAGGTGTGTGGAAAAGGGGAAAAGATAGGGCGAAAAAGAGGAAGGAAATACAGCGCGCGGTCCACGACCTGTTTGATAGGGAGCTACTCAGCAATTCGCCTGACATTGATCGGAGAAATGTCGCATCACGCAAAGAGCAGCCGACAGTTAGAATTCTCCTCCTTACAGAGGTTGAATTCGAAAATTCGCCACCGTCGGGACACGAACCCTGGGAACTCTCAGTCAAAGTGGCTGCACACATCGGCAATACTGTCTCTCAACTAACTCAGCCGGTGATTCATCGTTGTGAATAATACAGGAAACCATGGCTATTAAATTACGAGTTCATTTTACAATACTGAAATTGTGTTCGCACTGTTAGTAAGAATATGAATGATGCTCATATTTTACTTCTTTTTTTTCTTTTTTACCACCGCGAATTATCCATCATGGGGCCATGCGATACGTGCATCTCACTGGAGCTTGGTCATGATTATCTGGTTACGTGCACTTTAGTTTTCTATTGGGGATCAGCATTTAATGCTGATACCATTTTTACACCCCAAGGTTGTAATGCCTGGAGGATGGGGCGAAACGACGACGATGATATGAAATAGACACACACAAACATAGAGACACCCTTTTTATTTTGGCTTGCGAATAGGCAGACTTGGGCACGCATGCATGCACCCTGCATTCACCGGTGCTCAGTATCATCTCCCTGGCAGGTGCATTTAAATTTTTGTAACTTTCCCAGCATTCGCTACATAACCAAGGGAATCCACGAAAACCCCTCGTCAGGATGGCCGGCCTGGAGATCGAACCCGGACCTCCAAATTGTGAATCCAGGCGCGCTACACGCTGCCACTTAGCTCGGAGGGCAAGGAGGGAGAGAGAGGGGGAAGGAGGGAGAGAGGTGGAGAGAGGGGGGAGGAAGAGAGGTGGAGAGAGGGGGAAGGAGGAAGAGAGGTGGAGAGAGGGAGGAGGGAGGGAGAGAGATGGGGTGGGAGGGAGAGAGAGGGGGGAAAGAGGGGAGGGTGGGGAAGAGAGGGGGAGGGAGGGGAAGAGAGGGGGAGGGAGAGAGGGGAGAGGGAGGGAGAGGAGGGAGGGGAGAGAGAGGGGGAGGGGAGAAAGAGGGGGAGGGGAGAGAGAGGGGAGAGGGAGGGAGGGAGAGAGAGGGGAGAGGAAGGGAGGGAGAGAGAGGGGAGAGGAAGGGAGGGAGAGAGAGGGGAGAGGAAGGGAGGGAGAGAGAGGGGAGAGGAAGGGAGGGAGAGAGAGGGGAGAGGGAGGGAGAGAGAGGGGGAGGGAGGGAGTGAGTGAGAGGAAGCGCGCAAGAAGAATGAAAGGAAACCTGCGAGAAGGACTGCGACAATAGGACGAATCAAGGACGAGGACGAGTGAGGAAAAGGACGACAGAGAGTGAGAGTGGCACTAAATATGCAGAAGCATTTGAGGTTTGAACACTTGATGAGGTACAGCCATTAGCGTGACAAGAAATGTAGTGGGTGAAAGACTATAATGCGACATTACACGTACGGTTCCCAAGTAAATTCTAACCTCACAAAAAAGGCAATGTTTTAAGGGATCAAATGAACAGATGAACCACCGACTCAGTAAGGGCGGATAGGAAAAGCGAAGAATAATAAGGGCATCACAAGGAAAAGAAGACAATGATGGCGGCGGCGACAGCAGCAGCAGCAGCAGCAGCAGCGTAACTGTCAGAGAGCTTCTCTCGCGTCCAACGCGCGCACGCACGGCGTCTCAGAGGCCGCGAACGTGGGCGTCTTGTGAATGGACACAGTCGTACTGCTCCAGCACGGAACACTCAGCCCTTCATTTTAATCCTGCCTACTTCGGCCAATTATGGTCCCACTTGTCTCGGAGGTCGCAGGTCGTGAAGGGAAACAATGAAGGCATTCTGCGCAGAGCAGCGGATGATACAGTAATTACCGCGCACAGAACCACTATCTGTGTTGAAATTTTCTGAAATAAGCGGGCATCTACAGTTTGCAAAGAAGAAGAAAAAGAGGTAAGTCAGGGCCATTTTTTCTGTTACTGAACGTTACTAGAAGTCAGTTAACCGGGAAGATTTAATTAGATTTTAATTTCTTAAGACAGTAAACAGTGGTATCGTAGGATATGTTACTACTCGCGTACCGTACAAGAGTTTCCTCTTCAATAATGTCATTGCGTACGAAATGCAGTGAGAAAAGAACGAAAAAGGAAATTAAATATTGACATGAATAGGTTCATGAATTTCTCTGGAGTAACTATGAATATAAAAATATGTCAAAAGCTTAAGTAGCTTTGTTCATGAATTCGTTTTGCACATTCTTGGAGAAAAATAAGCAAACTACATGGTTAACAAATAATTAGTCTACGTGAGAATCCAAGAAATAGTCAAGAATGAGGGAGTACCGATTCCGGGTGCATCAATTAGTGACATTTGTTCAGTAGCTGAATACTGCACCTCCTGAAACATAATATCCGACAACACGTTGAGTCTATTATTACTAGTCAGGAAAAACGAAGAATGACATGGCAACATACGTATAGAAAACGGTAAGAACATATGTAAAACCAGATATACTATGAAATATTGAAGCTCACAAAAAACCTTTAGTATCCTTTTAATGCATAAGTACCCCCAATAAAATATTTTGAAGCAAAATCAATGTTACTTTGTTGCTTCACAATTCGAATTATTATATTAATACAATAGTTATTTAACCAATATTAAAAATAAAATTTACTTTGCCTACTGGATAAAAGTTTTTTTATTTATTATTTTTAGCGTACAAGTTTTTATCTCTGGCAGCTACGAGAGCTAGAATACAAAAGTGGGAACCCCATGAGCAGCACATAATCATTGAGCATTCTCTTCCAAGTGCTACACGTCTACGCCAACCAGTAATTCTCGAAACTTGCTATTTAAGTTAAAAAAACACGTCATTCATACTTTCAAAACCTAAAAGTAATATTCTCGGCGTTTTTGCGCACTTTGTCGCAGCGTGGATAACGACGGCAGCTCAGAGGCCAAACAGACCGCAAACATGCGGCCGCGTCTTTACGCAGGGTACCTCGGCTTGTCAGCACGCAATTCTAAATTATTGTAAAAATATGCCGATTATTTTACGCACGCGGCACGGATATCTGTTCTTCAGATCATCCATTACTTCCTCCTTTGTTGTGGTTTGCTTCTCACTTCCCCCTCGGTTGTGGTTTTATAATGAGTCAAAATCATCGAGTTTTCCTTGCTTCCCAAAGAAATGCAATTGCTGTCCACTTACGAATGGCAAATAAGTTTAAAACAACTTTGTTTTGGGGGTTCATGTGATACCAGATCTGCGTTATCGCCAAAACAAACATGGTACTATATCGCAGGCTGTTTCGGAGGTAAAACTTTATACGATAAACTCTTCTTCTGGAACTAATTTCACACTCCACATTACTGCCACAATCCACAATAGTAATTTGCAGTGTTCCCGTTCACCCAGGGGAGGGCCGAAGCACGCATGGCGTTAAAAGCCACCAGCAACGCGCACAGACCTCTTGGACGCGTCCGAATTACAAGTCTTGTTCATCATCCTTTTCGCAATACCCACGCCCACGAAACGGCGAACTGGCGTTATCATATTTAGGATAGTATTGCTATTGCACAAGAAAACTGAACCGATTCCCTGTCTTGCGCGTGCGCTCTGGGTACGTGGAGGGTTAAGAACACGTACTCGTATACTGACCCACACAAAACATCGCGAACTGACAATTTATCTTAAATGAATTACTTATACTTTTTCACACAAAAGTAGTATTTTACGAATGTCATAATAAATCGGTAAGCTTCCCATTTTAATATAATAACCGCACAGCTACTCTACGAGTCATTTACGTCAGCGACTGACTACTTTTCGACAATTTCTAAAAGAAGTAATTAGACCATAGACCAAGTGCAATTTTGCCAGCGGTTGCGAGTTGAATTCGTATAATTTCATTATGAAGCCCACCGACCACTCAATCCCTAATTTAGCTTGGCATGACAGTGTCAAAATAACTGATCACAAGAATGAACCAAGTATATCTATCATCCAACGTATTTCGATTACCTCGCTGGGCGAACAACATCATCGGAGGGACCCGCCTCTCCCACACACTGCCTCGGCTCGACTCTGCTCTGCTCTGCGCGGCTTCCGCTTTCCCGTCTCCTCCGCGGGAGCACGCTGGCCTCTGGAATGTTCGCGCGACCTTGGGCTGACGCGGCGCTACGCGACGCGACGAGAGACGCACGGAGAGAACAGGGAGGGGGCGTTTCAGGGGATCCCCGCGCTGACGCACTCGCGCCGGAAACACGTTCGGCACGCTGCGTCGCGTCATATCGCCTCGCCGTGCGGACACAGCTCTCTCTAATATACTAGTAAATCTACAACAACATATAAAACTATAATGAGGTCACTAAAACTCTACGCCAGCCCAATATGAACAAAAGCGACCCCTGCCAACATCAACAAACTCCAAAACATTCAAAATAAATATATCAGATTAATTATAAATGCCTCTTGCTTCATAAGTAACAAACAAATTTCAAACTAAAAACCTTTTCAAATTAAAACCAATGTACAATAATAAACCGAATAACCCAGATATCACAAAACTCTACCAAAGGCCTAACATATATGCCAGCACCAGAAAAAAATAAGATTCCCATTTGAAGCCTCTCTCAAAATCTTTCCATCATGGTGCTTTACCCCGAGTTTCTCCCTTCGAGTACCCTTTTTAATGTTTAGATTAAATGAGCTATGATTGTTAACTATCATGAGCCTGAAAACACATATGTAAAGCGGGTAATACTGAACGACGTATTACATCTGAAAATCAATAAATATGTTTATATAACACATTTTAAAAAACCACCCCACCAGCAGGTGACTGCAAGCGAGCACGTCGCCATGGGAAATTGGTCGACACCACAAATGCAAGGGAGCGCATATGGTAATACGAGTATAACTACCGCAATGACAGTTGCGAAAAAAGGATAATAAATACTCATGAAAGTGCTGACGGCGGTACAGTTTCCGGCGATGTCAAAGAAGCGATGACAACGAGACTATAAGGGCGATTGTGTGATGGCGAAGACGATGATTGAGACAATTAACAAAACCCTACCTCTAGCGATGGGAGTTGAAACCAAAAATAGTGGCTATTAAAGTATGGTTTTCACGACTTCTACCCATTTGCGTTGTCAATATCAAGATTACACGCAATGATAATCTGAAAATAAAAGTATTGACATTGCGAATCAATACAGGAGTGCTTTACAATACAAGCAAATAATGTCATAAAATCGTATCTGAGACAGGTAGTGATTACACATGTGTATGATTTACATGTTCACTTCAAATCTGTAATTGATACACCAAATGCCCATTCATGCTTGAAATACACTCATCCTTGAAACATTCGCATATATTGATAGTGAAAAGCTTTGAACTAAAGCGGAAAAGCCGCACAACACATGTCAGGAAAATATAAGGTTTTTCCATGTTGAACGCGAGCCAATAAATTTCGTCCGAGAGCGAATGTCTTGCGTGAATTACTGATATGTGAAAATATCTTCTAATTTGGACCCAATAAATCCAGATATGCAACATGTTATAAAAACTTCATATTTTGCCTCGAATTCGGAAAATTAATCCATTAAATCCTTTGTGAAAAATAAATATTCACCATTCAACGAAAGTCGCAGGAAGCGTTTGACGGGACGGTAAAAGTACAGTTCATTAAAATATAATGAATGCGTAACATAATAAATACAGCCAGCATCAATTAATATTTCAAAAGTTCAAGAAATATAATTTTTAAGAAGTGCGATCACTCTCAAATTTGGAATGAAAATTCAATAAAGACACAACGCTCACTGCTGCCAAAAGTATTCACAAAGCCCACACGTACGTCAATGTTATCGCTCGGGGGGAGGGGGGCGCTCTGCGCTCGTGCCTCTGATGGTACATATCGCGTAGGGAGATTAGGCCCTCATGGTGCAGAACGGGGACGCATAGATGGAAGTACCACGCCGACGCAGGTGCCCGCATCCTAACATATGCAATACTGTACTACGACGCGATACATTACGCTACAAAATGACATTAAATGTGAGGAACCCCCAAGAACAACATAGTTGTCAAACTACTCCATATTTGGTGATACATCTTCATACTCCTAGTAGCACTTGTATTAGAGAGAGTAGTACATTTATGGAATTGAACTAACTCCTCGGAATTAAATAAGACAATACATTCAATTGTGGTTTGACAGCAGCAATTCTATCGGGAATGATTTTGCCTAGAATGAAACTATTTATTGACAATTTTTTCGACTCCGGAAAATAAAACAATACCAAAATGTAGAATAAATTACCAATCAAAATTAACATTAAAAATATAACTCGCGCATACTTTTATCACATCCTTAAATATATTTCGCAAAGCATTATTGTTTTAACGGGACCTAAAGATGCATCATCTCCTTCTTCCTCAAGGAAAGACCATGTCGAAAATATATTTAAGGCATTCCCTGAATGAACGTCTATTCACTCGCAGCTGTCATTTCTAAGCATTTCTTACCCGACCCAACATTATAATTTCATACACATTTCAATTCCAACCATTAACCTCGCAATTCTAGTTTTTACAGTGAGATGGTTTCTAAACAACAACAACAACAAAAAATATTCGTAAGACGATGGATTTCAATATCAGTAGCAAAAACGCACAGCTTCGCAACCGGGGCTATTTCTCCTAGCCGACACTATCGACAAGTCGCCTCGACGCAGAAGCTGCACAAAGGCGGCGGGGCGCCGCCGAAGCGAGAGATGAAGAGGCGAACGAAGGCGCTGGCGCTGAAGGGTCGTCGCGGAAACGGACGCGCGTTTCATCCGCGCCGCCTCCTCGCGCACGCGACCGCGAGCACGAGCGCGAGCACGAGCGCGAGCGCGAGCGCGGCCGCCCCGCTTGCAGCTTGCGTTCGCTCCAGCGACCGGACACCGCGGCGGAGAGGCCTGCGGACGGGTCAGCTGGAGAGGAAACGTCCGCCGAGGAGGGGGGGCGGGGGAGGGGAAGAGCTCGTAGAACAAAGGATCTAACTGACCAGTGACTATGAGAAATACAGAGAATACTTACAAAGTAGTCCGCACTGTGCAAAACAGCACGGAATTGTCATGGGGAAGATACAGTAAAGCGGCAAACAACGGAAGGTATGAAGAGATAGGGATGAACATAAAAATATTGAATTTATTAAAAGGAAAAATCACCGAAGAAAAAGGAAAGGACAAGGTATAGTAAAAACAATGAAACGCGCCAAGAAATAAGGTAAGCACGTAAGAGACGATCTAAAATAAAGAACCATAAGTTGCTGAAATAGAGAGGAACGCACGGAAGTTAAGAAGAAGGAAGAAAGATGTTGCGACAAACTGGCGTAGTAGCGCCGTGTGCAGGCTGCGCTAGGCCGGGTCAAGGGTCGTGCGACCAGTGAAGTGATGTGGGCGCGGGTGGGGGAGCGGGAGCGGGGACCGCCGGCTGGCCCTGAGCGCTTTCGCAACGCGGCGGTCGGCGCGCGGAAGCCGCGGTCCAGCGGGCCGGAAGCATCGAGCGCGCGCTGGCGCGAGAGCAGGCGCGGGCGCACGGGCTGGGGCTGGGGTGGGGTGGGGGTGGGGTTGGGGCTGGGGTGGGGCTGGGGCTGGGGCGCGACCGCTCGGCCAGGCGGCAGCGCACAGCACGCGCCGCTTGCCCACACCGGGCGCGCCCGCGTCGCCTGGGGCTCTAACTGCGGACCCTGTCTCTGGCTCTGGGTTTTTGCCGTCGTATTGCAATGCCAATAACAACAAACACTTGTTAGAATACCAACTTTACGCCACTCGAGGGGCAGATTTTCACATCTCGGGGCAGTTACATTAAAGTGGTTTTGGATTCCACGTCGTCTTTCACGCGGCCACGTACTTATTGTTCATGAATATAAATTTTTTTAGTTGGTGAGCCGAGAACGGTTTACGTAGAGAAAAACAATATTTCTGATCAAATATTCATGCATTCACTGTGACAGAAGAGGGATGCATTTCTTCACACAATTAAGATTAACAATGCAATTCACTGCTTTCATACATATCAGGAAATTACTAATCTCCGAAACTTAAATCACGGTTTTAATGAAAGAACCTACTGAAAAGGTCGTTAATTCTATTAAAGAAGAGTATGGAACTTTCGAACAACGAATACTTATTCTTCAGACCCTCCAATCTGGATTCATGCTCTAATCGATGGATTCGCGAAATGGTTTAAAATATGGGCCAGCGAGATCAGTGAAATACTCCATATTACATTTCGTTACGTTCGGCAAAAAATCGCAAACAGTTCTGCGTTCTTCCAAGAGTAATAAGAGTCAAATAGAATGCTATCAAGTAAACTGCAGTAAGAAATCACAAGTTGGTGCAGCAAGCAAACAACTGATTTATATTCCATCCAGACGGCACTCGTAGTGGAGACCTCGTAAGACGACAGTACAGCGATACGTGAACAGCAATGTTTCTCTCGAGTGAAGAGACGAAGTGACTATGAGAGAAGTAGAAAAAGCGAGTAAGAGAGAGAGAGATCGTAGTTTCATCTCTAGAGTGCATGGAAGCTGATACTACCAGCAGAGAGGAAAGAGATCTTTCCTCTACGCTACGAGCAGACATAGTAGATAACGACTCACAGCATTCCACCTAACATTATCACACTGCGTGAGATTACGCCACATAGAAAAAGAATCCCGCAGCTATCTTCTGAATCTTGTGAAACGCAGGCGCACGACATCAACTCTCCATTAGGCCCTTAGGGTGATTGCGGGTTATGTCTCTGATGCTTAGCAATAGAAAGGGAGGGTTGCCGAGAGGGTTGTCAGCCGCGGGGATCAACGCTCTGAGGGGAGCACAAGCCTTTCAATGTGGGCTAGAAACCACTTCCCTTCCTCGTGTGTTACATTTCTTCTGTAACTTCCAACAGATGTTTTGGAGAAATCTGTTAAAAATGCCTTCCAGGCGACATGGACAAATACTCATTCACTCCCAGATATAAACAACTTCGAATATTTCATGGATTTCTTTAGGTTGCTTATTTTTTAAATTTGGGATCCTACTAGCAAACAAAAAATGAATAAATAAAAATGCATCACTTTCAGCTTATAACATTTACTTCCAGGAATCTCAGAAAGACCCAACTTGCTGTTGTGACTGAAATAATATTTTTGCACAAGCTTGTTCTTTCTTATCACTTTTAAAGATACCGAATCACAGGCTGGTTTCGGATGATCTGGTCTTGAGAGCAAATATGATTACGGAGACACTGCACATTTGAACAAGAATTGCTGGTCATGTGAATTTTTCTAGGAACGGGTTCTAATTGAGAAGTCGAATCGTCTTCCGCCTATGGCCCCCCGAACTAACATTCCACTGAGGAGACGAGCCTTCACGTGACTATGTTCGAAGAATACGTTTGGTTTAAGTATAGATCTCGTGTTAAATAATAACACATAGAATCATTTCAATGCTGGGTAGAGCAGAGGTTCATCTCGGCGCGCTAGTTGAGCAACGCGCAGAGCGACGCGCCGCGGCGTGAGAGTACAGAAGCGCAGCAGAACGTCGCCTTGATTGCGCATGTCGGGGCCATAGAAGCGCGCCAGGAGTGCCAAAGTTGGTCAAGGGAATGAACGTAATTTGATCAACTTCATTCTATTGTATTTACCAAAAATGTAACAACCGACGGTAGCAATTATTGAATGTTGCAGCAATCTATGCAATTTGTACATATACGAAACACTAATAACTATAGACTATTTTCCAACTGCACATACACGCAGTTGTTTTGATTTACTTGTATTCTCTTTGCTTCAAACAGTTCTACATCAATTATTCATTATATTATTACATACGACACCTTGCGTACACACTATATGTTCTAAGTCACATTATTAAAAATCTGGGACCTCACCACACAACGGACTAGAGAAGGAGAGAGCAACGCTGCGTCTGGCGTCTTACCTGCAACAAAAGGAAACAAATATAAGAATGGAGAGTAATGGTTTATCTACGTAAAGTGACAAGAAATAAAATTATTTGCTTGACTCACGAAAGGAACAAGCATCAAGCAAAATAATATAATGCGCATCACAAGCTCACAAATAGTTCAATTTATACCGCTGTTCAACACGAACGTTTTTCATAAAATGATTAACAATAGAAACAAACAAAGTAGTGTTTTTCCAATAGGTCTATTTATGAACAGATTTACACAAATAACTGTAGTTCTCATCCTGGTGCACACAGAAGAAAAAATGAATTTATTTCACGAAGTGTGGAAGATGTTCGTTGAAACACACTTTATGTCTACCTACTATAATTTTCATTTTTATTACCTTTTAATGAAACACCCCGAAGTTTCATGATGAAAGTTTTGCTTTCAAACTTACGACACGGAATATATTAAAGAATTGACTGGGAAGTGCTTTCTTAAGAAGATTAATTTAATAATATGAGAAATCAATAAACAAATTGAAGTCCATTATTAGAAACGAGAATAGCAATAACAGCTGACTTCGGAGTAGCAGAAACCCCATAAGTATTATTACTGGTTCTAATTGCCAATCCCTAAATTTACCAAGAAATGAAATATCGAGCCATAACCCCTAAAATCAATTCCGAAGAAGTTATTAAAGATTTCCTCATGTCAGCTGTTTCCTTAGAGCAAAACCAGCGATGATCCTGATAAAGATATTACACGATTTCGGCCAACCCAACCCAAGGGAGCCGCGCCGGCTGAGAAGCTTGCCGAACACAGGGAGAGGGAGGGGAAGTTGGCGAGTGAGGGGGGGGGGAGAGGGCGCAGGCAGCCAGCGCGCCGCCGCCCCGTGACCTTTCACCCCTGGCCGTCAGGGGGGGGGGGGTGGCAGCGCTCGCAGCCGCACGGTGCCCCGCCCCGCCCGGCTCGGGCCCGGCCCGGCCGTCCGCTCCCTGTGACGTCACGCGGCACGGGATGACGTCAGAGCCTGCGCAAGCAGCAACGGTGGAGGGGGTGGAAGCGGGCGGCGGTGCTTTTCGAAAGGGAATCTCATCTCCCCCTCAAAAGGAAACTCATTTTGTCAGCAATGTCCTCATGTGCTCCACCATCAGCTTCTGAGAAGCCTCAAAAAACATACGCAAGGGAACATGCTGTCGAATACGCTTATTTGTGAGTACACGCGATTACGTTACAAAACTAGATTTACACACTATTTAATATCAAACAATAGTTTTAAACCTACCACTATCAAGGTTTTTGCACCTGCTCAATTACAAAGGGAATAAAAAATGGAAAATTCAATATCCCTACATTTAAAAGCCCTTCTTGTTTTCGTTAAAGACAAAGGCTTATAAAAAATATAGATTTCTTTCAATGTCCGCGTACTGACAATTATAATTACGAACTGGTGGCCAGCAGCAGAAAAAAAGTGTTGAAACTCACAAAATGGTTTTCGAAAAAAAGGCGCATGCGTAATACTTAAGAACTAATAAAATACTCTCGTACAACACTGCAATAATTTAAAAATTTCAATGAAAACAGTTTCGAAAAATTTTGCAATAACATGGCATCGTATTTTCGGATTCACAATTTATCAGTATTCTTACATACCAAGAATTTAGAAAAAGTTGTTGCTTCGTAACGCTACAAGTAAATGTCAGGTAGTCTCCTTATTGGAGCCTTGCTATTACTGGGTATCAAACAAAACCATGGACACTTTTCGCATGGCCGAAGGTATTTGTTTTCTTTCACTCTACGCCAACTGGAAAGTTGTAATAAAGATATGTTTTTGAATCATTTTCTCAAGACCTGAGTAACCTCAATTTTGTTTCTCAAAAACGACTCCAATTTTTTTTTTTTAGATTTTTTTAACCAAATAGAACAAATTATATATCTAGAAGAGACAATATCAAGGAAGAGACGTTTCATCTCTTTGCATGAAGAATTTCTAGTAAAATTGGCAAACAGGGGAATTCAATTATTGTCGTATGTCTGTCTTATTTTCGTAGTCGCACTTTCAGCGAATAAATACCATTGTTCACTAAGTTTCCCCTGAAAAGAGCAGATATGAAATCAGCATTAAAATACTAAAATCACCTTGCTGTTACAAAACATAATTCCAAAGGATACAGAACGCTGGATCGAGTACACTTCTCTACTCAAATTCAAACAGAAAATTGCAGATGATTTATCAGTCTGAACGTTAAAAGAATTCTCGCAACAGTGACATTACTGTTGCAATGTCATATGAATTTCAAGAACACTATACTCATATTTCCTCTATTGAGACATTAATCATCTCTCACATAAAATTAATTCTAATAGATTAAGTATTCTTCATTCCATGGTGTTACTTTTACGACAGTTGCATGGCACACTGCCCAGTGATCTCGGAAAACCTTAATTAAAGAGCAAGCGAAGGACTAAATTAAATACATGGTATTTAACAGGGAGCCCGGGCCCGCAGCGAAGTGGTGACGGTGGAAGCCGAAAGCTGCATGTTCGAATCACGCCGGAGCACGATGTTTGCTTTAGTGTTGTGACACGGTGGGGCTTCACCCAATCATGTATCACCCTCAATACCCTGCTCCTTCCCAGACCTCTCCCGCTCTGAATGTTGCAAGACTGTGACGGATAAATGTGACGAGCGGTGTGCCCGGTGGGGAAAGATCCGTAATGGGTTTAAAGGCCACAGTGTGGGCGCCACTTGGCCGCCACCAAACTTATGTGCTACCACGGACTTACGAGCCACAAGCGGCAGGAGCAAGTGTTTGGCCGCGATGGGCTTACGAGCTGTAGCGGAGTTAGGGAATAGACGACAGAGTCAAGGGACTCTATGATATAAAAGGTATAGGTATTAAATGAGGAAGTGTCAGATAACTGAAAAGTTAAGTTGATGTACAACGCCCGATGAACATTATATTTATCACCCATCATATTTCAATTTGGTTGCCAACCGTAAAAACAAATGAGTACATTGTAAACATTTATAATTCCAAAATGAAAATTTCAAGTTGAAAGAAACTTTATTTCCAACAACTTCGTCATTTTAGGGGCATTTGAGGCGAAACTTATATTCCAATAAACTTATAAAACATCAGATAATCCACATGTTATATTATTATTACTAAGAGTGATAATGCAACCTCGCATCAGTGCATGGACGGAGTCAACAGTCATCTCCTGAGGAAGTATAAGCGGTCTTCGCAGGTGCAAGTGCAAGAGCAGAATCTCTCTCGTGGGAAGAATAGTATGTTTAACAATAGTGAAAGATGCTGCATCACGGCCAGATGTTGGTATATCATGAATGCGAGAAGTTCAGCAAGGACATCTAAAGGGAAAATATGCGTCAGTTGTTGCACGGAGTTCCCACACTGCAATGCGGAAGAGAAAGATTTATTCACCTGGTGACGTGAGAATTTACCTTTTTGATTGTTTACAATGCAGGATGCAAGATTGCAGGAATCTTAACTTAGCGACATATATAATACTTAGTAGAATAATGAGAAAAACGTTTTATGCCCCATTACAAATAAACTCTACAGTAGGTATGACAATAATAATAATAATAATAATAATAATAATAATATGTGTGTGTGTCTCTGTATGTATGTCTATTTCATCATTTCACCACATCTCTTATACACACTCTCCACAAGGCTTATAACCTTGGGATGTAAACATGGAATCAGCATTAAATGCTGATCCTCCCAATAGAAAAGTAACGTGCACCTAACGCGATAATAATGACTGAGCCCAGGTGGGATACACATATCGCGTGGCCCCATGATGGCTGAGTTGCGAATCAAATAATAATAATAATAAACAACAATAATAATAATAATAATAATAATAATAATAAACAACAATAATAATAATAATAATAATAATAATAATAATAATAATAATAATAATAATAATAATAATAATAATAATAATAATAATAATAATTTGGCGATCCGGGTGGCCGACATCTAGGCAGTCGTGCCGTGGCGATCTCGGACGGAAGAATCGCGGGTTCGAGTCGCGCCTCGAGCATGGATGTGTTTGGGAATATATGTGTGAGTGTCGCCCATTCACTCTTCATTATCATCACCGTTCCATATCCCATACCCTCAGGACGAGCAACCCTGGGGGATAAAAAATTGATTCAGCGTCACATTGTCAAACGATTATGTTAGTGTGTTCATCTATATTGATTCATTTTCACCAAATTACCAGGCAAACAAACCAAGAATAATTCACGTATTGTGTGCAGGAAAGTTCGCTAAGTAGTCGTTTATACATTCCCGCATGTTGTTACACTGTGCTCGCGACTGCCTCTAACCTAAGCAACAAGTTTTTCCGCTGCATATTTCACGCGGATTCAGAGTACGCTTAGCGCCTGGCTGCGGGGCAGAGGTTCGGGGGTCGGGGGTCCTGGGGTCGGGTACGGCAGACGACCTTCCCACTCCGCTACCCCCACCGCCGTCGCTGTTGCGTCCGCCAGCCGCCCGCCCATCGACCAAACGCGCGCGCGGCGGTCCACGATGACGTCAGCAGGGGAGCCTCCACCTGTTCCCAGGCGAGCCGTCCGGGGACGCGGCACGAGGCGGGTCCCGGCGGGGGCGGCGAGGGGCGCGACGGGGCGCGGGAAGACAGCACGAGGCAGGGCGGGGCGCCAGTGGCGGCGGCGGCAGCGTACTACGCGGTATCGACCCGTCCACGTCCCGTACACGTGTCGGCGCCGGAGGAGGGGTCGGGAGGGGAAGGGCGCGAGACGGCCACGCCCGCTTAGCGCCCTTCGCCCCCCGGCGGCCACGCTCGCCATCCGCTCCACCGCCGATGCGCGCTGACCGGGTCACAGGTAGCAAATCTGAGCCGCGAGTGGGCGTTGTCCTACACTGACGTAATGTATGAAGCGGCGCTGCCGAGCTACAAAGGGAAGGAGCGAGTTAGGCGCTTACGCGCGTTCCGCAGACACTCAGCCACGTGCTGGTTGAGCTAGTGTTTAAAATCACAATTATACCGGCTCTATGTTCCCAAACAATTGACAGATTCTTACATCAGCAATATCACAAACATTGCACTGTAATATCGAACCGATTGGACGAAAGAAACTACACCACGCTGAAGGCAGCTGAAGTCTGTAGACGCGTGTGAAACGATTATCAAAATAATCTTATTCTCATCTGAGAAGAAAAGATTTTAAATTTGCTGGTGTTCTATAACGCGGCTATTTCAGAACAACCAATAATAAACGGACTAGGAAAGGAACAGCGAATATTGCGAAGGTGGCAGTGAAGATTGTCTGAAGGATGCTCCGATGTCAAAAATTGTTCATATCGAAGCAATCTAATCGTACCTTAGACTCTACGGTAAGCGGCCCAAACATTTGCACTTTTTTTCGAACAGTTCTACTTCATCCCACAGAGGCTACTCTTTTGCAGATAATATACTGACAATTCCATCATCCAAATTCAAATAAGATATTTGGGCGGAAACACACAGTGGTTAGAACTTCACTCTTGAAAAAGCTTTTCTTCCAAACGTTATTGCCAGGGCCTGGTCACACGAGTTGGAATAGAACTAGGTTTGTAAGGTATTAAGTGACGTGACAAGCACTTCCGCTCTTAACATGTAAGGAGTGTAATTGGCAGTACGAATAGCACTATTTTGTCCTCACGTATATTGGTACTATTCTATGTTATTTTGCAAGGCATAGGGCAATCTCGTTAATGCCTAAACGTGATCACTTTCGAAGTTTGATTGATTACTAGTGTTTCCGGGCGTGTTAAGTACTGAAGTCATTATTGCCGTACGTGTAGGGCATGCTTTTGCTCCGGATATGGCAGTGATCTTGCCCCGCTGGATGACGAGATCAGGCGCCCACCTACCGTAGGCTAGCGGGGTTTCCCCAGCCAGGTATCTCCCACCAGCGAGGTACCGCCCAACCGGTACAAACTAAGCTCCCAACCAGTCTCCCGGCACGAGTGATAGTGTAGCGCATGTTAGTGTGTAAGTAACAGGAGATGATAGAACAAGAAAGAGGAAGGAAAGATCGCGCGTTGTATGTGGCCCGTATGTTAGGGTACTGCTCCAGCATTCGCCTGATGTTCATCGCAAAAAACACGAAAACTACCGATAAGAGTAGCCGATCGCTGGAATTCTCATCCTGACAGCGCCAAAACTCGACCGTCAGGACACGAACCCCAGGATCTCCCGGTCAGAGGCGCTGCAGTGACATCAGTCGAGCCCTGAGCCACCTCTCCCGAGCTTTTGAACACAGATCCAAAGGTTTGCCGCGAATGGCATTATAGCGCTCGCTACTCACGTCACATGGCCCGCAAAGTGTTCTGTGTCGCCTAAACGAAGAAATGTCGGCGGCCTCTGCCCCTGCCTCTTGCGAGCCTCTCGCAGCGGCGAAGGGCCTGCGCTGGGCGCAGAGGGCCCTCCAGGCGGCAAACGAGCCGGGCCCGCGCCCTGCGCCGCCCCTCACCCTCCCTTCCCCATGCGCGACGGCCCTGCTGTCGCAGTTTTTCTCCCCTTCGTGGGCTCCCCCTCGCCCGAGGGCAAGTGAGAACCACGGAAGTAATTACAGGGGTATTGAATTAAAAAAGAGGTCTCTAAGTAAATTGATATGTTTGCACCAACAGAAAGCCAATTTTCACGGAGCGAGAGATTTGGCGAGTGAGAGAACGCTCTTTAATGAGATTTCATACCGTGAGAATAAACAGTGTAAATAATGCGATTTTTACGGAAGTGTTGGCTAACAAACATTGCAACTAACTAAGATATGAAGCATTTCACAAATTGTTGTATTATTACAGTAAGGAGCCACGATTTTTTCTTTAAATTTTGAGAGAATTAAAGATGCCAAATTTTGAAGGCTGTAATATCATATAAGTGAAAGATGATGATTATTATTATTATTATTATTATTATTATTATTATTATTATTATTATTATCATTATTATCATCATTATTATGATTATTATCATCATTATTATCATTATTTAAATTGAAAGTATCATTTGTCAGGATTTCACTTCATCCAAAACACACACAGGTAGGTTTTCCAGGCGTTTAATCAGCTGTAATTCAATGTCTACAGAAAACAACACTAAGCTTCCAGTAAAAAACCCAAGCACGCAAAAAGCATCACATTAACTTGCTAATGCCCATGGATACACAAAAGCAAAATGAATTGGTTTAATGACGTTTGTTGACCGAAATGAGAGCGTAAACCGGTGGCCTAAGTACCAGGGGTAACGAACGAGGCATGAAAAATCAAAACGCGCACCGGCAAAGCTACGTGCCCCGCGAAATCTGCGGGACTGACGAAACGAGCCACTCGGCGCGGGCCTTATCGTCGGCCCGACATCGCTCTGTATTCCGCGCGCGGGTTTCTTTCGCGGCGTGACCGCGCAGGAAATGAAACAAATGTCATTAACTCCGGGAGGCCATTAAGAAGAAAATGGCGCGTTCCCGGGCGGTGACGCGCGGGGGGCCAGGAAACGACGCACGACGCCCCGCATTCCGAGACGAGAGTGAGGCAACGTGGCAAGCGGGCGAGTGGCAAGCGCGTGTGCCGCGACTATATGATCATGATTTATGACCGGGAGACAAGAGCAGGCATTGAGCGAGCGGTGGAAAAAGACGAGACGTGGACGGGAGAGCGACGGCTGCTCCACTGCCTGGCCGAGCGTTCGTTTGCTGTAGGAAGAATCGGGAGGCACACGGGCAGCGTTGGGTACGAATTAACAGCTGCACGCACGTTCCAAAATCCACGATTCAACCCCGAAGTTTGAGGACCTAATAAAGATAACAACGGCAATGAAGAATGTGATGAAATAGTAAATAATCCCTTAACTACACCTGGGTAATGAAAGGGAACTGTTTTTTCTAAAAGAAATTTACTCGAACTCCTCTCGTGTAGTGTTTTCCTCTCTCTTTTTCTTTTTTTATCCGCTTGCAGTTATTTTATTTCTTCGCAAGATGTTTGAAGTCAAGGACACCGGTACATATCCGGCATTACCACGTTGCGTTATGAATTGTAATGAAACTTACATTTTTGTAGGTACAAATGTACAAATTGGAGTTGTTTTGTTATTCTCGCTATCACAAATATAAATAAACATCTTTGTGCTAAAATAAATATTTCATCAAAATTATTTATTTCAGCACAAAGCTTTTTTGCACGCATTGCGGTCATCTTCAGTGCTATAATAATTCAGAAGTGTCCAAATTTCCAAAAGTACGAAGAGAAGAAGAAAGGCACGGAAAATATCTGGAATAACTTTATATAAAATACGATGAGAAAATGGCGAAAATACTTTATGCTGGTTATCCCTCATTTATTCCGACAAAAAACTTTTCTAGTTATTCGAGGAAGTTGTTGCAATGTGTTTCCCTGTGGCGTTATCCTGAAAATTAAGTTTCTATGCTGCTTCTGGGCGCACAATTCAAACACTAGGGGTGCATCGCAGACACGCGTTGGATGGTGCAGGTTCGCTGCGATGAGTGGTAAAAAAAGAAAAAAAGGGGTGGGCAGCGTTGCTCTGGCACGACGCCCCCGGCATCTAGGAAACTTCGAGCCCGCGGAACTCCAAGCAGGAAAATCGCGCCACCGCTTTGTCCACCTTTCCGTGGCCACCACCCCTCCTCAACGACATGAAGTAGCGCAGTCGCAGTGCGAGTGTTTGAATAGCATACTCGGAACCAGCAAAAAAAGACCTACTTTCTCGACAACTATTTTTTTTGTAAAGTAAGAAAAAAGTAAAGGGATTGCATCAACCTTCCTCAATTATCGATACGAGCTTACATGCTTCTTGTCGGAATAATTTAGGGATATAATGTATTTTATAATAATTTGGGGACATACTTTATATTGAAGCGCGGATACTTATTGGGTGTCACCATACAATTTAACTCCACTTACAATTTCCGCGCTTAGTATGAATGCAATTTCTCTTATATATCGTTCAGTCACTCTCTCAAGCTTTGTTGATCCTTTTGCCACAAAGCCCTGTAAATAACTCGTACCACACCTCCCCATTTTCGGATGTCTTCGTGCGAACAATCATCGTCTGCCTTTTTGTATTCTATGTCCACCCAATTCCTTCCACACCACCAACCATTCTTGCTCGCCTCACCTCGTTCCTCATCCCCGTTCTGTTTTTATTCCTGGTTCCTCTCGCGTCGTCCTCCTCCTCCGCCGTCCACAGGCGGACACCCCTGACGCTTCGCGCCGTGGGGTCCGGGGCGGCGGGAGAGGTCGCGTGCGGGGCCCGGTATCGGGCGCGCGCACTCGTCGCGCACGGGGGCGCGGCCCTGCGCGGCGCGGCTCGGCGCGGCTCGGCGCAGGCGACCAGGCTTGCTTCCGCTTCCGGCCTCGCCGCCGCGCAGGGGAGGGAGGCAGCCCGGGACGACCCGCTCCCCGCCTCCTCCACCACCTCTTCGCAGCGACGTCAACGGGCCAACAGCGTCCCTAAAGAACTCGTTTAATGAACGCCTTTGACTGAGGCCGCTTTGTCGGCTGGCGCAGGTAGCCCCTGCCGGCGCCTGCTGCCCGCCGCCGCTGCCAGCGCCCTGGGCGACGTTATTGACTGCGCAGCCAAGAGGAGGTAATTGTGTACCGAGAGGTGGGCGGCGGCAGACGCCCGGGATGCGGAGCTGCTTCTCGGAACAATTTGGAAAGTTGACGGCTCTGACGTCAATATGAAATCTCTTACAAAATTATATCATGACTCCTCGAAGCTTCGTTGAATTGAGTCAGCATTTCGTTTACGGTTTTAACTAATTAACTGCGTATTCAATTATTCTGAGTGCTAAATGCTCGACACTTTAGTACAGAATTTTCATATTGTTAGAAGAAACGTACTTCTTAATATTCGCGTCTTATTTTCAACATTCAAAGAAATGTTTTTATCATTAATTACACGTTTTAAGATTGAAGAAAAACTGCATATCGAAACAGCCATGTCCTCCTAAATTTTGTTTTCCCCGTATATTATATGACGTACTCGGAAGAGGTCAAATCGTTTTATTTAAGTGCTCCAGCAACACAGCTTTTTGCTTCAGCATTTCAGAAGAAGAAAAAAATCTAATATATGAATACCACATATTTTGGTTGTTGATTAAAGTTTTTATAATAAAATGTTTAAATGTAAAATTAGAGCACTTTCATTTATTTTATTCACTTTTCAAGAGATGCGACAGTGATATATAAACAAATTCAAATATCCTCGCCACAATGTTCGACGCTGGCGCTACTCTCCAGCTGAATGAGAATTTCCCGTCCGATCAACTCGAAATTTCCAACCAAAAGTTTGCATTCACACATTTATCACCATTCTGTTCACACACAAATATAGAATTTCCTATTCATATTCACCCTCCCTTGTCAATCACCATTTGCAGATTTCAGAGTGTCAGATTCGAACACACCATCGGAATTTTGTTTCGACTGCAACAAAAACGAGCGATAGAAACATAGGCATCCTATCTCTCGCGCCCACTCGAGGGCTTCAATTTATAGATCCATCACGTTCCCTCACTCATTTACACGCTCCGCCGCACGCGCCCATCCTCGCACACCGGCGTTGTTCCAGCCTCCGCCTCCGCCCCACGACGCACAAAGGCTGCTTAATTATCAGTGATTCATCCCATGAGTGGCCGGCGCTAGCGCTAGGGCTGCGCGGCTGCGGTCGGGCCGGGCCGAGTCGGGCCAGGCCTGACAGGGCAGGCGTCGCCGAGGGCGGGGGCGCTGGGTACACGGGCTGACCGAAGCAAGCGCGTGCCTGAGGGCAGAGCCGATGCACGGGCGGTGCGAGGGAGAGGGGGAGAGAGAGAGAGGGGGGGGCGTTAATGCCGATACCGCCCGGCGTTTGCACACGAGACGCGCGCGTTGCTCACGCGCCGGCGATCTGCAAATGTTATTCCTGCGGGAGGGGGAGAGGGACGGCGAGGGATGAGGCAGGTGCAGGGAGGAGAGGGTCGTCAGCGCGAGTGTGCAATAGAGATGGCGTCGGGAGGTCGAGCACGCCGGACTGGTGAGCGCGAAATGCTATTCGCACGGAGGAGCTCCGGCAAACCCAAAGGGAGTAGGGAGTTAATTGGCGAGTTACCCCTATAGATCATGAGAACATAAATGCAATTTTAGGGGAGTGTGCGACCCAGCTTGCGATAACGCGTTCATCTGTTTTGATTGTTGCTAGGGTGAAACAAGGAGCATTCATATCACATCGTAGCTCCCGAGGTTTGAGTTGTTTCGGTTGTGAACTCTCGACGGTCCTGTGCAATGTTGGAAATGTGTTTCCAAAGCTACAATATCAATATAGTAGTTAAAATTTGCGTATTGTTAATAATGGTAAAGACGACAATATGACGAAGATACGACAGAAAGAATGTATGGGGCTGAACGCACATGTATAGATGTTGAGAGGAAAGAGCCAGATATACTAATTTCTCTAGAGTGACTAAGGCGGAGGAGGAAGAGGAGAACGAATAAGTTGAAGAAATTCCGCTTCGTTATCTCCACTTGCAACAACTCATCTCATTTCACTCTTATTTTTACAGCGTGATTGCAAGCACTATTTTATTTCTCAGAATCTGCGGTCAGTCATCAACAGCGGAAGGGCCACAAGACAATCGTGGCAGTGAAGGCCGACAGACACTATTGCTGCATTGCGTGACGAATGTGAAGGTCTCGGTCGTTCTACTTTCATTCTCGCGGAAAGCCGCAATTAGCAATGGGCTTAAACGCTTCGCGTTAAACATATTCCGAAATAATCTCTTCGAATTGTGCCCGCCATGGGCCTACAAAAAAGAAAGGAACAAGAGTTCGCACAATTATTTTCATAGCACTTTCACAAGTAACACAAGTATTTTCAGAAAAAAATCATCACACATTTCTTACGCGAACTGTGGTTTTCCAAGATAGCTTTGCAGTTTGTTGATGTACTATTCATTTAAGCACAAATCGCTTGTGGCCCGAGTGAACTGAGAAAGTTAACTAATGTGTAGAATTCAACTTAACCTTTTGCAAAAAATATATCCACGCCATGTACGATCATTTGAAATCGTAACCATTTTTATTTAACAATAGAGAGGAAATTAAGTTATCATATACAGGTAGTTTTAATAGGGATGTTGCGATATGTTTAAATCATAACACTAGGAACAAAACTTACTCCACAAAGTTCAAAATATTTTTCAGAATTGCTTCACATTTAAGATTTTATTATTGCGAACTTGGTTACGTAAGAAACTTTTGTCAATACATCTCGCGATGTTATTTGCTGAAATGTAAGACTTGGCACAAGAGCTGTTTGTTATCATTAGAGAAAAGAATGAGAATATAACCTACAATCTCTATATTGTGAGCAGTTTAAAATTCCAAGGAAATTCAACAATTCTTTAGCACTTTTCGTACAAGCAGCACGCGGTACAGGGCAGACAGCTGATTTCTCTAACGCCGCTATTTTTGCGGCCCAACTGCACGCACGGCCTCGAATAAACCAAGAGCTGCGGTTGCCCTAAACCGAGCCTGCCCGCGAGCGCAGGCGGGTGTTCGCTTGTTTACAAATACGGCGGCCAGTGACGTTATTTTCGGCGGCAGCAGGTCGCAATTCACGAGTTGCTGCAGGCGAGCCCGATGAAGAGGGGCGACGGGAGGAGCAGCGGGGCCGGGCTGGGCGGGACGGGGCGTGGCGGGGCATGGCGGTGGCGGGGTGGAGCGCCACGGAGCGGCGCGGGGCGGCGCGGGGCGGCGCGGGGCGGCGCGGGGCGGCGCGGGGCGGCGCGGGGCGGCGCGGGGCGGCGCGGGGCGGCGCGGGGCGGCGCGGGGCGGCGCGGGAGGACTGAGCGGACGGGGGCGGGAGAGGGCAGGGGGAGGGCAAGAAGGAGCGGAGCAGGACGGGGCGCGGTGAAGTAGACAGGGAGATAGGAGAGGGCCGCCGAGGGGCACGTAGGACTGGGAAGGGGAGGGGGGCGGGTGTGATGCGAGCGCGGCCAAGAAGAATCGCTCAGTCCCTGTGGCGCCGCAGGACTCGACGCGTGCCAGCGGACGCCCCTAATGAGCGAGACTCTTGGTGCATTCGCAGAAATATAATACGCATGCGCCGACCCCCGACCGAAAGAAAGAAACGACAAAGCTAAGGCGGTGGGCTAAGCTTTGAATACGCAGAAATTCTCGAACGAAAGCTCACTTGCGTACCAATTGCTGATCGTACCAATAGTGCGATTTTATATGATTCATATAGTTTGAGAAACTCGGCGTTGGAATGCTCATAATCCAATGTTTAGTGTCAACTTATTTTGAACAGAAATAGTATATGTAATCTCGTAAATTTTGAAAAGAACGTTAAGATACGTTATTTTTCAACTTTTACCAAAGCATCACCTACAGGCAATATTTTACATTATGTATTTTGATTATGATATTTACGTTGACACGTTAGGCCATAAACACGACTAACTCTCCTTTTACCAAAACACACAAGTTCATTACAGCTTAACCAAATATATTTTCTGCGTCTACGACACTAAAAGCTACTAATATTTGAAGATCCAAACAATTTCATTTCCCTTATTAACTTCAAAATCTCATTAAGTATTTCACTCGACCAATACACATACTACCCTGATAGTGTATCTAAAAAATTAACATTCCTGTGAGCTGTTAAATCACATTGTCCCCCTCACGAAAACAAACATTCGTCTGTGTATTATTACTGTAATAACGAAACCCAATAAAAATAATTTAAACAATAGTCTCAGCATTTGTTATCTTTTTCGTTTTTATCTCCAACTAAATATTCAGAGGTTCCATTTACGCACTCATATGTACATATAGATCCTTGTATTCAATAAAGTATCATACAATAAATAAAATGTTCAAACAAAATTCCGTTACTGGAACATGTTCTATCAGGCAATAGTTAAACACTTTCGTTATTAGTTTACACGACTTGATTACGAAGGTGATAGTGACGCTGTAGTCGAGAAACGAGTATTTTCCAAAAGAAACTTTCAGAAAATACAAAATGTGATCCACGGCTTTACGATGTTCGGTTCGATCAGTTGAAAGCACCTTTCCATCCAAACTACCCTAAGCCAACGTGTAAATATGTAGGCAAATGCTTCGTCATGCCAATCTTTCCATGTCATGCCCGGGCGAGAACGCCCAACGTTGTCCCAAACTTGGCACGCAGTAGCTTTCCCCCAATCGCGGGCGCAGTACGTGTTTCGATCACAAGGCGCCAGCAGCGGCTGGCCCAGCCGTCACCGCGCGCTAGGCGGTCGCGGCCCTGGCCTACTTGCGAGCGGCGTTCCGCGGGGACGCCACGGCACGGTACGACGCGGTCCCCGCCCTCATCGCCAGCCCCGCTCCCCGCCGCCCCGCGCCTCGGTCCATAGCCCCCCTCCCCCCTCGCCGAGGCTTACGTCGCCGCCAGCCGCGTCATATCGCACACAGCCACGCCACGGCCTCCGCCCACGCGGTTGCGCCGATGCAGCCCGCCGAGGCTGCCGCTGACGTCGCGTCGGCTCGCGAGCAACCGACACTAGCGCCCACCTCATCGCCGGTGCAGCTGTTTACGGCAGCTAAAACGCATCTTTGTGAGAGAAAAAGTATTTAATCTGTATCTCACAACCCGTTAGCAGACGGTAGTTAGAATGAAGGCATTTGTATGCAAAAAGGAAAATATTACATTGAACTGATGACTGATTAAGTCAATTATGTGTGCCGTTATGTAGTAAACGTCCAGATTACAACCGTAAATTGAATAGCTCTTTGAAACGACTTTTACAAACTGCCTGGATGCACCACACAGAAAACTGGAACTGCGAACAAGTGTGTTTCTCAGGGAAAATAATTCTCTTCTGGAACTATTTTTCTATCTCCTCAAGCCATTATCTATCGCGTGCATAATGTAGAGCTACATCCCGAAAGCGCTGCATTATGAACACAATTGTAGTTTTCCTCTCATAAAAAAAAGGTCTGGGCCAAGATACAACTATTCGATCACTAGGTCATCCTCTACAGCAATATGTGCAAATCAGACGCAATTGTATGTCTGTACTGATGATTTCTCGTTAAAAAACAACCTCACTGCGTTACGAAAATCACGGCGCTTGCTTCCCTACAAAGAACGAACGTTCTCTCATCCGTATAAGAGACGAGATTGCTAAAAATAATAGAAGTTCGACATATCTGGTTTAACCATACACTCCATTTCTAAACGTTTACGACCTTCATCTGACCAACAAACAGCCATCATCCACGTGTCACGGCTTGTTTTGCGAGTATTCTCTTGTCAATTGTCACGTAACGTCATTTAAGCAATCAACAGTTCACTTGCTACCGGTATTGACGTCGCTCAACGACAGCACCGCCGCCTCACCACGGCAGTTACTTTGCAGCCATCGCCCCCGTCGTTATACTCGCCCTCGCCGGCACCACACACTAGCCCGCGGGGGCCACGGGAGGGGGTGCGGGTCGCGCGGGGGCGTCACAGGCGCTTTCGCCCGCGGCGGAGCCATGACGTCACGCCAGGAAGGGCGCGCCGCGCGCTGACTCACCCGGTGAGACGTGGTGGCGCGAGCGCCGGCAGGGGAGGGGGAGACTGGGCTTTGCTGGGGAGCGACGCGGGGGGCGGAGAGCGGAGGCGACGTGCTTGGCATTCCAGGTCGGCCGCCGACGCCGATTCGTAGCCAAAGCCACTGAGCTGGTTACGCCGACTTGGTCATCGCGCACTACGCCTGCATTCGAAAATTTTAGAAAAGTTCGATCGCTTTTTAGACTATTGTAGGCATACACATGAAATCAATTTCGCACGATGAAAGTAATGCGTGAACTGAATTGCGGATGTTATACGTACAATGAATGGAGAGAACTTTAAATGACGATTTTCGAGCAGAGGTGACATTTCTACAAAGGCAATTAAAAATCTCCGTCGAAGAAATACTACACTCACGGGAATTAATTGAAGCTAATATCCAACCAACCGTGCTTTGCCTCAAATTTAGATGAATGCCTGAATGTGTCTAATGAAAGTGTCATATTTTGCACAAACATTTATTGTGCCTTGTATCTTCTGTACAATCAAAATATGTTGGTGCAATTACGTGATGAAGCACCGAAACAGTGCACATCTTATTCGGAAAATGAAAGAAAATATCGTGATTAGTTTATGAAGATTTTTATACATAACGCACTAAGGAAAAAATATAGATCAACTAATCTAACAAATACCATCTCACTCCAGTTTATGACTTCAATATTTTAAAATGAACGACAATAAACCCATCTAAGCTTATCTATCGATACACAGAAAATACGATCTAATATTAATACATTCTTCATTCAAAACAAGACACAAGCTCCATTTTTTTCCATCACGCTTACGATCAATAGGACTAACAAGCTTACTGAAAGCGGTTTCTTAATCGGAATATTATATAATTACATAAAATAGCAGGGAGGTTGTAACTTTACTACTGCTTTCAGCAAGCTAAGAATTACAAATCGGGCGGGCAGAAGAAATGGGAATTCCCATTTGAATGGAATGACGGAACAGATTTCAGGACTACACTCCCGGGTTCAATGAAATGAAACCCGTTTAAACGATTAGATCACCTGCGGTCAGCGAAAGTGTCGGCGCCGAGCTAAATATCCGTACGATACTCGTTACTGTCAGGCAGCGAGCGCCTCTGGGCGCCAGGACGCTACGAGAGGCGACATTCGTGCGACGTCGGGCAGACGATTCAACATTCGTGCGACCTGGGCGAGCCATCAGGCTTCTCCTTTTTCAGAAGCAGACATAACGATTAACGCCACGCGCAACGATCACGAGAAGCAACACACGCGGACACTTGGACGCACCTCATGGGCAAGAAACAACCAACAATGGACTCTCGGAACTACGATTGCTGAATGACAGGAATTTTAGAAAAAAGAGCTTTAATATTTTCAGTTTTACATTTCATATGGCCTTAAGGAACAAACTTAAGGCGAGCACGAAAAAAAAAAAGTTTGAAACAGATTTTTAAACGTAATAGTAATACAAGCAGATCGAGTTCAACTGAACAGACCGAACTGAAACGGGAATACAATGACAGAATACAGCACAATTGTTATCTCCATTGGCTTGGCGTTTGAAAATCTCAAGAGCCCTTGAATTCTGTTTACTTTTGCCATACTTGTTTTCATTTTGCCTAGCAGCTACTGTTTATTAGTATAACAGGACAATGTTCAAATATGCTACACAGTCAACACGAGTGCAATGTGCACTGACAATTGTTTGCACCAAGATCTCAACACGATACCAGAAAAGAAAAAGAACAATGTCACAAGAATCAATATACCTACACAAAAGAACAAGGAAAATATTTACATAAACGTCAATCATAATAATGCTTTGTTTACTTAACTCTACAAAAAACCGAATGGCAATGAGAGCACATGCCAACTAATCGTCCGTGACACAAAAGGCCGATCGTTCTAACCGCAGCTTAAGCAGAAGTACTTGCAGAGTTGTCACGACAATCCTCCAGACGCGAAATTAAGAAGCACAAATTAGTAACTAGTGTACTGTCTGCGAACATTGCTTACGTAGTAAGTAAACGTACCAAATATTTGGAATTCCCTCAAGATCACACAACAATGCTAGCACGTGACACAGTCATGTCTTTTCAGTAGAACTATCCTAGCATTCGCCTGGATGAACAAGAGAAACCACGAAAACTCCGGTTAGGATGGGCGGCACGGGGATTGAACCCGGGACCTCTCTAAAGCGAAGTCAGCACGTTACGCCCAGAGCGACTTCGCTCTGTGTTAACCTCTTAAGAACCTATAACTACCAGCACGTCTTCTTCGTTCGACAACAGAATAGCAGAGGCAATTATCACGAAAGCGCCCGCGCGCGCGAGGGAGAGCAATTTTCAGCGCACTCCCTTGTCTGTACTCCGCATGCCCACAGGGAGAGGGTGGGAGAGGGGGCGAAGGAAGGGAGCAGCACGCCAAAGGGGCCGCGGCGAGTGGGGGCCCAGCGCGCGGAAACCCAGAGGCATTTATGCAAAACCCCGCGACCGGAACGCGCGCCACTGGCCTGGAACAAGGGCTCCGGCGGCGGGCGCGTCTGCCGGCGCTGGCGCTTGCACTAGATGCATCCGTCGCGCTGCCGCCGCTGACCTTTTCAGTATTCCGCGGGTGAGTCAACCGCCGCGGGGCCAGCCACTCACGCCGTATCGTTACTGGGTGAGTTATGCCAACGGGACTTCATTGCATATGACGGCATACATCATTTCCGCCCTGCCCCGTCCCGCGCGCGCGCGCTGTCGCGTGCGAATCCGCGCACACGCGCTATTGATTTAGATGGGCTCATTCAACATCGTTTGCGATGCTTTAGCCTTACGAGTCGGGGGCTGTCAACAGAATAAGCACTATTTCCCCATATAATGGCACATGAGCTACAATTTACCTATTTCCAAACACGTTTGTCACACTTTTTCTTCATCCTAAACCGAAACCCATTGACGGGCGAGAGATTTTAACCGTGAACTACTTTTCCTTAAATACATTTTTTTGCCTAATTTAGGATACGTTTTACGTAAATACCAAAAAAAATCATCTTAATTTTTTAGAAATTCGAATTGCATGGCAAATATTGTTTCAAATTGATTATTAGCCCGTTTGTGGTCTTGGAAGTCTGGCAGGTGCCGCGTCTTGGCTGAGTAGACTGCCTGCGGAAGCATCCACTTACATCAAACATGGCTATTGAAACAGGCGATTTCTACGAAGAGAATTAAATACCTAAAATTTCGTCGAGGACAATGAAAAGATTCGAAGAAATGTAATGCAAGACATGCTTTATCAAATGTCTGAAGGCAATAAGATTTTTCAAACTTTCTTGCACTTGCTCAAATCCCAGGTAACACTTGGCGAGTCACGGTGAACATAAATACATAAAATAAATTCCGCCCAGACGCTGAACTTCTTAAACAAACTTTTGAAATATTCTTTTTAAACACCAGCAGCCACGCACGACTTCCGATTGCCATCGACAAGGCAGACTCTTCCGCCACGTTCTCGGAGACGCGCTTCGACCAAGCCGCTGGAGCTGCGCTTCCGTCGAGTTCATTAGGAGCTGTTACGCGAACTGACGCAGGCGCATTAGTGCCGTGCCTTGCGCACACTCGCATGACAGTCGCGCGGCGCCGCGCCGCGCCTCGTCGCGCAACGCAACAAAAAAATAAAGGCCACTCCAGCCACCCGCGCGAAACGCCAGGGGATGACACTCGGCGAACAGTATTGCATCGCCAGGCCGGTGATCAGTAATTTTAAGGGTTGATAAAATCCACCTGAAGGTTTGAATGTAAAGAAGTAAACATTTGGTAATGGATAAGCTTATTCCAGCCAACTCTTTATGATTATTCCATAATTTGCACTGCAAAATTTTGAATATAGGTTTACAACAATCACACATGTTTCTTTTTTCACGATTTCTTATGTAATTATTACACATGATTCTTCTAACTGTAAACTAAAATTGATTAATACATAGTATATCTCTAGTATTAGCTCATCAGTATTCCATAAATAAATTGATGCTCAATGGTTCGTTCGCTCGATGCAGATGTAGCCAAATGTCACTGGACTGTCACTTTGGTACGTCCTGCGAGACTGACACGCTTTCAGACCTTTACCTCATGGCACACTGAAACCTTTTAATGTTGCTTGAAAGAAAACAAAGCATTAAAAGCAAACGAATCCTTCCCAAAAAATCAATATTGTTACGCAGGTAGGATAGATTTCATTCAGTTTGGGTGACGCTATTTAAGATAACGTTCCCTCTAAAGCTGGAAGGTAGCAATATACGGTTGTAAAGCCTAAACAAATTAAATAAATCCTCCGTGCACAGAACGTCTGGGGCGAGAACGGAAAAGAATTCTCGCAGAGACGCACCACCCTGAGCGGGTTGGGGGCAGGCGCTTCCGGTCGGGAGGCAGGGTCGCGCCGCACACGACGGGGCGCATCGGGCCGTGCGACGTGTCGAAATATTTACCCAGTGGCCAGGCGCCGCCGATTTGTCAGCTCATCTCACGCACCGGACGCAGGGGGCCGGGAGAAGAGGAGGCAGGGGAAGGCACGACGAGATGAGGAAGGGGATACGCGGGTATTCCTGGTACAGGCCTACGGGTGCGAAGCTTTGCTGGCCGGTCGGTGCCACGATAAAAGAAAAAAATAAATAAATAAAAAATAAAATAAAATAAATTTTTTTTTAAAAAACGGTGAAAAATTGAGAACATAAATAATTAAGGGAATGATAAAAAACAAAAAATGAAAAATCAGTTTTCGTCGTTTACTGACGCAATTGTCAAAATCTTAGTTGTTTTTTTTCACGTTCAAATAAAAATATTGCGTGTGTTATAGAATAAGGCACAAATTAACTCTGGGCATTGTGCAACAGGTTCAATAATAATTTAATAAAACGAAAGACAGATAGTAGATTTATCATTCTTCACGAGGATTTTACCTCAAAATAATTTTTTTTTGTGCATTTCTGAAGTACATAGTCCAAGAAATAAGTAGGCGATTTTTTGCAAATTCCATTGCTTTCCGCTTCTTTCAGACATTGAAATATCAAATGTCTTTGAAGTTGAGAAAAATATTTCACTCTTTCCTTGTGTCATGCTGAGAAAAAATGTTTTTTCTTCCGCAATTTCTCCTCGACTTGCTACTTTTTTTTACTGGTACTGAACATTTATAGAACTTTAGAAGGTCTTGTCTAAGTTTCAAATGTACTTTCTATCGTCTACTGACTTTAGAGAGTACAGTATACTGTGTTTATTGGCGAATGCAAGGTTATACATTTTGGGCCATTTACCCCAAATATAATTTTTCTCCATTCAATGTAACTTTTCTTTAAAACTACTCAAGAGATTGGTGTATTTTTTCTGTACTTATTTGAAAAGATCTACAAAAAAACTGGATGAATTAGATGTGCCATTGATTTCTATTATTTTAAAAAAAGGCTTTTTTAGCAAAAAAAATGAAGTTTTCAAAAATATTAATTTTTGTAAAAGTCGCTTTATTCGATAAAGATTAATAGCACATAGTGACCTTTCTGCCAAATATAAAATTGGTATATGCGGACAATCAGAGAAAAGATACATTAATTATCAAAAGGTGAATATTTGTTGAATTTAAAGAAACAATTATAATTGTCGATAAATTGTTTTTTAAGTCTAAAAATTGCATTTTAGTCACTACTCCTAAATAGTGTATGGTAAAATTCATTCACATAGACGTACAATATTGTATGTTGTACACATTTTACCATAAACGAAATATGAAACTCAACATTAACTCTATAAAGAAGTATCACTATTCACTACGACCTTTTGGTATCTAATCCTGATGAAAAACCTCTCTCGAGGTGAATCCTTTCCCACACTTCCAAGCGACAGAATGGCCCCGTTCTCAGGCCTATTTCTCTTCTGAATGGGCCCCGCCTTTACGCCCGGCTCGTTCCTAAATAGGGCGCTACGTGCCGACGACGAAAGACGGCGATCCGCCCAGCGTTGCCATGGCCCCGTCGCGCCAGGCCCCGCGCCTGACCGCCCGCCAGACGGAACCAAAGGCTCTCCGCCCGCCTTTCTTCTCTCGCTTAATAAGCAGATGTATTGTACTGAAGTAACTACTGTCACTGGGTAGACTCTTTTAGTAGGCCACAAGTGGGCCTGCATTCGGCGCCTGACAAGGTCAAGGTCCACGTTCATCAACGAACAAACACGACGCTATTGCCATGCAAGGTCGTAACTCAGACATCGAGAATGTGTGAAGACGATGAAACAGGAGGATCCGAGGCTTTGGACCACGACAAACCAATACACGGCAAAATTCCCTGAAGTGAAACCAATATTTACAAATGTGAAAATGAATAGTACGTTATAAGGAATAAAACTGCGAGAAAACTACTTTTTTTTAATTAAAAAAATATTGCATATTAACGAAGCTGGGGATGCTAATTTCACATTAATTACTTCGTAGATTAGTAATAACTTTTTTTATTGCAAAGCTAAAACGAAGATTACAAGTCATAAAAAAATCACTTATAGACGGGCATTCTATAACAGGCATTTTATGCGTATGTGAACAAGGTATCGACAAGATATCGATTTTATGAGCACCAAACCTGATTTTCAATTCACCAGTTATCTTCAGCAGTAAATCGTAAAAATACCCGAAACTAATGGTAACACATAATATGTGCATGAAAAAGCATTACACCAAACAATTATAAATACCGCGAATATAAACTATAAACCAAAGGAAACAATGCAAACTGTATTTAAAAAAAATCGGAGTGAATCGTTACTCGCGCAGTGGGGATATAACTTCACAAACTCTATACAAAATGCGCAAGAGACACAAAAAGAGTATGAAATCATGTTTGATTGTGATGGCTCATGGTCGATTACTAAGAAGTAATTAAAGAAATTCGAACAAAACCATGCGAAATAAGAAATGACACATCATGGTAAAATTCTCGAGTTATTTTTCGCTTTTTTCTCAAAATAACAACTGACTGCAACTATGATTCACAAAAAGTTTACGAGTTTTGTTTAAAAGCATTGAATAAGATAAATATTGACTATGACAGATAAAATCTACAAATTAAAAAGAAATGATTTTTTTTTAATTTCCTGTTTATTTTGATCCTCAATATCATTATTATTCTTGTCTGTATTCAAACCATTAATTATAATGTCAATTTCCAGCAAAAAAAATATATTTTCCAAACTTCCTTACGTTTTTTCTTTAATGTTCTTATACCTGATTTATCTTCTAATATCGCATGATACGTCCCACGTGAAGTGGACGCAATTATAACCATGCGTATTTCATTTGTTAGTCGATACCACGTTCGTCATGAAATAGATTATTTGACAATTAATCGGAAACCTACAGATTCCCTTACTATGTTGTAGGATTTATGAGGATCATGCGTTTACGATTTTGCTCGGCATCAATTCACAGTTCACTAATATACGAATAGTTGAAGTTTTATCATAGAGATTAAATAGCGAAAGGAATTTAGAACAATTCGTAAACGCATATTCCGTCTGTGAAAAGTATATATTAACATTTATAAACTGGCATAAAATAAGGATTCGCATAAAAAAAATGTCAGCGGATAATGCAAGCATCTTTCCTTTACGTTAATACACAAACCCTTGCCTCATTAACGACCCACTACCGTTCTATTTTGGTATAATCGCCGCATTGAGAACGCACTCGAATGGCGCACGCCAGCAGCGAAACGCCGGAGCGCGAGGCAACGAGCGGCGAGAAAGGTGCTAATCGCGTGCTTGACGCGCCGCGGCACGCGACTAGAGTACGGCAGTGAGCGGCGCCGCCCGAGCAGTGGAAGTGGGTTGAAGGAAGAAGGGGCAAAGCGCGGAGGAGGGGACCGAAGGCCTCGACGCGACGAGGGGCAAAGAACGTCATCGGCAACAGCAGAGGGATGGGGAAACGACTCCGCGAGTTGAGAAGGTCGCTAAGTGAAATGGAGCAGAGTAGCCAAACAGGAGCAGCGAATTCAAATTTGTTTGCACATGGCAGGCATGAAAACAATTTCATTTCCCCCTGAAATTATATCACTAAGTGAGTTTGTGTAGAGACAGAAGATTCACAAAATAACACTGGGTGTCATTAGATTATCTGCAACACTCTTACGTGTTTTCGGGCAATGCATATACTTTGTCATTTCCTCTCTCGAAAGAAGAATCATTCATAACTTATTTCCTTGTCTATAACTTGCATGTCATCTAAAATAATTTTTGAGCAGTTGCATTCAATAATCATTTTAAAATTCTGATAACTGATTTTTCTCACAGAGCTCTTAGGGTGCTCTTCTGAGATACACATGGGTACCATGGCACGGCTACCAACACGGAAATACACCATTAAGTGTAAGACGAACATGTATTAGTGAAATTAATGTAAAATGTCGAGTCTGTTGAAGGGAAAATGCAGAATCTGCATATATATGGTTAGATGGTAGCAGAACGTCACATAGGCGGTGGTAATATCAAGAGAAAATGCGAAATAGATAAATGAAGATCAGAACAAATTGCGAGGGTTCTAATGAACACGAAGGCAAACAGAAATGTAAACAAGTGCATGAAGTGGCAAGAAAAGTAAAGGTAAATACAAGAGAATACGCATTTCTATAATCCGCGTATCGTGCCAAGATCAAGTAATGTGAAATAGCCAGTCTTTTGGTGTCACAATTCCCGGTTTTCTTTGAGAGAGGGTGTCACTACTTTCGTTTTATTTTATTTTTTTTTTATCCACACTACAACTCTGAAATTGAAACATTACAAACCTCGAGTTACATTTTACAGCAAAGAAAAAAATGAGAGTTACATCTGGCCCTCACAAATAGCTGGTATTTTCGTATTGTTTTTATTACCATAGACATAATTAGACTCGTATCTAGGGCTTGAACGTGTACTTTTGATTTAAAAAATGCATTTCCTCATAGAATCACCACCTTCCTCATCGCTACGTGCCTACAACAAGTGAGCAACCGCCAATGGCGGCGACAGATAAACTGACATTTCCAATTAAGCGCAAGATAGTGAAACGCGGCCTGCCTGTCAAAAGCACTGTTTACCACAAAACAGGAACGGGACTAACATGGAGATTCAATTTGCGCCTTTTTCGCTTGAGCAGCAACGCGCATCAACCGTGGGCCGCGCGTCTGCGCTCCGCCAGGAACTGCCAACAACCTGCCACCAGCAAACTCTGGCAGCAACAGACGGATATTACTTCACCAATTTAGTAGCACCGAATTGTGTCACATGTACAGCACGGTGGAGGTTCTCAACTACTCGCACTCTGAAACCGCATCAGTCGCGCACGATTTTTCGCCAAATAGGCCAAGTTCTCAGTTGAAACAATTTTCGCATTGTTAACTTATTTTCTCTGCTTTCGAGTACCTTAAAAAAATCAGGCATTATATTATGAGTGCGTCATAATACTCCTCTGACAAGAAAGTTATTTTCTTTGTTCAGAGATAGATATTCTCGAAATGAAGTACCGTGATTTTGACATCATTTATTTGAAGGTATATGAAAACCACTGCGACGCAGAATTGTGGTTTCGAAAATAGTGTACAAGATTAGCTTTTTATCTCATGATTGCAGGATAACTTCAAAGTACAACGTATCCCGTAAATTTATCTCGCCATTCATTAACGCGTAACTGCCTGAGAGGCATTATTACCACATTCCGTAAAGAACGCCAGTTAACTAACTCCCAATTATCTTCTGGATTAAGTAGGAGTCTCATATTACCACCATACGATAATCGAGTTTGTTATCCACCACTTCCTTGAGGAATTTGCGATGTTTGGCAATGCGTTCTAGTTCTTCAAAGCATTCATAGATTGTAGCAGTTCTATTTATTCGTTATTTTCTCGTGCAATACTAATTTCTTGCGTGTTTGTTACGGACCTCTTCGCTCCTCGTTACCAAACACTTCGATTAAAGATAGTAGAAAGATGATGTTGGGAATATTGTGGAGTCGAATAACAATATGATTGTGATGAATCATTCGCTTTACTTCTTTATTCTATCGCAAACTAGAGGCCTTTGCAATTTGAATACCTAACATGGAGGAATAAATTACAGTTTTTTGAATTATTTATTTCAAATGAGATTCAACATTTTCTGTTAAACGGAATACAAAAAGGCTTCATTACAATAATGATTGGAAACTCAATAATCTGAATTTCTATTCAAACTCATGGCTAATATAATTACTCACATGTATCTTTATAACATAACCTTACTTAATTTGCTTCGCTGAAATAAACGTACGTGAGGAACGAAAGGGAACTGCATTTGAATAATTCTTGAGATTCCCAACCTTAAAAATAAAGTCGCTCTCTGCGCGAGAATTTTATCCTCAGAATCTCTTTTATATCTTTCTTACTACATTGGACGAGCCGCCATTTCGGAAATGAATCTGCAGATAACCCGTAGATAACATGCTACTCCTTACTTCATTCTCCGATTAACTTACCTTCCAGATAAACCTCTCACTTTAACCAGTAGTCATAACACGATGTTCGATCGCAAACTTTCGGATACCTAAACCCGGAACTTTAGCCTAAGGTGGCAACACAGGTCCTTACAAACACAAGTGGGTACCAGTAATGTTTCCTTCGTTACGACCCGAAACTTTAGCCTAAGGTGGCAACACAGGTCCTTAGAAACACAAGTGGGTACCAGTAATGTTTCCTTCGTTACGACGTCAGGTGATTAACACTATATATATATATATATATATATATATATATATATATATATATATATATATATATATATATGAATTTAAAATACACAAACAATAGGATTTCATTGTGTTTACGCTATTTTTAAAAAAAATTCTGATTTATAGTGCACAGAATGAAGCTACAAAAAATATGTTTAAAGAAATTTCTGTAACAATAAAACAATACTTCAATTTAAAAATTAGTAATTTCTCCACCGATATGAAACGATTTCACGGAAAATATAAAATGCTTCGTACTTTTATTCACATCAGCAATGCAGAACGCCACGTGCTTGTGATTTAAAACTGATCTACTTGGCAGGGCAGAACCCATCAATTTAGGCGATATTGAAAATCATTCAAACCATCCCACACCGGCGTCTATCGGAAGGTCAAGGCGAGCGGGGCGCAGTGAATGAGCGCCGCCCGCTGGCCCGCCCCGCCCACGGGGCTCGCCCGCGCTCCCACTCATCACGCAGGCGCGGGCTCAGGTGGCTCCAACGACAGGATCGGATTTTTAGAGGCTGCTACGGTAAAGGAATACCGGTTCCCCCCGACCGAGACCGGTGACCCACCCACCTCCCCAGACCAATTACCACTGCCGGAGCGCCGCTAACGGAGACGGCCGCCGCGCCACCGCTAGCGGATATCCACGCGGGCCTCCGGCAGGGCGCACGGACGACGACGCTGCAACGGGCGTCATCGGCGGAGGTTGGCAGGCGGAGTAATGTAATTTCCCTTTCAACGAATAACAACGTAGTGTACATGTGGACATTTATTATGGTCGCTGCTGAATACAATATTAATACGCTAACTATAGAAGATGGATTCTGGACATGGTACATTTATGATATATTATTCCGTTCCGATTTAAATCTAACAAATAAAAAGCAATGTTCGTTTGTATTGTATGCGCTGCCGTGCTGTTCATCCGATTGCTTTAAACCTTTGTCAACTTATTGCTCGCACTCGTGCGAAGAATATAGACATAGTACAATGGGAATGTGCGTATGTCTGTCGCACATAGATGGGTGCGTCTACGCTGACTCAAGCGCCCCTAACTAAGCTCTACGATACCCGCCGCACCCTCAAGTGTTAAGCGCTTCTTCGCTGCATATTCTGTGATTGTGAAATATCGGCTGGAATTGTTAATTGAATGTTATTTCGGAGATGTAAATTAAATTTTTCAAAGACAAGAGTCGTAGCGAATAGATGTCCACACTTGAGGGAGAACGGATTAACAAGAAGATGACAACCACGTCCAAACCTGGACCTAGAACAAACCCATACTCGCGAGAAAGCCTTTCATCTATTAATTTCTTTACAGAGTGTTGCGTAAAACGTGATTAACAATCACGTGACGAGTCGCGTGCGAAGTGTAATGCTCTGAACTAGAGAAGCATTGCTGGGTTCACTAGTGTTCTATAAAATTTTACGTAAGTACTGACTTTCTATGCTGTCTACCAGAAATGCATTTTATTTCCCATTCACTCTAAAATTTTAACAATGTAACAAAATCTATAAGGTTTTAACACTTGGAATAACTTGCAACTTGCATTTCGATTTAACCGACAAAACAGAGTCAAAATCCCACACCGCGAAAAGCTCGAGCAGGACACAATCAGCGGCGAAACCTGTTGCGGAGCGCGTAGGAGGGACCGCCCGCGAGTTGTGCGGTTGGAAAGCCCCGCACGAAGAGCTTGGCAATCAGGGTAAAGAAAGACGCACCGGCCAGAGAAGCAGCCGCCCAAGTGCAACCCTGTTAGACGTAATCAGAAGCTGTATCGACCGGCGGCGCGGCGAGGACGGCAGAGTCGGGGACGCGCACAGGGCGGCGGCAGCGGCCAGGGGAGAGGCAAAGAGGTCTGGGGGAAGTCGGTCAAAATAGGTGAAAGGGAGAAGAGCAAAACGGGCGAAAAATAATCTTACCATGAATGTGTCAGGGATCATGAAGAAAGAGAATATGCGCATGCTAACAGAAAACAATGCGAGCTGCAACAAGAACAAAAGACTTCGGAATTCAAACACTAGTAAATAACGAGAAATGAGGGAAGGAAAGACGTACAGTAAAGAGTACCTTAAACATGTCAGGATTATGACGAATAGCAGTCGAATGCACAGCACATCAAGCACGGAATTCAATGCACACAATACAATAGGAAAATCTTGCTAAGCATATGGGACTGACAAAGGGCGTGCAGATGAGAGAGCGAGGGCGGAGTGGAGAGGACCCATGTGGTGGTGTTGACTATCCCCGAACCGCCCACGCCGTCGCCAGTCGGTTTACTCGCTCAACAGGTCTGCAGCTGCGGACGCCGCCGCGTTCCCGCGGGGTACGACATTGGGTTGGGACCGAACGGGTGGGGAGGAGAAGGGAGAGGAGGGCGATAGACCGCTTCGCCGCGAGCTGAATTAGCTTCCCCTGCCATCCGCCCCCCAGAGGTTCAAACGGGACGGCAATCGATCAACGAGTTACAAGTTCAGGCCGGACATCTCGCGTCTCGTAAAGCGAAGCCCAATTAGGTGCCATGAAGTTCCTGCACGGCTGAGATAAAGACTTCGTGCGAGTGATCTGAAAGGAGAACTAGTTCAAAGTTTCGTCCTTGTTCGCCGTGAATGACGTAGACTTGTCCTAATGTCTTCTTTTCATTCTACTAGTTCTCGATGGAAAACAGTAGTAGGCTGGCGGAGAAAATATTTTATTACATAAAATAGCATACCCAGAATCCTTCAGCATGGAAAAAGTTATTACGACATCGGGAACAGATTTGAAAAATAACAAAAGCGCTCTACAAACAGGGCCGCAAATTTCGAATATCAATATTCTAACTCTGAATCATCGATAATGTTATGCTTCAAACCTTCTTTTTGCACGAATGATTTTTAGTTCGGTCGTGTTATAAAATGATAACATTGGTATTGCACGTTTCCTGGAAAACTCGACAAGCCCCATTGGCATGTAGCGTTTTCCAGGAAACGTGTAATACCAATGTTATCATTGGACATCTGAACACGACATGCGTTACAAGACATTCCTCAGAAATGAGATTATTAGAGAAACAACGACTGCGAAGAGAGAAAACAAAGCAAATTAAGTTTATTTTCCAGTCGTCGTACAGATATGTTCAAAAGACCTAATATCCAACTAAAGAAATTAAATCAGCCTCTGCTTCTCAGTATTCATATAACGACGTTGACCGCTTCCCAGAAGTACGAAAGGGCAGTAAATACGATCACTACGAAGAATATTAGAAACTCAGCGTGAATTTTGGGAAACGTGAGCTCAAAGGCGGTCCCCGCATGCGCGGGATCAGAGCGCTGCAAACGCCGACCCAGTGCCAAGCCGAGGGCGTGGCAGGAGCCAATTAATTAACTAATTAGTTCCTCGCCATCTGGCTGCACCGCCGCGGACCGTAGCGCCGGAGGCGCTGCCAAAGCGGAAGGTGCGCGCACGATGCCACGCCGCGGAGAGAGGGAAATGCGGCTACCAGGAAGGGAGATGCGCGGGGAGGCCGGCTGGCTGTCCAGCGAGACATAAATAAGTAAGAAAATAAATAAATAAATAAATAAATAAATAAATAAAATGTCTTAATTGGTGGCGAAGCTCATGCCATTTAGCCTGCATAGTTTGTGAAAAGGTCATTTAAAGAGAAATACATATGCAATTTGGATGACGTGTTTTTCACATTGAAGACAGGAATGAAAGCGACGGAGGAACGAGTAGATAGAAAAAGGAATACTCTCACAGTACTTGTTATATTAAATTTATTTATTTATTTATTTTGAGTTAGGGATGTAATAAAATTCATCATTAATATATCAGGTTGAACTCTACGAGATTTTACTCAAATTCAGATTTAAACTTAGTGTTTTCAGGTCCCACAACGCAAGAAAAAAAGGTTTTAAATAGGCAAGGCGAAAACTTTTTTATGAGGAGGGAGTGAAGAATTTATTGAAACAGACCCAAAATCTCAATTTCCTTCTCTATTCATGAAAAACTCAGTCACGAGTCTCCTTAAAAAATCTTAAGTCTCTGCTTTAAATTTTTCAAAATTAAAAGGTACACTTTTATTTAAAAAATGGAAAAGGCAAACAGTGTTTACGAAACTGGACAACATAGGGTGGCAAAGTCAAGCAAAGGCTCTACAAATATGCCAAAAATTTGGGGTTTTGCGAATGACGAAAGTCGCATTTTGTAGAAATAATTCATGTAAGTTGTATAATACACGTTCCAATTCCTTTTTTTTATCGGACAATGTTTTCGCACCAAATTTCTTATTATTATAAAAAATAATTCTGGCAGGTCATTTTGAAGAGAAATATAATTATACTTTCTAAAACGCGACTAAGAACGTTCTAGTGAAGTTCAACACATTCGTCACCTGAAAATTCATTTTCATAACCCAACGAACTTCAAATATGAATTGTCAAGCACGACAAGGTCCAAAAACCTAAGACTAGATATAAAAGTAAACAATATTCTTTTCGATTGACCGAAAGCAGCATTACTGTTAATCCAGTATTCCAATTATTTAGCACAAATTACGTTACATAGATTTAGAAAATAATTCAAGGAATTTTGAACATTCATAAATTAATTACAAATTAGATTTCGACATCAAATGGAATTCATATACCAATGAAGAGATGGAAATGAAACAAATCCAATATAACAACAAAATCAATACATTTGTAAAATTACTTCAAAATAAACTAGCGGATATTCAAACGCCATAATAGGTAGTGAATTCCGATAAGGGATTCCCGATAGCTTGTTTTCGCCACTAGCAGGAGCTTATGGGCATGTTCTTCTTACGTTCTAACGGACGCTATTGGTACAAGATACAATTGAATTCCATTATGTACCCATGGTTTTTATCGCAAGAGTAATGAAACCGGAACTAGTAATGGTTGAGTCTCCAAAAGGCTCGCTGAAAACTATAAATAATACTGATACTGCCTGCCACAAATACAAGACCACTGAGGGAGTGTTAACAGCACAGGATGTAAAGACATGCAAAATAAAAATGGAGGTTATTCATTATAAAGCACAAGAAAGAAAAAAGAAAAGAAAGACGTGAGGAAAAAAATGAGCGTGATAAATTCAGTACACCAAACCAAAAACGAACAGAAATAGAAAAAAATACACAAAAATATTTTTCGAAGCGTGAAGAACTTCATGAGCCACAAAGTAAAATAAAAGACAAATAATTTACAATATTAAACACAATCGTAACGCACATTGTGAACTTTTACCATCGATACAAATAAGATTAGTCCCGTACGTGTAGTGTATGTTTTTATTGCAGGCGGAGGCGGTTTTCTTCACTCGCTGGATGGAGAGATCCGGCGCCGCCCCTACACGTCGACATGTGGGATTTTTCCCTGACCAGGTATCTCCCACCAGCGGGGACAAGCTCTAAGCTCAACCACTAGTGTTCCGACGTATATGCCAGTGTAGAGGATGTATAAGTTTAAGTATAAGTGTGTCCAAGTAAGGGTGAGGATAGGAGAACGAAGAGGAAGCAAAGATCGCAAACGGTTTATGACCTTTTTGTTAAGATACTGGTTCGGCATTTGACTGGTGTTGATCGGAGAAACCTCGAAAACTTCCGATCAATGGTCGCAAGGATTTTGTTCCAGGCAGCGGCCGAATTCGACCAAGCAAGACTCGAAAATCCTATCTGAGTCGGAACCCGAACACAAGGATCTCACTGAACGTTCTTCGAAACATCACAGCACACACGGCAACTTCTCAAGAGTCAATGACCCAGCTTATTCAGTCCATTTAGAGTTTGCTTAGCTGATATATTGTGTGTTTGGTACTTTTTAAGACAAATGGGAATTCATAATACACGACAGAGTTACGGGGGTTCACACTTTTCAAAATCAATAACAAGCTTTGAATCTATGCAAAGCCATGAAGCGTGACGAGGCAAATTTTCCAACTCTGAAACGTGAGTATTTTCTCCGTCAGCCTGAGCATTACCATTCTCTATTTTTCATTTTTCCAGCTCCACGGTGATTGCATTTTATTCTTATTCCTTCCATACTTACGAAGGCGGCACATCACGAGGCGAAATGGAGCAGAATTACACCCCGCAGCAGCGCCCGCCCGCGAAAGAGGCCACCCCCGCCTTCGCCGGTAGTGCGGCCGAACGGTTAATCGATAGTCGGCTGTCGTTACGGGGTCGTCATCTCTTGGAGTTGCACCGCCGCCATCGCGGCCGCGGTCGCGAGATGTTTAACAGACTACAGGCGGCTGTAACGGGCGGCTTTACGGCGCTCGCGTAAGCTCTAAAAGAGGGCTAAAAGAGGCAGCCGTCGCGTCGCGCGGGGGAGGGAGAAGGGAGGGGAACGGAGGGTGTCAGGGGCGTGGCGGGCACACGAGATAGGCGGCGAGAGGGATCAGCGGCACAGATGCGGTGCATCGTAGAAGTCGATGGGGATTCGAAGATAAGCGTGTACGTGTAACCAGCTCCCGAATGCGGAGCTTCGAAGGTAATTCTATTTTTTGCTTTTACTCTCAGCACAATAGAATACGGATGAAAGTACTGGAATCACATAAACGAGAATTTTGGCTCCTAAAATCAGTGTTTCAGGCTCTGTTGAGTTGAAACTTCGCACACGTTGGAATAAGGCAGGTTACCGCTGTTTTAAAGATGTTTCAGATTGGTGCAAGTAGCGAGGAGATAAACTGAGATTTGTACCCGAAAATCTAGAAGTGTGGATCGATAGAAGTGTACTTTACACGAATCTCAGATTAGAAGCTTTTGAGCTGAAACTTGGTAATTAAATTCGTCAGGAATAATATCTAGTTGTGCCGTTGCAAGAGTGTTAAGATAATTTAATTTTGGGGTCCTGTACATGAAGCCCATGAGACATTTTCAAAATTTTCGGGGAAATGGCTGCATTTTTTTAAAATAAAAGTGCGTTTATAAAAATGATACAGTTCCGATTTTTATTAAAACCAAGGATATTTTGAAAAATATTGAAAGTCATATTTATTATCGAACTTATTCTTAATCTGCAATATTACAGATTTTATTTTCAATGCAATGTATCCCTCAACCTTAGATCTTTAAATAAAGTCATGTAAGTTTTTCAATTAAAACATTAGTGACTTAGTACTAACTTGTGACATTTACTGAAATATTTCGGTATACCAGCTTTCCCACTACTTTTCCAGTAGCATATCTCGGAATCAAGGAGACAAGTACCAAAGCAGCAAACTTGTTTTCTGGAAATGTGTTAAGCCCTATGTGACAATATTAAATAATAATCTGACAATTTTATCAACTCATTCCACGTTGGACTAAAATCACTCGTATTTCCGTTGAGGGATGTTACTACTGAAATCTCTCTTCTGAAATATGAAGAAAACTATTTTCTGTACTGAGGATCAGAAAGACACGCATCTAATAAGAATGTGCACAGCGGCAAAACAAGAAAAATAAGAGAAGCACTAATAATTTTAAAAAACTGCAAAATGAAATGGAAATGAAAAAGACTAACACAAAATCGAGTGAAGGAAAAGAATGGGAAGTAGTACATTTGCTGCAGATAGCTCTTCTTTTGCACAGAATGCAGTATCGAAAAAATGACGGCATATAAGCGTTTATTCTATTAATTCTATATTATTAAAAATTATGTTTTATTACACAATCGGGTAATAATACCAAGTGATAAAACATCTAAGGCACACTACCTTTCATTTAAAGCGAAAATCACGAAATTTGGTTGAGTGGAAAGTTTGCACTTCTTATTCTCCGTATTCTATGATATAGAGGGGAAAAGTAAAAATCAAATCTACAGTTCGTTATAGCCACAAGTAAGCTTTCTGTAACTCGGGAGCGCAGATGTATCGTTATCAAATGTTGCTAACCTCTAAGGGATTCTGGTGCTCGAGGAAACGGGCGCAGATTATGCTTCTACCAATTCGTCACATAATTTTTACTGCTCTTTGACGAAAATCAAATCAAATTTAAGCTAACCGCTAATAATAGAATATATAGAAGGTCACGCCGTGTGGTAATATTGAGGGGATAACATGAGAGAGTGAATGAGTTAGAAAGTGAATGAGTGCGAAAGAGAGAGAGAGAGAGAGAGAGAGAGAGAGAGAGAGAGAGAGAGAGAGAGAGAGAGAGAGAGAGAGAGAGAGAGCATATTTGAATTGGCAGACGAACACAGCGAATGGAAAGTTTATAGTAAACGGATTGGGTACGTGGTGAATTGAGAAGGCAACGCGGAATATGAAACCGCTTCGTGACGCCAGCAGGAGGCCAAGTATTACGGTGGGAGGTGCCTGATAAGAGCCAGTAATACTGTTGGAAGCAGCATATGAAGGCGGTAGCCAGTGCAGTGGCGGAGTGGGAGCACTTATTCCACAGTGCGGGCGACGCCTTACGCGATTTGATGTCCTCGTTGGCACGCCCCTTCTTCCCTGCGCCCTCGTCCGCGCGCAGACGGCCTCCATAAAACGTCGGGGGAATCAAAATAAATTCTCGGCTGGGGCTCGGGGTGGGGGTAGGGGTGGGTGGGTGGTTGGGCGTCGTACAAATTCGAGCTTTATGTGGCACTGCGACTCGCGCACTCCCCTGCAGCAGAATTATACGATTCCAAGTGGTAAGAGAGGCGAGAGTTCTGGAGTGTTCATGATACTTCCAAGGAGAAAATTAACCGCGAACTTCTCGCTGGATTGCTTCGATGGAATGCTTCCAATGAGAGTAGACAATTAGTTAATTACATTCTAAAAGGTATTACTGTCAGGAACATTTCAACGGAAGCTCTAGTTTGAGAAGCACACACCTAGTCGAAAACAAATCAAAATACTCCTAGAGTTGAGAACGGAAGGGTAATTTTATAAAAAAATATATTCCAGTACCTGCTTTAAATAAATGTAATTCATGATGGACTACTTTAATGAACAAAAACAATTAGTTAATCAAGTACGATGAATAAAGGAGCCATTTGTACTCCAAACCCAACGAAAGCGATACGTAAAGGTGTCATTGACATTTTCAGCGCTCGAAGACTAACACGAGGGAGTAAGCGACACTCCTTGAAGCAAAACTCTTCTAGTTCCGTCGTCGAAAATTTACGACACAATCTTCGCTCCGAGATGCCACGTCCGCAGAACAACTTCCGCGAATCACCACTACCACCACCAGCTCGGCTGGCGCAAAACAACGAGTACGGCGTGGCTGCGTGACCGGCACGACGTGCGAGCATCGCAGAGCTTTTATCTGGAAGAGGCCGTAACTCTGTCGCGCCGAGCACGCCCCTCGCGCTCCGCAAGAACCCAGCGCGGCGACGTCGCCCACTGGGCGCGGCGTGATCCATCGCGAGGACGGCACTGGCAGCCGGCCCAATGCAAGCAGTTTAAAGCACAAGTGCCACAGGATACTGCACCGCAGTCGCCGTCCAGACGCGTCCGCCTCGCCCCCCCCCCCCCCCGCTTCACCCCTCTCGTCTCGACCCATCCGCCCCGCTCCACTCCACTCCACTCGCTGCGCGCCCCGCCGCGCCCCGCCGCACCGCCCACGCCAGCCCGGCGCAAGGCCGTTGCCCCCGGGGCTCGATCCAGGGGCAGCCGACCTTTAAGCGTCGTGGCGGCGGCGGCGGCGGCGGCTAGGCGCTGCGCTGTCCCACTTCTGCGGCACCGCGCCGCGCCACGCTGGGCGCGAAGGCGACGAGTGCGCCAAAAAGGCGAGAGACAAAGGGCAGCGCGGGAGATGAGGCGCGACGTGCTGTCGCGAATCCGTAACAAAGAACACCCGGACGCAAACGTTTGGATTCTGGGAAGGCTTTCTCGCATTTCACACGATCGCTACCACCGCGCCCAAAACAATAGCGCTTGGGATTAGGAACCGCAAATTCAATGAACACGATACGTGGCTACGTCTTTCGACTTTTTTTCGCCGTTCCCTTTCGGGATCCTTGCTAGTGTTTCTTTTTGTGATTTTTTTTATTCCCCAGAAGATAGCGCAAAATTGATTCTGATTTACAATAAATATCTTTAAAAAACACATTTCCTAAGTGAAAATACATACAAACTTACAAAAAAATTGCATTTTCAAGTGAATTCAACTTATTTAAATATTTTGACTAAAAATGTTACTCATTTGCATTAATATTTACCTGGATTTATGCAGCGAAAACCTTACACGGAAAAAATAACAGTATACCAGATGGAGTTTGAGTATACCAGATCCATGATACTGTAACAAGGAACCTTGTATTTGTAAATTCGCAACGTGTGTACTTACAACCACATGGAAGCGGCAAACGATATCGATAGGTTGCTTTTCATACATCAGAATTTCGATCACAAGGCATTCTCGCATAGAGAAAAATAACCGCTGTTACCAGAGGTTTCCAATCCGTTTCGCTTAGACAGTCCCTTGTTAAGGCCCAGGCCCTCGTTCGGGGGTTTATCGAGCGTGGCGCGAGCGGAGGCCGCACGGCTGAGGCGCCATTTGCAGGCGAGCGCGGCTTGGGCCTCCCGCCGATGCAAACCGTATCTCGATCGCGAGGTGCATCGCGATGGGGCGCCTAATCGCGGGCGCCGGAGGTCGTTGGGGGGGAGGGGGGGGGCGAAGGGAACGGCGAATGCACCGGTGGCGGCGGCGCTTGCGTCACGCCGTGCCCATGTATCTTGCGTCAGTTTCCGGGTCCGCTGGGTCGTCGGCCCCAACGGTCTCGGGTTCGGGACGTGTAGTGTACGCGCGCTTTTTGCGGCGCCCAGTCGTATAAAGGTAGCGCTTGCTTGGCCGGACCTTGCAGATGTCTAGGTTTATTAACGGTAACGCATTTCGTTTCCGACACACGCTGGCCCGCTCTAATTGAAAAATATCCTGGGGTTTTTGATGGTGCGAACGCGGAGTGAAAAAGTGGAGCCGAAATTATTCTGCCGACAAGTGCCGCTGCTCGTATTCCTTTATGGCCTATCGTTTTATAGTTGGATTTATTGCTCTAATAGACAACAGGTTTATAGCGCGTTCGCTCAGTTTCTCCGGGTGGGAATCGATTCTCACAACAAGATCTCGTTCGCCAAGTGAGACAGTTGCTGCAAACAGAATAGGAGATGAACGTCCACGAGGGCGTGTTAAGTGAATTTCTAAAATCAACTCCACGATACCTTAATGGTTCGTAATGGTTATAATTTACCTTAAAAGCATTTCGCCGACATCAGTGTTACCTATTTCATTATTAACACTTAAGCTTGGGTGCTTCAGATAACCAACACACTGATCATGAAGGTTACACTACTGTGACATGTGTGATGTCCGATACGTCGTGTGAGAGCGGGATGAAACACTTCGTCTATTAAAGTAAGACATACTGTAACAGATAATTCACGTTAGTAAGTATGCATTCCCAAAGACGTCAACTGATTACGTTTTTGCCATCAATAACGCCTCAGAATGTACGAGAATATTCATAATTCGTTCACAACAACCTGCCAATTACTAGGCGAATGTAGATCACTACTGCACACGTCAGTACATACTATATCACTCACCTCTCGTCATCGACAATACGTTTTGCTCTCGCATACTGCATCTTACGCCTCCGCGGTCGCCGCTTCTTACATAATTCATCCATGTGAGGTCGCGAAGTTGAGAAGGAAGTCACAAGACTTCTTTAAAAATATACAGGCTGAGCAGAAACGGGAAATGTCGAATCTGTTGTCGGCCAAGAACAAGGCCGAACGACGGCCGTGAACGGTGGTGGGGGTGGGGGTGGGGGCACGGGCAGGGGCAGGGGCATGGGCGGCAAAGTCGCGAGCGCAACAAAGTCGAGGCGATGTGAAGCGAAGCGGGGAGAACAAGGAAAGGTATTGAGCAGAGAAAATGGTGAAAATGGTTGAAAATGAGAGACCATAAAGACTAACAAGCCCGTGGTACGTAAATGAGCGATAAAGAATAATGTAGCAGTAGTAGTAGTGGGGTGAGTAGGGCATGGTTTCTAAGTATGTAAATTATGCATTATTATTGTTGTTGTTATTATGTGAAGTCGGGTAGGTAAAGGAGAATGGAGACTGTGAGACAGCGAAGAAGGACGAAGCAACAATGAGGGGCAAGAGTGGAGAGAGAAAGAACGATGATCTAGGGCAATACGGAGAAAAGGGCAGAGGTGTGTTGGGGAGAGGGGAGGAGGGAAAAGGAGAAGTAGCGGCGCGACCCTCCGCGGAGCGGAAATGAAAACGACGAATCGCTTCTTGTGCCCTGCGCTGCGACGTGCGAATCCCTCTGCCGTCCACCGAGTGGTTCGTTGGGAATTCCTCCGGAGAACGGCTGGCCGACCGAACCCAGCTGCGGGCAGCCGAGTTGGTTCGCGAAACGGAACTTGCCTCACGGCTGATCGTGGGCAAAAGAAAAAAACGGAATGGAAAGCCAAGGAAGATGTCCCTCTATCAGGAAAACAAAAAGAGAAAAATAAAATCATCACATTACAATATTGTGACATCTTGACGATGTTGTTTTACTTGAACGTCTAAAATGGACAATTTTAGTTCTACCAGTACGACAAAAATGGATATCAGCGAGCTAATTGGGTCTGCAGAGAGTAAGTATTATTTTCATTTGTTATTGTTATATTATATTCTATTCGGTTATGGTACGAATTAAATTTTAATTTCCACAATTAAAAGCAAAAAGTAATATTATTGAGCAAAAGGGCCACTCTCGCAACAACTTGTTTTCAATATCACTCTCGGTGTGGGTGTTGGAGGCAATTTAAGTTCATATCTGTGCAATGCGGTTGAGGAATGTTAATTGGTGAGATTAGACAACGCACAAAAAGGGTAGTCGAGCACGAAATAATGTGACAATGAAGTGGACCATATATATTACGAAAACATTGTCACAAATATCGATATCCCTACGCGTTTAATGCATCTCACACCACACCAAGCTGCATTTAATTCTAGCTCGATCCAAGAACGCCAAAGAAAACGCAACTGGAACCATCTACAAAGCATCCGGTGCTCCTACGACGTGGAATCCTTTTCACTGAACTTTTGCTTGCCAAAGGCTCAATTGAAAGTACTCGAAGAAAAAGCAAACGTGGAAGTTCCCGGATGCCTGACAGTCCGACAAAGGCGGCTGCGGGTCTTCTGCCGGAGGAGAGGCCGTCCACTCGTCTCGCCTTCCTTCATCTGCCGACAACCGGCTCAACCACTCGGCGAGCCACGCGGCCACTGAAACACGACGCGACGCGCCCTTCTCGGGCGCTACGTGCCTGGGCAGGTGAAAGAGGCGCTGCCTGGTGTGGACGCTTTTTAAAGAAACGAAACGAGAAAAAATGTAGAGTTCAGGGTAATGCAGAGAATAGGGTGAAGGTGAAAAATGACACGGAGAAAAATAATATCCCCAGATGATTCGAGGAAGTGAAAGCATAATGAGGACAATGTTAAATTAAATATGAAAAGGGAAGGAATTTACAGATGCGAGTTAGTATACGTACGACGCGAAAATAAAAATAAAAATGTAAACTAGTACGCCAGAGGACAATTTTCAAAACAGTGATGAAACGCAAAAAATATAAGGCATTCCACTGGATTTTACTTGGCTTAGGTAGGAAAGTATATTACTTGATATTGGCATGGGAAAAACGCCAAGAGAGTAATAATGGAATTACCAGCTTTGAAGTGGGAATATTCTAAGAGCAGATGTCAAAATAATAAGAGTTTTTGCAAGACGGGAGATGCATGTCGTAGTTCGTAATCATTGTCTGCAATAGGAACAAGTATATTTCCCGAAAATGAGTTTTTGCAAGTCGTATAATCGAAAACATACGTAAAACTAGAAAGTAGTTAGAACTGAAAACCTCTAACACTACCCAAAGCTAAGCATAGCATCGTAGATAGTCTTAGAATGTAACCCCCAATTCTACTTCAACATATTTTTATTGTTATATGAGTAATGGAAAATTATGGCAATTATATAACCCTGTAGATAACAACTATTTTTTGTGATAGTTAATGTAGCCTTAATGTACACAAAACTTCCAAATCCTGAACTTAAGCGCTACATTATTCCTGACGTATTTGAATTAACTCGAGTAAACATTTACCATGAAGTTCCTGCCGAATTACATTGGTACTATGGATATTTTAATTTTCATTATTTCCATTCTTATTGTATGTAAATGTCGAGTATAGTGGTGGCGGGGAAAACAATGTAAAGTGTAAGCTACGAAAAGATTTGTCGTAGACGACAAATCAGGGAATATGATGGAACCCGACAATTGATATCCCGTCATTGGACGCCGGCGCACGCGCAAAATAATTCTCTCCGGAATAGTCGTGTTACGTCTGTCAAATTCACGACTTGCAAAATCTCTCTAATAAAACGATATGAAGGAATTCCTGGGATCGTGAATAAAAAAATACGTTAATAAAAGGTAAGGAGCAATTAAAACAAAATTAAACGATACATTAAATTGAAGAGATGAAAACGGGTTCAGAAACAGGAAAAGCAAGCTCGAAGAGGCTGGTATACCTACACAACTGCTTGGTTGTAAAATAAATGCGCGAATAGCAGTATCCAGGCACAATAGAAATGTCCGACAGGCAACAAGAAACAACACTGTGGTTGCTGAAATACGTGAACTCTCCGCACATTTAACGTACAGTACTTCGTGTCCATTGGTTTCTAAATGACAACTAGTATAATGTTTAATAAGACATGCGCCTGAAAACTGACTTTTCAAAACGAAAATTACTTATTTTACAACTTAGTTCGCAAACCTATCTCATTTCTCATTGGTAAGGGGACATAAAATATGTACTTGAAAAGTGTTAGGGAAGAGCAAATAATTAAAAAGAAATCTCGTTATTTACTGTACAAATCCGATGGATACAGGCGATTGCCAAAAAAATCCCTCCAAGAGCAAACAGAAGATAAAGGCGCTAAAGCACGTTGAGAAGGGCGGTCTACAGAGGATCGTGGCGAGATAACAGAAGCCCGCGCGGCAGGGGGCGCGGCGACGCGGCGCAGCACGACTCGGCGAGTAGGCAAAAAGCAGCGCGGTAAATGTGCGGGTGCGGAACTGAGCGGTGGAGGCGGGGGGCGGGGGGGAGCGACGAGGGGCAAGGTGAAAGGGGAGGGAGGTGGTGGCGGTCGTGGCCGCACTGCAACTGCCATTGGGCGCATTCGTACAAAATGTTTGTACACTGTTTGCGTTATATCGGGATTTGTTCCTCTCCACTGATTCAAATATGACATTAATATCTTGATTTTTTTGATTTAAGAATATTTTTTATAACTACTGATAACAGCTATCAGGCTCTTACAGCTGTACTCCAATATGGTGACTCAATAGGAACGTAATACCTTTATGCCCGCGGAAATTACTCATTCCGTACTGATGCGCTACAATATGAAGTTCACGGTACGGAAACGTCAGAGAAATAACCACTGATCGTGAAACCCCCCGTAATCTTCAATGATAAACTATATTACGATAAGCACCAACATATTTTGAATCGAGTTTGTTCTTCTTAGGACTTAGTTTTAATGGGATCGGAATTTAACACAAGCCTTATCTATAACTGTTTTCTGCTACAGATCAGTGACCCGATTTAATGTTCAGAGTTTTGGTAACGTTCGGTCCTATAATACAAAATGAACCATAAACAAGGAGAAAGAGTGTCGTGTAATAACGAAACCAAGATAATGAGGGGGGGATCTGTCAAAGAAAGCCGAGAAACATTTTCCTGATCGAGGCTGATACAAATTTCGGTCGAATCTATGACCGCTGTTTTATACAAATACGATATTTTCGTAGTCGCCGTTTTCATGGACTTGCATCTCTGTGATGTAATTTTATTCGCAAACTCTGCGATATACTGCCGACAGCATCCTCGTGTAACAAAGCGTGCCAGCAAAGTAGAAACATCTGCTTTGAAGATGATACGAGCGATTCCACCGCAAATAATTAAGAAGTTCCTGTCAATACTACCCGCGTAGCATTTCTGACGCACCGGGGCGGAGGGCGGGGCATGACCCCGCCCACGCGGCGAGCCCTGCGGAACGAACGCCCCCGGGCGAGCTCTTGGACGGCGCGGCAGCGCTGCCGCCTCGAAGAGAAACGCGGGAAGAGCGCACGAAAACTTTTGATGAAGTCGTATTAAAATCAATACTGGGCACGCGTGCGCACGTAAACTCCGAACCAGATATTGGCGATGTGACGCACGACAACTCGCAAGTTCCTATGGCAGACAGCCGAGACGGCTTCATCTCGACTCTTTGTGAAACTAGAAGGTGCCAGAAAAATTCAAAACATAATAATGAGAATACAATTTTCAGTTTCAAATAGACCGGTAAACGCACGAGAAATACTGAAGTCAGATTATTAATATCAGATGGAAATTGCAGAACTAAATAAGAAAAGAAGATTATATCAATGGAAATTGCACCGGTTGGTAGGTATTTTTCCGTACATCTGCTATCAAATTACCTTGAATAATTCAACAATTATTTGCTGTAATTTTACGTATTGAGTATCAAATTATGTAATCTAAACAATTTATGTAATTATCCCCTAAACCATGTGCGGAAATGATTTTAAACAAATCGTGATCCATGAACTAATTTATGACCAATAAACATCAACATAGGATTACTGCAGAAAAAGGACAAACTTGTTCATAGAATTTTCATACCATTAATTTGAAAATTTTACTCGTACCTCCAACCGACGTTGGTAATTATTATACCAACGACAACATTAATTTGAAGAATTGACTTTGCATCCACAAAATGCACAGGCCTGCATGAAACACACACGTGCACCGTCGTTTTGAAACTTTGATGTTCCGGCTGCGTTCCGTTTCCTGCCCATGTCAGAGGCGAGCCAGTCTTTAAATCAAGCTCGTGCGTCCGCGTCCAGCGACACAGCGCGCGTGCGCTCGGCCTCCGAGGCGGGCCCGAGCGCTGAGCGCGCACACGTCGCGTCCAGTTACCGGCTTCGGTACATCAAAACCAGACGCGGCGGGCCGAGGGAGGCGGGCGGGTTGCGGGAGAGGAGGAGAGAGTCGACCCACGCGAGGCAAGTCGAGTCGCCGCGCCGCACCTCGCGCCATCTGGTTAGTCACCTCCGGGCTCGGCCCGGCCCGGCCCGGCCGCTCGGCCCGCCTGCCGGCACGTTGCATCACGCGCCTGGAATGCCCAGCCGCGGCCGCCTGCCCGGCGCCAAGTCGCGTCGCGGCATCGCGTCGGCCGGCGCGCCAATGACGCCTCTCTGGTTTCGGAGAATGCTAGAGTTTCGTCAAGTAGTCGCCGAGATACAATATATGTTTAGCAAGGCGTTCAATGCATTCACGGTGCTATTCTCAAATGACATCAGTTTGGCAAAATAAGGCAAATACGAGAAACCAGTAAAGTGCAAGTATAGCTTAACTTCATAATCGGAAATAACAGACACTAGTGGCAAGGTTTGGGCACGTTGTGTGAACTAACAATAACAACAAATAAATAAAATGCCTATAGAAATATAGTTCCGTTACTTTTGAGACAGCTACTAATAATCTTTCTTGACCAGGGCTCGAAAACACGGACGTGAAAGAAAAGTGTAGTACGCTGCCCTTTGTACACAAATACCGAAGTGAGTGCGAATGGTACGAAAGAATCTGGGCTGACGAGGAGACATGGCGTGGAGGGTCGAAGAGGAAAGCGATGCCACGCCGATGACGGCAGGCGCGAGTGGGCGGCGGCGGGAAGGCCGAGGGAAGGCGCACAACGCTGAGCTTGTTCGGGGAGAGCGTGCGCCAGCAGCAGCCGTCGGTGCAACGCGGGCGGCGGAAGACAGCGTCGCGTCGCCAAGCGGCCGCTGCCGCTGCCAGCTCCTCTAACGACTGGCGGCCGCTGCCGCGCTTTCTGCAGCGTCACACCCACCCAGGGCCAATGCACTTGCTGCGCCGCCGGGAACTCCTTCCTGCCTGAGCGAAATGCACAGCGTCGCCGATGGACTACGTTTAAAGTGATCCTAACGGTAGTGCAAGCGTTCGGTTTACACAGACATACGCAGTTGTAAGATTTTGAGAAGATTTTGAAAGCAACTGACATTAAATATAAATTTTATGAATCCGTATCGTAAGATATTGCTGGATCTACATAAGAAATACGAGCTCTCCCGGGTCAGACAATGAAGAATCATAAGCCAATAATAATGTAATACGGGTTTACAAATATTGATTTATCACAGAAACGCGGAACCTTTATAACATTTGTTTCTTTTCAGACATTTCTTTTAGATCCATAACCATCCGGTTATCGAAAAATACTCGATGTCGTAAGTTGAAGTAATTAATCCTAAAATTTCAGCAGATCAGCAATGCCTTAGACGAATGGCGATCAATTGCCGAATAATAATAATCTCTTGAATGAAAACCAATCCCAATATCCAAAAGAAAAACTATGAGGAAACTTAAACCACCAAAGAATCGACATTGAAGCTACCATAGCAGCTGCAAGACGAAAGTGAGAGTAGCCTTTGAGAACGTTTCACAGCAGTAACCTCAACCTAAGAAAGCTCAGAGAGCGAATTAACGAGATGAGTTCTGCCGCCGGCCTTCCTGGAAGAACACGCATGCGATTGTGGGAACTACACAGAATGCGCCTGAACTGCAAGAGCGATTTCTCCGCCAAAAGTTCGTCGAAATGAGCGTGAAAAAATGAAGAAAGTGTCTGAAAATACGAGGGATAGTGAATAACAATGAAAGGGGGTGAGGTGTGTTGGAAATACATCGGGTTAATGGTGTAACAATGCACACAGTCAAACTTCCACAATTCAGACGTAAACATGAATTTCCCACATAAAACCCTCTAAAAAAAGCTTCAACATGAAACAAATAAAATCTCATCTAACCCCTAAGAGCCCCACACAAAACAATCCCAAAATATTAACAACGCAGTTGTATGAAACATATTAAATAACTCCATTTATATAAACCCCGAAAACGTATAAGCCATAGGTTATTTCATAACAAACAAATCCGCACAGTAGCAATCCACATGTAATACCGCACACCCACCAGCTCCTGGTTGGATTAGCGTGAAAGGACGCAACTGTTTCGATGTTGAAATTAGTACCAACACAAGGGCGAAGGCGAGCCCAACACAGCGGATAACAGAAGCGACCGGAGACCCGCAGCGGGGCGGGACATCCTCGGGGAATCGTGAGAACAATTAGCCGGCGGAGAATAGCGAACTGTTTCTCGCTTGGCCGCTCGGGGCGGTGTGTCCAGTCCCGCGAGGCTCGACGCAGCGCAGGACGAAGGGAGAGGCGGAGAAGGGAAGGAGGCCGCGACCGCAGCCTCCGAGATGAGGGCTGCGGGCTTGAAGGACGGAGAGGATAGGGAAGCGACCGGGTAGAGAAAGGCTAGAAGGCTGGACTTAGAGAGGGGGGGGGCGATATATCATAGAATTACTCTCAGAGGAGAAGCGTCGGAGAGGGTCGACTCGAACGCATTGAAAATGGACGGCAGGGCAGGTGAAGTGCAAGAAAGAATGGGGCAGGACAAGAGAGAGTAGGAGAAATCCATTTTCGTAATGCTGGATACGTCATGTCGACTTAATGCAACCAAACACAGAAACGAATAGTCTCCCTTAAAGAGGCAAACGTTAAGGATTTAAATATTTGCCGTTCATTAAGAACAATCGAAAAAACATGATTCGCAGCTAAAGATGACGAATGATAACATGTTTGTAAAATAATGATACTTCAAGTTTTGAATGATTTGTTTCTTAGAAGAAGATATTACGAAAAACATTGAACGACACACGACTCATAATACAAATAAGAGTCTCGGCTGGTTATTTGCTGACGTTAATAACAGTAACAGAGACGCCGGGTCGATAGAACAAAGGGAAACACTAGAATGGTGAGTTGGGCAAAACTCAGCCGCGTCAGCAAGTGCGACGGTCGAGGTGCTGAGAGCTTTGTTGGGCAACGAAGGTCGCCAGTGGCGGCGGCGGCGGCGGACCAGGAGCACAGGCCGGGTCGGTGGCCACGCTCCGGCGTGTGTGTGCAACAAGGTTCATCGTCCTCGGGATTGCGATGGCGGCGGCGACTCGCCGGTTTACAGCGGAAGACCGCCGCTGCCGCCGCCGCCGCGTGTCCCGCATGTGTACGGCGTCCCCCACTCCTGCGCTCCCGCAAGTTATTCTTGATCCGCGATCCCCTAGCGAAACCTGGCGACGGCACTAGACTTCAGCAACACACTACCTTCGCTCTCCACCCCAGCCTCTTACGCGGAAATTACGGGGGAGTTCCCGATTCTCTGAACAGAAACTCTGGAACAAATCGGAATTTTGTGGAGCGAAATTAGTAAACAATGCACATCCATTCCAGAAACCAAGAACTCGCTTCCCTCCGGTATCCGCTTAACTGCTATAACGAATCACAATAGCCACTAAACAATGATGGCTTTTATATTTTCCTACAATGTATTTCTTAAATGCGAAGGTTTCCGCACAATGAGTATAATTAAAAGGCTCTGATTGAACACTACTGTACTTCCGTATATTCAAAATAAATAAAAAAACTTGCTTCGTCTGAAAGCTACTAATTAAAGCTCATTTGCAGTCTTACATTTCAACAGTACATTACAGTGTGCTGCAAAGAAATACGAGAGTCCGTATTCATTACTCTTTAAATTGGAACGAACCAGTCTGAGTTCCGATGCGTCTAAACACGGATAAAAAAAAAAAAAAAAAAAAAAAAAAAAAAAGATGTCGCGGTGTATCATCAGCAGAACGGCAGCGGCAGCGGACGCGGAGAGGGAGGCGCGGCACGTGCACCCGAGCCGAGTACCCGCCCGTACAGGAAGTCCCGTGAGCTATTTTTCGCCTTCATTCAGCGGTGTGCGCCCATTTTAGAGTCCCGCGGCTCCGACAGCGGCGGCGAAGGCGAGGCTGCTACGATCACACGCAGCAGCACACAGAGACGGCGGCTAGAAGTGCAGCTAGACCGAAACTTTAAGACACAGTGATGAGAGGCAAGGAAGAAGTAGGCGAAAAACAAAGGCAATGAAGAGGAACACACCAAAAAAGGAAAAGGTGTACCACCGAAAACGTACACATACGCACGGAAAGAAAAGCGAAATGAAGGTGGAAAGGGGGGAAATGGGTTAGTAAGAATTATTTCAGGAAACGATTGTTAGCAGTTCGAATAAAGTCGCGAGCAGAATGAGCGAAGAGAAAGTATTTGCGAAAGGGAGAAAAGGGAAAAGTCGCCAGAAGAGCAGGGAAGCGAAAAATTGAAAAAAGCAGGCAACAGCAAAAAGAATTCAAATACAAGGAAAAGGCGGTGATGTCGACGGGCGGCGCAGGCCGAGGGAGACGTGGGGCGATGCAGCGGCGGCGAGGGCGTGGGCGGGGCGTGGGCGACGCGCAGAGCTCCAGCGGAGCGTGAGGGGGCGGAGCCGGAGGGCGACCCTTATCGCCCCCGCCCCGCTATGCTAATGAAGTTCGAACCGCCTGGCGGGCAGTTGCCGCTCCGATGCGGCGCGGCGCGGCGGAACGCGACGGGGGAAAGGCGCGCCCTCGGAGCCGCACAGCACCGCGCCGGCCAACTCCGGCTGACGGCCCCCACCGCGGCCCGAGACACTACTGCGAATTTCGTGGAGGGCGCCTACTCAGAGGATCACTCGATCGTGCGATTCAAACTCCCCTGCCATCGCTCGGCAATTCTGACTGCAATAGAAATGCGAGTACCAATCAGATGACAGAAAACAGGAAAGCGATGCGTGATAAGCAAGCAGCAGAAAATCTTTTGGTTAATGCAATGCATATTTATAGAGAGCACACGTCAATTATAATAGTTCAGATCGTATCAGCAAGTATTAAGGCATTTTAAGAGAGAGATACATTCCTAGAGAAACTAGTAGAACACGAGAAACTCAAAGCATCTAAACAAGCATGGCAAAAATCACATTGTTCTCGCGTACTTGTCAAGCGATTACGTTTACACGCATGTGCTGCCAATGGTGACGGCACGGTACTCCACCCAGTCAACAACAGCCCGAGCGGTGCGATTATGTCCCCTAATCATTACAGCGCATGACTTCCTAGGCGCCCGCTACCACTGCGATACCTCTCTGATACGCTCTATTTATGCCCTCGCTAATCACCTACGTCGCGCCGCGCGCCCTCGCTCTGCAGCTATTACGAGCTGCGTAATTGTCGCCGTAATCGGCACCCGATCTGCTGCTCTGCATCTGCGGAATCCTTCATCCGCGAAGCGCGTTTTGACTTACAAAGGTACGCAGGGTATACAAACACGCTCGTTCTTGGGCCTCCTCTCTCGTTTCTATATGAAACGATGACATTCGTGTAATACAGCCTTAATGAAAAAAATTATCTAACGCAGCATGGAATTCGACTGACTACTTTTTTAAATTATTATTATTATTATTATTATTATTACTATTATTATTATTATTTTGTTAATCAGCCGACTAGGACCACGCATGCAAGCATCCTGCATTTACCGTGGCTCAGTTTTTATTTATTATCGCGGTGGCAGGTCCTTGCAACAACTTTTTGGGGGGACCAGCATTTTAGCTGGATCCGATTTTTATCCCCCACGGTTGTTAGCCCTGGGGGTATGGAAGATGAAATGATGATACGATGATAATGGGGGTGAAAGGACAACACATACAGACATTCACAAATACATCCATGCCCGAGGCGGGACTCGAACCCGCGATCTTCTGGTCCGAAACCACTCCGGCACTACTGCCTTAGCGATCTCGGCCATCTGATCGGCCATTATTATTATTATTATTATTAATTCTTCTTCTTAATAATAATAAGTGACATATCTTACGATTAGTTTGATTTGGAAATCTTTAATACAAATTAATTTTAAATTTCCAATTAAAAATCAAAACGGCTGGTATTCAAATAATTATTTTATTCCGTATATATCAAATATGAAATTGTGCACCGAGAAGCTGTGCAGGCCGCTCTTCCACATTCATGTAACTCTCTAGAAACTAGTTTTGACAGTCCCCTTACTTTTCCAGGAAAAATCAAACTAACGTTTAGATGTTTCGCGCCTTATCCCGATTGTTGACCTTGAAGTCATACTGCAATTTTCGTAACTCTGCTACTGGCAGGTATCAGCTATTGAGAGTTTCATCCAATCGGGAGCTTCAACGTCACTATAGTGACTGTCACTAAAGTGACGTTCAAGCTCCCGATTGGATGAAACCGTCAACGGCTGATACCTGCCAGGGGCAGATTTGCATAAATCGTAGTATAGTGCAATAACCAACCCCTTTATGCGCCCCATCAAGGGTTATTATGCGCACAACATCCTACCTATTCAATAACGAAAGTGTGGGGACAGTGCACCACGTGTCCGCCTTCAAGGGAGCGCTCTGATGACAAGGTCAATGACACACTATATATAGGAGTGCAACAAGTGTAACCTCTATCAGAGGTAACTGTCAACAGAACAGATTAGTGACCTAGAGGACATCCTACAGCGTGGTACGTAACTGCCTGTCGACAGTCCGTACCATGGTCTTTCAATTTTATCTACACGTGTACGACAGTAAATTCGGAGACTCGATCCAACTATCAGTCTATAGGCCGGCTATACCCTGCGAAGACAGTAACATAACTTGCATGTCAGACGTGCGTTGTCCTTCAACTCAAGCGGAGAAAGTAGTGCAACCCAAAGTGAGAACAATAGTAATTCTATGAATTTCAAGAGTGCAACATTTCGAAGATGATAAACTGACAACAAACTTCGCATTCATAATTTTTTGTAATAGAAATTGTTTGAACTTACCGCATTCCAAAATTTTACCTACTTGATGTTCCTGAATATACTACAAAATACAATACTATGAATATATTTCTTGGAATATATTCATAGTATTGGAAAATCTCCCCCCGCCGAAAAAAAAAAAAAAACACTCAACAACGTCCGCACACAATTCGTCGTTTTGAAATGCACAACATTGTTCGTATTTACAGATAGACCAACAGATGTTCTGCCAAAACCACTTTTTCGGTATCAAAGACCCTCGAAACATGGATTCGAATTATACTATGTATTCGAGAATGTAATTTACTACACAATGGAGAAAGAAAGAGCAACGTGTGCCTAATACACATTTTTGTTCAAAAAATAAAGAAATACGATACATGTATTCGACGATACAATAAATGTAGACTGCTGAGACGCCACGGAAACATTGTGAGGGTTACTCTAATTAATATTATTACGCGTCGTATTCAAGAGCGTCATCGTATGAGTACGCCAGATCAGCGACGTTCTCGAAGGTACAAATTGCTACATTTGTGCATTGCTACAACAGTGAACTCGATTGACTCGGGTGTTCATGGATAAACCATTTTAAGACAATACATTTTTAAAATGTTGGGTGGAAGAGTATTTTAAACTTTTTCCAACAACTTTTTCGTGCAACGCGGCCGCTATTCCACATCAACTTAAAAACACATCTTCCGAAATTACTCTCCTCACGAAGAGCTGCAAGAGTTGGTTCACTGGGCAGCCGAAAACACGAATTCGCACAGCTCACCGCGCCGCGCATCGACAGCGCGGAGGTGCGTGTCGGAGGCGGAGGCGGAGGCCGCGCGAGGAGCGGAGCGGGCTCGGGCGACCGGTCTGACCTGTAGGAGAGAAAGATTCAAGAGGAGGAAAGAGGCACAAGAAGAAAGAAACAGAGATAGGAGACGAACGAAGAAGCGGCATGGCAGCGGTGGCAATTTCAGAATGGCACAAAGAGTTCCTCCTCAAAGTAGCTCTTGCTCTGGATCACACCGTGCGTCGCACGGACTGCCCTTTAATTACGTGATGTATGAATCAGGGATGGGGGATAGGCTGATTAGGGAACGAGGAAGCGGCAAGACGTCCATTTCCACCGGCGGACCGGTCGGCTTGCTGGGCGGGGCGGGGGGCGGGGGGACCGCTGGCCGGTTGGCCGAGCTGGGAGGCGCGGCGCAGCGTAGGGCCGGCGGCCATTAGCATAGCGCGCGGCCGGCCGGTCGCGGTGCACGCGAGCCGCCACTGCCAAGGCCGCCGCCGCCGCCGCCCTCGGCACGCGAGCCCTGGGACGCTTCGCCGCCACAACCGGCCGTTGCGGCGAGGTTTTGGTGCTGTTCCGCGGCCGCGAAGTGGAAATTTATTTATAGCACGCGATAATGAAAGCGAAAATCGGAGCACTAAATAATGCCGGAGCTCACGCGTCTAAGCACAAATGAGTTGGCTGAGGAGGCAATAGACTCACGCAGACGTTGGAATGTCCTAACGTAGTTAACATAATATAAACATAACACAAATAAGTAATTAAGTTTGTTTTAGTAATTTACTACAATGATATTAAAACTGCGTACTTCCTGTTATATATAGAACGTGAAAAGTCTTTAGCACAATAGTTTCACCAGAAAAATGTGTACGGACTCAAATGTTCATTGACATATCGTAGCACTGAGAACTGAGCTGCTATGGAACAAAGAGTACTATCACGACGAACTTGGTGGATACCAATGGAGTACGGGGCTTTTACACAATTCACCTACGAAATTTCAATCCTTAAGATGTTAATGATTTACATTCGAACTCCGCTAGTGTACTCAGAATTTTTGCCAACAATGAAGATCTAAAAATCTCTCGCACATTATTAAATAATATCGAAAAATTATTCAACAAAACTACTTAGTCAATGAAATACCCCCTCTTCTCTACGGCAGTTCCTAACGTTGAAGCAAATGTACTCAGACACCTTCATTGCAAAGCTGTCGGATTACTCTAATCACCTCATGCAAATTTTATTATTGGAACAAAAGCCTTTTCCCACATAGTTGTTGCAGGTTCAAATTCTTACATTTTATTAATGATATTAATTCATTTTTCAGAAACTTGTCTATCAGGAGTAGATCCATTCTTTCCGCGTGCGCACACGCATGTCTATGCGCGCGCACGTGTGTGTGTGTGTGAGTGTGTGTGTGTGTGTGCGCGCGCGCGCGCACGCGCACGCGCACCTGCGTGTTGGGGGAGTAATTTTCATTCAGATCTCCGATAAATATCTCTGCATTTTTTAAATAGTGTCCGTAATGGAACATGCATAATGAAAATGCTATTTTGGATGTGTTGAGATCTACATATGGTAATTATTTTGAACGAATTCAAGAAAATTACGAAAAAAGTGTTGGCATTGGTTGGCATCAATCCATACCCCCTACCCTCCGGATCCGCAAATGCCTATTTGGTTCAGTTGAGGTTCTCGTGCGGTCCACTTTCTGCTCTTGGCTCAGACGAACTCGTTTGGGTTGTCATCACAGAAAAAAAAATACCTGTTAAAGTTCAGTAATTCATTTGTAATTTGAAATCAAGGACCTTCCTCATGAGCGATTTCCTCGTATCGTTTCCTACCAACATGTCATAAGAATAACTTGAGATCATAGTATGTTTCAGTATATGATTTTTTACTTCTCATGTTGTTCTTCCCCGACCTTCACGGAAACGAGCAGACCACCGTTGACACTGTGCTTCGATCCACTACATCATTACCTACACATCTACACACACCTCACACAAACCGTTGAGAATTTTGGTTGGGTTATTTCCTCGTTAAGTTTTCAATTTTGATCTAGGATCCTTGCTTGCAACTTGAACTCCAACACTTCTTGGTATTTCAGTTTAAAGCAGAACTATCCAATACAATTGATCCGGAAGAAACCAATGCAAAGTTCTAATCCGAAGACCGGCTCTCATTTGAGCTATGTATAACAGAGATTACTCCAAAGTAACGGTTGTGCATTCGCAGTTACCATGTAGTTGAAATGACCTTTGTATCTAAAACGATACAGACGTAAAGATGCACATGGTCTAATTCAATTTGTACAATTGTAATTACAGTAATCATTAAAAAGCAAAATTTTCTTTTTGTGGATCAGTTTTGATAACGTTCTAATCCAATTACATAGTACAATTTGTGTTTTACAAGATAGTGCCTGTCAGTGAACATTTCCAAGAAATTTGAAAATGATTTGCCAAGAAAGCTTTAGACGCCCTTTCAATTAGACGAGAAGTGCGCATCATGTCAAAGAAAGCGCAGTGTCGCTTTAGAAGGGCAGCGACGAGAGAGATTTCTTTGGGATTCTTTAAATGAGAAAAGTCATTATTTGTTTGTGCCTTCTTTTCCGATCGTTTTTCTTGAACCGGCTCCCAGAGAATACCCTTCTGTGACCTACAAAATATTCAACAAGTACTTGAACTTTATTTTACCGTGCAGAACGATCTGAAGAGTCCAGGGGATAGAGTCGCTGATAGCTTACCTAAAACAAAAGAGAAAAATGTATTAATACTACAGAACCGAGCAAACTTTTCAATCACAATACAAAAAATATATGAAAATGTTACATCTCACACAAACAAGGCCTATCAAAACAAAAACATGATTCCAACAGAGTTAACAAGATTTAAGAGACTTCAAAATTCCATGCAACAATGAATCGACTACAAAATGCAAACTATAACCAAACCAATTTGCTTTCCAAAATTTATTACTTATTACGAATTTTCAAAATATTCACAAAAATGGCTCAAACAGACTGAACATTTGATCTGCAAAATTTCTGCTACGTAGAATAGGGCAAAATATGTTCGTAAAAATGGCGTAGGTCCAGTTAACATATATGAATTTGCGGTAATTACCAGAGCTTACATTTTTTACTCTCACCTTCATCATTGTTAAAGACAGACATTTTGTTCTCTATGAATTGTTGAACATTAAATCTTTAAATGACATTATGCACAGTTCAATGTACGTGTAATTTTCACGTGTTTCAATGAAATCGAAGCAATTATATATATAAACTTTTTCATATACGCACGTATATGAAGTAATAAATGTAGCATAGAAGAAAAAAAATCGTTTGGCCAGACTGGAAACCGTGTAATTGAGGAAGAACTTTGACCTCTACACCGAGAACAATGCTACCGTGATGGGGCCACGGAAAACTACGTGTACGTATGTAAAGACACGGAGCCGAGATAGATCAACGCGGTATTTGGGGAGCGCGGAGGTTATCTTCACTAGGAAAGTCCTCCGAGGAGCGATAGCAACCGCGAAAAGAACTGATAGGTGCTTTAGGGAGGGGACAGATAGCTGGGAAGAGGATGGGGCGAAATCATAACGCTAGCTCCGGCACAAGAGTGCAGGAAACTAACTCAAGCGAGAAAGTCCGTGCACAGACGGATTGGAATTCAATTTTTTGGGGGGGAGGGGTATGGATAAAGCAAGGGACGCTTAAATAAAGACGCAGGTATCATTTTCGTTTAACTCTCTAAATTGTCGAAAATTGCAAAAGTTAGAAATAATGCTAGAAATACGAAATGTCCAAATGCAGCACTACTGACTTATATTTGATTCCAAATCTGTATATCTTCACATAATTGGGAGAAAAGATCAAATTCGCAAAACTGCGTTCAGAAAATAGACAACACACATTCAACCATTTCCCTCCAATTTCAAGATTTTCCTATTGCAGTTTTTGGTTTAGCAAATTCAGAGTTATTAGTAAACCTCATCCCCGTTTTTTTACTTCACTTTAATTTACTCCTGTTTTAGCAGTTCAACAACAAACTTCCTAATTCAACCTCCACTCCATCTCGCAGTAACGCACCTCTCCCTCCGTGCTCCATCTCGACGCCGAGAGCCGCTTCTCTGCCGGGATACGCGCGCCCCCACGAGACGGGAGCGGCAGGCGCGCCACGCGGCGGCAACGAAGTCGAGAGCGCGCTCGCCGCCCGCTATTTCGGCGGCAGAGACGCCAGTCAGCGGAGGCAGTGCGAGAGGAGCCTCGTAAATGTTTCCGCGGGGGGCTTCGCCGCGCTGTCCGTCTTTCTAGACGACTGCCTCGAACGACTGCTGTCAAGCGCCCATGTAGCAGACCCTCCGAAGCCGAACGCCCCGTTTCACGCTCAGGTTGCAGCTGCGGAACTTCATGATAGACAGCGAGGGCAGAAGGGGAAACCGCGACAGCAATGCGGGGCGACGGCGCCGACAGACGTTAACGGACTGGAGAAATTCCGCAAGCTGAAAATACGTAAATTGGATTTTTCGGAAGAAATTCGAATGGTTCATCGTGCTTAGATAATTGACTTCTGTCTATATTTCTGCTCTTCCCAAGTAGGAGCAGTCTTCCAGTGACCAAGTGTTCAAGAAAACGTCAAGTAATCTATATAGTATATAGATGCGTGCAGATTTTGAAATAAACTATCCAGCCACTGGCTCTGTGAAAAATATCTATGGTTTTCTTAGACATCCAGGAAGTCGGGGAAAATAAAACAATGAAACAGTTTCGATTTTGACTGAAACATCTGATTGTATTATTCCACTTATTATCATATCGCGCGTACAAACCGAATTCTCACTCTCAGTATGTCAGTACTGAGTACCCAACTGGCGTTATGCGACAGCAAGTTTTCAAGGACGAGGTCATTCGCCATTAAATCTCTGCTACTCACGTATTGCATTTTGAAACACCAACGTTTTAATTTTTTTGGAATGTAAAGAACTGTTGTACTAGTAGCCGAATACAGTATACTGTGTTATTGCATTATTCGTGAAGACTTTCTTAAAAATATTTAATTTATTGCGGTTAGAGTTTTTTAGAGTATTTTATTTGTTGTTCTTGAGAAGTGTGTATGCTACGTATTAGAAAAGTTTTGTGAATATTTGTCCAACAGCATTTTTCCTGCTTTGCTGTTACATGCCACATGAATCTATAAAATTATGCTATATTATGCGCTAATGTTAACATGAATCTATAAAATTATTTTCTGCCACAGTCCAAACTTTTGATTCTTCTTACATGTGCCTCAAACATGCTAAAATACACATAGAGATCGTTATTTGCGGCAATTAATTGTCCAAATTATGGAGGGACATGAGTGCTCTGAAATAAAACTATTTATTCAATTATCGAATACATGCAGCCAAACCAAATACAAAACACCAGCGACATTTCGGGAATGCAACACAAACTCCGCATTTCAAGAGGCCGAGGTGTGAAATTTTAGGAGGCAGGATGTAGCGTTGATATTACAAATATATCTGGTAGAGCACTGCTGTCTGATACTCTGAGATCATATCTGTTCAATTTTATAGAACGGCCTGATGAAATAATGTACAATGCCGAAACCTTGGCAAACTAACACTGTTTTATTTACACTTCCAACTTCCTCTAACAGTACACCAGTAACCAAGTAAAGCTCAATTATTAACCAGCTAACACGTATCTGTATCTGTATCTGTTGAACCCACGCAAACAGGATGAATAATACTTATGGTGTTGAACTAGCTGTCACGCCTCAATGTTGTACATCCCTGCGATTTCAATAGGCAAAATCTTGAAATGCAATAAAAGAAGTTAAAAATAAGAACTTCAATTTATTATACCATCTACCAATCTGCACTTCATTCGACCAAAGGCGCTTGACATAAAACCCTGTCCCAAGCTCGTCCACTAGAAAAGGTCGACTGCGCCCACAAAGTCGACGCATATTGAAAGTCGCCTCGACGAAATTGTGAGCTTCCCCAACGACCTCCCGGCGGCACCACTGGCGCCGGCCGTTCTCAGTCTTGCGCCCTCAAGCACTGATTATGCATGCGTTGGCAGCAGCAATAGAAGATCAGGAGGCACACAACCGACTCTGTAATTCGTGAAAGGCAAAAAGCGGCTTTCAGGAGCCAAGGACTTCAAATTCATAGAACGGATATTAAAAATCGATGAAGTAAACAAGGCTGGCATCGTAAGCTGTATTTCATTCTATTTCATTAATTCGGACTATGATGAAGGAGGAACGTCGCAAATAATTCACATACCAAGCGGATTGTAGAGTTAAGAGGACATAATTTTATTTCGTTGCTTGATAGAAACTGTAGGATAATGTAGGACCTACCAGTGAGACCACCGCATTCGCTGTTAGGAACGCAGGGGTCATAAGGGGAAGCATGATCCACTCCGCACTTTGGTATCAGACCGTATCGCCGTCACGAGCACATTGGAACTATTCCGACTGGATCGCGTTGAGAAGGAAATACTTCCCATTAACAAAATAACTTGACAAAAATGTGAGTACACTCATCAGAGTTGAGTGTACTCATTAGTAATGTGCAATACTTCAAAGAAAAATAAAGGTGAATTTACCATTTTCTTTAAACATCTGTAATTCGAAAATATTTGTCGGAATACGAAGTTTATTTGATGCAACAAGCAGCATTGAATGTTTTCATACTAAATACATAAAACACAAATTAAACTGGATGTGAGTACGGACCATACCACAAAATATCATTTAATATTCACATCAAACACTTTCAGTCTTGAGTTTATTTTATCCAGTTGTACTATCTTCACGTCCTCAAAGACTTGCTATAAATCACGATGACGCAAAGTACAACCCCATCGCTACTTTCAGGTGTCGCGTGAGACATGCAAAAGGTTTGAATTCTGTCTAGACCAAATAAGCACATTCATTTTTTTTTTTACAAAATGTACCACAGGCAAGCAAAAATGCTAAAAAAAAGTATTAAAAAAAAATATTTTTTTTTGTTGTTTTGTAAAGCTCTCCGGTGTTACATGTGGCGTGAGACATGCAAAAAGCGCACTGCCTGTGCGCCAGCCTGGAGCGAGGAAGCATTTCGAAGAAGCGGGCGGTCGATCCGAAGTCCTGCCCTCCGCGAGGCGACGAGACAACGCGGCGCAGCGCGGCGTGCGTGGCGATGCGAGGCGAGGCGCTGCATAGCGTGGCGTCGCGCGGCGCGGCGTGGCGTGGCGAGGCGCGGAATGGCGTGGCGCGGTGCGGAGTGGCGTGGCGTGGCGGCCGCCGGAGGAAGCCCTAGGCCGCCTTCCCGCCCCCTCGCCACGTGGAGTGTCGGCTGGCGGGCACGCAGCGGCCTCGCGGGCCGTAAATGGGCCGCGCGGATTAGAAGGCCCGCGCCCGCCTGCGCCCGCCCCCGCGCGCCTTCTACAGCTGCAACGGTCGAGGCCGGCCCTCGCAACAGGCCACAATGGAGTCGGTGCTCGACAAGTTCTTGGTTTGCGGTCGTGGCGGGCGTCACTACCACACCGAGGGAACATGCGGCCAAAGGGAAATGATAATTTTGGCAGAACTGGTACCTTTCAAATTACCTAGTTTAACAATCGTGTCAGCCAAAATTTAAGTTCAATATGAACATTTCTTCTTCGACGAACGGGTCGTAGTCGCTTAGAAAAGAACACTTGTAGCGTCCGAAATCGCAAGGAAACCAGCGTCAGGTATTGAAGACATTGAGATTGAAACCTCGGGACCCCTATCCTTCTTAGCTCTCCTCCCGCGGTCCGAAAGAGAGAAGAGAAGAAAAAGGGGGAGGAAAGGCAAAGGAATGGAGAGGCAGCATTTGGCCACCATACGAGGGTAGTGAGAAGAATGGAACAAAATGTAAGGTACGCAATGAGGGTGACATTTGAAAGGGGAGAGTATTGTTAGGGGGACAAGTGGATATCGCGTGTGGGGGAGACAAAAACAGGGGTATACAACAGCTGGCACGAAAGGGTTGTGATCGCACCAAGAGTGAGAAGTGGCTGAAAGGATACGTAGTAAGGTAGCAAGGACGTTTAAAACGAAAAAAATTAAGACAAGACTTGACACAACCAGAATTCCACACTATTGTAACGTAATTCGCATCGAATGCATTTCCGCATTGCTAATCGAATACCTGTGATAAAGAAGACATAAACAGAAAGGAATAAAATCAGATATTAGGCGTGAACGTTACCTAAAGGCTTCATACGTGCACTTTAGATGGCAAACTAACGTACGTAAAATACTTCTAGCAAACCAAACATGCGGAAATGAAAACCTGAATGTACATCTTAGATTGCAATTACATTTTCCAGAAAGTAATCTCGTTATGCTTACATATACAACGCATTATCACGTAACATTTTCAATGGGTAAAGTAGTGCCGATTAATATATATTTCAACCAATAATAGAAAAAATCAGTTCGAAATGCATGCTAGCACATGGATCGTAATATTCAGTTGACCAATTTGAAAGCCAGCGACCTTCTAACGGAGAAGTAGGTTTAAAAAAAGCTGTTCTAAGAGTAGCAGGTCATCGAATGCACGGGAAATCAACAAAATGCAGATTTGCAACCCGCAGGGCGTTTCCCTACTCGCCAACGGCAGTCCTTTAGCGAAACGACAGCTCCCCCTCCCCTTTCCCACACGAGTCCAGGCAGGGAGTGGCACTACATCAGCGACGGCACGCCAACCCCTGCCACCGCCCCTGTCTGCCCCTCCTCCGCCCCCTCAATTTCGCGTGCGTCTGCCTGTGCGCCCCCAGCAGCCAATCGGCCCCGCACCGCCGCTGCCGTATCAGGGGTTGACAGCCTCCCAGCCACGACCGCGCACAAACCGTAGGGGTCGACGACTTCCAATATTATTCACGAACATAGAGAGTCGGTCCTGCTAAAGCGAGGCCATTCCGCGAATCAATTCTGACGCATCTTTTCTTTTCCTGAGAGATGCATACATATGAACATAATTACAATCGCATTTAAGTCAACGCCGAACTGTTCAGGAAGTTGTGAGAGTTGCTCCCACTCTGCAATACCTTTCTCTATTTATATTCTTTTAATTTATTTTGTGTATATAAATAACATTCATTTCAGTCGGTAGGTAGGTTCTTAAAAAAAAAAAAGTTTGTACAGAAATCAGTACACGCTAGTCTTGGCAATACGTCTTGAAGATTTTGATTCTGAATGTTTAGCTTACTATCCATTCAATGAATCCTAACTTAAAATTAAATAATCAAACGCCAATGTCCATTGCATCTCTTTCCCTTGCGCATGCATTGGAGCAATACGACCTCTGAAGATGTCTCACATCAAAAACATCTGCAGAGAAAAATACTCCAAGTGAACTAAAACCATCAGTAATCAAATGTGTAATCGTCAATGAATTGGCATTACGCGGTTTGTTTGTTTGTTTGTTGTTGTTTTCCTTCCTTTTTTTTCTTTCTTTCTTCTTCAAACTGAACTTTCCGGTTTCAGTAAAACTTGCTCAAAGCGGAACATCAAAGGACCAGAATATTTTTCAGTATTAGACAAGATTCCGCTTTACGCAATGAAATACTGTAGAATTTGTGATCGGCAGGACCGCGATGTTCAATTAGACAGATTTCCGCATTGAGAAAGTTTTACTGTAATCTGTTTTCATTATTTTCAAAGTTTCATAGCACCATTTTGACATTTTTATCACTCTGGATTCATCTTGGATACTTGCACAATCAAATAACATTTTTATCACTCAATTAAAACACTTCAACTGGGAAGTACATCAAAACTTCCGATCGGCAAACACAGCAGGTGTCTGATTGGTTAAAAACGAGCGATTTCAATGAATTAATTCATGAAATCCTTCATCACTGGCCCAATGCATTTGGGGGGGGGGGGGGGGGCATACAAGGAACATATTAAAAACTCCTTTAGATATTTTCAAATGCTCAATAATTCAAGTATACAAGTACATAGCTCTTCCCAACCAACTTTGCTCGTACTTTTAGGTCTACGTATGCAGCTTTAAATTATTTGGAAATTCACGCATTGTTTTCAAGCGCTATTTCTTCTATTTAATACATTTTTCTTCTTCTTCTCTCAGACTTGTCAAAGTAAACGATCAACGAAACCTTTCCTACAACTGTCTGTTGAACACACAAAATGGAATCAGCACTATCGGTTTCCAGTACTATCATGAAAAAACTTCTTCAAAAAACAGTGTTAGGTAACAACGCAGCACATTTCCATAGCTTCTCCCGACATGAATCACTTTGTTACGAACCCTATAAATATAAGTATCGCGCGGGGGCGCCGAGTGCTTGCCGACCCCTGTTGCAGATTATCGGGGCTCGCCGCGCGCGGGGGTGCTGTGCCGCGCCGCGCGCTTCCCTCAGCTATTAAGACGAGTACGGGCGCGCAGAACTTGTTAAGTGAAGAAGCCCCCCGCCTCAAATTGACTCCCTGCAGGAGGCTCGCCGGGAGCGTCGCCAAGATTAAGTCTTGCATTAGAAATGAAGACGTCACCCGTTTCGTCGCCGCGACTGCGCAGCTACCGGAAATGACGAGGATTCCGCGAATTGCCTTACGCTATTATCTCCAAGCTGATCGCTTCATTCGCACTTGTCAACAGGATACGTATTTTATCTCGCTTACTACAATCAGTTGAAAAAACGACATCACGAGAATAAAAGTAGTTTTCTCACGAGGTTTAAGACCGACTAAGTAAGAAAACGAGAAGAGCAAACTAGTGTATTGTGGTCTGTATCCCGATTAATAACAAACTGAACTGTAATAAACTCGTGATTTTGACTCGGCAAAATACTCAAATTGAAACAGTCTAATACACAGTTGCAAATTACATTTATATTTATATACATTGCAAATTAGGTTCTCAAGTAAAGAACTCAAATTCAAACATCAACCTACTCATTCATCGAAGGGACACGTACATGATCGCCCTAGACGCCACACAATTCGGATCGACTGCTTCTCTCTAGCAGAGCTGCACATTCGTCGCACATTCCCGCTTTATTGGTCGGGATGCGTGCACGCGCGTGCGCAGCATTCAATTCTTTGGTAGAAGCGAGGGAATCGTCTCGAATTCATTATTCGCAGCCCGAGGATAAAGACCTCCCTCCTAAACTAGTAGATCAATATGCATGACGGCGCGTCTCTGTAAGCAGCTACGCGCTTGAAACCGACACAGGAGAACAAACTTCCAATCAACGTTTCGCAAACAGGATCTATTTTGGCGTGGGGACGTCAACGCCCATATTAAAGTATTCCACGCAAAACCTACCAAAGTGATCGAGAAGTTCGCCGCTTGGTGATCCTCACCAAAAAAACGAGCGCGCTGTACCACAATCAATCTACTCCTGCGGATCAAAGGAGTGGATGGAAGGGGTCGAAAGTTACGAACAAGTTGTCCTGCGTCAACGCTAATTTTAGGCCACACCGTCGACGGTGTAGCATAATTATAAACCGTTTAATCGACCCCCTTAACCTCCTTAGGAAGTTGAGCGACGGCGCAGCGTAACTTCCGACGCACCGGGCGAGGGTGGCGGGGGCGTGCTGAAGGGCGGGGCGGGGGCCGGATGCAGCGCGGGGCTTCCCGCCGTCGGCGACGCGGTGGCCGCAGCGCTTGAAACCTCGCAAGGACGCAGCCCCGCGCCCTCCCACTTAAATTGGCGCAGGTGGCGTACAAGCAATGCTGCTCAAAATGGCCAATTGACGTCGTGGCCTGCAAGCTCGTTGGCCGTTCTGTTCGTTTATACTGGTACCGACGGGATTAACATGGCGTGGGAAAGTTATCCTTTCCTGCCAACCACGCCAAGTTCAATCTACAAAAAACATTTTAAATTCCAGCTATTTTCAGGTAAAAAGTTTTAGATAATCGCTACCTCTGATTTTGTGTCTTGTTAAAAGTGCAGAATGGCAATACCATAAAACACTACCTCTCACAATCACTAATGATCAACATATCTTCATACACAAAAATAAAAATATTATTTCCCGTGAATTACTAATGATCAGTGGCGCATCCAAGCAATCAGACTGATTACTGTTTATTTTGGATTAATACAGATAGGATGTTCAGTCATATTAGTATCTTTTCAGTATATTAATTACAATTAATAAGGAAACAAATGAAGGTTCCACAAAAAAGGAAATCAGTATCATTTATAAAGAAACTGGAAGAAAATTTATTCAAATTTGATAATATACCCAAATAACGACAAGATCCTTGTAAGTGAGCGAATACAATGTTATTTCAACTGAATATTCGAATGATTTCCGGCGGAGAGATTCAGACGGTTGTTTATAATTTAAAACAAATGATTTACCTCTTAATACCAAACCCTACAAGACAAATATCTTATGAATTCAGATCCTGAAGTGTGAAAATAGCCAACCAATGAAATGAATCCTTTGAATACGCATAAAGTGTACACCAATGCTGAAATGAAACATACTTTGTTGCTTTTAAAGAAAAAGTCAGTCACAAGACATGATGGACATGGATTTTACGCCTAAGCGCATTCCGAAACGGTGGTCGTGATTTTAAACTACTACTTCTTCAAGGACCAACATGACAAGGAACAGAAAGGTATGTAAACAAAAGCGAAACAATGCCCTGCTGCGTTGGAGCCTGATGGGCGAGCGGGGCGGATCGGTTATTTTTCCAACATTGTTTATCTTCCCATATGGAATATACTAAGTGTACAACATTGGAAACGGTTGACTTTTGACAGCCGGTCTTGTTTACTCGAACTGCTTCGATGCCGTATCCAAGTAGGGGTGAGCATTGCTTTACCAACTGTTACAAGAGAAATGTAAGGATCTACTGCTAGTGGGTTTGATTTAGTTCATAATTTGGGGACGCTACTTATAGAACATTAGCGACCAAAGGTGGCAGTTTCAAGAGAAGCATCAATTTCCCTTAAATGTTAGTCCTGGCAATGAATATTTAATTCCGCGTTTCTTGAATTATGCGTTCAGCATATTAACTAAAATTAATTTATTTTCTATAAAAAATATGTTTAAATTTATATTAATTTCGTTTACGAGTGCGTTTCAATGCGTAACATGTAATGAATCGCATTAATTTTATGAAATTTGGCTTACTTGTGTAGGGGCTAGAGTACTCCCTATTAATTTTGTCGTTTTACCCACTACAGAATGTTAGTATGAAAACAATTTAATTATGTTGCTAGAATTTTGAGATAGGTGCACTTCACAATACTCATTTAAAAAAAATAGATTTACCTGGATTGCTCGAGTCCAAGTTTTTATGACTTTTATGTAACTGATAGTCAACAGCGCAGGTCTCTTCCATATTCCGTGACTGAAGGAAGTTCGTGTATTTTCGATGTACAGGCTTCTCTCTGAATTTCTCTGTCAAAGAATTAATTTAATTGTGCTCACATGCTTTTCCACATGTATGTATCAGTTCTTACAATATTATTTTAGTGACGTTCTAGGAACAAACGAAATCATTCGAGAAACTTCCAACTGCACTTACTAAACTCACACTTCGAAGGGATTATCAGCATATCAGGCTCGTGGAAGAATACATTCCACTAACAGATGACTTTTCCGACGATTTTAACACTTACACAACTTGTCAAAATCATCCGCGGACTTGAGCAATACATATACGAGAAATTCACGTAGCACGGCTTCAGACACAGCCTGTTTGTTTCGGACGATTTAAACGACGAATGATTGCGGACGATTCAAACTCGCTTTATGGTCGTATAAAGCTACTGTATTTATTGTATTGTGTGTCTAGTATTGTCGTACAAAATGACATTTTGACCTCATGTTTTACTGAAATAACTTTTCACTGAGTCAGGAAGATATTAATTTATTTATAAGTGATTAACCTGCATCAAATTTCGATGTGAGAAATACCTAACACATGTTTGCTAAAATTTGAAATATCGAGATATTCTCAACATGGTTGGTTGTATGGTGGCCAATACTTTTACAAAATATTTTGTTTGTCGTAAATAATTAAAGTTTACGAAACTGAGGGGGGTGGAATACGACAAAAAATATTTCCATTATATTTTCATTAATGCTCGGTTTTTGAATTGAATTGAATTGAATTGAATTAATGCCTTATTTTACGTGACGAGACTCAACCCATGAGGCCTGCTCTTCCGTCTGACCACGCAAATTTCGTTACGCCCCTTTCACCAAGTAGCAGAGAAAGGAGGTATTTCTTGGGCGAGAAACAGACGATTTCAAATCGATTTTAGCTCAGATGCGTCATTTAGGCTTGATCTTTTACATGAAAGTAAATCTACTAACATGGGACAGCCGGCTTTACTTCCCTTCTGAAGGAAGGCGTACGAAGGTTTTTTTTCGCCCTTAAAGATCCACGACGTCGATCGGGTTTGAACCCGCCAACTTGGGTACAACAGTCCGGTCCGCTAACCGTTACACCATCGCCGCGCAGCAGTTTTTGCAAGTATTTATCTGTTTATTTATTTATTTATTTATTTATTTCAATTTCTTCCACACAATCTTGTACTCATACTAAATTAATTTTTCATTGAATGAAGGAGGAATTTTTCCGACGTAGTCTCACACGAACTGTCTCAAGTGACCTCATGATCGTAAAATTAATTTTTAGATATACGTACTAACAATTTCGCTAACTTAACGTGTGCATTAACATCATATCATTACGGGGCGGGAAAGAACACCTTAATTGGTACGTGAGTAAACATATACACATTTGAATGCGATGCGAATGGCCATTTATGCTTAACACAGCACACGAATGCATTTGAATAACTTTCACGTAAAAATTAATTTTCTTTTCTCCAAATCGAACGTTCCATACGATATTTGCCATATATTACTACCAATGATTTTGACACACTAATTTTCTTTCGAACATATCATACGAAACAGTTTCTTAAACTTTACAGATTACGGCATTCGTTCGTCATCCTTTTTTCCGAGCTAGAAAATAAATATTACATCGGTGGCGAGGTTTGTTGATTTTAGAAGACGGATTCTTCGGACATTTCTATTTTTAAAAAATCCTCCTTTATTAGAGTGCCTCCAGAAAGAATCTGAATTCTGGCTAAACTGCAACTGAGACTAAGACTGAAAACTTATTTTGCTTGAAAGTTTAGTCAATGAAAACCAATCACCAAAATTACGCATATATTCATGACGTTCCGATATTAAATTAAGTTAAATCAAGTATGCAGAAAAAAAAATTCGTAAAAATACAAAGGATGCAAACTCCAACCAGGTTTAATACAAAAGGTCCGGCACGAAAAATTTGTTTGGGATTAACAAAATCTCGTGTAAGTAAAGCGAAATATTTCTTATGCAAAATTAAATGAAATCACGTAACTTAGTACAAATGCCGAAATGTATACCAACTAGGTGTTGAAGTTAATTTACGAAAGAGCTTCACTAACTTCGGCTATAGTAAGGCTTATCATCAAATCTTGGTAGCTCCTGAAGCGCACAATGTAATTGTCCATATCCGAATAATGAACATCGCAACTGCAACGAAAGACCGACAGAAGAACCGGTTTTAATGGTAGTTGAAACGGAATAACAACCTAAACAATGTGAATCACTTTCGAAGTAATATCAATGTTAACCTTCGATACCACATTCCTCTTCAGTGGAAGGGATCGAATCCCAATTCTTTCATACGGTTTTATGAAGAAATTCCGCTGGAGTAGAAGCTAATTTATAGTGTTCTTCCGTTTTCCGTCTTCCATTCTAACGTTTACGCTTCTCCAAAACATTCTCTATTCCCGGTTTTATGGTGAACATTTTCTTTCAGTGGCCAGATTGTGGGTTTTGTGTGAATATCAAAGACTCGTTGAAAGGACTGAAGGTACTCTATTCCTCGCGCATCATTCTAACAGTGACATAAAATGTGACAAGATTGACATAGCGTGAACGTTAAAGAACACAGATGAGAGGCTTCAGTGCATTTTTGTGTGCTTCTGGTCCCCGCAATCAAATCTGACCCGCTATATTTAAAAGGGACACAATTTAAAGAATGTTCTTGATATTGATGATGAACGATTAGTATGTGTATATGCCGTGTATACGAGTTACCCGGAGTCAAGGCGTACGAAAATCCCGTACGGGATGCCGGCCGCGAAACGACCCCATAAATTCCAGCGCCGCTGTCCACGCCTCGAACCATGCGTCGAAATGTGGGATATATAACGACAGCGCAGGGTGGTCGCAGCAACTAGAGTTGGCAGGCGGGTGATGCGTCGATGTCCGCGCGCGGGCCGAAATCGGGCCGCGCGGGCGGGGGCTAAAAGCCAAGTGGGCTAAAAGTGAACGCCAGCATAACAGTGCGTCTGTTACGCAGACCGCCGCCAGGCCGGGAGGGAGGGAGGGAGGGAGGGGGGGGGGAGCGGCGCGGCGTCACCGGAGCGGGAAACGGCGTGGGCCCCAGACGCGCGAGGCAGCGAAAGGAAACGCACTGGAAGGCCGGCCACTCTGCCCCGAAGTACAAGAACGCCGCACATTTTATCCACGGGGGTGGTATTGGTGGAGAGGGGGCGACTCTACAGTTCGGAGGACAAATACTCCGAAATCTATTATATTTCTGTAACTCAAGGCAGCGCTTCTCCAAATCTGAATAAATGTAACGTTACCTCATCAAAAGTAGCACAACTGAAATGTCCTAGATTTTGGGTGGTGTCAACTAAAACTAAATATCTACTTCAAGTCTAAAGAAATTAAAGCATTTACTACAAAGCAAAAGCATTAGCTTAATGTGGTGTGAATAACCTCATACCTAGAAAATAAATGCGAAGAAAATAAGTAAATACTTGTTGGCGAATGGTGAACAAAACGGCACATACTCGTCTCATGCACAGGTATCTGTGAGGATACGTTTGTTGCGTGCTATTTTGCCTCTGATTTCCTACACGGAATACAGTTTCTCCGATTGAACTGCAAAGAAAGTCACGTACTTTTCGCAAATGCAGTTTCTGAACATTATTGAAAATCAAAATACAGCATTCAATAAAGCTCAACTTCCGAACATAAATGCCGGAAATGAAACTTCATACTCGTGTATTATTAATAAGTATGAACAGATTATTAAAAAAAAATCAAATTCATCCTATGACATGTTTTTTCTTGTTACTATCAGGACAGTTTTTTTCTCTCCTCGTCTGTTTGCATTTATTTATTTACTTACTTACGGCCTGTAATATTATCAGTTATCCATCACAAATCCGCCCGTATTAAGAATTGCTGAGTAAGCAGTTTCCTTTCCGAGATTAATTCTGAATACTACACTTTGCTTAGTACTAAAAGGGGAAATTGAATACTTTTCACAATCCGGATATCTTGTAATACAAATAAATTATACATTTTTGAAGAAGATAACTTGTTTCGTTTATTCTCTCCAGTGCCCGCGATTGTTTTGAGTCACTATGTCCTTATGAAATCAAAACCATTCCCACTAATAGGTGTCAGATGAAATAACGCGAGTGGATTTTTTATGGTGATCGTAAATTTAACAAAACAGCCGTATTTGTTGTTATTATTATCATCAAACGTGTTTTATGCTCTTACACGCATATTCACGCCTCAATATATAAAATTCTTGTAGTTCCCAACAAAACCACACTATATTGCATTATAGCTGATCTTGGCAGTAAACACTCGCCTATGTGCTGTCACCACTACATGCTCGAAATATTCGGAGCATCTACGGATGAAATCAAGGTGAAGTTCATTCTTATTGATACTATTTTAAGAAAATGCTACAAAACATAGTACTTTAGAGTAAGTATTTACTACAAACCAACCAAGTACTTGAGTTTTATTCCTAGAAACTTAAGAATTTACTTTAAATGATTTTACAATTTACTTACTTTTATTCACATCAGCCATTATTTTTCACTTATTTTTATCTAGAAAGGACACTCATCTATAATTCCTAAATTTACAATTTGAGCAATAGGAAATAAGCGTGCAACTGCTACATTTGTTTCTTCTTTCCCATCATTTCCAGATTAATTCACGCCGTACTAAAACAAAACTACGTATTCTTTTTTTTTTATGAAAACGCGTCCAGTCTAACACACGGCCTTAGTCAGAGACACAACTGAAAAGTGGTGCAATCAGCCTAACGTGTCTTCGAGCTGTATTCTTGCGAGAGGCCCAGGCGGTGGTGTGGCGCGGGATGACATGAGGCGGGGAGGTGGGGCGGGGCGAGGGGAGGCGCGCAGTCGGGACGGGCGTGCGCCGCCTGACGATTCGCAGAGCGGCTGTCAATCAGCGCTCATTGTGAGCCGCGCGCCGCCGCCGCCTCCGCCGCCTGTTTATCCACGGGCAGACGACGACGGCGACGGCCGCTGGCCGCGATACAGACGCAACGCGCCGCGCTGGCCCCTATCCCGTCTCCGCCTCGGGCACTCGGTCAGCAGTGGGCTGTACGAATGCACTATTCCTCGTCATTGCCGGCTATTCTACAAGAATTACGATCACGCGCGTCGGCGCAAGTACAGTTCGATTGCAAATGAATTGGGCATTATCGCTGTTGTACTGAATTTGTACTGATACTGATTGTGAATTATACTGATTTTGGTTTCTTGCTAGGCTACTTGGCAACTTAGGTAAGGGACTATTCTCCCTATCACTTCAACCACCAAAATTTCCGTTCACTACCGAAAAACAATTGTGACAACGACCTGTCACTTCCTTAGTTAGCTTTCTAGGGTGACACTGATTACATTCGTTAGTCAATAGACTTCAACTATTTGGGTTACAAAATCTCTATTTTCAACGTCTAAAATAGACTCTTAAAAAGCGAAAATATTATTTCTTAAATACGCAGTTCAAACAGACATGACAATAACTTTTTCACACACATTTTAATTTACTTCAAACTGTTCTACTAAATGTTAATGCTCAAACAGCTGTGACATTCTTTATTGATTAAATTATGTTTCCGAGCACGTTAAATATGATCATCAGTCCTGTAACTGTAGTGAGTGTTTATCCCGGGAGGCGAAGGTGTCTCTCTCCCCGCTAGACCGCGAGAACAGGCGTATCTACGGAGAGTGTGTATGTAAGAGGCGAGGAGAGGTCATGGAAGCGGAAGGAAAGATCATGCACGGTCCGCGTCCTGTTTGTTAGGGTACTGCTCTGGCATTTGCCAGGTGATGAACGGAAAAACTGTGGAAAGCTACCAATCAAAGAAGCCAGCCGCTAGAATTCTCCTCCAGTCAGAAACTGAATTCGACGAAACTATCTAGCTAGTCTAAAATCCACCCGCGACGGGATTCAAACCCTAGGACCCCCTGGTCAGAGCCACAGCAGAATCAGCGGTAATGCTGGATCTGAGCTTAACTCAGCCGTTTTGTGAGTCTCACCAACCCTCATTTTATACGCAGAAAATAATCAATTTAAATTCATATGGTCTTTAAATTTTGGTATATAAATTGTACTTTAATTGAGTACTCTTTTGATGTAGAGTGCAGCCAGGGTAATCCGGAAGTTTTATTTAATGCAGATTGCAACTTCAGTATCATATTCTGCCTTCGAACGCTTTCAAGTTTATTCTCCACAACTTCAATAATACAAAATAGCCATTTTTATGCTTTTCCAGCACGAATAGGCAGTTTTATGTATTATAATTGTAGTGCTCTGTTTCGTAGTCATGAAATGTTATTCTCAGTTTTGAGTCATAACACAGAGTAAAATAAGCATTTGCGACAACAATGGCCAAACAACAAGTCCAGGTAAGAACTTGGTGATAAATGATATGTAATTTAATCAATGCAAGAGTGGTCAGTGTACATGTTAAAGGTGAGATATTTTATTGAAAATTACATTTTTCAAAGCAGCAATAAGTTTCCAAGGTCTTTCTCAATCACAGTCTGGGGAACGCACATCAGGGGAAAAACGACTAACATCTGAAGCAATTGACAAAATTTTATCAGAGACGTGGAAATCGTATAAGCACTACCTGGAATTCGTAACAGTATCTCTTCAGGACGCATAGACGACGTAGTTATTTACCTCTTATAGGGTCTGCACCTTAACAGCACGGAACGCGAAAGAACGCTCCCTCCCAGTTCTTTCACTATCCTCTCTTCATTAGCAACTCGGTCTTCCATTTTCAACGAGGTCAAGTGGTGAAATTATCCTTCCCATTGCTCGCAATAAACCTATACTTCGTGCACACTCACCTCTAGACTCATTTCCAAGCGAAAATTACCTGCAAACCCTCACCCCATCCGAGACGCATATACCTTGAGGGTATTGCGGCCAAGGTGCCCGTCTAATTTTCTGGAAATATCTGAAGTATTTGGTACGTATGAAGAAGAAGAAGTCGCAGTTTCGCGAAGACGGAAAGTAGCCAAGTATGTTGTACCACGGAAGCAGAGCAATTCCGGTTTTGCTCATTTTATTTCTAAGCACCGTCGCCTAATTGACATGCATTGCTCTATATTTATGAAGGACGATACATAATTCCGACGAATTATCATGTTAAAAAGCCTGGACAAACTCTTCAGAAACGTTGCCAACACGGAACGTGTTTCACGATTGATTTCCAACAGGACGATAACGGAGTTCGTCACGCACGCTAATATGAGCGGCGCACAACACTAAGGAACGCAAACAACGTGTTATGAAGGTAGCCTTGTCACTGTGGTTCGTTTAGGTACAACACAATTAAAACGCTTTTTACTAGCTCGTAAGAACAAAACTCGGTACTTGCAAGTTCAAAATCCAAGGGAATTTTACGAACACGTTAAGTAGTATTCAGGAACGGGTAGGAAACAGGCGAAATATAAAGAACAAATTCGGGGAGAAATGACAATATATGAAACATAACCATACTAGGAAGGCAAGTTGTTTGTGACACAAATTACCACAACGGCCAAATGCGCAAACCAAATATCCAAAGCTGCGAGTCCATAACAAACGAACAGACTGACATTCTTTCCCGCGTTCCAATCTTCCACTGACGCAGCTCGCGTGGACTGCGTCGGCCTCGGAAACCAGTCCCGGAGCGACGCCGCCCAGAGCGTCGGCGTGCGCAGCAGGCAACAGGCAGGCACGCCCACCGCTTCGACGCCCCCGGAGGGCACGGCGAGCGGCGCTGCCACTTTCACTCTCCGCGTCTCGGGATGCTCGCGCTGCGCTCTGCAGTCCCCGCCGCCGCCGCCGGGCCCGTGGGCGCTTGGCCGCGCGAATGGGCCCGAAGAACGCTCCGCCGCCGCCGCAGGTTGCGAGCTCCGCCGAGTTACGCGCACCGGCCCGCCGAGTCGGAGAGCGCCAGCGAAGGTGACGCGCAACGCAGCAAACCGGTTTCGGCCGGTCGAGACGGCGCGCTGCGCGGCGCGGCGCAGATGCCCGCATCGCGCCTGCTACAATAGCGCACTCGGCGCGGCCCCGCGCTCAGCGGCCAGGGACGGACGTGTTTCGGAAGTACCTGCGCTGCGGCTTGAGGCAATGATCGCATCCAAGGAGAAGCGAATTTTCACTCTCCCTTCACAATAGTTTTACTGGAATTTTTAGTGTATATTCATGTACACGCATACACTAATATACATTTTATTGTATTCATACGGTATACAGAAACCTAAAACCTACACTATTCAAAATACACAGCTCATAATTAGTACGAACCCTTCTTCACTGACGAGAAAAAAGAGCATCCTCTGTCTTAAGATCATCAATAAATATATTTTTATACTTTTAAAATTAGTTCTTTGAATATTCATGAACTCGCTATCCTTCAATACAAAAGTAAAACGTAAGAAATGTTTTGATATTTAAGTTTTCGCAATGTAATGTTAGAACAGTTTAAATATTGCTTATGCATAAATCAAGATAAACTCTTTATTACATTCGGCCACTCGTTGGCATACATTAAAGACGAATCGTGGTTAATGAAATAATTTTCCTCATCCTTAGTTACGTTTCTTGCGGAAAGGATATGATAGTCGCAAACAACTATTTTCCCGGTTTTCTTCCTCCTCAGCACGCTCAAACCACTTAAATTTGCTACATTCACACCACTATTCACACCACGGCAATTAAAACCAAGCAATGAATTACACTCATCAGCAAAGCACTAGCACCCTCCGTCATTATTAGAGGACGGATTTTGATGACCTCAAACACTGCCAAAAATTATTAATAAAATGTTTTTAAAATGCCCTAAAACAAAAAGTTACGTTAAAAAATTGAACATAATCACTTCAGATGAACAAATCAAGCTGTTGGATATGTTTCTGATGTAATAGAGGCTTTTTCCTTTCCTTCAAGTGAACACAGCGTGCAAACTTCGAGTTTGAACGGCTCTTTACAATAAAATATGACAATGGCGCCGATAATAGTCACAGGAACCATAGATTACACAGTTCTCACAACGGCTGGCAATGCAATAAACAAGCGAAGAAATCGAATTGCCTACACAGGCAATCCGTGGTAAACATGTGTTGCTCCTCGTAATTATTTTTTGAAGAAAGTACCATAAAATGATATTAAAACCGATTAAATCAGCAAAAAATGTAGTAAATGTGACGTAAAAAGATAAAAAAATGACTTATTAGTTAAAATCAATGAAAAATGTAAAAACATATATACATGGGTAATTTTGTTTCGTCACAACATAAAATCAATTTCTATACTAAACGGCATCGTTCCAAAGGGGAAAAAGGCATTTCATCAAAATCCGCCCATAGTCATACATTACGCGTATGGCGTTGGAACGGACAACTAGGAGGGTACATCCTGCAACATTAAAACAAAATCTGCAAGCCTCGAAAGGTATCGCCAGGAACTGTTGCAACGCCACGCGCATCGGGGAAAGGTTTCGCTAATGCGTGCGCCGCCGCCGCCACCGCCGAACGCAGCTCGGCCGCTTCGGAACGTATTGACCTCGATCGACGCCGCCGGATGTTCGCAGGGACGTGCGACCACGTGACGCACGCGAGGAGCATTCGGAACGCGGCGCACGTTCGCTCAGCTTTCGCCGCCGCCGCCGCGCTACGCCTGCGATGCCGCAACCGCCGCCGGCCGCCGCCCCCCGCCCCGCTTGCCAAGTGCAAGTGAGCACTGGGGCGAAGCTGGACGCAACAAACTATATCGCTGCTACGATTCGTACTCGACAACGACAAGCAAGGACGTAGAAGAAAAATAACATTACATTAACAAAACATTTTCAAATAAATAGTAAGTTCCTTAAGACAAAAAATTAACGTTTACCTGAGGAACTACCGTTATCATCTCCACCTCGTATAGTACATAAATTACCTTTTCAACAAATAATCGAAATTCCATTCCCCCCTCCTTCTTTTAATTTTTAAATATTATTATTATTTTTATTTGGTTTATGCAATAAGCTACGCATCTACACTGTTAAAAATAATTGTAAATTTCTAAAACTTTTCAGTTCCTTAAGGATTTGAATTTTCATTCCAAACCATAAGGAATTGAATTTTCCATACCTTGTTTGGATTTTTCAGAATTATTTGAATTTTCAAACCATTTGTAAACTTCAAAAGAATTCAGTTATTCTGGTGTTTGAATTTCATTTTCAGTATCTGGGTATTGGAATTCATTTTGAAATTTCAAAATTATATGATTTTTCAAATGGTTGGTAATTTTCAAAGTCTTTTCACTTTCCCGGGTACTAGAATTTATATTCCAATCCTAAAGTATTTGAATTTTCAAACTTTGATTTTGAAATTTCAATATTAAGGTTTGAATCTCTTGCGCCCTCTACGAAATGCATTCCAACTATAGGAAGTATTCAGAAAATTATAACTGATATGCATTCCAACACTTGAAGGGTCTATCCCGCCGTTTAAAGAAACATGTGTTTTAGAATATTGAAACATTTATTCAAGCAGTTACAACAAAATGAATCAATATACAATATCAATTTCAATCAAAATGAATCAGTATTGAATTTTCAAATCTCAATATTGAATTTTCAAACTCAGATAATGAATTTTCAAACGTCCGTATTGAACTTTCAAGAATTATATGAATTTTCATAATTCAAGTTTGAAAATTCAAAACCATGATTCGGAATTTCATTTACAATTCAGTTTTTGGACTTTAAGAATCAATAGTTTGAAAATTCAAAATGTTCGTATTGAATTTTCAGTTCCGGAATGGACTAAAACTTCCAAACCTTGGTTTGTAAAATACAGACAAAATTTTTAACAGTGTAGGTTTTGCGGAGCAGCGGCGCAGTATTGGTAGGCAGGTGGAGCGCGAAAGCGGGGCGAGGAAAGACGTTGGGGAAGGCGGTGACTGCGGGCGGGCGATACGGATTGGATAGAAACACAACTGGGCGTGGCGATAATGTAAATAAAATTACTTTCATTTGACACAATATCTTTACTGTATTGGTGTGGGTGTAGTTGTAGTGGTAGTGGCTGAGATAAATACCAAGGCAAAACCGGGTTGCCTCAGCTAGTGTACAATAAAAAAATTCAGAACAAAACTGAAAATTCTTGACGAATTATCTTCTCTTAAGGTAAAGTCACTTCATTACAATATAATTACCGATATAAAATACTTTTATAAATGTTTCATCGCACTTCAGTGGTACAGGTACTCACGAAATATCCGCAACATTGCACGAGCTCTCCCGTTCTCCTTACTTTCTTTATCACTTACCTGAAACAAAAAGAAAACCATTGCAATTATTTAACACATTATATTCCGTATTCATAAAACGATACAAACAGTTTACATTCATGTCACAACTATGGAAGGCCGAATCAGATTCACACAAAGGTCAAATAATGCTTAACACGACGTTTACGATCACTCGTAAATGAACATCTGCGACTTTCTGAACTTCTGAATTATTAATAGTTAAAACAATGTCTCTTACTTAGTAATTGGTTATTGTTCCTTTCAAGGCATTTTTTTACTTCTGCAGAGAATCACAGTATAACTTAAACTGGATGTGTTTACATTCGTTATGATTACACTATATATACCATAATGACAATCCATACGTTTTTCAAAAATCTGTTTAAGAGAATAACGTGACTTCGGTAACATACATTCCATTCGGTGGCGAATACACGGCACCGTTTGCTAGGCAGAACGTGTTGCGCGGTACAGGTGAGTTAGCGCATATGTGCCACTTTCGTCAAGCTTCCTGGAAGAATTACTTCGTTAGCACTCATGGATGGGGTCAGAAAAGGAGATGTTAAATAATGTTCTTGAAGAGAAAGTACTTCGAAACTCAAGTTTCAACGTCTCTACTCCTTTCTTCAAGACCTTTTATCGCTCACCATATTTGCATTCTCTTATGTCAATCATAACACAAACGATACATGATGCAATGATTTATATGAATGTAAAAAGCAATGTGAAACCGAGCTGCCACCATTTCCAGGACCTCAGCAATTGAATTACTCCTCATAAATATTACATCCCCACGGCGTTATTTACTGTGAACTATTCTAAAAATTTTCAGGCTGCGAAGCCCGCCCCATATTCCATTCTTAACATTTTAAGACAGAGAGAGAAGGAACACTTCCTTTTTAATTCCTACCTTTCGCGCTGTACAATCCGAAAATATTCACAAAGCAACGGTATTCTCTAACGATGATTTACAACAAAGAGTAGACATTTCATTTTATTCTTATGCATTCCAGCGACAGGATAGAAACGTGGAAATACGTGAATAAAAATGTTTTTGTAATGTGTACAGTGAAAATAACGTACACTATAAAACTCACAAATACTTGTGTGGAAAGTGAAACAAAATACAATAGAACACGAGTTCAAGAAATAAATGAAAATTTAGGTATAGTTATAGAACGTATTGAAAATTGCATTAATAGTGATAACTTAAAAAAGTTGAAAGTATGTCAGGTGAGGTATCCCACCGCAAGTTCCCCAAGTGTTTGAAAACCAAGACCATTAAAACTGCCTCTAGATAGGATTTCTCAGAAAGTGCTTTAAAAATATCTTCATTTTGGGAACAGAAGATGATCAATTTCTCTTGCTTCAGTTTGTCACATTTTGAATTTAAAAGGGTCCATCAGTGCTACAAAGAACCTACGAATTTGTAAATTAACGAAATGAAGGTTTAGAAATGGTACAACTGACAAAATAAAAAAGTAATGGGGATATGGGACATTTATGGCCTGTAGTTTAAGGAGAACCTGTGCTTTATTACGAAGTGTGATGAAGGAGGTATTGACGTACGGGACATTCGGCAACTATCACACGACTCGACATGAATAGACTCGTGCATAGTCAAAAAAAACTACCCCTCCCAGAAAAACAATACACGAAAAACAAAAATGCAGACTATTTTACTACTAAATTAAACTACCTATTAGTAAAAAGTGGTAGAGCAGACAAAAGTCTTGAATTCCCTAACCACAATATATACACTCGGGCTAGGAAATTATCCATACAATTCATTTCCAAAGCGCTCAGAAATTGAAACAAAAATGTTTGAAATGTTTTTTGTAATTTACGAGCCCTGGTAATGAAAAAGTAGATAAATCCAGTTGCTAAATATGGAAAAAATACTCTAACACGTAGTGTAGCCAGAAACCATGTTTTGTGGGTCCTTGATACCGAAAAATCGAACGACGGGAAAATGTCAGAATGCCCATCCGTCCTTCTGCGAACGACGCTAACGCCTAAACCGATCAGCCGATTTTCTCCAAAAGATATTTTCCCTTTTGACCTCTGGCTGATGCCGCGGCCCCTTGAATTTCAAATCTATATTTTAATTTTGGAGGGGAATTTGCATGAAGTTTCTGCGATATTTTCCAAATTTTCAAAAAAGTGTCTCCATCCTTCTTGATTAAATTTTATTGTAGGATTGTGTGAAGGACGTTTAAGAGAATGGTGCAAGTCTTATGTCCGTTGAAACTACTGTTTTTTTCGAAAATTACAAACGTTCAACATTGTTTTGGAGTCTACCTATAACTAAAATATTAAAGATGGAGTTTTTTCCACTAAATGAAATATGATCCATAAAGATAGATTTTAAAATACGGTCATGTACAATTTTTCGAAAATTTTAATACTTTCGCGTAAATTTGCTTGAAAATATGGGCGAGAAAGTACGTGCTATGTAAGCATGTCTAGTTGGAAAACCATTTTCTGTAATTATGTTCAGTACCATTTTTGCTGCTGCAAGTAATTAGTTTTTTTTATTAGTATTATATTTCACTAACAAACTCCGAGGAATGAAATACGTGAGACACTACTGACCATGAATATACGCGGCACGTACTTGGGTCGGAAGAGAATAGCAACTTGGCAGGGCATACAAACGTGGTGTGCGGAGAGGAAGAACTATCGCCCGTGTAATCACTTTTATCTAGAGCAACGACATGGCAGATAAGCAGCTACAGTGGCGACAACAGGCAAGGTGAGATGGTGGAGGGAGGATGAGGACCCGGTAGTGTGTACTGCACTCTGCGAGGCGGGGAGGAAAGGAAAAAGGGTGGAAGGGGAAGGGGAAGGAGCCAGCTCCGGCGGGGCTGGGTAAAGGAGAGAGCGATGTCCGATGCATGGAGAGCCCCCCGTTGGTGTCGTCTGTTCAATTTCAGCCTGGATAGAGGAAGAGGCTTCGCTCTCCGCTCCTGCTGCGTTCCAAATCTTTATAGAAAGAGCACTCGAGATCTCTCTTCTCCGCTGACCGACGCCATGCAATACAGATTTCCTTTTGCTGTGAGCTGTCAGTTTTCCCATGCCTTACCGAACAAATGTTATAAATATTATTCTCAAGTATTTGCAATTTATTAAATTTAGATATGGAAATATGTCATATATGATAATATAATTCTTCAAACAATGTTAATACTCAATTGAAATTCACGAGTTATTTTTTTATTATTTGTAAACACTTGGTAATAGTGAATAATATTTGTACTCGCAACATACATATTTCTAATATCTTCAATTCTGGAGATTATTAACCGCTTCAAATTGTTGTTTTTCTTTCTTTCAAAGAGCTCATCAATAGAACACGGGCTGTGTCTGACATGCGATAATTGATTATGAAATAACACGTTATGTCCACTGAGAGAAAAAAATGTGGAAATGGGAAAACATTTTCTTAATATCTCAGGATAAATGAAATTTATGACAGTTCAGTAAAAAACACAACCTTCCTGGAAGGCGAAGAAAGCCAGGACAATTCCCGCAATTGGTTTATTCACATTCAAGACGAGAAAAATCGTACGCTGGCCCATGCAGTTTGGAATCGTTCCGTTTAACAAGGTGTTAAAGGAGCGTTACCATTAGAATATTTCCACTCCGCAGCAATTTGAGAAAAACTTAACAAAATGTTCAGATGTGGCAGTGCAAGTCACAACTACAACTACGTATTTCCTCATAGCATCTGCATCTTTCTAAGTTTAAGAACATGCCTTCAGGACTACTTTAACTTCTCACGCAGAAAAATATTTTGAATCGAACGACGTGCATGAAAAAGCGTCGACTAGAATATTCCGTCGCCGCAAAATTGCTTCTGTCATAACACGCATTCCTGCTTAATGAGTCTTTTCCTTTCGACGTGCCCGAGGGGAGTGTTTTTCTGCGCTGAAAACGACAATGACTGCGTCCCCCGCACAAAACGCCGGAAGCGGATGTCACTCCCGCATGGCGATCGGCGCCCGCATGTTCGAACCCCCGGGGGCTGCTCGGCGGGGGCTGCTCGCGGGCTTCGGCCAGCGAACGTCATCAGAGAGCTCGCTCAACCGCCCACTCGCACCTCTCGGGCGCTGGCGCTTTTCATTGCAACGTTAACGCCAAAACGGTGATCGCGAAGGTGAGATAGCAACATCTGTTGGGGAAAGGGGCGTTTAAGCAACCTATGTTACTTCGGTCGAAGGAGGCGGTGGCCTTGAAGAAAATTTTAATAAAACTTCATAACTGAAGTTGTTATTAAGATTCTGACGGAAAATGTAAGAAGGCTTTGTTTGCGAAACACTTACCCATAACAAAGGCATTCATTGCCCGAAGTAACGAGTTTGACTTGTTTTAAAGGAGTGTAAACAAAGGGTCACGCTTCATATGACTCAGGGTACGTAATAAAATGTATTTGAAAACATGCTAACTTCTAGCGACGGAGAGAAGTTAAGTTCTTTCCAAGTATTTTGTCTCTATCAGCACCACTACGCAGAACATTATACCGTGAAAATCGAATCACAACGTGAGTTGCTTCTTACTTTTTGCAGAATCTCAGCAGAAAGTTCACTTAAGTTAAGGGACTTTCGAAAAATCTTAACAAAAGTTAGATGTAAAAAAAATCAATGTTGCGGAAGCAATACATACAAATGTTCCTCTAATAGAGTTCGAAAGCTCCATTAAAAGAAAAGTTATTTACGGACAGAAAAAATAAATTATGAATGCGCACGGAATGATGACAGGAAAGATAAACGCAAAGGAAAGCTGAAACGGGCACATATCTAAAGTATATATGAAATACGAAGGAGATTCAGGAGAAAGAAACGCAGGGCGGGGCCATTGAAGGTAGGTACATATAGTCAACTCATGACCATTCGACCGAACACTGTCATTTTCGAGATTTGTTCGAAATTTTCGATACAAAAGGCATTTCCTCGTTATTTTCTATGTACAGTATTTATCTACCGTATTTTTTAAATTTAAGAAAGTGTTATGCATACTTCAACTTTTACATTTCGGGCGTCTACCTGACCATTGGTTTACATCCAAAAGTTTAAATTTTACATTATTAGACATGTTTGGGTAACTTTATTGTGACAATCATAGACAGAGCAAGAAAAACTAAAACACACGGTTTCAGCGGAAGCCACAGGTAGCCGGAACTAGATGTGGGCGTGGTCGGGGAAGAAGACGTTGAACCGCCGCGGGAGATGAATTGGGGACGTGAGGGCTCGTTCCACCTAGAGAACGAGCTCAATGCGAGGGATCAGGCCGAAGAAGCAAGGTTGGGCGAGGGTGCACTGGACACGAGGGCGAAGAGAACAGTGAGGCGGAAGGGGGGGGGCAGAGAGAGAGAGAGGTACAATCGAGCTAGGGAGAAGGTGAGCGAGATAGGAGAGCAAGGAGAGCGGGCGAGGGAATGGAATGGGCGCCGCGACGCTCAGCCTCGCAGCGCCGGTGACCCACATCCGCGCACTCGCCGCCGCCGCCTGGGGCGTCGACTATCGATCACACAGCACGCGCCCGCGCGCGCCTGACGGCGGGAACCTGCGAGTGACTGAACGAACGGACGGACGGACGGACGGACGGACGGACGGACGAACGGACGAACGGACGGACGGACGGACGGACGGACGGACGGACGAACGGACGAACGAACGGACGGACGAACGGACGAACGAACGGACGGACGAACGGACGAACGCGCCAATGGGCAGGCAACCGGTCGAGCGCACGGCCGAGCGGGGAGGGTTCGCGCGGCGCCTGCTTCGCTCAGATAGTCGCGCTTCAACGCTTCGACGCTCCGCCGCACTGAAGGAAGGAAACAAACGCAATATGAGATCGAATGCGCTCAATGCGATGCTCAAACACGGCTCTCTCTGTAGCATCTCAAAGAAGTCGCTTGTACTTCATATGCCTCTTGTTTATGAAATTTAGAATACCAGCATCCACGAGAATAGGCTAAATGAATTATAATGTATTTACTATAAGAACACTACAAAACAAACGTATTTGCTTTCCAAGTAAATAATTATGCTGTAAAATTGTGTTTCTTATTACAGTCCACTCGTTTTGAAACCACGCTTCTTATTGAAATATAAACTTTTCTCACACTTATGTTTCCCGCATAACTGATATTTACATTCGATTTTCCTGAACATTTGGGATCCCCCTGTTTATCATTTATCGACTATTCAACTGATCAGACTCCGCTTACATCAATATTAATATTTGTACTCGTAAATTGTACCATTTGCATCTTCTTTATTAAAATTATTTAATTATTTAATTATTAAAAATTCAAATGTCTACTTACCGATAGTTTTTGAGAAATAATAATATAATGAAACCAATCTTCATATGGGCTTTAACTAATTATTTCATGTTAATGTAATTTTATTGGTAGGGGCGTAGCAATGACGGCAATAACTTTACAAACGAAGCGAAAAATCACGTCGCGCCACCAGTCAATGTCGCTCTCCGACCGCTGCCGGTCCCGTTCAGGGTCCAGAGATCAGCGGCCAAGCCACGGCTGCTGCGCCGGCCATCTGTCGCCACCGCCATCGCCGCGTCGAGGATGCCCCGCGTCGTTTAAATGACCGGAGGCTTACGCAAGCGCGCGCCAAGCCTCTGCTTTTCTGCCTACTACCGCCTCTCCCCCCCCTCCCGTCAGCCTTGCCGCTGCTGCTGGCCGCATAGCGCAGCGGTCGCCACACAGCCAGCCGGTCGGTGGAGGGGCCGCCCGCGCCAGCGCAGCACCCAGGCAGCGGCGACACGCCGCCTGTCAGCTGGGAACCGGCCACGCCCCCTTCTGTCACACGGTGACCAATGAAACCGCGACGGGATGACAGTTGGAAACTATCCGACCTGCGTTTCCCACCGCCCGCTACCTAAATCCATTCTCATACGACAAAACAAAACTAAACTTTTCCAAATCAACTTCCGTAACAACTATTTTCGTATAGTGACAATTTTCTACGATAATACAGAACTAAAAGGCGTAATTCAGACACAATATGCAAGAACTAACAACTTCGATTACATAAGATTATAGGTTTAATCATTACAACCCGATGTTCAAAGAGCATTATTTGACTTTCCTTATTGTTCTACGAGAAAAAATACATATACAACAGTACGGTATAGAAAACAACCACAGCGATGGTATGGTATATTCAATTCAGCGACAGCGCTGTACACATAACGATCGTAAATCCTGAAGATGCAAATGCGTCATACCATTTCTCTTTACAATACAAATTATACTTCACATGTATTTGAATGGTTCACCTCTACTCTCACATTTTTAAATCCGTTTGGAGACATTTCATCAGCACATCCCGTTAAAAAATTATACAAATAGAGAATATTATTCCCTTCTTAAATATTTCCCCTCCACGGCGAATCGTTTCATGCTTGGAGGGCCGGACCGGCGTCAGCTGTTTGCGCATGTTCTTGGCGCCGTGTTATCGGCAGTCGACGAGGCGCCGCTAAGTTGCCGCCTCCGCATATACCCTTCCCGCGCCCGCCCCCGCCCCCGCGCACCGAGTGCGTAAGAGGCTCTCGGGAAAGGGGAGCCGAGGCGTGGCGCGGCCCAGGAAAAAAAGCAGGGGAGCTTCGCAGCGGGAGTCAGGAAAAACGCACCGTCAAAGGTATTACACAGCAAGAGTTTAATAAACCTATTACGCCAAAAAATTACGTAAGCTTTCAATGCAGCTTAAGGCACTATTTCGGTCGAAGAAATGCAATAACACGGGCTACAAAACGTTCGTTAAGACATTTTCCTTTTAACTCTCAAGTGCTCCACTACAGTTTATATGTATATTTTGGAAATCACCAATAGTCCGTTTGAAAATAGCAACAATATCATTTTGCAAAGGAAAAATGTCTCACCAATAAAACTATCAGGAGACGTATCTGGAGAGCAATAACCAAACGTAGCGTGTTATTTCCTTGGGCATTAAAAGGCTTTGCTACGAATGAGACCAAGCAAAGCTTTAGTACGGTGAAAAGGATCAAGAATTGCATAATAAAAGTCAATGAGGCCCATGCCTCTCCATAAAGCAGACCTATCCCTGACCTGTTCTTGGACAAAGACAACTGCGGTGAAGTTCCCCTTTGACATTTATCTGAAAGAAAAGAACGCTAGGCCTGCTCTTTTACCAGCAGGGGAGGTTGTCATTAGCAGCAATTATGCAGCAGACATTCAAGCTGTTTTCTAATGTATTATAATCGTACGATATTTTTGTTAGGAAACGAGTGGTGATAGGGTTCAATATACACTATTTAACAATGACGACATTCACTTTATGAAAACTATACACAATTGGACCCATTATATATTTCTCTAAAACAAATATCTTCAATGAAGTTTATACGAGTTATTTAAACAGTTCAAATACAATGATTGTCTAATAGAAACAACTGAAAGGGTGACTTTTCAGAAACATTTATTACAAATTGATTCAAATATACAGTACGGATAACATGTAAATTTCTTTTCATCAGGACATAATATAATTTAACAATAAATTTTCAATTTTATTTTGAATTTAATTTATCTCTGTCTTACGTTCCATCGAATAATACGTTTGAAGGGTTTCGCTCTAGATAATCCTATGTCACGAGAGTTCATTCTGAGAAATAATAATAATAAGTTTTCAATTCGGCATTCTTTGTCACTGAGTAAAGCAAAAATATCTTAGTAGTAGGGTTATTTAGGGCGCAAAATGTAACTGTATCTGGCAAGTACGTTAGCCTATTTTTGTCGAAAATGTAGCATAGGATTACCTAGATACTCACTCTTCACTTAATTAGAGAATGGTGCCAAGCACTCGAAGACGGCATGAGATTATCTTTTTGTACGGACAGGATAATAGCAGAATCTAGATAAACTTGATGAAGTACTAAATCGGATGACGTACAATGGAAAATTAAATTATCCATCGAAATCTATCGTGAAACAGTTTTACTCACTTCACATCCCATACAATACTCAGCACATAAACAACGGTACTCAGAGAGGAGACTGACCGTTCCAGCACTGCAGCGCGGGAAGCCCCAGTACGTACTACATACGAACGTTAAGTTCCTACAATGGATGGGGCGACAGCCTCCGGCAGCGCATTTTCATGGGCAACCACAACGTTATGCAACAAATGAACAGAGAAGCGATTTTTTTTTTTTTTTTGCCATGAGTTGTAAGATAATGCCCGAGTGTTATTCTCCTTTTTCTGGGGGTGGGGGGTGGGGGCGCTTATTCTGATGCGTCCCCGCGCCCGTGCGTCCCCGCGCCCGTGCGTCCCCGCGCCATGAGCGCGGGGCGGCGCCGATAAGCGCAGCGCCACCGCCATTGTACTGCGCGAGACAAAGCGCGCAGCCCGCGCGCAGCTGCCAGCGCGGCGCAGCGCCAGCCCTGATTTTTCAGGCCCCGCGCCGGAAGAAGCGGCGGCGGTCGCGCGGGGCGATGAGCACCGCCGCACCGACTCCTCTGTCTGCCCGGGACCATCGCCATGCAGTCACGCAAGAGCCAGACGCAAGCTCGCTCATATGTGATGCCAAGTGGAATGTGCAAGGCATGTTGACGGGAATCGTAATACAAGCTACCACGTCTCATAAGACTATTGCCCAACAGTGGAAAACTATTGCTTGACGAGAATATTAGCTAAATTAAAAGATACTATTACGTCTACAAAAACCGTCCAAGGGCACAAATATTCCACAAGATTTAAATAATGTAAATTGCAAAACATGAGCTATCACTCACAACAAATTACATGTACAAATTAACGCAGCCATTCACAATTGTTTATCTTAAAAGACCACTCATCAAAATATTGATGTTAAACATTTACTTCATTTTTTAATAGAATTTTTACAGTACACACAAATGCTAATAAAACGATTTCCGAAAGTAATACGTTAAAACACTTATTTCAATGTCATTAATACTGACTTTTAAAATATCTAATAGAAACAGCCATAAATCCATGCCAACATTTAACTGCAGTTTCGTTCACTCCCAAGAAGCTTACTTTCATCAAAAACTTTGGCGATCGCCCAGGAAACGCCGTCCAATACGAGAAAAAAATCATAAACAGTAAACCAACTCCGCATGAAATGTGTCCAATTATTTTTGAACGTCTTAACACAATAAAAACCGCGAGATAACAAGCACGAACGCCCACGCGCATGATTCAACAAACGCTTCAGCCCCGCCTCCCCGCCCGCTACGCAAAAGCGAAGGGAAGGTATGCGGATCCACCACCGCATCTCGCGTTCCAACCGCTTATCGCACCCTATCGCCGCAGTAAATACCACCTGAGATACCGCGCGACTTATCTCCCCCTCTCATTACGAGGCGGAGGCGAAACGCAGGGAAACGCACCCGCGCACCGTACGTCCTCACTGCACTTGCAGCGTTCCGTATGTTGCGGAGATAAACTCATAAATATAAAGGGAATATATATACACACACATACAGGGTGATTCACGTAACTTTAACACGTACTATAACTTGAACGGTTGAAGTTATTGCAACGCAGTTTTCACGGAAGTAAAATGAGGGGATGGGGCTAGGTACGTATATTCATTTCTATTTTATCTCTTGTATTTCACGAGATAATTGAAGTCACTTTGTTGTTTCTTTAAATTGAACTAAACATATTTTTTTCAGTTTAACATGACGAGCGTCAAAAGACAAATCCAATGATATACATATTATCATATGTTAGATAAGCTTTTATTTGAGTAATTTTGATTTATTTTGCGACCAACGTTTAACGGACATATTGTACATAACAGTTCGTCATACAAGGTAACGCAACTGTCCCCCTGCTAGCGCGCGCACGGAGAAGGAAAGGGATCTTAGTATATTAAGATACGAAACACATTCCAAATTGTCACAAAACTGTTGCAGTTTGTTTCCTGAACTGTTTTCCATCCTTCCACATTTTCATATTTTTTTGTATTACTAATGGATTGAAAATACGGATTTGTTATAAGTAGTGTGAATTGAAATGCGATTGTGTGTTATTTCAACTTCATTTACAGGAGTCTCATACCACAGGATATTAATGGGATCTTGAAATTAAGCACACTGCAACAATTCGTGAATACTTGAAATATGTTTCGTATCTTCAACTACGAAGATCCCTTCCCTTCCCCGACCGCGCTCTGGCAGGAGAACGCTGAGTGACCTTGCGTGGCGAACTGTTATATTCAAAATATCCGTTAAACACTAGTCGCAAAAAAATCAAAATTACTCAAAAATAGCTTATCTAATATAAGACAATATGTATCTCATTGGATTTGTCTCTTTACGCTTTTTATGACAGACTGAAAAAATTATTTATAGTTCAATTAAAAAATCGAAGTTACTTCAAATATCCCGTAAAATGCAAGATATAAAATAGAAATAGACAATGTAACAATTAGCCCTCATTCCCTGATACGCGTTCGTGAAAACCGCATTGCAAGAACTACTATCTTTCAAAAGTTACAGAAGGTGCTAAAGTTACGTGACTCACTTGCATTTACTATATATAAACAGTCATACCACTTTCCTTTTAAACAAAAATTGGTACAGTATATATACCGTTTCAAAGGAAGACTCAACACACACCACTTCTTTCTTTGTAGTATCGAGTTATTTCTCATGTTGCATTAACAGGGTGAAGCTAATGTAATATTTTATCGAATATGAACATTCACAGAACGTGTCCCTTCTGCTACTCACACTTCGCATATTTACAGCAAGAACACGTCTTCTCAGGATAAGGATTAATTCATAATAAGTGAAGGCAGTGGCCGACCGAGTCACCTGCACGCTCATCACAGCAGTTTAATGCAACAGATAGCATTAATCTGGTATAGCTACAACTTAACAATATCAGAATGTGCTTTATCCTGAAAATCCAATTTATCTCTCTCCCGATAAAATATTACGAAAGCTTTGAAACCCGACACCACAGCAAGGAAACGACAACAACGGAAATTACACCAGTCTACCATTTATTTCATCACCAGGAACAATACAGAAAAGGGATAGCATTATCCTGTATTACCATAATTTCATAACATTGTTCACGCTAAAACGCATAAATCTACCATAAAAGTTATTAAATTTTAATTACTCTAAACGAAAAACCAACTTCGCAACAAAACGAAATATTTTACTCACGTTTTATTCGTATATACATGGAACACTACATATACAATTACATATACATAGTGTATTGTATTAATCGCATGAAACGAGACAAATTAATGCAATGACGTAAAAAATAACACGGTCTCACATACGCACAGTAAAAAATCAATATACATTTTAAAAAGTACTAAGCAATATCATCGCAGGACGCATGTGTCGGACAGCGTTCTATTTGAACGGGCGACCTCGACACGGAAGCACTGGGCTCGGGGGATATCGCTCTCATCAGGAGGCGCCTGCCCGCGCAGTCGCCGGCCGCCAGCTGGCGCGAGAGCAACGCCCAGCACAAGGCCGGCGCCGAGCGCCGCGAACAATTCGACAAATTCCGCCGAGGTCGCGCGTCCCCTCTCACGACTACGATGACTTCAGCGGCAGCAGCCCCTGACCTCGCCCAAGGCGAAGGCGAAGGCGGCGCCCAACAGGAAGCGAACTGCGGACGGCAGCGGCGAGCGACCACGCGCGGCGTCGCGCAGTGGGCCGCAGTGGCACCCTGCACTTCCAGTCGTTTGCGAGGAAGCAGCTCAACAATCTGTTAGTTTGAAAAACTCTACAAAAATATGAATCGCACGAATTCGTTCACTTTCCCATGAACATTTTTTTTTATTTTCCAATTTCTTTCTTTCGAATAAAGTGAATACGGTACATACACGAATAAAATAATAAGAATTGAGAAATCTGTATGTTTCGCACGAGCATTCAACACTAAATTTATCATTATTTTAACGTGAAACTGGATTTATACCTAAACCTTACTTCGAACGTTGCTGAAAACCCACGCCACGGAGTGTGTGTGTGTGTGTGTGTGTGTGTGTGTGTGTGTGTGTGTGTAGGCGGGTGGGGCGGAGAAGATCAGAACATAATACTGTCAAAAAATATATGTTTCTGGATACAATTTGTTTGGGGGTTTTAAGGGCCCACGAAATCGTATACGAGATACGTACTTACGGGTAACGTACGTTGCGGGTTGCATAAGCGCGTGATACTATTATTTTAGAATAATCTGCGAATGCGCTGTTTACGAAACAAGTTTATAGGGTTAACAAAATATGTAAGTATGTAATGTTTCCTATGTCAATCTTCAATATCGATCAAATGTACAAAAAACCATTATGATAAATCACGTATAGTCTTTTGCAAGGTCGGGTCAATAAAAAAGTTCGAAGTTAGTATTAATGGTGTCAGATGACCGAATATCACTATAGTGACAGCTTCCTGCTACAGACAGCCGTGCCGATGGGAACGCCGCTCTTGAGTCGGGCCAAGCGAACGTTCCCCTCGAAAACCAGAAGCGCCAACTTCCAACGACGCGACGGGAGAGCTGTAGAAGGCAGTTGCCGATTCCTGAGATAGTGCGGAATGTGTTTGGGATCTCCGGAACATAACGGCATGAAGTTTACAGTAGAGGAATTTTATGCCCATTCTGAAATGACCATCGACTACTCAGAGATGGGTTTTCTACATTTTTTTTTGTGTCCTTAGGATCATTTCCCAAATATTTACTTTACAATAGTTCTGCTGTAACCCGACCTTCGTATAACAAGTAGGGTGGATTGCAATTCTCCATTTAATGGAAGTCAAGGAATATATTGCATTATTAGATACTTGCTTAATTAAGCAATATGAAAAACACAGGATTCATAAATTATTCCAAAGGCAAGCGACTTAAATGTACGACCGGCGCTGTAGAAATACGTTTTCTGTCTCTTGTTAATTAAATGTCTACAAAATTAACATTAGATGTTAAATTCGCATTTCTATCGGAAATCTCCACATCGATAAATATCGTAAATTTACATAAATACTCATCAAACCTAGGTTTATGATTTTGCGGATAGGGAACGGACATCAATGACACTCGTTTACTCACAGGACACAAGGACGTTTCGTATGCTCACGACTATGAGCAGAAATAATGTATACATTGCCATATAGGAGTGAGGAAGTGCCGCAAATGGTACGAGCAAATTCCCAATATCACGAACGCCATCACAGCGACAAAACATATTATTCTCATCGAGATGGAATTCTGCCTAAAATACATGAGCAGATCCGTGTAAGTGTACATAGTTAAAAACATTTTGCTGGTTCAGTGGAAAGTACGGAAGCGTACATTCTACAATAAGAAATCAACTAAACAAAAATATTTTGATTCGTACAGCAGGACTGCATATGTAATGCATCCATATGGTTAATAGACGGATTGCTGCACATACAACGGCAACAGAAACCGACGCACCGATCGACTGTTCAGAAGTGTTCGCCGTGCTGCATGCATTGTGGTACGGATTCAGCGATTACCCATGCAGAGATGACAGAACAATGATGGAAAACGCATTTTGTTTTTATATTCATAGCGTATCAAATCTCTCCACAATCACTTCCTGTTTTATATACACGTTGTTTTCACTTTGACATGGAAATCCAGGGATCGCGCCGCAATGTGTCGAATGGCAAGCACAGGAAGAAACTAATAGTGCCACAGAATAGCACAAACTTTCCCGTACTAGTTAGTTTCCGTACTAGAAAAGAGACTCGTCTTTCCCGTACTAGAAAAATTTGGATTCATTTGTGAGAAAATTTCGCTTAAGCATTTCTACAAATGCGCAAATTTCTGCTAATTTTCACAGAAAAGTTATGAGTTTTCGCGAAACTTGATAAGAAATCATTGTGGCTGAAAGAAGTACTTCTACTCACACATGTAATAAAGTATAAAAACGTTTCTAATGTAAATATACACGAAATGAGAGATGTATAAACAATTTTGGTGTTAGTTTGTAAAACCAAAAGAATACATCAAAAGAGTTTTAATGGCATGTTATTCAGTGCATTTAGCACTAGCCGCACAAAGAGTTTACTAAAAAATATGTTCTTCTAGAGAAAATAGTGTTTTAGTCATTGCCCATATTTCACTCAAATTTCTTTCATTAAATGACACGATTTTGTTTTTTATTTATATAGCGTAATATATATATATATATATATATATATATATATATATATATATATATACATATTCCGCTATTTTCAAAAATTCGTAGTTAACAGTGAAAATTGCACCTTTGAATAAGTGAATTTCACACAATTCTTGTAATAAATTTAAAGAAAAAAAATTGAATGTTCCAAGGGATTCATGTAAAGCACCCCCAAAATTTAGAGAATTCTTTTCAAAATCACTGGGCTTCAAATCGAGCCAGATCGATTGGAGGAAATTCATTTTGGAACAATTCTTATGAATAGTTTAGGCGCTACTGTTGTTCATAGACGGGAAGACAAACACATTTTTTCCGGTATTGAGGGTTCCCTAACGTGTCTTACTCCGTATATACGTACGTGTACGAGAAAGTAAAAGGAATGGCAAAAATAAAACCCAACGCAGTCAGGACAAGTTCAGAATTTATTGCAATTCATGTTTAACATGTTACGCACAATTTATTATTATTACCCTTCTATACAATATGCTTAGCAAATACAAAAGATTTGAATCATTTAGAACAAAAAAAATCGACACAAAAAGCCATAGAAGTGTTACTGAAATAGAGAATTACATCTCAGTCATGCATAAAAGAGATTTACTAACTTCTATTACATCTTTGGAGAGTTTGCCTCTGGGTAATGTAACTTAGTACCGTGGATCGTCAGAAACGAGCGGAAACTCGAAATACATGCAAAATTAAATTGAAAGCATAGATACAGAAATAATCTTCTAAGAAAACATTAAAGTGACAATTTCTTTACAATTTAAACTGAATGCTTAGGAATATTAGATTGCTTACTCACGCACTGTCCCGGGCCTCTAATGAACTAACACTTAGAACACGGTATGGCCGTTTAAGGTTGTAATCCAATATGAATATATTTTCACCTTTTAAAACAAAGATTTCCAAAGAGCGGAATATTTGCCCGACCCGAGTATTTTCAGAAATCAAAGGGAATGGGCTAAACGCCCCTCAGATGACAGATGGGCCCACTGCTGGTCGTTCCCAGCGCCCGCGGGTGGGCGGCGGGGTACGCCCGTGAGAATCCTTCCCACAGCCCGGAAGTGCTCACTTGTTTCCTTGTACACAGACTCGTATTCCGGTCGCACAGCCTTCGTGGCGGACTCCACATAACGGCGCTAAGAATCCGATCTCAGTGATACATTACTCTGTTGGAGCACGTTAGATTCCTTTGGTTCCTTGGTCTGAATTATTATTATTATTATTATTATTATTATTATTATTATTATTATTATTATTATTATTATTATTTCATTCTCTGTAGCACCAACATATTTCTTTAGAACTAACGTCGAATGACAGAAGCAAGTGTCAAATATTAATCCGTTTCGCATAGAATATTATTTCGGAATTCAGCTCACACATCCCTACATTTAAGTCTGTGAATATGAATTCACAAAAGTAACAGATTGAACTAACATTCAAAATCAGACGTATCCACGATTGTAGAGGAAAAACGAACGCATGACTGCACCATTATGGAAATGCATGGGTAAGCTAATGCGTATCGAATCCGACTTCGGTCAATAAGCTTCAGGCACCGGCTTACGTCACATCATTAGCGGGAATTTTAAACGCAGCCCGCTACCAAAATTATCATCTAGTTTACACGTCACTGAAACAGATATATGAAGCATATTTATTACATAATGCATATTTTATTTCAATTTCCTTCAACCTTCATCGTGTTATTTATTGAAAATTGTCACTATACCACTTTCACGTAATGTTTCTGAACACTTTTTTCTCTCCATACATGGCGACCAGCGTCTGGTCTGGCATATCAAACGAAGTGTCATGACGAAAACTGGGGTTCATGACGAAAACTGGTGCTGCGTAGAACGAGCAAAAATCGGTGTGCCGGATTAGCTCACACATGTCTTTCCATCATGATCACTGAAAAGAGTAATCCATTTCGAGAATTCGCGAGAACCGAACTCCACCCGGATCGTAAATAGAAGTGCACCAACACAGTCCGTAAAACCAGAAATTCTCACGTCACCAGTAGTTCGCAAGAAACCATGTTTACTCTCACAAACTATCAGTGGCCACATGGTTCAATGATATTACAAGCTGTGTGCGCGCGAGTGAATCGAATTTCAAACGCGTTCAAGACCGGACCCGGCGCGAGACAGTCGACCACTGCGGGCCGCGGTCAATACCGCAACAAGTGAAATCGTAATTATTCATTACAATTAAAATGACCGTTTCAAATTCGGAGGAGTCGACATCCGTCAGATCGCTCGGAGCATATCAAAGATCGTAAATTTTTTTGTACAGTTTAAGCGCTAGTGTGTTTCACAGTGTCACAGACAATTGGGGGCAAAAATACTTTTATGGACAGTCCCTAGTAAAAGCAGTTACTTTTAGAGCTTGCAAAGCGTGCGAAACGTTCGATATTAGCAATAGTGCTAAAAGTGGACCGATGCTCAAATATTGGTATTATGGTGAGATTTCGTTGGCATTTACAATGAAATAATTATAAAAAATTACTAAGTAATCGTTTTGTGGCTTCCAAGCAGCAGATAACTGATGATGGCTAAGCTATCAAAAGCTGCTTTCGTAATAAACAATATAGTTGCAATGACTCATAATTATTTCGACGCTCAAATGTTCTGATAAAACTGTGAATACAATAAAGAAAAAAATACTTTCGTTTGATCGCATCAGCTACCACTAGCCATAATGCAACATAGTGATTTGTATGCTTAAATAATGTATGACACACATGGTAAAAGTAATAAAATTATGCTCGCAGGATTGCGCCCACGGCCTATCAGCCTCGTGTCCCAACATTTCCTATTCGCAAAATAAAATACCACATTTACCACTCATATCGCAAAAAATTATTTTCCCGTCAGATCAATCGGAGAATATCAATGTGAGTGAAAATCTTTCGTACGGTTGAAGCATCAGAGTTTTCCACACGACGGGCAGACATACGAGACAACAAAAACTTTTTCTGCTTAGAGTCCACAGAAAGAAGATTCTGACAGCATTAAATATTCGAGAATGTAATATATTTTACGTACTGCAGTAGCAAGAAACATCCACTTTTTCGTACCAGGGACCCACCAAATGCTGACGAAAAATCGGCACTTCCTGCGGCATCACATAACTTTCTCTTACTACGAAGTATATAATAGAAAATGAAAAAATAGTATAAATAGAATCGCTATGAAAGACTTCATTTATTTATTATTCATTCAAATGCGTATCCAATGATTCGGAAACATAAAGCATACATCAAGCACGAAATTATTTGGACATTTTAGCAGTCTATGACGTGTAAACGAACACTTCACGCAATGCCAAATGTACCGTATTACAAGCTTGACTATTCATGCATAAACATAGCGCCCAATATCACGCGCACGCATGGAAATTTGTGTACCTTATTAGTAACACTAGTGCTATCGTGATAACAACGAACATGACTCAACATGGCTATGTAAACTGCTCCAGTCTGCATCATATAAAACAAACAATGCTTGCGTCACTAAATCGAGAGAATATGACGCTTCAACATTCTAGGTGTGAAGGAACAAATATTTTAAGTACTTCAGAATAGTTTTTACCGACGAATCGTTCCTTCTCAATGGTCAGCGAGCCAAAATCAGAAACAAAATATGTTACGATAAGAATCTGCACAAAATATGTTTCAATAAGAAAAACAAAATGCAAAAAAAGTACAACAAATCAAGCCGTCCTGGATGACTGAGGTGGCAAAGAGCGTGTACCGACAGAGCACGTCGGTATCAAGAGCTGCAGGTTCAAGTCCCGCCTTGGGATTTTTTTTATTGTCGCTATTCTCTGATGCATGAGGTGTCGCGGAGGTCCTCGCGTTCTGCTGCCCCCAGATCAAAGAAGCCCGCAAGTGAGTTGGTGTCTAGTGTACGGCTCAATATGCTTCCCATGGGGACGTAAAGGGCAACCGAATGTCGGCTAGAAAACGATCTAGAACAAAGGAAACGAGTCGAGATATGGATTATTTAATTTGTTATGTGCAATGCTTATGGTGCTTCCACCGAATACAGAAGAGGTCTCTCCTAACAAGCTATACATATCTATGCTCCTAGAATGAAAGTTATTTCGTTTGATCTGAGACATGGCCAGGGACGCAACAAATTGTACTCACCACTCGTTCCTTCTTGACGATGGAACTTTATTAATTGCACGGCACAGTACTTGCTTAGTCCAAGACATCCTTAACAGCTGTTACCATAACGAGCCACGAACTTCTCCGATATGGCGGACATAACTGCTGACGCAATGAGGAGAAAGGCAGTAAACATCAAATGTATTGAGTAAGTAAAAATTACCTTTAATTAATGGCCTATATTAATATGCTAACGTTACTTTTCTTCCAGATCTCATAAATTACTGATGATAAAAACCGCCGAATTTCGATCTTCTAGATTCCACTCAATCTATTTACCGCTTGAACGATCTCACGACGAGGCAGAGACGTTCGACGCTATTCGCTGGGGGGGGGGGGGGGGGCACGGGAAGCGCAGCGAGGGTTAGCTACTTCGCAGCTGGATTTATCGCCCCTCTAATTGCATGCGCCTCTCCTGAGAATGGGATGTAGTTACTTCCCGCCCAGACCAGCGCCTTCCTCCGAAAGACTAATTAACATAAAATGAAGAGGTACTGGTCGCGTGATTCAACGACACAATAAAAAACAAACGTCAATTTTCTTTCACTGCGGAGTTCCTTATAATGGATGCAATACATGCTATACTGAAGTCCTGATCTCGAGCCGAGATCAATAAAAAAAGAGACCGATGATTTCCTGTTCAATTAAAATGAGGCAATACTCTGAAGCAGAAAGGGCGATGAACTATTCTCCTAAAAGCCTTTGAGCAGTGTATTTTCATACAAAGCAGGTCGTTTTACTTCGATAGCAAATATTTTAAAAACGAGTAAACGGAGCGAAAGTCTTTCAGAATTCGGTGTCGTTTCGAGTTCTCAAAACCTTTAGAAGTTTACGGATCCGCGAGCCAGTTCACAAACGAGCTAAAACTGTCCGGATTTCCAGAGCAGGAGGAAAGAGAAATCCGGCCGTGCCAGCCCTCTGGGGAGGCTCTGGGACAGGACACCGGCAAAAATCCTCCGCTAAAAAGCCAAGATGCCTTCGACCAGAAAGCGTTGTTCGCTCATCCGTCACAGTTCGAGATGTCTACCGCAACAGATCTACAGTGGCGCTACGAGTCTCGCAATTATCTCTGGCATGCAGGCAGGCGCTGGCGGGTAGCATCGAGTTGTGAAATACCACTTCTCCACTACAAGAGCGTGCGAACGAGCGAGCGTCCTCTTCTAAACCTCTTGGCCTCGCTAATGCAATGACCTGCCGTCCACGTGCTTCGAGAAGAAACATTTCCTTGTGATTACGAACAAAGCAGTAACCAAATAGAATTTTTTGTGGTCAGCAAATCCAGGGTATTCCAAGGATGGAACTACTTTTCAGCAGCAACACCAGTACCCAAACGAGTAAACACATCAATCGTTTCATGTTGTTTTGTCAGTAAGGCTTGGAAAATTTGCTCAATGTTACTTATCAAATTTTATCAAATTTACGACCGTATGGCAGAACAGACATTGACGGTTAACGTCTATGGTCGTAAATTTGATAATTACTTATTTGTACAGACAAATCAAAAGTAGTTCGTGGGCAATTAGTATATCATTGACGTTCTAAGCAGAGGAGGTATGTTCTTTTGATACTACGAGACAATGGCAGAGAAGAAACAACCCGTAAAACCACGCGCTTCGTCTACCTGCTTCGTAGTCCCTTACTCCAGCGCTAATTTCGACGAGCACCTTTCCTTAAGTCACAGACCGCTCCGCTCCGTGTGAAAGTCACCCGCGTTCCAGGAATAGCTTCTGCACGGTCGCACCTAGCGATTTGTTTCCGTCTTTGCGAGCTCAGGCACTGCTACGTCTTGCCTCGGCCTGGCGCTCGTTAACCGTTAACGCATTTTCAAAACGCCGAGACAGCTTTAAACCGCGAAGACATATCTGACTAGTCGAAACCTCGTAAAACTCAAATAGGCAATATAGCACCTTGTACATCCGCAGTAGGATCCATCTGATGAATGCTCCAATGTGATTCCACTCCGTGCATTCCGACCAACTAAAGAACCAAAATTAGTATTGAATTACTGCAGTTGTGTTTTCTAAACCTTACTACCCAATCAAGCAACACCAAAGAAAGCACACTCTTAGATTCACGTACACATAAAATACTAATAATTCTGTTTCGTTTTCGCGATCCCAAAAAAATATGAAGCATACATACGGGCAATAAAGTAGAACTCCAGGGGATCAACCATAGAAAGGCTATTCAGCGGTTACAGAACGTACATTACGCTCTATGGGGTAAATGTATATTAAAAAAAAAAAAAAAAAAAAAAAAAACCTCCACGCAATTCTCCTATAGTGCCTTTCACAACCCCCTGAAACAGCTATCCCAGACAATCCTCGCCTCTTCTCTCTCGGTCGCCGTCCAAGCAAGCCCCCAAAGCCCTGGACGAGATCTCCGGGAAAGAGGTGGCCGTAGACGTGGCGATAGGGCAAAGGTCAAGAGATGGGGAAGGGATTTCGCACGAAATGAACCTTACGAGCGCGGAGAAGTCTTCGGTGAGAGCGCAATCGTGGGGCCTGCACGAAGGTAATATGCAATTAGACGAGCGCATCGTAAGCCCCGGGAATAAGGGAAAGCATCCCATTCCATAATACTTCAGAAAATGTGCGTCGTACCACGCCTCTTCTGAGAGGAGAAGCCACTGCTCCACAACTACTAAATTTGGCGCCGCACCGGAAACGAAATATTCTGTACTGGCAAGATAATGTTTTTTTGGAACACGGAAACTAATTGTTGTTAGATACCACTGCTTTCTACTACAGCCTCGTCAACTCGAAAAAAAAATTGAATTCTGTCTCTTTTCCTCTGAACAGAACGGGATCACATCATACAACTTTACTTGACTTGAAATTAAGACAAATTACGACTCGTAACTGTTTCAATTCATCTAGTTTTACGACAACTATTTAGTTTTCAGTCAACTTATTGAAACTTATACATACGATTGTATATTTTAAAATATTCGAAGTTCTAATCTGCGACAAATATTTTACAAAGTTATTTGCCACTTGCTCAAAGACAGATCTAGCCACGCTGATTAATACTGCTTCCGCGTCTTTCAGAAACTTTTTCATTAATTATTTCTATAAACACGTCATTGAAGCTTCTCAAAACAATTAAAACACTAACTCTCCCTCAAAAGAAGGTATATATCACTTTCACCGTGGGGTGAGCAGAAGTCCCACGAGCATTCTCACGGCAAAAAAGCTTGTTACTCAAACCGATCTATGGAGAGCTCGCTATGCATTCTTTGCCAGCTTTACTGGGAGAGTACATTCGCCAGATCAAGAATACAACACACAAATTACTTCAGAACATGAAAACAACTTATAGAAGTCTTTAATTCAGTGTTGTAATCACAACTGTTGGTAATCAATCTGACCCACAATTGTTGTCAAATTGCTTCACACATGATTAAGCAATGTGAAAAACTCAGATATACGAAAACTCTTGGAAAAAAAATATGTAAAGAAGGTTCATTATTTTATTTTCTATCGCACTTTGTTAAAAAAAATCTCTCAATCGTTATTGCTCAGTCTTAGTAACTGTCAATTGTAAATGATAAAAGGGCGAATTCATATGGTTCACTTGTGAGGAAGAGGATTTTAGTTTGCATGTGAGTGAAAGTTACAGGGGTTGACTTAACTCTTAATATATATTATTTTAATTATTTTAATAACCAATCACGATATCCCAAGAACACGTTTGTAGAATGCATGCAATGCAACGTCTACTGAGCACCTTCAAGTAAACGTAGGGAATTGAATGGAAAGGCTCCAAATCGGAGCGACAATGTTCCCTATCCTCTCCCGTCCGGTGCACACGCGCTCCGACCAGCACTAGCGTGGCGGGGGATGAGGGGGGGGGGAGGGGGCATGCTTGCTAAGCAAGCTCGCCGGCGATCACCAAACATCCGCATCTCTACACCGCTCCACCTCGCCCTGCGCTGGATCGGGGCGGTCTCCTTTCGCAACGCGCCTCACCGCGTAAACACGGCGCAGGGCGGCCATTAAGATCGGCGCAACGCCGCGAGCGCCCCCAGAGGTGAATCCGAAGCGAGTGCGCCCGCCCACGCTCCTCTCCGACGCCGTCGCGGAGGCGCACGCCCAGAGCCGTCAGCGTACGTTCGGCCACTAGGCCAACGAACGGGGTTGCTACTTCTGCAAGAGAGTCGAACGTTCGTTGCAAAATTTAAGGGTTGCGAATGTGTCCAACATTAACGTCTGTAAGAAGTCCCCACGCGTTGTGGTCAACTTTGATAGTCGCTGTCGAGCCTATATCACTGTCGACTGTATCCTATCTCAACAACATTCCTTTCACTTACGGTTTTTACATTAGTGGATCAAATTTCACCGATCGTTACATCAATCAGCGCCGCACCAATAACAGTATTCTTCTACTGTACCACATAGTTCTTAATAGAATAATCGGGGGCAGCAACAGCACATACAATACGACTCTTATTCGCTCTCGGTGGAAATTCCCTGAGGATTCGCCATTCTAATACATCGTACGATGCAGATTGTCGTTTCAAGATCACAACTTGCCACAATTCGGACTGGAACATTTCACCCTCACGGTGCGGCGTGATTGGATTCGCCATCTCAGACTGGGCGTGACTGCCACAAGCATTCGCCGTCCCGCGAGTCGGCAGTGGCCGGCGGACACGCCGCGTTAAACTTTAACGCGACGTTTTCTTTACGATGCACTAGGCCCGCGCCGCGTCCAGAAGAAATCCGAGAGCACGGAGGCCGGCGGCGGTGGCGACGGCAGGGCACGCGGCTGCGCCCCCTTCTTTATTCCTCCCGCGGGGCTTGAAAAATTAAAGCCCGCGTATGAATTCCCCGCCCCGCCCCACCCCGGCGCGGCGCGGCGGTCTCGTCTCCTGCGCGAGGGACGAGGGGATCGGGCGATCCAATGCGTTCGTTGAAGGGGAGCAGAGGGGGATCGAAGAGATGGAGAAGTTACGAGGTCGTCACCACAGCGTCGCCCGGCGCGGCCCCGTCGACATTCCACGTTTTTTCTTCTTCTTTTTGTCGTCTATTCGTTCTGACGTATGCTCTCTCTGGCCTGGAGAGGGTTACAATACCGATTCTTGAACGACAAATTTGACAAAAATTGGCAGTGTGTTTCCACGATAAATCGGATGTATTTTTTTACAACTAAATGATAACAATTTGATACGTTTGTGGTAAGCTTTTAATTATAAAGGGTTAAATATACAGACAAAAGAAGGCATAAAATAGACAGAAACATATAATCCCTTTACAAAGCTGGAGAATTATAACATAATCCAAGAGCAATTCGTAAACAAAAAACAGAAGGTATGGGTTATCATGAACGTTCATCGCTGGCTTTTAAACTACTGTCACAGCATTTCCGAATGTTAACAACATAGACTTGGCAGTTACTTCAGTAAAGGTGATGTTACTAAAACATTTTAAATAATAAAACGAGTCGTGAAATATTGTCTCAGAAAATCGATGTACAGCAATTTCGAACGTGCAGTTGGTTTGGAAACAAAATTATTTAAGATAAAAATAAACACATGTAAACGGTTCTGCATACATGCAGAACGTGCATACTGCACGTATGCACGACAATACCAACCAAGCGTAAACCTTTCACTGCTTCCGGAAACATGTCCCATCACTTAGTATACCCTTGTAGGTGCTGATCAGGGAGTCAGGCGAAAGGCTCGGGGCGACAGGCGCGCAGGCCGAGCGTCCACGCAGGGGCGCGGACGCAGAGGGGAGCTGGGGCCACGAGGGAGCGCTCAGTATTTCATGGGGGAGGGGCGCGCCCCCGAGCCGTCTGCCTTTCGGCGCGCCACCGCCGTCGTCGTCGGGGCGGCCATCGCAGCAAACTAATCCGCCCTGAAAGGCTCCAGGAGATATTTGGAGCCGGAGCCCCTTGCGCTCGCAAACGGGCAAGGCGGCTTGCGGGGCCCCGAGATCTCGGCGACTTCCCAGCCGCAGCCGCCTCCGCGCAACGTCACGCCAATGAGACAGAGCGGCCAGGATGTCAAACCTCACAGGAATCTCGTCCGGGGAGAAATCGGTTCACGAGTTTGACCAGCAACACAGGAAAGCGATTAGTAGAGGTGGTTTTGAAGCATTGTGATGCCTCTAAATTCCAAAGGAGATTTATTGAGAAACCAAGGCCGAGGGGCGCCGAAATGGCCATTCATTAGTTACAAAACGCATGGAGATTCTGTTTAATATACGACCTAGCATGCTGTGATGAAAATTATTTATTAATTGTTATACAATTTCCATTCATCTATTCAAAATGTGTATATCAATAATAAATGTGTTCATATTACAATATTACTTTTCAGAGTTGCAATAAACACAGTTCAATTAAAAGTCAACTTCACTAGAAAATAATCCATAATGCACTAGCTAATAGAGCACGCGAGTTCACACTTTACAAAAAATAATTGTACTACATCCAAAATATTACTTAACAAGATCAACAGGACTGTCCTCCTAATACTTTCCTCCAGAGGCTTCACAATTTCAAACGATCAAAGATGCACTATTCCAATCTGCTGTTTTTACACGTACACATTGCTAATGACTTCTCGAGTCCTATCGACAACATTCCGTTCATGAAACATACACAATATATAATACTTTTGGAAAGATGATACATTGCTCAATCAATGATAATAAGCAATTGAAAAAAATCATAACACATACTAGCAGGTACTAACACAGTCGCGGCCATCAGCGATTAATTAGCCCTCAACCGAAAACTAAATATCGCACCCAAGCTCGCGAAAACGCATCCCCCTGAAGACAAGCAACCCTTCGTACATACCCGTGCTGATTGATTATGTACTTTGGGTTTCCGGGCGCAACCGCTATGATCATTATTTCCATGAGTAGAGTACATGGTAATCCCTACAGGTGACTTTTCAAGAGCCTACGTACGGCTGTTCGCGGTGTTTCCCCATTCCAGGCACCATCGCCTGCGGGGGCAGCGCCCCAGCAGGAAGAGACTCGAAGCTCCCGTGAGTAGTAATGGAGAATGCGTGCGTACATGTGGAAGGAACAATGACGAGATCGCGCACGGTTCATAATCTGTTTATGAAGGTTCCAACATTCGACTGGTAATAATCGGAGTAACCAATAAGGCAAAAAAAAAAACGACCAATCGGAGCAGCTGCCCGCTAAAATTCTCCAGTACCGGGCCTCAAACACTACTACCTCCTAGTCAGAGACACTGCAATGACAATTGTCGCATTGCGCCATTTCAGACGGTGGAAATTAGACTGTTTTTCATTTATTTCGAAACCTTCGGCACGGACTCTCTTGCCGCGTAAGTAATATCGCGGCCTGGAGGCTCTGCTGTGGCACGTCGCCGAAATCCCTCACCGCTTGGCCTCAACGCGCCCGTGAGAGGTCGCGCGCGACGCGCAGGCATTTTAACATTGCGGCAGCCGGAAACGGGCGCGCGGGCGTGTCTGCACCCGTGGACAGGGCTGTCCACGTCACCGAGGAGCGCATTCGGCCGTTGCTAACATTTGGAACGTTCCCTTGTGTCATTTTGTCTCGGCGTTCACGCTGAGTTGCAGAATTGAACTGGCTGCAAGAGAATTAAATAAGGTGAAAATGCTTTACAATCTTATTCTTACTTCTATTTTTTGCATTGTTACATTATTCGCCGCATAAATATAAAGTGGTAATGTTTTCAACAATTCTCCAGTTGTCTCGCAATGGTTAAAAGTCCATTCGCACACTTGCTTGGAATACGTATAGTGATATCATTTCAACAAATATTCAGGTATTATTAGCATATTGTTAAACATTAAATTCCTCTTCGAATGCAACCATAGTTGGAAAAACATGCATCTGTTAGGCAACTAAATAGTAATGATCGTGCAGGTTTTTTTCATTAGCCATTATTGTCTTTTGATACATCTTGTATCACACAATTGTCATTCTCACATGATAAGAAACCTACACCGAGTACCCACAAGTATTTGTTCCACAGCTACCAACAGCCACGCAGAGCAAAGGCTTTCGATACCAAGAGCCACCGAAGTCGCAAAAGCACGCATGTTCACATCCATCACAAAAACCACACTGCACCAAGCGTTCCTCCCCCCCCCTTCCATACGTTTCCATTCCCACCCACGCTTTAAATAGTCCGTCAGGCTAAAAATACCAGAAAAATTCCAGCCGCGCCCGAGGCGCCTCTCAAGCCGGCGATGTCACGACGATCCACGTTCCCCCAGGCGATCGCCTCGAGGGGGGCGCACTGCTTATCTAAAGACCAGCTCTTGGCTTGCACGCACACACGCACGCTCGAGCGTGGGTGGGCAGCTGCTCCCGATGAAAAGGGCACGTCACCCGAGCCCGGGAAGCGGGCTGTGGCTGCAAAGCCCGTTTTGGAAATATGTTTGCGGAGAAGCTAAAGACGATATATTTCACATGGGGCCACGCCCATTCAAACGCACACAATGGGCAGATCTATGCATTTTCAAATATTAACTCGTCGATTGTGTTCCAGACTAACTCAAAGTCCAGTGTTGGTTGCAGATTCCATGTAGCACTCCATAATGTGAGTTAGGAAATAATCAACCACAGCAATAACTGTGACCCACTGAAGATGAGAAAAGTGTTTCCCGAAAGTTAACGTCGAGATGTTTTAATAAATATTACAACTGTTATTGTTCTGGCCGATTCTTTCCTAACTCACATTAACCCATAGTTATTTCTAGTCAATTCCATACTTGGTCAACTGTACTAAAGAAGGGAGATTTACTCGCTAAACAAGGATAACCTTTGTACCAGCCATTCAAAAGTCAAGGGATGAATTTCAATGACCATTGCGAACCTGCCACAAATTGGTCCGATGCTTTTACTCAGCACACCCTCACATGCCCGACCCAATTAGTTTGTTAATTCAACAGTCTACTCAGCCAGGATTAACGTCCCAATTGAACCGTCTGGATGTACAGAGCGGCAGGCCACAGAGCTGTCCAATCATGTGCAGTGTTCGCGCAGCCTTTGCTATGCGAGTATAATTCATCATAAACACTTGCATATTTTATAGGTCAAAAGCAAGCAGGGACTTACGATTTATGTCAATTGCGTATATTCGAGCTGAAAAGAATACATAGAAACGGACGGAAAACGAAATATTAACATAAGGATGTAAAACAAAATACCAACATTGTGGACAAAATACAAGAATTAGAACATTAAGAATCGTGGTAACTTCACTTAAACATTACGTTCAACCACCCTTCTCGTCACGAAGTAATACACCTTTCGAAGATCAGAATCAAAAATCCTACTTCATTAAGACCTCCAGCACATCAACATATTCTCGGCGAATCCAGTCATGCCTAAAGCGGCTCCACGCATTCAACTTTCGCCAAAGAGCGAACTTCTCGCCCAAACCCGAGCAACAGATGTGCTCTGCGAATGTACGCTTCCTTTGATGAAAGTAAAAGACCTACACGCGGTGGGCAGGGTGGGCACCGAACACTCGTTCGAAAAGAGCAAGCAACGCATTCACACTACTCGGGATTCGGTGAACAGACGCTCGCTATTCGCCGAATACCGAATGTGTGGAGCCGCCGTAAAAGGGCGTGCATCTCGTCGCCTGGGCTCGGCATGGCGCTCCGCCCACCCCGGCCTCGCCCCCGCCCGCCCGGCCGACGGGCGCTATCTGCGTGTTGAGCAACGCACGGCACGCCCGGCACGCACGCGCCCTGCCGCCGCCGCCGCGCTGCGTCCACGCGCACGCACACGCGCTTTTTATCACGGTCGAGTGGACGTGCTCGGGAGGATGGCTGACGCGTCGGCGAGGCGAAAACCGCGCCGCCGCCACCTTGCCACGGGAAGAGCGACTACTCAATGTTGGTTCGTACTATAGAACGATTTTTTTAGTCGCGCACTTAACATAAATCAGCTGTTGCAGTTTCCTCCAATCGGGAGCTTATATGTCGCTACAGTGACGTCACTAAGGGGGCCATCCAAGCTCCCGTTTGGAGGAAACCATGAGCTGATTTACGACCAGTGCATGGTTAAATAAATCCTAGTATATGATCGCTGAACCTTAAGGGCATTCTTCTGTCAGGTCGGAATCACTACACGTTTTTAGAGAAAAGACGAGAGAAAATAAATAAAAATTAAAAACGCATTTCCAGAAGGTCTAATATCAAAAGAAAATAATCATAGTATTATGCAATTTCATTTTATGGCAATTTACAGTAAGTCCGACATTTTGGAGACTACTGACTGGTCGGCGATCAAAGTCGCTACAAAGCACAGCATAGTACAAACTTTGTCACAGAAATATAGCCCAAATGACCAACGTAATAAAATAATGTAAAAAGTGAATTAGAAGAAATCCGACAACGCGCAAATATGGTCTGCAACAACAAAACGGTACTTCCGAAACGAATCACAGGAACAAAACTTGAGATGATGTATTACAGTTTAGGAACATACGCGAATGCAAGGAACGGGCTGGGGAAACACTTCTCTAGCATTCCGAGCCTGCCCACTTACAGTGCGTTTGCGTCCCAAGGATATTTATAATGGCCCGATACCAACAGTACGCGGAATGTCGCTTTTTTCACACTAGAGTTAAATAAATACATCCGAGTTTGTTTTCTCGCGTTCGCATTCGAAGAATCGAAGACCGCTTTTTGAACCGCGTCCAAATCTCGAGAGCGATCCGAGTTCCATGTTGTCCGTGAGTGTCGCTGCTCCTAACAAAACACCGACGACAACGGAACCTCACAAACGATTCCACGTGAACTCTGCGTTTCCTAAGATAGTTTGGTCTCCATTGATCGAAACACACTAGCATAAAAACTTCGGTAAAGAACAGGAAATCAATAATATGGATAGTAAATATTTTCGTTTGTCTATTTTATACGAAACAGCCAAACAAGAATTTATTCTTCCCAGAGTTTTCTTATTAAGAAAAATATCGATATTCCTTTTAATGAAGTGAGCATTAACATGTCTCCGCGCGGAAAAGAAATATGAAACAATATCTTCACCAGCTTTTGTTCAGTTGTACAATAATTACAACTAAGATATCTGTGTAACAAATCTATATTTCTAATTCTATGGTCAATCACAAGTAAAATAATCCTAACTTTACTCCCAGCTGTTGGATGGTCCCATGCTGAATAGCCAGTTTCGCCTTACATTCGGCTCTTCAGACGCCCTTGATAACACTTGCCTCAAGTTTTCGCAATTAACGCGTTCCAACGATGCGACGTAGAAAATATGCGTCTACCAGCACATAACAATCATCCATCAGTTCAATTTTTCACGCAGCACAGAGAGGAGGTGTAATCGCATACTATGTATTATATAGTTTCTGGAATGCTGATCGCGCATAAGTACAAACACAAGTCGTCATCTTCATAGTATACGAATACCCGAAAACTAATAAGAAAAGTGAATTAAGTGCGTCATGTTTTCATATCAATAACACGTTTTAACCACATTAATATCTTCTTTATCAGCGAAACCTTTCGCGGAGTTCAGTAATTACGTGTTTTACCCGACATTTGGTACAAATCTACCCTCACAAATAGTAGCCATATGAGAGACGATATTTTGTAATTCATCTTCATTACGATTTATCAACACGTTTGTAAAGAATCGTTTGTCGCAGAGAACAAATTGCTCATTTTTATTGAACACACATGGTAAAACCGCAGTTTTAACGTTTTGTAAGCAACTTGGTCGGTGCGAGTGTGTGCAAAGCTTCTAAACAAAGCAGCGCACGCGCTGCCCCGTCCCCTATTAGCGGCAACCGCAAACAATAGAAAGCGGCGCGACAGAAGCGGGAAGGGAGCCGTTGGACAACACCTACATGCCACAAAATTTAATTACTTCCATGAATATATCACAATATTAAACACGCTATTAAACGAAATAATTCGCGGGCAATGAATGTTATTAGACGCACACACCTTTTTGCCCGCTGCAGTCCCTGCGAAGAGCAGCTTCCTGAGATTGCGCTTAAACAAAACTGCAAAGGAGGTGTCAAAAATAATAGGAAGTGACGTTAGCTATTTTAAGTTCTTCATGGGGATTTTGCATCCCCAGATCCCCAGATTTGCCATCCCAAGATCCTTAAGCTTCCTGAATCTCAATACACGTCACCAGGGTTTCTCTTCTAGCAGTTGTTCCACTTCCATTACACTTACATCAGAAATGTTTTCAGCCAACCTGACCTAATTTTACCTTAAAGGGAGTGTAGTGCCCCTCGAACTCGGCAGGCCATTGGTAGAGAGTTGCTTCTAAAGAGCAACAATCCCTGAAATGGGAGTTACTATTTGTTCGGGTATGATTCGTCAAAACCAACAAGCCCAGAACTATTAAGCAGCTCCGTGCCTACTGGCTCATTTCACTGCGGGTGCTTGCCATCGGAAACCTCTTACTAAAAGCAAAAAAACTGCTACCGTGATTAATTATTGATTCTGAAAACTTTCAAAGACCTCCGAATATCTATTTCTAACGTAAAGGAACATCGCTTGGGCGATTACGAGAAAACATCTAAACAATCAATAAGAACATTATTAAATTAAAACAGAAAATTGGAGTCCAGTCATTTAATAATGACAATACGAATAGGGAGCAGTGGCAAATTACCAGCGGACAATTAAAGTCCCGATGTCGGTCGTCTATCAGTCAGTCATGTCAACCAGTCGCAGAGTCCTGCGCGCGATGACCCCCTCCCTTGACGACGCCGGCGCCTGGAGTCGGGGCAGCAGGGCGTGGTCCCACCCGCCGGGTCCGGAGAGGCGGCTGGGACGTGGGCGGGAGCGGGGGCAGGGGAGAGCGCGGCGCGGCGCGGTGCCTCGCTCTGGGGGCCCGCGGCGCGGCGCCGCAGCCGCCGTCACTTGTTGAACGCGAACCGTGGCGCGGCGCGGCACGGCCAGCTCAGCCCAGCCAGGGCCGAGGCCCCGCCCTTCGCCACCGCGCACTCGTCACGGCCAGATTTAGCGTCGCCTGCGCACACGACCCTTGCCCTTCGTCCTATTCCCAGCGGCGGCAACTCCTCTGCCTGTCAGCCTGCCTGCCGGACGACGACGTGTGCCCAGACGCGGAGATGGGACACGCTCGGGGGGCTTCGATCTTGAGTCTCTCGAGCAATAACAGGAAAAGGGTCATTTACCGCACGGGAAAAAACAGCGAAAAACTAACACTTAAGGAAATCACATTGAAGAGTTATATGCACGTCAAAATATATTGTAACCATTTTATCAGAGCAATCACCAAGAAAACCATAAGACACTAATATATCTGAATATATAAATAACAAAAAATAAATGATCAACATTACCACGAACGACTGCAGAAGCAATTAGCAAGTATAGTTCTCTCTTCACAATAATACTCTTCATTTAATCATCTCGTGTACAAAGTTTAAACGAATGTGTATTAAACAAATATTGTAAGGAATCTTTGCATTCTGAGCACATAGCGTTGCTAGTGGGTACGTACCATACTTAAACATTTTTCGCATTCGGGGTAAATACTCTACGTCGAATACCATACTCTACTTCGAATGTTTATACAAATACAAGAGTTAATAAAAAAATACACACAGATTCCAACTATCTGAATTTATACACCAAGCTTCTATACGCAGATAACAATATCAGCAATCCATAATATTTGTAGGTAGCTCGAAATTCATATTTAGGAAGCAAATGATGACCTCCGTGGAGTATTTAATTTTTTAAAAAAATGGAAAATTCGGTAAGTCGTAATTAAACCTACCCAAATATTTCTACACTACTAATTTCCAAAGCACCCAATAATTGAAAAAAAACTATGAAGCCTTCGCCCGTGAGAGATGTGACTCAGGAAATCGTTAGATACCCAGGAACTCTGACAAAAATACAAACACTTTGACTGTAAAATGTAAATATATAATTGTGTTAATTCACCTATTTTCATACTGCACGGATCGACAGCTCTCATACTCAGCGTGTCACTGCTTAGAAACGACATCGTGCGACAGCACGGCGACAAGGAAGATACTGCCCACCTCATTTGCTATTCACAAGTTGACATAAGAAACAGCAACTCTTCTGACATTTTTGGTACGGAAAGAATTGTTCCACTATATTTAACACCGTTATTGCGGTATTCACGAAAACTGTTTTTGTTACAATATTTAATTTATCGCATAAATGCACTAGTGTTTTTGTATGTTTTTTAGCGGTGTCTGTGCTATTTCTTTCAAAATATTTTGTGTTGGTTTCTCCAGCAGCATTTTCCTGCTGCAAGTCAGTAGTTTCCACATAATTCTAACCCTCCTAGATGGTAGATGATTAATGATATCATTTTCTGACAACGCTACACCGCGCCCCCGATAGCAGCCAGATAACAAATTCAATCCTCCAAGACGGTCCAATTTCAAAAGCTAGAAAAGTGACATTCGGTGAAACTTTCTATTTGTTTCTCAAACTACTTATTCTGAAGTTCAGTCGATTATTAAAATACCGTTTTCCCACAATAACATGCGTGAAACGTCATGCATTTTACCAGCAAAAGTGACACATCGATTGACTTTCTAGATCCGTTGTACAACCCAATTGAACGGGATTTTTTAAAAGCCTTCCTTTAATAACATATTAAGTGTCACGAACTTCACAGACACCGCTCACCTGGCAACAGCGGTGTAAAAACCCACAACTCCGACCTCCTCTTCAACAGTCTTTCCATAACCGTGAATCATCCCGTGAATTCTCCTCCCACGAAAACGCAATGCATCCGCGGCCACGCAACGCGTCGGAGGCGCCCGGCTGGCGGCGTCGCCCAAGCCTATCGACCGGCGTCGGCGGCCGCGCGGCACCTGTGGCGTCGCGTCGCCCACCCGCCCAGTCGCGCTTCCGGTGGCGGCAACACACCCCGACCAGCGGCGCAACGCGACTCGACAGCGGGGCAGCCGGCACAACAACCCACCAACAAAAGAGGGGGGGGGGGGACAGACAGATTGTTAAATCTGCAACTTGTGAATATGAACCCTGGATGACAAAAGTGAAGCTTAAATCCTATTCCCTAAAAACAATGATATATATATATATATATATATATATATATATATATATATATATATATATATATATACACGCAAAGGGAACATTTCTATTTGCAATAATCCCTCATTAGCTCAGTTTACGGGAGCGGGAGCGTTTAACTGAAACCCGTCAATGGCAGATAATTTAATACAAACCAATATCGTAGAATCAAAAAAGCTCATATTCAGTTGAGCCTAGCAAACATATTTGTTTTGCCCGAAGCCGTGCAACCAAACACATCCGAAATATAAGGGTGATAAATACTTCAGAAGATTCTTACGAAATCCTGACACTGTATTTTGAGATATATTCAATAAAAAAAACTATAACTACACAGGAATAAAATACTCAACAAGACCAAAGGGCTCAGAGTAGAACGAAAACATAGGCACATACAAAAATATTGTTAGACCCCAAAGACTTGTCAACTGTTAATTGTAAATTTCACTTTGGAACTGGCAAGTGGTGGGTGAATTCTGGCTTCGGATTCAGTGCATTGATATACATAGTGAAACATTTGCCAAGTCTTAGTGTGTCAACTTTCTGTCAACGGGGGGTGCCCGTTTAATTAATCATTTTCTTCACGAATCAAACGAGACCAATAACATTCATTTTCGCGAATTCACCTTTCCACTACTTCGATGAAGGAATCGCAGGGACGTAACGCCGGTTCACAAGCGTTCGGGGGCATAGTCACACCTGTTGACCGACGCGCTATCGCGTGGGGGGAAGAGGGGGGGGGGGGGGTCCGCCAAGCTCGGCCGGGTGCTGGGAATCGCGTGTTGTCGCAGCGTGTCCGCTCGCCGGAGCAAGGCGGACCCTTCGCGTGGCCGATCGACATGTTAACACGGTCGCGCAATTCGAATCGGAGCGGCGGGGATGTACTCTTATCGAGAGGAATCGCGGCACGCGTGTTCCGAAAACCACTTCCTGGGAGACTGAAGCTAGCAAATATTCTTCGCGGCGAAAGTTCAACAAGTCAGTAAATTATTATTTACAAAGCAGTGGCCAACTATTTTCATCCAATTCGTTCTTTTACGAGTTCACGATAAACTGAGGACTAGAGACTGTTTCGTAAATGGAAATTAATTTGAGTGGAAAATAAAACGTGAAAGGCTTTATTCTAGTAAAAATTATCAGAGATGTAAGACTAAAAAATGCCCAAATATATTAACGACAAAAGACAGAAGGATATTAAAGAATTCACTGTTTGACAGCCCCCCTAAAAGTAGGCAGTGACAGATCACATCCAGACGTAATCAGCGTTCTCAACTCCAATTTTTTTTTTACATGCAAGAAATAGCATCACAGAGATCTAGTACACATCTCGTTAAATATTGACAAACATTGGGGAGTAAGTTCGACAACTTACCTGTTTTAGTTGTCTTTTATTATGCCATGCAGTGAATCTTCGACACTAAAGAACTAACGGGTACCTCACTGCATTTTCTCTCAGAATATCCTTATATTCTTTATGTCAACAAGAAGCTTCTGAGATGACTGCGTTACACTAATACAGTTCATTAGGAATAAGTTTTAAAGTAGCGATTAAACAATAAGCTGACCATAACGTTATTTGGAATTGTATGACCAATCAAATCTATGACAAGTCCTTAAATTACTCCAGCTTTCAAAGTTCCTCTCCTCCAGAGTTCAAAAAGAATCTTATTATTTCTCTTCAATTAACCATATGAAAAACTGTATGCTGAATGGCGAACGTAATCCAAAATCTCTTAAATCAACATAATGCGGCAGAAGACATGCTGAAAATTATTAACTCTATTTTAAACAAAAAATTCATTAAGCAGCTATTCTATATATTCGGTGACAAGCCAATGCAATAGTTTTACAATAAAGCTTCGACACGTTACAATGAACGTTCAGAATCAGTTTTCTTTCTCGAGCAGAATCGTGGAGAAGTCGCTGCAATAATTAATTTATGGATACCGCCAAAGCAACACAATGGAACACAAAGGGACCACTGACTCTCAACACAGAGCGAACTTATACTTAATCCTCACATCGAGCTACAGCTCGCGCAATCCCGAACAGCTGATGTGTTCGGCGAAAGTTTGCTCCCTTTGATGTGTCCTAAAGAGCGACACGCAGTGGATAGGGCGAGCACCGAATGTTCATCGCTTGGCAAATAGCAACTCATCCACACTATACTCGGGATTCGGCGAGCGGTTGCTCGCTACTCGCCGAATAACGAATGTGTGGAGCCGCCCTACGGTATTCAGAATTCAAGAGCCGCGGCGGCCGATTCGTGCCGTCACATGTGCAACGCATGCTGGCTTTGTCTCTAAAGAGAACAGTCTACACGTTTTAGTTCCAGTAACTGAGTGACCAGTGCGCATAGCGCGAAATCAAAAAGCGTTTCGAGACGCTTTTTTCTCTTCCCTAAACGGAAAAACAAAGCATTTCTGGCTGTCCGGCAGCTCTCGCTCCTTCTTTGCGCTGTCGCCGCGCCCATCTCACGTTGCAGTGGTGCACCGCGCTCAGAGCACGGAAGGCGCCTATTGAAGCTGCGCGAAGCGCGGCCCGAATAGAGAAGATTAGTCTTTTGACATGTCGCGCGACTCCCGTCGACTCGCTATCAGATGCAGGCAGTCACGGTGTGAAGAGAGAGTCTCCAACTCTAAATATAGAAGGAATCACAGACTAACGCAGCCGGTGTAAAATAGCACGAACAGTACGGTTTTAATGAAATTTAGACAAGAATCCCATAGGCAAGGAAATAATGTAGAAAGATACATGATTTTCAATTGTTAGGAGAAAAAATTGGAAATACACGCAACAGAACATCTCCACGCGAAAACAACTCCATAGTGCAGCTCGCAAAGCGGTGTTTGGTACTGTTTTTTCCCCCTTCCATCGTGTATGTAGCATGTACACGAGTGAAGTCTAACACACTTGGCGCTCCCTTAATCCCTACTCGTTCCTACCAGAAAGTGACACTGGATAATTTATAAGCGAGTCACCTCGTTTGGCTCTTTGAATAAAAGCTTTTGCTATCACACCTGGCCGATTCCATTCTCAAAATTTTACAGAAAGAAAAAAAAATGCATCCACAAGCATTTTCAAAAGAACAGGGTATGTTTTAACCATATTTTAGGCGGGAATAAACCTGATTCAAACTATATCCCCCCCTCCAAACTTACCTAAAATGTAAAATAGTGAAGTTCCGGTAAATAAAGTTAAGAACTGGTTTTGACAGAAAACGCCTCAAATGATAAGCTCATAATAATAATAATAATAATAATAATAATAATAATAATAATAATAATAATAATAATAATAATAATAATAATAACTGAAGGAAGGAAAGGACCGTAAGCCAACGAACAACAATGAAAAATTCTAGGAAAACGGCTAACGTGGAATCATCCACGTTAAATAACGCATTCCATCCAAGTTCGCCCCCAATGCAGTGGAAGAGCCAGCTTTGGCCGGAAACCTCTCCATTGCTGGGGCGGCGCGGCGCGGCGCGGCGCGGCGGTGGGCGCCGCCCCTGCGGCAAGGCCTCTCCCGCGAGAGCGCAAGGTCGCCGGCGCGGCGAAGCGCACTTCAGGCGGGCGCCGGCCGCCGGGGGCCCAGCTCACCCTCCTGCGCCGAAGAGCAAGCGACTGGCCGCTGCGCAGAGGCGGATCACACATTCATTGCATTGGGACAGGGTACATTTTTTGCTTTAATGCAATCTTGTTCGTTTAGTAAGAAAGTAAATTCGTCAACAGCAGGCAACGTATCCTTGCACATTTAAGTAGCAAATTCAGTACCAGAAAAAATTTTTCGCCACGTTTTCCGAGCAGACATCTGACAAAAGTCACTAGTTAGTAAAATATACCAATATCCCATGCGTGGGTCTTGCATCACAAAAAACAAACGCATACCATTCATTGGTTACGGCACTGACATATAAGGTGATTGTCGATCAGAAAAACTCAATGTACACTTAAGTTTACTTCAATCACACGGTCATGACGTTCGTTCAACTCTTCCATTATAACAGCTTCATAACATTCAGCAAAATGGGTAGTGTACAAATAAAATTTGCGGTGTTAGTAAAAATAATACACTTTTCGGCAAGTTGACCGTGCAATCTCATCCAATATTCGCTACTTGTCGCAGATTGAAATTATTAATTTTCAAACCCTATTCAATTGGAGCATAAGCAGTGATATTGCATAGGTTTTGGGGCTATACCACATCTGTCTTGTTCTGGAATAATATATCCCCACTCATCGTAAAACAATTCACTTCAGTTTCAGTGTGACAAACAAACACACACTCGCTCCTAGTGAACACAGTAAAGATCCTGTGAGAAAATTGGAATGTTACCATCACAATTTATATGTTTTTCGGCCACTTTCCCACTCAGTGTAAAAACGCAACTCAAGTTCTAAACAAAGCAAATTCTCTTTCGAAAAAGTTCTGCGTTCACACATTTCACGGTTCTGTGGATTACAATGACTTCGTTACGCTAGGAAATAGTAGCAAGCAAACCCAACAATACTAGATTAAAAATGACAACGCCTCTGGCCTTGCCAGAGGTGAGGACCTTTGACCAAAAAGCTAAAAAAACAAAACAAGAGACCGGTGTCTGAAATGAGCAAAACTACCGCGAAAGCACAACAGACCATGCAAGAAATGTAGTCTTCTGAAGGCGAACGTGGGGCGAGAACCATGTGCTCGCTTGCAACACAGAGTGGATGCGAACTCCACTTGTTAAAGTTCGTGATGTTACAAACAATGTAATGTGGACGTTAAAAACATTTCACATCATTGAAAAATTTCCCTGATGGCCCACTTGCTACATTCACAAATACAAATAATTTAGAGCACTTTCCAAGCAGTTTTAGCGAGATGTTCATCTGCCCGGATTTACATTTGGACACTTCAATGTCCTAAAAATATTTTTTAAATTAAATTAAAAATTATTATTTTTTTGTGAATCGGCTTTTTTCTTGTGAATTCAATTACAATTGATATTTCAAGAAGATTGAAAACCTCAAGAGAATAGGAATATGTGCTTGTTTATAGTTTTTCTGGTAACAGGCTGTAATCAAACTAGCCAGAAGAACAAACTATTAACCAAAATAATTTTATTTTACTTGCTGTTAAAGTGTGTATTGCATTTCAAATTGCACACCAAACATTAACATTTTATTACATAATCAATTTGCACAACAGTTATGCCTGGTGCATTAATTTTGTTGTATACGTTAAATACAAAATTCATTACAATGACTAGCAAAACATCAATTTTCTAAATTTACAGGGTCCTACTGCAATTTGTATGTTTCTAGTAAACCTAAAGTATGTTTAAAGTTTTGCAAGACAGTTTCCAAGCATCTGTCATGCAAACATTTGTTTCTTAACAATATGAGCTAATGTCAAATATTAAATGTTTCATTATTTATGTTATAATAAAAATCAATAAACTTATGTATTCTTAATTTGTGTACTTATTTATATTTGTTAGTCTGATCTGCCAGAAATACTATAAAGCAAAAGACATGATACACACTGAAGTGTTGTTATTCTTAGATATGCATACAATTTGAGTTTGTGATGTTTACTTGACAATTATTCAGTAATTTAATAATACATGTAAATTGCTCTAAGTAAACTGAAAACAACACAATGTTATTTTATTGAGTTCAAGAAGAGTATTTTATTGAGTATTACTGCCGGGCACTTGCAGTGTTTAACCTGTATAAATATGCCTATTATCATAAACCATTTTTCGAAGTGCTTAGGACACTGAAATAATAACTTGTTTTCTAAATTAACAAATTTCCTTAGAGTTGTTCAATTCCAACTCACGTAACTTTTTCACTTCATAATGCATTTTCTACCTCTTCAACGGCTTGATCTACTCTTATTATATTTATAACCTCATACTTCATGTCCTCCAAAAGATTGAATCACTGACAGAGCGACATCTGGCGGGCGTCATTTTCATGTTTACAACTGCCCATCCTATAGTAAAATGCTTGTCTATGAACATTCATTCACCTTTGGTGTCATTCGTTAAAAAAACCGCCAACTTGGCCTCCTCGATTTTTACTTTAACTACAGCCTTCATCCAAACAAATGATATTCCTAACACTTACCATTTCTGGAGACGTCCAATTCCACCAAATTCTCAAAATTCTGAATATCTGGAGGTAGGCGATGGATTTCATTGTCGCTTAATCCTAATCTTCGTAATCGATGAAGCCGGAAAAAGTTCTGAAACATAATCAACAAGCCTTAACATTCAGGTCACATTTTATGCACAATAGCTACAATGTCAAGGGCTTTTGTAAGTTTACATTATCTTATCGGCAGAAGCATAATTATAATACCTTCGGAAGATCTCGAATGTGATTTGCATCCAATAACAATTCTTCCAGGCTTCGCGAGTATCGCAAGATGTCTTCGGGAACAGTCGGTAGGGAACAGTGACGCTTGTCAACATACTCCACTTGCCGATTACAACCTTTAAATATAGGTATGCAGCGAAACATGACTCCTCACGATTTGGTAACACTATGCATTCTATTTTTTTACTTGCACTACACCACCAAAACACTTAACAATATCGCACACAACGAGTAGCACCCGCGCGAACGTCCAACATCCACCCCAGGTTTGAACACGAAAACTACTAGACACACTATGTATGCATGAAGATGACGTCATCTGAGGGGGAGATTGTGGCGCATTCTGGTGGTACAATTAAGTACTACACTATAAAACTGACGATCACAATTGCGCACTTCGCCATGTTATTATCAGTAATATGGAGCAGTAATAATGGCTTCTAGTTTATCATCGTTAAGTAGGTAACTGGATGTGTTTTGCCGTACCTACAAGATGTGTGGTTGCGTATGGTCGAATGCGAAGCTCGGAAGACATGTTTTTATATCTTAGTACCTTAACGTGAATATATTGCATCTTTCTCAAAATGACCGAGTATAAGTTGGTTGTTGTCGGGGCGGGTGGTGTAGGAAAAAGTGCGCTAACAATCCAGTTGATACAAAATCACTTTGTTGATGAATACGACCCAACCATAGAAGATTCATATAGAAAACAAGTGGTAATTGATGGAGAAACTTGTTTGTTGGACATTTTGGACACCGCAGGCCAAGAAGAATACAGTGCTATGAGGGATCAGTATATGCGAACTGGTGAAGGATTCCTCCTCGTGTTTGCTGTCAACAGCGCCAAGTCTTTCGAAGATATTGGTACATACCGCGAGCAGATTAAAAGAGTGAAGGATGCAGAGGAAGTGCCTATGGTCCTTGTTGGCAACAAGTGTGACTTGCCCTCTTGGGCTGTAGATACAAATCAAGCTCGGGAAGTAGCGAAGCAGTACGGCATTCCCTACATTGAAACTTCAGCAAAGACCCGAATGGGAGTGGACGATGCATTTTACACTCTTGTGCGCGAGATAAGGAAGGACAAGGAACAGAAGGGACGTGATAAACGCAAAAAACAAAAGGGTGGTCGTAAGAAGCAACGGTGTTGTATTTTGTAAAAAGAAATATCAAACAAACATCATAAACTATTTCTTTGCTATGAATTGCCTATGACTAGAATGACTTTTATGAAAGAAAATTAATGGCCGTATTTTAAGATTTCAAGTGATTATAGCATTCAGTTCATGGGTTGTAGGTATTGTGTTTCTAAAGTTATGGTAGGTGCTTTTAATTGTAGTTTCCTTACATTGTTAAAAGCCTGCTCTGTGTGGGAGGATCAGGGAATAAGAACATTGTCGGGTAAAAACGGTGACACAAGAAACCCACAACATTGGGTTAAGGCATGATTAGCCACAATTGATGCTGGGCATCGAAATTGTGACTTCATAGTTATCTACAACATTTTCTGCATACATGTTTACAATTCATCAGTGTGCTTCCATGTCAGATTTCCCTCAACGATCAGTGTCATCTTATTGTTGTAAATTTCTTTCTTTTAGTGTTTAAATGTTTTGGACTATTTGAAAGTAGTCTAGATGTTATCAATATTCAAATAAAGATATTTTATTCTTGCCAGATGGCTCTGTACGCACATTTATCTGATTAACGTAATAATGTGCACAATTAAATTGTATTAATTTTAATTAGTGTTGAGGCAGAAAATGATGTATGTTGATAAGGAAATTGTTGTGAAAAATGTTTGTCATCTTCATTAATCAATGACATAAACAGTAAATTCTCATTCTTGATGTAAGATTAAGTGTGGAAAGCAAGCAAATGTACCAATACTCACTGGTAAGTTTTGGCAGCAGCACCTCTTATATTGTTATTCACTCTCTGCTGTATTATAACTTAACTATTATGTGTATGACAGATTTTTGTCAACAAACATGCAGCCTATAAAAAAACAAAAATTATATTGCTATTTAGTATGTTAGACCATACATTGTCCATCCACTTCATGTCCTAAATGTGTTCTGATAAGGCAATCAAGCAGATGTGATTCTGTTTGGTTTGCTGACTTGTTGACTGATTTTATGAAGATTAAATAAATGAGTGCACATGGTATATCACAATATACTTCAGAACGACTCAGGTGTTTTAAGTGTATCTGCGGTGGAATTGTATTGCTTTTGTAGGTAGTATTAAATTTAAAAGCTATACTTTCACATTTTCATCTGTTGTATCATCTAAATCCAGCTATATGTAAATAGGGTTTACTTCAAATTTTAAAGATTTTCATCGTAGTTTGAAGTGCTTGCCATAATGTTTTACTATGTATTAATTATATTTAACTCTAATACCTCAATTCAATTTCTTCTCTTATGTCAATTGTAATGAGACTGTGAATAAACTGATTGAAAATTTGAAAAATGTGCTATGTGTATTTGTCATTCAAAACCTTAACAGTGGTTCCCATCTTAATTGAAAAACTTCATCCCTCTTTATCCTTCTGTTAAGTGTTGTGCATTAGCAAGACATGAACTGCTCTTTTTACTGATATTCCATTCTACTATGAAATAAGGCTATTTATGTTTTTTTCTAAAATTTAATTTCTAGGTTCAAGATAATTCCATTTAAATTTCAAGTAAAGCATCAGGGATTGTTTCAAAGTCTGGGAACCACTGCTTCAATCTGAGATTCCTAGATGTTCATTTTCCTTAGCAGAACAGAGAAATACAAGCATTGTTATGAAAGTCGTTTTTATAGTCAGAAGAAATTGGGATTCACAGAAGGAGCACAAAAAAGTCTGACAAGGTAAGCACAAGCCACCAGAAAAATAACCACTATAGTAGGGCTATAATTAGTCTTGCCTGTGGGATGCTGTGATTTGATTGCATTTGCATATGAAGATTGTCTAGCAAATTGTTCGTTTAAACAATTGTTTAATGCGTAATTAATCATTTTCACACATGGTATACTTTATAGATTCATAAAACAAGACAAATGGAAAAATACAAAAAGGTGAGATAAAATTAATTTACTTCACTTAGTGGCAAAAAAAATGTTTTAATTTGCACGATGCCTTTTTGATTGACACTTCCAATAGGCACTCAAATGATAAAATACTATGATGCAAATAAATAGGTAACAGTAAATTTGTTCAAATACCTAAGTCCATGCCAATATCAAACTCTCAAATGTTATCTACATAGTGATAGACAATCAACAAGTCATTCCCAAGGTCAGACAAGGTTCTGACATGAGATTGTCTACAGTGAGCATCACAACACTATCACAGCAGCACTTGTGGACTCTTTGAAACAAAATAACAAATTCTAACCAGTCTTCACTTGATAGCATTATCTTTCAAGTAGACTCCCAAAGCACCTGCCTATCCTGTAACCAAGGCATCATTTGTGCTATGATAAGCTACAGGAGAAGTGGTATCTTACCCTAAACAATAATTGGTGCATTTGTACCAGCAAATATGCAAAAGCTAAACAAGTTCATAAAATTCTTGTTTCATGGATACACAGATTGTATGAAAAAGAAAACACTACAAAAGTTCAATTCATTTGGGTACTCAAGTTCAACCAACCAATAGCCAGAAGGAAATTATTCTCTCTCACAACACACACACACACACACACACACATATATATATACAATCACAACCAAAGCGGTGAAACAAAACCGCCACCAACAATCATCAGTCGGTAACACAAGTGAACGAATAACGTGAGCATAAAATCTGCACAGGTTTCCACAATGCCAACAGTGCTCCACTCTGACTGGTGGATAAAGAGCAGACATAACAGAGCATAAAGAAGAACACTCATGTGTAACAGCAGGTAAATATTCAACAAGCCTAGAGTTCAACAGTTTATATATCACACTTGTCAACTAATTGGTCTTTGAAAATCTGATCACAGCATACATGGTACAAATTATAAGGACAGAATTTTAAAAAAAAGTATCATACTATAATTTACGTAATAAAATGTAGCAACAGTCATATTGCATAATATTGTGCTACAGCCATATACATATATATATATGTATTTATATATGATACTTATAAAAATATTTCAGTATGTCTGTGATTTTATCTTTATACATTATACACTGAAAAATCACACAGTTCAATTGTCTCTTCTGACTCATCTTAACTATTTTCCTTGGGACTACAACTGTATATTTATTTAAGTACACCTGAGAAGCTCTAGCTAACTCACTAACAAGCAAGCATAAGCAAAGTTCACATGGCAGCAAAACAATATGTAAAGTCCACCCTGGATGTTGGCAAACATTACAACTAAAAATTAGTGTTTTGAAAGAAAGAAAAATGTAATAAAAAGCTGACAGCAACAAACATTTCTACAACATGCTTTCTTTTGTACCCTCCCACAAATTTTAAAGAGATGTTTCGAGCATGTTTACCAAACTAATATATACAACACTATTAAAGTGGGAGTGATACGCATACTTGACTAAATGCCAACTCCAGGAAAGGTGTATGTTATAGGGAAAAGCACATTCTTTGAGCAGTCAAGATTGGGCACAACTGGTTATTGCTGACAAGAACAGGGTGTGGCACAGCGCAGCTGGGATGGACTGGACGAGACGGACAGGTTCACACGTTCTGGCATCATGTGCGCTGCAGGAGAGAAAAAGGAAGATATATTAATGGTCCACACAAATAGTTGGTGATAAAAATTCTCACATTCTGAGATTACATATTTATTAGAAAACTAACAGTAAACAGATGGAAAGAACTTCAAATACATAAGAATAAAATCAATGTACTGTTTTTTTTCACTATATTTGTAAATTCTACACATTTTTAAGCAGAAATATATCATTTATAGATCATTTTAAAAGTATTTTTCTTACAAATTTATTTTTAATACAGAATAACCCAAATTACAACATAAATATTTACAATTTTATAACAATATAAATAATAACCACAATTATAAATATTAATAGTACTTGTATTCATGAAATGATTTATTGAAAAGAATACATTTAACTTGCAATATTACACCCATGACTCCTAGGAAATATGGAACAATGTAAATCACAAACACAACACTCACTCACCCAGGTAGTTGTGATGGCCAACCCTCACAGTTCCAGCTCTCTGAAATAAATATCTGGCAGAAAAGTGACCCTTGAGATGGAGCTCTATCATTAGGTTGACACATTTTTCTTCTTGGGGAAGAAGCTGCCCAAATGCCAAGTCATATTCTCTGTCAAAAAACATCTGTCAAAAAAGAAAAGATAATATTAATAACATATCATTAAGTGAACGTTGAGGACTAACAAAAATAAACAGGGCAGAGGAAAAATACAACATTTTTTGTTCCTCATCCTTTCACATTCAAAAACTGAAAAATGCAATTATTCTACCATACTTCACATTCATAACTGAAGAAACAAAAATCACATTTCTGTCATTCATGGCAAAGTATTTGAGTAAAAACATTCTAACAAGTTACTATGTATACAAGGTATAAATTGAATAATTCCTTTCTCTATCAATTATTAAAGTAAGCAATGCAATGTTTGATAGCATTTCTACATGGTGTTTCATACATTTTTTTCCCAGTTTAATTACGTTTTTCAATATGAAGCAGGGTTGGGGCAGTATTTAAATTACTTATATTAGAAATATGAATTTTAAATACATTTTGTATTGAAAAACCGTATTTTTGAGTTTTTTGGGCATGTACTTAGAGATGTATTTAAATTACATAAAGTAGGTGTATTTAAAAAGGAGAAATACTTAAGTACAGACAAAGAAGAAGATAGTTGAGAACAAGGATAGTTTTTTTATTTTTTTATTCCTCTAGTAAATGCATCTCTCTGAAACAAAAATTAAAGCTCCTTTCTTCTGTTGAATTTGGATCTCTCTTCATGTTTAAAATGATAAATCTAAATCATTCAAATGGTGGACCAATTATCGGACAATAAAAAACAGTGTTTATTCGTTATAACTAGTTTATGTTCATCCACACATTCATGCGTTCCATCCATTCAGTTAAATGACTTTTCCTTTGCAAGTTTTATACATTTGTCACCAGGGGTATATTGTCTGACATTTTGTTTGAAAAATTATTCATTTTTAAAAGGAAATTCCATTTCTTTGTGTGAGATATTTTTTTATAACATTTTATATTTGAATTTGTATGTATTTAGCACATCAAGTTCTAAAGTATTTTGTGTATGTATTTAAATTCTTTATTGTAAAGTATTTTGCCCAACTCTGACATGAAGAATACTTATTTTTTCTATTTCTTTAAACCATTTTCTGAATCAGTATTTCCAAAGCAACAGTTATTTCTCTCCTTAACAATTCATATTGCAACCTTTTTTATTTTTCTCTTCTCCCAAATCATTTTTAAATCAATAGACATCCAGAAAGAATTGAATTATATTTCTAATTTACTTTCTTTAGCTTTATTAAGATTTCATTTTTGCCAGTATTTCAATTTCCTTTCTGGAAGATCTGCACACATCTTTCCTTTCTTTCCTTCTATAAAGTCTACTTTTGATATGATATACCTGTTTTCCAAAGACTATTTCTTGAGAATTATTCCTTTTCTCTTTGTAACTTTGTATTGTTCATTTGCAATTTCACAAGAAAAACATGTTCTCGCTGTTCGATGGTACTTACATTGGTCAATTAATTCACGACCTATAACAGTAAAAGAAAGGAACAGCATGTCACGGTACAGTGAATGAGAGCGATTACTCCACGTCTTCGCAAAGCTTGTCTCTCTGCTGCCAATCTCTTTAACGGTTTGATAAATCATTATCTCGAACTCCTCTAATTACCTTATCCATAATACTGAAAACAGCCACAAGAATAATTATTTATCAATAACTTTATTAATCATTTAAGAAGTTTGTATATTGATCAACATATTGCTAACTATTGGCAACTTACCTACGAGGTATTGTATTCACATCTGTAATAAGAGCACTCACAAGTGAACTGTGCAAGTCCTTTTGAGACCATAACATATACATTGGTTGTCCCACCTCTTCATGAAGTTGCAGATTGTCCCATAAACATCGCACAACCACATTATTGTAATCTCCTCCTTTTTTAACCCAGGATGGATGCAGATGAGAGCCAGAGCCATCATCATTAACTCTATTCACTAATTTTGGACTGTAAACACAGACCAGGCAGATGGCTAAGCTACACCTATTCGTTGAAAAAACCATACCTATTGACAAAGATACAATTATTTGTAAATTAAAAATTTAATACTTTGTTCATTACATTTTCATAAAACAGATTTTAATAGAGAACCATTTTATTTACAGAAGAAGAAAAATAAATAACACTGACACAACAAGAAGTGAAAAATGGCTGCATGTCATTTCAATAGAAAAGAAACTGAAGGGAAAAATATTGCCAAAAAAACTGACATTAAAACCATTTAAATTTGAGGTTAGAACAAGTTCCTAATTTAAAGCTTCATAATGATGTAAAACATTACCTCATCATGTTAAATTACAGGAATTTTATAAACCTTTGGAAGTATAAACATGTACATCATTACATTGAAATATACAAAGTGAAATATAATGTTTATTACGTGTTAGACTACTTGTTTGGGAATTTAATATAATTTTATAAATAAAACATTGCACGTTTTAATCAGAGAAAGACTGCCCTATAGGAAAATAGAAATCACAATGCTTAGGCTGGAAAACATATGAACAGACATACATAATATTAAGTTGGAATGCAATGGAAACAATCCCCAGGTAGATTTTGTACGATGTTTGTAAACATTTCAAATAACAGCTGAAGAGGGAAACAAATCAGCATGTAGATAAACAAAACCAAGTGTGAAAGGTTCAGAATCAAGGAAGGAACCAAATTGGTCACAGGGCAGTGAACTTTATACTGCGAAACAGTTTAAAGTTTATTTTTGAATTTGGTTAAAAATAGAAATTCTAAACTGAATTTCCAAAATACAATTCTGAACTGAATAATGAATAAGAGTGATTGGGGAAAATTATTTTTTGTTATTTACATTGGTAAACACACTCTATGACCCTCAGCAATCAACCATCTAAACAGTGCTTTAAGATCCATAGCACGTTATCCATAGCAACGGCCATTAAAATGCTCGGGAGTCCGTTACAAATATTTTAGTGTACTTTTGGGTTTAGATTTTATCAATGCTCCTAAATCTTGGAATAAATACTCTGACACAAAACACAATTTTTGGGAATTAACAATTTTTTTACAATTATTTTGGTACAGATATATTGAAAGTAGTATGCTAGCATAATCCCTTCGTTAATGCCTTGCACATTCCTTTTTGTTCACCAATCACAAAAATAAATCATAAGCTTTCCTCATAAGTGGTTACTGATTTTAAAGGCATCAAACTAGATCTTGCAGCTTCTGCTTCTCCTCCAGAATACTGACACCGAAAATATCTGCAGATACTTTGAAATTCCCTGACATTTTTCTCAATCAGCTTGCATTAGCAGAAAAAGCAATTAAATGTATGATCACAAATAAACATCCAGTACCACCAACCCTTGCTGTAGGAAATCGAGAGTAATGACAATTCCTTAACTTATGAAAGTGGTAAAAGTTTATTTTGAATAAGCCGATAAACTAGAAATAACAAAAAAACACTTTATGTAACTTGTCCTTATAGAGTAATTTAGAGGACTTGTGACATAAATAAGTACTATTTACACAATTCTGGAAAATGTGCAGGCAGTGAGTAGCTGCAAGGAGATGTGTAATGTGTATCTTCTATGTGGTGATATTACAAGGCCATTAGCACCATTTGAAAACAGAGAGTATTACTGCAAATCACTGGCTGACAAGATAAGGTGCCAACAGTCTAATGGTCAACCGTAATGTGCAAGGCCTTTGCTTGATACAGGGTTATCATAATGAACAAATTTTTGTTTTTGTAGTTTGTTTCGACAGAGAGAAAAAGTGCTCAGAAAAACAAATGAAATACTAGCCTTTAAAGTATTTCTTGTTTTAAAAAACTATCTCAGGCAAGAGTAGTGTAGCCTCTGAACAGCCCTTCATTTCAATATATTTTTTAATCAATCTATTCAAAGCCCTCTTTATATTGCAACATGAATGTTTTATCTCATACACAAAACGCAGAACCTACCTCCAACATGAACAGTGAAAAACTACATAGAATATAGAAGATTATGGACCAAAGTGAGACATATCAGTTAATACCCAGGGACAGAGGACTGGAGAACATTTGTTAAAAGCATAGAATGAGATGTATCAGGCCCTCAATGAATGAGTTTCAAAGTTTTGAAACTGCTGCACATGAAACATGAAAGATAAAATCAGCATACCAGAAGAAAAACAGGATAAAACATCTACTTCACCCTGTGAAACAATCTAACTCTCTGATCTAATGAAGAGTTGGAAGGAACAAACCAAATCTCTGTCAATGATGAACTAGACAACCTACTGAATATACAAGAACTCAAGGGCAGTATTAAGAAAGTAGAAATTAGGAAAAGCTGCGGACCAGGTGAGGTCAACATTGAACTCATAAGATATGGAGGAAAAGAGCTGAAAGAAATGTTATTAAAACTTTTTAATTAAGTATGGCAACAGAAAACAATTTCAAGAGAGTGGGCAAGAGGGTTTGGGTGTATTAACATTCAAAAGCGCTCAAAGAAGATATGTGACAAATATAGGAGTATTACATTGTTATCAACAGCTCCTCAGCTATATGCAAATATGCTGAGGAATAGACTCAATGAAATATGTGAGAATTTCATGGGAGAAGAGCAGTGTGGATTCTGAAATGGCAGAAGCACTAAAGATGCCATCTTCACATTACAGATGTTAATAGACAAAAGAAGGGAAAGGAACCAACCGACTTTTATAATAATTATTGATTATGAAAAGGCTTACAGCAAAGTTAATTGACAGAAACTCTGGGAAATACTAGAAGAGAAGATAGCTCCAAATCATTTGCTCAATGCAATACAAAGTCTCTACAAGAACTAAAGTATTAAAATACTGTTAAGTGAGAAAAAAGTTGGCAGCAATAACAACCGGCAGTAGCTTAAACGTAAGGATGTGGATTATCACCTATCCTCATCAACATACATATGAACCACTTAGTGAAAAACTGGAGAAAGAAAGTTAGACAAGGAATACAGATCACAAAAGACATCAGATACAATCCTGTATGCTGATGACCAAAACTATCACAAAGGATTCTGAAGATAATTTACAATGAGCAGTTTTTGAATTGACAAAAGTGGCACAAGAACATTCCATGAAGATAGTGGTTCAGAAAACAAAAGTTATGGCAATACAAGGCAAGAAACAAAGGAGAGCCAAAATAGTAATAAATGGAAAATTAGTGAAACAAGTAAATAAATGTTCATAGACCTTGGAAATATCATAAGTATATATAATCAAACTCAGGAATATAGAAAACAAACTTAATAACTACAAAAGAATAAAAGGAACAATTAAGAGGCACTTTTGGACCCGGAAAGAAAACTAAACTTCACAAAAGAGCTGCTAAAACTATAGCTCGACAACTTTGAAAAAAAAAACCTGGACTGCGCATGCGCAAAAAGTGCTGGAGGGGGAGGATTCCCTCTCTTCACAGCCCAACTCCCCTGCCTGAGGAGCTGCTGCCACCTCGGCCTGGGTGAGAGGGGGCAAGACAGGCTGACCTTGACAACAGTTTCGAACCCTGTAGTGTTGAAGGCTAATATCTCTGTTTGAGCATGAGAAACTAAGCGTGAGAAGTTGCAAGAGTGAATCAGTTATCATTGCAGGCAGTCCTTGAATTCAACTGAGCTCCCCTTCGAGAGTACGGGGGATGGGCTTTGCCGCAAAGCATGAGGTAAGGGACGCCATGATGGGTTTTTTTTTTGCAAGTTGTCGAGCTATAGAATCATGTATGGCTCTGAAACATGGGTAATGAAAGAGTCAAACAAAAACTACAGCAGCACATATGAGATTTCTAAGACCCCTCATAGGAATCACAAGGAAGAGACAGACTGAGAAATAAACGCACTGGAAAGAATTGAAAACCAGATGTGTAGTAGAAGAGATAGAACAGTCTCAAAGGAGATGCAAGACCATTTACAGAGAATGAACAACAACAGGTTTCCAAAATTAATCTGGAAGAACAACCAATAGGGATCAGAGATAGAGGCAGACCATTAAAGAGGTGGCAACAGATGAACACTTGGAAGACTAATAATCCACCAAGAATACTGTAATAAACCAATA